>CM069141.1:63908372-65133372 GCA_035221665.1 Okamejei kenojei | reverse complement strand
CGTTCCCAAGAGCCATGTTAGCACAGAATTTCCTGAAAGGCACAAAAAAACAAAAGAGAAAGGTAGAGCCAAGAAAGAAAAAAAAATACAGCGTAAATTCCCTCCGTGAAATACTCAACCAAAGGAGATTGTATAGTTGTAGAAACAAAAACTCTACCTTAAAGTTATCTTAGACTCGGCCTCCACAGCCTTTTGTGGCATACAATTCCACAGATTCCACAAGATTCACCACCCTTTAAGGTCAGGAGTTCCCCTCGCCATGGGTACCATGTAATCCCATGCTACCTGCTCCATGGTTGGATAGCCGGTGACTAAACCGTCTCCCCCACCTGGTTTGCCAGGTGAGGAGGGGGCTGTGGACCCCCATCAGGACCAAAAACTAGACCTGTCAAAGGGCGGATGAGTTTCTAGCGAGCCAACGGCCACCCACACTTCAGTAGAAGTTGCGATCACTGTCGTACACGGCATTGTAAGGAATGATGGTAAAGCACACACACCAAAATTCTATACTTCCAGCGGCGGAAGTCCGCGGGAACTGGAGGACAGAGATGTGTGGAGTGTCCGTCACTGTTCCCGTCGGAAACCAGCGCCACTGTGTCGATAATGTTTTAAACGATGATGAATGACTCGGGGGCCTGTCTCCATGCTATATAACATAACGAGTATGAGAGAAACACCATGTACTTTGTGTGCAGATATTTCTTACCACACTTAGCCATTTTTAAGTCCGATGTCTATGCATCCAAGGCACAAATGCAAACTCCACACTGCTGCCTCAGTGCCATACAAAGTAAATTAGTTTAGTTGGGCGACATTTCGGGTTCAGACCCTTCTTCAGATGAGTCTAAAGAAGGGTCCCAACCCAAAAGCCTCACCTTTGTTCCCCTCCGTCCCCACCTCAATGATGCTGCCTGACCCGCTGAGTTACCCCAGCACCTTGTGTAAAAGATTGTATGGTTTATCTGTTAATGTATTTCCTATTTTATAGGACGTAAACCTTTTCCCATGGAAGATCCTTTGGGAGCAGCAACTTCACTGATGGGTGCATTTTGCCTCTTTCCCCATGGCTCCCTGACTGGCTCACCATGGCCTCCAGGAATGGCCAGTTGCCAGAGATAACCCCACTTAGGGGACATCCCATGGAATCACCACAGGCCCAGTGACAAGATGGTCGATTGCTTTCTAGTGGGAATATGGCAACTGTATCAGCAATCAATGTGCTCTGGAATCTCACTACTCTCCAATAAAGAACTGGCCAATGTCCAGCACATCCCTACAATTCCACTGTTTAATCTCATGTCACCTGCCTTCCATAAACAGTCAACCTGCAATCTATCAGTGGACACACTAACAAGATTATTCAATATTTTACATCCGCCTACTCTGCTCCAGATTTTCACATCAATGAATTGACTTTTCTCTTGGCAGATGTGATCCCAGACATTGGATCATATACCACTGTGTTTTCAGCAGCCTGTCTTATAATTTGAATTTTACCTGAAGTGAAGCCCACTGCTGATCAATTCCAGGAGAAATGGTGTTGATTGTATAATTGGGCCGGGCACTTCTGGTCTTCATTAAAGCGGTGTGCCAAGAGTTTTCCTGGGTTTAGGCATGCACCAAATGTCCTTACTACTCATGCACCAGCCATTTTCTCTCCATTATAAATTGGAACTCAAAGCCTCATATTACATTTACGGTGGAACATCGCTCCAGAATTAGGAGCACAACAAGAGGCAAGGTACTAGCATGGGTAGAAGATTGGCTGACTGCTTTAATACTATATTCCCGTTAAAATATTACTATGGAATAATAATTCCTTAAAATTAGGAGCTGGCTAAATTAATAACATCAATGCCGGAAGCCTTTAGATTAATGGCCAACACAACTTGGCTTTCACAAACTACAAATATTTTATTTGTAGTTCTTCTATTCTTTATACACCTTTCTAAGCTTTTTATTCACTTCTCACCATGTTTTTTATGTTTACTATATCTTTCAGTTTGAATGGAGTTATATACTGGAACAATGGAGATACACTCGTGAAGCACATAAGAAAGATCTAAAATTCATCTACTCGGTGTTCGGGTGTAAGGTTAAGTCTACTGCGCGGACCCTTGGACCCTATTCTAGATTCCCACAAATCTAAAATGCAGGATTTAAAAAGAAATATGGGGAACGAGGGATTAACCTTTTGCAGTTGGAATGTTAAAGGTATCAATGAACCAATAAAAAGAGGAAAAATATTGACACATTTAAAGGCAATGAAAGCTGATGTAATTTACATCCAAGAAACTCACCTAAAGAAAGACGCTGAAAATAGGCTGAAAGCTAAATGGATAGATAAAATATACCACTCTTCCTTTACACACAAATCAAGAGGCGTAGCAATATTATTTCGTAAAGGTACTTTATTTAAGCATATATCTACTATATCTGATAAAGATGGCAGATACATTATTGTAATAGGAGAAATAAATAGGGAAAAAATGATTTTTGTTAACATCTATGGTCCAAATTTTGATAGTCCATTTATTCTTTAAGAAAGTACTTAATAATATTCCAGAATTAACACATTACAATTTGATAATTGGAGGAGATTTAATTGTACATTAGACCCTTATTAGATAGATCTTCAAAACAAAGGAAAACTAAATCGCACTCTAGTGATTTATTAAACGCATACATTCAAACGTCTAACATTAAAGATGTTTGGAGAACAGAAAATCCTACTGGTCGAGAATATTCCTTCTACTCGCCAGTACATAAAACCTATTCAAGAATAGATTACTTCCTAGTAGGATGCAAAGCTTATTTCACTTACTTACGAATCCAAATATCATAATATTATAATTTCAGATCACGCACCATTAACATTTAAAATTAAAATAAATGGTAAAACAGGAAATCCAGGACAATGGAAACTTAATCCACAAATTTTAAAAAATAAAACAACTCAGGAATACATCATAACCCAGAATTAAGATTTTTTTGAAATAAATGATCAACCAGAAATATCTCGCTCTTTATTATGGGAAACATTTAAAGCATAATCTTCGAGGAATTATGATTTCTTCACAAGCATTCCATAATAAGAAGATTCGGAAGGAACAACATGACTTAGAAAGGGAGATCAAACAATTAGATATAACAGAATGCAACAAAATCAGATATAATAATACATAATAAAATTGTAGCATTGAAGTATAAATTAAATAAAATATTATACTGATCAAGTTCTAAAATATTACCAACATACTAAACAATTGTTGTTTGAATTTGGAGACAAACCACAAAAACTATTGGCTCGACAATTAAGGAAAATTGAAGCGGAAAAAATTATACATAGGATTAAATCACAAAACGGTGAATTATTAATACAACCCAAGGATATTAATGAAAGATTTATGCAATATTATAAAAATTTTGTATACTGGTAACACAACAGTAAATAAAACAGAAATAGATGCCTTTTTAAATGGATGTAACTTAAAAGAATTAGATTTACAAAATAGAGAATTTTTAAATGCCGATATTTCAATAAAAAGAAATCCAAGAATCTATTAAATCTTTAAAAAATGGTAAAACTCCAGGACCAGATGGTATAGGCTCGGAATTTTATAAAATTTTTCATGCCCAAATGGTCCCATATTTAAAATCATTATATGAACAGATATATATACAAGAGAAATTACCAGACACATTGAACGAATCTATTATAACACTTATACCCAAAATAAATAAAGACTTGGATGATCCAGGATCGTATAGAGCAATTTGCTTTATTAAATACTGATCAAAAAATTTTAACAAAAATTCTTGCACAAAGACTAAGCAAAATTGTTAATGAATTAATTCATCCTGATCAAACAGGATTTATACCTAAAAGATATTCTTCATATAATTTAAGACGGTTATTTAATATTATATACTCGAAAAGAAGTGATAAAAAAGATTTAGTAGTCATCTCGTTGGATGCAGAAAAAGCTTTTGACCAGGTGGAATGGCCTTATCTATTTTCGGTGATGGAAGCATTTAAGCTTGGTGATAAGTTTACTACTTGGATTAAATTATTATACGCAAATCCAACAGCTAGAATAATAACAAATTATATGTTATCAACTAAGTTTAGTTTATCTCGAGGTTGTAGACAAGGCTGTCCTTTATCACCATTACTGTTTGCGTTAGCAATCGAACCCCTTGCTCAAAGGGTAAGACTACATCCAGAAATATATGGATACGATACTAAAGATACTAAGAATAAATCTCGTTATATGCGGACGATATACTACTTTATATTACAAAACCGGAAATAAGTATCTGTAATTTGTTAAAACTAATAACGGAATTTGGTTTAATTTCAGGATATAGCATCAATTGGAATAAAAGTGAACTTATGCCAATAACCATGAATAATTTACAGATATTACAAACAATTTCCTTTCAAGATAACAAATGAAAATATTAAATATCTTGGTATTTTTGTTACAAAAAGATTTGACTCTTTATTTAAATCTAATTTCCCGTTACTATTGAATAAATTAAATAAAAATATCTTATATTGGAAAAGCTTACCTATCTCAATGTTAGGTAAAATAAACGCAATAAAAATGATTTTCCTCCCACAATTATTATATTTATTTCAATCAATCCCGATATATCTCTCTAAAAATTTCTTAAAAAAGTAGACTCAATAGTCACTAACTTTATTTGGGACTACAAAAATCATAGAATAAATAAAAAACATTATGTAAAGCTAAAATAAACGGGGGTTTAGCTTTACCAAATTTTATGTTCTATTATTGGGCAGTTAATATTAGAAATATGAATTTTTGGTTAGGAGAAATAGATAATAAACCAAATTGGTTAAAAATGGAAAGAGAAGACTGTTTTCCATTTGAAATTAGCTCTATAATATTTGCTAATATTAATGTACCTAAGAAAACTTATAGCGAAAATCTGATAATAGAAAGTGGAATACGTATTTGGAAACAAATAAAGAAAACACTAAAACTAAAATTTATACCGCTAGCTCTTACAATTGCCAATAATTTTACGTTTAAACCGTCAATGATGGATAAAGCTTTTACACAATGGAAAAATAAAGGAATTCTAAACATAGGGGATCTCTATAAGGATAATTCATTTCTTTCATTTCAAGAATTACAACAAACTTACGGGCTTCATAATAATGAATATTTCAGATATTTACAAATCAGAAACTATATTTCCGCAAATACACAAGAACTTAGAAATAGAAAGAGTGAAATTTTAGATGAATGCTTGAATAAACACCCAAATACAGAAAAAATGATATCATACATTTATAACATTTTGTTGGAAAGTGATATCCCATCATCGGAAATACATAGACAGCGCTGGGAAAATGAACTAAGTCAAATAATAAGTCCAGAAATATGGGAAGAAAGCCTACAACATATACATTATTGCTCTTTAAAAAACGCTAAACATGCACTTATACAGTTTAAAATCTTACATAGATTACATTATTCTAAATCTAAACTACATAATATATTTCCAAAACTATCACCTATATGTGATAAATGTCAAATCATGGAAGCAACTCTGTCGCATTCATTTACTAATTGCACGAAGATTTTACAATATTGGAATGAAATATTCAAAACAATCTCGAAAGTTATTAATATTACTATGATTTATGACCCAAAGTTAATCATACTTGGAATACCGGAAATGGAACAAATAATTACAAGGAATCATAGAACTTTTATCGACTATTCTTTAATAATTGGGAAAAAAATTAATATTAAAATTTTGGAAAGGCCCTGTATCCCCAACAATTAAAATGTGGAATACAGAAATGACGGAGACACTTCACTTGGAGAGATTGAGACTTGTCCTTATGGACAGGTTAGATCTCTTCAAGGAGATATGGTCTCCCTATATTAAATATCTACAGGGTCACAATGGTTCGGCGCAGGGACTTGACTGAGGCCTGAATATCTGAGTGGATGAAGAAATACAGATAACAAATCATGAATGTATCTCCAAGATTGGATTACTTAGTAATACTTTAATCTCCATCAAACTTTTTCATACCTTCTTTTCTATTTTCTATTCCTTTTTTTCTATCTATCTATCTTTAATTAAGGAAAAAATTATAGAAACATACTATATAAATTTTTAATATGTACACACTTATCTCTGTTTGTATGAAAAAGATTATAGATGTCTTAAACTTGTAATTATATAAAAACTATGTACTTTCAATTATACAATAACTATGAAATATAAAATTAACAATAATACAAACATTAATTAATACTTTGATAACATTATGAATATTTAAAAAAAATGTTGTTTAAGATTGGGTATTACGTAGTTAAATTAGCGGGGATTTCTATTTGGTAATTAGAAGAATATCTATGTTTTGAGAAATCTAAGTGTATTACTTATATTAGGAATATACTACATATACCCCAATTATATAAAATAAATAATAACGGAATGTATAATGGATAATACTACAATTATCATAAATAGTACTAATTAATAATCAATACGTTATAATTTTATACATTGTATAAATCTCAATGTCGTATAAGAGTGTACTTGGTATATACTGTTTCTACAATAAAAAAATATTTTAAAAAAAAAAAAAAAAAAAAAAAAAAAAAAAAAAAAAAAAAGAAGATTGGCTGACTGGCAATAGGCAAAGTGTGCAAATAAAGAGTGCCTTTTCTGGTTAGCTGCTCGTTACTAGTGGTGTTCCGCAATGGTCTGGGTTGGGTTCGCTACTTTTCACGTTAAATGATAATGATCTGTATGGTGGTATTGAGGGTTTGTAGCCAAGTTTTCACATGATACAAAGATAGGTGGAGGAGTAGATAGTATTGAGGAAGCAGGGAATCTGCAGATGGACTTGGACAAATTGGAAGAGTGGGCAAAGAAGTGGCAAATGGATTACAGCATAGCAAAGTGTGCGGTCTAGAAGGAATTAAGGCCTAGACTATTTTCTAAGTGGAAGAGGATTCAGAAATCGGAGGCGCAAAGGGACTTGGGAGTGCTGGTGCAGGATTCCCAAATGGTTCATTTGCAGGTTAGGTTGATAGTGAGGAAGGCAAATGCAATGTCAGACTCGTGGCCGTGGAGTAGCCGAGGCCAGAGCCCCCGTGGGTCAGAGCCCACGGCCGGCGAGGTTGGAGCCCGTGGCTGGGGCCTGGGTCAGCACAACGGAGGCGATCGGTGGCAATAGTGGAGAGGTCGGTTCGGCGGTCAACGAGGCCGACAGACGAGGATGGACCATGTGGAGTGAGGACGCCACTGCCGAGGGAAGAATGAAAGGAGAACCCGGCATGGTGGGACTGCCGTGAGGGACACGGAAGAACAATGGACCTGGTACGGGATACTTAGTAACTTTGTCAGCCGCCTTATGTGACGTCTTTTGCATACATTGGAATTTCACTGTTACTTGTCACATGTGACAATACAGTATTCATTCATTCATTCATTCATTCATTCATTCATTCAGTACATCCCCGGATAATGTTACAATTCTGACCATGTAAAGAGGAGCATGAGGCATGGTTCTTAGAGGCAGAAAATAAGTTTTAAAAATAAGACTCCCTCAGTGCTCAGAGTTCAACGTAAGTGAAACAAAACACCGTTTCTTTCTGATTGTGAATGCCAGAGTGTGAGGTCATAAGATGGCACAGGTCGGCAAGACGTTTAAATCGGCACTTTAGTGTTGGGGAGGTTTGCCCATTTGAGAGTGGGAAAATCGAATACAAAACCAATTAGCCATGGAGTCATAGAGTCATAATGCATTGAAATAGGCCATTCGGCTCTATGTGCCCATTCCAACCAAGATGCTCCATCTACATTGGTTCCACCTTCCTGAGTCTGGCCCATACTCCTCTAAAACAATTAAAGTAATAAATATAAGTAATTAATTCAAATAGGTGGGCAGGCATTGTGTTGCATTTGTGATATGTGGGAACTGGTGGACCACATTGTGGCAAAGAAAATGACCATATCAATGTTGGCAGCTCAAAGAACTCAAGCTCTGGGTCAATAAGATGGAGTCTGAGCCCCATGCACTGCGGCATGTCGGGGGGGGGGGGGGGGGGGGGGGGGGGGGGGGGGGGGGGGGGGGGGGGGGGGGGGGGGGGGGGGGGGGGGGGAAGAATTACCTGGATTAGGGATTTCAGGAGGCAGTCATTTATCTGAGATTAACTATCTCTAATTTAGTGAATGATCAGGAATGATCATCGCGACCCTTCTTCGGATTGGATCCGAAACGTCACCCATTCCTTTTCTCTAGAGATGCTGCATGTCCCGCTGAGCTACTCCAGCTTTTTGTATCTATCTTCATTTTAAACCAGCATCTGCAGCTCCTCCCTACATAATACACAATATATATATGCACCCAGGAATGCTGACAATGTCAATTGTTAAACTTGTGACTTTAACGATGTCTGAAAATCAAATTCCTGACTCTGTTGTCTTTCACTACCTATGGGTGGTTTGTTAACATAAATGTGACACATGAATTCATCCTTGTTACAGAAAAGGGAGGAAGCATCATTCTAATTTCCAAATGGGAATTTACTTAGAGAAATGCCCATGAAACACATGAGTGGTGAAAGGAGCTCAGGGACTAGATGGAATGGGTTATTTTCAAAATGAAGAAATATTGGTTACTCTATGTATCATGTTTGAGGCATACGTCTACGTGCCATGGAACTTTCAGTACAATTACTGGCTATCACATCTTATGAGAGTATTGTGCGTCACAGTTTTCTCTTTGAAGTCACGGAGTAGTCTTTGGCCCCTCACTTCTCCTGGTGATGTGAAGGGGAAGCAGAAGAGCGGAGTGTCAGCATGCTACAGCCTGGTAGAGTGGGCTGAGAATGACTGAGAACCCAACCACAAAGGGAACAACTGTGAGCTAGAATTCATAGAGGCTCGGGGAACTAAATCCCTTCGTTGGTCTCCAGACACAACACTAATTTGGTATGATTCAGCTTTTTACTCTTCTATTGGGCTGCCAGACTTCATTTCGTGTTTATTCCAGTGTCTATATATAGGGTTGGGCAATAGTGGTTCTTCTATTGCTTAAACTAAGGACTTCACTTTGTATTTTGTGGTTTTACTCACCCTGTCTCTCCTATCTCTCATTTCCCTTCTTAAATTGTTGCTTTACTATTCCCCTCAAACCAGTGCAAATATATTGAATGTGACTCAGTGATAATACACTCTCCTCTGAATCAATTGTTTGTGGGTTCAACATCTTAAGGCTGATACTCCAGTGGGGCACAAGAAGACAGCATTACTGTCAGAATGGAGCACACTCTGAGGTCCCACAGATTCCTGTGTTTGATTTGAACCCTCAATCTGCCTTTCACACGGGGCCCAAGTCCTCCTCATTATAGCTTAGATCAGACCAAAGAAACACTCACACAGGAATGGTAAGTTTCTCAAACCACGGTTTATTCAGGCCCTGTCACAAAATGTGTGGGAGCACTTTGTGTGAGGCCTCGAAGATACTCCACTGACTCAAAAATCCCCAGCAGTTTATAGTGCTGCATTACAATGCTTACATTATATGGATCTTACATTTTTACGCAAAATAAATAGTAAGATTAAACGAGAACTTACCAGTTTGAAGTTTGATCTTGATTTTATGAGGAGTTACGATGAGCGATTATGTGAAGAAGGCCGTCAGTCCGCTTGCTCGTCAATCTTCAAAGCAGCGGTGTGAAATCACAGATAAGAGGGGTTGACCTGCGGATAGTAAGATTTGGAGAACTAGAACTACCAGATGACTTGATAAATATGAGGATTGCGAGCGATGGGCACGTATTTGCTCATCGTAACTCCTCATAATATCAAGATTAAACTTCAAACTGGTAAGTTCTCGTTTAATCTTACTATTTTACTTCGGAGTCACGTGAGTGACTACGTGAAGATTTCAAAGCTCTGTGATTTCACGCCGGTTTGAGTCCAGGCGTCACACACTGAATGGATTGACCATGGGTGAACGAGAAAAAATTAATGCATTCAGACATAACGTTAGGTAAAAATACTGATGCTTTAATGTGAAAAACAAAATAATAGTGACCCCGCCCAACCTGGTGGGAAACTATGAAACAGAATCTAAAATGGTACGTGCAAACACCCCCGGTCCGGCAATTGATTCATTATAAAACCTATGGAACATCCGTTCATTGGCCCATCCTGCAGCCACTAGGATGTTGTCGAGGGGCACGTCCATAGCCCTTGCTGCCAACGTTGATGCAGCCCTGGTGGAGTCAGATTTGTAAGTGTTAGTATTCACTCCTGCACCCGCCAGTACCTCCTTTAACCATCTGGAGATGGTTTGTGTTGATACCCTATGGTGTGGTTTCTTGTGGCTGATTAGGACAGCTAATTCAGAGCCTCTGAAGCGCCACGTGACTTTTATGTACTGGTGCAGGTGTGAGACTACACATAATCGTGGATCCTCGGGGTATGCCAGGAACTCAAGCTTGGACCCTGGTACCCCCGGCCTGCTCTGTTCGATTAAGTCGTTGATGATGAAGGTTATGATGTTTACATTGGTGGTCATGTTGTCCAGTCATAGCTTGTGCACGTCTGGACTTGATGTGCCGTTACCAGCGCCATCAGCATGACCACCTTGAGGGTGAGCTTGGCTAAGGATAAGGAGGTGGCTGGTGCCCACTGGCGAAGCAGTGTTAGCACCACGCTCACATCCCAAATGTCCGTACACCATGGCCTGGGCGGTATTGTGTTGTATATTCCCTTCACGAACCTGGCAATTAAGGGGTGTGTTCCTACCGGATGGTGCCCCGTATCCAGCACTAAATATGAAGATAGTGCACTCCTGGCACTGTTGATGGCACCGTAGTCTAATTTATGGTCATAGTACAACCTAGATAGGAACTCCAGAACATCCGTGATGCACACTGTATCATATGATATGTTGGAGACATGACAGTACATCTCCCACTTCTTGATGTGAGAGACGTACTGCCCTTGTGTACTGTCCCTCCAGGCCGCTGTTATGACATCCACTGTTCGGTCAGCCAGTCCGAGTCCCAGGTATGGTCTCCTCAGAATCTGCAAATCAATAAATTGATTCTGTCGTGTAGTGGGTGGTTGCCCCCCGTTACTGGGTGGACCAGCAGATCCCTGCTTTTGGGGACAGCCATGAGAGGCTGTGTCATTATTCCCAGGACTAGTGGGAACCAGGATTGCATAGGCCAGTCTGGCACTACCAAAATGCCTGTGGCATTGTCTTGCTTAATTTTTGCCAAGATCGCCTGATGAGGCAAAATGGAAGAACAGCGTGGAAAAACATTCCTCCCCAATGCAGTGTGAATGCATCTACTGCCACTGCCCCTGGGTCTGGCTCCCCTGACACATATCTGGGGAACTGGTGATTCAATCTGGATGCAAACAAGTCAATATCCGACATTCCATATCAGGCGACAATGTCGTTAAACATTGTCGTTTCAACATCCATTCTGTGTTATCATTGAATATCCGTGAGCTAGTGTCCGCCACCATATTCTACCTACCTGCTAGGTAGATTGCTGTGACCCAAATGTTCCTTGCAATACTCCAATGCCAAAGAAGGTTTGCCAATTTATCACAAGATACAGACTTTATTCCACCCATGTGATTGGCATACGCCACCGCCGTGGTGTTGTCAATCTGTAGTTGAACATGCACATGATGCATATTGCTGCAATAAGCCTTTAGCCCATAGAGTGCTCCCAACAACTCTAAGTAGTTAATACCATGTTGCTGAAGAATTAAGGACTCCTGCACATTCCATCTACCTCCACAGCTGGAGATGGTAACCTTTGCTCCCCAGCCCAGGCCACTTGCATCGGTTTGTAAGATTACCGATGGTGTATCAATTAGAATTTTCTTAGAGCAGTGAGGTATATTCGTTGTCCACCAGTGTAATTCAGCAATGGCCTCTGGTGGCAATTGCATGGGTCTTCCGAATTGGCCTGCGTGGGATTTGAGTGCCTGTTCCTTTGCACGTTGTAAATTTTGATAGTGCAAAGGTCCAAAGCGTACAGCTGGAAAAGCTGCCACAAGCTTGCCAAATACGCTTGCTGCTTGTCTGATTGTTGGCTGCTGTTTAACAATTAGCTTATTGCAGGCTTCCATTTACTCTGATTGCTTGCCACTTGGCAGTGTCACCGACATTTGAATTGAGTTAATTGTGAACCCCAGGTAATCAATTACCCTGATTGGAGTTAGTTTTGACTTAACTGGATGGATTAGAAACCCCAACCTCTCAAACATGAGTTTGGTAGCTGAAACAGATTATTCAGCTGATTCCTTGGTGTCCCCAGTTATTAAAATGTCATCCAAAATAAGCCATACCATGTGATTCTGAGCTTGTATTAGTAGCCCAGAACTGGTTTTAGTAATTTTGTAAATAGTCTGGGAGCTGAAGTCAGCCCATTAGGCAATGCTTTGAATTGCTACATTTGCCCCATCCAGTTAAATTTCAAATATCTCCTGTGCTCCCTGTGAATGGATACTGAGTAGTATGCATCTTTTAGATCAATGCATACCATATAAAACATCCTTTGGAAACCAGTTGGATGGCTGTGCCAAAGTTATCAATTTTAAAATGTTTATACTGCACATAGGTATTGAGTTCCGTGAAGTCTAGGATGATACAACATCCTCCATCCCTTTTCCGCTTGGTGAATATGTTGGATACAAATTGGTGTGATTCCTGTTGCGACCTCTGAATCACCCCTTTTGTATGTAAAGCCTGAATTTCAGCTTGTACCTCGAATCTTTCCTGTTGTGAGAATACATATGTGCTGTTTGGAAAATTTTGTGTAGGTGGTGATGAATCAAGAAGGAACTCAATTTTGAAACCTTGTATACTGTGCAGTATGAACGGGTCTGCTGTGATCCAATTCCATTCATTCAAGAAATGTCGCAATCTCCCCCCAACTTGTAGTGAGTGATGTGTAAGGTGTTCCATAAGGAACTAGATTCTCCTACCTTAGACGTTACTGGTGGTGTGGTCCTGGCTTCCATCCTCGTGGCTTGGGAAGGGGGGCTGATGGCGGGTGCCCCCCGCACATTCGAGCTGTGGGCCGGCTGGGGCCTATCCCTAAAAAAGACCTTGGTGCTTCCAGCTCGAGTCTTCCTCCTGTCCCGGAGCCCCTAGGCTGGTTTCGCCTGGTGTTGTAGGCGGCGTAGTGGTGTGCCCAGTGTGATGAGCCGCTGGGTGTTGTTTGGGCTCGGCTCATGAGGCGTATGGTCTTGGCCTCATGATCCAGCTCACGGACCTGCGTCTGCAGGTCTGCCCCAAATAGATAATTAGCTGGCTGGACGTTGCTGGCCTTGCACAGCACAGCAAATTTGGGATTGAGTGCCGGCCGGATTGCGTTTTTACGCAATTTATTTCGAAATGAGCGTTACAGACAAGCCCCACTACGTCCTGCTGTGTCTCCGTCAGCAGCCCCCCATCTACGGACCTCGCAAAGGCCATTATGCCAGAGGCCAATTATTTTACATTTTTTTGGAGCTTGACTTCCTGGGCTCTTACCCGCGCTCCAATATGATCCCAGATGGAGTGGTTGACGGCTACTAAGGGACATTAAGGGAGGCACAGTTGGCAGGTGTATGATATCTGCTGGAGGTCTCCTCCATAGCCAGATCTTTGAGCTGATGAGGTGCCAGGTAGTTTATCGTGGTGGCCAGCTCTTCATCCAGGGTTGCTCCTGTTGGTGTTGTGATGGCAAATTTGGATGCCAGAAGAGGCACTTCGGCCCCATGCCCCCGCGAGTGTTCACCTGATGTGCCTCCCTGCTCTGAGTCAGGATAATACTGACTCTGTGAACTCCCCTCTCCAGAGAGGGAGACACTTTGCAGCCCTGTGTACGGTGCTGCTAGCGCGGGCTCCCGTGGAGACCCTGGCTAATTCTGCTCTTCTGGAGCAGATCGGCCTGGAGCCACCTCTCCAACAGATGCTCCATCTGGGAAAGTCGCTTGTAGACGCTTCCGAGTGAAGGAAGGGATCCCTCCGGCTCGGACTCGTCTGAGTCTACGGGCCTGGCAGACTTGTGAGCGGCCTTGCGCCCCGGCGGTACTGCCACGGTGCTCTCCTCAGGCACCATGCCGCTGGTTCCACCACCAGCGACATGGAAGGCGATTCAGACAGTCACCCGCTACCCGCTGCTCCGCGATCTTCTGTAGCTGGCTTCCCCGCAGACCGTCTCCTCTCCTTTGTCATGGTAGGGTTCTACTTGCTAGAAAAACAAGAAATAACAAACCCGCCAACATGACCTCAGAGTAGTTTTTGAAAACACTTACCTGGGTTTTTAAAACTTACCGCTGGAAGGACGCGATGTGCCTGCCAGTCAGTCGTTGGCGCATGCTTCAGACATAATGACGCGCAAGCGGACTGATGGCCCTCTTCACGTAGCCACTCACGTGACTCCGAAGTAAAATCTGTAGCCTTTTTGTACTCTTTCAACTTTATCACTGCGGGAAGTTAACTCTACCTGTCTGGCAGTTAGGACTTGCTGACCTTCATCCAATATTTCCCTCCATTCCCTCTGTAAATTAATGCTATAATTTATCACTCTGCCTTCCTGCCGCGACGCTGCCTTGTTTTATAACCTTGTCTTTGCTCTAAATAACCATGCCTCGCAATCTACACAATACCATAACCTAATTACTGCCTCTTTGTACATGATCTTGATGTTACCTTTATTATATCGGTCAAACAATATAAACTTTTTTTTCAGTACATAAGGCTGGTGGTTTAACCTTATGAAAAAACATTCCCAATTTTATTATAATTTCAGAAGATTCCTAATTCACCCTGTACCTTTTGAAATTGACAAAAAATCTTTTGATAACTGCCAGGTATGTTCTCCCTGTTATCCTGCATATATTTATCCCTAAAATAATATCACTAAACCTGATAACTTGGCCTTTATCATTTTAATTGTAGAAGAATACACTGCTTTAATATATAAATTATATTCTTGTGCACTATTTGTGCGCTGTACAAGACATTTGCAACTACTGCATGATTAGTGAGATGGGCCGTTGATTAAATAACTAAAATGTTATAAATAGATCAAAAACACAAATGGTTCTTGCTGAAATCTTTCCATGTGGAGCTGTCTCGTAGCTACTCTATCCCATGCTCAAGAGACCATTTTTGTTTCTTCCATGAAATATTAGTGAACTAGGTGACCACAGAACATGGAGGAGGATCTCTGCATTTTTTAACCTTCATCCCTAAGTGCCTTGGAGAAGATGGACATCAATTTGGGCCAACCATGGCTAGTTTGTTCTTTCTTCACCTCAGGACAGGTAAGCATATTGAGCGATGCACAATGGAAAATGAGAATCCTATGAGTTTTAAGGTGCTTTCATCTCAGAATATTGTCATTTTGCTAAGGTAAGCTTTATTCAATTATGCCACCATTAACGTCTGGATTCATATGTTGACGTGTTCTGCTGATCAAAATAGCGAAACTTGCAATTATAGCAAGCATGCAGCGGGGGTGTGGGGTATTGGGGAAGAATTACAGTTATTTTATCACAAGAACATGAGGTTACCATGTGCAACAACTGCACGTGAACACCTAGCACTATTCCACTGCAGGAGCTGCAGGAGTGAGTGCCCAGAAATCCATATAGACACTGCAGATTCAGGAAATCCGAAATGAAATGCTGGAGTTACTCCGCAGGTCAAGGGAAGTTAGTTAAGAGAGACAGGGTTTATGTTTCAGGCTGATAACCTTTTGTCAGAACTGGTAAAACAAGCATGTTTATTTGTTTGTGCAGGAGAGTTGGAATGAAGAAAGTGAATGCGAGTAGGATAGAAACCAAGACAATCCAGGTGACACAACACTGTTGGTGCGACTAAGATGAGCTGGCCACAGCACAGTGCACAGATTATTGGACAGACCTACTTATTCCAGGAGATAACCCAGTGAATTAATTCCTAAAATAGACACAAAATGCTGAGTAACTCAGCGGGACGGGCAGCATCTCTGGAGAGAAGGAAAGGGTGACGATTTGGGTTGAGACCCTTCTCAGAATTCATTCCTAATATCTCCTTTAATGAACAATGCACCAAAATGTGAATGGTACTACTGATGCAGTTTATTGTTTTTAAGTGGACTTCCTTTCTGGTGACATAGTTTCCTTTTGAATTGAAGTACATAGAGCCATAGAGTTATAGAGTTGTACAGCACAAAAACAGGCCCTTTGATAAAACATGAGCATGTTGGCCAAGTTGCTTAACCAAACTAATGCTGGCCAATATTTCTCCACATCTTCTCTATCTATATATCTGCTAAGTATCTTTTCAATAGCATAATTGTACCCGCTTCTACCGATTTCTGTGGCAGCTTGTTCCATGTGAAAAATTTGCCCCACAAATCCCTTTTAAATACTTTCTCTCTCACCTTAAATCAATGCTCTCCTTTTTTTACTCTCTTACCCTGGATAAAAGACCATGGCTGTTCGCTTTATGTATGCCCCTCATGATTTATAAGGTCTATAAGGTTACCTTTCAGCTTCTGACATTCCAGGGAAAAAAGGCCCAGCTTCTCCTTATAGCCCAAACCCTCAAAACTCACTCACAACCTTGTAAATCTCTTTTGCACCATTTCAAGTTTAACAGCATCCTTGCCATAGCGAGTGAGCAAAACTCTACACTGTACTCCAAATGTGACATTACCGGTGTCTTGTAGAGCTATAACATGATGTTCCAACTCATGTAGTCAATACCCTGACTGATGGAAGCAGGCGCGCCAAACACCATTTTTTATCACATGTTGAACCTTTCATAGAATTATATATCTACAACCTTAGGTCTTTCTGTTCTACAATATGCACCAGAGCCCTCCCATTTACTAAAGTGCAACACCTCACATTTATCTCAATTCATTTATCTCCATATGCCATTCCTCAGCTCGTTGGCCTACTTGATCAAGATCTCATTCCAATCACAGTTAACCTTCTTCACTACCTACTACATTAACAACTTTCATATCATCTGTAAACTTACTAACCATGCCACCTACAGTCACATCCAAATTGTGAAGATAAATAATAAACAACACCAGTGGACCCTTCACTGATCCTTGCAGATCCTTCACCGATCCTTGCAGCCACCATTACAGCAGTGTTCAATTTGAAAAAGACTTTCCTCCGTTCCCTAATTGCAAGCCAATTTTGCTTGATGTAGATAACTAGATGGCACTGGATTCCATGTGATCTATTCTTTCAGACCAGCTAAAATGCGATACCTTGACAACGACCTTGCTGAAGTTCATGTAGACAACTACCGCGTTGCCCACACCAATCTAGGTTTAATTTAGTTCAGTTTAGTTTAGAGATACAGCGTGAGACATGTGCTTTGTCCACACTGACCAACTATCACAAATGTACAAACTCCATACAGGCAGCACCCGTAGTCAGAATTGAACCCAGGTCTCTGGCACTGTAAGGCAGCAACCCTACCTCTGCGCCACACTGCCACTCCCTTCTTGGTCACTTTTTCAAAATACTCAATCAGATTGGTGACAATCAGATTGCTATCCAATACTGACTATTCCTACTCAATCCTATTGGTAACAGTTGAACAGTCCTTGTTCCAAATGAAGACTGACACCACCACCCCCCCCCCCCCCAATCCTTTCCCAGCCTCATGAACAACTGCATCGGACCTGCAACTTGCACCCGTGAAAACCCGTTGATTTCATTAACTTTACCACTAACATCTACCCTGCCCTCAAATTCACATGGGCTATCTCTGACATAGTTCTCCCCTGTCTTGATCTCTCTGTCTCCATTACAAGAGACAGATTATCGACTGATATCTATAATAAACCCACCAACTCCCACAGTTATCTGGACTACTCCTCCTCCCACCTGCCTCTTGCAAAAAAGCTATCCCCTGCTCTCAATTTCTTTGTCACTGTCGCATCAGCTGCCAACTTTTAATTTGACAGGATATCCAAGATGTCCTCTTTCTTTAGTAAAGGGGGAGTCCCCCCCTGCTGTCATAGATGGATCCCTCACCCATGTCTCCTCTGTGTTCCGTAGTTCTGCTCTCGCTACCCCTCCACCAAGACATAACAAGGATAGAGTTCTCCTGGTCCTCACTATTCACCCCACCATCCAATACATTATTCTCTGACATCTCCCCCACCCCCAATGAGATCCTACTACTAGACGCACCATTCCATCCCCATCCTTTTCCGCATTCTCCAGAGAGCACTACCTCCGCAATTCCTTGGCTCACTCATCCCTTCTCACCCAATCCATCCCCAGGTATTTTGTCCTGCAGCCACACATGTCCCTGTACCTCCTCCCTCACCTCCATCCAGGGACCCAGCAGTCCTTCCAGTTGAAACAGAGGTTTACGTGCATCTCCTCTCATGTCATCTACTGCATCTGCTGTTCACCATGTGGCCTCCTTCACATTGGTATGACCACGTGCAGATTCACCGACTGTTTTGCTGAGCACTTGTGCCCGGTCCACCAAGGCCAGCTCGATCTCCCGGTTTACTATAATAACCCCTCTTCCCATCCCCATACTGACTTTTCTGTCCTGGGCCTCCTCCATTGCCAGAGCGAGGTCACATGCAAACTGGAGGAACAGCACCTCCAGATTCTACTTGGGTGGCTTGCAACCCAATGATATTCTTCCTGCCCCTTCTCTGTGCCCAACCTGGATTTGCACCTATTTCTCCACTTTTCTCCCTTTCCACCTACTTTCCTTCATTTTGGTTCACAATTCCCAACTCTTCCATCCTTATCTCATACCTTTTGTAATTTCATCTCTGGCCTTTGTCCAAATATCTGCCTTTTGAAAGCTTGCCCACTTGTCACACCAATCACTTTCCTGTTTTTCCAGCGATTTTCCAACAAACCACAATCAGTCTGAGGAATGGTTCCGACCCAAAACATCACCTATCGATGATCTCCAGAGAAGCTGCCTGGTCCATTGAGTTACTCCAGTACTTTGCATCTTTTTTTTGTAAACCAACCTCTGCAGTTCCTTGCCTTTACATCCTACTCAATCCTTGCTTTTTTAAATGCATGTCGTTCCTGTCCCTCAGAATGTCCTCCAATTCTGATGTAAGGCTCACTGGTCTGCATTTCACAGGCTTTTCTTGCTGCCTTTCTTAAATAGAAGCACAACTTTAGCCACCCATCAGTCTCCTGACATCTCACCCATGGCTGTCAGTGATACAGATATCACAGCCAGTAACTCCTTCATTTCCATCCCTAGATTCCCACAATGTCCAAGGATATCTTGATTAGGTCCTGAGAATTTATCTACCGTACGACCTCCAGCACCTTCTCTTCTGTAATATGGACTCGCTTCAAGGTGTTACTAAAACCTTCCCTGAGTTCCCAAGCATTCACACTAAATACAGACAAGAAATATTCATTTATCACTTTGTCCATCTCCTGTGCCTCCACATATAGACAACTTAATGGAACAAAGTGCTGGAGTAACTCAGAGGGACAGGCAGCATCTCTGGAGAGAAGGAATGGGTAACGTTTCGGGTCGAGACCCTTCTTCAGACTGAGAGTCAGAGGAAAGTGAAATGAGAGATATAGATGGTGGTGCGGAGAGATATAGAACAAATGAATGAAAGATATGCAGAAAAATAATGCTAATAAAGGAAACAGGCTCTTGTTAGCTGTTTGTTAGGTGAGAACGAGATGCTGGTGTGACTTGGGTGAGGAAGGGATGGAGAGGGAATGCCGGGGAATAGCCTCACTCTGAGAATGGAGGAGGCCTAGGACAGAAAGGTCAATGTGGGAGTGGGAAGGGGAACCAGGAGATTAGGTAGGTCCAGGCAGACTGAGTGAAGGTGTTCAGTGAAACGATCACCCAGTCTAAGTTTGGTCTCGCCGTTGTATAAGAGTCCACATCTTGATTAAACTTTAACTATTTTCTCTCTTCTTACTCTTTTCCCCTTAATATACTTGTAGAATATCTTTGGATTCTCCTTTATCCTATCTGCAAAAGCTATTTCATGCCCCTTTTTGCCTTCCTGAGTTTCCTTTAAGTGTTTCCCTCTCCCCATGTGCTCCTATACTTGATCACAGCTGCCTACACTTGCTATATATATCACATTTCTTATCTTGACCAGATTTCCCCAATCCTACCAGCCATGCCCCAGTTCACACCACAGTTCATAGAAACATACAGTACAGGAAGAGGCACCTTGGGCCACAATGATAGTTTTGCAAAAAATTTATTGTTAAGTAATTCAATACATTAAGTTAAATAAAATAAATTAGAACTAAATATTTCACATCTTTGTTTAAAAGTACAACCATGTAACATGTTCCAATAACTGACACAGTCTAATAGATTTCAGAAATAAATAAATATCATAGAAATTGGGGCATTTGTAACACACCCTTCTTGATCTCTTAAATCACCTGTACTCTTTTTAATGCCTTCATTATGAAAGCATGAGTTATTACCATAAAAACATGTGATCAATCTAAAATGACAGAACATATTTTGCAATTACACACATGTGACATTTCTTTTGAGGCAGCACTGTTTCCGTTAGCTGTCCTGTGTTAGACAAGAGGTCAAGCTAATATAATGACTGAGGAGTGTTGGGTAGTTCTGCCACCTGCATGAAGCTTCACCTGGGATGAGCAAGAGACCATTATCCACCCTGCAGAAGCATTGCCAAACTGCTGCATGATTCAATCCTTTGTACACAGTAAAGGTTGTAACAATAAAGGTTCTGACATAACGCAATATCATACATTTTCCATGCGTCAAGATCTGCATAAGGTGTATAACCCCGGGTCATTTATCGAGGAACAATGACAACGTTGATGAAAGGGATATGAATTATGACTAATTACCATACATGATCAAGTGAGGTTAAATATATCTCTATCTAACCAGCAACCAATTATGGAAGATGTATGTATATTTTACATTGGTTGGTTCCATTGCATGTAATGAATATCATGTTGGCTGTTTGTGTTGAATCTAATATTTACCAGCCAGATGAGATTACTGGATATTTTGTAAATTCATTTTTAAAATAAATATCTCTACGGCTAGGCTTTGAGCAGGTGAACAGAGCAGGTTATCAGGTTGTATTCGTGGATCATTGGACATCGGCTACACTGAGTGGAACTGGGATTGGGTATAAACCAAACAAAGTAATGAATAGGGATATTCCTGAAGGGATGTTACTTTAGCTTTCAGATGAAAAATTTACTTTGTCATAAACCAGAGATTTCTTTTCCAAAGATCACACGGACAGATTGTGTAATATTGGAGTTTAAAGCCACAACCTGCTGAATTTTTATGACACTCTTTTGGATCAGTCAGTTGACACCACTGCCATATTTTTACACTTGTCAAGTCAGGGCAAGTCACATTTATTTATATAGCACATTTAAAAAAACAACTCTTGTTGGCCAAAGTGCTTTACATTTGTTATAAGAATAGTATAAACAAATAAACTGCATACATATAGCCCTCGCTCAGAGGATGTCAATAAAGGCTTGGGAGTATAGATAAGTTTTTAGTCTTGACTTAAAGGAGGGGGGTTCTGATGGGATGAGGGATGCTGTTTCACAGTCTAGGAGCGGCAACCGCAAAGGTGCGGTCGCCCCTGAGTTTATGCCTAGACCGCGGGATATTCAGCAACCCCAAGTAGGCTGATCTAAGGGATTTGGAGGTGGCCTTCATGGGACTTCCTATCCACATGGACTGTTCAAAGGTCAAATCAGCACTGAAGAAAGTTCTTCATAAATATATAACAAGCCAATTACCCAGTGCTCTTGAGAGACCAGGCGATCTCTTCAAGTTTTGAAGTGAAGAAGCAGAGTTAAACTGTGATTGCTATTGACCTTTCTAATTGCATCCCAACAGTGGTATGTTTGGCACATCTGTTAAAATACTTGTTTTCAACTATCAGTGGTAACAGTAATTAATCATAATTGAGGATGTAAATTTAAAATCTGATTCTGCTGCCTCCCGCTGGTTTGGTGAAGAGGGTTGCAGTTTTGTCAATGGTTACCATTATAGGTAGAATAGCTGCCTTCAGATTTGGGTTTAATTTTGCCTTTCCTCATGCAAAGAGTGATTGGTCCCTTGGCTGCATTCCTTCACTCCCAGTGTTAGTATGTCCCTTCCCACTGCTCTTCGTCCCCTCTCTCCCTCCTCCCAACCCAGACTCACATGATAGTCATTTTTTGCAAATCTACTTGACCCATTTAAGATCGAAAGGCATTAAATTATTAAATACAACTACAAAACAAATGATCTCTGAATAAATTAATAATTAAATAAAAACGATCTATATTTGTTGCAATTCATTCCAACAAGGCACTTCCTGGCAGATGCCTAGCTTATTTGAAGAGTTTGGTCGATGGTAGTGTTCAGTCTCGCACCGGAATGTAGCACATCAGACAGGAACACATTCAGACTTCCGTGCTCTTAATTTCTTCCAATTTGTTTTCCTTTTCTGTGAAAAGAACGGTATGAAATATTAGTGAGTTTACGTGTCTTTGTGAGTGCATGTGAGAAAGTGAGTGTGGAAGACAGGGTAGGAGAGAGAGAGAGAGAGAGAGAGAGAGAGAGAGAGAGAGAGAGAGAGAGAGAGAGAGAGAGAGAGAGAGAGAGAGAGAGAGAGAGAGAGAGAGAGAGAGAGAGAGAGAGAGAGAGAGAGAGAGAGAGAGAGAGAGAGAGGGCGAAACAGAGGGAGAGATGGAGAAAGAGAGAGAAAGTGAGAGAGAGGGAGAGAAAAATAAAGTAAAATAAACAGACTGAAGAAGGGTCTTGACCTGAAATGTCACCCATCCCTTATCTCCAGAGATGCTGCCTGTCCCACTGAGTTACTCCAGCACTTTGTATCTATCTTCAGTTTTAATCAGCATCTGCAGTTTCTTTCTACACTGAGATATTTGATCTCAGCAAGGGTGTTAACTTGATGATCACAATCTTTTTCTTTCACTCTCTCTTTTATTTTGTCACCAAAAAGCACCACAGAGTAGGTCTAGAGAGCACAGTTTAGCATCCTATGCTTTGCTTTATTTTTCAGAAAGAAATATATATAATGTGATTGAACTTAATTATTGGAGCATTCCATTGAACTGTTGATTTTGCTCAACATTAGGAATATTGCAGTGGGAATAGATATCCGACCCCTAACATGCTCAACCATTTAATGAGATCAAGGATGATCTGCATATTAACACCATCACTCATCTCTGCAACACTTTAATAATCCTGTCTAATGTAAAATCTACCGAAGAATTACACAAAGTGCTGGTGTAATTCAGCACATCAGACAGTGTCTTTGAATGGCATGGTTTGGTGATGCTTCCAGTCATGGCCCTTGTATGTTTAGGGGATGTGTGATTAACTAATCTAGCAGGAAAGTCAGAATCCTACAACCCCGCTCCTACACCAATCCCATTTCATTTTCCCCATTTACTCATCAACTTTCCCAATCTTTACCACCTTCCAGAAACTAGGGACAAATTTACAGTGGCTATTCTCCTACCAACCTACCTGGTTTAGGGAGATGGGAGTAAAGCAGAGCAACCAGGGGGAACACAAGCAGTTACAGGAAGAATACACAAACTCCAAACAGACAGCACTGGAATTCAGGTTGAACCCAGGTAACTAGAGCTTTGAGACAGCAGGCTCAAAACTATGCCACTGCACTACCTAAGAGTGGCCAGCAATTTTAAAGGTGAACTTTGAAGATGCTCCTGCTTCACTCACTTACCTTCTGTGGACTTGTTTGCAGCTGGGTTCACTCCAGGTGGAGTTGAAGAACAGCTCCTTCACTCGGACACAGATGTTGCCCATTTTTTTATAGTGCTTGTGAAGGACTGGAAAGGTCACGCTGGACTTCTCGGTAGAGCAGCTAAGCCAATGGTGTTTAAATGATTTGACAACGTCACATGGACCGAGTGTCTGCAACAGAAAGAAAAGCACCGTGAGTTAACATTCATTATACAGCATAGTAGAATCACACAGTCTTACATGGCATCAAATCACGAGCGAACTGATGAAGGTATCACCGTGTGGGTTCATTATTGCCACGTGTACAGAGAAAAAAAATGTTTTGCCTACTCTCCAGGCAAATCATACCATAGATGAGTACAACAGCTGGTGCGAAAGAGAAAATAAACCATGTGCAGAATATAGTGTCGCAGCCACAGAGGAATTGCAGATAATAAAAGAAAAGTGCGGGGGCTACACAAGGTAGATTGGAGCATTGGGAATACATGGTTAGCATATAAGGGACCTATCTGTTCAAGAGTCTGATAAAGGAGGGAAATAATCTGTTTGTGAATATGGTGTACATGTTTTCAAGCTTTTGCATTTTCTGCCTGACAGGAAAGGGGAGAAAAGAGAATGATTTGAGTGTAGTCCGCACCCTAACTTGACAACATTATTCATTCAAATCAGGTTTTATTTTAGCCTCATTGTTGAGAAAAAATAGCAGCTTTTGCTGTTTAAAATTCTTTGGTAACTTTATTTTGAGCTGATGAAAATATGTTAGTCCTTCATGAACTAAGATGTCTAGACACCAGGGAAGGACACACATGAACTAAAAGAAGTTGGCCAATTCATTGCCACTACTGCACAATCAAACTTGTAACCTTTTCTTCCCTTATTGCCTTTCAACTTTACCTTTTGAATGAACTACCCAATTACCTGTATCTGCATAATTATTTTCACCTCTTCTAGGATACACTTGACAATTGTTTGATATCAGTGCTCTCTGGTTAGTAGTTCCTTGGCTAAGGTGCAAAACATTTCTGCTTAATTATTTCTTCAGGTTCACACATTATGACTTAAAAAAAATCAGCAGGTCACTGAGCAGCAGCATGTTTATGGGGCTTATTGGTGGGCAAAAAGTTTTGGCCATAGAGTCCTTCTGTGCTAAGAGTTAATTTGCAGAAAAAAATAAATGCAGCTGTGTCTGTAGCAAACAATGCCACTCTGGAAGTTCAAATGGGCACTTTGCGTTGTAAGTTACCCTGGTATAAATTGTTCTATCGGCCATGCTAAAATTGGGATCATGTTCTGGGTTGCCTGAGAAATTAATGCATGTTGTTCCAATGAGTTACTGCTATCTGACCTGGAATAACCAGGTTTTAATAACACTACCACAAGCTTGGCCATCATTTAGGTAGGATTGTTACATGAAGAAATGGCTTCTGTTCTTATTCATATGCACCTGCCTCTAAATTTAAGATCTCGATCTTTTAAAAAATATATATATATTTTGCTCCTCTGGAGGATTTCAGATTTATTAGTGTTACACAGCACAGATACAGGCCCATCAAGTCCATGCCCGCCATCAAGTGCTCATTTATATTGATCTTGTTTATTTATTCTCCCTGGATTTCTATCAAGGAAGCTCAGCAGACTTGAGTCAAATTGGCTCAATTTGCAGAGTCCAATCTTTGGGTGTGGAAGTAAACTGAAGCACCTGGAGAAAACCAACACAGTCACTAGGAGAACGTACAAACTCCACTCAGACAGCAGCCCATGTCAGGATTGAACCAGGATAACTGGAGATGAGAGGCAGCAGCTACTGAGTCTCTGCTCCTGCTTGAGCAGATTATTTTAATATTTTCAATATTCTCACTTTATGGGAACACTTTGCCAGAAAAAACTGTACACCAGGATTAAGATGCTTAGTGGAGACAAGCTGGAAAGAGTACAGAGACGATTTACGAGAATGTTGCCAGGACTAGAGGGTCAGAGCTATAGGGAGAGGTTGAGTAGGCTGGAACTATTCCTTGGAGTGTAGGAGGAAGAGAGGAGATCTAATAGAGGTATACACAATCATGGGAGGAATAGATCAGGTGAATTGAGGACCAGAGGGCATAGGTTTAAGATGAAGGGAAAAGATTTCATAAGAATATCATACAGAGGGTGGTGGGTGTATGGAACAAGCTGTCAGAGGTGGTAATTGAGGCAGGGACTATTTCAACATTTAAGAAACAGTTAGACAGATACATGGATAGGACAGGTTTGGAGGGATATGGGACAAACGTGAGCAGTTGGGACTAGTGTAGCTGGGACATGTTTGCCAGTGTGGGCAAGTTGGGTCGAAGGGCCTGTTTCCACAATGTATAAATGAAAGCTATGACTTGTCCCTCAGGGATCCTTCTCATGAATTGGATGCAAGATAGGTTTCTGGTAGACGTCATGTATCCACGAGTGCAAAATCCTCAGTCATTTCCACTCTGGTGTTTTGATGATGTCACAGTGCATGTGTCTATTGCCATCTGGTGACCTTAAGTGGTATCACCCCATTGCATAGAAGCCACTATTGTTTTCATAGAAAGCAGAACAAGAGGAATTTCACTTATGTTCATAAACCCAGGACACCCAAAAGGGCTTCCTACCCAGTGACGTTTTTTTTTTCCACATTTAGTTCCTTAATACCAGAAACACAGCTGCCAATAACTTCTCCATAAATGTTCACTGTTTAAATGATGATTCAGCAATAATAATGGGCTCAGCTCATTGAACAAATAGCATGACTGTTCCTTTACATAGAGTCATAAAACTATACAGCGTAGAAACATGTCCTTCGGCCCAACTCACCCATGCCAACCAAAATGCTTGCCCCTGGCCCATATACCTCTGGACACCTATCCTGTGTCCTTCAGAAATGCTGGCTGAATTACTCCAGAACTGCTTTTTGCTCAAGATTTCAGTATGCACAAATCCTTGTTTCGCTATATACCTCCAAACCTTTCCGATCCACATGCAGCTGCCAAAGTATCTTTTAAATGCTCTATTTGAAGAATCAACTTGAGAAAGGTCCACATTTCACCATGTTGATCTTCCTTATTTGCTGTGCTTTTCTCTTCACAATCCATGGACACATTGCCCTCTGTGTAAAGAAGTTGCCCCTTAGGTTCTATTAAATCTTTCCCATCTCAAGTTATACAAATGCCCTCTAGTTTTAGATTTCCCTTCCCTGGTGAACAGATTGCTGCTATTCACATTATCCACGCCCCTCATGATTTTACAGTATATACTTCTCTAAAGTCAAGCTCTCAGACTCCTATGCTACAGGGGTAAAGGCCAGCCTTTCAACCTCTCCTTATAAATCAAACCTACCAGACTCGGTAACAATCTAGCAAATCTTTTTTGTAACATTTACAATTTAATGACAGCCTTCCCACGGCAGGGGAACTAGAGCTGTACACCGTGCTCCAAATGTAGTTTAGTCAATATCTTGTAGAGCTGTAACATAACGTACAAACTCATGCATTCAACACCCTGATCGATAAATGCTTTATACACCAGCTTGTCTATCTGGGTCACCATCTTCAGGGAACTGTGTACCTGCACCTTTTAATTTCTGTTCCAAAACACTCCCCACGACCCAACCATTTACTGTGCAACTTTTGCCCCGGTTTGTCCTACCTAAATGCAATGCTTCGTATTTATCTGAATTAAACTCCATCTGCTATTCCTTGACCCATCAGCCCAGTTGATGAAAATCCCATTGTAATCGTGGATAACCTTCTTCACTGCCCAAAGTATCACCAGAGGAGGTGGTAGAGGCAGGTACAATTGCAATGCTTAAAAGGCAGGTAACTGGAATGCAGAAAAATGGAATTTGTGTGGATGGGCATTCAATCGGCATGGACATGGTGGGCAGAATAAGCCCCTTTCTGTGCTGTATGATTCTGAGATTTCATTGAAGCGGTAGCATTTATCGTTACTGCACCTGTGTCAAGATCTGTTGACGTTTTGACCTTCTGGAGTTCAGTTCAACATCAACCTTGAACAGCAGTGGGAAGTAGGAATGGGGGTTGTTCCAGGAATCTGGATATTGCCAGCTGACAGTGACTTTGTCTAGCTTCTGAACATGATGGATCTTTAGTTCCTTCGGAGCAGCAGGTTTCACTAAAAAGGAAGTAAGACATGCCATCAGAATTGTGCCTCCTCTCCTTAGACACAAGACACTCATCAATAATGTTATTGTTGACCAACACAAGAAACACAATTTACTTTTAATAAGGGGTTCATCTCATTCCTTTGCTAATATTAAACTACTGTTACTTAATTATCATCTCCCCATACATCCTGTCCAATTGTTGACTCATTAGAGCACAGTTCTTGGTTCATTATCAAGTTTCTATTTTTATTAATCAGATGAGGCTTTTTGGATATTGCGCATATTTTCTTATGGTAGAGAAGCAATCTATTCAGCTCAGCAAGTCTCAGAGAATTTCTGTCAGGTCCATTCCCCACTTATCTCTCTGTAACCTTTCATTCTCTCTCATGCCATTCTAACCAATCCCATTTTTTTCTACAAATCGCCTACGCACTAGTGGCCTAACCTATCAACCAGCATGTCCTTGGGGTGTAGGAGGAAAACTGAGCATCTGGGAGAACCCTATAAGGTTACAGGCAGCACCAGAGGTCAGGATCAAACTCAAATCATCTGGGCCTTCAATGAGGCAGAGCAGTGCCATTGAACCAAATGTCTTCACTGCTGATATATAACTTCCAAAGGGGGTTGGATGGTATAGACATGGAAACCCTACCGTGTTTGCCTCCACTTTATGCATGGCCATCAATTGCAATCATAGCCCCATTAAATTGTGAGCAGGAATTAAACTGGTGGTATTCTGACTTGGTACAGCACACCACTAATGCTACAAACACCAATCTCCTCCAGGCCATGAGACAGCATGCAATGATTGAGTTTGCCTGTCATGGCCCAGATTCAGCACAGCTTGCACACATATCGCACCTTTAACATACTAAGAAATCCAAGGCTGTCACAGAAATGTTGCCATTTAAAGCTTGACAGCAACTTATATTTGCGGATATTAGTTCTGGTAACTGGAAAAAAAAAGTTTCCAGCAAAATTCTTCAGCAAAATTTTAAAGGGGGAGAGAGTGTTGGACTCACCAAGGTTTAGGGAGGATATTCCAAATCTACAACCGATTATTTGAGTCCAGGATGTCATGGTCTATTTTGGACCAGCATTAAAATGAATAGGCATCAACAAATATCACGCATGTTTCAATAAATCATTGCGATAGCTCAATATTCTTATGCAAGACATTGAAGGAACCCATTTCGACAAGTAATAAACAAGTGACTCATTTTACAGCTCTATACTTACAAATATCTCTTATGTAGAAATGTTTTATGTGCTTTTCATATCGTTTGTTTGTGGCTGCCTCCACAGTGAATATAATTTGTCTAAACTCTTCAGCATATGGAGAAAAAGTATTGTCTGTGCAAGTTGCTTGTACAGTACACTTTGCATGATTACATGGTGTAAAGACACAGTCCTTGGAGACCCCATTTCCACCTCTGTAACACAAAAGGAAAAGTAAATACATAAAGGATCCCAAAGAAGAAAATGTCCTCTTGACTCTATAAATCCATCCATAAATCACACATACTCCAGTGAAAAGCATATGATACCTATCTCACCTCAAGGATGGCAAATAGAAAA
This sequence comes from Okamejei kenojei, assembly GCA_035221665.1. Lineage (NCBI taxonomy): Eukaryota > Metazoa > Chordata > Chondrichthyes > Rajiformes > Rajidae > Okamejei > Okamejei kenojei. The sequence goes on along the minus strand of CM069141.1, from coordinate 65,103,841 downwards.
AGTCACTCCAGCGTAGTAAAGGAGAGTTTTATAAGACTCTGAAATAGGAATGGCTTTACCATAGATTGAGTGTGATCTATTTTTGGTAATTAATTCTCGGAATGTGGACATCTCTGGTAAAGCCAGCAATTAAGATCCAGCTTAGTAGCCATGACCACGTTCATCCTGAGCCACTCAGCTGCAGTTCTGATACATTTGTTGGAACACTTTGGCGTGACAGTTTAAAGATACCACGTCAATGTGGGCCAGGCAGGACCAGGAGACATTCCCTGAAAGATATGTGTGAAATTCTTCGAGAGTGCATAACAGTAGGTACCTGAAGGGTAACATCAACCATCTTTGTACCAAAACCGAAGATTGACAAAGATCAAGGCCAATGACAAAGAGAAAAGATTTAGCTGATATGTTTTGCATTCTGCTCGTGATCTTTATGGTGACAAGTTATCATGTTTCTACATCATAGGTAAAATAGATGTTTAACTGTGACTCACAGCGACCTTCTCAACCAATGATTGGACATCTCACCAGAACAAAACTGGCCTTAACCTTCCACCACTCAAGTGCAAGTTTGTTTACTCAAAGTAGTCCTATGATATCTTGGACCAGGTTTTTGATTTTCATGTTCTAATGACTGGGATAAGGCACATTAGATGGCTCAGGAATTCACTTTCATTGCACTAACACAAGGTGGAGGAATTTGAAGGGGCACTGTAATAGAACATAATTTAAGAAATAGGAGCAGGAGCTGGCTTTCTGGCCCTTTGAGACTGCTCTGCATTCAGTAAGACTATGCTGATTCTCAACCTAAGCCCAGGTTTCCAGCACTATCCTCATTGTCCTGATTTCACAAACATCTAAGCACTTTAATATACCCAATGATTACTAAGTTGTCCACTGTTTCTCCCCACACCTGGACTACCCCCTAATCAATAACCATTACTCAACTGGCATCATCCTGCTGAGAAACCTATTGAACAAAACGTGGATCTGTTTGCTCCCCTCTGCAGCAATATCACTACAATAAAGGAACAGGGATGCCTTCATATAAAACATTCTGCAATACTCATGATGCAAATAACATTATTTATGCATTCCTTACTCTCTGTGAAATCTTGCTGAGAAGATGGCCTTTTCTCTTCCCCTCCAGAGACAGGTAAATTTCTTGCCGAATTTCTCTGCATAGCATGAGATGTAGTTTCCATTTTCCTCTACATGAATGGATACAACAAAATACGATGTTGATAGGATACATTGCCAAGATGAATTGACAACTGCGGTAACATTGTGCGACTATAATGATGCGGAAGGCAAAATAGATATCCTTTAGACTTTAAACTTTAAAGATACAGCGCGGAAACAGGCCGTTCGACCCATCGAGTTCACGGCGACCAGTGATCATCCCATACACTAAAACGATTCCACGCACTAGGGACAATGCACAAATTTTGTTACCAAAGCCAATTAACCTACATACCTGTACATCGGTGAAGTGTGGGAAGCACTTGGAGAAAACCCATGTGCTGGGAGAACCCTGGGAGAACGTACAAACTCCATACAGACAGCACCTGTAGTCAGGATTGAACTGGGTCTCTGGCGCTGTAAGGCAGCAACTCTACCGCTGGGCCACCTGTCAGCTCTTAACCTTCAGCAGTTACACTCTACCCAAGGGTATATTTTATGTACATTTGTGTACCTCAGCAGAAGTCAGCATCCTGCTTCACATATCTTACAGTCTAAGAGGTTTCAACAAAAGAGAACTCCTCAGCTCCCTACTCAAGAATGTGTGTCCTATCAGGTCTTTGCTGATAAAAAAGAACCATTTGGGTTCACCAAAGCCTGGTACTCATATCTGCTGTAAATTAATGAATGTCACAGACTATGCCACATAAACTGCAGTGTGAATAGGTGCCGCCTGCTGTTGTCATTCTCTCACCTTTCAGTATTTTATCTGGCTGTCTTCCCACGTCTAGCAGTAAGTAGTAGTGTTTTAGTAACACGTCAGTGTTGTTCAGGTGACAGCTATAGTTGCCCGCGTCTGGCCGGTCAGTCACTTCTACATCAATGATGTCCTTGTGGGCATTCTTAGTGAGGGGTACTCCATCGAGACGCCAGTGGATGCCATTCCGAAGCTGATCGGAGGTTGCATTGCAGCTCAGGTGCACCAACTGATTGGCGTTATTTACAATAGTATCTGTGAAAGTAAGAGCAAAGTTTTAAAATAATATTTTAAAAATCCCTGAGCGGTTTGCATGTTATGTCGAATGTTGGCAGAATTCACATCAGTCCCTCAGCTCATCTGTTAACACTATTGTTAATATTGAGGATGGTCAGAAGTTTCCAAGCACAGAAAACTGGGACTTTTGAGAGAATTAACACATTTGTATTTAAATTGGGTCTTTTGTGACCTCAGGAAGTCCTTTGGCGTGATCAACGTATAACCCAACATCATGCTGGAAGGAGATTTTCCATATAAAGTCATGTAGAGAGGAAAGGGGTATTTTGCCTTACTCTGTATTGAGTGGTGGTTCTGTTTACTCTCCTCCTTTGTCAGAAAGTTATATGTACGCCCCTAGCTCTCGACATGCGGGAACAGTACTGTACAACAATGCTGACACCACACTCCAGAGTCCTGCATGGTTGGAAATTCTGTTCTCCTGATCAAATGTTAATCTCGTGCTCTCTCTTGCCTGTTAATTATAAATGATAATTCTGCACTACGAAGCAAGTGGGCATCGGGCATTGCAGAAGTGCAATGCCAGGTATTGTGCCAAAATAAATCCTCACAATAAATTTAATACACCTTGTCATTAATAATGTTTTTTGAAATATAAAATAATGGCTACCCAGTGGTTCTGTTATCAAAGTTAGATACGTTATATGAAAGTATTTTTTAACACGTGAATCCAACTTCAGGTGATTGATCAGTGAGTGTTGCTTAAGGTGTCCCATACATCCCAGGCTTTTTCTGTCACTGTACTGCTACCTTGCTACATTCTGCCGTTAGTATTTTTCTCTTTGCACTACCTGTTGCACTTGTGTAAGGCTTGATTGTACTCATGTATATTATAATTTGACTATATAGCACACAAACAAAGGATTTCACTGTATCTTGGTGCACTAATAAAACCGATACCAATACTATGTGAAATAATTTCTCTGACTCTTCACTTAACATCCTGTTTTCCATTTGTAGCTTTGTCTGTCTCTTATCCTCTCTTTTTTCCCCTTTCACTCGATCCTTCACTTCCCAGTTTTACTCTCTCCTTTTCTGTTCACGTTGCTCTCTCCCTGCTCAGTTACTCCCTCGCCTTCTCTAGAGTTATGAAAAGCCTTCTGTGGTCCCCAACAGTGACAACATTTGGGAGACCACTTGCGCATTCTGAGAGTGTACCCAGACCAAGTTGTGCAGCAGGCAGTGTTGCCATTTCAAAGTTCCATGGGCTTGGTTTTGATCCAGGCATTCGGTGCTATCTGCGTGGAGATTGCACAAGACCGCATTGGTTTTCTTCAGGTACTCTGGCTTTCTCCTGCATCCAAAGGCATGCAGGTAGGTTAATTGATTACAGCAACTTGCTTCTTATTCAGCTGGTCAGGATGGGGAGTGGGTGGGGAGCAGGGAGTTGATGGGTGTGGGAGGGAGAATAGGCTACAAAAATATAAGAGGGAATGGGACGGGTGGATTTTTGCTCAGAGCTGGCATAGACTGGTCAGAACAACCAGTCGCCTTGTATATTGAGAAGAATATGAAATCTGCAAGAAAACTATACAAGACAGATCTTCTGAGCATGCAGTGGAGAGTGGCAGGCAACGTACATACTGTTACTTTATAGTATCTGACAGAACCCTCTTTTGTCCAGGACTGATGCAAGCAAACCCTTCTTTACTTCAATAGATAGGTCTGAAGAAGGGTCTCGACCCGAAACGTCATCTATTCCTTTCCTCCAGAAATGCTGTCTGATCGGCTCAGTTACTCCAGCTTTTTGTGTCTACCCTCCTTCACTTCAATCTATTGAAAGCAATGATGGCAACAATGCAAAGAGATCTTACTTACACTTCCCTTCAAAGGCCATTCTCACGGTTGCAATCAGTGACGAGAACCACAAACAGAGCAGTAAACGGCCAACCATCTATCAGAGAAGGAAAAAGACAGAAGTCAGAAGACTGACATAGAAAAATATGCCTTCAGAAAACAATACAGCTGCGGGGAAGCAGCCAATGCGCATTGATTGATAATCCTCCTTGGAAGTTGCAAAGTTCCAGGTTTCATTCTGATTCGATTCATACATCCCACGCTGAAAAGAAAAGAGAAAGAACGATCCTGGTTTCTTGTTACACTTTCACAATCACGAGATGCCCAAAAGCATTTCACTGCAGAAGGAGGATCTTGGAAATTGAGTCACTTGTTATGTAAGAAACTTTCCTCATCTGTCCCTTTCCCTAATATATGGACTGTGAAATAAATCCATTCCAAATGTTGCGCTTTCCTATTCATTCTTAGCATTTAAACAAGTCAGTAAAGTTAACATTGCTCCCAGATTATGATAATTATGAGAAATGAACAATCTTTTTATTTCAATATCTCAAATAAAATCAAGATATATTTCACAGTGCAGAAATGGGCTTCTGTCATTCTATATGAAGTAATTTGTTTCATTTGGCAAAAGGCAAGACATCTCTTTCATTATTGTAATGTAAATTCTCTTTACAAAGCATGATATAGCCTGTCATGCCAAGCTCCGAAGAAGGGTCTCGACCCGAAATGTCACCCATTCCTTTTCTCCAGAGACGTTGCTTGTCCTGCTGAGTTACTCCAGCGTTTGTGTCTATCTTCTCTGAACTGGTGAGCTGGAATCAGAGGACCAGTATTGCACTTATCTCACCATGCGGGTGAAATGAGAATCCCACTTCAACAATTCAAATGCTGAATGCTTTTACTCATTAATAATGACCAACCGAGTAGAATTTCATAAAGGCCAGTCATTTATGTTTAAATAGTCAATTGTTTTTCCTACAGAGTGTGACAGGCACAAGTATTTGAGAATGTAATATTACAATGCAAGGTTTATAACTGGACAAGATTCATGGTGATTTCGCAAGGGTACACTGTTTCCAGGATGTTGGCTGTTATCATTCACAGGAAGGGTCTCACTAGATAGACACAAAAGCTGGAGTAACTCAGCGGGTCAGACAGCACCTCTGGAGAAAAGGAATAATTGACGTTTCAGGTCGAGACCCTTCTTTAGACCTGAAACATCAACAAAAATCCACTAGGGGCGCTGCACTGACAGCAGCCTCTGCCTGCAGCTTGTTTGTTTTTCCATCTTTTTTTTAATTTTTAGTCAGTTTAAAGTTTGTTTTTGGGGGAGTATTTAACTTTTATATGTGGGGGAGGGGAGGCAGAGTAAGGGGGAAACTAACTCCCAGTCGCTTCCTGGCGGGGATGCGAGTATTTCTCCGAGTCGCGTCCTCGCCCCCCACCTTGCGGCCTACCTCCTGGATCGGAGCGGCCTTTCCTACCGGGGACTGGGAACCGGACCAGAGCTGCAACAGCGGCGGCGCTGGAGTCACCACGGAGCGGGCGATGCCTACCTGGGTCGCCGTTGGAGCTCCGGAGCGTTGGGCCGCTGCTCCAACATGGTGGAGCTCTGGTTTGGAGAGCTTCCAACGCGGGCGGCGCTGAACAACTCCGTGGAGTCCTGGGGCCCTTTGCTGAGGGCCTCCAGCATTGCATTTCCACCCGGAGCGGCCTATGGACTTTGGGAGCCGAGGACTCTGGTAGGAGGGGGCCGACTCGAGGTCCAGGCCGCTGAGGACATCCCCCAGCCCCGACGTCGGAGTTACATCACCCCGGCGAGAGGGCCTGAACATCGGGCCGCCCGTAGCGACGACTGCGGAGGGCTCAGGGAGGCCCCGACCACGGGTGAACAGTGGGGAACATCAGGGGAAGAGATGGACTTTGGTGCCTTCCCTCACATTAGGAAATTTTGATCCTGCTGTGGGGGGATGTTTTATGTTGAATTCTATCTACTCTGTGTTGTGTTCTTTATTTTTACTGTATGGCTGCATGGTGATTTCATTTCACTGTGCCAATTGGCACACGTGACAAATAAATGTATCTTGTATCTTGTATTCCTTTTCTCCAGAGATGCTGTCTGACCTGCTGAATTACTCCAGCTTTTTGTGTCCATCTTCGGTTTAAACCAGCATCTGCAGTTCCTTCCCACACAAGGGTCTCACTAGGTTAGGCTTCCTCTGATTAACCCAATTAACAGAGGACTTTGTGCAATATCAATGGTAGGATCCTGACGTTGGGAGAGATGCTAAAATGTCTCATCCATGAGAGGGAAATTGGCAGTGGTGCAGCGATGGAACAAGTTGAACTGCTGCCTTGCCACTCTAGATATCCACACAGTCCGAACCTGTGCTGTATGTGATTGTGTGGGAAGGAACTGCACATGCTGCTTTAAACTGAAGATTTAAATTCGGAAGAAGGGTCTTGACCCAAAACTTCACCTATTCCTTCTCTCCAGAGATGCTGCCTGTCCCGCTGAGTTACTCCAGCATTCTGTGTCTCTCTGCGATCGCGTTGGGTTATACCACATCCTCTGCTTTCCTACCACATCTCAAAGGTGCGCGGGCTGATAGGCAACTTGGCCACCAAAAATTGCCCAATATGGCCAGTAGGGTTAAGGGGGCTCTACGAAGAATAAGCTCTACTGAAAATGAGTAGGACAGTGGATTGCTTTGAGTGCTATCACAGACCAGATGGTCAGAATGTTCTCCTTCCATGTCATACAAGTTGTAAAATAAATGGAGCTGCTGAATATGCATTCACCTTTCATGCTAAATATTTTCTGCTTTTAGCTCAGTCCTCTTACATGACTTTGTTTCAAGGACTGCAATCCCAACCGCTTCAGCAAAAATTCCCTCATTCCTCGAACCATTCCGATACATATTTTCAACTCAACTTCAACATCCTTCATGTTGAGAACAATTTGTTTAACACCTACGGTGATAAATTCTACTTTACTCATTGTTATTGAGACAGTGCTTCCACACAGCACAAACTACATACACTTTCAAATTCAATGAGATCAACCTGTAAAATGTTAGAAATGAAACAAGTTTTAAGTCATAAAAAACAAGAGGAGGAGACAAAGAAAAAGTAAGTGATGGTGGTGCCCAGGGGTATTGATCAATTCAAACGGTGGTAGTGTTGACTGAAATAAGGTGTAAAGGTTATTAAAAAATACAAACAGAAAGAACATCTCAAGAAAGTGTCAATAGGTGTATATGAATGAAATCTGAAACATCAGGAGAAAACTGAATTGTACACTGGAGTGGCTGCTTAACTGAAATGATTGAACTCAGTGTTAAGTCCTACTACCTTCAGTCATCGTGTTGGGTCTCATTGTCTGTAAACTCGTTTTCTCCTAGCCCACAGCTAACAATGGCCTGTCTCCTTTATCAATAGACGATAGACAATAGACAATAGGTGCAGGAGTAGGCCAATTGGCCCTTCGAGCCAGCACTGCCATTCAATGTGATCATGGCTGATCATCCCCAATCAGTACCCCGTTCCTGACTTCTCCCCATATCCCCCGACTCCGTTATCACCGTTACTTTGTTGCATATCTTTCATTCATTTGTTCTATATCTCTCTATAGTAGTAGTAGTTGGCTCCCCTCGGACATGACTGACCATGGGTGATGCATCCTGGTCGGATGCAAGCCTGGGCGATGTCATATGGAGGACAGGCTGTTGCCCATGCAGCACGTCCCCCCCTCTCCACATCGCTGATCGATCCAAAGGAGCAACAGGGCCGTTACAGGTTGGCACCAGCGCCATCGCAGGAGCTGCCAGAGTGAGTCTGTAGACAACGACGAACTGATTTTCTTGAGGTTTACTCCTGGAGCCTTTTCTATGACTGGATATGGCCACAAGGCAGTGGAGGTTTCAATCAGAGTTTTCCATCTCCTAGATGGACTGCCTTCCCAGGCTGACGAGCCCGATCTGCCCGAGACTCATGGGGGCGGGAGCGTCTACATTCCTATGCAGGTCTATAGCACCTGCCCACTGCTCACTCTATATCTCTCTATATCACCGTCTAAATCTCTCGTTTCCCTTTCCCCTGACTCTCAGTCTGAAGAAGGATCTCCACCCTGAAACGTCACCTATTCCTTTTCTCCAGAGATGCTGTCCGACCTGCAGAGTTACTCCAGCTTTTTGTGTCTATCTTCGGTTTAAATCAACATCTGTAGTTCCTTCCTACACATTAAGTCCTGAGAGTTGTATTGTGCCATTAAATAGCCTCTTAATGGTCCATGTGACAGGCAGACTGTGGTCATATTATGACCTGGCAAATGTTACTCGTTGACATAAAATCACTCTAAGGTGGAAGATTGCATATTTCTACAGTTACAAAGTGAAATTAGGATTATTCAGACCTCTGGGATATTTCCTCTTTGGGATCCGCCTCTTTAATTGCAAGATAGCCCCACTTGGCACCAAAAGCTTTTCTCGAATATTTCACAGTTTAAATAAAGTGCATGGACTGGAAGCGTTCACTCTCTTTCTGCCTCTACGAACACAGAAGAAATCGGGACAGTCTAGTTTTACATAAGATGTCCAGCATCCATGTTGTATTTTGCTTTCCAATATTCCCAAGCTGCTGTAATTGCTAATAAGCAAGTAACGTGATATTCTGTTGTGTCAGCCTTCATTCTGACTTGGTCATGCACGTTACATCCACTCAAATAAAAAATGGCCCCACACCTAGTTAGCCTGCACCCAGTGTAACAGCTACTTTAAACTCAGGGCAGAGAAATGAGTGCTGGAGGAAGACAGCGAGTCAGGCAGCATCTGTGGAGGGAATGCCCAGATGATAATCCGGGTCTTCAAACTGGCTCTTCAGAGTGTGAAGGGTTCTGACCCAAGACGCTGCCTGTCCATTCCGTCTTCAGATGCAGCCTGATCCACTGAGTTCGCCAGCACTTTGTGTTTTGCCCAAGATTCCAGCACCAGTAGTTTCTTATGTCTACATGAAGCTCTGGCCCATTCTCAGCCCTGACGCATTGAAGAAGGGTTTCGGCCCGAAACGTTGTCTATTTCCTTCGCTCCATAGATGCTGCCTTACCCGCTGAGTTTCTCCAGCACTTTTGTCTGCATTGGGTAGATGCACTCCTCTATGGTGTGGATGCCTGCACACTCTCAGCTGGTCCTGCAGTACCAGAGGAGCAGTGCTGAACAGCCAGAGATGGTGACATTATCTGAAAGGGACCTGTCTGACCCACATTAATGATAACATGAAGGAGTGGAGTCCTTGCATTAGTTTGTTGTTATCTCTCAATCATAGCAAGTGAGAATCTATAAAGCAATCATTATAGTCATGTAGCGAATAGGACTTTGCTAAATCCTTGTAATATAATGGCCACTACTCAAAGTTGTACACCGTTATGCGGGTCAACTATATATATATATATATTCTATATAAATGCTACATAAATGCACATTCTATACATATATGCTATTATGTTATATACGCGGGTCAAATATATATATTTACTATATATTATTTCTTATATATTCTATATAAATGCTACATAAATGCACATTCTATACATATATGCTATTATGTTATATACATGCACATTCCCCACAGAGCAACATTTACCGAGCGCCACATTGTAAAAATAGTAGACACCAATTTTCCCATGCCAATGCTATGAATGTTCTGGACAGACTGGTGGTGAAATCTGTTACATCAGCAATCGCTTCTTTGCTCGTATTTAAAATCCCGAGTTATGAGCAGGAATTTCGGCCAGGTTAAATTACTCTCAGCGCCGCCGTTTCTCTGTTCGTGTAGAAGCAAGGTTTACTCCTGGAGCCTTTTCTATGACTGGTCACAAAGTGCTGTGCAGCCTGAGCAATGGTCCCGACCCGAAACACCACCTGTCCATGTTCTCCAGAGATGCCACCTCAGACGAGTTAACTCCAGCATTTTGTGTCCGTTTCTCTCTTCATATTATTTCACATCCATTCTTAAATAAAGTAGATCTGTCCTCTGACAAAACGGCAGAACGTATGGGGAAAGTATGGGGATAATATCGCTTGTGATTAGTTCACGGTTATTTAGTTAAACCTGGGGTTAGCTGTGACAGTTTCAGAATGAGCACCCATAACTTGGACAAAAATGCTGGAGAAACTCAGCGGGTGAGGCAGCATCTATGGAGCGAAGGAAATAGGCAACGTTTCGGGCCGAAACCCTTCTCAGACTTCGTTCTATAGATGCTGCTGCACCCGCTGAGTTTCTCCAGCATTTTTGTCTACCTTCGATTTTCCAGCATCTGCAGTTCCTTCTTGAACGAGCATCCATAATTTTGCAGGTTAAACGGATCCACTCTGACCAGACCTCGCAACTCGGCTGAGATCTTGGATGATGGTGTCCCAAAGGGATTTCAGGATCAACTTTAAACTAGCACTTCCCTTTGATTCCCTTTTACACTCATTGCAACTTTAAAATATCCAGTCCATTCACCCTCCGCCCCTAAAAACATGAAAACACGCTCTTACCTTACACAAGACCAATGCTTGTCATCTCCAACATTAATATATGAACTGCACAGCACACTACCCTTATATACATTTCTGACCAGAACTTTTTGCATATTCATGAGTAAGGGATTCCGCAAGGGGGTTACCGCACAGTGCGGTCGGCAGGAATTTTAGATATTATTGTATCTCTCGCCCATAGGAACGATGCTTTTTTTTGGTGTAAGTTTAACCCTCGTTCGTCAACAAAATCAACACACTAAACTGCTGCAAACTCGGTAGCACGAACGTGAGACAGGTTGAAACACAGGGGCAAAATATTGACCCATCGAAATTCTTCGATCGAAATGAGCGAAATGCATTTAAAAAACAATTATAAACTTGAACTAAATTGAAAGATATAAATATGCTGGGAATTTTCAACAGGTCAACCTGCGGAAAGAGCGAACTTCAGTTCTAATCTAATCTATTATTTTCTTATATTTTAAATGATAAACATTTGTTTTTATTGCCCTGCAATTAATTAGGGTTCCGGTTGTTACATTTATACACCGATTTAACTTCCATCCAATATGTTAGAAAATAACTTCCTAAGCCATCATCTTTATCTCATATTTTCCCATAGGTAAAAAAAAAACAGCAGCGCTGTTTCTGACTATGATTCTCTTACCACGGATAGGTAAAACGGATATTTGATGGGGCATTCATCCGTGAGAAAACCTAATGTTAAACCAATCGACGCACAAACCATAAAACATACCCCCTCTTGAAACATACGTGTTCACATCAAAGGTTTATAATTAGCAATGGTTCAGCTTTTTATGCAATAACAATATTTCAATACCCTTCTCTGTGGATCTATTTACTTTAAAATTTCGACGGCTGTCACAAAGAGTCTTTACAATTATTTTCGAATATTAGTTCCAAATAAATTAGTTCCAAATAACTCCTATAAATTGGTAAAATGTTACAGTAAAATGTTAGTTGTGCTGACTTCGTTGTTGGACCCTATCACCTTCATCAAACGCACAGCGTTATAAGATTACATTAAATTGCATTAAATGTAATGATTTCAGTTCCATCGCGGACGAGTTCCTTACCTTGTGCCTTGCAGTGATGCTTGTTCTTTCTCACCTGAGTTCGCACAGCCCAGTGTTTTAAGGACAGAGCTGGAGCGGGGGTGTGGCGGTACAGGCGGACGATATGAAAATGGAAAGTGACGGAGTACCCGGACTACTGCAAATTTCTACACACGTTGTTGAAAACAATGTCCCACATTAATGAACCCCTTTCTGTATATTTCCCAGGGAGATCCCCTTCGCTCGTTTTTGATTTTGCTTTATGTCCCACGCCCGTCCTGCTTCACCACAACACATTCACACCTTTACCACTGGATTCGCTGTCTCTGGGGACACCCTTCTTCCCCTCCAACCAACCTATCCTGGTTTCTGCGCTGCCAGTTAACTTTCCTGAAGTCTTTTTTCTTTTCTTTAATGAAGTAATGGGCCGGGAGAGGGCCAGAAACGAAACAGGTTGCCCACTCCCCTGCCATTAGCCTGAAGAAGGGGTTTGACCCGAAACATCACCCATTCCTTCTCTCCGGACATGCTGCCTGACCCGCTGAGTTACTCCAGCATTTTGTGTCGACTTTCGGTTGAAACCAGAATCTGCAGAACTCTCCTCCACGGTCTCCGAGATAGATTGGGGGAGCTGCCGAGAATCCAACGAGGTTAAAAGTCGTAAGAAGGGAATGCAGATGCTGGTTTACACCGAAGACAGACACACAATGCTGGAGTAACTCAATGGGTCAGGCAGCATCTTTAGAGAGAGGGAACAGGTGACGTTTTGGGTCGAAACTTTTCTTCAGACTTCTCGGTCCAAAACGTCACCTATTCATTTTCTCCAGAGATGCTGCCTGACCCGCTGAATTACTCCAGCATTTTGTGTTTATCTTCAGTTAAACCAGGATTTAACTTTTAGAAATGGAGTGCGAGGAGACGTTTATTTGTATTTTTCAAAAATATACATTATGCATAAATTAGATACAGACGATACAATGCATCCGGCACATTTACATTTATTCTGCCATTAAATCGATACATTTTTATTTGCAATGCTTCAATATCAATCACGTTTCCCCTTTAAATGCATCCAGGTAGTGTTTGATCACACGTGGCAATGAGACAAACTACAACCCAACGTCCCAAAGTGAAACTAACATTTCACCTTGAAAAGAACACTGAAACAGTAACAATAATAACCGGGGATACAAAGGGAATGTCATTTTTTTTAAAAAAGTATTTGTTTGTAGGATATTCTAGAATCAGGAGACGAGTCAGGAGGCTGTCAGGCATAAGTATTCACAGACACGTCAAAACCGTACAGGTTCTTCTTTTAGTTTTTGGGAGTTTTCTGAACCGGGTTAGAAACCTCTCGCTCCTTTCTTGGTCACCGCGCACTGAATGATTCCAAAAAAAGTGAACCTCCTCTTCCATGATTTGTTTCCCATAACCTTGCTTAAAACTGGGGGAAATTCACATCCTGGTGACAGACTCCTCTCTCTCTCTCTCTCTCGCTCGCTTGCTCGATCCCGCTTCCGCATCGAACTCCCTCTCGGCGCTGACTGTCCTTTACTTTCAGTTTCGCCCTCCCTGCTGTGTGTAAACATGAGGCAATGCGTTTATGTAACGTGGAGGGACAACCCCCATAATAACCCGTCCCTAGCTCTGCCGCTTGTCTTGCTCTAGTTCCGCGTCGGAATATTTGTCGTGTTGCCTACTGCCTGCGAATATATGGACAGCCATATCTTATTTGCATTAAAAAAAAACCTCTTCCTTGCAATACCTCAACCACCACCATAAACACAAATAAATGCCTGGAAATTGGAGCTTCCTATTGGAATTTCATTTTGGCCTCGCGAAAGGTTCATCCCAGAGTTGTCTCCACAAGTTTGCAAGTTAATTGGAGTAGAATTAGGCCGTTCGGCCATCGAGTCTACTCCGCCATTCAATCATAATTGATCTCTGCCTCCTAATCCCATTTTCCTGTCTTCTGCCCATAATCCTTGACACCCGTTCTAATCAAGAATTTGTCTATCTTTGCTTTAAAAATATCCACTGACAGCGTCCACAGCCCTCTGTGGCAATGAGTTCCACAGACTAACTACCCTGTGACTAAAGACGTTCCTCCTCACCTCCTTTCTGAAAGAGCGTCCTTTAATTCTGAGGCTGTGATCACTGGTCCTAGACTCACCCACTAGTGGAAACATCCTCTCCACAATCACTCTATGCCTTTCATTATTCTGTAAGTTTCAATGAGGTTCCCACTCAACCTTCTAAATTCATGTGAGTAGAGGCCCAGTGCTGTCAAATGCTCATCATATGCTAACCTCCTCTGGACCCTTTCCCGAGCCAATACACCCTTCCGCAGATATGGGACCCAAATTTGCTCATGGTACTCCAAATGCGATCTGACCAGCACCTTATAGAGCCTCAGCATTACATATCTATGACATTGAGTGCCATTTGACTTTGTTGGTCCGGAGAAGAAAAAGTGTCAAAATGAGGGGTTGTTAGAATGGGCATTGACACCAACAACTCACATTAATATGTAAAGAAACATCCCACTGCAGAAGGAACTACAGATGCTGATTTAAACTGAAGATAGACATAAAATGCTGGACTAACTCAGCAGGACAGGCAGCATCTCTGGAGAGAAGAAATGGGTGAAGTTTCGGATCAGGACCCTTATTCAGACGGTCTCGACCCGAAACGTCACCCATTCCTTCTCTCCAGAGAAGCTGTTTGTCCCGCTGAGTTACTCTAGCATTTTGTGACTGCTGCAGAGAACTTCTTCTTCTTGCGTATGGCGTGCACAGCCTAAAGTTTTCGGACAACTTGTTCTATTTGATCTTATTTGACTGTGCACGCCAGGTCGATTGCATTCGTCGAAACAGGGCGGACCACGTGAAGGTTGCAGTCTCCCACCCAATCTTGCAGAGGACTGATTGCAGACAAACAGAAACAACAAAAGTTCAATTAATAGCAATCCACAGAATCTCAAGGTGGAAGTTCTTTAAAATAAGTTTCCACCCGGGTATCACATCCCAGCTTTGTTCTCGTGGAGTCATATTGACACAGAGAACAAAAATAAGCCCTTAGGCCACCAAGTTCATTTTGACTATCAAGTATATATTTACGCAGATGGTCATCAACTCTGTCCAGATTCTGCCACTCACTCACATTTAGAATCCACACATACCAATTAACCCACCAACCCACGTATCACACCATATACCCATTGTTACCTAACATGAGGTTAATTCTGTACTCAGTTTCTTAGCTCTCCCTAGATCCCATGATCTATAATCTTCCAAATTAGATAAACATGTAGAACCATATCAACGACCTTGCTAAAATCCATAAAAGATAGACATAAAATGCTGGAGTAACTCGGCAGGCCAGGCAGCATCACTGGATAGAAGGATGTTTTGGGATTTTCGTAACAAAAAGATTCGACTCTTTATTCAAATCCAACTTCCCCCCATTATTGAATAAATTAAATAAGAATATTTTATATTGGAAAAGCTTACCTATCTCAATGTTAGGTAAAATTAATACAATAAAAATGATCTTTCTTCCACAATTATTATATCTCTTTCAATTAATTCCGATATATCTCCCTAAAAATTTTTTCAAAAAGGTAGATTCCCTAATTACTAACTTCATCTGGGATTATAAGAGCCATAGAATAAATAAAAAACATTTATGTAAACCTAAAATAAATGGAGGATTAGCATTACCAAATTTTATGTTTTATTACTGGGCAGTCAATATTAAAAATATGAATTTTTGGCTAGAAGAAATAGATAATCAACCAACTTGGTTAAATATGGAAAAAGAAGATTGTTCTCCCTTTGAAATTAGCTCTATAATATTTGCTAATACTAACTTAGCTAAGAAAATTTATAGTGAAAATCCGATAATAGAAAACGGAATCCGCATCTGGAAACAAATAAAGAAAACATTAAAACTAAAATCTATACCATTATCTCTTACCATCGTAAATAATGTTACG
The DNA here is from genome assembly GCA_035221665.1 of Okamejei kenojei. NCBI lineage: Eukaryota > Metazoa > Chordata > Chondrichthyes > Rajiformes > Rajidae > Okamejei > Okamejei kenojei. The sequence continues at coordinate 65,088,214 of CM069141.1, read as the reverse complement.
TTTAAACCTTCAATGATGATAAAACTTTTTTACAATGGAAAAATAAGGGAATTACTAAGATGGGAGATCTTTATAAGGAAAACTCTTTCCTTTCATTTCAAGAGTTACAACAAATTTATGGACTACACACTAAAGAATATTTTAGATATTTACAAATCAGAAATTATGTTTCTGCAAATACACAAGAACTTAGAAATAGAAAGACAGAAATTCTAGATGAATGCTTAAATAAACATCCAAATACGGGAAAAATGATTTCATATATACAATATTCTATTGGAAAGTGATGTTCCATCAACAGAAATATATAGACAGTCTTGGGAAAATGAACTAGGCCAAATTATAAGGCCAGAACTATGGGATGAAAGTTTACAACATATACATCATTGTTCGTTAAATGCTAAACATTCCCTTATACAGTTTAAAATACTACATAGATTACATTATTCCAAATCTAAATTACATAACATCTTTCCAAAAGTATCCCCCATATGTGATAAATGTCAACATTCAGAAGCAAATTTATCACACTCATTTACTAACTGTATAAAAATTACAAAATTCTGGATAGAAATATTTAAGATAATTTCGAATGTTGTCAATATAATTCTGACTCCTGATCCAAAGTTAATAATACTTGGAATACTAGAAACAGACCAACTAGTAACAATTAATCAAATAATTTTTATTGACTACGGTTTAATAATTGGGAAAAAATTAATATTAAAATTTTGGAAAGGCCCTACATCCCCAACAATCAAAATGTGGAACACAGAAATGTCGGAGACACTTCATCTGGAGAGATTGAGGCTTGTCCTAATGGACAGGTTAGATCTCTTCAGAGAGATTTGGTCTCCATTTATTAAATATTTACAGGGTCATAATGGTTCGGCACGAGGGCTTGACTGAGACCTGAATATTAGAATGGATGAAGAAACATATATAATAAATCATGACTATATCTCCAAGGACGGATTAATGATTAATACTCCATTCACCATCATACTTCTTACACTATTTTTCTCTATTTTTTCCTACTTTTAGAAAAAAAATTAGAAAAATGTATAGAAACATATAATCTTAAATTTTTAATATTAATACGAATATAAATATTACTAATATCATGAAGGTATTATTAGTATCATGTATTTTCAATTATATAAAATATATAGTCTTAAATTTTAAAATCAATGATAATACAAATATTATTAACAGTGTGAATATATCATTAATATCATGAAGGTGTTACTAGTATTATGTATTTTCAATTATATAAAATATAGTCTTAAATTTCAAAATCAATGACAATACAAATATTATTAACAGTATGAATATATCATTAATATCATGAAGGTATTATTAGTATCAAGTATTTTCAATTATATAAAATATATAGTCTTAAATTTTAAAATCAATGATAATACAAATATTATTAACAGTATGAATATATCATTAATATCATGTATTTTCCTCAATGCAAAATAATGTACTTTGTTATTATTATGTTTCTATAATAAAAATATTTAACAAAAAAGAAGGATGTTTTGGATTCAGACTCTGACCACAGTTCTCAATTGGGACAAGGCCAACTTTAATGGTTTTCAAGAGGTACGTACGGGAGTAGCCTGTTTCTAGGCAAAGGGACATCTACAAAGTGGAAAGCTTTTAAAAGTGTGACAGTGAGAGTTTAAGGCATGCATGTTGCTGGTAGAGTTAAGGGCAAGGCAAATAGGAGTACAGAAACATGGATGACGAGGGAAATTGAGGCTTTGGTCAGGATAAAGAAGGAGGCATTGGCCAGGGATAGGCAGCTGGGTATGTCTATCCTTTGAGGATAAAATGCGATTGAGGAGCACACTTACAAAGAAAATCAGCAGGGCAAAATGTTGGCATGAGATAGCACTGGGAGATAGGATTAAGGAGAATCCAGAAAAATTTCTGTATATTAAGGTTAAGACGATAACTCAACTTCTATTGATACCAAAATATATTTCTATTTTAATTTAGTGGCATGCAATGTGGTAGTATAATTAATTTTCAGCAAACCTACTTATGCTCCGGACTCCTGGTGTTCCGGGCATCGCCCCCTAGTTGCAATGGGTCCCATTCACTTGTCCAGATCCTGGCAGTAGTAAAGAGGTTCTTCTGCAGTTGTATAGGGCTCCGGTAAGACCACATCTGGAGTATTGTGTACAGTTTTGGTCTCCTAATTTGAGGAAGGACATCCTTGTGATTGAGGCAGTGCATCGTAGGTTCACGAGATTGATCCCTGGGATGGCGCGACTGTCATATGTGGAAAGTTGGAAAAGACTAGGCTTGTATTCACTGGAGTTTAGAAGGATGAGGGGGAATCTTATAGAAGCATATAAAATTATAAAAGGACTGGACAAGCTAGATGTAGGAAAAATGTTCCCAATGTTGGGCGAGTCCAGAACCAGGGGCCACAGTCTTAGAATAGAGGGGAGGCCATTTAAGACTTAGGTGAGAAAAAACTTTTTCACCCAGAGAGTTGTGAATTTGTGGAATTCCCTGCCACAAAGGGCAGTGGAGGCCAAATCACTGCATGGGTTTAAGAGAGAGTTAGATAGAGCTCTAGGGGCTAGTGGAATCAAGGGATATGGGGAAAAGGCAGGTATGGGATATTGATTGGGGACGATCAGCCACGATCACAATAAATGGCTAAATGGCAATGCTGGCTCAAAGCTCCTCCTGCACCTATTTTCTATGTTTCTATGTTTCGGCCGCGCTCTGGACCACCAGCTTACTCACAATCCAGACGAATGAGTGAGCCAGATGCCACACCGTAAGGATTTCTGGACAACCATCAGTCGGATTATCAGAATTTGACATTTACCATGCTCTTCCTCATTAACGTCAATGTCTTTATCACCATCATCTCTGAAAAATTAGAAGCAAAGTATTTATATGAATAAGATGTCTGCTGGCTTCAACCTCAGACTGATGCTTTTCTAAGTAACATGACTGACTCATTCATATTTTCTTTCATGTAATGTAATGTATTTTTAGAGCATCTTAAAATGTTTCTTGTTTTGACTGGTCAATGGTTTTGCATACATTGAAAGTCAAAACCTCATCAGATATTGGAAATATGACATAAAGTAGAAAGTGATGCCAGCACTCATCTGCTTCTTTGGAAAGAGAAGCTGAGTGAGTGTTTCAGAAATGATGTAGAGCCTTTAACCTGACACAGGTTATATGATTTAAATGATTATTTCTAACCTTTCCTACCTTGGAGGAACTTTACTGGTCAGATTTGACCCCAAACTGCAGATCTGGCATATTGTCAGTCATATTAAAAGATACATTGGGATCAAGCCAGGAACTGGTGGTAAACGCAATTCCACTGAAGCACAGATGTGCCTGCAAAGGACCGAAAACATGCCTTGCTATTTTGGACCAGGAAACCTTTTTTGTTATGGGCATGACATGTCTCCTTTCTGATCCACAGACCAGCAAGGGAAAGATGATTTCTCAGAAATTCTCAGCACCAGTGCCCCACAAGGAAGTGTTCTCAGCCCGTTACCATACTCCTGTTCACTCACGACAGAGCAGTCAAATTTAGCTCAAACTTCAATTACAAGTTTGTAGATGATACCACTGTAGTGGGCCAGATCCCAAACAATGACAAGATACAGTACAGGAAAGAGATAGAAAACTTGATAACTTGTGTCAAGCCAAAAACCTCTCTCTCAATGTTAGAAAGATGAAGATAGTTAATTACTGATTACCAGAAACAAGGTTGTGTACATGTCTTAATCAGCTTCAATGGTGCCAAAGTGGAAATGTTCGAACTGGAAGGGCCGAATGGCCTACTCCTGCACTTATTGTCTATTGCCTATTGCTTCAAGTTCCTAGATATCAATATCACTGATAATTTATCATGACTACATTGAACCTGCGGTCAAGAAAGCACATTAATACCTTTACTTCCTCAGGAGACTAAGGAAGTTTGGCATATCTTCAATTACTCTTACCAACTTCTACAGATACATTGTAGAAAGCATCCTATTGGGAAGAATTGCAACTTGATTTGGCAATAGCTCTGCCGAAGACCACATAGGTAGTTGTAAACCAGCTTCCCCCCTCCATCATCATTGGCTCCATCTACAGTACACTTTGTGCTGTCTCAGGAAAGCAGTTAACATGATCAAAGACCATTTACCACCTTATTTTTCCCTCTTCTCCCCTCTACTATCGGGCAGAAGATACAAAAAGCTTGAAAGAATGCAGCACTAGATTCAGGAGCAGCGTCTTGCCTGCTGTTATCAGACTACTGAATGGTCCTCTCATTAGCTAAAGGTATAGTCCTGACCTGCCAACCTATCTCATTTGCAGTCCTTGCATTTTTGTTTTCTTCATTTTCTCTGTAACGGAATAATGCTGTAATGTCATTAATACACTCTTGTGTTTTTCTCTTTGCATCACAGTTGTACTGTGTATAATTTGATAGCACGAACGTATGGTTTGATTTGACTGGTTCTGGCATAAACAGATTGTCTCATTGTACACATGACAATGATAAACCAAATATCTTGTGCGTGTGAAAATTCAATGTTCCAAGTCTGAAAGCAAATGTTGAGGAGATACAGTATGTTTGCTGTTCTTATAAATTTGCAGGAATTGTGTGGCATTGTTGTCAGGGAAGGTATTTTAGTGTGTTCAGAAAGGTAGAACAAGGGTTAATTTGAAGTGAGAACAATTCACAAACTTCCGTGCAGAACCAACATTTCGATGAGTCGTAGAAATTTTATGGAACAGGTATCCTTGGAAATTGATGAAGCTGTACATTTATTCATTCAAATGCAAATTAGATCAATTTATTTCAGAAAATTACATTTTGGGGGCATGATCTATGAGTAATTTGAGGTGAGACCTGTGGTAAATGTAGCACGCTTGGGAGGAAATAGGTACCTTTGGACGGCTCCCACAGGTCTCCACCAGAGGGATTTCCCCTGTGTCATATCTCGTGTGCTGTGTTATGATCAGAGGGTGGAGAGACAACTAAATGGACTATAATAGTAAGATTAAATGAGAACTTACCAGTTCGAAGTTTGATCTGTATTTTATGAGGAATTACGATGAGGGATTACGTGAAGACCCCGTCCAGCACGCATGCGCAACATTCTGCAAAGTAGCGGTGTGGATTCACAGAAAAAACACAACGATTGAAATAAATATATTAAAGAAAAAATAAGAACTTAATTACCAGTTGATCTGTATAATAGAGGGTGGGAGCGGAGGGCATGTAGTCCCTTATCGTAACTCCTCATGAAATACAGATCAAACTTCGAACTGGTAAGTTCTCATTTAATCTTACTATTTTATTTCGGAGTCATGTGAGTGACTACGTGAATACTTCAAAGCTCTGTGATTCCGAAACGTGTACCAGCTCATGCTTCACTCACTGTCTGAAGACCTTTAAGGGAGGAAGTATGTTATCACAATCAACAATAACCTGTTTGTGAACAAAAAAGGTTTATTAATAACAAAAAAATACAGAGAGCTCCCCCGGGCTTAAATTAAATATTATCTGCAGACTCTAAAATTCTGTCTGCAAATGTAGCAGGTTCCGCCAGCGGCTTATTATAAAACCTTTGGAAAGTTCTTTCCGAGGACCATCCCGCTCTGGCCAGAATATGGTCCATAGGCACGTCCATTCGCCTAGCCGCCGACGTGGATGCGGCCCTGGTGGAGTGAGATTTGTAAACATTAGTGTTGACTCCCGTGGACTTAAGCACCTGCTTGAGCTACCTTGAAATGGTTTGGCTCGTCACCTGACCATGGGGCTTCTTGTGGCTTATCCATAAGGCTTTTTCGCTCCCTCTTAAGTTGTATGTTGTGTCTATGTAAATGGCGAGATAGGTCTTGGCACACAGCCGTGGGTCAGATGAATATGCCCGGAACTCCATGACCGGAGGCATGGTTCCTGGTCTAGTTTGTTTGACCAGACCCTGAATATGGAATGTGAAACAGTCCAATGACTCTGTCATGCTGTCCAGCCTCATAAGGTGGAGGGACTGTACCCTTTGAGCTGACACTAGTGCCATGAGCATGACTGATTTCAGTGTAAGTTGTTCCAGCGTGAGTGACCTGGGTGGTGGCCATCCCCTAAGGTACATCAGTACAATGCTGACATCCCAGATCTGAGTGTACCTTGGTCTGGGGGAATTAGTGTTAAAAATACCCCTCATGATTTTGACCACCAGTGGATGGGACCCTAAAGCCAGTTGTCCTGCTGCTGGAACCAAATAAGCTGACAACGCACTCCTGGTTGTTTTGATGGCGCTGTAGCTGAGTCCTTCCCGATGTAATCCAACCAGGAACTCCACAACACTGGTGGCTGTAGCTGTTGAGTAGGTAGTTCCTGTTTTGGAGCAATACCGTTCCCATTTTCTTATGTATGTCAGGTATTGTCTCCTGGTGGACTCCCGGTGGGATGCGGTCATCATGTTGATGGCGTCCTCAGACAGGCCCAGGCCCAGTAGAGGTCTTTTTAGAATCTGCAAGCCAGATTGACTGTCATGGCACGGGTGACTAATGCCTGACACTGGGTAGATTAATAATTCTGGACTGCTGGGTAATTCCAACGGTGTTTCGATGCCATGTCGAGGGCCACTGGGAACCATGGCTGTGTAGGCCAGTCGGGTATTATCAAGATTCCTGAAGCGGAATCCAATTGAATCTTGCGTAATACCCAACTGATAAGGCAGAAGGGAGGAAAAGCATAAAAGAACATTTTCCCCCAATGCAGCGTGAATGCATCAACTGCTGTTGCATCAGGGTCTGGTTCCCAAGCGACATACGTTGGTACCTGGTGATTCAGCCTAGATGCAAATAGATCGATATCTGATGTGCCATATTGCATTGTAATTTCAGCAAATACTTTGGGATTTAACATTCATTCGATGTTATCGTTAAATTTGCATGACCTGGTGTCTGCCACTGTATTTTGCATACCTGGTAGGTAAGTTGCTGATAACCAAATATGTCTTTCGACACACCATTGCCAGATTAGGTTGATCAAATTGTCACATGATATTGACTTTACACCACCCATGTGGTTGATATAAGCCACCACCGTGGTATTATCTAATTGCAACCGGACATGTGCGTGATGCGTATTAGATGAATATGCATTTAAACTATAAAATGCACCCAACATTTCTAAGTAGTTAATACCCGTGTCTGTAGGCAAGATGATTCAAAATTAGTCCATCTGCCCCCTGTGCTGGATTGCATGTTAGTTGCCTCCCCAGCCCAAAGCACTGGCATACGTTTGAATGGTTAATACTGGGTTGGTGATTATTATGGGACTGGAACTAAGCCTAATGCTCCTTGTCCACCATTGTAACTCTGGAATGGATTCAGCAGTTAAATTTATAGCTCGGTCAAAGTGACCTGCGTTTTTCTTTAGTGTGTGCACTTTTGCTCTTTGTAAATTTTGATAGTGCAAAGGCCCAAATTGTACAGCTGGAAAGGCTGCTACCATTTTCCCAATGACACTAGCTACCTGCCGCATGGTTGGCTGATTATTAATCATTTGTTCGTTGCATGATTGTGCCAACTCTGATGCTTTCCCCTTCGGCAGAGTTACAATCATGCGAATAGTGTCAATAGTAAATCCAAGATAGTCTATGGTTGTTGACAGTGTCAAATTGGATTTATCTGGATGTATGACAAACCCCAAAGTTTCAAACAAATATTTGGTGGCTGCTACTGCCAAAATGGCTGTCTCCAAGGTTTTCCCTACTATTAAAATGTCTTCTAAATATGCCATGACTATATGCTTTTGTTTCCTCAATAATGCCAAGGCAGATTTTAAGATTTTTGTGAACAACCTTGGAGCTGAGGTTAGCCCATTTGGTAAGGCTTTAAATTGCCATAGCTGTTTCATCCAGATAAACTTTACGTATTTACGATGCTCCTTGTGTATGGGTACTGAGTAGTAGGCATCTTTTAAATCATTGCTTGCCAGAAAGTACCCTCTAGAAATCAATTGGCTGGCTGTTTCTAAAGTTTCCATCTTGAAATGTATATACTTAAGACTCGTTTAAAGAAGTTAAGTCAATGATGATGCGACATCCACCATCTTTTTTAGTCTTAGTGAAAATATTAGACATAAATTCCAAAGATTCATGTTTTGTTCTTTCAATGACACCTTTTGCTAGTAGCCTCATCATTTCAGCTTGACCTTCTTGTTTCTCTTTGACTGAGAGGTTGAATACCCTTTGGGGTATAGGCTGAACTGGCGGCATGTTTTCATGAACAAAGTCAATTTTATAGCTATGAATGCTGCTGAGTATATATTTATCATGTGATAGACTCCCATGTATCCAAAAACAAGTGCAATCTCCCCCCTGTTAGTATAGAGCCCCTACTGCTCATATGCTGAGAGGAACCAGACCCACCTACCTCCATGGTTACTGGTGCTTCTTCTGCCTCTTCGCTGGACGATGAGGCGTCTGCTGGGATGTAGAGGGCTGCTGTTGATGTTGCTGTTGATGTTGTTGTTGGGGGTGGCGCATTTTCCATGGGGTCCGCTCTGGGCCCTGGCCTAAAAAAGGCTTACGGGGAATGGTTGCGGACCCTGAGCTTTCACCAGTCCCATATGGTAGTCGACGACTGGTGGACGCCGTGGGGTACTGCCGCCTGGGTTTGTTAGGTCTGCTCGGTCCCAAACCTGCCCTCACGAGACCAAAGGTCTTGGACTCTTCCTCCAGGTCTTTCACCTTTTTTGGAAGGTCCTTTCCAAACAGCAGAATTGGAGGTTCTGAACCCGGTGTTTTGCAAAGTCCCGCAAACTTAGGGTTGAGGACCAGCTTGATGATTTCCTTCCGTAAATTGTTAATCTGATATTGAGTGGTGCATAGCAGAGCTAATGTATCTTGCTGATTTGTGGTGATGTCCACACCATCTATGGACCGAGCATATGATGTTATTCCTGCTGTCAGGAGTTTTGGGGTTTTCTGGAGCTTCAACTCCAGGTTCCTGATGTTCTGCCCCAAATGTCCCCAAATTTGGCTGTTTACAGCTGGTACATTCAATGATGTACAAATTTCTGGGGCTGAATATAATTCAAGAGCCTCATTGACCACCTGTTCTTGTAGGGGTTTTGAGGACAGGTGGTCAATGCTGGCTGCAAGTTTCGGCTCTAGAGGCCAACCCGCTCGTGGAATGGCCACGTAGCGGTTGACCACACCCCGCAGCTCTTCCTGATCCTGTACACCCTGCGTACTCTGGACATCTTCAGCCAGCGACCCCTCTTCTTGACCAGCCCAGACCTGGTCGTCAATGCTGCCTTCAATAGAAGGTGAAGCAATGGCCAGTGCCGTAAAGGGCACTGCGGGAGTGCCTGAGCTCCCTTGGCTGCTGCTATCTCAGCAGATCTCACTGGAGCAATTGCTCCATAAGCCGTTCCATTCGGCTTAGGCGGCTGCCTTTGACGCTCTCGAGCGGTGAGGCATCTTCATCTGAATCGTCGGATACTACCGCCCAGTTCTGGCTGCAGGTACCTCCAGCCCGCTGCTCAGGCTGCACTAGCGGTGCTGGGCTCGGCTCGGTAGTTATTCCTCCCGCCTCTTGCCCCCCCTCCAAAGAACGCTCCTCAACGGGAGACAAACGGGGGCGAGCTACAGATTTCTTTCCTCTGGTCTTGCTCATTCTCCTGGAACACAAAGCAGACCACAGAGAAAATACACACGGCCACGGTAAAACACTTACCTGTCGGCCCGACTTCCAAATTGTAGTGGGAGCGCCTTGAACTCCCGTTCGTCGCGGGTGCACTGCATGAACGGAGTTTCGTGACTCCGAAATAAAATCTTTAATTCCCGTGTTGCTCTGTTTTGCTTGAACCCAAAGCCACTCAGGTTTCTAAATGACACTGTGTAAAGTTTGCATAATGACAACGTGTTGGAAATGAAGCTGGCCCTCCACTAGTTGCAGAGATCCTAACCCATTTATATGAACTTCATTATAAATTAGTATCAATGAAGTTAGTTTAAAATTAAAACAGGACTGGAATTCAGAAACAAAATAACAGCATTAAATTAGTGTTTGATCTTAAAATAAAAGTCCCAATCATTGAATCGTGCATTAAAAACAAATGTTTGCTAGCTTTTAAAAAAAACCCTATTCAACCTGTTCTATCGTTCACAATTTTTCCCATAAGGCTGCCAATGTTTCCCTTGAGATCCAATTCTCTTTAAAAATGACTCTTGAAGGTCCTTTCAGCTTTTTCATTCAGAGAAGAGTGACTTATGTGTTAAAAAATTATCCTTGTATGCAGAGGGTGGTTTAAGATCTAGTAGAAGGCGGTGTTTGGGCTCTTGAATGTATCAAACTATACAGAAGACAAAAACTCAGGCAAATCTTGTCAAAATCACGCTGTTGCCTTTGAGATCTTGCTGTTACCAAATCAGCCACTATATATCTTACACTGAAACAATAACTATGGCCTGCACATATTTAATTGGCGGTAACACTCTTTGGGGAAGGTTGTGAGAGGCAAATATTTCTCACTCAGAGTAACCTAATGTAATAGTATTGTTTCACAACCATTCTTTTTTCAAAGTTTATCGTATTTTTTCTTGTGGAACACGACTCTTCATTTTCTGAATGATGGCTCAGAATCAGTTGATCAGAAGCTAGACAGCTGCTGTTGAGGATGAAATTGGGGAAGGAAATGGTGGTCCTTGAGGAAGGAAGTGTTAGCCTCAGAAGGAACATCTCTGGTGAAAGTGATTGTCAATAAGCTGTGTGTAAAGGTATCCATTGACACTAATGGGCCTGTCCCACGAGGCGATTTTTCAGCGGACTGCTGGCGACTGTCAGAGTGGAACACACACGCTCACAAACACATCGCTTCCTTCGCCAGCCCGTTATGCAGGCGGGCGACAAGGCAAGCGGGGGGAGCGCTGTTTAAAAAATTCACACGGTGCAAAACCAAGGTGAAACATACACACCGCGATGAACAAGAAGGTTGGTGCTGTCATTAAGGTGGCTAAAGCACAGTGTACGGTAAGTCCTTTAAAAGATGGGGGGGAGAGGGGGGGAGAGGGGGGAGAGGGGGGGGGGGGGGGGGAAAGGGGGGAGAGGGGGGGAGAAGGAGTGGAGACAACTTTTAAGAAACCAGAGATACACGTCTGTGAAGCTCGGCGGACATTTAACATTACAGGTCGGTTATCCTTGGTTCAGAAAACTACTGCTTACCTTTTTTTCCCCCAATGAGCCAATTAAATTCACCGGTCAGCACCAGCTACAACCTACAAGAACCTCTGAGAACCTTCGACCTCCTGGCAACCCATTAGGACCTCCTGGTGACTACACCTACGGCTCGAGAATTCTCTCTACTCTCCATAGCGGCCTCATTCTAGTCGCCGATAATTTTTCAACATGTTGAAAAACTCACGGCGACCATAATGAGGCCGCGACTAGTTCCCAGAATGCGGGAACTCCTCACAACAATGAAGGCGACTCCCCGGCAACCACCCGCGAACATGTGACTGCACAGTCTCCTGCAGTCACCTAAAAAGTCACCTAAGTGGGACAGGCCCATAATTCTTTCCCCCAATTTGCTCACCACCATACCAAGAAATAAAATCCTTCTGAAGATTTTAATCTTTACATAATATATGGTGCTTTGTTCTGGTATTGTTTCAGGATAGGACGTGTTAGGTCATTTCATAAGACATGTTTATGTTTGATCATTTGACCACCAATGTGAACTGGAGGTGAAATCAGATCCAAAGGACCATGGCCACAGATGCAAATACATCTCCAACCAAGATGAGTTAAGGTTCAAAATGTAACTACCAAATCTTCACACATTTTTGCGCAATCTTGGAAATATACTGGGTGCAGGAACAACCCTTTCCGCTCAGTCAAACTTGCTCCACTTCACAATATGATTAATGGCGAATTTCAACTATCACTTCTTTGAATTACTTTGATTTCCTTAGTAGTTAAAAAAAATTCTGTTTGGCCTGCATACTCTCATTGACCATGTGTTAAAACTCTTTGGGGTACCATTCTCTTCAATGTCCTTTCTCCTCCTCCTAATTTCTATTCTATTGGTCTCTCTCTGACATTATTTCCTCCAATCTACACCCCTTTTCCTGTCTGATCCCAATATGCTCTTCTTGTCCATCATGTTACTTTTTTCTGATAAACATTCCTTCAATCCCTCTCTGGGTCCCATTCGTTAGCCTCCCTGTCCACCACTAATCCTCTTTTACTCTCTCTTACATGAGCCCCAGTCTCTTTCCCAATCCCGTTTACACTAATCTACCTCCTTCTTCCATTAACTCCCATTGGTACTCAATAATGACCTGCACTTTGACCTTCTCGCTTTTAGCAGTCCGTGATTTCACTCTCTCAACTCATTCATGTGCTCACATCAGTTTACTCTTTCTGTTGTTTTAATAGAGATGGTCTTACTTTAGACAAGCCAAGTATTCTAATGGCACATGATGCACAGAGTCTCTTGCCCAGAGTAGGTGAATCGAACACCAGAGGACATAGTTTTAAGGGGAAAAGATTTAATAAGAATCACAGGGGTGATATTTTCTTAAATGGTGGTGAGTGTATGGAACAAGCTGCCAAGGGAGGTAGTTGAGGTAGGGACTATCCCAACATTTAAGAAACAGTTAGACAAGTACATGGATAGGACAGTAGACAAAGTAGGTCTGAAGAAGGGTCTCGACCCGAAACGTTGCCTATCTCCTTCGCTCCTTAGATGCTGCTGCACCCGCTGAGTTTCTCCAGCCTTTTGTGTACCATGGATAGGACAGGTTTGGAGGGATATGGACCAAATGTGGGCAGGTGGGACTAGTGTAGATGGGACATGTTGGCTGGTGTGAGCAAGTTGGGCCAAAGGGCCGGTTTCCACACTGTATAACACTATGACATTATGATGGAGGAATCTGATATAAATGCAAGTGTTAGGCTTAAGCTCTCAGTTAGATAAGTGAAATGAACGTCAAATATACCTTTGCAATTGTCTTTTGTTTTGTCCAGAACCAACAAAGGTAGTTCAATGAGAAGGCTCAGTGCATAGTTTGATAACTGCTGCTCTACTACTAATGTAAATCCTGCAATTGTTCCATATAATATCAAATGAAGGCAAATGTTGACATTACAACTGGATGCAGCTTTTTATTCGGTTTTATTAATAACAATCTCCGTTCCCAGTAGCTTACATCCTCTCACTTCTTTTACTGTAAGTATACCCAATTAATTTGAATGTTAAAGCCATTTTGCATCTGCTGATTTATTCAAGATAACATTTTGCATTCAACTTTCTTCATTACTCCTTGCGATGGAAATTTCTACGTTTATTTTTCAGTTGCCTGTTATTAAAATTCATCATTAGGATGAATCACTAGTAAATGCAGTGTTTTTTGCCTATTGAATATTAAAATGCTGTAGATTATGGAAACGTGAAATAAAAACTAAAAATGTATGCCAAGCAGCATCTATGTTAATTATTTTGATTGAAGACCCTTCATCAGAACTCATAAAGAGACAAAAATTGTTTGAACGGGAAAGGGATGGATAGGACAGCAGGAATTCTTCTGACAGGGTGAAGCCTGGTTTGCTGAGGTGGTCGTGATGTTTATAGAACCATCTGGTTAATATATTAATGAAAATGTAGAGAGAGAGAGAGAGAGAGAGAGAGAGACAGACAGACAGACAGACAGAGAGAGAGAGAGAGAGACAGAGACAGACAGACAGACAGACAGACAGAGAGAGACAGACAGAGACAGAGACAGAGACAGAGAGAGCTGACTTACAACAACTGGGACTTGAAATTGATGCCAAACCGGCGACTGTCTACTGTCTCAGTGTACTTGTTGTTGATGTTCATCCTTCATAGTCGAAGAAGACCATGACTTCAGTATTTTTGTTCGTGGGTCTGGAGGTGACTGGTGAGACCGATCTGGGCCCGGAAGGCTCGCCTGCATATGGGACACAGTTGGGTGGGTGATGCAGTAAAAGTTGAAGTGGCTCGAGCCTTGCGCGCGGCGCGTTTCCTCTGAGCTTGTGCGGTGCGCTCCTTCTCAGCTACACGTGCTGCTGTGGTGATCTTGCTTCACCCTGTTGGGCGGTACAGGTTACTTGCGCTTGACTTGGATTAAAGTGAGAGAGAGTTGCGCAAATCGTCAGCTTCACTCTCTCGTCCCGGCCTATCTGGATCCAGTGGGAAGACATAGTCAAGACAGCTGGCAATAGGTCAGGATGCAGTGGATGGCCACCAGTGGTCTATGTGAACATTGTGCCCTAGTTGCGCTCCACGATGCTTTGCTGGGTCCACCTTCCTACCCGTTGGATCGCCAAATGGTGGTCTCCTCCGTGTATTTCACTGGACCCAGTCTTCACCTTTCCTGAATAAGGTAATAGCCACAAGGCTGTGGAGGTTTGCATTTGGTGTTTTCCTTCACCCCTCCAGGGTGCTATATGGAGGACGCCTGCGCGTGACTTTGTTTAACGTGGGGAGACAGGTGCACATACAGCTACCCCACAGTCCATGGCAGATCTGGGTCAGGATCCAGTGTCATGAAGTCCAAGACGACCCCTGACCCTTTTCTGCAGCAGCCTTCATCCGCCTTCCCAGCAGTTGTGATGCTCCACTAAGGTTAGCCATTGCCCTCCGCCTGTTCCACCATTGAGGTCTTGGTTGGATTGCTCTTTGTCAGGGACCTCTCTCTCGACCTTTTACCGCCATGGGTGGCCCTACCGGGAGCATAGCTCCGGACGGCATCGCTCTCAGCATCTCAGGTCCACACAAGCTTCTCCACCATGACAAGGTGACAATCCACGGAGAATCTCAGTGTGCAACTGTTATACACTTAGTACTGTATCTGAGATGCTTATCTAAAATGTATCTAAGTGCTTATGTATAACAATAATTGTGCTGAACTGGATTCCAAAATGAATTTCACTGTACCTCACTCAGTACATGTGACAGATAAAGCAACATACTATACCAATGGCAAGTCCAACTTTATTAGCTTTGATATTTGGCCAGACAGGAATGAGAGGTTAAAATAGAACACATCGCCCTGGAACTTACAAACAGAACATAGGAAAGTATGTAAGGATTATGTATGAGTTATGCATGTATGGTATGTAAGAAAAGGCACGGTGGTGCAGTGGTAGAGTTGATGCTTAACAGTGCTAGAGACCCGGGTTCGATCCTGACTACTTGTGCTGTCTATACGGAATTGGGACGTTCTCCCTGTGACCTGCGTGGGATTTCTCCTGGTGCTACAGTTTCCTCCCACACTCCAAAGACGTACAGGTTTGAAGGCTAATTGGCTGGGTAAATGGTAAATTGCCCCCTCGTGTGTGGAGGATAGTATTAGTGTGCGGGGATCGCTGGTCAGCACGCACTCATTGGGCCGAATGGCCTGTTTCCGCACTATTTCTCGAAACTAAAAAAAATGAATTGGTGTTAATGTGCCGTAAATACACTTTACCAAGCCCACACTGTTCAGTATTTACAGTCTCATGTTACCACATTAAATCATATGACCTCACAGGTAAAAGCCAATACTTGAAATAACGTGGACTTCTGTTTATTCTGGAAAATTTGTGAAAAAGCTTCAAATCATGAATGAACCTTTCTGGTGTTGGTTGCACTGGAAGGCATTGTTAACAAATTCAACAACTGTTCCACACCAATAAGGCCCACAAACGCCATTGTCATAAACACATTATTAAATGTATGGGACCAGGGAAGGTCAGTATGAACAGCTCATGTCCAATTATCATTAAACAGGATATGGTGAGCTAATTTATTTAACTGTTAATGTTCTTCAAGAGAAAGTAGTGTTAAAGTGTGGTATGGTGTGGGTCAAAGATTTGGATCTGGTGAAGACAAAGGAACTGCAACATATTTCATAAGGTCATAAGAGATAGGAGTAGAATTAGGCCATTCAGCCCATCAAGTCTACTCCGTCATTCAATCATGGCTGATCTATCTCTCCCTCCTAACGCCATTTTTCCCGTATCGTATCTCTGTCCGCTTTGCGGCCTAACATCGAGGAGCTGGCGGCCTCTTGCTGGGGATCGACTTTGGGAGCTCCAACCGCGGGAGCTTGCGGACTTAACATCGTGGAGCTCTCGGTCCCTTTGTAAGGGATCGACCTCGGGAGCTCCAACCGCGGGAGCCTGCGGACTTAATATCGTGGAGCTCGCGGTCCCGTGGTTAGGGACCTACTTCGGTAGCTTCGACCGCCCCGATCACAGGAGCTTCGATCGCCCTGACTGCGAGGGTCCGACTGCCTTGTCCGCGGGAGAATAAAGAGGAAAGAAGATTAGACTTTATTGCCTTCCATTATAGTGAGGAATGTGGGGGAGCCGCTGTGGTGGATGTTTATGTTAACTTTTATGTAGTTGTGTGTTTTGATGCTTTTTTCTGGTGTGACTGTAAGGTAAATCAAATTTCACTGTACCTTAAATGGTATACGTGACCAATGAGCCATTAACAATGGCCTGTTTCCCTTATCATCGTTACTTTTTGCATATCTTTTATTCGTTCATCATCGTCTATATCTCTTGTTTCCCTTATCCCTAACAAGTCTGAAGAAGGATCTCGACCTGAAACGTCACCCATTCCTTCTCTCCGGAGATGCAGCCTACCCCGCTGAGTTATTTCAGCTTTTTGTGTCTATCTTCGGTTTAAACCAGCATCTGCAGTTCCTTCCTGCAGCATAGCTTTGCCTGCTGTGCTGAGCTTAAATCTCTCAGCGGAGATAGCATATACTTGCAAATACATGCAAATACATGAACCATGCAAATACATAAGGAATTTAAGTATGAGGATACAGTATATGTGGTAATGGTCACATTGGCCTTCGATCAAATTTATAATTCAGGAAAACAATCACATTTTGTCGCTCTGACTAATTATAAGGACTCAGGAAAAGAAGTTAATAAGAGTTCCCCCTACCTATACCTAACCATCCTCCCGCTCTGCCCCCATTACACCACTTTCTGTTGTGTGTCATCCCTTGCTGTTGGCTTGTTCCCAGGTATCAAGTTTTGACATAAAAGTTTCCCAGCTGGAAGCTAAGGAGTTTCCATTACTTTCAATGGGAATCCACAGCCAGCCCTACTTAACTCTATGCCTTGGGACCAGTAATGCCAGATTGATTTAGTCTCAGTTTTTTCACTTGAACGGAAATCTCCAAAGAGTATGCGTTAGTAGTTAGTAGACAAAAATGCTGGAGAAATTCAGCGGGTGAGGCAGCATCCCTGGAGCGTAGGAATAGTTGTAAGTTCATTTCTATTTAAATATAGGGTTATTTGAATGTAGGCCGTGGCTCTTGAAGGGAACGGGTTGAACAATGTCTCCAACCTGATATCAGCAGCTGGAGACTCCAAATCGCAGCAAGGACACTGTTTGGTCAGTTTGGGAAATGCTTTGGTAAAGGGATCCCGATGCGATTGCTCAGTGGCCTGGGTAAGTGCTGACGGAACTCTCCTCTGTGGAGGATGGAACTGCAGATGCTGCTTGCAGATGCTCCTCTGTGTCTTGACATTGCACAGATGTTGTGGGAGCGGCTGAAGTGCAAAGTGATTGCTTTGACTGAGCTGGGAATCCAAATGGTCACCAAACACCTCCAGCTAACTGCACTAATGGTGCGGTGGTTGACCTGGCAATGTGAATCCTGTGGGTGCACACCAGTTTGGCCCTCTTCGCCTCCCCTCCAGGCCCCTTCTCAGGATCTAAACTATCTACTAATGAATAGATGAGAACATTCCATGAGCTGGATGGGAGATAACTATTAGTCTAAAATTGCCTGTTCATTTTGAAATAGTCAGAGGTCTTTTGCTTTCAACCTCAAAAATCAGGCAATGCCTGTTTGATTTCTGACATATCCCAACAGGATGGTAGCTTCAGCCTATATTCGCAGGTCATCCCTAACCACCTGACGGAGGCAAAGGTCAAAGTCGCAGAGAGATAGAGGTATTTTTAGAGATACAGTGCAGAAACAGGCCCTTCGCCCCACCGTGTCCGCACCGTCCAGCAATCCCCGTATATTAACACTACCCTACACACACTGGGGACAATTTTACATTTATACCAAGCTAATTAACCTACAAAACGATACATCTTTGGGGTGTGGGAGGAAACCGAAGATCTCAGAGAAAACCCACGCAGGTCACGGGGAGAATGTACAAACTCCTTACAGACAAGCATCCGTGGTTTGGTTCGTACCCGGGTCTCTGGTGCTGTAAGGCAGTAGCTCTATTGCTACACCACCTTGCTGCCCCACTGAGTCTACATCAACCATCAGTCACCAAATTATACTAATTCAACATTAATCCTACTTGTTTTTATTTTCCGTACAATCTATCAACTCCCCCAGATCCTCATCTACATGCTAGTGGCAATTTATGGTGACCACCGGAAGGCCTTATAGCATTGACAGAAGGTCCATTGTACACCCCCAACGTTTTGAAAGGAATGAGGCAACCAGTGGGCTCCTTTTATGACTCTCACTTCGACAAATCTTTTTATAGAGTGATACAGTGCAGAAACTGGCCCTTCGACCCAACTCGCCCATATTGACCAAGATGCCCATCCATGCCAGTCCCAGTTCTCTCTAAATCTTTGCTACCTAGTTACGTATCCAAACATCACTTAAATATTATTATTATACTGTACCTGCCTCAATCACTTCCATAGGCAGCTTGTTCAATATACCCACCAAGTTGACCCTCAGGATCCTACTCAATTCTGCCTTTCTCACTTTATCACCTTTCACTGTACTACTGTGACAATCAATGAAGACTGAAAACTAAACTGAACTGAAACTGAATTCGAGAGATACTGCAGCTGATTATCAGACCGAAAACTCCGGTGACCGCCTGACCATCCGATTATTCAGTGTGGGTGTTTTGTCTTTCTCAGCTGGTCAGAAATATAACCTTCTAGGTGGCAGCCATTATACGAGGAAGCAGTCTGCACCATTACTCATGTTTAGATGAACATTGAGATTAAATTCCAGGAACGTTCAATTACAACTTTTTTTAGTATCAGACACGTTCAAGAAGGAAATGCAAACCTTTATGCAAAGAATTCCATGCTAATAGACTAATCATTCATGGAGATTGTTGTACTAGCTTCAAAGTCATCTTGTTGAGTCTCAATGTCTGAAACTCATTTTCACCTAGCCCATATCTGACAATGGCCTGTTTCCTTTATCATTGTTATTTTTTTTTGCAAACCTTTCAATCATTTGTTCTATATCTCTCCATATCACCATCTATATCTCTCATTTCCCTTTCCCCTGAATCTCAGTCTGAAGAAAGGTCTTGATCCAAAATGTCACCTATTCCTTTTCTCCAGAGATGCTGTCAGACCCGTTGAGTTACTCTAGCTTTTTGTGTCTATCTTGTGAACCAACTACATTGATATTGATATCTGTTGTTTTCCTTCCATGTCCACCACTTCGAAACGGTCCTAATGCATGTACATTGGCTTCTAATGTGCTGCAATGTACGTCAGGGCAATGCGGCTTCACATTTGATCTGCGTGTGCTTGGCTTAGTGCTATGCCGTCCGCTCACACAGAGGCAGGCTGTCACGACAACTTAAAGGCTTTATTGAACTTACAAGGACTGTGATAGAACATTACATCATAAGGTCATGTGATAGGAGCAGAATAGGCCATTCGGTCCTTCAAGTCTCCTCCACCATTCAATGATGGTTGATCTATCTCTCCCTCCGAACCCCATTCTCCTTCCTTCTCCCCATGACCCCTGACACCCATGAACATTCATTTTGCCCCTCTCCAATGTTTGCCTCCAAAACCAATGGCAATGCTGCCTTCAGAAGCCAATGGTAGTCCTAAACACTATTAGACCCCACAAGACCCTCTAGATTTAAGGACTACCAAAAGTATATCCAAAAGTATATCTTCCTCCACACCCTTGAAGACCCAATAGACTGAACAGCAGTACATATACCCCAGTTTGCATTGACTTTGCCAATGTAGAGATGGTTGAAAACTTCAAATTCCGAGGAGCAAATATCCCCAACAATTTTCCTGGACCACCCATATTGAAGCAATGATCAAGAAAGCACACCAACACCCCTACTTTCTCAGGCGGCTTCGGAAGCTCGGCATGTCCCCAACATCCCTCACCATCTTATACTCGAACTCTCCTAAAGAGCATCCTGAACTACTATCTATCTAATTGGTGACCATCGGACTATCTTTGATCAGACTTTACCTGCTTTACCTTGCACTAAACGTTATTCCCTTATCTTACATCAGTACACTGTGAACGGCTCGATTGTCATCATGTATTGTCTTTCCACTGACTGGTTAGCATGCAACAAAGGTTTTTCACTGTACTTCGGTACACATCACAATAAAGTAAACTGAACCTAACTGAACTGATATAATAGGTGCTGGATGTTTAAGTACCCGCATCATGTACCAATGGAACATGCCTGTTCCATTGCGCATGATGTTTCTGAACTCAGTTGCCCTGCTGATTATTGGCATGCGAGAATGTCAAGAACTTGCCCATTAAGACATTAGGTTGTCTTTGAAATATAAGCATGTGGCTTTCAGATATGTAGTTTTTATTTATCATAAGGTTAAACAGCTGGAGAGTGAGGAGAATGAGAAATCTACAGGACATGGGTGAAACTGGGAGGAAAACTGTTGGGAACCCAAACAGAGAGTTTAAGGTCACTGGCCAGATATTCTCAGAATGGTACAAGGGAGAAGTGAGGATTACGTGGCAGAAATTAATGTCAGTGCAATGGGTCTTCCTGACCTTTAGAAATAAAATCAAAACTAGCCTCAACCGCCTGTGTGGGATAAAGAGGAATTTATGGTTGCAAGGGGAAATAAATTAATCTGAACCGCGCAATAGTTCAGAGGGTGGATACTTCCTGAGAGGCAATCCTAGCAACAAGCCTGAGCCCGAGAGCAGAGACGTCTCTAAGTGCTGAAAAAAACAAGGTATTAAACAGCAGATTTACCAGAGAAAGAGCAGGCATTACAGTTCATGAAAATCCTTTTGGACTGGCTTTTGGACTGTTGAGCTTCCTTTACCAGTGACATGGTCTCAATTTACTTCAAGCATTTTTCTATTTGTTCACAAGGCAATGAGGGTGTCTATCTCCTAGTTGCAATTTAAAGATCATTGCATGCAGCTTGTTTTAATCGCAGGAAAGCATGTGGAGGAAGTGCTTGAAAAGTGAAAAACCACTTATGTTGGAAATATGAAATATATATTGAGAACGCTGGAAACTCTCAGCAGGTCAGACAGCATCCGTGATGGGAGCTTCAATGACTTTTCATCTCATGTAAACCATCTCCCTTCTCAGCTGCTGTCTCATCTTTAGCATTCCTGTTTTCACTCCCATAGGGCTGATGGATACAGTTCCAGTCATTGAAGGCATTGAACGGGTGTGAAGGGTTATGGGGGAAAAGGCAGGAAAATGGGATTAGGATGCAGAGATCAGTCATGATTGAATGGGAGGAGTGGAATAGATGGGCCAAAAGGCCTAATTCTACTCCTATAACTTGTGAACTTGTGCATGGCATTATGCTTCCGAATCACAAAGATGTGCGATGCAGAAGTTTGCAGGCACTGGTGTTTCCATACTCCTTCTGACTTGTTCTGTGAGGCGACAAATTGGTGGTAGAGTTGCTGCCTTACAGCGCCAGAGACCCGGGTTCGATCCTGACCTCAGGCGCTGTCTGTACGGAGTTTATACGTTCTCCCTGTGACCTGCATTGGTTTCCCCCAGATGCTCCAGTACACTCCAAAGATGCCCAGGTTTGTAGGTTAACTGACTTTGGTCAAAATTGTAAAATTGTCCCTAGTGTATGTGTAGGAAATTGCCAGTGTGCAGGGATCGTTGGTTCGGCATTGACTCAGTGGTCTGAAAGGCCGGTTTCCACGCTGTATCTGAAACACTAAAACTAAAAGGATGTGGTTGAGGAGGTGCAGCCAATGAAACCAGATGATATGCCTCACAATCTGCGGATAACAAACTCTTTGGACAGGGTACACCAGTAATGAAGCAAATAATTCCAGGATGGTGACTCGGTGATTTTATTTTTGGAGCATTACTCAATATTTTGGAGCTGTTCTCATCGAGGGAAGTGAAGGGCATTTCATCACCCTTCTTAGCTGATCATTGCAGATGGGCAGGTTTTGGAAAGTTAAAAGGTGAATCACTCAATGAAGACTAGTCCATCTCTTCACAATAGCTCACAACTTCACAATAACTCATGCAAATACATTAATGGTGACATCCAGGATGTTGGGGGATTTGGCAATGATCATGCATA
The DNA here is from genome assembly GCA_035221665.1 of Okamejei kenojei. Lineage (NCBI taxonomy): Eukaryota > Metazoa > Chordata > Chondrichthyes > Rajiformes > Rajidae > Okamejei > Okamejei kenojei. The sequence continues at coordinate 65,065,866 of CM069141.1, read as the reverse complement.
CAAATATGCTGATTCTTGCTTCTACTACTTTGATCAAGTTCCAATACGCCTGTTTTAGGAACTGTCATAACATACTTATCTTAAGTAGCTTCCCATAAGATTTGGTTTAACTTTTCCGCACAAAGTTTGTCTGCCTTTCTACTGCCCAACTGTATATGCTGTAAAGCTCTTTGTGTATTTTTACATGCCTCCTCCAGTTCCATGGCCTCTCTTATGGCAGCATCTATCCATCTCACCAATTTGCATTGGGCTTCTCTCCAACTTCTTGATATAGCCACAAATGATTTCTGGTGCACGCCCAAATGGTATTCCATCCCAATTCTGAAGTCTGAAGTCTGAAGAAGGGTCTTGACCTGAAACGTCACCCATCCCTTCTCTCCAAAGATGCTGCCTGTTCCACTGCGTTCCTCCAGATGTTTGTGTCTATCTTCGGTTTAAACCAGCGTCTGCAGTTTCTTCTTACACAATGGGACAAGAGTTCATTCCCAGTATCATCAATATTATACACTTCCTTCATTGCCTTTAAAGGCTGAGCTGCCAGCCCACCAGGCCTGAGTGACTGAGCTGTCAGCCCACCAGGCCTGAGTGACTGAGCTGCCAGCCCACCAGGCCTGAGTGACTGAGCTGCCAGCCCACCAGGCCTGAGTGACTGAGCTGCCAGCCCACCGGGTCTGAGTGACTGAGCTGCCAGCCCAAGAATCAATTTGACCCACAATGTTCATACTAATTAGTCCCTTAGGCCCAAAACACCAATACTAGCGCTCCAGAAAGCCCCCCCCCCCCCCCCACTGGCCACCAATGTGTATTCTTTGACAATTTATTAACATGTCCATTGCTACCTCTTTGATATTGAGAGTGCATTATTATTGTCAGGTGTTATTTTGAGTTTAACTAGCATTTTGTTTTTAAAGTTTTAAATGGTAAGTTACTCCAACATTTTTGTGACTATCTTCGGTGTAAACCAGCATCTGCAGTTCCTTCCTACACATATTATTTAGAAAATCGATGTTCAACCCAAGATGCACATAGTCTGTTTGGAAAATCACTTCCTCGTTGGCCATGTAAAATATTAACATTGCAAATCCAGCCTGAATGCTATACAATAGACAAATAAATACCTTCCAAAGGAATTCATTCCAAAGTTTGAAATCTGTCGACGGATTTTGTATTTGCTTTGCCATTTTCTGAGAGGGGGCTTGATGATAACCGTAAAAAAATGAGATCCCAACCTGGAGAAACTATGATACAGGACAACACACATGCATCATGAAACAAACAGAGACAAAAGGCTGGAATAACTCAGCAGGACAGGCAGCATCTCTGGAGAGAAGGAATCAGTCTGAAGAAGGATCTCAATCCGAAACGTCACCCGTTCTTTCTCTCCGGATGCTGCCTGCCCCCTGAGTTACTCCAGCGTTTTGTGTCTATCTTTGGTTTAAACCAGCATCTGCAGTTCCTTCCTACACATGAAACAATCAGACAATTGACAACACGCCCTCAGATTGAAGCTCTGCAGTCGTATTACATCCTGTCATGGATGGCAATGCACAATTGTACAGCTAACAGGAGAAGTAAGTTCCAATGGGTGGCATGGTGGTGCAGCAGTAGAGATGCTGCCTTAAACCCCTGTCCCATGGTACAAGTTCATTCCAAGAGCTCTCCCGAGTTTGCCCTGATTCGAACTCGGAGATTTACGGTAATGGCCACTCGTCAGTACTCGGGGCGCTCGTGGGCATTTTTCAACATGTTGAAAAATCTTCATGAGTCTTCCCATGCTGAATTAGCGAGTCTTCCCGTGTACCTGTCGTTCGCGTTACGAGCCGGTAAGAGACATCCCCGAGCTCCGACGTACCCGCTATGTTCATTCTCTGTGCTTACCACGAGTTCGATTTTTTTAAAACTCGGGAGAGCTTTTGGAATGAACTTGTACCGTGGGACAGGGCTATTACAGCACCAGAGACCTGGGTTCCATCCCGACTATGAGTGATGTCTTTATGGAGTTTGTATGTTCTCCCCATGACCTGTGTGGGTTTTCTCCACGATCTTCAGTTTCCTCCCACACTCCAAAGACATACAGGTTTGTAGGTAAATTGGCTTGGAATAAGTGTAAATTGTCGCCAGTGTGTGTAGGATAGTGTTAATGTGCAGGGATTGCCAGTCGGTGGGGACTCGATGGGCCAAAGGGCCTGTTTCCGCGCTGTATCTCTGAAACTAAACTTAAAAAAATATGACATTCATGCCTTTAACAATGGCAACGCTCACCAAGTGAGGGCTGAAAACCTCACATCCATCTTCAGCCAGACGTGCCATGGATATTCCATCTCGGTTCTCCCCTGATCCGCACCATCACAGAAGCCAGTCAGTTCACTCTGCATGGTATTAAGTAATATCTAGGAACACTCTATACAGCCAAAGCTATGACTTCAAACAACATCCCAATCATAGCACTGAAGAACTGCACTCCAGATCTAGCTGTGCCTCTAGCTATGCTGTTCCAGACTCATTAATACACTGGCATCAATATGGAACATTTCTTAGGTATGTCTTCATAAAAGACAGGATAAATTAACTCCAACTTTTTCGTTAGCCCAATCACACTAGACACAAAATGCTGATGTAACTCAACGGGCCAAGCAGCATCTTGGGAGAAAAGGAATAGGTGACATTCTGGATTGAACCCTCTCTTCAGGCTGAGTTACTCCAGTATTTTCTTTAGGAATTGTCAATGCTGTGAAGCAGTGCTTAATCACTAGTCCAAACTTTACCAAGTCCATGGATTATGGTTTCCATTTTGTGTCTTCAAAATTTGCCTCTATTCATAATGTTAAAATTTATTCCCAAACCCAAATCATTAAACAACAGAGGACACAGATTGTTTTTTCTGAAGCACCGGAAGTTGTGGGTGACCTGATAGAAGCATGTAAAACTATGAGATGGATAGATAGGGTAGACAATCAGAATCTATCTCCCAGGATTTAAATATCAAATACGAGAGAGTATAGATTTAAGGTGAGAGGGGAAATGTTTCAAGGAGTGGGGCGAGTACAGATCTGTTTTTACACAGAGGCTGATGAGTGTCTGGGAGGAGCTGCTGGATGTGATGGTGGAGGCAGACACAATCATGACAATCAGCATGTCCCCAATAACTCAAGAGAGTTTATTGTCGTGTGTCCCAGATAGGACAATTAAATTCTTGCTTTGCTTTAGCACAACAGAATATAGTAGTCATGAATACAGAACATATCAGCGAGTCCATATACCACTATATAAATATATGCACACATCAATAAATAAGCAGATAAAGTGCAAATAAACAGATAATGGTCTATTCATGTTCAGAGTTTTGTTTGAGTTTAGTTCAATAGCCTGATGGTTGTGGGGTAGTGGCTATTTCTGAACCTCGATGTTTAACCTCTTAGGTTTAAAAACAATGTTTACAGAAAATGTATTCAACACATTCTGAAGTTATTTGGCATTTTAGTATTGGGTGTTGTGTGTGAATGAATGTGTATGTATGTGTGTGTGTGTGTGTGTGTGTGTGTGTGTGTGTGTGTGTGTGTGTGTGTGTGTGTGTGTGCGAGTGTGTGCGAGTGTGTGTGTGTATGAGTCTCTGTGTGTGTAAGAGTCTCTGTGTGTGTGTGTGTGTGTGTGTGTGTGTGTGTGCGCATGTGTGTGTGTGTGCGTGTGAATGTGTGTGTGTTTGTGTGTGTGTGTGTGTGTGTATGTGTGTGTGTTTGTGTGTGTGTGTGTGTGAATGTGTGTGTGTGAATGTGTGTGTGCGTGAATATGTGTGTGTGCGTGAATATGTGTGTGTGAATGTGTGTGTGTGAATGAGTCTGTGTGAATGAGTGTTTGTGTGTGTGTGCGTTTCTGTGTGTGAATGTGTGTGTGTGTGTGTGTGTGTGTGTGTGTGTGTGTGTGTGAATGTGTGTGTGAATGAGCCTGTGTGTGTGTGTGTGTGTGTGTGTGTGTGAGAATGAGTGTGTGTGTGAGTGTGAATGTGTGTGTGAATGTGTGTGTGAATGAGGCTGTGCATGTGTGTGAGAATGTGTGTGTGAATGAGTCTGTGTGTATGAATGAGTCTGTGTGTGTGTGTGAATGAGTCTGTGTGTGTGAATGAGTCTGTGTGTGTGAATGTGCGTGAATGAGTCTGTCTCTGTGTGTGTATGAGTGTGTATATGTGTGTGTGAATGAGTATGTGTGTGTGTCTTTGTGAATGAGTCTGTGTGTGTATGAGTCTGTGTGTGTGTGTATATGAGTGTGTGTGAATGAGTCTCTGTGTGTGTGAGTATGTGTTTGTGTGTGTGTCTGAGTCTATGTGTGGTGGAGGGTGTGTGTGATCAACAAATAACAAATAGCACAAATAATATGGTCTTTCCTAGTTCAGAGCTTATTTGTAATGTTTAATAGCCTGATGGCTGTCAGGAAGAAGCTGTTCCTCAATGTAGATGTTACAATTTTCAGTTTACAAAAGTTGGACGTGACTCCAGAAGTTGGGCATCAGTCAGTCCACAAGCCGTGAGAGTCAGTCAGTCCAAAGGCCATGAGTTAATCCCAAGGCAGTGACTGAGCCCAGAGGTCATGAGTAAGTCACTCACCGTCCCCCCCCTCCACTGACATCCCCCACCTCAAGACACTGCCCTCCGCCTGGCTATAGGATGCGCCCCCTACTGAAGCTGCCTACATCCCCTGCTGGAGGACACCCCCCCTTCTCATCAGCTCATGAGGCCCCCACCTGAAGCTGTGCCCCTCCCTTGGCTGCATGATGTTTACCATCCCCCACCCCACCCTGACAGCCCCCGCCTCAAAAAAATGTTTTGCAGAAATTCTTCAGTGTTCATTAACAACTGAAATTGTCTTTAGGCTGCTTTTTCAACATCATGTCAGGAAACATTAGAGGTCAAGGTGATGTGGCTATTGCTGTAGCATCCTCTGGGATAGCAACTATGTTAATGCCTGGTGGAAGAACTGCACATTCTCGATTCAGGATACCCATCCAAGTGGCCGAGGATACATTCTGCAACATCGAGAAGAACTCTAAGATGGCACATTTCATGAGGCAAGTGAAAGTCATTGTTTGGGAGAATGTCCAATGAATACGAGAGAAAGCTTTGAAGCGGTGGACAGAACTCTTCAAGATGTCTTCAGCAACACTAATCCTTTTGGTTGAAGTATGAAGGGAAATGTCAAGGTTTTCCTGGGGTGTGAAGGGAGGAGGGTCACTGAGCGAACTGTCTGCGTACCAGGCGTGAGTGACTGCTCTGTCAGCCCGAGCCTTGAGTTAGTGAACTGCCAGCCCACCAGCCGTAAGTGACTGAACTGCCAGCCCAATAATCCATTCAGTCCACCCTCTCTCCCTTCTCTCTCACACAGTCTGTCACCTGTTTTGGGCAGAATTTCTGGCAGTTTCTGATTGTACTACCAGCCCTCAGTGACTGAGCTGCCAGCCCAGAATCCATTCAGCCCACAATGTCCATACTAGCCCTCTGGAAACCAGTACCATCGACCCACAACACCCATACTAGCGCAACAGAAAGTCCCCCCCCTTCCTCCCCACTGGCCAGCACTATTGGAATTGGTGGAGAGGTGGAATATTGCGTGGGGTGACCAGCCCTCCCGTGTGATGCTGGGACCCAACAGGTCCCACTTAGTCTGGTATAATATAGTAGATAACTGTGAATTATGTATCAAATTGTTAGAACATTCAGCCCAGTCCTTGCCAAAACCTGTCCAAAATCTTTCTGTCCTTTGCCCACAGCAAGGTGATTCTATTTTTTTCTTTTCAAGCATGTTTCCAGTTCCTCTTTAGCGGTTGAATCTGTCACCTTTTCTGGCAGCACATTACTGGCCTTGTCAGCTTCTTCTTTGTGCTATTTTAACCCACTCGTTAACCCATTGTAGCATGAATGGAATATGATAAAAAGTGAAGGTAGACAAAAATGCTGGAGAAACTCAGCGGGTGCGGCAGCATCTATGGAGCGAAGGAAATAGGCAAAGTTTTGGGCCAAAACCCTTCTTCAGACTAATGCAGGGTGGGGGGTGGGGGGGGGGGGGGGGGGGGGTGGGAAGAAGAAAGGAAGAGGGGGAGCCAGAGGGCTGAGGGAGAGCTGAAAATGGGAGACAGCAAGGGCTGGGCTTCCTCCATAGCCAGAGTGAGCACCATTGGAAATTGGAGGAGCAGCACCTCATATTCCGCTTGGACAGTCTGCACCACAGAGGCTCGAACATTGACCTCCAATTTCCAGTAGCCCTTGCTGTCTCCTCCCCTACTCAGCTCTCCCTCAGCCCTCGGACTACTCCTCTTCCTTTCTTCTTCCCGCCCCCCCCCACCATGCATCAGTCTGAAGAAGGGTTTCGGCCCGAAACTTTGCCTATTTCCTTCGCTCCATAGATGCTGCCGCACCCGCTGAGTTTCTCCAGCATTTTTGTCTACCTTCAATTTTCCAGCATCTGCAGTTCCTTCTTGAACATAATAAAAAGTGAATCTTGCCAGTTCCAGCCACAACACGGGTTAAGAGACTGGAACTTAGGAACTATTATTTTGATTATATGTCCCTCTTGTATCTATTTAGTTTTGAAAGGACAGATATTTTCTTGTACTTGCCAGGGAAAACAAAGTCTTACATAGAGGCAAGCACTTTTAATTTAGTTTAGTTTATAGATGCAGTGTGGAAACAGGCCCTTCGGCCGACCGAGATCGTGCCGACCAGCGATCCCCGCACATTAACACTATCCTACACGCACTAGGGACAATTTACATTTATACCAAGCCAATTAACCTACAAACCTGTACATCTTTGGAGTGTGGGAGGAAACCGAAGATCTCGGAGAAAACCTACCCATGGGGAGAACGTACAGACTCCGTACAGACAGCACCTGTTGTCGGGATCGAACCTGGGTCACTGGCAATGTCTTTCTTTCCAATGACTAATAGAAATTGTTATGGGATACCACAGCCTCGCAGGTTCTAGGTTCAATCTTACCTCTGGTGCTATTTGTGTGGAGTTTACACATTCTCCTTGTGAGTGTGTGGGGATGCCCCAGGTTCTCCAGTTTCTGCCCACATCCCAAATATGCGCAGATTGCTAGGCCAATTGACCAGTGTGAATTGCCCTCAATGTCTCAGTAGAATAGCAGTGGTATAATTGGTGTAAATGTGGGGAGGATAGTGTTTTGTAATCACTCCATTACAGAGTGTTAGGTGAACCACAAGGTTTTTATTAAAACCTATGCAGAGAGAATAATACATAGTACTGCATTGGTAACATCTTACAGATGGGGTTCCATCGTTCCCGGCGAGAAGGCCTGAGCATCGGGCCGCCCGTGGCGGCGATGGCGGGTGCTCGGGAGGCCCCGATCATGGGTGAACACCTGGGAAGATCTGGGAAGAGGCTGGCTGGACTTTGGTACCTTCCTTAACTCTGGTGCCGCTGTGGGGTTATGTTGTGTGTGGACTTCTGTGTTTGTGCTTTTTAAAAATTATGTTTATTCATTTTTTATTTATTTTTATGTTACTGACTGTAAGGAAAATCCATTTTGTTGTCTCTAAAATGAGATAATGACAATAAATTGAATACAATACAATACAATACTGACGAGCTTGGGACAAACAGGGCTGATATCAGTAACTGCATTCCTTACTCAAGTCCCGGACTGGATTACATAGCATGGTGGAATGTGTATCATGCATAGTATATGTGATGAAGATTACATTGGCAGAGATAAATTTGGTTAATCTACAGTTAGATTACAGGGAAAGTGTTAGTTTCATTTTTAGAGATACAGCACGGAAACAGGCTCTTCGCCTCACCGTGCCCGCACCAACCAGTGATCCCCGCACACGGACACTATCCTACACACATTAGGGACAATTTACATTTATACCAAGCCAATTAGGTAGATTAGGAGTGGTATGTCTTTGGAGTGTGGGAGCAAACCAAAGTATGTTTTTGGAGTGTGGGAGGAAACCAAAGTTCTTGGAGTTGGTGAATGAACGGCTCTGAGTCAACATTGAAAGAGTCAGATCACTTCATTATGTGTCATAAGGAAATATGAAAAATGAAGCAGGGCACAGCTTTTGGATAATTTTATATTCTGGTAAATTCCAGATCAAAGAATATGAAAGAATAGGAAAGAAAATAACAAATAATTTTGTAAAATCCGAGGATTTTTTAAGATTATAATATTTAGCTTTTATTACAGGATGCAGAATATCGAATGATTGTAGACTCTTAAAAAATACATATAATGTGATATGATGATACATTGTTGCATCTGTTACTGCTGCTAATTGGGTATTGGTGGCTATTGATTAAGTGTGCTCCTGAGAGTACTCTGTAGGATGCTAAATGATAGAAAGCATACTGATGATCAAGCTAATGGAAGCGATATAGAGATGTGTAAAATCTATGGAATAGTGATCCATGGATTCTAGATGGATTAATACCCAAATTTAGACTGGGACCTGTAACAAGATATGGATGAAAGAGAATGAGTTTCTGTGGTATTTTTGTGTGGTGTTTTTCTGTGGTGGATGTACTGAGTACTTTCCATCTGCCTGGACTAATAGTTGTCGTAGGAGGTACCAGAACAATCAGTAGCACTTAAAGTGGGTGAATCACCTGGCCCAGATGGCATGCATCCTGGATAGCTGAGGTAACTTAGGGAAGAAATTACAGAGGTCCAGGATAAAATATTCTGAATATCCATTAATTCAGGACTGATGCCAATGGGTCTGAAAATTGCCATTGTTACACCGTGTTCAAAATACAGAGATAGGGATCGACCCAATAAATATACCAGTGGAGCAGGTTCTGGAAACATTAATCAGTGACTGAATTCACGGTACTTGGACAAGTATCCTTACCTTTACACTCTGATGCATGCGAAACCAAGAAGTTACAACTTTTGTATAAAGTAAGAGCACAGTAAAGTCCTGGTAATTAACACATCAATCTACCTCACCTTTGTACATCCTCAGTTGTCATGTTTTTGGTGTATAAATGTTCTGTTGTACCGACTAACTTTGGAGATGTGATCACTGCCTTTGACTGAGACACTTCTCCCCTTGTGCAAGTAAAATAAACCCACTGCTGATGGTTAATCATAACAGTCCTTGAGTCTTATTAAGGGTTTGACTTTGACAGTTGCTATGATTCTGGGATGCAAGGGATTCACCAGACTGCCATCAAGATGAGGGAACTGCAATACTTTAATCATGTTATGACAAGCAGTAGCCTCGCTAACATTATTTCAGAGCAGTGGAAGGGAAATGGAAGAGAGGTGCCAAGAGAAGGCCTGGTTAGGAAACGTTAACAATGGATCAGAGACACCACATCTGAGCTGTTCTGGAGGCTACTCCAATGGTAATCACTTACCTTCACAAAATTACTCAGGTAATCAAAGGTAATAATTACTCTGGTAATTATAATTATTATTCATGTCCCAAAGGACATCATGATGTTTTAATTACTCATGGGAATATCAGCAGTGGGTCAAGTAGAGATATGCAAGGAAGCAGGTGAAACTCCCTAACAGCACCTGGCAACGTTGCCATCTTGAGAAGAGCTGGTGGAATTACACAATGATGACAGTGTGAGGATAAGAAAAAGATCAGTAAATGACACAACAAGTACAATTTGAACTCTTACAGTGCCAAGTGACCTCAGTCTCTCATTATAGCTCAATGATACATCCTTATTCTGCCCTTTCCTTCCTTTGTTTCCTAATGATCTCTTAGGAACTAATATTTATTGTGAACTGGTAGGTGTCATTGCTAAAGTATAACATGGAAATAACAGGGGTCTGATCATTGCTATTCCTTTTTGTTTAATATAAAACCGTGTCAGGGTGTAGGTTCTGCTGACTAGGCCGGCATTTATTATGCATTCATTGTTGTCTTGCTGACCCATTTTAGCTTTCAACCTCATTCGAATTGAATAACAAGTTTTTTATTACCATCTGATAACGTGTCAATTACTCACTCAATTAATTAGCTATCAGGTGTTATTAAAATGTCTTACACATTTGGGTCCCAGTAGTTTAGAGGTAACATTACTGGACTCAATCCTGGAGATTACTTCCCATCAAATGCCTCTCCTACTTGCCAGCAATCAAAGGACTGTTTGAAGAAAATTGTAGAAATTATCATATTTCAATAGGCAATAGACAATAGGTGCAGGAGTAGGCCATTCAACCCTTAGAGACAGCACTGCCATTCATTGTGATCATGGCTGATCATCCACAATCAGTACCCCGTTCCTGCCTTCTCCCCATATCCCTTGACTCCGCTAACTTTAAGAGCTCTATCTAACTCTCTCTTGAAAGCATCCAGAGAATTGGCCTCCACTGGCTTCTGAAGCAGAGAATTCCACAGATTCACAACTCTCTGGGTGAAAAAGTTTTTCCCTCATCTCCATTCTAAATGGCCTACCCCTTATTCTTAAACTGTGGTCCTTGGTTCTGGACTCCCCCAACATCGGGAACTTGTTTCCTGCCTCTAGCATGTCCAATCCCTTAATAATCTTATATGTTTCAATATAATAGTAAGATTAAACGAGAACTTACCAGTTTGAAGTTTGATCTTTATTTTATGAGGAGTAATGATGAGGGATGACGTGAAGAACCCCACCAATGCGCATGCGCGTCAATCTTCAAAGCAACAGTGTGAAATCACAGATAACAGTAATTGAAGTGACTTAGTAAGATTATAAACCTAGAACTACCAGCTGACCTTTGTGATATGAGTGTTGGGAGCGGAAGGCACGTAATCCCTCATCGTTACTCCTCATAAAATGAAGATCAAACTTCAAACTGGTAAGTTCTCATATAATTTTACTATTTTACTTTGGAGTCACATGAGTGAATCCGTGAAGATATCAAAGCTCTGCGATTTCATGCTGTGAGAAACAAGTCTACACAACCACAGCTGCTTCATTGACAGATGAGGGAAACATTCCTAATGAATAAATAATCATAATGGTAACCCCTCTCATCCGAGAGGGACTATACAACTGAACCTAAAATAGAGTTGGCAAAAAACCTCTGTTCTGACAATGGGTTATTATACGTGTTTGGAAGGGTCGCTCGTTCGACCGTCCTGCAGCTGCTAGGATGTAGTCCAGCGGAACGCAAATAACCCTTGCTACTGATGTTGTAGCAGACCCGGTGGAGTGATTTAATTTGTATCTACTCCAATATAAACCAAACCCCGTTTCACCACCTGGGGATGGTCTGAACTGACACCTTCTTATAAAGCTTTTTGGAACTAACAACATTGCTAGTTCAGAGCCTCTAGGATCTTGGTGAACTTGACATATTGTTGTAAATGTGTGACCTCACATAACTGAAGGTCCCTGAATATGTCATGAAACTAGTTTGGGACCTGACTCCCCTTCTGCTCTGCTTAACTAAAACATAAAATATAATATTATTTGCAGATGTAACCATCCTGTCCAGTCGCAATTATGTAGTGACTGAACCCATTGCGCTGAAACCAGCGCAATGAGGATAACCACCTTATGAGATGGCCAAAGCTAGGATGTAGTTGGAGCCCCCGGCGAAACAGTGCCAGCACAATGTCAGTATCCATACTGCTCTGTACTTGTCCTGGGGGAACTTGTGTTAGTGATCCTTTACAAACTCGATATCTGGGGTGAGCCCAACAGAGTGGATCCAATTCACTGCAGCAAATATGATGGGAAGGCACATTAAACACAGTTAATGGCCCTATAACTCAATTATTGTCAAAGACCTCTTGGAAAATGAGCTTCAAGTCATCAATATCTGTACCATATTAAATGTAACATAGCATTAAACAAAGCTCTTCCCATCTCTTGGCGAAAAACTGTACTGCTTTTTTGGGATGCTATCCCTGCCCTCTGCAGTGAGTACATACAGTGGCTTGCAAAGGTTTTCATACCCCTTGAACTTTTCCACATTTTGTCACGTTACAACCACAAACGTAAATGTAGTTTATTGGGATTTTGTGTGATAGACCAACACAAAGTGGTGCATAATTGTGAAGTGGAAGGAAAATGATACATGGTTTCCAAATTTTATTACAAATAAAAAACTAAAAAGTGTGGCGTGCTAAAGTATTCAGCCCCCCTGAGTCAATACTTTGTAGAACCACCTTTTGCTGCAATTACAGGTGCAAGTCTTTTGGGGTATGTCTCTACCAGCTTTGCACATCTAGAGACTGAAATTTTTGCCCATTCTTCTTTGCAAAATAGCTCAAGCTCAGTCAGATTGGATGGAGAGCGTCTGTGAACAGCAATTTTCAAGTCTTGCCAGAGATTCTCAATTGGATTTAGGTCTGGACTTTGACTGGGCCATTCTAACACATGAATATGCTTTGATCTAAACCATTCCATTGTAGCTCTGGCTGTATGTTTAGGGTCGTTGTCCTGCTGGAAGGTGAACCTCCGCCCCAGTCTCAAGTCTTTTGCAGACTCTAACAGGTTTCCTTCCAAGATTGCTCTGTATGTGGCTCCATCCATCTTCCCATCAACTCTGACCAGCTTCCCTGTACCTGCTGAAGAAAAGCATCCCCGCAGCATGATGCTGCCACCACCATGTTTCACATTGGGGATGGTGTGTTCAGGGTGATGTGCAGTGTTAGTTTTCAACCACACATAGCGTTTTGCATTTAGGCCAAAAATTTCAATTTTGGTCTCATCAGAGCAGAGCACCTTCCTCCACATGTTTGCTGTGTCCCACACATGGCTTGTGGCAAACTGCAAACGGGACTTCTTATGGCTTTGTTTCAACAATGGCTTTCTTCTTGCCACTCTTCCATAAAGGCCTGATTTGTGGAGTGCACGACTAATAGTTGTCCTATGGACAGATTCTCCCACCTGAGCTGTGGATCTCTGCAGCTCCTCCAGAGTTTCCATGGGCCTCTTCGCTGCTTCTTTGATCAATGCTCTCCTTGCCCGGCCTGTCAGTTTAGGTGGATGGCCATGTCTTGGTAGGTTTGCAGTTGTGCCATACTCTTTCCATTTTTGGATGATGGATTGAACAGTGCTCCGTGAGATGTTCAAAGCTTGGGATATTTTTTTATAACCTAACCCTGTTTTAAACTTCTCCGCAATTTTATCCCTGACCTGTCTGGTGTGTTCCTTGGGCTTCATGATGCTGTTTGTTCACTAATGTTCTCTAACAAACCTCTGAGGCCTTCACAGAACAGCTGTATTTATACTGAGATTAGATTACACACAAGTGGACTCTATTTACTAATTGGGTGACTTCTGAAGGCAATTGGTTGCACTGTATTTTATTTAGGGGTATCAGAGTAAAGGGCGCTGAATTCTTTTGCAGTTTTCAGTTTTTTATTTGTAAAACAATTTGAAAACCATGTATCATTTTCCTTCCACTTCACAATTTTGCGCCACTTTGTGTTGGTCTATCACATAAAACCCCAATAAAATACATTTAAGTTTGTGGTTGTAATGTGACAAAATGTGGAAAAGTTCAAGGGGTATGAAAACTTTTGCAAGCCACTGTACATGGGTCGGTGTGACAACCCAAGCCATAGGAGCAGTCTCCTCAGAATCTGCAAAATAAATAAATTGATTTTTTCATGCAGAGGCTGGTTTTCCGAGCCACAGGCTGACCAGCAAAGCTTTACGTTTAGAATAACCGTATAATGTTGTATTAATATTCCTGACAAACGGGAATCAAGGCTACATAGTCCAGTCAGCCAATACAAAAGCTTAAGCGGGATCTTGCTGACTTTATTTCAAGATCCGACTGATGGGCAAAATGGAGGAAGACATAATGAACATTCCTCCTTCTTGTAGCGATAATGTATCTCTCGCCACTGTTATGCCACATAGTTTTGCAGCCGTGAATAAACATGAAACGTCACATCAACATTTGGTGTTTCATCGAACCATAATTTCATAAATACTTTGTGATCCAACACTCATTCTGTGTTGTCATTGATCTGTACTTGATGATACACCAGTGGCAAATGAGATTTTGTAAATTAGTACAGGATGCTTTTACTTGATTGCACCCATGTGACTAACATATGCCACCACCGTTTGTATCAACCTGCAGTTGAGCATGCAGATTATGCATATTTGGTCCATAATCCTTTACCCATATAATGCACCTAGGTTTTATAGATGATTGCAATAACTGAAGAATTGGCAACTGATATAAATCTCCTCCACCTCTGAACTAGAGGTGACATTCGCAATTTTCCACCTTAGAGCACTTAGCATCAGTAATATACCTGAGTTTTTACTGACCAAACTAGTGGAGCAATGCTGAATAGTGTTCGTCCATCATTATGACTTTATTAGCTTCAGCTGGTAATAGCATAGGTCTCTTAACAATGACCTAACCGACAATTGAGAGGTTGCTATTTCACAGCTGAAACACAGCTACTATATTGCCAATTACTCTTGATGAATAGACGGCTGCTTATAACAACAAGGTTGTTACAAGTTCCCATTAACTCCAATCTCTTATCTCAGGGCGGAGTCACAGGCTAATTAATAGTTGAAGGTAAATCCCAATGACCAACAAGTATATTGGTAACTACTTAATTTTAACTGGATGGATGAGGGATCCTACAAAGCCCTTCCCATCTTTGAATTTCTCAAATATAGTTTGAAGCTGAACAATTGATTTTTGCAAAATAGAGCGTTAGAATATCATTCAGACTAGACATAACAAGTTTAAACTCTGAATAGCTGAAGCACCGATTTTAGTAATTTGGTAAATACCTGGGTAAATAAGTTAGCCCATCTTGCAATGTTTTACTATTATTATTACTGTTATCATTACCTCATCATTAGCAAATTATCATTACAGTTATCATTCTCCTGATAATTTCAAATGTCTCCGATGATCCCTGTAAATGGGAACTGAATAGAATGTATCTTGGAGATCCTTATGAAAATCAGTTGTCAGTAAAGAAGTTTCCTATTCGGAAAGTTTATACTGCACATATGCGTTACACGACCTTCTCCATCTTAACAATGAACGGCCACGTCTGCCATCATTCTGTGCCTGCCTGGATGGTACTGACTGCCTGTTTAAGGTAGCACCTCCTGTAGATCCCTTCAATGGTGTCTACCACCCTCCTCAGTCTCTGTATCTGGGTATTTGAGTTGCCAAACCAGGTTGGGATTCAACCATTCAGTATGCTCTCCACCGTATGTCTGCAGAAATTTATAGGGTGTTCAGCGACATACTGTATCTCCTCAATCATCCAAGGAAGTAGAGGCGTTGATGAGCATTCTTTGCGATTGCATGAATATGCTCAGCCTAGGACAGATCTGCAGGGATTTGCATCACAGGAACTTGAAGCTGTTGACTTCCATCCCATTGATGAAGACAGGGTTGTGGATCTTCAGCTTTCCCCTCCAATCACCTTCCTGGTTGGGAGCAGGATTGTTGTTCTGGCGCCATTCAGTCAGTTTTTTAATCTCCTTCCTGTACTCTTTGTTACCCATTATGTGTCCAAAAGCGGTATAGTGAGCAATTTTATAGATGGCATTGGAATTGCGCCTGGCTCTATGGTCATGGTTATAGGGAGAGTAGAGCAGGGGACTACACACACAGCCTAGATAGGGTCCTGTGTTGATGTTTATTGAGGAGGAAGTGTTATTGACAATTTGCACTGAGTGTGGTCTGCTGAAGAGGAAGTCAAGGATCCAATTACATAGGGATGAGTAGACACCCAGTTCTCTGAATTTGATAATGAGTTTGGAGGGGAATCATGCTGTTGAACACTGAGCTATCTTCAAAGAACAACAGCCTAACACAGCCTAACATATGTGTCTCTACTGTCCAGGTGGTCCTATGCAGAGTGAAGGGCCATCATGATTGCATGCCTCGTTGATCTGGTGTGGCAGAAGGTGAATTGTAGTGAGTCCTGATCCTTGTTAAAGTAGGAGTTGATATGTGTCAGAACAAATTTCTCAAAGCACTTCATCAGCACAAACATTAATGTCACCGGGTTAGCACCCCCAGAAGTACAATGTCAGTGAGGGTATGTTGGAGGCTATGTTTGCAGTTGCCGCAAATTCACCAAGACTCTTTGTCATTCCCAAAACACAGATCAACAATTTTTAAAGGCTTAATCTCTCTTGGGTCGGATAGTGCTGCTCCAAAACAATGCTTGTTTACTCAGCCAGAACAAACCCCCCAGATTTTATAGCCAAACCATTAACTTTATTATTTGGTATTAGTATTGGATTCAGGACTTACCTGGACTTACCTTGTCTGCACATCTGGACGCCCGCAGTAGCGACTGCGGAGGGTTGTGGTCCCGACCACGGGGGAAAATGGAAGAGGACTAACCAAACATTGTGCCTTCCACCGCAGTGATGAATGCTGTGGTGGATGTTTGTGTTAAATTTTTAGTGTGTAGTGTGTGTTCTTTTTTTATTGTACCGCTGCTGGCAAATTCATTTCACTGCACTTTATGTGCAAGTGACGAATAAAACCTGACTTGACTTGACTTGAATTGGTATAGTTTATTATTGTCATGTGCACCAAGATACAATGAAAAACATTGAATGCTAGAGTCAAATCATACTATACATGGGTGCAATCAAACCATACACATACAGCAGTTAGAACCTATCAAAGAGGTAGTGGATTGTAGTTCAGCACTGTTCTCTGGTTGTGGTAGGATGATTCAGTTGCCTGAATCAGCTACAGGTGACCCTCGGACTACTCTTGATCACACTTTACTGGCTTTACCTTGCACTAAACATGTTTCCCTTATCGTGTGTCTATACACTGTAAATGGCTCAATTGTAATCATCTTGATCAGATTGCTATTTGCAATTCTGGCACTAGGGGCGCTGTACTGACGGCAGCCTCTGCCTACAGCCCGTTTGTTTTTCAATTTTTAAAACATTTTTAGTCAGTTTAAAGCTTGTTTTTGGGGGAATCTTTGACTTTTATATGTGGGGGAGGGGGGTAGGGTAAGGAGGAAACTGTTTCCCAGTCGCTTCCTGGTGGAGACGCGACTATTTTCCCTCCTCGCGTCCTCGCCCCCCTCCTCGCGGCCTACCACCTGGATCGGAGCGGCCTTTCCTGCCGGGGACCGGGAACCAGACCAGATCTACAACAGTGGCGGCGCAGCGCTGGATCCACCGTGGAGCGGGCGATGCCTACCTGGATCGCCGCTTGGAGCTTCGGAGCGTTGGGCCTCTGCCCCAACATCGTGGAGCTGCGATTTGTGAGAGCTTCCAATGCGGGCGGCGCTGAGTCCTGGGGCCCTTTGCCGAGGTCCACCAACGTTGCATCTCTGCCCAGCCGCGGACTCCGGTAGGAGGTGGTCGACTCGGATGTCCCGGCCGCTGAAGACGTCCCTCAGCCCTGACGTCGGACTTACATCATCCCGGCGAGCGGGTCTGAACATTGGGCCGCCCGTAGCAGCGACTGCGGTGGGCTCGGGTGGCCCCGACCAGGGGGAACAGTGGGGAACATTAGAGGAAGATGATTGACTGGTGCCTTCCCTCACAGTGGGAAACTTTGATTCTGCTGTGTGCGGATGTTTTATGTTGAACACTATCGTGTGTTGTGTTCTTTATTTTTTATTGTATGGCTGTATGGTGATTACATTTCACTGTGCCATCTTGCACATGTGACAAATAAATATATCTTGTATCTTGTATCTATTGCCTTTCAGCTGACTGGATAGCACGCAACAAAAGCTTTTCACTGCACCACAGTACACGTGACAATAAACTAAACTGTAACGGTACCTGCAGAACAAAGAGAAAAATACCACCATTCTGAATATTATTTCACCACATTATAGCATTATGGTTGTAGAGAATGTGCACATGAAAAAAATCTAGTAGTTGGTAGACGATAGACACAAAAAAGCTGGAGTAACTCAATGGATTAGACTGCATCTCTGGGGAAAAAGAATGGGTGATGTTTTGGGTTGAGACAAGAGTTGTTGGAGACATACTGACCTTCCTTAAGGGCCTGTCCCCCTTACGTGTCCTTGACACGCAAATTATGCGACCTCGTTGTCGCGTTGAGGCGCATGGGCATCGTATGGCCGCGCGGGGCCAGTCCCACTGCACAGCGTGGAGGGGTATGTAGTTGTGTGCGACCGCGCGGGGCTCCGAAATGTTTGTAGCAAACGAATTCTTTGCGTGCCAACGGCCTGTCGCGAAACTGACGGCCAAAGTGGGATAGGTCCAAGACCTTGGCGCGACACAATGTCTCACCTTCAACAGCAGCAGAAGCAGGCAAACGATTGCCGAACTCAGCCTGGGGCTCACGGCCGTTGCAGGAGTAACTCAGCGGGACTGGCAGCATCTCTGGAGAGATACAATGGGTGACGTTGTGGGTGAAGACCCTTCTTTCAGACTGAAAAAGAGTCTCGACACGAAACGTCATCCATTCCTTCTCTCCAGAGATGCTGCCGGTCCCGCTGAGTTACACCAACATTTTGTGTCCATCTTCAAATGACGTCATGCGCTCCAGATGCCTGTGCGGTCGAATGAAGTCGCACGCGACCTGCGCTCCTCAACGCGACCATGAGGTCGCGTAATTAGCGTGCCAAGGACATGTAGGTGGGACAGGGGCTATAGTCTTCACAGGAAGTGAAAGTGTGAGTATTTTCTTTGTTGTAGCATTAATGTGGTTGGTCCAGGACAAATTGGTGGTGATTTACAACCATTACTCTTGGTGTTGGAAAGTTTCTAGTGTGTACCACCCAATCAACCCAACAAGCATTCTTCAACTGTAACTGCCAAAGCCACAACCGCTCCCTTCTGGAAGAACAAGGGCAGTAACATCACTGAGACACAAGCAACAACAAATTCCTCTCCAAGTAACACGCTGTCCCGGCGTCCTCATAGCTGGGTTGAAGTCCAGCAGATCTCCACTGAAAGGTACTTGGGAAGGCCTTTCCCCATGCAGAATGCGGCAACTTTAGCAGGTTAAGGGGCTGTCCAACTTGGGCGACCTAAGCAGCGAGTTTAGAAGAGTTTGCCCTGGACTCGAGGTCCTAGGAGGTCATATGAGGTGGCTGGAACTCTCCTTCATGCTCGAGGGAGATTCCTGCATACTCGCGGCCTCAGCTAGGTCGTGGAAATTTTTTCAGCATGTTGAAAATTTTACCGCAAGTAAAATTTGGTCGGCATGGGTCTTTTTCACTCGTAGTGCAGTGGAGTGGGGTCGCTATTTACTTACAGGCAGTCGAGGGCAGCCGTAGGCCATCTCCTTTGCTGACCGGCCATTTTGATTGGCTCATTGGAGTTTCACGACCTAGGAAAACCGACCGGTAGGTAAAGTCCCCGCTAAACTTTAGCAAACTTCTTAAAAGTGCCGCCACTCCTTCTCCCCCCACTTCGCCCCCCCTTCTGTCTCCCTTCTGTCTCCATTCTCATTCCTTCTCCCCCCTCCTCCTCCCCCCGCACTCTCTAAAGGACTTACCGTGCTCTGTGGCAGCCGTTTACATTCCTCTTCATCGTGCAGACAGTAGTCCTCCGCTGTCCATGGCCCCCACCTCCGTGATGTGTGTGAGTGTGTGTGTGTGTGTGTGTGTGTGTGTGTGCGGTCGGTAGGGCAGCTCGCGGTTCGATCGATCCAGCTCGAGGCTTTCCAGGCGAGTGCCCTCGAGCTTGAAGGTCGAAGGCACTTTCCTGGACTCGCGGATTAGGTCGCCCAAGTGGGACAGGCCCTTTAAGCCCCTGTCCCACTTGGGCGATTTCCACCGCGACCTCTGGCGAGTTTGCCCGTGACCCATAGTCGCGGAAAGGTCACTAACAAGGTCGTAGGAGGTCTTCGTCACTCTCCTTCATGGTCGAGAGTGGTCTCCGCGTAGTCGAGGCTTCAGCTAGGTCGTGGCGTATTTTTCAAGATGTTAAAAATTGACCACGACTAAAAATAGGTCGCCGTGGGAAAAATCGATATTTTTTTAGTCATAGGTCTAGTCGTAGTCGGGTGTAGTAGGTCGTGATACTAGTCGTAGGTGGTCGTAGGTAGTCGAAGGTAATAGCTCCGGGGTGAAAAACAGGTCAGTAGAAAAAAAAGGTGATTTAAACAGCAAACACCACTTCTGTCACTCCAAGGCATGTTCATTCATAGCTGGAAAGTTTCTTGGAGAGGAGACTTGTGTTTTAGAGATGGCACCAAAAAGGCAGCAGCGCAGGGGGAGGGCACTACCCTAAAAAAAACCTGCCATGCAGGTGTTGCCCACCCAGGAGGAGAGGTGGCAGGAGGTGATGCCACAGGAGGTGATAGTGCAGGAGGAGGAAGCCCTGCATGAGAGACCCCTGGAGGAGGAGACCAGGGTGGTAGTGTATGTCCCCACCACCACCCCATCCTTCACTGCCTCATTTGAAGACAGCAAAGCAGCCCTTTCTCCTGTGTCTGACACAGCATCAGAGGCAGATGCCCCATTGGTGGTGAGGGAGGGCTGGAGGAAGGTTATGCCCTACACCTTCACCAGGCAGCAGGAGGGGGACCTTGAGGAATGGTTCCAGCAGAACGCCATCCTGTACGAAAAGGAAAATGAGGGGTACAGGGACAGGGACAAGAATGGCATGCTTGCCGTCCACTGCCCCACATGTGTGCTTAAAGTTCCATCTTTTGTCAAAGCCCAGCGCCACTCTCTTCCAGTCATCTGGTGTACTGGGACAGTCCATCACATCATCTCCATTCACCCATTGAGACCTCTTCTTGTGCTTCCTCTTCACCCTTGCTCTTGCCCTTCTGCCTTTCTTAAAAGGCTGCTGAAGCAAAAGGGCTGCTGCAAACAGCAGTAGTTGTATTTTTACGAACATCCTCCAAACTAGTTCCTTCCTTGCTTGCATGGTTCAGAATGATTAAAAAAAAACCTGGGAGGCATTTTTTAGTGAGAAAAAAATGCAGTCATGACATAATTTAATCAGGTGATCATTTGAGCTGTAGACACTCGTCACTGGTCGTTGTTGGTTTTCAGAGTGGTCCTCTGAGGTGGAAGGTCATCCTCGAGTGAAACGTACATATTTGAAGCCAGTCTTCAACATAGTCGAAGGAGGTCGAAGGAGGTCTTCTTCATAGTCGAGGGAGGTCTTCAACATAGTCGTAGGAGGTCGTACACATAGTCGAGGAAGGTCGCAGGAGGTCGTAGGTCACCTTGATTTTGTTTTAGGTCGCCAGAGGTCGCGGTGGAGGTCTCCCAAGTGGGACAGACCCTTTACTCAATAGCTTCCAAATAAATTAGGGAGGGGGTAATAAATGTCTTAATAAGTGTTGCTGCAAGATCATCGCAACGGTGAATGATGCACTTTGAAAGACACAAAATACTGGAGTAACTCAGCGGGACAGGCAGCATCTCTTGAGAGAAGGGGTGACGTTTTGGGTTCAGACCCTTCTTCATACTTCAGACTTGATCTGCCTGAAACATGTTGATCGTCCAGGTCAACAAGTCCAGAGATGATTGCAGGCAAATATTGCTGACTGGCCAATGATGGCTGGGGGAAGGTGTGTGTTAACATGCACAATAATGTCTGGTGAAGCCATCACAAATGTGTTGTGGAGAAAGACTGCAATCTAAGGACTCACTATTACTAGACACTAAGAGGCTGGGTCCTGTGTAACAACCTTGCAAACACATCCTGGACTGCTATAATTAGATGCATTGAAAATAAAATGCATCGATTTAATGGCAGAATGAATGGATGATTTGATGATACCACATATGTAAAGAAAGACATGACAGATTGTGATGTATTTCTTGCATATATTTTTATGAATAAAATTTAGTTTTAAATTTAATAAACGAACATTCGGGTAAGATTTCATCCCATCATGTTTTCTGTTCATCTAATCCTTTTCTGAGTCTTTCCTTTGTTGTACTGTTCACAGATTCAATGATTCCTGATTTTTGACTCGCACATCACTTCCCTTCAATACCCAACAATTTCATGGTTGGCTGCCGAACCTCTCCTGCGATATGACTTCCCTGATCCGATTCCACAGTCCTTGTTCGTCCGCTTCTGGTAAAATCCTGAATCACTCAAATCTCAGCAGTGATCAGGGCAGTAACAGTTTTGCATGGTAAGCCCTCCATCCACTTCATGAAGTTTTCCACAACAGCTAGACAGAATTTTCATGGAATAGCAATCGGCAATTGTTTCGCTGAACACCTCCTGGAGACCTACATGATCTCCAGCTTGCTAAAGACTTTAAGTCCCCCTCCCATTCCCACACTGACCTTTCTGTCCTGGACCTCCTCCACTGTATAAGTGAGGCCCAATGCAAATTGGAGGAACAGCACCTCATATTTCGTTTGGGCAGCTTACATCCCAGTTGCATGCACTTTGACATCTCTAACTTCAATTAACCCTTGCTTTCACTATCTCTCCATCCCTTCCCCCATCCTAGTTCTCTGACCAGTCTAGCTGTCCTATTGGTTAAATTTTATCTTTGTTTCTTGTCGTCACCTTCCCCTCGCTATCAATGATCTATTCTACCTTTTCCTTGAACTTTGTCCCCTTTGTTCTCTCGTTTTGACACCTTACTCTTCCATATCTCTGTGTCTCTTTCTCTCCTGACTCTCAGTCTGAAGAAGGGTCTCAATCCGAAACATCACCCATTCCTTCTATCCAGAGATGTTGCCTGTCCCATTAAGTTACTCCAGCATTTTATGAATATCTCCTTATAGCTAATACCCTCAATCCAGGCACCATTTTGCAAAAACTTTTCTGCATCTCCTTCAAGGAATTCCAATTTGGAATCTGACCACTCCAACGTTTTAATTTATTACCCTGCACAGAAAGCTGGAAGAGATCCAATAAATAAATGATACAATCATGTTTCCTTGCATTACTATGGATCAACTTGTAGAACTATCATTAATATTGGACTACTTAAAAGCTGTTTTACATCTGCTGATTTAAATCCTTGCTTTTACTAAAGAATTAAAACCTTGCTTTTATTTGTTCTGAGCACATTGCTGTTAGTATCAAAGATAGACACAAAAAGCTGGAGTAACTCAGTGGACAGGCTGAGATGTTTCGGGTTGAGACTCTTCTTCAGATTGGTTAGGGACAAGGGAAACATGAGATATAGACGGTGATGTAGAGAGATTAAGAACAATGAATGAAAGATATGCAAAAAAGTAAGGATGATAAAGGAAACAGGTCATTGTTAGCTGTTTGTAGGGTCAAAATGAGAAGATAGTGCGACTTGGGTGGGGAAGGGATAGAGAGAGGGAATGGCAGGGCTACCTGAAGTGAGAGAAATCAATATTCATGCGACTGGGCTCTAAGCTGCCCAAGCGAAATATGAGATGCTGATCCTCCAATTTACATTTAGTCTCACTCTGACAATGGAGGAGACTGAGGACAGAAATGTGTGTGTAGGAATGGGAAGGCGAATTAAAGTGGCCAGCAACCGGGAGATCAGGTAGGTTCAGGCGGGCTGAGCAAAGGTGTTCCGCGAAACGATCGCCCAGTCTGCGTCTGGTCTCGCTGATGTATACGAGTCCACATCTTGAACAACATATACATTAGACGAGGTTGGAGGAGGTGCAAGTGAACCTCTGCCTAACCTGAAAGGACTGTCGGAATCTCTGGACAGAGTCAATGGGGGAGGTATAGTGACAGGTGTTGCATCTTCTGTGGTTGCAGGGGAAGGTACCTGGGCAGGGGGTGGGTTCAACATGTCAGAGGAATGATGTTGTCAAGTTGGAAAGGGTGCAGAGAAGATTTACGAGGATGCTGCCAGGACTCGAGGTTCTGAGCTATAGGGAGTGCTTGAGTAGGCTAGATGGGTTTGGAGGGTTTTGGGCCAAGTGTGGGCAGATGGCACAAGTGTAGGGCCTATTGCCATGCTGTGTGACTCTCTATAACTCCAAATCTATATCCCTGCAACCCTGTTCGCTGAACTTTCCCAGCAGTTGTAACACTTTATTTGTTTTATCTTTTTTCACAAACTGTTGTGCCGATGTACAGGTTGATTGGACTCATATATAGTGAGATTTGTCTGGATAGCTCCTAATTAAAGTTTTACATTGCATCTCGGTGCATGTAATAAACCAGTACCAATCCAATACAAGTTTCCCTTAATTGTGAGAGAGTGTAAGATTTATCACATATTAATGCCATTGAATCTGTCCATTTATGAGAGTTGATTTTGTGTCCATAACCAAATACATTATGTATTTCTCTGTGCTATAATTTTTTCTTTCACCTTCCACAATTTACTCTTCCAGTTTTTTCCAGCATGTGTTTAATCGGATAAATTCAGAGAGCTCAGAACTCTTAAACAGTTTATTAAAAACCAAATCAACTGCCACACAATAAAATAGCAGGAATAATAGCACTGCAAATGAAAATATGTGTGGTGTTTTGTGTAATTATTGAAGGTAGGATATAAAATGTTGCAAATTATTACTCTGCGGTCAAAACTCTTTATGTTATATCTTAAAAACCTCAACCATCATATTTGGATGTTTGCCTCCTTCTCACAATAGATCATCAATTCTGTTTGCAGTTGTTTTGAAAGTTTCTCTTTTTCCTCTGATATTCTCAGATGACTTTAGATAGAACTCATCATGCAAACCACTCCGGTTATTGTGCCCCTGACTCTTTGCAAGATGCCCTTTGCACCATCTCACCCCTTCACTGCAGCCTCTTACCCCTCTTTGAACACTCTTTCCTTTCAAACTTAAAATATTGCACCCTTAATAATTGAATGAAAGCAGCAGTATGTGCTGAAGAATGCATTCAAATTTGATGCAGGAAGGTACACGAGGACTTTGTGGGGAAGGACTGCAATCAAAGCCCCCAAAATGCTTGAAAGGTGTATTGTTTAAAGAGGCCAGGGGCGGCAAGGTGGCGTAGCGGTGGAGTTGCTGCCTTATCGTGCCAGGGACCTGGGATCGAACCTTGGTTTCGTACGTTCGCGGTTTGTACGTTTTCCCCATGACCTGCGTGGCTTTTCTCCAAGATCTTCGGTTTCCTCCCACACTCCAGAGATTTGCAGGTCTGTAGGTTAATTGGCTGGGTATTCTAAAAAATCTAAAATTGTCCCAAGTGTGTGTGGGGCAGTGTTAATGTGTGGGGATTGCTGGTCGGTGCAGACTTGGTGAGCCAAAGGGCCTGTTTCCACGCTGTATTGCTTAACCAAACTAAACTAAGATGCGTGGCATTGGTATTTTGCACATCGAATGTATTAACGATAACATTACAAATTCATGTACTTGAAATACTATGAATGAATAGAGCAGAGGATAACATGGATGTCAAGAAATCTATGTACCATCTTGTATTCTCAAATACACTTCGTTGTAAAACCTGTGGAACATCCGTTCATTGGCCCATCCTGCAGCCGCTAGGATGTTGTCGAGGGGGACGTCCATTGCCCTTGTTGCTGACGTAGATGCAGCCCTGGTGGAGTGAGATTTAAAAGTGTCAGTGTTCACTCCTGCACTTGCCAGAACCTCCTTTAACCATCTGGAAATGGTTTGTACTGATACCTTGTGGAAAGGTTTCTTATAACTGATCAGGACAGATAACTCAGACCCCCTGAGGCTCTTGGTGACCTTAATGTATTGGTGAATATATGATACTATACACAACGTGGATCCTCGGGGTATGCCACGAACTTTAGCTTGAGCCCTGGCACCCCCGGCCTGCTCTGTTTGATCAAATCATATATGATGAAGGTTATTTTATTTACATTAGTAGTCATGTTGTCCAGCTGTAGCTTGTGCAGTTGAGCAGTTAGCAGCACCATTAGCATGACCACCTCGAGGGTGAGTTTTGATAAAGGTAGGGAGGAAGCTGGCGCCCACTGGTGAAGCAGTGTAAGCACCATGCTCACATCCCAAATGTCCGTGTACCCGGGGCCTGGGTGGTATGGAATTATAAATGCCCTTCATGAACATAATTATGAAGGGATGTGTCCCTACTGATTTTTGCCCCGTTCCCAGCACTAAATAAGAGGATAATGCACTTCTGGCACTATAGATGGCAATGTGGCTTAATTTTTGGTCATAGAATAGGGTAGATAGGAACTCCAGGACATCCGTGATGCATGCTGTATCATACGAGATGTTTGAGATAGAACAGAACATCTCCCACGTCTTGATGTGAGAGATGTACTGATTTTGTGTACTGTCCCTCCAGGCCACTGTTATCCCATACACTGTTCATTCTGACAGTCCGAGCCCCAGGTATGGTCACCTCAGAATCTGCAAACCAATAAATTGATTCGGTTATGAAGTGGATGGTTACTCCCCGTTACTGGGTGAACGAGCAGTTCCCTGCTTTTGGGGACAGTCATAACAGGATGTGTTATCATTCCCAGGACTTGTGGGAACCAGGACTGTGTAGACCACTCAGGCACTACCAAAATGCCTGTGGCGTTGTCTTGCTTGATTTTTGCCAAGCATCGGCTGATGAGGCAAAATGGGGGAAAAGCATACTAAAACATTCCTCCCCAATGTAGTGAAAACGCCTCTACTGCCACTGCCCCTGGGTCTGGTTCCCATGACACATATTTGGGTAACTGGTGGATGCGAACAAATCAATATCCGGGATGCCATACCGGGCGACAATGTTGTTAAACACTTCATGATTCAACATCCATTCTGTGTTGTCATTGAATTTCCACGATCTAGTGTCCGTCACCATGTTGTATCTACCTGGTAGGTAGATAGCTGAGACCCAAATGTTCCTCGCAATACACCAGTGCCAGATAAGGTTTGCCAATTTATCACAAGATACAGACTTAATACCAACCATGTGATTGACATACGCCACCACTGTTGTGTTGTCAATCTGAAGTTGAACATGCACATGTTGCATAATGCTGAAATAAGTTTTAAGCCCAGAGAGTGCTCCCAACAAGTAGTTAATACCATGTTGTTGAAGAATTAATGACTCCTGCACATTCCATCTACCACTGCAGCTAGAGATGGTATCTGCGGATCCCCATTCCAGGTAGCTTGCATCGGTTTGTAAGATAACCGATGGTGTATCAAGTAAAGATTTTCTCGAGCTATGACGTATATTTGTTACCCACCATTGTAATTCAGCAATGGCCTCTACTGGCAATCGCATGGGTCTACCGAATTGGCCTGCGTGGGATTTGAGTGCCTGTTCCTTGGCACGTTGTAAATTTTGATAGTGCAAAGGCCCAAAACGCACAGCTGGAAAGGCAGCCACAAGTTTGCCAATTACACTTGCTGCTTGTCTAATTGAAGGCTGCTGTTTAACAATTAAATTGTTGCAGGCTTCTATTAAACTCTAGTTGCTTGCCCCTTGGCAGAGTCACAGACATGTGAATTGAGTTAACCGTAAACCACAGGTAATCAATTACCCTGGTTGGTGTAAATTTGGACAACTGGATGGATGAGAAATCCCAATCTCGCAAACATGAGTTTGGTGGCTGAAACAGATGATTCAGCTAATTCCTTGGTGTCCCCGATGATTAGAATGTCATCCAAATATGTCATGCCTATGTGATTCGGAGCTTGAAGTATCCCCAGAACTGGTTTTAGTAGTTTAGTAAATAGCCTGGGAGCTGAAGTCAGCCCATTATGCAATGCTTTGAACTGCCACAATTGTCCCATCCCGTTAAATTTCAAATACCTCCTGTGCTCCTTGTGAATGGGTACTGAGTAGTATGCATCTTTGAGGTCAATGCATGCCATATAACCACCTTTAGAAACCAGTTGGATGGCAGTGCCAAAGTTATCCATTTTGAAATGTTCATACTGCACAAAGGTATTGAGTTCAGTTTAGTCTAGGATGATATGACATCCTCCATTCATTTTCCGCTTGGTGACTATGTTGGATACAAATTGGTGAGGTTCCAGATGCGACCTCTTAATGACTTATTTTTTTGTATAAAGTTTGGATTTCAGCTTGTACATCCAAACTTTCCTGTTGTGAAAACACATATGTGTGGTTTGGTGAATGTTGTGTGGGTGGTAGTGAGTCAAGAAGGAAATCAATTTGGAAGCCTTATATACTGTGCAGTATAAACGGATCTGCTGTGATCCAACTCCATTCATTCAAGAAATGTTGCAATCTCCCCCCAACTTGTGAGTGAGTCATGAGTAAAGTGTTCCCCAAGAAACTAGATTCACCTACCTCAGATGTTGGTGGGACGGTGCTGGTTTTCATCCTCGAGGCTTGGGGAGTAGAGCTAATGGCGGTTGCCCTACGTGCATCCTTCCCTGGGAAGGTTGGGGCCTACCCCAAAAAAAGTCCTTGGTGCCTCCAGTTCGAGTCTCCCTCCGGTTCCAGAGCCCCTCGGCAGGTATCGCCTGGTGCTGAAGGGAGCATAGGGGTGTACCCGGCATGATGAGCCCCTGGGTGTAGTTTGGACTCTGCTCATGAGGCGGATGGTCTTAGCCTCATCGGCCAGCTCCTGGACCTGCTTCGGCAGATCTTCCCCGAATAGGTAATTGGCCGGCTGGACATTGCTGGTCTTGCACAGCACAGCAAATTTGGGGTTTAGTGCCGGCCGGATTGCGTTTTTGTGCAGTCAATTGATTTCAAAGTGGGCATTACACATCAATGCCATTGCATCCTGCTGTGTATCAGTCAGGAGCTCCCCATCTATGTAGATGGCTTATATATGCAACAAATAATATAGCTACCTCAGTACCATTAACCCCGCCTAGTTAACATCAATCATAACGCCTTCCCCTCCTGGGTACAGTTCAGTAAAAGAATGTAGCCAGTGCTTGATGATGTATGAAATACCCTGTGCTATCATTAAAAGATGTTGCACACTTTAAGACTTTGTGAATAGCTTATTTACATGGTGCCGAAGCTGGAAGAAACCTGCGTCTCCTGTCTATGGGGTTTTATTTCTTTCTTTTGATTTGTGCCTATTTGTGCTTAATCCCTCTGACCATGGCGTCCTCTTGCAGAAAGACGGCGCAGCTTGTCTTTGATCCTGACATCTCTGAGCGCTGGGCCACAGTTGAATTTGATTTCACCCACTTTGTCAACGTCGCACACCGCGCTGATCCTGACTCCCTTAAAGCCTCCCTCCTACTTAGCCTTGTCGGACTTGATGCCATGAAGAGAGCCAGAACTTTCACCTACGCTCCAGCGGTCCTAGACGACAACAACGTGGTGACTACTCCTGCAGAATCTGATAGTGACCCCGCTTGCCTGCTACGTAAGTGCAGGGAGATTTGTGACCTGCCCTCGAACCGCATTCTAGAGAGGGCACGGTTCTTTTCAAGGAGACAGTTGCCGGATGAACCTGTGGAATGTTTTATCGCTGATTTGCGTTATCTCGCCCAGCGCTGCTTTTTTGGTGACATGACAGACCAGCTCACTAGAGACATTTTAGTAACTGGCATGCGTGACCAGAAGCTGCGATGTGAGCTTCTAAGGGATTCGGATCTAACGTTAGAAAAAGCCATGCATGCCTGCAGATTGTCTGAGGTCGTTGTATTGCCATATGACCACCGGGATTCGGGCAATAAATCTATCAACCTGGCTGGGTTTAGGAGAGCACATGGATGGGAAACAATGCTTTTCTGCCGCGTGCCAACCCAGGTCCTGGTGAAGTGCCCCCAAAAAGGTGCCCAAACTGTAACTACGTGCACCACAGACTGTCGAGGTGCCCCACCTATGGCAAGGCCCGTAGCTTTTGTAAAAAACGGAATCATTTCTGACAATCTGATGGCTGTTACGGCTCACAGCCCAACATAGCTGAACCCTATGATGCAGATCCAATTTTACTTCGGAGTCACGTGAGTGACTACGTGAAGAAGCCCCGCCTGCCGCTGGAACGGCATTACGTCGACGCTGACGGCAGAAGCAAGAGCTGCAGAGCGCAGCTCCTTGCAGCGGCCGGAACGGACCCGCAGGTAAGTGCAAGGAAAATAGGGGACGTTCTAAAAAAGACGTTATGCTGGTAGAACCAGCAAAAGTGAAAGTAAAATTTAAAATCAGAGTCACGCTGGTGTACTGATTTAGCCAGATAATAAAAAAGAAAAATGGAGACGTCTCAAAGGAAAATTTCGCGGATAAAAAGATCGTCCCGGGGAGAAGCTAAAGAGTCGGGACAAGAGATTAGTGCGGATCCGGTTCCGATACCGGTGGCCGCAGATTCACCCGTTAGTGAGACTATAATTTCTCCAGAAATGCAAACCATGGAGGAAAATGTTCCTAGAAAAAATAAAAAGAAATCCGTGAGGCCCGTGGTTTCTGATGATGACTCTTATAATGAAAGTCCTCCAGATAATAAAGCTATATGGCTTAAAATGGAACATATGGAGAAAGTGCTCCAAAATATTATGAGACAAGGGTCACAGTACCCAGAAGTTTCCCAAAATGACCCTGAGGGGTTTGAATATCCAGAATATGGCTATGTGCCAAATTGGGAATTTGAAACTCCAGACCCAGGATTAAGGGTGGAGGAAGTCTCATTGGATATAGTTCCAGGTGTATCAGGGCTGCAAAAGTCAGACCCTGCAAGTGGTGATGTGGATTATGAGTGCACACCACAAATAAAAAAGAAGAGGCCAGATGTGCCTGATATGGCAAAAGATTTTGCTATACCTGAAGGAAGTGGTGAGGCTATGGAAGAAAACCTAGCTGCCAGTATTAATTATATGGTATCTCACCAACTTCAAGATTCTGTGATGGTTGAAACAGCAGAATTATATAAAACACCGGAAAATTGCACCTCATTGAAGGTACCTACGGTTAATCCGTCTATATGGACGCCTATGACTCCAGGCATGAGATTTCAAAGATTCCTCAAATTCATTTCAGCTGCCATTACTGCTTTTGGAAGGCAAATGGAAGGGTCGGAAATGGTTAAAATCCAAAAAGGAAACTTTGGGCTTATTGTGCAATTCCTTCTATGAAATTAATTGTATGAGGATAATTGCGATTCGGCCCATATTTCATCCAAGGTTTGCAGGTCTGTGTCGATCAAGTGGTGTTCAATCTCCTGGTTATCTATTTGGAGAAAACCTGCCTAAACAAATAAGAGAAATGGATGAAGAGGTTAAATCTATTAGCCGCATGAGAGATTTCGTTTTTGGACAAAAAAGGTATTTTTCGTCAAGGAGGGGATTTGATTTTGGAAACAGAGGCAGGAATATGATAAGAAAATATTACCATCCGACACAGCCTAATGTTCACCCGTATACAGGGAGAAGGAGACCACCACGTTCATATGGAGAGGTACAAAAAATTTATTCTATTCTTAAAGAAACTGTGGACAAATCTCCAGTTGGAGGGAGATTACAAATGTTTTATGATGAATGACTTGCCATCACATCTGATCGGTTTATTTTACAAACAATTTCAGGAGCTACTATAACATTTAAAGAAGGTGTTAACTCTCCGGTACAAAATAAACCTGCTTATGGTTTCATGTTTTCTGCTATTGAAGAGGCAGAAATTAACGTGGAAATTGACAAATTATTGAAAAAACTGTTGAACATAAATATCAATTTGTGTCAAATATCTTTCCAAGAAGTAAAAAAGATGGTGGTTGCAGAATTATTCTGGACCTTACAAACTTTAATACATTTGTCGAGTATAAACATTTTAAGATGGAAACGTTCAACACTACAAGACATTTGATATCAGCAGGTTGTTATATGGCTACAATTGATTTAAAGGATGCGTACTATTCAGTACCAATACATCAATTTTTTCGAAGGTATTTAAAATTTTATTGGCTGGGATAGCTGTGTCAATTCAAAGCTTTATCAAATGGGTT
Organism: Okamejei kenojei; assembly: GCA_035221665.1. Classification (NCBI taxonomy): domain Eukaryota; kingdom Metazoa; phylum Chordata; class Chondrichthyes; order Rajiformes; family Rajidae; genus Okamejei; species Okamejei kenojei. Next base: position 65,034,168 of record CM069141.1, on the reverse strand, counting down.
AAGTTCAGCTCCCAGGCCCTTCACAAAGCTGTTGAAACCAGCTTTAGCACAATTAAGAGCACAAAAGCACATCATTATGGCTAATCTGGATGACATTTTAATTATCAGTAGTAATCAGGAATCAGCTGGAAAATCAGTTTCAGCAACTAAAACTTTATTTGAGAAGTTAGGTTTCTTGATTCATCCAATTAAGTCCCAGCTGCAGCCAGCACAGTCAATTAACTATTTGGGGTTTGTGACTAACTCAGTTACTATGTTAGTAACTTTGCCAACAGATAAGATTGATGATATTTTAATGACCTGTAGGGGTCTCATTCACAAACCTTATCCCTCCATCTGGGAAGTAGCAAAGGTTATTGGCAAACTAGTAGCAGCATTTCCTGCAGTAGAATTTGGTCCATTACATTACCAAAACCTTCAAAGGGACAAAATAAGAGCTCTAAAAAAGCGAGCAGGCCATTTTGATAGGCCTATGCAATTAACAAAAGAAGGTTTATTGGAATTGCAATGGTGGATTGAAAATGTCCCACAAGCTGCTAAAAACATTTTAATACAACAGCCTGAAGTATTTTTACAAACAGATGCTAGTGCTCTCGGATGGGGGGCGACAGATTAATTTACCAGTTGTGGGGGCAGATGGACTGTCCAAGAGGAAACGTTTCTCCATACATATGGTATTAACTATTTAGAGTTATTGGGGGCGTTTTATGGATTAAAAGCCTATTGTTCTACAAAAAAGAATCTGCATGTACTGATACAATTAGACAATAAAACAGCTGTTGCATATATTAATCACATGGGTGGAGTCAGATCGGTATCATGTGATTGTCCGGTCAATCAGATATGGCAGTGGTGTATTAAGCACCAAATTTGGATTTTGGCAAATTATATCCCAGGTAAAGACAATGTGGTGGCAGACAATAGATCAAGGGTGTTTAAAGATAACACAGAATGGATGTTGAATCCAGTAATTTTCAGTAAAATTGTGATTCAATATGGGTTACCAGACATTGATCTGTTTGCATCAAGATTAAATCATCAATTGCCTAAATATGTGTCTTGGGAACCAGATCCAGATGCAGTAGCAGTAGATGCTTTTTCACTACATTGGGGGAATATGTTATTTTATGCTTTTCCGCCATTTGCTCTGGTTCAACAATGTCTGAAGAAAATAGAACAAGATTCTGCCACAGGATTATTGGTGATTCCAAATTGGCCGACACAACCATGATTCCCATTGATGTTAAACATGATTAAAGAAACATTATGTCAATTCCTAGCAGCAGTGATTTGTTAATAAAACCGGTAACCAAAGAAATTCATCCATTACATGCTTATATGAATTTGTTAATCTGCAGGTTTTGACCAGACCACTACAAGAGCTTGGATTGTCGGATAGAACTATGGATGTTATAGTTGCATCATGGCGAGATAGCACTCAGAGACAATATATGACACATATAAAGAAATGGGAAAATTTTTGTAGACAATCAAATATATCCTATCATACTGTGAACATTGCAAACATATTGGAGTTCCTTGCCGAGTTGCATTTTGAGCAGCACTTAAGTTATAGTGCCATTAATAGTGCACGTAGTGCCTTATCATCTTATTTAGGACAAATCTCTGACCAGAAATCAATTGGATCACATTCATTAATATCCAGATTTATGAAAGGAATCTTTAACAAAAATCCACCCAAACCAAGATATACAGAAATTTGGGATGTCAGCATTGTACTTGCTTTACTTAGGCAATGGACTCCAATCAAAGTTTTATCATTGGAAAAGTTAACATTTATATTAGTAATGTTAATGGCATTGGTTTCAGCACAAAGGGTGCAAACATTACAAATGCTACGTTTAGATTGTATGCATGTGGCTGCAGATAACATTGTGTTTTATGTTTACGATCTGATCAAACAAAGCAGACCAGGGAGAACTGGAGCAAAGGTAATGTTTCAAGCTTACCCTATTGATCCAACTTTGTGTGTAGTTAAACATTTGAATCAATATATAAAAGTTACCAAAACTCTTCGAGGTGATGAAAAAACATTAATGATTATGCATAAGAAACCACACACAAAAGCTTCAGTACAAACAATTTCAAGGTGGTTAAAACAGGTGTTACTTTTAGCAGGAGTAGACACTGATGTGTTCAAATCTCACTCCACCAGGGCAGCAGCTACGCCCGCGGCGAAGTTACAGGACGTACCACTCAAACACATTTTAGAAACTGCAGGGTGGTGTAAAGAAGAAACTTTTTCAAAGTTCTACAATAAACCTGTTCACACAATGACAGGCTTTGGACAGGCGGTGTTGGGTTCACTATAATCACCTGCTTTGTTTCACTATCGATTGATATTATCGATTATGTTATCACTTATATCTTTTATCACTTTGTAATGGTTTCCCCAGATGTAAAAAAGGGGGTTATTATATGTTCTTTTATCATTAAAAGATTTATGAAAAGAACTAAAACTGATCTGGTAAAAGGTTTTTTACTCATGTATGTGTTGACCTAGCCGGACTGTCGTATGGAATGACTCTACGACATGAAAAACACAGAAGCTTCAAAATCTTCACGTAGTCACTCACGTGACTCCGAAGTAAAATTGTAAGATTAAACGAGAACTTACCAGTTCGAAGTTTGATCATTATTTTATGAGGAGTAACGATGAGGGATTACGTGCCCTCCACTCCCCACCCTCATAAAATAAATGATCATCTGGTAGTTCTAAATCTATGATGAGCCTTACCATCTTACTCCGGTTATTGTGTTCTGTGTTTTTCATGCCGCTGCTTTGAAGGATGCCGTTCTAGCGCCAGGCGGGGCTTCTTCACGTAATCCCTCATCGTTACTCCTCATAAAATAACGATCAAACTTCGAACTGGTAAGTTCTTGTTTAATCTTACTATTAATTCTCGCGAGGATTCGAGTGTGTTTACCCTCCTACATGCACCTGGCCAACGTTCTGATCCCACCGTATCTGTGACTGTCAATGACATAACCTTCCTTGCAAAGTTAGACACTGGTGCGAAGGTCAACGTTTTGTCAATAAATCTTTTCAACAAGATAAGGAATAATGGTTCCGTGATTGCTGACAATGCTACTCTGCATGCCTATGGAGGAGAAGTTCTAAGGCCTGCGGAAGGGCCACTTTAACTTGTGCGCTGCAAAAGGCCAGGAGAAACCTGGTTTTCTATGTTTTGAACTCTGACTGTGTAACCCTGCTGGGCAACCGTGCGTGCCAAGATCTTGGCCTGGTGTCCTTCGACCGCACGGTCCACAAAGTGCAACTGTCGTTTGACCCGGTTGCAGAATACCAAGACCTGTTCAACGATGACCTGGGAAAGTTACCACTGACATACCATATTTCCATTGACCCAAATGTACAACCCGTGGTCCGTGCACCTCACAGGATGTCTCACGCCATGAAAGACAGGGTCGAGGCGATGCTCAACAACATGGTCGACATGGGGGTGCTAGAAGCGGTTGGCGAGCCCACTGATTGGGTCTCCACCATGTTCACCACGATAAAGAAAGACAAGAATGAAATACGTGTGTGTATTAACCCTAAGGGCTTAAACCTTGCCATCAGGCGACCACACTACCCCATGTGGTCTGTTGAGGATGTGGCGGCTAAGGTCGGGCAAGCCACTGTCTTTTCGGTCCTAGACGCTAAGAACTCGTTTTGGCAGATCCCGTTGGACAAAGCGTCTTCTGACCTGATGACCTTCGCCACACCGTTTGGCAGATTCAAGTTCCTGCGAATGCCATTCGGCATCAATTCTGCTAGCAAGGTGTTCCAGCAAACGATGGAGCAGATATTCTCAGACCTTCCATGTGCCATCATCGTGGATGATATCCTGGTTTATGGGAAGAACATTGCCGAGCACGACCTGAACCTCCGCTGCGTCCTGGATCGGGCGCGGAAGGCCAACCTGAAGCTGAATCCCAAGAAGTGCCGGTTTCGTGTCTCAGAAGTCACGTATGTTGGACATGTTTTCACCTCTAACGGACTAAAACCCGACCCCTTGAAGGCGGCTGCCATCTCCGAGATGGTAGCCCCCACCGACATGCCAGGTCTACAACGATTCTTGGGCATGGTGAACTACCTTGGGAAGTTTATACCAAACCTCAGTGAGCTGAGTGCACCCCTGCGGCAACTGACAAAAAAGGATATCACCTGGGCCTGGCTCCCACATCACCAGCAGGCCTTTGACTGCCTCAAGTTGAAACTGATTAACACTCCGACGTTGCGGTTCTTCGACATGAGTCGCCCCATCACCGTCACCTGTGACGCTTCCAAGTTCGGTCTGGGTGCGGCCTACATTCAGTCTGTCATTGGATCGTTACATCCTGTCTCCTATGCCTCCCGCACCATGACGGACATCGAGCAGCGGTACGCTCAGATCGAGAAGGAGCTGCTCGCAGTGGTGTTCGCCTGCTCCAAGTTCAGGGACTTCCTGTTCGGCAGCAGATTTACGGTCGAAACCGACCACCAGCCACTGGTGACAATCCTGAACAAGCCGATTCATGCTGCCCCTGCCAGGCTGCAGCGTATGATGCTGCAGCTACAGCGTTTCGACTTCGATATAATCTACAAGAAGGGCACCGAGATGCACATTGCGGACACCCTATCGCGCGCCCCGCGGACCTCCTGCGTCCGCCACCCCTACAAAACAGAGGACTTGCTTGTACTGGACGTTGACTTTATTCCCACCGAGCAGCTACAGCTTTTGGCCGAGCACACCGCTGCCGATCCAGTTTTGCAGCGGCTTGCCTCTGTGAATAAATCAGGGTGGCCAACAAAGCGCTCCAGCGCGCCGACTGAAACACAGCCTTTCTTCCTGGTCCGCGACGAACTGGTGCTCCAGGATGGCGTTATCATCAAGGGACATAAAGTTGTAGTCCCGTCCTCCCTGTTTGACTTTTACTATTGTGCAGCCCATAGCGGACACCCTGGGGTTGATGCAACACTCGCCCACGCTCAGTGCCAATTCTACTGGCCAGGAATGGCCAAATATATCCGAGACCGAGTTTCTGCCTGTCCAATTGCAACAGTCTTGCTCCACACCAGCAGCGACAGCCCCTGCTGCAACAGCCCGCCCCTGCCTTGGCCTGGTCCTCGTTGGCTGCCGACATCTTCGAGTGGCGTGGTAACCACTACCTTGACCTGGTCGACTCGTACTCAAACTGGTTTGAAGTGGATTTACTGACATCCCTCACGTCGGAGATGGTGATCCGAAAACTGCGGAAACACTTATCCACTTTTGGGTCCCCTATCCGGCTGCAGACTGACAACGGCAGGCAGTTTACCAGCCGAGAGTTCAAATGTTTTGCCGACAAGTGGAATTTCGTGCATTTCACCAGCACCCCAGAGTACCCACAGAGCAACGGCTTAGCAGAACGGTTCGTCCGCAGCGCCAAGTTTCTGATGGAACAGGCGAGATTGTCCAACTCTGATTTGTATTTGGATCTCCTGAACCTCAGGAATGTTTCCAGGGATCCGGCCATGGGGTCACCTGCTCAGCGTCTGATGTCCAGAACAACCAGATCTACCATCCCGATTGCTCAGCGCCAGCTGCAACCTCGGGTGCTGGAGCCTGCCTCCGTGCAGAGGCGCATTCAAGAGAAACATAACAGCCAGTGGCGTTCCCACGATCGGTCGTGCAGACCACTCGATCCTCTGTTGCCTGGACAGGTTGTTCGGTTGCAGACGTACCTGGTCAACTATGAGGGAACTAGCTACCGAAGGAGCCGACAACACCTGCTTGCGGTTAATGAGCCGAAGCCGCAGCCCCCGGGGCCCTATGCCCCGCCACTCTCATACCAGCAGCCGGCTGCCGTCCCAGCCAGTGTTCCCTGCATGCCTCGATCCCCATATCGAGCGCCCTGTTCCCCTCTGCGCGGGTCACCTGTTGCCGGTCGCGGTTCTCACTCTCCTGCTTCTACCACCCCACCGCCCTTCCCTGGTTCCCCAGTGCCTCGCATCCTCCTGTTTCTTCTGCTCTTTCGGGGGAAGGGGGAGACATCCGTATGCGCTCGGGCCGGATTGGTAAGCCACCTGTTCGTTATGGCGATTTTGTTTAATTCTGCTGTTTAATTCTGTTGTTGTGACCAATCTGTTTTGATTTTCTAAGGGGAAGGATGTAGATGGCTTATATATGCAGCCAATAATATAGCTACCTCAGTACCATTAACCCCGCCTAGTTAACATCAATCATAACGCCTTCCCCTCCCTGGGTACAGTTCAGTAGAAGAATGTAGCCAGTGCTTGAGGATGTATGTAATACCCTGTGCTATCATTAAAAGATGTTGCACACTTTAAGAGTTTGTGAATTGCTTATTTACAGTCTTAGCCTCATCGGCCAGCTCCCGGACCTGCTTCGGCAGATCTTCCCCGAATAGGTAATTGGCCGGCTGGACGTTGCTGGCCTTACACAGCACAGCAAATTTGGGGTTTAGTGCCGGCCGGATGACGTTTTTGCGCAGGCAATTGATTTCAAAGCCATTGCGTCCTGCTGTGTATCAGTCAGCAGCTCCCCATCTACAGACCAAGCAAAGACCGCAATATCAGAGGCCAGCAATTTCAAAATTCTCTGGAACTTGATTTCCTGGGCTCTGACACACACTCCAATATGTTCCCAGATGGAGTGGTTTATGGCCGGCACATTTAGGGAGGCACAGTTGGCAGGTCTCCTCCATTGCCAGTTCTTTGAGTTGGTGAGATGCCAAATAATTAATTGTAGTGGCCAGGTCTTCATCCAGGCATGCTCCTGATGGCGATGGTATGGCAAACTTGGATGCCAATAGTGGCACTTCAGACCCGTGCCCCCGGGAGTGCTCACTTGCTGTGCCTCCAAACTCTGAGTCAGGGAAATACTGACTCCGTGTACTCCCCTCTCCAGGGAGTGAGACACTTCGCAACCCTGTAAACGGTGCAGTTGGCGCGGGCTCCTGTGGAGACCCGTGCTGATATTGCTCCCTCCTTTGGAGCATATCATTCTGGAGCCACCTCTCCATAAGGTGCTCCATCTGGGTAAGTCGTCCGTAGACACTTCCCAATGAAGGAGGGGATCCCTCCTGGCCCGACTCATCTGAGTCTACGGGCCTCGCAGACCTGTGTGTGGCCTTTCGCTCCTGTGGGACTGCCACGGTGCTTTCTTCGGGCACCAAGTCTGCTGTCGCTGGATCCACCGCCAGCGACATGGAAGGCGATACAGACAGTCGCCCGCTACCCGCACTTCCATGTCGGTCTTTTCACCTTCGATATAGTAAGGTTCAAACTTGCTGGAAACACAAGAAATATAGAACCTGCCAATACAACCTCATGGTAGTTTTAAAACACTTACCTGAGGTTTTTAAACTTACCAGTCAGTCGTTGGCGCATGCTTCAGACGTCATTTGGACTGACTCACGTGACTCCGAATCAAAATGTCATATGCACTATAGGAGCCATTTATGCTTAAGTTAGTTACAGTTAGTATATTATAATATTTTGTCTAGATATTTCTAGCTGTATCATTATGAACGCTTGCGGGTAGGATTTTGATATGTAGATGGGCATGGATTTACGTAGATGGGCGTGACATACATTGAACTAATCGATATGACAGGGAGTTGTCAGATGAGACGGGAGCTGGCACAGGAAGAGGAGACACAGTTTTTACCAGTTCAGATAGTCAGAATGGAAAGCTACAATTTAGAAGACACTTCTTTGATTTACAACAACATGTACACATCTCATACTGGAAATAACTACTAGGAGATTTGTTTTAAACATCGACTGCGTAAACTCCACTCCTTCTCGCCAGTGTAGTAACGGCAATAAAAAGTTGGACATTGGAAAGTTAAGAAATTGCCATTACATACACCATGGTGCTATGAAATTCCCATTCACATCAACACATTAAATAGGGTCCTGCTGAGCTTAAAAGGGTGGTGGAATACAGAATGAGGTGAGCCTGATTTCCAAGGATTTACAGATAATCAGACAGTGGTTTATTGGCGTTTTGCAGAACCTTCAAAACCTTGGAACATTTTAAAGTCCTTTCCTGTAAATGGAGCAGTTTTGAAGACTTGAAAGTGTGAATTTTGGAATCCGGAGGAAAAAATAAACTGCTGAATAGGTCAAGTAAGAGATGACATTTGGGGTTTGAGACCTGTATCGGGACTGAGAGTGTAAAGGGAAAATAGGGTGAAAGGTGATAATGGGGGAACCAGATAAGGGAGGAATAACGGGGGGTTTGGGTGGGAAGGGATAAATTAACCAGGGAGTTGTGGAGGGAACGTTTGCTTGGGAAAGCGATGGAGATGGGAAGATGTGGCTCGTGGTGGGATCCCGTTGTAGACGGTGAAAATGTAGAAGAATTATGTGCTGTATGTGACGGCTGATGGGGTGAAAGATGAGGACTAGGGGGGGGTCTCTGACCCTGTTGCAGTGGGGGGAGGGGGAAGCAAGTGCAGAGCTGCGGGGTACCTAGCTTGCCTAATCGCTCCTCAGAAGCCAAACACATCATCGCAGGAAACAAAATGGTAAACTTTCACAACACCTACTTGTTTGTATATCATAGTCACAGTGCAATACATCAAAGAAACCTCAGTATCTTAGACAGTATTTCAGAACAACACTCCCCTCCCAAATGTTCACTTGTTTGAATGATGAGGGGAGCAGATGGATGGGGAAGCTTCATTTCCAAGGTCCACCACATCTGGAGTATTATGTACAGTTTTGGTCTCCTAATTTGAGGAAGGACATCCTAGTGATTGAGGCAGTGCAGCGTAGGTTCACAAGATTGACCCCTGGGATGGCACGACTGTCATATGAGGAAAGATTGATAAGACTTGTAATCACTGGAGTTTAGAAGGATGAGGGGGGGGTCGTATAGAAACATATAAAATTATAAAAGGACTGGACAAGCTAGATGCAGGAAAAAAATTCCCAATGTTGGGCGAGTCCAGAACAAGGGGCCACAGTCTTAGAATAAAGGGGAGACCATTTAAGACTGAGGTGAAAAAAAAGTTTTCACCCACTGAGTTGTGAATTTGTGGAATTCCCTGCCATTGAGGGCAGTGGAGGCCAAATCACTGGATGGATTTAAGAGAGAATTAGATAGAGCTCTAGGGACTAGTAGAATCAAGGGATATGGGAGAAGGCAGGCACGGGTTATTGATTGGGGACGATCAGCCATGATCACAATGAATGGCGGTGCTGGCTCAAAGGGCCGAATGGCCTCCTCCTGCACCTTATTTTTATGTTTCTATGTTTCTAACTCTTATACCATCCCAACCTGGACAAATCCATGGCCATTTGAATCCACAAAATCTCTGCATACCTGGCAATTGCCATTCCCACATCAAAGGCGGCTATGGTCTTCAATGTTCCCTTAATTAATCATAGTTTTTTTAATCAACATAATAATTAATTCTACATTTTATAATAATGCATACATCCTGCACTCATGGAAATGGTCTTGTGAAAGGATCAGTGTTCTCCATCAGCAGTGAGATTGTGGTGGATTTGGATGGATTTTTAGATCGTGAGGAATGCTCTCAAAGAAGAGTGGGATATAGACCAGCGATGAGATGGGGAGAGGTGGTAGATGGAGTTTAATTTGAGCAAATGTGAGGTGCTGCACCCCGGGAGGTCGAAATACAATGAATGTTAAGACCCTGAACAGCATTTACATACAGATATGGGGTCCAAGTCCATAACTCCTTGAAAAACCTGAAGGACTTGGTCTAGTAGTGGACACGATTAGCAAACGTCTGCACTTGAGATTCTGTCCTGATCATGGACTATCTCTTGGTAATGCTTCACCATTAGTGCAAAATGTGTATGTGCCCAATGGTGCATGTTCAACAGAATATGTGCACACCAGCAAAAGATCACAAAGTATTAAACAAACAATTATGACTGCAAAAGCTAATTCTTTAGCTCAATTTCTCCACTTGCTACGTTATTTGCTTCCCAGAGCATGTGGCTCTGCTGACAATGTGTTTCACGGTAACTCCCAAAACCCATTCAATCAATGACTTTACATGAGAATATGCGACGTCAATGGTGTTAAGTATATTGGTGAAATGTAAATTGTAATATCATTGAGCTCCATCACATTTTGTCCCTCACGCGAAGTATGCAGTAAGAATCAAAGTGATGAATAAAGATGGCACTTGTGCAAAGATGTAGACATTAGCTCAATTGATCAAGGAGTGGGTTCATTAAATTCATCTTAAAAGAGGAGAGGATGATTTATGGCTGCAATTCCTGAGTTTGGCACATGGATAGATGAAGGTGGACCTATCAATGCTGGCAACATTGGAGTTTGGGATGTACTGGATGCAGAGATTTAGGAAAAGAGACACCCTCATATTTAATTTGGGCAAATTACACCTCAGCAGTATGAATATTGACTTCTCAAACTTCAAGTTACCCTTGCTTTCTCTCTCTCTCCATCCCTCCCCCTTCCTTGTTCTCCGACCAGTCTGACTGTACCTTTGATTAAATTCTATCTCTGTAGGATTCGTTGTCACCTTCTCCTAGCTAACAATCATCTACGTATTCTACATTTTCCTAGATCTACATCCCCTTTGATGTCTCATTTTCACATCTGACACTTCCTTATCTCTGTGTCTCCCTCTCCCCTGACTCTCTGTCTGAAGAAGGGTCTCGACCCGAAATGTCACCCATTCCTTCTATCCAGAGACGCTGCCTGTCCCGCTGAGTTACTCCAGCATTTTGTGTCTACCTTCGGTGTAAACCAGCATCTGCAGTTCCTTCCTAACCAGCGGAGAGCACTTGGTTGGTAGAGGAAATGGAAGAGATTACATAGTGAAATGTGAGGCATGGAGGATTTGCAAGTGGTGACAGGCATTTTAAAATCGATGATTTGATGGAGCTGGGATTACTGTAGGTTAATGAACGCAGAGCTGAGGGAACCTGAAGTATATTCCCCTTCCTAGTCCCCAGCACACATACAGCTTCTATACGGCTGTACATTATTAAATTTATCTGATTCAGCTTAGAGCAAATAACAAACCTGGGACATTCCTAGTCAGTGGCCACCATGGGCTGTCCTCCTACCCACAGAGCCATCATCTCTTCATTGACCGTGTCCCTGTAAAGAGGAAGATAAAGCCACAGGGAATACTGTTATTGTGAAGTTATTTACCGTCCAGGATAGGAAAACCCTACTCACTGTTGAAACACACAGAGCTGCAAGTCCTCCAGTCTCAGTTCCTGCTAGGTTGCTCAGACCCATGACCAATGCGAAATGTCGGCAAAGATTCCAGGCAGGCGCCATTGCAAGGAAGGACACATTAACTTTCGACAAGGTAGACACACCACGCTGGAGTAACTCAGCGGGTGAGTTTGACTTTGGACAAGTTGGACAACTAATCTGAAATCACCAATTCTTATTTATCTTGAAGTCACATCCCTTGTTCCCAAAAACATTTTCCAGGAACTTCGAGGAAAATGTTCCCAGTTGGCAACATGGTAGAGAGATCAATGGTAAAGGATAACCAAATGCAAGAGTTGAAGATACAAGCAATTCTCAGTAGACTTATCATCTACCAGCCCCTGTTTCAGCCTAGGGTACACAAAATGCTGGAGAAACTCAGCGGGTGCAGCAGCATCTATGGAGCGAAGGAGATAGGCAACGTTTCGGGCCAAAACCTGTTTCAGCCTATCTCCTTCTTCTCCCATTTTCTGTCCTGATGCAGTGTCTCGGCCTGAAGTGTTGACAATTCCTACTCCCACCCCATTGTTTAATTCGTTGTTAATATAAAGTTCTCAAGCTAGTTTAATTGCCACTGTAAATTCTTACAAAGTTCATATGAGGGATGTAAAACCGATTCCTGATTTGTTGTTGTGAGTTTTAAATAACTATGCATGGTTAAGTTCTAATTAAATTGGCAGGAAAATTATTTTAGTTACAACACAACCTTCCTGGAATTTATATTATGAGCAATTTTGGATGTACTGGCTCTGGAGAGGGTCCAGAAGAGGTTAACAAGAATGATCCCAGGAATGAGTGGAATAACATATGATTTGCGTTTGATGACACTGGACCTGGACGTTGGAGTTTAGAAGGATTAGGGGGGACCTCATTGAATCTTACATAAAGGCTTGAATAGAGTGGATGTGTAGAGGATGTTTCCAGCAGTGGGAGAGCAGTGGGAGAGTCTGGGACTAGAGGTCATGGCCTCAGGATGAAAGGATGTTCCTTTAAGAAGGAGATGAGGAGGAATTTCTTTAAAGGGCATGTCCCACTTGGCAATTTCTTTGGCGACTGCTGGCATCATATCAGGTTCGGCAAAATATTTTGAACATTTCAAAATCCAGCGGTGACAAAAAAATGTTGCGACACTTGAAAAAAGCACCGCGCGTCAATACGTCACCACGCCGTGTCACGGCTGCGTCATGGCGCATGACGCTGCAAATTGTTCCGTTATCTGATACATCAGTCAATGATGCCGGCAGTCGCCGAAAAAAATCGGCAAGTGGTACAGGCCCCTTAGTCAGAAGGTGGTGAATCTGTGGAAGCCACGGAAGGCATTGGGGGCTGTCAATGGATATTTTTAAGGCAGAGATGGATAGATTCTTGAGTAGTATGACTATTAAGGGTTATGGGGAGAAGGCAGTAGAATAGGGTTTGGACTGAGAGATAGATCAGCCATAATTGAACGGTGGAGCAAACATGATGTGATTAATGCCCTAATTCTGCTCTTATCACATGATCTCATGATATTCTCTATAAATAATTATGATATCAATCTTTTACAAAAAAATCTTTTTAACAAAAATAATTTTGCAAAACCACTGCAAAAAAATATTTTAGATGTATTTTTCCTTCTTAACTCAGGCAACCAAACAAAAGACTGCACTTAATATCAGGAACTTTGGGAATTACCACAAATCTGAAGCTTCAACACATTTTGAAACAGCAATGGTTTACCACCAAATGAATCTGGGTAAAAATTCATTTAATTCCCAGAAAATCTCTAAGATCTGACTCGTAAATAATAAAAATATTTTTCCATTCTGCTATAAATGGACGTCAGCAACCATTTCACTCTCTTCCACTCAAGCATGGTCCAACTAATGTGGTAGGGGGATGGGAGCATCAGCAGAGAGACAGAGGGGTGTAAAATGAGGGTAGAAGCAATCGGTAGCAAGGCGAAAAGTAAAAGTGGCATGCAGAAAAATCCAGGACAAAAATAAAAAAGGGCCACTTTTCAACATAATTGTATAAGGGGTAAGAGTGTTGCAAAAACAAGCCTGAAGGCTTTGTGTCTCAATGCAGGGAGCATTCATAATAAGGTGGATGAGTTGAATGTGCAGATAGTTATTAATGAATATGATATAGTTGGGATCACGGAGACATGGCTCCTGGGTGACCAAGGCTGGGAGCTGAACATCCAGGCATATTCAATATTCAGGAGGGATAGACAGAAAGGAAAAGGAGGTGGAGTAGCATTGCTGATTAGAGAGGAGATTAACGCAATAGAAAGGGACATTAGCTTGGAGGATGTGGAATCGATATGGGTAGAGCTGCGAAACACTAAGGGGCAGAAAACGTTAGTGGGAGTTGTGTACAGGCCACCTAACAGTAGCAGTGGAGTTGGAGATGGCATCAAACAGGAAATTAGAAATGCGTGCAACAAAGGTAAAACAGTTATAATGGGTGACTTCAATCTACATATAGATTGGGTGAATCAAATTGGCAGGGGTGCTGAGGAAGAGGATTTCTTGGAATGTATGCGGGATATTATTCTCAACCAACATGTAGAGGAACCAACGAGAGAGCAGGATATTCTAGACTGGGTATTGAGTAATGAGGAAGGGTTCGTTAGCAGTCTTGTTGTGCGTGGCCCCTTGGGCAAGAGTGGCCATAATATGGTTGAGTTCTTCATTAGGACGGAGAGTGACATTGTTAATTCAGAAACAAGGGTTCTGAACTTAAATAAAAGGTAACTTTGAGGGTATGAGATGTGAATTGGCCAAGATAGACTGGCAAGTGATTCTTAAAGGGTTGACGGTGGATATGCAATGAAAGGCATTTAAAGACTGCATGGATGAACTACAACAATTGGTCATCCCAGTTTGGCAAAAGAATAAATCAGGGAAGGTAGTGCATCCGTGGATAACAAGGGAAATCAGGGATAGTATCAAAACAAAAGATGAAGCATACAAGTTAGCCAGAAAAAGCAGCTTACCAGAGGACTGGGAGAAATTCAGAGTCCAGCAGAGTTCAGAGTCCAGAGGAGGACAAAGGGCTTAATTAGGAAAGCGAAAATAGATAATGAAAGAAAACTGTCAGGGAACATAAAAACTGACTGCAAATGTTTTTATAGATATGTGAAGAGAAAAAGGTTAGTTAAAACAAATGTAGGTCCCTTGCAGGCAGAAACCGGAGAATTGATCATGGGGAACAAGAACATGGCAGGCCAATTGAATAACTACTTTGGTTCTGTCTTCACTTAGGAAGACATAAATAATCTGCCGGAAATAGCAGGGGACCGGGGGTCGAATTAGATGGAGGAACTGAGTGAAAACCAGGTTAGCCGGGAAGTGGTGTTAGGTAAATTGAATGGATTAAAGGCCGATAAATCCCCAGGGCCAGATAGGCTGCATCCCAAAGACAGACTACGGAGAGTTAAAGAAGTAGCCCCAGAAATAGTGGATGCATTAGTGATAATTTTTCAAAACTCTTTAGATTCTGGAGCTCTTAGTTCCTGAGGATTGGAGGGTAGCTAATGTAACCCCACTTTTTAAAAAGGGAGGCAGAGAGAAAACGGGGAATTACAGACCACTTAGTCTAACATTGGTAATGGGGAAAATGCTAGTCAGTTATTAAAGATGGGATAGCAGCACATTTGGAAAGTGGTGAAATCATTGGACAAAGTCTGCATGTATTTATGAAAGGTAAATCATGTCTGACGAATCTTTTAGAATTTTTCGAGGATGTAACTAGTAGTGGATAAGAGAGAACCAGTGGATGTGTTATATCTGGACTTTCAGAAGGCTTTCGACAAGGTTCCACATAGGAGATTAGTATACAAACTTAAAGCACACGGTATTGGGGGTTCAGTATTGATGTGGATAGAGAACTGGCTGGCAGACAGGAAGCAAAGAGTAGGAGTAAACGGGTCCTTTTCAGAATGGGAGGCAATGACTAGTGGGGTACCGCAAGGCTCAGTGCTGGGACCACAGCTATTTACAATATATATTAATGATCTCGATGAGGGAATTGAATGCAACATCTCCAAGTTTGCGGATGACATGAAGCTGGGGGGCAGTGTTAGCTGTGAGGAGGATGCTTGGAGGCTGCAAGATGACTTGGATAGGTTGGGTGAGTGGGCAAATGCATGGTAGATGCAGTATAATGTGGATAAATGTAAGAATTTCCACTTTGGTGGCAAAAACAGGAAAGTAGACCATTATCTGAATGGTGGCCGATTAGGAAAAGGGGAGATGCAACGAGACCTAGGTGTCATGGTACACCAGTCATTGAAAGTAGGCATGCAGGTGTAGCAGGCAGTGAAGAAAGCGAATGGTATGTTGGCATTCATAGTAAAAGGATTTGAGTACAAGAGCAGGGACGTTCTACTGCAGTTGTACAGGGTCTTGGTGAGGCCACACTTGGAGTAATGCGTACGGTTTTGGTCTCCTAATCTGAGGAAAGACATTCTTGCCATAGAGAGAGTACAGAGAAGGTTCACCAGACTGATTCCTGGGATGGCACGACTTCCATATGAAGATAGACTAGATAGACTTGGCTTGTACTCGCTAGAATTTAGAAGATTGAGGGGGGATCTTATAGAGACTTACAAAATTCTTAAGGGGTTGGACAGGCTAGATGCAGGAAGATTGTTCCCGATTTTGGGGAAGTCCAGAACAAGGGGTCACAGTTTAAGGATAAGGGGGAAGTCATTTAGGACTGAGATGAGAAAATCATTTTTCACACAGAGAGTGGTGAATCTGTGGAATTCTTTGCCACAGAAGGTAGTTGAGGCCAGTTCATTGGCTATATTTTTTAGAGGGAGTTAGATGTGGCCCTTGTAGTTAAAGGGATCAGGGGGTATGGAGAGAAGGCAGGTACGGGATACCGAGTTGGATGATCAGCCATGATCATATTGAATGGCGGTGCAGGCTCGAAGGGCCGTATGACCTACTCCTGCACCTATTTTCTATGTTTCTACGTTTTTAAGAGATAGAAAATAACGTTCCAGATTTCTCACTAGGTCACAAAACGGATGCCATTAAACAGGGCCTTCCATTCAGTGTTGGATTGGTTATCTCGAGAAACTTAGACAGCGCATGACAGCTCTCACAGTGTGGCATCTATTTAATACAATAGCGATCCAGCCATGGACTGAATGTCATGAAAGAACTTCAATCACATCACGACCTTCACTTGTTGGATTACCAGACTTTTCCACCACTTTTCCATTCACTTACCCATCACGATGCCTGCTCTATAAATTGCTGATATATTGCATGAAGAAACTTTTGTATATGGGTTCCAGATTTTCCTAAGCCAGTGTGCTTCATTCCATATTCATTATTAACAGTCATCTTGAAATACTTTTCCAATGAGACATTAAAACATCGGAAATAAGAGCAGAACGATGCCATTCAGCAATTGTCCCCATTCTGCTGTTTAACATGATCATTGCTGATCATTCAAGTTTAGTGTCCTCTTTTGCTTTCAACCCTTGATCTCATTAGCCATCCGTACTATATCCAACCCCTTCCTGAATATATTTCATGATTTGACCTCAGATGCCTTCTGCGCTTTTACTGTTTCTTAAAAATGTTTGGAGTGCTTCTTCTAAACTGAAGGCATTGTGCAGGAATTAGCCTTGGTTCAGTGCTCAGTAATAATACACTTAACTTTCAATTAACAGGTGATAGGTTTGAAATTTTCGAGACTGTAACTCAGACTGGATAGCCTCTGATTGTTCACACAAATCCATGCATGTGATTTGGCATTCCAAATAGTGTTATGTAAAGGTTTATTCGACAAAATAAATATTCTTGGGGTTGAGAGTGGTATGTTAGCATAGATGGAAGATTGGTTAACCAACATATGCAGTGAGTATGAATAAACAGATCAACTTTATGCATGCAATGGGTTGTGTCAGGAATTAGTACCTGGTCACACAGCATGAAAACAGTCCCATTGGCCCAACTTGCCTACAATGACCAACATGTCCAAAGTCTTGCAGTATCCATGCAGTGGTTTGCAGAGACCATGCCTGAAGAACTGCGGTGTTGGCATCCAAATTTAATAATATCCTTGCTTTGATTGGAATATACTGAAGGTTCACTAGATTCACTCCTGAGAGGAAGACGTTGTTTTCCAAAAGATGTGTGGCTTGAACAGAATGTAAATTTTATAAGAACGAGCAGAGAAGTAAACACAAAATGTAAGATATTGCAGTGTCTGACTTGATGGTTGCTGATCGATTGCTATGAGGATATTTGTAGGAGCTGCAGGATGGAGTTATTTAAGAAGGAGAACATGAGGACTTTCTTTCTGTTGAAAATCCTCTAACCCAGAGGACGTCCTCTGTTGGATTGTTCATTAAATTCAATGCCAACAGTGGATGCTGGGAGTTGGGAGTTGTGGGCAGAGTTCTGACCAGCCCAATCGTATTAATGAAGGAGAGGGTTCGATGGTCACAGGTGGGAAAGCCCTGCTCATGTTTTTGAAGCTCCTCGATCATGATAAACAAATCACCTGCACCTATTTACCTTGAGGTAGATAAGGTTGAGTAGCATGCAGGAACTCAAGAGACTGCAGATACTGGAATCAAGTGCTGCATGAACTCTGCGTGTCAGGCAGCATCTGCGGAAGGAAGGAATGGACAGATGCCCATTCCAACTGTTTTGGTTTGGAACTATTCTTCAGGCTCTCACATTTGGGGAATAGACAAAAGACAATAGAAAATAGGTGCAGGAGTAGGCCCTTCGAGCCAGCACCGCCATTCACTGTGATCATAGCTGATCATCCCCAATCAGTACCCCGTTCCTGCCTTCTCCCCATATCCCCTGACTCCACTATCTTTAAGAGCTCTATCTAACTCTCTCTTGAAAGCATCCAGAGAATTGGCCTCCACTGCCTTCTGAGGCAGAGAATTCCACAGATTCACAACTCTCTGGGTGAAAAGGTTTTTCCTCATCTCCGTACTAAATTAGCTACATCTTATTATTAAACTGTGGCCCCTGGTTCTGGACACCCCCAACATTGGAAACACGTTTCCTGCCTCTAGCGTGTCCAATCCCTTATTATTTAGAACTGAGAGTGTGTCCCAGAACTGTGGGAGTGAATAAAAAAAGGTCAGAAGGTATTGGCAAAGATATATGCAGAAGAAGGGTCCTGAAGTTGTCTGTTCATTCCCTCCGCAGATGCTGCTTGATACGCTGTTTTTTTTTTTGCATAGTAGGATATGATCACTATACAGGCAAGTAGAAATTAGTTTAGATGGGCAAAGAGGTCAGCATGGGCATGGTGGGCTGAAGGGCCTATTCTGATGTTCTACAACTCTACAATTCTAATTGCATCATGCTAACACTAATCAAAACATTAATTCTTGGGTGAATGCTACAGCAGAGGACAATAGTGTGAGAGTCTAATTTCATTTACAGGTCATCTTAATTTCCTAAGTTTAGTCTGCACCCCTTTCAGTTCACTATGCTTGGAGTTGCTAAATCCCAATGCCAGAGACATGGGTTTGAACATGACTTTGAATGATATCAAGGGTAAAACTTGCATGTTCTTCCTTTCCCAGCATGCTCCACTTTCCTCCCACAATCCAAAGATGTGCCGATAGGTTAACTGGCTTCCTAAAAATTACCCCTGGCTCCCCCGAATGGCTTTCTACCTCTAGACCTTTTTACTTATAACTGCTGACGTGACATCAACCGTCTCAACTTTCCACTCCTCTTACCTACTCTAACCTCACCCCCTCTGAAGGTACAGCCCTCCGCTCACTCTGCAGCAACCCCAACATCATAATCAATCTCACCGACAAGGGAGGTGCTGTGGTAGTCTGGCATGCTGACCTCTATCGGGCTGAGGCCAGGCAACAACTCTCAGACACCTCCTCCTGCTTATCCTTGGACCATGACCCCACAGACGAGCACCAGGCCTTTACTCTCACACACCTTTACTGATTTCATCATTTCTGGCTGCCTGCTTCCACAGCCTCCAACCTTATGGTTTCCCAGCCCCGCACGGTTTTACCTTCACCCCCAAAATCCACAAACACAATTGCCCTGGCAGACCAATTGTTTCTGCCTGATCCTGTCACCCGGAAAATGATTTCCACGTACCTCGACTCCATCCTATTCCTCCTGGTCCAATCTCTCCCGACCTATGTCCAAGATACCTCACATGCCCTTCGTCTCTTTAATGACTTCTGCTTTCCGAGCCCCCACTCCCTCATCTTTACAATGGGTGTTCAGTCACTTTACACCTCCATCCCCCACCAGAAAAGCCTTAAAGCCCTCCATTTATTCCTCGACCACAGAACCAACCAATTTCCCTCTACTAACACTCTACTCCACCTAGCGGAGCTGGTTCTCACCCTCAACAACTTCTCCTTTGACTCCTCCCACTTCCTCCAAGTCCAAGGCATCGCTATGGGCACCCACATGGGCCCCAGCTATGCCTGCCTCTTTGTAGGGTACGTTGAACAATCCCTGTTCTAGGCGTACACTGGCCCTATCCCCAAACTCTATCACCATTACATTGCCGACTGCATCAGCGCTACCTCCTGTACCCATGAAGAACTCATGGATTTCATCAACTTCACCACCAATTTCCATCCTGCACTCAAATTTACTAATACCATCCCCGACACCTCCCTCCCCTTTCTTGATCTCACAGTCTCCATCACAGGAAATAGACTATCAACTGACGTCTTTTACAAACCCTCTGACTCCCACAACTACCCTATTCTAAACTTCTTCCCACCCTGCTTCCTGCAAAGAATCTATCTCCTACTCCCAATTCCTCCATGTATGCCGCTTCTGTGCCCAAGATGAGGTGTTCCATACCAGGACATACTCATTCTTTAGGGAACGGAAGTTCCTCTCTCCCATCATAGATGAAGCCCTCACTCGTGTCTCCTCGGTACCCCGCAGCTCCGCCCTTGCCCTCACTCCCCAATAGTCGCAACAGACAGAATCACCCTAGTCTACATTTCACCCCATCAGCCGTCGCATGCAACACATAATTCTGTGAACATTCCGCCACTTCCAACAGGATCCCACCACTAGCCATATTTTCCCATCTTCACCCCTTTCCGCCTTCCACAGAGACCGTTCTCTCCGCAACTCCTTGGATACCTCATCCCATCCCACACAAACCACCCCCTCCCAGGTACCTTCCTCTGCAACCGCAGAAGATGCAACACCTGTTGCAATATCTCCTCCCTCGACTTGGTCCAGGGACCTCAACAGCCCTTTCAGGTTAGGAGAGGTTCACTTGCACCTCCTCCAACCTCATCTAATGTATCCATTGTTCAAGATGTGGACCCTTTATACATCGGTGAGACCAAACATAGACTGAGGGATCGTTTCGCTGAACACCTTCCCTCAGTCCGCCTGCAGTAAAGTAAAGTAAAGTAAAGTATCCTTTATTGTCATTCAGACCTTTCGGTCTGAACAAAATGTCATTAACTTGCAGTCATAACATATACTAAAAAACAAAACACACAATAAACTCATATTTAACATCCACCACAGTGAGTTCACCAAGCACCTCCTCACTGTGGTGGAAGGCAAAAGTCTTAAAGTCTTTGTCTTTTTCCCTCCTTGATCTCTCTCTGCACTGAGGTGATCCAGGCCTCCGATGTTATCGTCCACTAGGCCCGCGGCCGAGCCTCCGAAGCCGGGCTGCCGCCACCGCCATCGCCGGAACGCTGGAACACCGCCACAGCTCTGAAGCAGGGTCCACCGCTGGAACGCTGGAGCCCCGCAGCTCTGAAGCCGGGTCGCCGCTGGAACGCCACCGCTGGAACACCGCTGGAGAAACACAGCTCTGAAGCCGGGTCGCCGCTGGAACGCCACCGCTGGAACGCCACCGCTGGAGCACCGCAGCTCTGAAGCCGGGCCGCCTCTGGAGTGCCACAGCTCTGAAACCGTGCCGCCGCTGGAGCACCGCAGCTCTGAAGCCGGGCCGCGTCCGCTGGAAGCTGGAACACCGCCATAGCTCCGAGGCCGCAAGCTCCGCCATTAGGCATCAGCACAGACGGAGAGGGTGACGGGGGACAAGGCAAGAAAAGTCGCACCCCCCCGAAGGGAGAGACTAAAACCCTGTTTCTCCCACCCACACATACACAGCCTAATAAACCAAAATTCTAACTAAAACAAACACAGGTAGACAAAAATAAAATAAAAAACAGACGGACTGCAGGTGAGCCGCAGCTGCCAGGCAGCGCCGCCACTTCCGGAACCTGCCTGATCTCCCGGTTGCTAAACACTTTAATTCCCCTTCCTACTCCCGCACAGACCAATCTGTCCTAGGTCTCCTCCATTGTTAGAGTGAGGCTAAACGCAAATTGGAGGAACAGCACCTCATATTTCACATGGGCAGCTTACAGCCCAGTGGTATGAATATTGATTTCTCTAACTTCAGGTAGCTCCGGCATTCCCTCTCTCTCTATCCCTCCCCCACCCAAGTCGCACTAGCTTCTCATTTTCACCTAACAAAACAGCTAACAATAGCCTGTTTCGTCTTGACCCGAAACGTCGCCTATCTCCTTCGCTCCTTAGATGTTGCTGCACCTGCTGAGTTTCTCCAGTCTTTTGTGTACCCTCGTCTATCATCATTACTCTTTTGCATATCTTTCATTCATTGTTCTTTATCTCTCTACATCATCGCCTATATCTCCCATTTCCCTTATCCCTAACCAGTCTGAAGAAGTGTCTCAACCTGAAATGTCACCCATTCCTTCTCTCCAGAGGTGCTGCCTGTCCCGCTGAGTTACTCCAGCTTTTTGAGTCCATCTAGATGAATAATTACATTGCCAATGCATGAAAGGCAATAGAAAGAATGCTAGTTAATGTAATCAGTACAGTTGATATACGATGATTCACATGATTATGGTGAGCTGAGGGAACTGATTTGAGGCTGTCTGACTGTGGTTCTATAATTTAGAGCACAGCATGAAGAGGTCAAGTATGGTCACGATGCCAAACTTCTTGGTGCACAGGACTTTCATTGTAGAGAACCCAGATGAGGATGGAGAATGCAAGAGAAGGCTGATAGGTTGGTGCAATTAATGCATTTGTTGTTATGGGAAGGTTGAACAAAGTTGTTTGTTTTAAATCAAGGGGATTAGAGGGATTGCCCACAAATTTGGCATAGAACTTTACATAAGCCTGGAGGCCACTCTTTATATATGACCAATTTTATGTTCATCCTTACAGTGTAGCTAATGCCACAACATGTGCCAAACACAGGCAGGAGTACTGCAGTAGAGGCTGGGACCGCTGTAATGAAAGATCAACATAGCAGTCATTGTTACAGATTATATCTGGAAAAGGGTATTGTGTGGTCTGAAAGTAATCTAACAATCTGACCTCAAGCAAATTACTCTGAATAGACATCACGGTTTCGGCCCGAAAAGTTGCCTATTTCCTTCGCTCCATAGATGCTGAGTTTCTCCAGCACTTTTATCTACCTTCGATTTTCCAGCATCTGTAGTTCCTTCTTAAACACAAACATGCTATCCTTGGAGAAGGCAGGAGCCTGGTGCTTTAGTAAATCCCAACGTAGGCAGCCAGGCCATGCTTAGTGGCGTCCACCAGCATAGTTTGCGTGTTTGGGCATTGATATGTTGGTTGTTATTTTTGTCTTGACTCTGTTGGTGGGAAGTGGGTGCTGGGATTGTCAACAGAAGGGGGAACATTATTGATTGGAGATATTGATGGTCTAATGAGTTGGGCCGAGTCAGAGAAAGGATCTGCATGAATCTTCTTCCTTCACCCCTCATCTCTCTCGAGGGACCACAATGGAGACAACTGAAGAAGATATTGACTTTGATAGGTATTGCAGGATAGATTTTCTTTTTAGCAAAACTTAAATCCAGGGGATTAAAGAATGTGCAGCATCAAGGGTAGGACAGAGGCTAAAATACAGAAATGGGGAGTTTAGCTGAACCACCGCTTAAAGTCATGGTTATGCAGAAACAGGCATTTTGACACAACCTGTCCATGCTGACCAGGACTTTTTATCTAAGCTGGTCCCATTGGTCTGCATTTGGCACATATCTGTCTAAACTTTTCCTATCCAGATATCTATCCAAGTGTCTTTTATACATTGTTATTGTAGCAGCTCCAACTACCTCCTCTGACAGCTCATTATATATAGCCACCACCATTTGTATGAAAAAAATTCCCTCAAGTACCTAGTAACTCCTTCCCTTCTCATGTTTCACCTATGCCCTCTGGTTCTTGATTCACCTACCCTGGAAAAAAGACTGTGCATTCACCCTATCGACAACCCTTATGATTTAATATATCTCAATGAGATCACCCCTCAACCTTTTAAGATTCAAGAAAAGAAACCCTAGCCTGCCCAATCTCGCCCTGCAGCTCAGACCCTCGAGTCCTGACAACATCCTTGCAAATAATCTTCTCTGCAACTTTTCCAGCTCAATGGCAACTTTCCTACAGTAGGGTGACCAAAACAGAACACAATATTAAAAGTGTAACCTTACCAATGCCTTCTACAACATCATGTCCCAACTGATGAAGGCCAGCATGCCAAAAACCTTCCTCATCACCCTATTCACCTGCAATGCCACTTTTCACATAGAGTGAAGTGGAGAGAAATGTGTAATAATGTAATTTTAAAAGGTGCTGCTAAAGAAGCCACTGTATATCCTGTATTTATCATAGAATGCATTGGTGACTGAGTGTCTGCACCAGGGGTAGATGTGAATAGTCTGGCTCTGAAAACTGTATTTAGTATCGCTCCATATATACCAACCCAGGAAATGAGCAATATTCTACTCTGAATTTACACAGTCCTAACTTGAACCCTTTTGCGTGTTTATAAGTTTCTGGGGACTCTTGAGATGAGCCACACTCTTCAGGACATCAATCCATTGACCTGACTAGGCAGACGTGGCATTTATCTGACTGATCCAGATCAGTTTAACTTCTAAAATATCTGTTGAGGGTAAATCAATGATGTGGTTTAAGTACAGTGTTTAAGAAAGAACTGCAGATGCTGGAAAAATCAAAGGTCGACAAAAATGCTGGAGAAACTCAACGGATGAGGCAGAATCTATGGAGCAAAGGAGGTCCTTCTCTCCATAGATGCTGCCTCACCCGCTGAGTTTCTCCAGCATTTTTATCTACCTTATTTAAGTACAGAATGAGCTGCAGAGAGACTTGCAGTTATTGGGATTTACTTGGCATGAATATTACATGTCATTTATCATCCTGAGTTTGGAAGGTGGTCCGAACATGCAGGGTAGGCTGGGAGGGAAGGCTTCATTCTGTTCCGCACAGAGATAAATCCGAAAACATCAGTATTGAACAGTCTCAGCATTGAAAATCAGAGGATTGTTGGGCCAATTATATATTTGTAAGAACATCGCACATTAGCAATAGGAGCAGAAATAGGCCATTTGGCCCTTTGAGCCAATTCATCAAGATCATCAGTTCAGTTTAGTTTATTGTCACGTGTACCGAGGTTCAATGAAAAGCTTTTGTTGCGTGCTATCCAGTCAATGGAAAGACAATACATGATTATAATTGAGCCGTTTACAGAGTGTAGATACATGATAAGGGAATAGTGTTCAATGCAAGATAAAGCCAACAAAGTCTGATCGATGATAGTCCGAGGGTCACCAATGAGGTAGATAGTAGTTCAGGATTAGATCAGGTAGTAGATCATAATTGATTTTCTCCTTCAATCCATTTTTCTGTACTATTTCATGTTCCATACTATCCAGATGCTGTATATCTCCATGTTTTTTAACTCCACGACTGAGCTCCCCTCAGTTTCTGAAATCGAACATTTCTCAGATTCACTGCCACCCTTCCCCCAGTTGTAAATACTATATTCTTTATCCTTCTCCGTGGATTGTCACCTTGTCGTGGTGGAGAGGCTTGTGTGGATCTGAGATCTTGAGAGCGATGCCGTCTGGAGCTCTGCTCCTGGTAGGGTCACCCATGGCGGTAAGGTCGAGGGGGAGGTCCCTGACAAAATGCATTCCAACCGAGACCTCAACAGTGGAACAGGTGGAGGATGATGGGTGACCTTAGTGGAGCGTCACAACGGCTGGGAAGGCGGATGAAGGCTGCAGCAAAAAAGGATCTCCGGTCGTCTTGGACTCCATGCCACTGGATCCTGACCCAGATCTGTCAAGGGCCATGGGGTGGCTGTCTGTGCACCAGTCTCCCCACATTAAATAAAGTCACACACAGGCGTCCTCCATATAGGGAATAGCACCCTGGAGACACCCATGCTCAGCCATGACCGAAGGGAGCCTAGGAAGAAGTATCCTGAGGTTGTGGCTAGTTCTTAATTCTCAGCGTAGGAGAAACATCGTCCCTGCATTAAAATTGTCTGGCCCCTTAAGAACTTTATAAGATTCATTGAGATCTCCTTTCATTCTTCTAAACTTTGGAAAATACAGTCCCCAGGTCTACTCAACCTATCCTCATATGACCGACCCATGGGAATTCCTTGGGGAAATCCAACAATC
Organism: Okamejei kenojei; assembly: GCA_035221665.1. Classification (NCBI taxonomy): domain Eukaryota; kingdom Metazoa; phylum Chordata; class Chondrichthyes; order Rajiformes; family Rajidae; genus Okamejei; species Okamejei kenojei. The sequence continues at coordinate 65,008,422 of CM069141.1, read as the reverse complement.
CTGGGGACATACAATTGACCACAAACAACCAGCTTTTGTCATGTTAGATCTGACTCCAGATATCAGAGGACTCTTTGTTCAATCCAGAGCTTGGGCTATGTTGGGGTTGCTTACTTTTGCAGTGAATGAAGGTCATCATTCATAGAAACATAGAAACATAGAAAAGAGGTGCAGGAGGAGGCTATTCGGCCCCTCGAGCCAGCACCGCCATTTATTGTGATTATGGCTGATCGTCCCCAATCAATAACCCGTGCCTCCCTTCTCCCCATATCCCTTGATTCCACCAGCCCCTAGAGCTCTATCTAACTCATGCTATGACTGGAGTTTCAAGCCTTGCATCCATTTTGTAGACTCAGAATAAACGCAGTCAGCAGCTGAATGATACTGGAGAAGCCCAGACGGGTTAACAGTTTACACGCTATTCGCAAATATCTCTTATAGGATGCAGATGACTGCAATGCCGATTAAAAGGATACAGATAGGACAATAATTGTCCAGTTTAGGCTTTGATTCTGAGGCCAGCATTTACATGAAGATTTTTCACACAGCAGAGTGGTTCATTCAGTGGGGGCACATTAGGACATATGACATAGAACATGGAGCACAGTGAGTGAGTAGATCAGATTAATTTCTGTACTATCCTTCAGGCCCTTTTAATGTTGCCATTTTATTATTGCTCCACTTATACCAACCCAGGAAAGTCAACATTATTCTACTCTGAATTTACACAGTCCTAACTTGAACCCTGGCCCTTCAGTCCACAATGTCTGTGCTGAACATAATGCCCAGCTAAACTAATCTCAACGACCTGCTCCATTACGTGTCACATTGGTCTGCCTGTTTGCCTGATTCCTCTTGCAAAAGGCTGACATGTACATGGAACCCGCAAGGCAGTCCACTATGAATATGAGGCCATTACCAGAACATGCACAAGTATATTCCAAATGAAAAATAAGCATAGAATTGTCCCTCCCTTGACTCAGGGACACCCAACTTACTGGTACGTGTAAACTTTAGATTTCTGATTGGCAATATCTCAACAAACAGGTAGGATTTTTAACTTAAAGAGTTTGTGGCATGATTGCTGATCTAGTAATAGGAATGTGTGAATCATGAATGTGCTGATGTATCAACTGGACCTTTGCCATGAGGCTGGCCTTGGTCTCCCAATGGGAATGTAATGTCTTTGCTCGCTATGGAAATAGACTAAAGATAGACACCAGATGCAGTAATAACTCAGCAGGGCAGGCAGCATCACTGGATAGAAGGAATGGGCGATGTTTCCGGTTGAGAGCCTTCTTCAGACCAACCCAAGCATTTTGTGTCTATCTTCAGTGTAAATCAGCATCTGCAGTTTCACTTCGGAGTCACGTGAGTGACTACGTAAAGAACCCGCTAGCCCGCATGCGAGTCATCACGTTGACGCATGGCGCAACGCTGACTGGCAGGCGCGCTGCCCCAGCCAGCGGTAAGTTTAAACCTGAAGGTAAGTGTTTTAACTTTCCAGGTAATCATGCAGAGGAAACCATCCTCTGCATGATAAAATCAATTTATAGACTTGGAGTCTCTGAGAAGACCATTCGGTGGCACGGGTTGCCAGACCGATCTATGTACGTGCTCACTGCAGAATGCAGGGATAGCACAGAGAAAACAGCACATTTTCTCCTCATCAGGAGATGGGAAGTGTTTTGTTTTTAATGCCAATATTCCATATAATACGGAACGGATAACCAACGTCTCAGAGTTCATTTTCAGATGGGTCTTTGACAATTAATTAAGTTAAAGTACCAGTAACTGTGCCAACATGCTTTCTCATCATAGTTGCTGCATCGATCAGGACCCACTCTGTCGGGTCTCACTCTCTGATATCCAGATTTATAAGGATATCTTTAACATAATTCTCCCAGGTCCAGGTACTCGGAGATATGGGATGTTAGCATTGTTCTTAAACTGCTTCGCCAGTAGGGCCCAGCTACATCTCTATCCGTGGTCAAACTCACTTACAAAGTGGTAATGCTCATGGCACTAGTCTCAGCGCAACTGGTCCAGCCACTACTTATATTGCGACTGGACAGGATGGTTACATCTGCTAATAATATAATATTTTATGTTTATGATGTAGTTAAGCAGAGCAGACCAGGGATGTCGGGTGCCAAACTATTTCTCATGGCGTACCCCATGGACCTTTGGTTGTCTGTAGTCTGTAGTCACTCATTTACAACAATACGTCAAGGTCACCAAGAGCCTTAGAGGATCTGCACTAGCAATGTTTGTTACTTACTAAAAACCTCATAAAAGTTATCTATCCAGACCGTCTCTAGGTGGTCAAACAGGTTTTGGTTTATGCAGAAGTAGATACTATATATTCTATCTCACTCCACTAGGGCTGCTACTACATCAGCAGCAAGGGTCATGTACGTTCCACTGGACCACACCCTAGCGGCTGCAGGATGGTCAAACGAATGAACTTTCCAACATTTTATAATAACCCATTTCCAGACCGGGGGTATTTGCCAAATTCCATTTATGATTTGCTTCATAGTTTCCCCAGGAAGGGAGGGGTCACTATTATTCTCCTTTGATGATTAAAGCATCAGCATTTTTAACAAACGATGTCATGGCTGAATGCATTAATCTTTTTCACTCATCCATGGTCAATTGATGCAGCGTGTGATGCCTGGACTCATATCCGGCATGAAATCACAGAGCTTCGAAGTCTTCACATAGTCATTCACGTGACTCTGAAGTGAAATAGTAAGATTAAACGAGAACTTACCAGTTTGAAGTTTGATCGTTATTTTATGAGGCGTTACGATGAGGGATTACGTGCCCTCCGCTCCCAACCCTCTCTCATAAAGGTCAGCTGGTAGTTCTAGTTTCTCAAATCTTACTATCTTCAGTTCAACAACTGTTATCTGTGATTTCACACCGCTGCTTTGAAGATTGACGCGCGTGCGGGCTGGCGGGTTCTTCACGTAATCCCTCATCGTAACTCCTCATAAAATAAAGATCAAACTTCAAACTGGTAAGTTCTCATTTAATCTTACTATTCCTTCCTTCACATGGAAATAGAACAAATCCAATGCCCTTCCTTTAATTGTAATTGCTGGTGCAATTCGGTGTGTATTTATTCCTTCCAGTAGTACCCAATACAGCATTAAAGTGCAATATTGGACAGAGGACTAGATACCAGGAGAATTCCCCTGTAGCTGTTCTACTGGGTGTGACTAACATCACAGAAAGCACAGTGAAGAAACCGCAGCAGTTCTAGGATCACAGCAAAGATTCCCATCCATCATTTGTAATATGGAAACAAAAGAGGGAGCTCCGACCTCATGATCATTGCTCGAGTGATCTGTTCATAATGAATTAAAGAACAACGAAAAAAAACATGGCATCATTTATTAATTTAGTTCAGTTTAGAGATACAGCGAGGGACAGACCCTTCAGCCCACCGGGTCCATGCTGACCAGCAATCCCCATACGCTAGCACTAACCTACACGTACAAGACAATTTACAATGTTTATTGAAGCCAGTTAATCTCCAAATCTGTACCTCTTTGGAGTGTGGAAGGAAACTGGAGCACCCGGAAACAACCCATGTGGTCAAAGGGAGAATGTACAAACTCCGTACAGACAGTACCCATAGTCAGGATTGGGAGAAAACAATCACCATTGACATTGTGCTCATCAAAGTTTGCATAAGGTCCAAACTGTGTCAATCTACCCAGGCAATGAGGATGAGAGCCATGGGAATGCAGTTGCTGCCAATCTGAAGCCTTTGTGTAGGTGAATACTTACACAATGACCTATTGCAGTTTTTGAACCAATGTTGGAGTGAATACTACAGCTACTGAGGAGAGAATACATTCTCCTTTGTAATCTCATTGAGTCACATAACTCCAAACCAGTTTGCAGAAATTAAGAATGACACACAGTATATTGGGTACACTGTGGATGCGTTCTGATGTTATGTGAGGTTATGATGGCGGTGGCTTCAATGTGTCTTTCAATGTGTATTCTGATCTATCCTCAATTCTACTGCACTGGTAAAAGTTGCTTTTCTAATTTGAGGGGGAAATGGCAGGAGTTGATCAGAAGGAAAGTGCCCTGCCCTGCGATTTGCTAGAGTTGAACAAAATATTAGAATGTGGGAGTAACAACAGCACGGACAACACAGCTTACTCCAAAACAGACCCGCAATACATGAGGCAACCGTATCCTGATGCAAAGCATAAAGCTAAAGTAATGGCCAATAGATTTGGTGAGTATTTTTGTCAACTTGCTGTAAAAGATGATTTTTTTGGGCTTTGAATAAGAATGGCACAGTGTGCAGGTACTGTTGGTGTCACGTAGCTCAAATGACCCAAGTTTGACACTGATCTTGCAGAGTTTTCACATTCTGCCCATGACTGGGTATTCAGGCTTCCATTGCCATCCCAAAGACGTATTGGTTGGTAGATCAACTCGTTAATGTAAATTGTAGACCAACTGGTTAATGTAAATTGTGTAGGTGGGATGTGGGAAAATCAGGGACATGCTTTGGACATAGAAACATAGAAACATAGAAAAATAGGTGCAGGAGTAGGCCATTCGGCCCTTCGAGCCAGCATCACCATTCAATATGATCATGGCAGATTATCTAAAATCAGTACCCATTTCCTGCTTTTTCCCCAAATCCCTTTAGCTAAATCTAAATCTCTTTTGAAAACTGGATGTGGAACAGAGGGAGAATAATGCATTTCCCTGTCATTGAATATAGAGTTGTACAAGGCATAAGACCAATTCTGGAGTATGGTGTACAATTTTGGTCGATATTGCCAGGGTTAACGAGAAAGAAATAAGTGGGGAATGTGATTGATGAGGATTTCCGATAGACTGAAGATTCAAACCAAAAATGAAGTTTGCTTTTGAGATAAACAGCGACTAACTGCTGGTTTACAACAGACCCAGAGAAAACTGTTCAGCTGATTGTGACATGAGCCCAATCGGAGTGCTGTTCTTGCACAGTCATGATGCTTCTCACTGGTGACTGAGCTTTAGTGACTGTGGTTACAGCTGGATTTATCCAGGCAGAGACAAGTCTGCCGTCAAGTCATGTTCCTGACTTGTGGTTTGTCGTCAGTGGGAAGGACTCTAAGGCATCATGTGCCAGATTTTCAGACTCTAACTCCGCCTGGAACCACCTCCCCCCATCCCCGGATGTTGGTGGTGGGAGATTTGGCAATACCAAGTGATGAAATGTCTGGGGGATGTTGTCAGACTTTCCCTCCTTGTAGATGCCAATACATGGTGCACATCTAATGTCACACAGTGCAGGTTGCCCAGGCCACGTACGCATGGCCTGTGCCTGCTTTATTATCTGGTAATTTGTGAATGAAGCCATGGGAACATTAGCAAACGTCCCTGCTTCTGGCAGTATGATGGAGGTAAAATCACATGGAAATCACTGGACACAACACATTGCACCCAGATAGACACAAAATGCTGGAGTAACTCAGCAGGATAGGCAGCATCTCAAGGGATGGGTGATGTTTCAGGTCTGTTGGGTCTTCTTCAGGCTGATGTCATGGGAGTAGGCGGTACATAGATAAGGAAGTGTACAGATAAGGAAGCGTAAGGTGTGAAAACAGGACAAAGGGAATGAGATCAAGGGAAATGATAAATAGATCATTGTCAGTTTGGAGACGGTATCAACAAAGCAAACAGATAAAATGTAGGCAGGGACATATGAGGTGCTGTTCCTCCAATTTGCGCTGGGCCTCACTCTGACAATGGAGAAGGCCCAGGACTGAAAGGTCAGATTGGGAATGGGAGGGGGAGCTAAAGTGATTTGCAACTGGGAGATGAGAAAGGTTTAGGTGAACTGAGTGGTGGTGTTCAGCGAAATGATCGCCGAGCCTGCGCTTGGTCTCGCTGATGTAGAGAAGTTGACACCTGGAACAGCGGATACAGTAGATGAAGTTGGAGGAGGTGCAAGTGAACCTCTGACTCACCTGAAAAGACTGTCAGGGTCCCTGGACGGAATCATGGGGGGAGGTATAGGGACAGGCGTTGAATCTCTTGCAGTTGCAGGGGAAAGTACCTGGGGAGGGGGTAGTTTGGGTGGGAAGGAACGAATTGATCAGGGAGTTGCGGGGGGGGGGGGGGGGTGGGGAGGAATAGTCTCTGCTGAAAGCGGAAATGGGTGGAGATGGGAACACGTGGCTTGTAGTAGGATCCCGTTGGAGGTGGTGAAAATGTCGGTGGATTTGTGTCTATCCTCGATTTCAACCAGCATCTGCAGTTCCCTCCTACACTTTGCACCCAATCTGAGTTTGAGTTTGAGCTTAGTTTATTATCACGTATACCGAGTTACAGGGAAAACCTTTGAAGAAGGGTCTTGACCTGAAACGTCACCAGAGATGCTGTCAGACCCGCTGAGTTACTTCAGAGGCTATCTTGTGGGGAAACTACTGGCTGGACATCTTTCTACGGATTGCATAACTTTGCATGTTGTTAGGCAACCGTCAGTGTTGCGTAAACCTCTGAGCTGGCACCTCTGTGTGTAACTCTGAGTTTATAGTCAGGATATATTTTCAGAACAGATAAACAATTATCAACCAATAATATGTATGAAACAATTGCAGATGCTGGTTTAAACCGAAGATAGACACAAAAAGCTGGTGTCACTCAGCTGGACAGGCAGCATCTTTGGCGAGAAGGAACGGGTGGTGTTTCGGGTTGAGACCCTTGTTCAAACCCAGTCGACACGAAACATTACCCATTCCTTCCCTCCAGCGATGCGGCCTGTCCCACTGAGTTACTCCAGCTTTTTGTGTCTATTAACCAATAATATATCTGCCTGGGAAGAATCCCGACAGAAACTGAAGTTGAATTGTACAATTGTACTTCTTGATCTTCCCAAGTAATATTCTGGATGAAAAAAAATTAACCACCATGTCTGATGTCTATTTCAGGCAGATGCCATTGGTCAATTATCATTGTATCAATGGAGCAACACAATGGCACAGCTGGTAGATCTGCTGCCTCACCACAGCAGAGACCTGGGTTATATCCCGTCCTTGGGTGCTATCTGTGTGGAGTTTACATGTTCTCCCTGTACTCTGTGGGTTTCTTCCAGGTGCTCTGGTTTCCTCCCACATCCCAAAGACGTTTGGGTTTATAGGTTAATTACGCTCTGTAAATTGTAGGGAGTGAATGAGAAAGTGGCAAAGCACAAAACTAGTATGAACGGGTGATCACGTTGTTGCCATTATCTCAGTGGGACTAAGGGCCTGTTTCCATGCTGTAACACTAAATTAATTATTAGTTTAGATGGTTTTGGTGCTTATTACAGTGGCTAGGCGAAATTTGATTATTATATATTCTGTGTCGGCAAGGCCAGCTGCATAATCAAGGACCAGTCTCACCCCCAGATACTCTTTCTTCTCCCCTCTCCCATCAGGCAAGTGGCATAGAGGTGCCAAAACGCTCACCTCCAGATTCAGGGACAGTTTCTTCCCAACTGTTATCATGTAAATGAACCTTCCTATCACCAAACAGAGAGCAATCCTGACCTATTCATTGGAGACCCTCGGACTATCTTCAATCGTATTTTACTGTACTTTATCTTGCACTGAACATTATTCCCTTTATCCTGCATCTGTACACTGTGGATGGCTAGATTATAATCATTTATAGTCTTTCCGCTGACTGGATATCTCAATACATGTGACAATAAACTAAACTAAACTAAACTATACTGAGCTAAATTAAGCTTATGTTTAGTTTTCCACGTGCGAGCAAAGTACGGTCAAATTCCTTGTGTGCATACATACTTGGCTAATAAAATTTGATTCTGATTCTGATTCTGAAACTAAACTAATTAGATTTGCCAATATAATCAGTATCGCTGATTAAAGAGGGTGGAAAGAACATTCTTTTTGTGTCAGTTGAAGTCTGATCTGTCTCTTTACTCAATACACCTGTCTATGAACCTGAATTCTTTGCCTGTTAAAAAATAAATTAGCAACTGTTTTGGGATTGTCAATTGGTCCCTGCTTCTGCTACATTTTATGATGGAGTGAGGAGAGAACCAGATTTCTGCAAACTCCTAATGGCTTCCAAAAGTCATTCCTCTATGTGGTATGGGTAAGGATAAGATTGGGCGACTACAGGTGATTGCCGTAAAATTGCCGTAACATGTTGAAAATTTTTCGGCGACAGTGGCGACAGTTTTTGCTGCCGTAGGCTGTCATTGGTTGATGTTGGTGTTGTCGTAGGTTGTCTAAGGTTGTCGTTGATGCTGTCTTAGGTTGTCGCCAGGTGTCGTAGGTGAATTCCTTTAAAACTAGTCCCTGGCAGTCGCCTAAAGAGTCACCTAAGTGGGACAGGCCCATTCGAGTATAGGAGGGAGACCAATGGTCTGATTAAATGGTGCCAGAACACCAAACTTGCTCCCAACATCAATAAGACCAAGAAGCCGACTGTTCACTTCAGTCGGGGAAGGCCGAGGATTCACGCAACCGTCTTCATCGATGCGTTGATCGTGGAGGGAGTCAACAACTTCAAGTTCCTGGGCATGAATATCTCTGAAGATCAGTCCTGGGCCCTGCACATTGATGCAACCATGAAGATCCATATCCTTGGAAGATTGAGGAGATTCGGTGCATTGATGAATACTCTAGTCTGGAAGCCCAGTAAGATGCACCAAATGTTATTGCATGCACACGCAAGCATATACACAAAGACACACACACATTCTACTGGATAACATAATTTTTCCATTGGGCAGTAGACCCTGGCAAACTTATATTTATATGATAAAGACATGATTGCATAGAGTGGAACCCTTTGCTGCAACGCCAATGTCCCAATTACCAACCCGACTACCCATGACCTGATATTGCCAGTGTAGTTTAGTTCAGTTTATTGTCACGTGTACCGAGGTTCAGTGAAAAGCTTTTGTTGCGTCCTATCCAGTCAACAGAAAGCCAACACATGATTATAATCGAGCCATTTACAGTGTACAGATACAGGATAAGGGAATAGCAGTTAGTGCAAGGTAAAGCCAGCAAAGTCCGATCAAAGATAGTCCGAGGGTCGCCAATGAGGTAGATAGTAGTTCAGGACTGCTCTCTTGTTGTGGTAGGATGATTCAGTTGCCTGATAACAGCTGGGAAGAAACTGTCCCTGAATCTGGAGGTGTGCATTTTCACACCTCTATAACCCTTTTTCCCGATGGGAGAGGGGAGAAGAGGGAATGGGAAGGGTGTGACTTGTTTTTGATTATGCTGCTGGCCTTGCCGAGGCCGTGTGAGGTAAATGGGGTCAATGGAAGGGAGGTTGGTTTTGTTGCTGTAAATGGTGGTAGTTCTTTTCATGATGGTCCCATAATCTAAAAAGTGGCATTTTGTCTGTCCTTAACTTCATTTCACATCCTTTCTGATCAGTCCAGTTTGAAATCAAGACAGGCTCTTGAATGGGATTGGTTTCTAACTCTTAGTTCCACATTATTATTTTGTTGGTATTGTTTTTCATACTTTAACTGACTTTTTCTGGATGGAAGTAAGGGGACTCTTGAGGTGTATGAATAAAGTTTAGTTTCGCCATACATCACGTGTCAATTAGATACTTTGGTTTGATACTTTTTTTGCCCTGTGTCATTCACAACACCAAATCAGGAGTTCACAAATTATGTAGGGGATATATTTCAACTAAATTCAATTGAGACCTGGGAATCCTGGGGCTTTCACAAGAAACTGTGATCTGGGTCATTAATTTCAATATTTATCTTGGTTAGCTTTATCTGCATTACTTGACTTTAAAACATCTTATAGTGAACAATAAAAAACAATGGTTCTCTGTTCATGTTCCTCCACACATATCATATAGTGTACACACACTTTCTCTGTTTCTGTCCCTGCCTCTCTATCTCTCTGTCTCTCTGTGTCTCTCTGTGTCTCTCTGTGTCTCTCTGTCTCTACCTCTCTGTTTCTCTGTGTCTGTCTCTCTGTCCCTGTCTCTTTATCTGTTTGTGTTCCTCTCTGTATCTCTGTGCTTGTCTGTCTCTCTGTCTCTCTGTTTCTGTCTCTGTCTATGTCTCTCTGTGCATCTGTGTTTGGCTGTCTCTGTCTCTCTGTCTTTCTGTATCTGTCTCTGTGTCTGTGTCTGTCTCTCTGTCTCTCTAAGCCTCTGTGTTTGTCTCTGTCTGAAACAGAGACTCTCTCTCTCTCTCTCTCTGTCTGTCTGTCTGTCTCTCTCTCTGTCTGTCTGTCTCTCTCTCTCTCTGTCTCTGTCTCTCTCTCTCTCTCTCTCTTTCTGTCTGTCTCTGTCTGTCTATCTCTGTCCCTCTCTCTCTCTCTCTCTCTCTCTCTCTCTCTCTGTGTCTCTCTCTCTCTCCTGCATAAAGTAATTGTCCAGTAGTGTACAGCCCATGCAAGCTTGAAGATAATTCTAAATTATACGGCTAGTGAGCACAGAAGCAGAACCTTCTCTGCAGCGAGTCCAAGCCAACCATCAAACACATGTTTACACAAATCCTGTTTCATTCTCACCACAGTCCCAGCAATTCCCCCAGATTTTACCATTCACCTACCAATCCAAACATATTTGGGGAAAGTGGAGAACCTGGAGAATATGGAAACTCCACACAGACAATCCCAAGATCCCCCTGTATACGCATCAATGTTATTAAGGGTCGTACCATTTCCTCTTACATTCAAACACCCAAAGTAGAACACCCAATTGTTTATTGTCTATTACCACACTTGTTCGGATTAAAGGTAGACACAAAATGCTGGAGTAACTCAGTGGGCCAGGCAGCATCTCTTGAGGGAAGGAATGGGTGACGTTTTGGGTCAAGACCCTTCTTCAGACTTGTTCGGATTAAACTCCATCTATTTGTCTGCTCAATTTCTTAGTTGATCTATAACTCGCTGTGTACTTTAACAACCTTCCTCACTGTTCACAACTCCACCAATTGTGGTGTTGTCTGCAAACTTACTAATAAAACCATCTGCACTTATGTCCAATTCCTTTACATCTATCTCAACCATTTGAGATCCCAGCATAGATCCCTGCAGAACTCACTGCCACAGACCTCCATCCAGAATAACACCTTTCCACCATAGCCCTCTGTTCTCGATGAGTTCTGTATCCAAATGTTTTAGGAGTAGGCAAAGGTTCAGTGGCAGTGGCAGTTAATCAGTAAAAGAATGTTTGACAGGTGGGAAGATTTTAAAAGTGAGATAGGGAGAGTGAAGGATCAGTATGTTCCTGTTAGAGTGAAGAGCAACGCTGGGAGATTTAGGGAATTCAGGCTAATCAGTGATTTTGATGGTCCAGGACACAAGGACACAATGGTCAACTGGGATCGACCAAATTCCTTGGAGTACATTGATGTAGGAGTATACTTGAAAAGGAAATTATGAGAGCAAAAAAGGGGATGTGAGACATTCCTCAGAGAAAAGGTAAAGGAGAATCCAGGACAAAAATGCTGTACGTATATTAAGAACAAAAGATTAACTGGGGAGAGAGTGGCACTCTGGCAATGGAGGAGGCCTAGGACAGAAAGGTCAGATTCAGAATGGGAGGGGGAGATGAATTGCTGAGCCATCGGGAGATCAGGTTGGTTCATGCGAACTGAGCGGAGGTGTTGGGCGAAGCGATCGCCATGCCTGCGCTTGCTCTCGCCGATGTTGAGACGTTTATGGCGAAGAATTGGCTTTGTGTGTGGTAGCAGAGTTCAGTAGTGCAGGGTTGCTTTTCAAATTGGAGACTAATTAGTGGTGTGCCACAGGGACTGGCAATGAGTCCTTTATTTTTCATTATATATAATAATGATTTGGAGGAAAATGTAGGTTGCATAATCAGTAAGTTTGCAGATGATGCCAAACTTGATGGTGTAGTGAATAATGAAAACATGGTGTCTAAGATTATAACATGATTAGATAAACTGGGAAAGTGGCCAAGCGATGGCAAATGGCAATTAATTTAGAAAAATGTCAACTGATGCATTTTGGAAGTTAAACCACGGGAAGACACACAGATTGAATGGAAGGGTTCTGGTGAGTGTCATTAAGTATATCATTCTCTGATATACTTAGCACAGGTAAACAATGGCAACACTGGTAAACAAAGTGGAGAAGATGGAACATGGTTCATCAGACAGGGAATTGAGTGTAGGAGCTGGGACATCAGTTGCACAAATTGTTCTTTAGGCTGCATTGGGAATATAGTATTTGATTAAACAGGAGAGAGTGCAGAAGTTTGGTGGTACACTTTTTAAAGGTTTTGTAGCTTCTGTCCGATAGGAGAAGGAAGAAGAGTGAACGACCTTGGTGAGAAGGTTCCTTGACTATATTGGCTGGTCTCCCCGGCGGCATGAAATATAAATGGAGTCGATGGCAGGGAGTCTACCCTGACTGATGGACTGGGCTACACTCACAACTCTCTACAATTTCTGGCAGTCTTAGTCAGTGCAGTGCCAAACCAAGCTGCTTTCTATGGTGCATCTGTAGAAGTTGGTAAGAATCGTTGGAGACATGCCGAACTTCCCTCTAAGGGATGAAAAGGCAAAGAGTTCTAGGGATTTAACATGCAGAATGTTCACACAGAGGTTGAGGAGTAAATGGAATGAGCTGCCAGAGGAACTGGTGTCGATAAACATTTTGTAAACCTTTGGACTGGTTTTCGGATAGGAAAGGTTAAGAGGAATTATTGGGCAAATGCAGGCAAATGGGATGAGTGTAGCTAGGCATCTTGGACAACATGAACAAATTGGGCCAAATGGACTGTTCCAATTACTCCATGAATCTGATGTGCTTTAAGTTTACAATCTAAATTCCTATGTGGCACTTTTATAAAGGTCCTCTGAAAATTCAAATACAACATATTCTCTGGTTCTCTCTCAGCTATTCTACTAGCTACATGCACAGAAAACTACAGTGGGTTTGTCAAACACGACTTGCCTTTCAAAAATCAATATTTACTTTGCTTAAGCCAACTAATATTTTGTAAATCTTATTTATTGCACAAATAATCTAGCAAATTTCTTTACTATTGTCACAGGACATACTGGTCTGAAATTCTCTCTGTTCTTTGTTAAATAATGGAGTTACTGCTCCCACCATCTAATTGGCAGGAACTTTTCCACCTATATAATAGTAAGATTAAACGAGAACTTACCAAGTTCGAAGGTTGATCTTTATTTTATGAGGAGTTGTGGTGAGGGATTTCGTGAAGACCCCGCCAGCACGCATGCGCGACATCCTTCAAAGCAGCGGTGTGGAATCACAGAACGCACCATGACTGCAAATAGTAAGATTAAGAACGTAGAACGTACCAGTTGACCTTATGATAGAGGGTGGGAGCGGAGGGCACAAAATCCCTCACCGCAACTCCTCATAAAATAAAGATCAACCTTCAAACTTGCTAAGTTCTCGTTTAATCTTACTATTTTATTTCGGAGTCACGTGAGTGACTTCGTGAAGATTTCAAAGCTCTGTGATTTCACGCCCTGGACAACGTCCATGCTATCACACTGCCGCAATCCTGATGGAGGAAGGCTGTTAATGCCTGAACAGGCTGAAAAATAATGCATATTTATTGCACAAATAATAACAAACAAATAACCCCGAACCCGGGTACAAACATTCACTGAGCGGCTCCCAGCACGGCTTCTGCGAACGTTGCGGGGGCGACCAGTGGTTTGTTGTAGAACCTTTGGAAGGTTGCTTCACTAGCCCAGCCTGCGGTGGCGAGGATGTGGTCCATGGGCACCTCCATGGCCCTCGCCGCTGATGTGGATGCAGCCCTAGTAGAGTGAGATTTAAAAATGTTAGTAGCTACTCCTGCTGCATCCAACACCGCCCTGAGCCACCTGGCGATAGTCTGCACAGTCACCCGGTGATGCGGAGGTTTGTGGCTGATGAGGAGCCCCTGCTCCATCTTCCGGATGGTTCGTGTAGTGCGGATGTAGAGGCGGAGATGGGTGACTATGCAGAGGGTGGCATCAGTGGGGTACGCCCGAAACTCCAACTGCAGCCCATGAGCCCCAGGTCTGTGCTGCTTCAATAGGTCCTGGACAAAGAAAGTCACCTGTGTAGGGGTGGAGACCATGCTATCCAGCCGCAGCTTTTGTAATGCCTGGACTCATTGAGCTGTAGTCAGTGCCATCAGCATCACCACTTTGAGGGTGAGCTGTTTTGAGTAGTAACTCGGTCATAGGGGACCAGCTCCTCAGTAGGGTCAGAACGATTCCTACGTCCCAGGTGCAGTTGTATCTGGGCCGTGGAGGGTTGGTGTTAAACACTTTCCTCATGAACTTAGACACCAGGTGGTTGGAGCCTATACCTATGTCCATGTATGAGGACAGTGCACTCTTGGCGCTGTTGATGGCACTGTAGCTAAGGCCAGCATCGTATTGAAGGCCAGCTAGTAATTCCAGGACATCAGGGATTGTTGCCGAGTTGGAGGTCATGTTGGTACAGGAGCAGAATGCCGCCCCACTTCCTGATCTGTGTGAGGTACTGCCTCCTGGTTGATGCTCGGTATGAGGCTGAGATGAGTTCCATGGCTCGTGGTGATATGCCGGCCTTGACGAGCGGCCTCTTTAGAACCTGCAGGCCAACAAGTTTAGGTGACCATGGCACGGGTGACTGTCCCCCGTAATGGGGTTAGTAATTAATTTGGGGTGTTTACCAATCGGAAGCCATGGATGTTTCAAGATTTTGAGGACCATCGGGTACCATGGCTGTGTAGGCCAGTCGGGTATGATCAAAATGCCAATTTTCTGCAATACCCGACTGATGAGACAGAATGGGGGAAATGCGTAGCAAACCCATTTCCCCCAATGGAGAGAAAAAGCATCCATAGCTACTGCCCCAGGGTCTGGTTCCCAAGACACATACGTTGGTATCTGATGGTTCAACCTGGACGCAAAGAGGTCGATATCTGGTGTCCCATAGTGAGCTATAATTTCAGCAAAAATTTTGGGGTTCAACATCCACTCGATGTTGTCATTGAACACTCGTGACCTGGTGTCCACCACTGTTTTGAGCTTCCCTGGCAAATAGGTCGCTGTGATCCAAATATTTCTCTCGATGCAACAGTGCCAAATTGTGTTTACCAATTTTTCACAAGAGTCCCATCTGCCACAACAACTGGACGTGGTGTCAGTTGCACCCCAGCCTTGTGCGCTTGCATCAGTCTGTAGCACGACAGATGGGTTGCTAACAATGATGGGTCTGTGACACTCACTAATATTGTCAATCCACCATTGTAGTTCAGCTCTAGCCTGTTGTGGCAACCGGATTGGTCGATCAAAGTGTCCCAGCATTTGCTTTTAATGCTGCGATCTTTGCTCTTTGTAAATTTTGGTAATGTAACGGTCCGAATTGCGCAGCTGAGAATGTAGCTACCAGCTTCCCAATCACCTTTGCCGTTTGCCGGATAGTCGGAACCCTGGCGCAAGCAAGGCTGTGGCACGCTTCTTTTATGGCGATAGCTTTGTTGGTCGGGATAGTGATCATCATTAAGGCTGTGTCAAGGGTGAAACCCAGGTAATCCATAATTTGAGAGGGGTGCAGTTTGGATTTGTCTGCAATCGGTTACAAACCCTAGCTTCTCGAATAAAGATTTGGTCGCTGTAACTGCCAGTGTAGCCAATTGGAGGGTCTGACCCACGATAAGGATATTATCTAAATACGCCATGACGATATAATTTTGTTGTCGGAGGAGGGCCAATATAGGTTTCACTAATTTGGTAAATAGTCTGGGGGCTGTGGTGAGCCCATTAGGTAATGCTTTGTATTGCCACAACTGTCCCTTCCAGACAAATTTCAGGAACTTTCTGTGCGATTCTGTGATGGGAACTGTATAGTATGCATCTTTTAAATCGATGCAGGCCATAAAGTACCCCGGGTAAAGCATCTGCTTAGCTGTTTCGAAGGTATCCATTTTAAAATGGGTATATTGTACAAAAGTGTTCAACTCGGTTAGGTCTATGATAATCCGACACCCCCCATCTTTTTTGGTTTTTGTGAAGATGTTGGACACAAACTCAAGGGGTTCGTGCGTTTTTTTCCCTATCACCCCTTTGGCTGCTAGCCGTAAGATTTCAGCATGTCCTGCCTCTATCTCATTCTGAGAGAGTGTAAAATTTCGCTGAGGTGCATGCTGGGTAGGGGGAAGTTGACCATCAATAAATTCTATGACATAACCGTGAACACTTTGTAGAATAAACGCGTCAGTGGTGATAGTATCCCAAGCTCCCCTAGATGCCCGCAACCGTCCCCCGACTTGTGCAGGAAGAAATGCTACTGCCTGGGAGGAACCAGACCCCCTTACCTCCATGGTTAGCGGCGGGTCCTGGCGTATGGCGTTTTGGGGGGACGTTGCGGTGGTTGTCGGGATGGCGGCCGCATATTCCTTGCGGGCTGCTGCAGGCCTTGCCCTAAGAAAGGCCGCTGTGGTTGGGGAAGTGGAGGGGGATCGGTTCTTGGTGTCCTATCCGGCTGGCGCTGCTTCCAAGTAGTGTGTGGTTGTTGACGGTGATATGGGTGAACTTTAGCCGGGGGAGGTTTCATAAGGCCCACAGTTTTGGCCTCCTCATCGAGTTGCTTGGAGAGATCTTTTCCAAACAGTTGATGAGGTGGTGGAGCGGTGGAGGGACGGCACAACCCCGCAAATTTCGGGTTGAGGGTGGGCCGGATGGAGCTCTTGCGCAGGCAGTTGATTTCAAACTGGGCGTTGCAGAGAAGTGCCAGGGCATCCTGCTGCTCGCTGGACACATTATCCCCATCGAGGGTCCTGGCATACGCCGTAATGCCCATCGAGAGGAGCTTCAGGATCCGCTGGAGACGGACGTCCTGCATCTTGGTGGTCGTGCTCAAGTGTCCCCAGATCTGGGCATTAACCGTAGGAACACTGAGATTGATGCAGTTCTCAGGTGGTTTAAATTTATCCATGGTCTCATTAAGTACCTGACCCTGAAGTTGGTGAGTGGTCAGGTAATTAATGGTGCCCGCCAGTTTGTGGTGCAGGGGCTCCCCAGTGTGTGTGGCCGTGGCAAATTTGCCCACCACGTCCAGCAGGTCCTCATCGTGCTCTGGCTCTGCGGTCTCCGGCAGTCCCGGGTCGTCTTCGAAGGCAGCGGCCGGACAACTGCTGGCACTCCTGGCTGGTGAAGACGAGAGGCTGAGCGGGCTCCTGGCGTGGCTATTAGAGGCCCGAGACTCCCGTTCATCCCGGTCCCTGTCGCGCTGGAGGAGTTGCTCCACCAAGAGCTCCAACCCTCAATGCGACCGTCCCCGCTACTCGCGGCGGACAAGCCGACTTCCCCAGGCTCTGCAAATTCTCTGGGGCTTCCACCAATGGATGACACCTCCGTAAGATGCAGACTAGGGTCCGAAGGCAGGTTGTTGTGGCCTACCGCCCCTGTAGGCTCATACGACTCCCACATGGACTCTCCGCTAGTCGGCTTTTGAGCAGACTGTGGCGGCCCCACCTGCCTGGTATGAAGGCAGGTGAGTTGGATCGGCGCCGGCCCCCGGAACCTGGCTCCCCGGAGTCCGTGCAGGCTTACCTCCACTGTCGCCCAATGTTCTGCGTGGAGGTGCATGGTCGGCAGCTGCCAGAGCTAAGCTAACCGACCTTCTACTGCTGCCACCAGCGCCCTTGACCGCAGCCTGACGAGGTGTTGTGCCGGCAGCACCTGCTCCTGCAGGGCTGCTCGACGCAGCAGTAGCTCTGCCAGACTGCCCTACGGCAGATATCCCCGGCAGCTGTACGTGGCGTGCTGCGGCTGCTGGGCTCCCCTGTAGCGCAGCCGTTCCCCGGCCCGGTCCCGGTGGATCCACTGCAACTCAGGGTAAGGTCGCTGGCGACGAGCGAGGCACCTGTCCACGTACCTGTCTGCTCCCCCGCTTCCTGGGGGATGGGGGCACGAAGTCTGGGTCAGTAATATCCAGCTCCTATGCGGTCATCCATTCAGGTGATAAGTCGGGCGCTGGTGTAACGGAAACGCCCGACTTTCGCACTCTTCCCCCCGACCGCCTGGATGCTGCCGGTGGTGCTTGCAGCTCCGGTGAAAGGGGCCGCTGGCTAGTTGATGCCCCGCGGCTCCTGGACAGTGTCGCCTTTGGCGTCCATCCTGTACAAGTAAAGGTTAGTGGGCTTACCTGACGGCCTTTTGAAGGAGCTGGTGGAGAGAGCGCACTCCCCCCCCCAGCTTTTCGAGGCAACTGCGCGCAACGATATGTCGTGCATGCGTGCTGGCGGGGGCTTCACGAAGTCACTCACGTGACTCCGAAATAAAATTAAGTCTCATCTTGACCACTTCCTGTCTGCGCTGTATATTGATTTTAGAAAAACCGCTACCATATACTGCTATGATTTTTGGCCATCTTACTCACAGTCCTCCTCCGCTGAGTGTCTGTATGCATGTGTGTGTGTATGTGTTTGTGAGTGTATGTGTGTGTGTGTGTCTATGTGTGTGTATGTGTTTGTGAGTGTATGTGTGTGAGTGTGTTTGTTAGTGTGTGTGAGTATATGTGTGTGTGAGTGTGTGTCAGTGTGAGTGTGTATGTGTGTGTATGTATTTGTGATTGTGCGAGTGTGTATGTGTGTATGTGTGGATTTGTGATTGTGCGAGTGTGTGAGTGCGTGTGTGTGTGTGTGTATATGTGTGTGTGGGAGTGGGAGTGTGAGTGTGGGAGTGTGTGTGTGTATGTGTTTGTGAGTGTATGTGTGTGTGTATGTATGTATGTGTGTGTGTATGTGTTTTGTGAGTGTATGTGTTTGTGAGTGTGTTTGTTAGTGTGTGTGAGTATATGTGTGTGTGAATGTGTGTCAGTGTGAGTGTATGTGTGTGTGTTTGTGACTGCGAGAGTGTGTGTGTATGTGTGGGAGTGTGAGTGTGAGTCTGTATGTATGTGTTTGTGAGTGTATGTGTGTGTGTCTGGGAGTGTATGTGTGAGTGTGTGTGTGTGAGTGTATGTGTGTAAGAGTGTATGTGTGTAAGAGTGTGTGTGTGTGTGAGTGTATGTGTGTGTGAGTGGTAGTGTGTGTGTGTGAATGTGTGTGTGAGTGTGAGTGTGTGTGTATACGTGTGAGTGTGTGAGGGTGTGTGTGTGAGAGTGTGTGAGTGAGTGGTCTCAGTGACTGAGCTGCCAGCCCAAGAATCCATTCGGCCCACAATGTCCATACCAGCCCTCTGGAAACCAGTCCCTTCGGACCACAACACCATGCTAGCGCTCCAGAAAGCCCCCCCATCCCCCCCATCCCCCCCCCCCCCCCATCCCTCCCCCATCCCCCTCCCGCCCACACCCCCACCCCCACTGGCCAGCAATATTGGAATTGGTGGAGACGTGGAATATTGCGTTGGGGAACCAGCCCTCCCGTGTGAAGCTGAGACCCAAGGGGTCCCACTTAGTCTAGTAACCTATAGTAATTTGGAACAACCAACATTAAAGCAATGGTGGGTTTCAGCCAGAAATGTTGCCTATCTCCTTTGCTCCATAGATGCTGCTGCACCCGCTGAGTTTCTCCAGCATTTTTGTCTACCTTCGATTTTCTAGCATCTGCAGTTCCTTTTAAACACTGTAGCACTGGTCACTATTTCAATGTGACAAATATGGGACTTTAGTGATTAATCAGCTTCCAGTGCTATTAATTTTTCCAGAACAATATTTCTTCGTACTAATTTATTTTAATTCCTCCTTTTCATTTGATTCTTGGTTTTCTTGCACTTGTGGAAATTTATTTGTGTCATTTTCGATGACAACAGTATTTGTTTAATTATTCTGCTATTTCTTTGTTCCTTATTATAAATTCTGTTTCTGATTGTGATGAATCTACTCTTGTGTTCGCTTCTTTTTGTAGAAACATTTTCGACCTATTTTTACATTCCGTACTTGTTTACTCTCATAGCCTATTTTGTCCTTTTATGCAATCTCTCAGTCCTATTTTACTGATTACTAATTACTCCCAAACCTCAGGAAGACAAAAGTGCTGGAGAAACTCAGCGGGTGAGGCAGCATCTATGGAGCGAAGGAATAGGTGACGTTTCGGGTTGAGACCCCTCTCGCTAACAAGCTCCCAATCCTCAAGCTTGTTATCTTTTCCGGCAACTATGAATGACCCTTCATGGATCGAACACTATTCTTTAAATTTTTTTTGTCAGCCTTGGTTTGGTGAATTTTCTTTTGTGTTTTTATGAAGAAAATGCGTCGTTCATTCTTTCCTTAAATGTGAACTATTTCAATGGTGCTCACTAATATATCCTAGCCAACCCACTCCTCTAACTTAATTTCCTTGTTGAAATTTAGGAAACTAGTTTTCAGCCTGCGTCATTTCACTTTTCATCTCAATGATGAGTTCTGTCATGTTATGATCACACTTTCCCAGACAACAAGTTAACAACTGTCTGACAGTGCTTTCACCTAGCACATACATGCCATCACCCTGTTCCTTTATGTTCAATTTGGGTCATACTAGGATCAAATATGACATGAAGAAATCCTGGTTAAGAAATGTTGGTGGACATCAAGGGGAAACTGGGAATCGCATCTCGCTCAATAATGAGTTGTTTTAGTTTATTGTCATGTGTACCAAGGTACAGTGAAAAGCTTTTGTTGCATGTTAACCAGTCAGTGGAAAGACAAACGTAATTACAATCCAGCCTTCAACAGTGCACAGGTACATGATAAAGGGAATAACATGAATAATGTTTAGTGCAAGATAAAGTCCAGTAAAAGATGAAAGATAGTCCGAGGATTTCCAATTAAATAGATAGTAGTTCTGGACTGCTCTCTGGTTGTTGGTACGATGGGTCAGTTGCCTAATAACAGCTGGCAAAAAAAACTGTCTCTGAATCTGGAGGTGTGCATTTTCACACTTCTATACCTTTTGCCCGATGGAAAAGGGGTGAAGAGGGAGTAGTTGGTGTGAGACTCAGCCTTGATTATGCTGCTGGCCTGTCCGAGGCATAAACGGAGTCAGTGGAAGGGAGGTTGGTTTGTGTGATGGTCTGGGCTGCATCCACTGTGCAGTTCCTTCATTCTTTACTTAAATGCTATCTATCGCCTTCCACTAGTGCCTTTCAATTGTGCGCACCAATACACTGTATATTACCAATATACATTACTAATAAAGATTTTGTTTGTTGGAGGCAATATACTGCAATTCACAGAACATCAATTCCTCATGGTAGTGACTTATGCTCAACCATCTCATTTACACTATTAGACTTTGTTTCTCCTGCTTTCCAAATCCACCTTCTCTTTCCACCCGTGCTTCTCACTTCTAGGTTTCTATCGAGTTTCTATCAAATAACCCACCAATTTAAAATCTCCCTATCATGACTGCCAAATCTCCAAATGAGAGTCTTGTTCCTATTGCAGAGTGGCTAACACTGGTTGACACTCCTTCACATGGTTCCAATGTCCCAGAAATCTAAAGCCATAAAGGTGAAGAATGAAGAATATATGAAGAATATGATGTTCTTATATGAGTATGAATAGAATGAAGAATATATGAAGAATATGTTCTTGTATGAATATGAATGGAAGAATGAAGAATATATGAAGCAGGGTCTTGACCCGAAACATCATCTATTCCTTTTCTCCAGATATGCTGTCAAGTTACTCTAGCTTTTTATGTCTACCCATCTCCTCTTTTCTGACAAACTCGTATGCATATGGTGACCTCTTCCCCCCACAATCCCCACTCCCACTCTTTGGATGTGTGCTTTCAAGAAGGTTGCACTTAAATGAAAGCCAGCTTCTGATCATGCTCTGAAACCTGCAGACTAAACTCTTGCATTTGTCAAGAGTCAAGAGGCAAGAGAGTTTATTGTCATATGTCCCAGATAGGACAATGAAATTTAGGTGGCATTTATCGGTCACAAATGCAATGGAGGTCCCCTTCAGCATGTAGAACCATAACATTGTTGTGACATACAAGACTTGGATGGGACTGCAGCACCTCACATGCCACTAATGTTTTTTTGAGAGCATTAACAAAAATAAAACAGATTCCTTTGCTAGACTAAAAAAGAACCAAAAATATTTTTTTGAAAGAAAGTTTATTTTTAAAAGCCAATAAATACTAAAGTTCAGTTTAGTTTATTGTCATGGGTACCCTGGTACAGTGAAAAGCTTTTGTTGCGTGCTATCCAGTCAGCAGAAAGGCAACACATGATTACAATCAAGCCATTTACAGTGTTATACAGGATGAGGGAATAACGTTCAGTGCAAGGTTAAGCCAGCAAAGTTCAATCAAGGATAGTCTGAGGGTCACCAATGAGGTAGATTGTAGTTCAGCACTGCTCTCTGGATTTGGTAGGATGATTCAGTTGCCTGATTACAGCTGGGAAGAAAATGCCTCTGAATTTGGAGGGATGTATTTTCACGCTTCTATACCTTTTGACCGGTGGGAGAGGGGAGAAGAGGGAGTGACCAGGGTGCGACTCATCCTTGATTATGCTGCTGGCTTTGCCGAGGCAGTGTGAGGTATAAATTGAGTTAACAAGTTGGTTTGTGTGATGGTATGGGCTCAGTTCACAATTCGCTGCAATTCCGTGCGTGAGAGGCAGCAGAAGGTGCTTTTTTTGAAATGTTTTTTAGTAATTGCCAACACTAATAACATCCATTGCCTGGTTTAAGAATTAGTCATTAGTCAACGACTAATGCTATGAGAATGCAGGGTGACTTGGACAGGTTGGGGGAGTGGGCAGATGTATGGCAGATGCAGTTTAATGTGGATAAATGTGAGTTTATCCACTTTGGTAGCAAAAACAGGAAGGCAGATTACTATCTAAATGGTGTCAAGTTGGGAAAAGGTGAAGTACAATGGGATCTGGGGGTCCTTGTTCATCGGTCAATGAAAGTAAGCATGCAGGTACAGTAGGCAGTGAAGAAAGCGAATGGCATGTTGGCCTTAATAACAAGAGGAGATGAGTATAGGAGCAAAGAGGGCCTACTGCAGTTGTACAGGGCCCTAGTGAGACCACACCTGGAGTATTGTATGCAGTTTTGGTCCCCTAATTTGAGGAAGGACATTCTTGCTATTGAGGGAGTGCAATGTAGGTTCACAAGGTTAATTCCCGGGATGGCTGGACTGTCATATGCTGAGAGAATCGAGCGGCTGGGCTTGTATACTCTGGAGTTTAGAAGGATGAGAGAGGATCATATTGAAACATATAAGATTGTTAAGGGTTTGGACACGCTGGAGGCAGGAAACTTGTTCATTTAGCCATTTAGAACGGAGACTTGGAAACACTTTTTTTCACAGAGAGTTGTGAGACTGGGGAATTCTCTGCCTCAGAGGTTCTCTGGAAGCTTTCAAGAGAGAGCTAGAAAGGGCTCTTAAAGATAGCGGAGTCAGGGGATATGGGGAGAACGCAGGAACGGGGTACTGATTGGGGATGATCAGCCATGATCACATTGAATGGCGGTGCTGGCTCGAAGGGCTGAATGGCCTACTCGTGCATCTATTGTTTATTGTCTATTGTCAAGGCTTTCAGAGAAGTTTCAGTGTTCTCATTGAAAGAAAGAATAGCGTAGCACAGAAACAGGTTATTGCCCCACCATGCCCATGCTGACTTACAGGTCCTATCTACACTAATCCCATTTACCAGTACATGGTCCCCAGACATGGAGAGGATGGTGTACATGGAGGGGTTTTGTTGTATCGTCGTAGGATAAAGAAGGAATGAATGAAATGATAATAAGATCGGTACAGTGGTGTAGCTGGTACGCACAAATCTGGAGACCCATGTTTGATCCTGACCTCTGGTTCTGTATGTGTATTGTTTGTCGATTTTCCTCGTTACCTTGTGGAATTCCTACAGATTCCTCTGATTTCCTCCCACATCCCAAAGACATGCGGGTTTGCAGGTTAATTGGCCTCTGTAAATTGCGCCTAGTGTGTAGGGAGTGGATGCAAAAGTGGGGTAATGTGGTAGTATGAACTCGGTGGGCCAAAGGGCCTGTTTTCATGCTGTATCTCTAAACTAAACTAGAACTAATCAACCGGAACTTTCAATTGTGTGAAAGATTAAGGTTGATGGCTGTACTTTCTTTATTTCCTGTCATTTAAGGTTCTCGCAGCACTCGGTTTCTCTTAAATCACCACAGAGGTTTCATCCACAGCAGCTTCAACCCTCAGGAGGCACAAGAGACAGCAGATGCTTCGAACCCACGCACGGCAACACCCGCAGAGGGGAATCTGCTCCACACCCCATCCAGACACCCAGTCATTTCAATAAAACTTTCACAGCTGCTGCAGTTAAAGGTAAAAATAAGGTTATATTTTCATTGATTATTTAAGTTTGTGGTGATGATTTTAGGTCCTTAACTGTCTTTCGGTGCCAATGTCATTTTTATATCAGGGGCAATAAAAATCTTGTGTAGGAAGGAACAGCAAATGCTGGTTTAGACCGAAGATAGGCACAAAATGCTAGAGTAACTCAACGGGACAGGCAGCATCCCTGGAGAGAAGGAATGGGTGACGTTTCTGGTCAAGACCCTTCTTCAGACTGAAGAAGTGTCTCGACCAGAAACGTCACCCATTCCTTCTCTCGAGAGATGCAGCCTGTCCCGTTGAGTTACTCCAACATTTTGTGTCTATCTTCCCAAGCCTATTTATTAATCCTTGGAGATTCAACTGTTCGTTCAAATGCTTTTAAAGTGTTCCGAGAGTCTCTGGCTTCACTTCCTTCAGTAATGTGTCGCAAATTGCAGTCACAGTCGGGGTGAAAGATTCTTCCTCACATTCCATCTAATCCTCTTATTCCTCGCCATCTGATCTTAGACAATTCGACCACAGGAAAAAGCTTCTTATTGTCCACCCCATCCATACATTTGCAGACCTCTGTCACATCCCACTCAGGTCCACTTGCTCCAAGGAAAATAACTCCAGCCCATACTGTCTTCCTTCATGACTGAAAAACGTCATCAAAGGAAACATCCCGGTGAACGCCATGTTCTGGCCCACCATTTGCATCCAGCAAGGCACTGGTACCTCTCTGGGCTCACAGGCCAGGTAACTGCAGATATCAATGGTTTACCCTGCCTACCCAACATCATCTAAATCTAGACTATAATGTCACGCTTCCTTGGTGAAAATAAAGCTTAGTTTCTCTTTATGTTCTGACATTCAGAATCCAGCTGGATTAAGCATAGCAGACCAAATATCTAACTTTTCTCTCCCGTCACTTCTTAATGAGCGATAATAATAACTAATATTTTCAAATTTTGGTTAGGCCAACACTTTATCCAGTGGACCTTATTGGGTGCTACTCTTTACTTTGTGCTTCAGAGAAAAAAATATTTCATGGTGTTCTGCTTCCACCAGGCAGTCCTCTTTCATATCCATAATCAATGATTCAATGATCAACCGTTCATTATTCTCACATGTACCTAGGTACAGTGCCATTCCTTTATTGCATTCAGTTCAGTTAAAACCTTAAATTACTTCGGCCCAGTGAAGAGTAGGTACAAAGTGCAAGAATAGATGAGACAATGGCACTACACAAAAGTGGTCACATTTCCAACCCCATCTCATACCCTTCAAGTTCAAAGTTGTTAAAAATTCCATGAAGGCCCTTTGTCCTGATGATGTCACTGGGTCAGAGGTCAGATATTGACAGATATTGCTGTCGCCGTCCTCTGCCGTTGATCTGCTGTCCTGAGCTGTTATGCCCCTGTCCCACTTAGGAAACCTGAACGGAACCCTCTGGAGACTTTGCGCCCCAGCGAAGGTTTCCGTGCGGTTCCCGGGGGTTTTTGTCAGTCTCCCTAATGGTCGAAAGTTGTTTCCGTTTTAAAAATCGGTAATTTTTTAGTCGAAGCCGGTTGCGATTCTAGTTGAAGGTGGTTGCCGGAGGACAAAAACCTCCGAGAACCTCTGGGAACCGCACGGAAACCTTGGGTGGGGCGCAAAGTCTCCAGAGGTTTCTGTTCAGGTTTCCTAAGTGGGACAGGGGCATTACTGCTCGCATCTGAATTGCACAGTCGGACTCTTGGAGCGGTGCCCGATCTGGTCGAGCTCCAGGCTGCAGCAGGGCGTCCAGCGGCCCATTCCAACAAAACATCGATCCAGACACGACAACCCACGATTGTGCCATCCCTTGCCTCACATGCCACTGCTCAGCCTCCATGTCCCTGGGCACCTCCTGCACCTGACTTCAGAGCACTGAGAGCGCCTTTGAAGATATGGGAGCTCATATGTATAAGTCGGCAGCAGCTAGCAACATCATTTCCACTCCTAGCTTTGGCATAATTCCAACTCATAGTTGCTGCCACATGCCACATTTCACAATTTGCTGGTGACCACCATGTCAGGGAAGTCAATGACCCGGCAATACCCAACACCACACTTTATCTACTTCTCGATCAACCCATGGCAACAGGAATGCCAGCCACCGGCATTCATCTGCTTTGTCAACTTCCCCAAAGTTCAGGCATTCTGGGCTGCACTTGTGTCCTTCCAAAGATCTCCCTGTAGTTTTGCGTCTAAAATGCCTGGCTATAGTTTGGCAGGTGAAAATGTCTGCCACCGTATACATCAGCATACAGTCTCAACATACAGAACATGCCGCAAATGAATTTCCAACCCATTGTTTTAAATTGTGTTATTGTCAAAAGAGAGTTGTTTTTCCTCTCTCTCCTTCCAAATGGAGAACTTCCTTGGCCTCATCGAGCTATCTGATAGCATTGTGGTTTCAATTCACATGATTCTCAATGACTCATTCTTCCATGAGTTATTTCATGACCACTTGCAAGTTTCAATGAAAATCCGATTCTGACCAGAGTTGTGTGATGAATGTTTATATGTGAGTGTCTAATGATCCCTGTTGATGCATGAGTCGGTTTTGGAATGCATGCATAATGTAAGTTTGTACATGTTATTGTTTGTCTCTGTATGTGTCTATTTGTTTGGGTATACATGTGTACACACGTGGATATAGTCATAGAGTGATACAGCATGGAATCGGGCACTTCAGCCCAACTCAGAGTGATACAGCATGGAATTAGACCTTCAGCTCAAATTCGGCCAACATGTTCCAGCTACAATAGTCCAATTTGCCCGTGTTTGGCCCATATCCTTCAAAACCTGCCCTATCCATGTACCTATCTAACTGTGTCTTAAACATTGCAATAGTCCTTGCCTCAACTATCTCCTCTGGTAGCTCGTTCCATACACCCACCACCTTTTGTGTGAAAATATTTTCCCCTTCAACTTAAACCTATGTCCTCTGGACCTCGGTTCCCCTACTCTGGGCAACAGACACTGTGCCTAATAGTTTCCTCTCATGATTTTATACACTTCTATTAGATCACCCTTCTTCCTCCTGCATTCCAAGGAATAGAGTTCCAGCCTACTCAACCTGTTCCTTCCTACACATCCTCTGTGTGTGTGTGTGTGTGTGTGTGTGTGTGTGTGTGTGTGTGTGTGTGTGTGTGTGTGTGTGTGTGTGTGTGTGTGTGTGTGTGTGTACATGCGGGTGCTATGTGTGTATGTGAATGCCTGCATGCCTTCGGATGCCAATGGTCATTTACAGGGATTTGCAAGCGCGCATGTATACCTATGTATTTACACATAGATAGAACATGCTTGTCGGTCTGGATCTAGTGTATAGTGCATCACTATCCACTAAGGTTTCCAGATGTCACTGGACTCTGAAATGGTGAGCAATAAGGGAATCCATAGGCATTGGGAGGCTAGACTGGTGAAAGGAGAGGTATGGCTGACTAAAACTGGTGCAAATCATAATTAATTGTGGTGAATTTTGGAAGAAATAATGAGAGACTCTAAATTAAATTGAATAATTGTAAACAAAGTTCAGGAATAGAAGATTGAAGCTGGTTTGATAAGAACGCAACATAAAAATAGGCCATTCAGTCTGAATTATTGCTCCGTTATTTAACATAGTCATTGCTAATCTTTTATCTCAGTACTACTTTGCTGTGAAAACCTCATATCACTTAATGTCCAAAAGTCTTGTCTATTAATGCCTTGAATATACTCAGCCTAAACAGTACTCTAGGGTGGCACCTTCAAATCATCATTATCACCATGCCAGACAAGGGACATAATGTCCTTACATCTACCACGCCAGGCCAACAAGAATTCTGTATGTATCATGCAGATAAGCCCAATTTACTCAATCTCATCTCAACCCAGGAATCAAACTAGTGGACTGTCAATGCACTCCTCAAAGACAAGTATGTCTTTTCTTTGGTAGCAAGACTAGCCTTGCACATGAAAATCTGAGTAAGTTCTCACCAGGGCACGACCTAAATGTAATCATTGCAACTTTATTTTGATGCTCAAATCTTCCTGCTATAAATGCCAACATACAGTACTGTTTGTCTTATCTATTACCTGAATGCTAACTTACAGTGTGTCTTTAGACTTTGGACTTTAGAGATACAGTGTGGGAACAGGCCCTTCGGTCCATCGAGTGTGGCCGTCCAGCAATCGTATACACTAGGGCCAATTTACAATTTTACCAAAGCCAATTAACTTACGAACCTGTACGTCCTGGGAATGTGGAAGGAAACCAGACCGCCCGGAGAAAAACCACGCAGTTACAGGGAGAACAGACAGCACCCATAGTCAGGATTGAAACCTTGGTATCTGGTGCTGTAAAGGGGCTGTCCCACTGCAGTGACCTAATTGGCGAGTTCAGAAGAGTTTAGGAGAGTTTGAAAAAATGTCATGTTGAAGACCTCCTTCGACTATGTAGAAGACCTCCTTCGACCTCCTTCGACTATGTTGAAGACTAGCTACGACTAGCTTCGGGATAATTGGACACCGAATAGTGGAGAGTGAAGATGACCTTCCTCGATCTCCTTCGACCTCCCTTTCCACCTCCCTTTGACTATGTTGAAGACTATCTACTACTACAAGAACACAGTGGTTCCTCCAAACATCACCTCTCAGCCTCTCATCATTTTTAAGAATCTTGGTTTTCTATTTTCAATTTACCTCTGTGGATGTCTTTCCCACATCGACTGTTGAGTAAGCATGTAAAGCTGTTTTATTTTCAGAAACCACAGCAGAGGGTTTGAACGTTGTGATAAAGTTTACAAAAGCTAGTTCGACCTTTGCCTAGGATTCTGGCCAGCATTGGCCCTGGTCTTAGGCATGCAGGAGTGAACAGAGCAAAGTTACTCAAGGGAGCCCTGCAAAATTGTTTTCCACCTGCAGCTAACCAATGTTGCAATGATATTTTAATGGTTCTTCCTTCTCCTGCAAGGGGGTCATGAAGAGTACGGAGAACTCTGATCTGTGGTGAAAAACAGGATGGAACCCATTTGTTGGCCATGAGCAAGAGGCATGATGTGGCATGAAAACAATTGATGGAAAATTGAGCTAGTAAAAGCTAGTAAAAAAAGACTGGGGAGTTTGCCAGGTGTATAGAGCCGACTTCAAGGACCAGAATGAGGGCCTCATAGATGAGCTTGCTCCTCAAATCTGATGAACTCACTCACGTGATTGAATGCAGCACTGATGAAGCAGTTAAACTTATCGCTGCCAGCCTGGCCTTGCAAGTCCAGCATGACATCCAGTCACTAAACCGTTACTTAGCACTCGGGTTATGTTCTTCCTTCCCTGCATTTGACTGCCTACTCCAAATTCTATCGAATGCCTGGTTTGAAATGTACTTTTGAACAGTGATGTGCGAGTTGGCTCATCTGTAAGTGTCATTTTCATAGCCGCTCATGCAGAGTTAAATAGGTTTATAAAAGCTACTTATCCGTGTGTGGCAGGAACCTGCTGTTTCCCGTGTACTACCACAGTAGACTCCCTCCTATCTCCCTCCCTGTGTGATGTTAAGCTAAAATACAGCTCTGTGTATTTTTGTGGGGTTTAGATTAGTTTAGTTACGTTTAGAGATGCAGTGCAGAAACAGGCCCTTTGGCCCACCGACTCCACTCCGACCAGTGACCCCCGTACACTAGTGGCACGGTGGCGCAGCGGTAGAGTTGCTGCCTTACAGCACTTGCAGCGTTGGAGACCCGGGTTCGATCCTGACTTAGGGTGCTGTCTGTACGGAGTTTGTACGTTCCCCCCGTGACCACATGGGTTTTCTCCAGGATATTCAGTTTCCTCCCACACATCCAAAGATGTACAGGTACAGTATGTAGGTTAATTGGCTTGGTGAATGTGTAAATTGTCCCTAATGTGTGTAGGATAGTGTTATTGTGCGAATATTGCTGGTGGGCCAAACAGCCTGTAGCTCTGAAACTAAAATTAAAAACTAGCATTATGCTGCACACTAGGGACAATTTAGAATTTAAAATACAAACCTGTACGTATTTGGAAAGTGGGAGGAAACCAGAGCTCTCGGAGCAAACCCACGTGGTCAGGGGGTGAACGTACAAACTCCGTACAGACAACACCCGTAGTCAGGATCGAACTGGGTCTTTGGTGCTGCAAGGCAGCTACTCTACCGCTGCGCCACCGTGCTGCCGATTATCTATGACGGAGCTGAAGATGCTGGCACTGAAGGTGGACACAAAATGTTGGAGTAACTCAGTGGGACGGGCAGCATCTCTGTAGGGGAATGGGTGACTTTTCGGGTAGAGACCCTTCTTCAAACTGAGAGTTGGGGGAGAGGGAGACATAGAGAATTATCTTTGGACAGGGAAGTAGATGTTCAAAGCAGGTATACCTTGAGGAGATTTCACAGTGGAGTCCCATGGGCGGAAACCCTGAGGTGGGGGGAAACATGTTACAGCAAAACTGCCACCGCAGCCTCCGTGATGGTAAGTCCACAGGCTCTGCGACTGGAGCCCTCAAGGTCGATTCCAGTTGGAGGCCGCCAGCTCCTAGAATCTAGCAGCCCGGGACTAGCTGCAGTTTCCAGGTCGGCTTGCTTGCCCCAGGTCTGGCTGTTGTGCCCAGGTCGCCTGCATGCCCCGGGACTGGCTGCAGTTCCCAGGTCGCGAAAACGAATTGAAAGAAAATACGCCTGCGGGCCGGATTATTTTGGGTTAGGGGCCGGATGCGGCCCATGGGCCGTAGGTTGCCAACCCCTGTCTTAGATGTCATGCCTCCATGTCCCCCCCATGTTTTAACAGCGATTTCCGTCCATCATCAGCTGACAAATTGTGTAGGAAGGAACTTACAATTGCTGGGGTTACTTAGCAAATTAATTTGACCATCATCGAGTCTTCTGGCACCTCGCCTGTGTCTAATGATGACTTGTCTATCACAGCCAAGGATCCTGCAATTTCCCCTCTAGCTTCCCACAGTGGTCTTGGATAAAACTGATCAAGCCCAGAAGATTTGCCGACCTTCGTTTGTCTTAAAGGCCTGTCTCACGGTGCGAGTTGACCCACGAGGTACCCCGAGTGAAAGACTCGTGGTTGAGCACAAGACTCCAAGTTTATGAACAAGAGTTTAACCGAGTTCCCACGGGTATGACTAAGTTTGCCGTTTACTTCTAATTTCTGCGATGTTCCAAGTTCCTCTCCCTTGTTACCAAATTCCTCTCCCGGGTTACTCTTGAGTCAACCGTGAATGAAAGCCTGTTTTAAAAGTATCAAATAGAGGAGCTGGACAGCATCTCATACAGTAAGTATATTCTGATTCAGCATTGAAAGTTATTCAATTTCAGAACTTAAAAAAACGAGGCAGGATCTCGGCCCCGCACTCGCTGCCGTTGTGCAGCAAGGAGGAGGTGGCAGCGAAGCAACAGTGTAAAAAGAAGACAACTCCATCCTGCGGCTTTGAGTTAAAGACAGAATTCAGCGCGGCCGCGTCTATTGATATGACCTACAAAGGGAAAATGCGCACCGTCCAGTGCCAGAGATAGGCTGGGATCATTCTCTGCTCTCATCTCTCTCTTTCTGTGTGTGCATTAGCAGGGGGAAGAGAGGTCTACCTCGCTGGGGCACAAGACCACTGCCGCCTGCCCCTTGCAGCCATCAACTTGTTTGTTCCTTTGGTGCGCCTCATCTGCCCTGCTCCCATCCCAGCGCTGCCCCAGCTCTCTGCCCCATTCTCTTGGAAATGTCACTTCCGCCGCTGTAACGAGGAGGGGTCCGGCTGGCTGGCTTGGTGGGTGGGTGGGTGAGCAGGGAGGGGCAGTGGGTACAAACCACCAAATCCATTCTCAAAAGTCGGGCAGAGCCGTGTAGAACTCCCGTCTCTCTCTGCTTCATATACGTGGGAATTCCCTCAGTATGGTCACTCAGCGGGCAGGCAGCATCTCTGGAGAGAAGGGATGGGTGACGGGATGACGTTTAAAATTTAAATCATGGGCAAACCATCTTGCCCCAGGCTGCTTTACATTATTTATTGTGTTGAGTTGTTTGTGAGGCTGGGACTTCTCTGAGGGTCGCCACCTTATAGTGGAGACATATGCATGTGCCTTAGATCCTGTAAGCTGGCCTCATGGCAGGAAGGTGGAGGGGGAGGCCCCTGACAAAGCGCGGCCCAAGAAGATGACCTCAGTGGAACTGGCCGAGGATGGTGTTTGGCTGGCGGCTGAGAAGGTGGAAGAAGGCTGCAGCAGGGAGAGACTCCCAACCGTGGTGGAGCCCATATCATTGGACCCGGGACTGTCAGTGAATGTTGTTCGAAAAGTGTTACCAATCTCTTTTGTTGGAGATGGTCATTGCCTGATAATAGAATTACAGAGTCAAACAGCACAGAACCATCCCTTCACATCCTTTTTACCCATCCGCACTAATCGCATTTGCTCAAATTAGGTCCTTATCCTTTCCCTGCCTTGTCTATTTAAATACTTTAGAGAATACACAGCGCGGAAACAGGCCCTTTAGCCCACCGGGTCTGCGCCGACCAACGATCCCTGCACATTAACACCATCCTACCCACACTAGGGACAACTTTTACAAGCCAATTAACCTGCAAACCTGAACATCTTTGGAGTGTGGGAGGAAGCCGGAGATCTCGGAGAAAACCCACGCAGGTCACGGAGAGAACGTACACACAAAGTAATTCACATCAAGATCCTTTTTATTTTGATGCTCGTTTCTTGAGCTGATGAAACTGCAATGTTACAGTTCAATCACAATCACTGGAAGCACAGAACACATTGTGAGCTTTCCACACCTTGCTGCAACAAACAATGTGAAATCAAGAGGGTAATACAGAGAGTGACAGTAATAGTTCCAATCAGCACAATCTAAATCAAGACAGGATCAGCCTCCACACAGGGACTTTCCCACAGTCCGTGTCTGCCCATCACCACCACCCCCATGCTCCTGACGCTTTCTTGTCTACGTGCATGTGTCAGAGAGATGGCACCAAATGCCCTGGACACCGCTCCGTACTGCTGCAGCTTTTAACTGGGATGCCCAACTGTTCCCGGTGGGATTTGAGGAAGGGCTCCAGCAGAATGGACAAGGAGGGGAGTCAGGTTAAAGAGGGCGGACTTGTCTGTTCTGAGCAGTCCCTGGGCTTCAGTCAAGGGTCAGTGTGTGGGGCAGTGCCCTGGAGTTACATCCTTTAGACATCCACCATGGTTCCCCGCTCCCCGTCCCTCTCTCAATGTGTGACGGAGAATGACAGGGTATATCACTGATTTCGCATCCAATCCTGTAAAATGTGAAGAGTTAAGATTGTCATATGTCAGTTTAAAGTTGCAGCTTTACCATCTGAGATGGAGCACAAAGATGCAGCAGAATTTTGGAAATGTCATCCCGTCACCCATTCCTTCTCTCCAGAGATGCTGCCTGCCCGCTGAGTTAAAGAGTGCCCACGGTAGACTCACGAGTCACTAAGGTAAACGCACGCACCACTATGTTATTGCAACGAGTTTAAATGTTTCAATTTGTAACTTGAACAGTAAATTTGACTCATGGAAAACCTCAAACATGTTTGAATTTTTTCACGAGTTAACAAGTTTCATGGGTACCTGCCGTTAGTGCCACGAGTCGCTAAGTTGCGCGCGCTAGTTCTGACATTTCCCCTATGTTAATTGTACGTGATTACCGCAAGTGAAAACTCGGGGTCACTCGTGTGTCAACTCGCACCGTGAGACAGGTCTTTTAGGAAGCCCACCATCTAGAACATAGTGCACAAAACAAGCTCATTGACCTCCAATGTTATACTGAACATAACGCCAAGATCAACTTTTATCTGCCTGTACATAATACATATCCACATGCCTATTCAAAAGTCTCTTAATAGACTTTTGAATAGGCATTTGTATAGGAGTAGACTATTGTATCAGCCTCAACCACCACTCCTGGCAGCATGTTCAAGGCACTCACCATCCTCTGTGTAAAAAACTTCACCCGCGCTGATCCTTTAAAATTTCGCCTCTCACCGTAAAACTATGCATTCTTGTATTTGATTTTTCCATCTTGGGAAAAGGTTTCTGACTATCTTTTCTTTCTGAGCCTTTCATATTTTTCTATCAGGTCTCCCTTTCAACCTCGTTCCAGATAAAACAATCCAAGTCTATCTCACCTCTCCCTGTAGATGAAACCGTCTAATCCAGGCAGTATTCTGGTAAACCTCCTCTGCGCCCTATCCAAGCTTATACAGCTTCCCTGTAATGTGGAGGTCAGGCCTTCAGTCTCACACCTACATCACGATTATTTTATACTCAATCCCTCTGCCATTCTAATTTTAACCCCCCCAAATCACAAAGACATGATGTTGGCTTACCAACGATGTAGGGAAGTGACAACAAGAATCAAAGGTGAGTTAATGGGCAAATGAGAGAGAAGAAGAGTTGCTGCCTTACAGCACCAGAGAACCAGGTTCAATCCTGACGATGGGTGCTGTCTGAACGAAGTTTCTACGTTCTCTCCGTGACTCCGTGGGTTTTCAATGGGTGCTCCAGTTTCCTCCCACACTCCCAAGATGTGCAGGTATGTATGTTAATTGGCTTCTGTAAAGGGCCTGTCCCACCAGCATGCGACTGCATGCGGCGAGCGCGACCTAACGTGGTCGTTTGAGACGTACGGCCTCGCGGGGCTGGTCCCACTTCGATCGCCGGAGCCGTATGGAGTTGTGCGGGGCTGGTCCCGACATCACGCGGGGCTCCGAAAAACTGACACTGTTCAAAAATCCCGCGCGGCAACGGCCTGTCGGCCCGCAGCCGCATTGAGGCCGCATGCAACGCCTCAACGGGCGTACGCAGCGTCTTAACGTCATACGCAGCGTCTGGACGCCGTATGCAGTGTCTTTACAGTGTACACCTAGCACGTGGCATTGTGCGATGACGTTACCGGCACACGCCGTGCGACGTCCAAATTCAGTCGGCCCGCCTCCTGCCCAGATGATTGGTGAGTATGATGTCGGGACCAGCTCCATACGGCTCCGCGGTTGGAAGTGGGACTGGCCCCGTGAGGCCGTACGCCTGAAACCACCACGTTTGGTCGCGCTCGCCGCATGCAGTCCCATGCTGGTGGGACAGGCCCTTAAGTTATCCCTAATGTGTAGGATAGAACTAGTGTACGGGTGATCGCTGGTCAGTGTGGACTTGGTGGGCCGTAGGGCCTGTTTCCACGCTGTATCTCTAAAACTAAAATTAAAACTGAAATGAGGAGGGTGGGGGTGAAACTGAAGGGATTACTCTGCTGGGAGCCAACAAGGAATTGATGCCTTAAATGGGCTCATTATTACAATGTCAGTGAGAGGTGAGTGAGAAGGTCACTATGAGGACAGATACTACATGAGAACAGTCTCTGAATGTCTGTAGTATGGGGAAGCTTCGGCTCTGACAGCTCCTGTGGACTGAAGGAAAAGTTAATCGTGTCTCCACTCTCTGAATGCTGAGATGAGGATGCGGTGAGCAGCTTGAAACTTGGAAGCTGAGAGTAACAAGGATAGTGTCTCAAAGGAACATATTTTCTTGATGGTAATCAGCACACAGCAAACAACAGTGCAATGAAAGTCATTCCACATGTACACATTATTTAAAGGGTATACACATTCATATATTCCATAGTGTAATTAAATTAGATGAATGGATTAGCAAAGCTTTATTATGGCGTGAATAAATAGAGCTATCAATTTTTAGGCCAGTGAGATCAAAAATTATGTTGCTTCAACAACATTTTCAAGTCTGAAAGTTAATGAAAGCAAGGATTTGCATTTCCCTTTGAGCACTAAGGCACAGGGGCCAAGATACCGGCACTCAAAGCCGGCCTCGGAAGTCGGCTATGGGAATGTTTCTGCCTGCTCCGGCCGGGCCGGAGTTCCAGAGCCCCGGCCACATGTGCCACATTTTCCCAGCGGAAGTCCCGCCTCACGCAGCCTAGGTGCCACATTTTCGGGGGGACTTCCAGGGGGCGGGATTTCAAGGGCACTCTTGTAACTTTGTCTGGATTAAAGCAAGTGTCAGACCACCAGTTTAGTTGAGAGTAGATTAGAGATTCAGAGTTGAAACAGGCCTTTTGGACCACCGGGTCCGTGCCGAGCAGCGATCCCCGCACACTAACACTATCCTGCACACACTAGGGACAATATTGACATTTACCAAGCCAATTAACCTACAAACCTGTACGTCTTTGGAGTGTGGGAGGAAACCGAAGATCTCGGAGAAAACCCACGTGGTCACAGGGAGAATGTACAAACTCCGTACAGACAGCACCCGTAGTTGGGATCAAACCCAGGACTCCGGCGTTGCAAATGCTGTAAGGCATCAACTCTTCCGCTGCTCGACTGTGCCACCACTGTTGCCAGAAAATCAATGATAGACCTGTACCATTTTCCTTTCGAACTGTGCAAAGGAACTTCCCAGCCCTGATCTGTTATCACATCTGTTACCAACGCGATCCTGCTGAACACAACGCCAAATATCTTCTTTAGATTGTGATAAAAGTGTATCTCTTTGGCTCACCCTGAAGTGTCAGAGTCATAGAGTTGTGTAGCACAGAAACAGCCCCTTTGACCCAACGCGTCCCTGTGGATCAAGATGCCCCATCAAAACTAGTCCTGTTTGTGCCTTGCCGACATTCCTCGAAACCTTTCCTATCCATGTACCTGTCCAAATATCTTTTAAATGCTGTTATTGTACCTGCCTCAAGTACTTTCACAGGCACCTCGTTCCATATACCCACCATCCTCTCTGTGAAAATGTTGTCCCTGAGGTTCCAAGTAAATCTTTTCCCTTTTCCCTTAAACCTATGCACTCTATTATTCAAATCCCCCACCCTGGGAAAAGATTTCACCTGAAGTTAGGCACAAAAAGCTGGCGTAACTCAGTGGGACAGGCAGCATCTCTGGATTGGGTGACGTTTCGGGTCGATATCCTTCTTCGGACCCTATCTATTCCGCTCATGACTGGTATAAGATCACCTCTCAGCCTCCTACCCTCCGAGAAATAAAGACTTAACCTACACAATCACTTCCTGTAGCTCATGTCGAGTTCTGGCAATATCTTTGTAAATCTTCTCTGTACTACATCTAGCTTAATGGCATCTTTCCTATTGCAGGTTGACCAAAGCTGAACACAATGCTCCAAATGCAGCCTTACTAATGTCCTGTACAGCTAATTGTTTTCATTTTCTGTGTTAAAATATTATTTCCTTTTTAACTACTGGTTTTGCCTTGGGCTTGCATGCCGAGCCAGAGCAATGAAGAGATAGAGCACACACAAAGCTGCAAGGCATTCATGATGCAACTGGCTTAACCTGAAAGTTATTCATAGTGCTGGCTTTGAGCTAAAGACACACCCACATCCTTCATCACTTTCTTGGTTAGTCCCTTGGATCCAGAGCCATTCTGGATTAACCATTTTGTCCAGTGAACAGAGGTCGCGGTCTCCGAGAAGAATCCAATGTTACTGGAATGGTCCCCAAAGGCCGCACAGGGGCCAAGATACCGGCACTCAAAGTCGGCCTCGGAAGTCGGCTATGGGAATGTTTCTGCCGGCTCTGGCCGGGACGGAGTTCCAGAGCCCTGGCCACATGTGCCACATTTTCCCAGCAGAAGTCCCGAAGAGGTCGAGATAGGCCGCCTCACGCAACCTAGGTGCCACATTTTTGGGGGGGACTTCCAGGGGGCGGGATTTCAAGGGCTCTCTTGTAACTTTGTCTGGATTAAAGCGGGTGTCAGACCACCAGTTTAGTTGAGAATAGATTAGAGATTCAGCACGGAAACAGGCCTTTCTGCGCACCGGGTCTGCGCTGACCAGCGATCTCCGCACATTAACACTATCCTGCACACACTAGGGACAATATTGACATTTACCAAGCCAATTAACCTGCAAACCTGTACGTCTTTGGATTGTGGGAGGAAACCGAAGATCTCGGAGAAAACCCACGCAGGTCACGAGGAGAATGTACAAACTCTGTGCAGACAGCACCCGCAGTTGGGATCGAACCCAGGTCTCCGGCTCTGCAAGCGCTGTAAGGCATCAACTCTTCCGCTGCCTGACTGTGCCACCACTGTTCCCAGAAAATCGGTGGTAGACCTGTACCATTTTCCTTTGGAACTGTGCAAAGGAACTTCCCAGCCCGGATCTGTTATCACATCTGTTACCAACGCGATCCTGCTAAACACAACGCCAAATATCTTCTTTAGATTGTGATAAAAGTGTATCTCTTTGGCTCACCCTGAAGTGTCAGAGTCATAGAGTTGTGTAGCACAGAAACAGCCCCTTTGACCCAACACGTCCCTGTGGATCAAGATGCCCCATCCAAACTAGTCCCGTTTGTGCCTTCACCACATTCCTCTAAACCAGTGGTTCTTAACCTGGGAGTCGTAACCCCCAATGGGGGTCATTTGGGACTTTGCCAGGGGTCATGAAGGGGAAATAAATAACATATTAATTTGTTGAGCGCATGTTTAGCAACCTAATAAAGGTACATACCACATACAGTATTTTGTTTGCGTTTGGGCGTACTGGTGCCAAAAAGGTTAAGAACCACTGCTCGAAACCTTTCCTATCCATGTACCTGTCCAAATATATTTTAAAAGCTCTTATTGTACCTGCCTCAACTACTTTCACAGGCACCTCATTCCATATACCCACCATCCTCTCTGTGAAAATGTTGTCCCTCAGGTTCCTAGTAAATCTTTTCCCTTTTACCTTAAACCTACGCACTCTATTATTCAAATCCCCCAACCTGGGAAAAGATTTCACCCAAAGTTAGGCACAAAAAGCTGGAGTAACTCAGTGGGACAGGCAGCATCTCTGGAGAGAAGGAATGGGTGACTTTTTGGGTCGATACCCTTCTTCGGACCCTATCTATTCCCCTCATGGCTCTATACGGTATAAGATCACCCCTCAGCCTCCTACCTTCCAAGAAATAAAGACCTAGTCTTCCCAATCACTTCCTATAGCTCATGTCTTGAGTTCTGGCAATACCTTTGTAAATCTTCTCGGTACTACCTCTAGCTTAATGGCATCTTTCGTATTGCAGGGTAAATGCAGCCTTACTAATGTCCTGTACAGCTAATTGTTTTCATTTTTTGTGTTAAAATATTATTTCCTTTTTAAGTGCTGGTTTTTTTTCCTTGGGCTTACATGAAGAGTCAGAGCAAAGTTGCAGTTGATAGACCACACACAAAGCTGCAAGGCATTCATGACGCAACTGGCTTAACCTGAAAGTTATTCTTAGTGCTGGCTCTGAGCTAAAAACACACTTTCATCACCTTCTTGGTTAGTCCCTTGGATCCAGAGCCAACCTGGATTATCCATTTTGCCTACAAGCCTGTACGTCTTTGGAGTGTGGGAGGAAACCAAAGATCTCGGAGAAAACCCATGTAGGTCATGGGGAGAACGTACAAACTCTGTGCAGACAGCGCCCGTAGTTGGGATCGAACCCGAGTCTCCGGCGCTGCAAGCGCTGTAAGGCAGTAACGTTACCACTGCGCTACCGAGCCACCACCGTTGCCGGAAAATCGGTGGTAGACCTGTACCTTTTAACTTTGGAACTGTGCAAAGGAATTACCCAGCCCTGATCTGTTATCACATCTGTTACCAACGCGATCCTGCTGAACACAACGCCAAATATCTTCTTTAGATTGTGATAAAAGTGTATCTCTTTGGCTCACCATGAAGTGTCAGAGTCATAGAGTTGTGTAGCACAGAAACAGGCCCTTTGACCCAACACGTCCATATGGATCAAGATGCCCCATCCAAACTAGTCCCGTTTGTGCCTTGCACACATTCCTCTCAACCTATCCTATCCATGTACCTGTCCAAATATCTGTTATTGTACCTGCCTCAACTACTTTCACAGGCACCTCGTTCCATATACCAACCATCCTCTCTGTGAAAATGTTGGCTCTCAAGTTCCAAGTAAATCTTTTCCCTTTTACCTTAAACCTATGCACTCGATTACTCAAATCCCTCACCCTGGGAAATAGTTCACCCGAAGATGGGCACAAAAAGCTGCAGTAACTCAGTGGGACAGGCAGCATCTCTGGAGAGAAGGAATGGGTGACACTTTGCATTGCGACCCTTCTTCAGACCCTATCCATTCCCCTCATGATTTGATAGACTGGTATAAGATCACCCCTCAGCCTCCTACCCTCCAAGAAATAAAAACCTAGCCTACACAATCACTTCCTATAGCTCATGTCTTGAGTTCTGGCAATATCCTTGTAAATCTTCTCTGTACTGCTTCAAGCTTAATGGCATCTTTCCTATTGCAGGTTGACCATAGCTGAACACAATGCTCCAAATGCAGCCTTACTCATGTCCTGTACAGCTAAGTGTTTTCATTTTCTGTGTTAAAATATTATTTCCTTTTTAACTGTCGTTTTTGTCTTGGGCTTGCATGCTGAGTCAGAGCAATGGAATGACTGACCACACGCACAGCTGCGAGACATTCATGATGCAACTGAACTGAAAGTTATTCTCAGTGCTGGCTCTGAGCTAAAGACACACCCACATCTTTCGTCACCTTCTTGATTACATTACAAATAACTTCACTT
This sequence comes from Okamejei kenojei, assembly GCA_035221665.1. Classification (NCBI taxonomy): domain Eukaryota; kingdom Metazoa; phylum Chordata; class Chondrichthyes; order Rajiformes; family Rajidae; genus Okamejei; species Okamejei kenojei. The sequence goes on along the minus strand of CM069141.1, from coordinate 64,967,553 downwards.
CATAACACTCCACTTCCTGGATGCATACGTGTATTTGTGTGCCAGCCAGTCCTTAATCCTGCTTTGTTCCCTTTGCTTGGGTCTGGTTATAGTTAGGTATTTTCCTTTCTGTTTCCAATCAAAACATTATCAGTTGAATTGACACTCCTACCATTTCAATGAGACCTTTCTGTATTTCCATGAATATTTCAATCTAAATATTTTAGTTTAGTGTAGAGACACAGCAAGGAAACAGGCCATTTGGCCCATCGATTCCTGGTTTCATTCCTAAGTGGTTAAAATCCAATTTTATGAATATTTTTTCTTACCCTGGAGGAAATAACACACTTGTATTAATCAAAGCACGTAATCAATGTAATAATTCTATCAGATCACTCCCAGGTCTTCCAAAGTCAACGTATTTAAGCCAAGTTTCTACAAGAGAGATACAAGGAACTGCAGGTGCTGGTTTACAAAAAAAGGCACAAAGTGCTGGATTAACTCAGTGGGTTAGGCAGCATCTCTGGAGAACATGGGTATGTGATGTTTTGGGGTGGGACCTTAAGGGTCGTAAGTCCCAGGAGGGTCCTGACCAAGACATCGTCTATCCATGTTCTCCGGAAATGCTCCCTGACCTGCTGAGTTACTCCAACACTTTGTGTCAATTTTTTGCAATCTCCCCTCGGAATTTGCTAACAGGAATTCAATAAGAGATTTTGGAACTTTTTAGGAATAACATTTTACGTCTTCATTAAGTATTCAATTTTTCCATAGATTTAACAGTTATTGTGCAATGACTTGGAGACAATCCATCAAATGCGTGTTGACATGTTATCGAAATCAGCTTTGCAGTGCTGGAGTTACTATTCATTGATCAATTAACTTCCTGCTCTGCAATATTCTTGCTGTTAACTTGTGATCTATCGCAGCTCAAGCTTCCCCAGTGTGCATGGCATATATGTGTGGGGAAAGAAAAGTTGTTTAATTTGAAAAAAATATATAGAAAAGTGAGCTATTGATTAAATATAAGAGACTGGAAAGTGTTGCTGTTCAGAGGGATCTGTGTGACCTTATTTATGAATCACTTAAAGTTAGTGTGCAGGCAATTAGATGGTGCTTATTGCGAAAAGTGTAAAGGGCCTGTCCCACCAGCATGCGACTCCATGAGGCGAGCGCGACCTAACGTGGTCGCTTGAGCCGTCTGGCCTCGCGGGGCCGGTCCCACTTCGATCGCCGGAGCCGTATGGAGTTGTGCGGAGCTGGTCCCGACATCGCGCAGGGCTCTGAAAAACTGACCGTGTTCAAAAATTCCGCGCGGCAACGGCCTGTCGGCCCGCAGCCGCCTCAATGCATTACGCACCGCCTCACATCGTGCCTCCGTGTCCCTCTCTATATGTGCCTCCATGACCCTCTCTGTGTGCCTCCGTGACCCTCTCTGTGTGCCTCCGTGGCCCTCTCTTTGTGTCCCCCTCTATGTGCCTCGGTGATCCTCTCCATGTGCCTCCATGACCCTCTCTCTGTGCCCCCGTCACCCTCCCTCTGTGCCTCCGTGACCCTCTATATATGTGCCTCCGTGTCCCTCTCTATGTACCTCCGTGACCCTCTATATGTGTGCCTCCGTGATCCTCTCTCTGTGCCTCCATGACCCTCTATATATGTGCCTCCGTGACCCTCTCTATATGCCTCCGTGACCCTCTATCTGTGCCTCCGTGACCCCCACTATGTGCCTCTGTGACCCTCTCTCTGTGCCTCCGTGACCCTCTCTCTGTGCCTCCGTGACCCTCTATATGTGTGCCTCCATGACCCTCTCTCTGTGCCTCCGTGACCCTCTATATGTGTGCCTCCATGACCCTCTCTCTGTGCCTCCGTGACCCTCTATATGTGTGCCTCCATGACCCTCTCTCTGTGCCTCCATGGCCCTCTCTCTGAGTGCCTCCGTGGCCCCTCTCTGTGTGTCCCTCTCTGTCCTTGCGAACTTACCGCGGACTTCGCTCCAACTTCACTCCAACTTCACGCCACGTCGCGCCACTCACCCAACCTCCGCGAGGCCCCCACTGCCAGTTTGGTCGCGCTCGCCGCATGCAGGCGCATGCTGGTGGGACCGGCCCTGTACGGGGATCACCGAACTTCCGCGCGGCCCCCGCTTCCAGTTTGGTCGTGCTCACCGCATGGAGTCGCATGCTGGTGGGACAGGCCCTTTAGAACAAAAATAATGTCTTATTTTAATTATATGTGGGCATGGTCTGTGTAATATTATCTACAGGTCTGATCTCTGCAGGAAGGATACGTTTGTGATAGGGAATGTGCAGCTAAGGAGCATCAGTTCGTTGGAGGCCGCGACGGCAGACGCCTCGCAGGTGACCTCATAGAGCCGGGTGGTGGATTCCTGCATCGATGGAACCTCCATCGACGGAGCCCCGCATCCAGACTCTGGGTTGGTTCTGCAGAGGTGTCAGGAAGGGACCCGGCAGCGGTCATTGAGGATGTCGGGTCGCTGGTCATCAAGGGCACCGGTCAATGAAGATGGGCCACATGGGAGCCGGAGACGCGCCACCGGGAACAAAGGGGGAAGAAGCGTGGGTAACCACCATGCGGAGGGTGGGGAAGAACAATGAGGACCCAACATGGGGGGACCACTATGAAGGGCAGGGGAAGGGGGCAGGGAGCAGGGGGCGGGGGGAGAACAAAGGAGGACTTGGCGCAGGATAGTTTGTAACTTTGTCGGTGCCCTTTATGTAGCGACTCTTTGCATACCTTGGGTAGACAAAACAAAGAATTTCACTGTCACCCGTCACATGTGACAATAAAGTATTTATTCATTCATTCAGATTGATACTTGGAATTGGGGATTTCTCCCACAAGGAAAATTTAAGCAGACTGGATCGATGGTCAGTAGAGAAGAGAAAAATGAGAGGTGATCTCATTGAAACACAGTCAGCTCGTATGGCTGATTAAATGTTGGGTTAATGTTTTCCTTGATTGAGACCAGGGATTATAGTCTCAAAGTAAAGGATCTGCCATTCAGGATTGAGGTGAGAAGATGTTTCTTCACCCAGTGAGTAGTGACTCTTTGGAATTCTCTCCCTGAAAGGAATGTGTAGCCTTGGAGGCTGAGTATATTCAAGGCAGAGATCGATAGACCATTCGGGTAATAATGGAATCAGTGGATGTGCAGGAGGCTTGTACAGAAAAGTGTCACTGCAGTAAAAGATCAGCAACCATCTTGTAAAATAGCAGTATAGACACTAAGGGCTGAATGGGTTACTCCTGATTTAATTTCTAATGTTCTCACGTTCACACACTCTACCATCATTAATAGTAAGATTAAATGAGAACTTACCAGTTTGAGGTTTGATCTTTATTTTATGAGGAGTTACGATGAGGGATTACGTGAAGACCCCGCCAGGACGAATGCGCGACATTCTTCAAAGCAGTGGTGTGAAATCACAGATACCAGAGTAGACTAATATAGTAAGATAAGAGAGAACTTCCATACCAGTTGAACTTTATAATAGAGGGTTTTGGGAGCGGAGGGCACGTAATCCCTCATCGTAACTCCTCATAAAATAAAGATCAAACTTCAAACTGGTAGGTTCTCATTTAATCTTACTATTTTACTTCGGAGTCACGTGAGTGACTACGTGAAGATTTCAAAGCTCTGTGATTTCATGCCCTGGAACGAGACCATGCTCACACACTGCCATTCTGGGACGGAGGATGAACGTATTTCACAAACGACACTGTGCTGAAAAACAATAAAGGTATTATTCATACCTAAAATAATATGCCCCACATTGGGTAATTTATTTTACAGAACTTAATTTTTCCCTGCAAACGTCTCAGGATCGGCCACGGGTTTATTATAAAGCATTGAATGCGTTCATTGCTCCACCCCGCTGTGGCAAGGATGTGGTCCATAGGAACTCCCATCATCCTAGCGTCCGATGTAGATGCAGCCCTGTTGGAGTGAGATTTGAAACATTAGTATTCACCACTGCACGTAATACCACCAGAAACATCTGGATATGGTTTGCACTGTGACCTTAGGCGAGGGCATTTATGGATAATGAGAAAGCTCTCTCCGTGCCCATAAGTGTCTAGGTGACTATATATTGGAAAATATGTGTCACTATGCAGGGCCGACTATCTGCAGGATAGGCCAGAACTCTAATATTGGCCAAAGGAACCGGGTCAGTCTTGTTTAAGTACCCCTGTATGTAGCAGGTTATCTGCCATTTGTGACAGACATGACGTCCTATTCTAGCTTGTGTAAGGACTGGACCCGTTGTGCTGATCCAAGTGCCATAATCATTCCCATCTAGGATATTAGTTTGTCCAGAGTGACCCCCGATATTGGTGTCCATCCTCGTAACATGGTGTACTACCTATGTCCCATATATAGGTGTATCTGGGCCTGGGGGGAATAGAGTACAAATACCCCTCATTCGTTTAGGTACTAGTGGGTGTGACCCTATAGCCAGGTGATCACTCCCTCTGCCCAGATATTAGATAGGGCACTCCTTGCACAATAATGGCACTGTAACTCAATCCTTCATCGAAATGAAGGGTGGCCAGAACTCCAGCACTTCAGTGTTGGTGGCTGAGTCATATGTAGTGTTCATCCTGGTGCTGAACACTTCCCTATTTCCTGACATATGTCAGGTACTGTCATCTCGTGGACTCCCTGCACGACGCTGAGATGGCATTGATCGTCCTGTCGGAGAGTCCGTATCCCAGAAATGGCCTGTTCAGAAACTGCAAATCAACAAGTTCATACAGTCATGGCACGGATACTTTCCCGCACGGGGTGTGCCAACCTCCTTGGCCGTTGTTGATCCAGGTGCAGGGTTCTGAGACCATCTGTGTACTGTTGGGAACCATGGTACCCGTTGCGGCGTCTTGTTTAATTATTGTAAGACTCGCCTGATGAGGCAGAAGGGGAAAATGCATAGCAAAACAAATCCCCCCCCCCCAATGCAGCGAGAAATCGTCCATCGCTGCTGCCCCTGGGTCTGGTTCCCAAGCAACATATGTTGGTAGTTGGTGAATTAGTCCGGATGGAAAAAAGGTCGATATCTGGTGTCCCATACCGGTCTATAATATCTGTAAACACTTTCCGATCCAACATCCATTTAATGTTGTCGTTGAATTTACGTGACCTGATGTCTGCCACTGTATTTAGCTTGCCTGGAAGGTAAGTGGTTGAGATCCAAATCTCTCTCCCAGACACCAGTGCCAGATATTATTAGGCAATTCATCACATGATATCGACTTTATTTCACCCATATGATTATATATAGGCCCCCAGTGTGGTATCAATCTGTACCGTACATGCAACTGGTGCTCATCTGAGCAGTAGGCCCTGAGTCCATGAAACGCTCCCAGCATTTCTAGATAATTAATTCCTAGTGCTTTAAACAGAATAATTTTTGTGCACTCATCTGCCACCACAACTTGCGGTGGTATTAGTTGCTCCCCAACCTTTAGCACTGGCATCAGTCTGTAATGTACCCTAGGGATATAGAATGGGGTGATGGGGTTAGGATAATATGGAACATTTCTATCCACCAGTTTAATTCTAATTTACTTTCCCTGGTAGTTGCATAGGCCTATTGAAATGGCCTGTATGATTTTTGAGAGCTAAAATTTCCCTCTTCCAGGTTTTAATAATGGAGTGGTCCAATTGTGCTGCTGGGAACGCAGCCACTAATTCCCAATCACTCTTGCTCCTTGCCGAATGGATGGTTCCCTGATGCCAGTGAGGCTTTTGCATACTCCCATCAAGTCTGTCACTTTGTTTGGTGGCAAGGTGATAGACATATGAACAGAGTCAGTAGTGAACCCCAAATAATCCATGGTAGTGGAGGGTTTCAATTTTGATTTATCTGGATGTACGTTAAACCTCTCTGTTGTGGCTGATACCACCAATGTAGCCAGCTCCAATTTTCACCTACAATGAGAATATCATCAAGGTAAGCCATGACGATATGGTTATGTTTCTTTAAGTATGCTAAAGCTGGTTTTAATAAATTTGTAATAGCCTGGGTGCTGATGACAACCCATTGGATAAGGCATACTGCCATTGCTGTCCCATCCAGATAAATTTCAGGTATTTACGATGACCCTGTGTGTGACAAACGTGTCTAATTTGAAATGGGCATACTGAACGGAAGTATTTAGTTCGGTCAAATCTATAATGATACGGCAACCACCATCTTTTTAGTTTTTTATAAATATATTTGATACGAACTCTTGAAATTCTCTGATTGTTTTCTCAATCCCTTTTGTGTTTAGTCTTAACAGTTCAGCATGGCCTGCTGTTCTCTCTTTTGTGAAGTATGAACTTCCTGCTAGGCGTATGCTGAACTGGGACGGTAGTTTGTATACAAATTCAATTTTGTAATTCTGAATACTTCCGAGTATGTAAAAGTTCAGAGGTAAAAGTGCAGCACACATGATGAAACAAGTGCAACCGTCCCCCAACTTTAATGAATCGGACATGCAATGTTTTTTAAGACAACCAGACCCACCTACCTCCATGGTTACCGGTGTTGTGTGGGTTGTCTCCGCAGTTGTTTCTTCTGGTATTGTGTTGCTGCGTTGTGGGGTTGGCGCGTTTTCCATGAAGGCCGGGCTGGGCCATGGTCTGAAAGACCGCTGTGCAGGTGGGCCGGCCTTCGAGCTTTCACCACCAGATGGTCTTCCATAGCAACCGATGTCTGGTGGGTGTGTAGGGGTGCTGCCGCTGTTGATAGGGGGTTTTAGAGGTGCTTGGCACCTTGATCAGGCCTATAGCCTTGGCTTCCTCATGCAGGTCTTTCACCTGCTTCGGGAGGTCCCCCAACAGCAATTTTGGCGCCTGTGTGCTACTTGTCTTGCATAATTCCGCACTTTCTTGATGATGCTCTTCCTGTAACTGTAAATCTCCACTGAGTATTACACAGTCTGCTAGAGCATCACGTAACTCTTCAGGCAAATCAACCCCATCAGTTGTCCTGGTACTGCTGTGATTTTAGCAGCCAGCAGTTTCCACTGGAGCTTCACCTCCTGGCTCCTTATAGATGGGCTCCTGTTGCCCCAGATGGGGTCATGGACTGCTGGTACTTTAAGAGAAATGGAGTTCTCTGGAGCAATGTACTTCCCAGCCATAAAGTTAATGGCTTGCTCCTGTAGCTGGTTTGTAGCCATGTATTTTTCACTGGCTTGCAGCTTTGTATAGGCAGTCCTTCTTGAGTTGATACAGCATGCCACAATCTTCTGCTGCTCTCTCTTCTGGCACCCCTCACAGTTGACTGTTCAGCCATTGCCCCTTCTTCAGGGTCAGCCCAGCTCTGACCCCTAATGCTCCCCTGCGAAGAGGGTGAGACATTTGGCAGTCCTTGAAAGGATGCTGCCGTGGGTCTGCGAAGAGACCCACTGTGACTCTGCCCCTGCATAAGCAGGTCACGCTGGAGCACTGCTCCCCACCCGCTCCCGCGGGAAAGACGCCCGCCGTCGCTATCTGTGAACGGGGTGTCTTCAGGTCCGGACCCAGCCGAGTCCACGGACCTGTCCGACTTCCGGGTGGTTTTGCCGCCGACCGCGGCGCACCTGCGGTCTGTAGCGGCGAGAAGCCGGCAGCTGCTGGCAGCACCTGCAGCTCTGGAGAGACGGCACGCTGCTGGCTGCTTCCACAGCAGCGGTATCAGCTGCTGCTCTCCCTTGCGCGACTCCATGGTGCTTCCTCCTGAAAAAGAAACACACCGAGTCGCCACGCTCACCAGAAAAGGTAAGACTTACCTTCAGTAATTTTTCAAGATTCGCGCTGGAGGAGCGGCGCTCCTCCCGACTGTCGCTTCCGCAATGCGTTCGACGATATGTCGCGCATGCGTCCTGGCGGGGTCTTCACGTAGTCACTCACGTGACTCCGAAGTAAAACTGTGGATACATCACCATAGAGTCATAGAATGATACAGCGTGGAAACAGGCCCTTTGGCCCAACTTGCCCACACCAGCCAACACATCCCAGCCACACTAGTCCTACCTGCCTGCATTTGGTTCATAGCCCTCCGAACTTGTCCTATCCATGAACCAGACGAATAAAAGGTAGTAAAGGTTTTTGAAAGAGACAGGGGAGGAAGTAGCAGGGAATTTGACTAGACAAGGCATGATATCAGGAATCTGGAAAACTGCTAACATGGTATAGTTGACTATGCTTGATCCAATCACAGATGCACATCAGAGGTGTTAAAATTACAGTAAAATCCCTCGCAATAACATACCTCTATATAGCGGATTTTGGTTACTGCATACCGAGGATCTTGTTGCCACCCACACCCCCCCCACCCCCCTCACGTCTGCCAGTCACTCCATGAGCTGACCTCACGTGACGTGCTTCCAGTTGATGGGAGCAGAGAGAGCGAGTAGCAGGAATGAGAACACGAACGATGCACTGTAGAGAAAGAGCTTTGAGACCTTGCTGATTTAGATTTCCATGCTGAAGTTGAGCATTTCTCTGTACTAAGTAGAGTGGCAATCAGTTTGCCACGAGTCTATTAGCCCATACTGGATTTATTTTATTAACATTTAATACAATGATTAATCATTATTGCTGGTATTTTTACTCAGTAATATTTGAAAACACATTGAGACAGTTTAAAACCCATGCTCTTGGAGAACAGCAATATTTTAAAATGTCTGATAGAAATGAAAAGACCTTGTTTTGGTGACACCCAGCTTGTATTTGTTGCTGGAATGAAAATAACCCTGAGGGAGATGGTGCATCCCAGCGTTAAACACCTGAAGCAGTGTGAGGTAATTTGAAAGAAAGGGGAGGTATGTTTTGTTGCAACTGAATATTAATGCAGGGATTCTACATAATTTATGGAATGGCATATTTGGAGTGTGTTAGGTACAGATTAGGTACAATTGCCTGCAAAAAAAAAACAAACCTACTGCTGAATGAAGAGATTGAAGATGCTAGAATCTTGAGTAAAACATAAGGTGCTGGAGGAACTTAAGTGGTCAGGCAGCATCTGTGGAGGAAATAGACAAATGGCATTTCGTGTCGGGATCCTTCTTCAGACAGTTAGGAGTAGGGTAGATAAAGCGGCAAAAGAGAGGTGGGAGTGGGCCAAAGCCTGGCAAGTGATAAATGGATACAGGTAGACGGGGTGGGTAGATGGGTGAAGTAAATGACCAAAGCTGAAGGTGATTAGGACACAAAGGTCTACTAGATAATGAGACAAGAGGAATAAAGCTGGAGGAAGGGATATGAATGGCACATGTTGAAGGGGAAAGCAGGGGAGATAAAAAAGGAAATGTGGGAATCATGGAAAATGATTGACTGGGTGAAAGAGGGGATAGGAGCATTGTGACTGGAGGAGTGGGTGAAAGTGGGAGAGAGATATGTATGCACCTGGATTGGGGGGCGGGGGTAGAGGGGGGTTTTGGATGGGTTTTATTTGAAATTGGAGAATTCAATGTTCATACCGTTGGGTTGCAAGCCACCCAAGTGGAATATGAGGTTTGCGTGTGGCCTCACTCGTGCAATGAGGAGGCCCGGGACAGAAGGTTCGTATGGAAATGGGAAAGGGAGTTACAATGGCTAGCAACTGGGAGCTCAATTTGATCACTGCTCTGCCCAAAGCGGAGGACTGGTGACGGGATCTAGGGAGTGGGTAGGGCAGAAGATGTCCTGGTTGGGGTGCTCCTAGGCCTGGCCAAGCTGGCCATCCGCAAGTCACAGCGCCAGGCAGAAGAGGGCTTTGTGCCCGGGTGGTGTTAGAGAGGGACATAGTTGTATTGTAGTTATTTAGTACATTTGTAAGGATTGTGGTGACATGGTTGATTTAAAATTTAATGTGGAGGTCATTTGGTGATTTTGTAATATGGTGGTGGTGTGTTGTCACGGTTTTGTTGTGTATTGTAATCATAATTAAACAAATTATTTTTGATTAAAAAAAAGACTGCCGGGAATGGCAGTGAGATGTGGATGCAGTCTAGTCCATCACACAAATCAACCTCTCCCCCATTGCGTCTATCCACACTTCCCGCTGGCTTGGGGAAACCAGCACTCAGGAGCACTCACATCCCGGTCAATCCCCCTTCTCCTGTCGAGCAGAAGTTAAAAATAAAACGTGAAAGCATGTACCACCAGTTTCAAGAACAGCCTCTTCTTCACAATTATCAGATACTTAAATGAATCTTTAACAAGCTAAGGATGTATTCCCAAACTCCCATTCTACCTCATTGATGCCCTTAAAAATGACTATAAATAGAAAAAAGTGACAATGTAAAGAGGAATAATGGGATGAATTCTGGAAAAGTGTCCAACAACACTTTGTAGGTCAATGGGCTTCCAGCCCAATGAGGAACAAAGCTGTGGTGGATAATATAAATGGGATGGGTGCTGTATTATTCAATGGGAAAACAATTCCATTATCATTATGATTGGTACGGATACTGAGAAGGATTAAGACGAATAAGGCCACTCAAATGTAGGGCAGACAATAGACAATAGACAATAGACAATAGGTGCAGGAGTTGGCCATTCGGCCCATCGAGCCAGCACCGCCATTCAATGTGATCATGGCTGATCATCCCCAATCAGTACCCCGTTCCTGCCTTCTCCCCATATCCCCTGACTCTGCTACCTTTAAGAGCCCTATCTATCTCTCTCTTGAAAGTATCCAGAGAACCGGCCTCCACCGCCCTCTGAGGCAGAGAATTCCGCAGACTCACAACTCTCTGTCAGAAAAAGTGTTTCCTCATCTCCGTTCTAAATGGCTAACCCCTTATTCTTAAACTATGGCCCCTGGTTCTCGACTCCCCCAACATCAGGAACATGTTTCCTGCCTCTAGTGTGTCCAAAACCTTAATAATCTTATAGGTTTCAATAAGATTCCCTCTCATCCTTCTAAACTCCAGAGCATATAAGCCCAGCCGCTCCATTCTCTCAGCATTTGACAGTTCTGTCATACCAGGAATTAACCTTGTAAACCTATGCTGCACTCCCTCAATAGCAAGAATGTCCTTCCTCAAATTAGGGGACCAAAACTGCACACGATACTCTAAGTGTGGTCTCACTAGGGCCCTCTACAACTGTAGAAGGACCTCTTTGCTCCTATACTCAACTCCTCTTGTTATAAAGGCCAACATGCCATTCGCTTTCTTCACTGCCTGCTGTACCTGCATGCTTACTTTCATTGACTGATGAACAAGGACCCCCAGATCCCGTTGTACTTCCCCTTTTCCCAACTTGACACCATTTAGATAGTAATCTGCTAATGTCAAAGAGTTGAAATAATTTCTGGACCAGGTGGACTGGAATCAAGGGTGGGCTTTGACATAGAAAGGGAATTTCAATGAGTCTGGTCACATTCCCACAGTGGAGAAAAGTAGACATTCAATGTTAGAGGCCCCTAATATTAAAGATTATAGAATTAAAAATAAAATAGGAAATGCTGCTTGTAATCATTGCTGGACTACTGATGCAGGAAATGAAGGTGAATACAGGAAGTATGGGGGTGGGGTGGGGGGGCAGCAGTGACATTAATGGATATAAAATCTCAAAGATTTTGATTAGTAAGTAATTGAATATTCTCTCCTAAACATGCAAATGTCATAAAAGGTGAGAGTAATATAACCAGATTAGTAACCAAAGTCCAAACTTTTGAGTGTTTCTGAGACACATCATGAATACTTTGCAGCTGCCTTCACTAAAGCGGAAGTGAAGAAACTGGGTAGCTTAAAAATAGGCAAGGGGAGTTGAAAATGCAGCAATGTTTAAGATATGAAAGTTGTCAGTCATAACCTCTGGTAGACACAAAATGCTGGAGTAACTCAGCGGGACAGGCAGCATCCCTGGAGAGAAGGAATGGGTGATATTTTGGATCGGGACCCTTCAGTCTGGGACTCATGGGAGAGGGAGACACAGAGATATGGAAGGGTAGTGTGAAAAACGAGACAAAAAGGAATAGGTGACGCTTCAGGTCGAGACTCTGCGTCAGACAGGTTCTGACTGTATATGTTCTGCCTTTGGGCTATAGGATAGCATGGATATAAGCTGCAGAAACATTGACCACATTCCTCCTTCAATGAAGATATGCCAAAGGACAGGAGTACACAGAGGGAGAGGGATGAATGTGATGCATACAGTCTAATCTCTTCGCACTCCATGTGGGGGATGTTTGCGACAAATTTAATTGGCAAGTCATTAAATATGCAAAGTCAAATCTTCACTGACTTGATAAATTCTCTGAAGAAGGGTTGATGAGGGAATTGTGGAGTTTTAAAAATGTAACCAGTCAAGGAATGTGGGCTTTGCAGATTGTGTAACCATTTAATTTCCCTGTAACAAAAATCAAGCAGCAGGAAAGGCAGACTTCCTCATCCCTCCGGAGGCAGAGCGACGGTCATTGTTTTGGGTCGAGACATTTACATTTATGACTCCGGCATCTATATAGTCGCTTGTGTCTCCATTTACTTGCCCATCACTAATACTTGTTGAGAAAGTGGTGGGTGAGCTGCCTTCCTGAACCTCTGAGGTCCTTGAAGTGTTGATAGACACACAATAGTGTTGGGGAGGGACTTTCAGGATTTTTACTCAATAATGATGAAGGAACAGTGACCTGTTTCCAAATCAAGATGGTATGCCACTTGGAAGGCAACTTCTGCATTCCCTTACTGCTGTGGTCAATGTCCTTCTCGCCAGAGGAGCTTGTAGGTTTGGAAGATGCTGCCCAAGGAGTCTTGGTGAGTTGCGGCAGTGCATCCGTAGATGGTACAAAGCACTGCTAGTTTGGAGTGAGTAGATTGTTGTGAATGGGGTGCCTAACAAGTGGGTTACTATCTCTTGTGTGGTGTCCATCGATCTGAGTGCATTGAAGCTGCCTTCACCCATCTATTTATATTGACTTTCAAGTGTTCAAATACAGCTATATCAATGTGCACTGCTCTAGCTCACATGGTCCAGTTCAGTTCAGTTTAGTTTATTGTCACGTATACCGAGGTACAATGAAAAACATTTGTTGTGTGCTAACCAGTCAGCAGAAAGACAATACATAATTACAATTGGGCCATTCACAGTGTGCAGTTACATGATAAGGAAATAACATTTAGTGCAAGGTAAAGCCAGTAACATCTGAACGAAGATAGTCCAAGGGTCACCAATGAGGTAGATAGTAGTTCAGGACTGTGTTGAATGAAACTGCAGATGCTGGTTTAAACCGAAGATAGGTACAAAAAGCTGGAGTAACTCAGCGGGTCAGACAGCATCTTATGAGAAAAGAAATAGGTGACGTTTCGGGTCGACACCCTTCTTCAGGACTGTTCTCTGGTTGCGGTAGGCTGATTCAGTGACCTATTAACAGCTGGGAAGAAGCTCTCTCTGAATCTGGAGGTGTGTATTTAAACACTTCTAGATCTATTGCCCAATGGGAGATGGAAGAAGAGGGATTGGCCAGGGAGCGACTCATCCTTGATTATGCAGCTGGCCTTGCCGAAGCAGCGTGAGGTATAAATTGAGTCGATGGAAGGGAGGTTGGTTCGTTTGATGGCCTGGGCTGTGTCCAAAGTTTGCTGCAATTTCTTGCGGTCTTGGATGGAGCTCTACCCAAACCGAGCTGCGATGCATCCCGTTGTGGTCTTTGAGCCAAATCCGGTCTTGCACTGGTTCCACTTGGCCCATAGTGATGCAAGAGACCCAGTCCTCATCTGTTCAGTGTTAATTAATTAGGACAAAGATTTTGTATGGTGCGACCAACACCTAACGAGCAGGAATTGGGACCGTGTAGAACCATGAGTGCTGGCAATAATCTTTTGCTGTACTACAATCTTTGAAACTCTGAATGATCTGGATTTCATCTGAGAGATCTACTACAAATAAAACACAAAGAGTGTGCAACAGTGGTGTGCAAAATCTGACTTACTCTGATGGCTTGGTGAGATCTTCGTGCCCATCCACAGAATTGATTATTAATTAGAACCTCCAATTATATATCCTTTTCCTGATCATCATGGCTAGGCTTAAGTGCCTTAAAGATGAATGAAAGACTGGACTAGGGAAACCTCCTGGCTCCTGGCAATTCCAGGACTTCTTAAGTGGAGAAGGAGCATTCTGAATGGTAGAAAGAACTTGGAAGCCACCAGATGTCCTTTGTAAGTGGCAGCAGAAACACAGCACTCCCTGAACCATTAGATAGTAATATCTTTACAAATCTGTTGTGCTGCTTCAAGTAAGAGTTTCATTGTTCTGTTTTGGGACATGTGACAATAAAACACTCTTGTAAATACAATAAAGCCCCTCCCTTCAGCTTCTTCTTTCGTGTGGCGTGCACAGCCTAAAGTTGTTGGATAACTTGTTCTATTTGATCTTCCATTTGTGCACGTCGAGTTGATTGCATTAGTCGAAACAGTGTGGACCACGTGAAGGTTGCAATCTTCCACCCCAGACCCTCCCTCAGCACCCTCCTGTCTCGTTTGCTGTAAAGTTTTTGGGTCCCACATCAGCTCATCAGAAACCATAGAACAAGAAGTAAATTGAACTCTAGACACCACTTCAGGGAGATTAAAGTTGCTGAGTGAACAGCAAGTCGAGAATTTTACCCGTGGAGAACCTTTCTCCAAGGTATTATTGAGACCCTGACTCCGGAGTTGGTGCGTAATTAGGCAATCAATGGTGCCCGCCAATTCGTGGTGCGGGGATTCACCTGTCTGGGTGGAAACGGCAAACTTCACTCACCACATCCAGCATCCTCCTCATGCTCTGGCTCAGCGGTCACTGGCTGTCCCGGGTCGTCTTCAAACAGCAGCTGGGCTTCTGGCTGGAGACGATGAGGTGCTGAGTGGTGTCCTTGCACGGCTAGTGGATGCCCGCGAGTCCCGCTCTTCTCGTTCCCGGTCCCGCCGGAGGTGTTGCACCACTAAGAGCTCCAACCGCTCTATGCGACCGTCCCTGCTATATGCAGCGGACAAGCCGACTTCCCCAGGCCCTGCAAACTCACTGGGGCTTCCATCATCGGACCACACCTCCATAAGGTGCTGTCTAGGGTCCAATGGCAGGTCGTCGTAACCTACAGCCCAAGTAGGATCATACGACTCCCGCACGGACTCTCCGCTAGTCTGTCTTCTCCCAGACTGTGGCGGCCCACCTGTTTGATAAGAAAGGCAGGTGAGTTGAATCGGCGCCGGTCCCCGGAACCTGGCTCCCCGGAGTCCGTGCAGGCTTACCTCCACACTTGCCCATCTTTTGGCGTGGAGGCGCATGGTCGGCCGCTCCCAGAGCTGAGCTGACCGACTGCTTCCTGCTGCCACCTCCGCCCTTGACCACAGCCTGACGGGGTGTGTTGTCGGCGGTATCTGCTCCAGCAGGCCTACACGACGCAGCAGTGATGTTGCCAGACTGCACTACGGCAGATATCCCTGGCTGTGGTACGTATGTGCACATTGCAGGGCTCCCCTGTCGTGCGGCTGTCCCCCGGCCCAGCCCCCTCGGGTCTTCTGGAGCTCGGGGAGGGGTTGCCTGTAAAGAACGACCCCCCCCCAGCCTGCCGATGCAAATGCGCGCGACGATAAGCCGCGCATGCGTGCTGGCGGGGTCTTCACGAAGTCACTCACGTGACTCCGAAGTAAAATAAAACTCAGAAATATAGTATTCAGTGAAGAGAGCAGTAAAATACATCAGGAAGAAAGAATGTTTTAAAGGGCTTTTATGTGACAGGTAAGATTTGTTGCTGATAATGTCATGATTAATTTTGGAAGAAGATAGTATGGTGCAGGTGCAGGTGCAGGGTACATATACAGAGGAACATGTTTTATTGAAGGTGACAGAAGTTGAAAAGACTTTTGGGGATGTGTGTATATTTCCAAAAAGTGCTATGTATTTCAAAAGCTAAGAAGTCATGCTAAACCTTCATAAAGGTAGAGCCAGGAGGGAAATGCAATAATGCAAGAAAGTAATCAGAAACTTGCTGTGATTGAGATATTGAGCATCACGAGATCTTGTGGGATTGACCTCTATATATATATCACCTGTAGTATCCATTCTCGGATCCATATTAGGATTAATATTAGAGGGACTGCAGAGGAGAGTTACTAGTATTTTGCCATGAGATGATGGAGTGAAAATCACATTTTGACTACCTTCCCAATTCAGCGCCCACATTTTCCTCCTTAAGGCAGCTCTCTACTTACCTTGTTGCTCATTTAAAGTCAATGTTCTCCAGCACCAATCCCAACCCAAGAACAGTAAGAATGGCTCCACTGAGGTATTAGCAGAAAAAACAGAGCATTTTTCGAAGACATGGACACCATTCATTGATTTACTACAAGGATAGTATGGTGCAACACAATTTTGGAGTTAAATCTAATTACGGGTTGGGTGATGGGTGGGGAGGGATGCGAGGCAGGTATATCACCACGGGGGTACACAAAAGGCTGGAGAAACTCAGCGGGTGCAGCAGCATCTAAGGAGCGAAGGAGATAGGCGACGTTTCGGGTCGAGACCCTTCTTCAGACTGGTCAGGGATCAGGAAAACGAGAGATATAGACGGTGATGTGGAGAGATAAAGAACAATGAATGAAAGATATGCAAAAAAGTATCGATGATCAAGCCATTGTAAGCTGTTTGTGGTGTGAAAATGAGAAGCTAGTGCGACTAGGGTGGGGGAGGGAGATAGAGAGAGAGGGAATGCCAGGGCCCGAGGGCTGAGGGAGAGGTGGGAAGGGGAGGAGACAGCAAGGGTTAACAGAATTCAGAAAATTCAATGTTCAAGCCCAGAGGATGCAGACTCACCAAGCGGAACATGAGGTGCTGTTCCTCCAACTTACGGTGTTGCTCACTCTGGCCGTGGAGGAGTCCCAGGACCGAGAGGTCGGATACGGAATGGGAGGGGGAGTTGAAGTGCTGAGCCACCGGGAGGTCGGCTTGGTTATTGCGGACCGAGTGGAGGTGTTCGGCGAAACGATCGCCAAGCCTCCGCTTGGTCTCACCGATATAGATCATCTGGCATCTGGAGCAGCGGATGCAGTAGATGAGGTTGGAGGAGGTGCAGGTGAACCTCTGTCGGACCTGGAAGGACTGCTTGGGTCCCTGAAAGGAGTGGAGGGGGGAGGTGAAGGGACAAGTGTAGCATTTCTTGCGGTTGCAAGGGAACCTTATCTCCTTCGCTCCTTAGATGCTGCTGCACCCGCTGAGTTTCTCCAGCCTTTTGTGTACCCTCGATTCTCCAGCATCTGCAGTTCCTTCTTTAACACACGTATATCACCTTTTGTTTTTCTTTCTGCTTTTGTCTTTTTATTTCACTATGTCTTCCTTATTTATTTTACTTATTCACTCTTTGGCTACACCACTTTGGTAGTCTAGGGGTTCTATCCTTGCACATTCCACTTTTCCTCTCTCCTGCTTTTTCTTTCTTATTTTCTCTCAGCTATAGCTAAAATCAAAATTGAAGCTGTACAATAACTGTATTATGTCATATGCCGCTGGTTATATTTTTGTACCCTTGCTTCACTGAGAAATATCTTCACTCTTTTGCAGCTCACTCTCTCTCCACTGTCTTCTCAATCTCAATCTTTTCAACCTACATCTCTGTTGACTTTGCTCCGAGTTCTTCTTGTTATCGAGTCCGCACACAAGGTTAGTTGTTCAGCCAGGGCTGACACACTTCCCGGCATCTGCATTCAATTGTGTCTGTCTTGTGCTTCTTGTGCGTGGTGGTGGAAACAGGGCCGTGACGTGAACGCTCTTCCCTTGACCCCGCTCTCTGAGTTCTTCCTCTTGAATTCACTCCAAACATGTAAAATCCCCAAACTAGTCCCTTATTTACCATTTGACCTTACTATCCCACAAGATCTCATGATGCTCAATATCTCAATCATAGCAAGTTTCTGATTATTTTCTTGCATTATTGCATTTCCCTCCTGGCTCTACTTCCTATTGTACCTTCCAAAGTGCTTACATCGGCATTTTCAAAAACTCAGTCGTGTGAACTTTGGCCTATTTTAGGCATTGCATCTTGGATCGCTGAGCAACTGCCGAACCCTTGGTCAGAAGGAACTGCAGATGCTGGTTTACACCGAAGATTGACACAAAATGCTGGATTAACTCAGCGGGACAGGCAGCATCTCTGGAGAGGAATGGGTGACATTTCATGTCGAGACCCTTCTTCAGACTGAGAATCAGGGGAGAGGGGGACACAGAAGAGATAAGGAAGGGTAAGGTATAAAAACAAGACATCAAAAGAGATGCAGACCAAGGAAAATGTAGAATAGATCATTGTTAGCTAGGAGATGTTGACAACAAAACAAACAGGGTTAAAATGTAATTGGGGACAGTCAGACTGGTTAGACAACTGGGAAGGGGGGGAGGATGGAGAGAGATATAGGGTTACTTGAAGTTAGAGAAGCCAATGTCCATACCGCTGGCGTGTAAGCTGCACAAGCGAAATATGAGGTGCTGTTCCTCCAATTTGCGCTGGCCCTCACTCTGACAATGGAGGAGGCCCAGGACAGAAAGGTCAGATTGGGAATGGGAGGGGGAGCTATAGTTTTAGCAACTGGGAGATGAAAAAGGTTTAGGTGAACTGAGTGGTGGTGTTCAGCGAAATGATCGCCGAGCCTGCGCTTGGTCTCGCCGATGTAGAGGAGTTGACACCTGGAACAGCAGATACAGTAGATGAGGTTGGAGGAGGTGCAAGTGAACCTCTGCCTCGCCTGAAAAAAATGTCAGTGTCCTTGGACGGAATCATGGGGGGAGTATAGGGACAGGCGTTGCATCTTCTGCAGTTGCAGGGGAAAGTACCTGGGGAGGGGGTGGTTTGGGTGGGAAGGAATGAGTCGATCAGGGCGTTGCGGGGGGGGGGGGGGGTGTGTCAAACGGTCTCTGCTGAAAGCTGAAAGGGGTGGAGATGGGAATACGTGGCTTGTAGTAGGATCCCGTTGGAGGTGGTGAAAATGTCGGTGGATTTTTCTCGATTATCTATCCTCGATTTCAACCAGCATCTGCAGTTCCCTCCTACACTTTGCACCCAATCTGAGTTTGAGTTTGAGCTTAGTTTATTATCACGTACACTGAGTTACAGGGAAAACCTTTGAAGAAGGGTCTTGCCCTGAAACGTCACATATTCTTTTGAGGAAATTTAGGAATATGAGGGGAGGTACAGTATTTAGCAACCGGGGGATCAGGAATGTTATGCGGACTGAGGGGAGGTGTTCAGCGAAATGATCCTCGAGCCTGCGCTTGGTCTTCAAATCCTTGTCTTCAGTTTGTTCCCATTATAACCATGGTGGTCCCTTACTTTGGCTGCTCTCTTAATGCCATTTACAGCCAGTTCAAGGTACCTAGGCGTGAATAGATGTGGTTGGTAATTAGGCAACCATTCATCAACTCATTTGGTTAGACCACATAAAACAAAATTGCCAAAATTGTGTCTACAAAACGTAAAATAATTGTAATGTAAGGATCTTACTGGACTGGCAAGTCATCTTCTGGATTTGGTGAGCATTCTTCAGACTGATGTCAAGGGAGGGGGTAGGACAAAGAAAGAATGTAGGTGGAGACAGTGGGACTAGTGGGAGAACTGGGAAGGGAGAGGGAATAGAGAGAGAGAAGGCAAGGGCTACCTGAAATTACTCCTTTCCTCCTTCCCAATTCTCCCACTAGTTCCACTGTCACCACCTATATTCTCTCCTTGTCGTATCCCCTCCCCTGACATCAGTCTGAAGAAGGGTCTCGACCCAAAACATCGCCAATTCCTTCTCTCCATAGATGCCGCTTCACCCGCTGAGTTTTTCTTCCATTTTGTGACTACCTTCTATTTTACCAGCATCTGCAGTTCTTTCTTAAATACATCCTCTGGATTTGTTTCTCTACTAGAAACCATCTACTTAACTCTCACTTCCTACCATCTCCAATAACAAATGCAAGAAAGTTAGGTCACGGGTTTGTTTGGTACCAAGGTTGAAACCACCTGTATACCACATCTGCCACCTCTCTCCTTCTTTAACTCACTGGGGGAACCATTTAATTGCTCTGCTAACCTGCAGTTTGAATTTCCTTCCCACCAGACTGCATGCCAACAAATTCATCCTCATCAGATGCCTCACCTGCAGTTTCCTTGATCCTATTGATAATATTGGCCAAATAAATACGTCACAAAATGGAGAATCTCTGCATCAGCAAAGCCTGCTTGTCATCTTTCTGTGAAAAGCTGCAAAGCCATGAGGCTCATGGTTCCAGGGTGTTAGGGACCTGGGAGGAAGTCAAGCACAGTGTGATGTCCAGATGCCCCCCTCTATTGTTAATATGTATGAGGGTTTTGCAGAAAAAGCTGAGCTGGGTTGCAAATGCATGATCAGGATTGGTTATAGAATGTTTTAAAAGTATTGTTAATTATGTTGCAGAGTATTTGTGCTGTTGTCTTGTGATTGGTCAAAGTATGGAGCATTGTTCAAATTGTTTATACTACCTGGGGAAATGTTTCTTTAATTTGGTGAACTGTCGAATATC
Source organism: Okamejei kenojei (assembly GCA_035221665.1). NCBI lineage: Eukaryota > Metazoa > Chordata > Chondrichthyes > Rajiformes > Rajidae > Okamejei > Okamejei kenojei. The sequence goes on along the minus strand of CM069141.1, from coordinate 64,947,086 downwards.
CTGTTGCAGAAGGGAGTGCTGACACCAAGTTCCACGAGTTTGAACTTGAGTCTGAAGATGAGCTTGGGTGGGATAATGGTATTGAAAGCAGAGCTATAGGCGATGAAAGGTAATCTGACATAGGTGTTCTTCTTATCCCGGTGTTCCAGGGATGAGTGTAGGACCAGGGAGAAGGCATCAGCCATGAACCTATTGTGGCGGTAGGTGAACTGCAGTGGTGAAACCATCACAGAATACCTGCTCAGTCCACAAAGAATTACTTAAACATCCAGTCGCCCGTCTTTGCGAGGAACACAAGAGGGAGCAGAAGGGGATCACCCACTTGGAATTTCTGTCCGAAATGCTTTAATGCATTATTATCTGCACTGAGATGCAAGATGGGCATGTTCCTATATTGTTAGGTATATAACTGTCCACCAACATCTGCAAACACATGTGGTAGAAGTGCACCTGCTGTGTTATTTAATCTTGGTTGTCAGATTGCCTAGCATTGTCTATTGCACGTTGATTTTGTTTTTATCAACATGTCTGATATCAACATCTGTAGATATACCTGATGCTCTTGCCAGCATATCCTCCTGAACTCCTCACTGGTTGATCCCTGGCTCCACAGTAATGGCAGAGTGAGGGACATGCCAGAGTACGCGGTTACAGATGGTGGTGGATCATATTTCAGCAGATGTTTTTGGTCCACAGTGCCACATGGATACCGAGCTTTGAGTTTTCACAATTGTAATGACTCTCTCTCTTTCTCTCTTCGCCACCGTGCCACCAAAGTAAAAGCAATGCTGGAGATGCCGGGGATTGAACCCGGGACCTCACACATGCGAAGCGTGCGCTCTACCACTGAGCTACATCCCCAGGCACTTGAAGTTGGCTTATATTGCCTTGTATCTTGATCTGATCAAGGTTTCTAAATTAGGTTGATTTCTAAGATTAAACCTGGGTTGCTCATGAAACAAATGATGTGATTTTTCCTTGTGTAACAGAAAGCGGGAACAATTGGAACTTGCAGGACTGAGATGGATAGATATTTGTTGGGTGCGGGCAATGAGTGATAAAGAGATCAGGAGGAAGTTCATGGTCTATGGTGTAGAACCAATGGGTGGTGGAATGGTGCAGCTGGCAGAGCTGCTGCCTCACATCTCCAGCTACCCGGGTTCGATCCTGAACTTGGGTGCAGGCCCTGTGGAGTTTACACAGTTCCCCTCTGTCTGCGTGGATTTCCTCCGGGCACTCTTTTTTTTTAACCCAAATATATTTCCTGTTTGATAGATTAACATAGAAACATAGAAAATAGGTGCAGGAAGAGGCCATTCGGCCCTTCGAGCCAGCACCACCATTCATTGTGATCATGGTTGATTGTCCCCAATCAATAACCCGTGCCTGCCTTCTCCCCATATCCCTTGATTCCGCTAGCCCCTAGAGCTCTATCTAACTCTCTTCAATCCATCCAGTGATTTGGTCTCCACTGCCCTCTGTGGTAGGGAATTCATCAAATTCACAACTCTCCGGGTGAAAATGTTTTTTCTCCCCTCAATCTTAAATGGCCTCCCCTTGATTCTAAGACTGTGGCCCTTGGTTCTGGACTCGCCCAACATTGGGAACATTGTTTCTGCATCTAGCTAGTCCAGTCCTTTTATAATTTTATATGTTTCTATAACAGCCCCCCCATCCTTCTAAACTCCAGTGAATACTATCCTAGTCTTTTCAATCTTTCCTCACAAGACAGTTCCGCCATCCCAGGGATCAATCTCCTGAACTTACACTGCACTGCCTCAATCACAAAGATGTCCTTCCTCAAATTAGGAGAACAAAACTGTACTCAATACTCCAGATGTGGTCTTACCAGAGCCCTATACAACTAGCCAATGTACTGTACAATAGTAAGATTAAACGAGAACTTACCGGTTCAAAGTTTGATCCTTATTTTATGAGGAGTTACGATGAGGGATTTCGTGAAGACCCCGCCAGCATGCATACGCGACATTCTTCAAAGCAGCGGTGTGAAATCACAGATAGTAGAGTTGACTGAAGATAGTAAGATAAGTGAACTAACATATCAGTTGACCATATAATAGAGCGTTGGGAGCGGAGGGCACGAAATCCCTCATCGTAACTCCTCATGAAATAAGGATCAAACTTCGAACTGGTAAGTTATCGTTTAATCTTACTATTTTACTTCGGAGTCACGTGAGTGACTTCGTGAAGATTTCAAAGCTCTGTGATTTCATGCCCTGGAAACGAGTCCATGCTCGCACACTGCCATAATGACCAATGGAGGAAGTAGGTTAACGTATTTCAGACTTGAAACAGTGCTGAAAAACAATAATGTATTTATTTAACAACAAATAATAAACCCCTAACTTCAGGGGAAAAATTATGATACAGAACTTAAAATAATATCTGCAAAAATTGCAGGTGTGGTCACAGGTTTATTATAAAACCGCTGAAAAGTTGATTCATTGGACCAACCCGCCGTTGCAAGGATGTGGTCCATGGGATCTTCCATCATCCTCGCCGCTGATGTAGACGCAGCCCTGGTAGAATGAGATTAAAAAATGTCAGTGTCAACCCCTGCTGCACTTCCCACCCTGAGCCATCTTGAGATGGTCTGTATGGTTACCCTGTGGTGAGTGCGTTTAAAACTTATCAAAAGGCCCATTTCCGTACCCCTGAGATTTTTAGTGACCTCTAGGTAATGATGACGGTGGGTTGTTATGCAAATGCGTCTGTCTATTGGATAGGCCAGGAACTCCAATTTGAGTCCAGATGACCCAGGCCTGTTTTGTTTGAGTAACTCATGTATGTAAAAGGTTACCTTATTTGGAGTTGATATCATGGCATCCAATTTTAGTTTATGCAGGGCCTGGACACACTGCGCAGTAACAAGTGCCATAAGCATCACTACCTTGTAGGTGAGCTTGGTCAATGAGGGGGACGTGACTGGTGCCCAATCCCTGAGCAGGGTCAGGACTAGCCCAATATCCCAGGTCTGAGAATATCGAGGCCTGGGAGAGTTAGAGTTAAAAATACCCCTCATGAGTTTAGACACCAGGGGGTAGGATCCTACTCCAAGGTGTTCGAGCCCAAGCCCCAGATAGGAAGATAAAGCACTTCTGGCACAGTTGATGGCACTATAACTCAAGCCCTCATCATAATGAAGGCTAGCCAGGAATTCCAGTACATCCGTGATAGTGGCTGTATTGTACATGGGCCCTGCTGGAGGCTGCGTAGGCGTGCTGTTGCTGGCTGACTGAGGACCTGATAGTGGTCGGCGCCTTGATCTTACCGACAGCTTTTGCCTCTTCATCAAGGTCTTTGACCTGTTTGGGCAGGTTGTCCCCGAACAGCAGAGTAGGCGGCTGTGCGCTGCTGGTTTTACACAACCCTGCGAGCTTTGGGTTCAGTGTAGGCTGGATTGCACATTTCCTGAAGCAATCTATTTCAAATTGGACATTGCAGAATAGTGCCAGAGCATCCTGCTGCTCGTCCGTCATGTCTTTCCCATCTATCGACCTGGCAAACGCAGTAGTGCCCGAGGCCAGTAGTTTTAATATTTTTTGCATCTTGACCTCTTGGGTCCTGATGCTGGGACTGATATTTCCCCAGATGGGATTGTTGACTGCAAGCATATTAAGAGATATACAGTTCTCCGGAGCAAGGTACTTGGCCGTGGTGTCATTCATGACTTGCTCCTGCAGCTGGTGCTTGTTAAATAGTTTATACTTGCCGCCAGCTGTGGTTGTAACGGCTGTCCCTTCTGTGATGCTATTGCAAATTTTGATACCATTCCAAGAAGCTCCTCTTCCTGCACTCCTAACACATTGGGTTCATCAGCCAACCCCTCTTCAGAGTCAGCCCAGACCTGACTCCTAATGCGCCCCTGCGAAGAGGGTGAGACATTTGGCAGCCCTGGGAAGGGTACTGCCCTGGGTCTGTGAAGTGACCCACGGTGACCAGACTCCTGCTGGAGTAGGTCATGTTGGAGCAGCTGCTCCACCATCTGCTCCATGCGGGATAATCGACCGCCGTCGCCACCCGTGAACGGCAGGTCGTCTTGCACGCTCAGCCGAGTCAACGGGGCTGCCCGACTTCCGGATGGCTTTGCTGCCAGTTCGCGGTGTTCCTGCGGGCTGTAGCGGCAGGAAGTCGGGGGCTGCGTTTGTTCAATGGCCAGCTCAGGTGTAGTCGGCCGCTGTTTACTGCCTGCGGTCCCGCGGTCCTCCGCAGTCTGTCGGGATGTTTCTTTGCTCGAGTTTTGTCCATTGCTCAAGCCCGTGGGGTTCTCTGTGGATACAAAGAAGAACAGAGTGCCCTAAACCACTCCAGGTTAGCGGTACTTACCTGCGGGCTTCGTTTTTAAACTTGCCGGTAGAGGAGCAACGCTCCTCCCAGCTTATAGCTGTGCAATGCGTTCGACGATATGATGTTGCGCATGCGTGCTGGCGGGGTCTTCACGAAGTCACTCACGTGACTCCGAAGTAAAATGCCCTCTAGTGTGTAGGTGAGTGGTTAAATCTGGGTTTAGTTAATGAAAATGCGTGAAAAATAAAATAGGATTGGTGTAACTGGGTACTAGATGGTCAACACATACTCGGTGAGCTGAGGCCCTGTTTCTGTGTTGTAGGATTCTATAACTATAAATTCATATTACATAACAGGGAGTTATCGTTGAAGATATATGGCTAGAAAAGGTTTGGAGGGACATGGGCCAAATGCAGACACACGGGGGACTAGCTCAGATGGGCATTTTGGTTGGCCAAAGGGCTTGTTTATGTGCTGTTGTCTCAATGACTCGATGATTCTATCTACCATTTATGTTGTCAATCTTTACTTAAAGATTATAAAATGCTGCATCAAAATCTAAAGTCAATGTACATCCCTCATGTTTCTATATATGTAACATCCCTATATGTTTCTATAAGATCCCCTCCATCCCCTCCTATAAGTGTCCCTCCATCATGAAATAGTTATTTGTTTACAATCTCTTTATCCTCTCCAAATGCTTTAGATATATTCTACTTTCCAAAGTCTTTGCCCATTTGTAACTCCACTTTGTATCACTGCAATCAGAATTGAAAAGTGAGCAGAGTAAGACTGATTATGCTGGCAGCCTTGCCGAGGCAGTGTGAAGTGTAGATAGAGTCAATGAAAGGGAGGTTGATTTGCATATTGGTCTGCGCCATGGTCCACAACTGAAATTTCCTACAGTCTTGTATGGAAATGTTCCCAAATCAAGTTATGATGCATTCTGATAAAACGTTTTCCACGGCACATCTGTGGAAGTTGGCGAGGGTTGTTGGGATCATGTCAAACTTCCTAAGCCTTTGAAGGAAGGAGAGGTGTTGATGTGCTCTCTTAGCCACAACTTCGATGTGGCTGGTCCAGGACAAATTACCGGTGATATTTATTCCTCGGAATTTGAAGCTTTTGAACATCTCTACATCTGTGTCATCGATGTATACTGGGTGAACTGCTTTATTTCCTGAAAACAATCACAATCTCCTTTGTCTTGCTGACATTGAATGGAACATTGTTGTCTTGGCATCAAGTTACAAGGTTCTCAATCTCCTTTCTGTACTTTGTCTCATCATTATTTGATATCCAGCCCACTAGAGTGGTGTCGTCTGCGAACTTGCAGATTGAGTTGGATTGGTATTTGGCTGCAGTCATGAGTGTATGTGGAGTATAGTAGGTGGCTAAGAACGCATCCTTATCGGGCACCAGTGTTGAGAATTATTGTAGAGGATGACGTCCCCTATCCTGACTCATTGTGGTCCTTTGGTCAGGAAGTCGAATATCCTGTTGCAGAGGAGAGTGCTGACACCAAGTTCCACGAGTTTGAACTTGAGCTTGAAGATGGGCTTGGGTGGGATAATGGTATTGAAAGCAGACCTATAGTCGTTGAGAAGTAATCTGACATAGGTGTTCTTCTCAACCAGGTGTTCCAGGGATGAGTATAGGACCAGGGAGGAAGCATCAGCCATGGACCCATAGTGGCAGTAGGTGAACTATAGTGGTGACACCTTCACAGAATAATTCTGCTCAATCCACAAAGAATTAATTAAACAGCCAGTTCCCCGTCTTTTGGGGAACACAAGAGGGAGCAGAAGGGGATCATCCACTCTGCATTTCTGCCCGAAATGTTTTAATGCATTAACCTTATTATCTGCACTGAGATGCAAGATGGGCATGTTCCTTCCGTTAGGTGTATAATTGTCCACCAACATCTGCAAACACATGTGGTAAAAGTGCACCTGCTGTGTTGTTTAATCTTGGTTGTCAGATTGCCTCGCCTGGTCCTATTGCACATTGATTTTGTTCTGTATCAACATGTCTGATATCAACATCTGTAGATATACCTGATGCTCTTGCCAGCATATCCTCCAGCACCCCTCACATAATCAAGGTTGATCCCTGGCTCCACAGTAATGGCAGAGTGAGGGATATGTCAAAGTATGCGTTACAAATGGTGGTAGATCACATTTTAACTGGTGTTGTTGGTCCACAGTGTCTCATGGATACCTAGCATTGAGTTGTCACATTTGTAATGATTCTCCCTCTCTTTCTCTTTCTCTCTCTCTCTCCCAGCTACCATGCCACCATGCCACCATGCTGCCAAAAGTAAAGCAATGCTGGAGATGCCGGGGATTGAACCCGGGACCTCACACATGCGAAGCATGCGCTCTACCACTGAGCTACATCCCCAGGCAAGTGAAGTTGGATTATATTGCCTTGTATTTTGATCTGATCTGGCTTTCTAAATTAGGTTGATTTCTAAAGGGCCTGTCCCACTTGGGCGTCATTTGCGCGTCATTTACGCGACATCATTTACGAGTCACCAATGCGTGATTTGCGCATTGGCGTGCATTACGCGCTCATGGTGTGCTTTACGCGCGCATGGTGCGTGGTGACGTAGGCAGTAACGCGCGGTGGTCAATGAGTGATAAAGACATCAGAAGGCAGTTCATGGTCTATGGGTGGTGGCAGAACCAATGGGTGGTGGAATGGTTCACATCTCCAGCAACCCGGGTTTGATCCTGAACTTGGGTGTAGGCCCTGTGGAGTTTATACAGATCCCTTCTCTCTGCGTGGGCTTCCACCAAGCACTCTGTCTCTCTCCCAAATATGTCCTGTTTGATAGATTTACTTGCCAAAGTACTGTATATTGCCTTCTAGTGCGTAGGTGAGTGGTTAACTCTGGGCTTAGATAATTAGAATGTGTGAAGAATAAAATAGGATTGGTGTAACTGGGTACTAGATGGTCAACACATACTCGGTGAGCTGAGGCCCTGTTTCTGTGTTGTAGGATTCTATAAATTCATATTACATAACAGGGATTTATCGTTGAAGATGTATGGCTAGGAAAGGTTTGGAGGGACATGGGCCAAACGCAGACACACGGGGGACTAACTCAGATGGGCATTTTGTTTGGCCAAAGAGCCTTTTTATGTCCTGTATGTCTCAATGTCTCAATGACTCTATCTACCATTTATGTTGTCAATCTTTGCAATAACTCTTTTTTTTTTGCAATAACTCTTGACAACAACTTATGTCACTTCCAATTACAAATCATTGTAATGCAACAGAGAAAGGAAAAGAGACAGCTTCAACTGGAAATAGCAGCTACTTAAAGATTATAAAATGCTGCATCAAAATCTAAAATCAATGTACATCCCTCATCCAATTCATACTCCTGGTAGATTGGTCTCTTCATAATATCACTGGATAAATCAGAGAGACTTCAACATTCAAAATTCATGCCATTTGGTCCAAGAATCCATGCTGACCAAATATTCATGTACAGGTTGAACACCGATTTTCCAGTAACTGATGATCGGCCTACCCCTATAATCTGGACTAAATATCGAAAACTCGGTTGAATTTCCATGTGTGGCCACAGATGGTGCTGTGAGTGTTGAGCGCTCTTTCTAGTTGTATCCCTCCATCATGAAAGAGTTATTTGTTTACAATCTCCAAATGCTTTAGATATATTTTACTTTCCAAAGACTTTGCCCATTTGTGACATTGTGACATTGAATGGAACATTGTTGTCTTGGCATCAAGTTACAAGGTTCTCAATCTCCTTTCTGTACTCTGTATCGTCATTATTTGATATCCAGCCCACTAGAGTGGTGTCATCTGCGAACTTGCAGATTGAGTTGGATTGGTATTTGGCTGCAGTCATGAGTGTATAAGGAGTATAGTAGGTGGCTAAGAACGCATCCGTATCAGGAATTATTGTAGAGGATGATTTGTCCCCTATCCTGACTCATTGCGGTCCTTTGGTCAGGAAGTCGATTATCCTGTTGCAGAGGAGAGTGCTGACACCATGTTCCACGAGTTTGAACTTGAGCTTGAAGATGAGCTTGGGTGGGATAATGATATTGAAAGCAGACCTATAGTTGATGAGAAGTAATCTGACATAGGTGTTCTTCTTATCCAGGTGTTCCAGGGATGAGTGTAGGACCAGGGAGGAAGCATCAGCCATGGACCCATAGTGGCAGTAGGTGAACTATAGTGGCGACACCTTCACAGAATAATTCTGTTCAATCCACAAAGAATTAATTAAACAGCCAGTTCCCCGTCTTTTGGGGAACACAAGAGGGAGCAGAAGGGGATCATCCACTCTGCATTTCTGCCCGAAATGTTTTAATGCATTAACCTTATTATCTGCACTGAGATGCAAGATGGGCATGTTCCTTCCGTTAGGTATATAGATGTCCACCAACATCTGCAAACACATGTGGTAAAAGTGCACCTGCTGTGTTGCTTAATCTTGGTTGTCAGATTGCCTCGCCTGGTCCTATTGCACATTGATTTTGTTCTATATCAACATGTCTGATATCAAGGGTACACAAAAAGCTGGAGAAACTCAGCGGGTGCAGCAGCATCTAAGGAGCGAAGGAGATAGGCGACGTTTCGGGTCGAGACCCTTCTTCAGACTGGTCAGGGATCAGGGAAACGAGAGATATAGACGGTGATGTGGAGAGATAAGGAACAATGAGTGAAAGATATGCAAAGAAGTATCGGTGATAAAGGGAACAAGCCATTGTAAGCTGTTTGTGGTGTGAAAATGAGAAGCTGGTGCGACTGGGGTGGGGGAGGGAGATGGAGATGGAGGGAATGCCAGGGCCCGAGGGCTGAGGGAGAGGTGGGAGGGGAGGAGACAGCAAGGGTTAACAGAATTGAGAAAATTCAATATTCAAGCCCAAAGGATGCAGACTCCCCAAGCGGAATATGAGGTGCTGTTCCTCCAGCTTGCGGTGTTGCTCACTCTGGCCGTGGAGGAGGCCCAGGACCGAGAGGTCGGATGTGGAATGGGAGGGGGAGTTGAAGTGCTGAGCCACCGGGAGGTCGGGTTGGTTATTGCGGACCGAGCGGAGGTGTTCGGCGAAGCGATCGCCAAGCCTCCGCTTGGTTTCACCGATATAGATCATCTGGCATCTGGAGCAGCGGATGCAGTAGATGAGGTTGGAGGAGGTGCAGGTGAACCTCTGTCTGATATCAACATCTGTAGATATACCTGATGCTCTTGCCAGCATATCCTCCAGAACGCCTCACATAATCAAGGTTGATCCCTGGCTCCACAGTAATGGCAGAGTGAGGGATATGTCAAAGTACGCGTTACAAATGGTGGTTGATCACATTTTAACTGGTGTTGTTGGTCCACAGTGTCTCATGGATACCTAGCATTGAGTTGTCACATTTGTAATGATTCTCCCTCTCTTTCTCTTTCTCTTTCCCTCTCCCAGCTACCATGCCACCATGCCACCATGCTGCCAAAAATAAAGCAATGCTGGAGATGCCGGGGATTGAACCCGGGACCTCACACATGCGAAGCGTGCGCTCTACCACTGAGCTACATCCCCAGGCACTTAAAGTTGGATTATATTGTCTTGTATTTTGATCTGATTGTATCTTAATTAGGCTGATTTCTAAAGGGCCTGTCCCACTAGGGCATCATTTGTGCGTCATTTACGCATCATCATTTACGCGTCACAACGCACGCGTCATGCGTCGTGGCACACACGGTGACGTAGGCAGTGAGACGCGGTTGCAAGAGGCGCCCCAGGATTCTGGGATTCACAAAATCTTTGCGCGCCACCTGTGTGACATGCAAATGACGCCCAAGTGGGACAGGCCCTTAAGATTTAACCTGGGTTGCTCATAAAACAAATGATGTGATTTTTCCCAGTGTAACAGAAATCGGGAGTTTTCCTCCTATAAAGCTGCTGAGGCGGGAACTATTGGAACTTGCAGGACTGAGATGAACTGAGAAGCAAGGTGTGGGCAATGAGTGATAAAGAGATTAGGAGGCAGTTCATAGTCTATGGTGCAGAACCAATGGGTGGTGGAATGGTGCAGCTGGCAGAGCTGCTGCCTCACATCTCCAGTATCCTGAAATAGGGTGTAGACCCTGTGGAGTTTACACAGATCCCCTCTGTCTGCGTGGGTTTCCACCAAGCACTCTGTTTCCCTCCAAAATATGTCCTGTTTGATAGATTTACTGGCCAATGTACTGTATATTGCCCTCTAGTGTGCAGGTGAGTGGTTAACTCTGGGCTTAGATAATTAGAATGCATGAAGAATAAAATAGGATTGGTGTAACTGGGTGCTAAATCTAAAATCAATGTACATCCCTCATCCAATTCATACTCATGGTAGACTGGTCTTCATATTATCAATGGATAAATCAGAGAGACATCAACATTCAAAATTCATGCCATTTGGTCGAAGAATCCATGCTGCCTAAATATTCATGTACAGGTTGAACACCGATTTTCCAGTAACTGATGGAAAACCAGCACCCACCCCTATAATCTAGAATATATCAAAATTACGAAAACTCGGTTGAAATTTCATGTGTAGCCACAGATGGCGCTGTGAGTGTTGAGCGCTCTTTCTAGTTGTATCCCTCCATCATGAAAGAGTTATTTGTTTACATCTAAACATTGAAATATCTCCTTGGTCTTGTCTAATTCTATCTCTACTGGCTCAATGTTCACGTTTATTTTGTGTTTTGACTCTGCCTGGGCTTCACGCACCACCCCACAACCCTTCCTCCCACCATTCTGTTCAATTTTCATCTTACAATTACAAATCATTGTAATGAAACAGAGACAGCTTTAACTGGAAATAGTAGCTCAAAGATTATAATATACTGCATCAAAATCTAAAATCAATGTACATCCCTCATCCAATTCATACTTTAGAGCTTCCTGTCAAGCCTTCTCTAATTCACTGAGCACCCTTAAAAGACTGTTTCCCCAAATCCCTTTTCAACTATGCACCAAGGCATGGTGTTACAGCTCATTGATCATTATTCACATTATTCCCTGTAACATGTATCTGTACACTCAGGATGGCTTGATTGTAATCATGTATTGTCTTTCCACTGACTGACAATAGACAATAGACAATAGACAATAGGTGCAGGAGTAGGCCATTTGGCCCTTCGAGCCAGCACCGCCATTCAATGTGATCATGGCTGATCATCTCCAATCAGTACCCCATTCCTGCCTTCTCCCCATATCCCCTGACTCCGCTATTTCTAAGAGCCCTATATAGCTCTCTCTTGAAAGCATCCAGAGAACCCGCCTCCACCGCCCTCTGAGGCAGAGAATTCCACAGACTCACTACTCTCTGTGAGAAAAAGTGTTTCCTCGTCTCCGTTCTAAATGGTTTACTCCTTATTCTTAAACTGTGGCCCCTGGTTCTGGACTCCCCCAACATCGGGAACATGTTTCCTGCCTCTAGCTTGTCCAAACCCGTAACAATCTTATAAGTTTCAATGAGATCCCCTCTCATCCTTCTAAACTCCAGAGTGCACAAGCCCAGCTGCTCCATTCTCTCAGCGTATGACAGTCCCGCCATCCCGGGAATTGACCTTGTAAACCTACACTGCACTCCCTCAATAGCAAGAATGTCCTTCCTCAAATTAGGGGACCAAAATTGCGCACAATACTCCAGGTGTGATCTCACTAGAGCTCTGCAGAAGAACCACTTTGAGCCTATATTCTATTCCTCTTATTATAAAAGACAACATGCCATTCGCTTTCTTCACTGCCTGCTGTATCTGCATGCTTACTTTCATAGACTGGTGAACAAGGACCCCCCAGATCCTGTTGTACTTCCCCTTTTCCCAACTTGACGCCATTTAGATAATAATCTGCCTTCCTGTTTATGCTACCAAAGTGGATCACCTCACATTTATCGACATTAAACGTCATCTGCTATGCATCTGGCCATTCCCCCAACCTGTCCAAGTCACCCTGCATTTTCATAGCATTCTCATAGCATCCTCCTCACAGTTCACACTGCCACCCAGCTTTGTGTCATCTGACAAATTTGCTAATGTTACTTTGAATTCCTTCATCCAAATCAAGGTTAGCACTTAACAAAAGCCTTTCATTCTGTACCTCCGTACACGTGACAATAAACTAAACTACTAAACTAAAATTGCTACCTCACAGCTTCAGTGACTTGGGTTCAATCCCAACTTTGGGTCAAGAATCAAGAGTGTTTTATTGTCATATGTCCCTGATAGACCAAATGACTTGGAGCAGCACAACAGAATATGTAAACATAGTAAACTATATAATACACAAGAGAGAAAGTTCAGTGTGTATAAATACAATAAACACACACACACACACACACACATACATATACATATATATATATACACGCACACGCACGCACACATACGTGCACACAAAAAACAAACAATAATAGTGCGATAATAACAATTTTCCTTCGGAGTCACGTGAGTGACTACGTGAATAGAAGCCCGTACAGCCGTTGGTGCGTCATGACGTCAGACGTTGGTGCAGTCGTGGTTGGAGCAGCAGCGCTCCTCCGAGCGGTAAGTTTAAAAACGGAGGTAAGATTGTTGAAGTTTTTACCTTAGGTCATTTCTACGTCGGTTTGAAGAAGTTATGTTGCAGAAAGTAAAGAAGGTGTCGGCGAGGAGCTCCACAGGTAGAAAGGAGACTGACCAGGAGAGTGTTGGGGAAGGAGGCCCGTCTGGTACACCTGGTCCGGTGCTGGCTACACAGCCAGTGGTTGCGGACCCACTGCCGGGGGGCAGTGGAGGCTTGTCAGTAGGGCGGAAGGCCACTGGCAAGTCTCTGTGGCCCGTAAATGAGTCGGGCCTGGAGGTTATACCCTCCATAGGAGAGTCCGTTTGCTCACGGCTCTCCCAAGTCGAGATTTTATTACAAAGAATGCTCGACAGGGACCAGCTCCGTGAGGAGGAGTGGTGCCCAAGCCAGGCTGATGGAGAGCTTGTGCTAGCAGCACCTGTTTCAGGGCTGCAGAACTATCCTGCCTGTGAAGAGGATGTTCCATCAGTGCAGTTTGCTGACACTGAGTCTATGCTGGGGGAGAGCAGTAAAGAAGTTCGGTTGGAGGTAATCCCGAACATTGCTGGGAAGTTTGCTGAGCCTAGAGAGGCAGGAGAGGCGATTGATGGGGAATTGGCTGAAGCCATTCAGTATATGCTCTCCCACCAGTTAGCTGTGGATGAAGCAGCAAAAAACTATAAGGTTCCTGTTAATTGTGATCTCCTGAAGGTACCGGTGGTTAATCACCAAATTTGGTCACAGATGGGTATGCCTGCTAGGGCCCAGGAGATGGTTCCAAAAAGTACTTAAACTGTTGTCAGCAGGTATTACAGCTGTGGTGAAAGTGATTGATCCAAGCAATGTGGTTGACGCTCACCAGGATGGACTGGGATTCCTTTGTAATGCGTTTTTTGAAATCAATAACATCAGGAGGGCTGCTATTAGGCCAGTGCTTAATCCGAGTTTGGCAAGTTTGGGCATACCAACCAGTGTACCACCACAAAATCTGTTGTTTGGAGGTAACTTTGCGAAAAGAGTCAAAGAATGCCATGAAGATGTTAAAACTATGGCCCTCATTAAGCCGGCTTGTAAGCAGGGCAAAAGGTTTTCTCCATATTGGAAAGGAACTAATGTGGATGCAGGAGAAGGAACGAGCCGTTCAGGTTTCCAATTTCGGAACTGGCAGGCTGCCAGCATGAAGGGGAAGGTGCCTTTCTCCACAAGAGGTCGAGGACAACAAGGTCCGCAAGGAAAGATGCAGGTAAGGAAAACATCAACAGACGATGAATTAATTGATGTTCCTGTTCAAATTGGGGGAAGGTTAAAATTGTTTCTCAAACAATGGCAGCAGTTGACATCTGATTTGTTCATACTTAGTAGTATTGAAGGGGTGAAAATTGAATTTTACTCTAAGGACAGTCTACCTAATCAACATTTTCCTAGTCGTAAACTTGTGTTTTCAGATGAAGAAAATGTGCTTATTCCAGCAGAGATTCAGTCGTTACATAAGAAAGGGGTAATTGAGCCTTCTGTTTATCAAAGTCGACAATTTGTGTCAAATATATTTCCCAGATCTAAAAAGACTGGGGGGTGTAGAATTATTTTGGATTTATCGAGTTTGAACAAGTTTGTTTGTTATAGGCATTTCAAAATGGAAACCTTTATCACGGCCAAACATCTAGTGTCCAAAGGGTGTTATATGGCAACTGTTGATTTAAAGGATGCGTATTACTCAGTGTCTATTCATGAGGATGATAGAAGATATTTGAAATTTATTTGGATGACTCAGCTGTGGCAATTCAGGGCATTGCCGAATGGATTAACTTCAGTTCCTAGGTTATTTACTAAATTGGTAAAACCTGTGTTAGCGTTACGTTGAGCTAAGGGGCATGTGGTAATGGCCTACTTAGATGATATTCTGATTGTTGGAAAGACTCATGCTGAAACTCAATCATCAGTTTCAGTTGTTAAAATCACTTTTGAACAATTGGGATTTGTGATTCATCCAGATAAATCTAAATTATCACCAGTCCAAATTATTGATTATCTGGGATTTACCATTAATTCCAATCACATGTTGATGAATTTGCCCAGGGATAAATTGAATCAGTTAATTGAGGACTGTGTTAATCTCATTGGAGAACAAAGGCCTTCGATTAGACAAGTAGCCAGGTTAATTGGGAAGTTGGTGGCAGCATTTCCAGCTGTGCAGCATGGTCCTCTGCATCATCAACAATTACAACGATCAAAGGAACAGGCACTGAGAATACAAAGGGGCCATTTTGAAACGCCTATGCAGTTGTCAGCTGGGGCGATTGCTGACATACAATGGTGGATAGCAAATGTTTCAACAAGTTTTAGGAAGGTTTGGGTGGAACCACCGTCATTGATATTACAGACTGATGTAAGTGCACTGGGTTGGGGTGCAACAGACATGTCTTCTAGTTGTGGAGGCAGATGGAATGTGGATGAGACATCGCTTCTTCAACTAAGAGGGATTAATTATTTAGAGTTGTTGGGCACCTGGTATGGGCTCAAAGCTTATTGTTCTACAAGGAGGGATCTGCATGTGCAGGTTCAGATTGACAACACCACAGCAGTGGCATATGTAAACCACATGGGTGGAGTTAAGTCACAATCTTGTGATATACTGGCTAACCAGATTTGGAGCTGGTGTATTGACCAAAATATCTGGCTTTCAGCACTCTATTTGCCAGGAAGGTTCAACACGGTAGCTGACACTAGGTCACGTCAGTTTAATGACAACATTGAATGGATGTTAAATCAGGATGTATTTAACTAAATGATTGTTCAGTATGGATTGCCAGATATTGACTTGTTTGCATCTCGATTAAATCATCAGTTACCTAGATATGTTTCATGGGAACCAGATAGTGGGGCAGTAGCAGTGGATGCGTTTTCGCTGCATTGGGGAGGAATGTTTGTGTATGTATTTCCTCCATTCTGTCTCATCAGCAGATGTTTGCAAAAGATCAAGGAGGACTCCGCTTCAGGGGTATTTTTTTTTTTTTTTCCAAATGCTTTTATTCAAACCAACAAATACAAAACAGTAACACGATCAGAGAATGCCTATAATGGCATTTTAGAAAGAAAGTTCTCAAATTAAAATATTATCATTTTTATCAATAATACATTCGACCTTCTGCGGTGACCAGCGTTCACGGAAAGTCTCCACAGTCCCCGTGGACACCGCGTGTTCCCTCTCTAGGGACACGCGGGCACGGACGTAACCCCGGAAGAGGGGCAGGCAGCCGACTGCTGTACGGCCGTCGACTGCCCGCTGCCTGGACCCGCGAATGGCCATCTTGGCCAGGCCCAGGAGCAGACCGACAGGGAGACCCCCTCCTCCCTCCCGACCCTCCCCCCTCTGTACCAGGTGCCCAAAAATCAATAGCGTCGGACTAAAGTGGAGCCAAAACTTGAGGAGCAGCCCCTTCAGATACTCGAACAAGGGCTGCAACCTCTCACACTCCATGTAGACATGGAACACGGTCTCCTCCTCGCCGCAAAAGTGACAGGCGGCGGACGAGTCCGTGAACCGGCTCAAGTACCTGTTACAGGCCACACCTTTGTGCAACACTCTCCACCCCAGGTCCCCGATGTAAAGGGGGAGGACTCCCTTATAGAGAGACCTCCACTGTGGACCGCCCCTCATCAGGTGGTAAACACGGACCGCCAGGGCGTGTCTGGACGGAAGACGAGGGCGAGGAAGTGGAGAGTGTGCAAGAGCAACCTGTACAACACGCGCCTCTCCGCATCACGGAACGGCACGCTGGGCATCTTGGAAAGGCGGCTCATGTTGCGTGGGGCCGGCTCTCGGGGAGGGAGCCGGGCCATGGGTCCTATGAACAATTCCGATGGAGCGGGGGTAAGCTCATCCGGAATCGCTCCACGCACACGCCTTTCCTCAACACCCACCGTCACAGCCACAACACCCCCCTCCCCCTGAGGAGCAGCACCCTGGCTGAAGGTGACCAAATTCCTGGCCTTCAGGAGGTCACGGTAAAAGCAAGGCAACTCCCGCCGAGCGCGTCTACTCATACCCGCTACTGGGAGCTTTGAGCCCTCCTGAAGGCAGCGCCCCTGGCGGAAAAAGTACGTGGCCAGCACGTGCCATTTAGGAGGGTAGTCTGAGTAGACGTACCTCCGCAGGGTCCTTAGTCGGAGAGCCGCCACCTGGGTATGAACACAGACCAGCGCCTGCCCACCCTCCTCCAATGGGAGACTCAGAACCCCCGCAGAGACCCAGTGGTTCCTCTCACCCCAGAAGAAATTGACCAATCTCCTCTGTATCCTGATTATAAATAAAGAGGACGGGACCATAGTAGCCAGCCGGTACCACAGCATAGAGGCCACCAGCTGGTTTATAACTACAGCCCTGCCCCGGTAAGAGAGCACACCAAGGAGGCCTGACCAACGTCCCAGCCGGGCGACCACTTTCGCCTCCAGCTCCTGCCAGTTCGCCGGCCACGCTCCCTCAGTGGGACTCGGGTAGACCCCCAGATAGAGGAGGTGCGTGGTGCTCCATGCAAAACCTGCCATCTCCTCCGGCAGGGAGTCCACCTCCCACTGACCCACCAAGAGACTAGAACATTTCCCCCAGTTGATCTTGGCGGAGGATGCAGCTGAGAAAACCTGCTGGCACTCACGCATCCTCCGCAGGTCAACAGGGTCGGTGAACATCAAAATGACATTATCGGCGTAGGCTTCAGGGGTATTGGTAGTGCCAGATTGGCCTACACAAGCATGGTTTCCCGTTGTATTACTAATGGCTAGGGAGCCTTACATGCTTATTCCCAAGAATAAAAATCTACTGGTAAATCCAGTCACTGGGGATCAACATCCTTTAAATGATCGTATTGATCTGTTAATTTGCAGATTTTAAGGAGGCGAGACCTGGGGAGAGGACTGTCTGATCGGACTGTGGATGTTCTCACGTCGGCCTGCAGGGATAGTACACAGCAGCAATATGTCACCTACATAAAGAAGTGGGAGCAATTCTGCCTACAGCAGAATATTGTATATCACACTGCAGGGATCACGGACTTATTGGAATTTTTGTCAACTCTTTATTTCGACCAAAAATTAAGTTATAGTGCGATCAATTCAGCCAGAAGTGCTCTGTCTTCTTATTTACCTATGAATGCAGAATTACATACAGTAGGGACACATCCGTTAGTTTCATGATTCATGAAGGGAGTTTTCAATTCTAATCCTCCTAAACCCAGGTATGCCGGGATTTGGAATGTGAGTGAGGTTCTTATGGTTCTTCGCCAGTGGGCTCCGGTTATAAGCCTATCTATAGCCAAATTAACTATTAAGGTGGTCATGCTTATGGCGTTGGTTTCAGCTCAACGTGTACAAACGTTGCAAAAGCTACGGCTAGATAGAATGCATGTGTCGGCAGATGCCATTATATTTATGTCTATGATTTGCTTAAACATAATAGAAGAGGCAAGACAGGATGTAAGATTGTGTTTTCAGCATACCCCGCAGATGATCGCTTGTGTGTAGTTTCACATTTATCTCGTTACATTGGGATTACTAAACCTCTGAGAGGAACAGAGTCGGCTTTGTTTATCAGTCACAAAAAACCACACAGTAAGGTGTGCGGTGCAAACAATTTTTCAAGGTGGCTAAAGCAGGTCCTGGCAAGTGCTGGAATTGATACTGATAAATTCAAATCTCATTCCACCAGGGCGGCATCAACTTCCGCGGCAAGGGCGATGGACGTGCCAATAGACCATGTCCTCGCGGCCGCAGGATGGTCCAGTGAGCTGACCTTTCAGAGGTTTTATCACAAGCGATTTCAAGGGCTCGGGGTGTTTGCTGATTCTGTTTTGAGTACTGTTACACTTTCCCCTGAGTTAGAGGGGTTTGTTATGATTTGTTTGTAAATAAACTGTTATTCATTTAACAAATGTGTTAATGATGCATGATTGATTGTTAACGACTTTTGAGTCCAATCCAGGCAGTGTGAACGTCGGATTTCGATCTGCGGCGTGAATTCACAGTGCTTTGTCTTCACGTAGTCACTCACGTGACTCCGAAGTAAAAAATAGTAAGATTAAACGAGAACTTACCAGTTTGAAGTTTGATCTTTATTTTATGAGGAGTCGAGTTGAGGGACTACGTGCCCTCCGCTCCCACCCTCATAGATCTCATCTGGTAGTTCTAGTTTTATCATCTTACCATTATACTTCAGTCATTGTTAGCTGTGAATTCATTCCGCTGCTTTGAAGATTGACGCACCAACGGCTGTACGGGCTTCTATTCACGTAGTCCCTCAACTCGACTCCAGTATTCATCAAGATCAAACTTTGCTGTCATTTCAGTGCCTTATCTCCATACTCCTTGATTCCCTCTATAAAATTATCTTTGTCCTAAATATTCCTAAATATTCAGCAGCAGAGGTGTGAACACAAAGCTGTAAGCGCCATTGATTTCTTGTCCGACCCTTGATATCTGGCTTATAACTGCATTCTGAGTGGAAAACAGCAAGCAAAGAAAAGTGCAGGAAATCACAAGGTATGTTAATCAAAGGCACGTTATTTAACCATAATTTTCAGGGATATTTATGGGTGTTTTAGTTCAATGGCACAAACCTCCAGCAAATGTTGGGTCATCCTGCAAGCAGAACATCCCAATGCATCTTACAACTGATAAGTCATTCAGTAAAATGCAGTCATTATAAAAATTGTCAAATGCAGCAAACTACTAACACTGAAGGAATCCCAGGCATCCCTGGTGATCATGGATCGGTGACGTTTCGGGTCAGGACCCTACTTCGGACTGATTGTGGGGGCGATGGAAAAAAGCTGGACGAGAGGAGAGGCAAACAAAGCACAGCGGGTAATAGACACAAATTGCTGGAGTCACTCAACGGGTGAGGCAGCATCTCTGGAGAGAAGGAGCTGGCGACGTTTCGGATCGAGACCCTTCTTCAGACCCTTCATCTGCATCACCTGCTGAGTTAATCCAGCATTTTTGTGTCTACCTTCAAATTAAAACAGCATCTGCAGTTCTTTCTTACACGTAGCAGATAATAGATGGACACAGACGAGAGGGGAAGGGGGGCTGATAGCAAGATTGCACAAAGGCCAGAGATTGGGACAGAAGATGTGAGAAGTTGAAGAGTTGTGAATTGTGAAGCGAGAGAAAGGAGTGTCGGAGGGGGGTGTGGAGTGAAATAGTTGCAAATAGAGAAGGGCAGGTGTGAGGGGGAAAGAGGAGGGAGTGAGGTTTGTTTGAGATTATCTAAATTGGGGAATTCAATGCTCATACTGTTGGATTGTAAGTTACCCAAGAGGAACATGTGGTGTTATTCCTCCAGTTTGCATGTGGTCTCACTCTGGCAATACAGGAGGCCCAGGACAGGAAGGTCAGTATAGGAATGGGAAGAGGAGTTAAAATGATTTGCAACAGGAAGATCCAGTAGGCCTTGGTGAACCAAATGCAAATATTCGGCAAAATGGTCACCTAGTCGAACCTGAAAGGACTGTTGCAGAGGTTCACTTGCACCTCCTCCAACCTCATCTACTGTATCCGTTGTTCAATGTGTGGACTTCATACATCGGTGAGACCAAACGTAGACTCCCGATTGCTTCGCTGAACACCTTCGCTCAGTCTGCCTGGACTTACCTGATCTCTCGGTTAACAAATATTTTAGTTCCCCTTCATGTTCCCACACGGACCTATCTGTTCTGGGCCACCTCCATTATCAGTGAGGCCAAACGCAATTTAGTGGAACAGCATCTCATATTTTGCTTGTGCAGCTTACAACTTAGTGGTATGAGTATTGATTTCTCTCAAACTCTTGCATCCCCCCCCTCTCCATCCCTTCCCCATTCATCATATGAGCTTCAAAGTCAGCTTGTTGAGTTTCATTGTCTATACTCGTTTCCACCTTGGCCACAGCTAACAACGGCCTGTTTCTTTCATCATCATTACTTTCATTCATTTGTTCTATATCTCTCTACATCAGCGACTATTTTTCCTGTTTCCCTTTCCCCTGACTCTCAATCTGAAAAAGGGTCTCGATCCGAAACGTCACCTATTCTGTTACTCCAGAGATGCTGCCTGACCCGCTAAGTTAAGCCCCTGTCCCACCTGGCCGACCTCCACCGTGACCTCTGACGACTTTAAGCAACTAAAAAAAAAATCAAGTTGCGGTGACCTACAACCTCCTACGACCTTCCTCGACTATGAAGAAGACCTCCTTCAACCTCCTTCGACTATGTTGAAGACTGGCTTCAACCAAGTACGTTTTACTCGAGGATGGTCTCGGGCAAATTGGTCCGTGAATGAGCACGACCCCCTTCCACCTCAGAGGACCACACCGAAAACCAACAACGACCAGTGACGAGTGTCTACAGCTCAAATGATCACCTGAAGAAATGATGTCATGTCTGCATTTTTTTCTCACTAAAAAAATGCCTCCCAGGTTTTTTAAAAATCATTCTGAACCATGCAAGCAAGGAAGGAACTGGTTTGGAGGATGTTGGTAAAAATACAACTACTGCTGGTTGCAGTAGCCCTTTTGCTTCAGCAGCCTTTTAAGAAAGGCAGAAGGGGAAGAGCAAGGGCGAAGAGGAAGCACAAGAAGAGGTCTCAATGGGTGAATGGAGATGATGTGATGGACTGTCCCAGTACACCAGATGACTGGAAGAGAGTGGCGCTGGGCTTTGACAAAAGATGGAACTGTAAGCACACATGTGGGGCAGTGGATGGCATTCTTGTCCCTGTCCCTGTACCCCTCATTTTCCTTTCCGTACAGGATGGCGTTCTGCTGGAACCATTCCTCAAGGTCCCCCTCCTGCTGCCTGGTGAAGGTGTAGGGCATAACCTTCCTCCAGCCCTCCCTCACCACCAATGGGGCATCTGCCTCTGATGCTGTGTCAGACACAGGAGAAAGGGCTGCTTTGCTGCCTTCAAATGAGGCAGTGCAGGATGGGAGTGGTGGTGGGGACATATACTTCCACCCTGGTCTCCTCCTCCAGGGGTCTCTCATGCAGGGCTACCTCCCTCTGCACTATCACCTCCTGCGGCATCACCTCCTGCGGCATCACCTCCTGCCACTCCTCCTCCTGGGTGGGCAACACCTGCATGGCAGGTTTTTTTTTAGGGGTTGTTCCCTCCCCCTGCGCTGCTGCCTTTTTGGTGCCATCTCTAAAACAC
This sequence comes from Okamejei kenojei, assembly GCA_035221665.1. NCBI lineage: Eukaryota > Metazoa > Chordata > Chondrichthyes > Rajiformes > Rajidae > Okamejei > Okamejei kenojei. The sequence continues at coordinate 64,925,037 of CM069141.1, read as the reverse complement.
AAGTCTCCTCTCCAAGAAACTTTCCAGCTATGAATGAACATGCCTTGGAGTGACAGAAGTGATGTTTGCAGTTTAAATCACCTTTTTTTTCTACTGACCTTTTTTTCACCCCGGAGCTATTACCTTCGACTACCTTCGACCACCTTCGACCACCTACGACTAGCATCACGACCTACTATGACCGGCTTCGACAAGACCTACAACTAAAAAAATATTGATTTTTCCCACGGCGACCTATTTTTATTTGCGGTCAATTTTTAACATATTTAAAAAACGCCGCAACCTAGCTGAAGCCACGACTACGCGGAGACCAATTAGGGCACAATGTTCACGCAGAACACTGGCAAACATCCACTGCATCCTGACCTATCGCCAGCCGTCTCGACTATGTCTTGCCCCTGGATCCTGATAGGCCGGGACGAGAGAGTTAGGCTGCCGATTCGCGCAACTCTCCCTCACTTTAATCCAAGTCAAGAGCAAGTCATGACTTCAGGACCCGTACCACCCAACTGGGCGAAGCAGGATCACTACAGGAGCGCGGGCAGCTGAGAGGAAGTGCACCGCACAAGCTCAGAGGAAACGCGCCGCGCGCGAGGCTCGACCACTTCAACTTCTACAGCAGCACCCGCCCAACTGTGTCCCATATGCGGGCAAGACTTCCGGGCCCGGATCGGTCTCACCAGTCACCTCCGGACCCACAAACAAAAACACTGAAGTCATGGTCTTCTTCGACTACGAAGAACAAACAACAACAGCGTTAGAGAAGGATAATTGGCTCTGTGTCAAATAACGTGGTTACAGTGAATGCCAATACAACTGGAACAGTTTGAGCCAACTGTGTCCAAAATAACTATTCCATCCATCGGGGATCCTTTTTACTTTTATCAATGGTGGAAAAGCATGGAGTAGCCACCCCGATGCTTATGAAAATGATAGGTAATATTTACCTGTCAAAATTATCATCCTGAACTACCTTACATAAGCTGACAGTATGCTCAGAGTTGGAAGGGTGTGGATTTGGGCTCGGGTTCGGACTTGAGAGAATAAACCAAACTAGCATTGATCTGATGCATTGCAACATAATACCTTTCACTTGACATATTTAATTGTTCAAGTTTCATGTTACTGCACAAAGTAGAACAGAGGAGCTTCTATGTCTTTCCCAACTTCAATTGCAGAAGATTAGTCATTAATTCATTTCTTGCACCTGAGACTTTGTTTTATGCCAATTGCCTGTAGTGTTCGTCTTTGTAACAATGACTAAACTGAAGTGAGTCACTAGTTCCTACGTCTAATGGGACCTGTTAAGGTAATGTATGTGCAATTTTTCAAGTCAATTTTGCTAGTTTTTAACAGTTTCAAACTAAAGTATTCTTAGGTAGACAAAAGTGCTGGAGAAACTCAGTGGGTGCAGCAACATCTGTGGAACGAAGGAAATAGGCAACGTTTCGGGCCGAAACCCTTCTTCAGACCCTATTCTTAGCTCCATTCTACACCAAATGGTTCATTGTTGCCATTGATTATGGATTTACAAGTGCGGACCTGATTATTAAACCATTTAAACTTACAATATCTCTATGTACACCAGACTATTGAGAAATACAGTGTGAATAAATGATGCGACATTTGTGTTTACATAATTTTGTCAGTAAAGTGATAATAATATTTTCCCTTACTCCAGGAAATGTGTCAGTGTAAAATGGTAAGATTTGTAATCACATGCCCTTTACTTACCAATAAGTTCCACTGGTTAAAGTGCACAAAGTGCTGGAGGAACTCGAGGGTACACAAACGGCTGGAGAAACTCAGCGGGTGCAGGAGCATCTAAGGAGCGAAGGAGATAGGCGACGTTTCTGGTCAAGACCCTTCTTCAGACTGGTCAGGGATCAGGGAAACGAGAGAAACTCAGCAGGTTAAGCAGCATCTCTGGAGAACATGGTATCGGGTCGAGTTTTTTTTTCAGACTGATTATAGTGGGGAAGAAGACAGCTGTAAAAGGAGTTAGGTAGGACAAAGTGTGGCAGGTAAAAGGTGGACACAATAGACACTAGACAATAGGTGCAGGAGTAGGCCATTTGGCCCTTCGGGCCAGCACCGCCATTCAATGTGATCATGGCTGATCATCCCCAATCAGTACCCCGTTCCTGCCTTCTCCCCATATCCCCTGACTCCGCTATTTTTAAGCCCTATCTAGCTCTCTCTTGAAAGCATCTAGAGAACCTCCCTCCACCACCTTCTGAGGCAGAGAATTCACAGACTCACCACTCTCTGTGAGAAAAAGTGTTTCCTCATCTCCGTTCTAAATGGCTTACTCTTTATTCTTAAACTTGGCCCCTGGTTCTGGACTCCCCCAACATCGGGAACATGTTTCCTGCCTCCAGCATGTCCAAACCCTTAACAATCTTACATGTTTCAATGAGATCCCCTCTTATCCTTCCAGAGTGTACAAGCCCAGCTGCTAGGGCTCTGTTCAACTGCAGAAAGATCTCTTTGCTCCTATATTCGGTTCCTCTTGTTATAAAGGCCAACATGCCATTCGCTTTCTTCACTCTCTGCTGAACCTGCATGCTTACTTACATAGACTGATGAACAAGGACCCCCAGATCCCATTGTACTTTTCCCAACTTGACGCCATTTAGATAGTAATCTGCCTTCCTGTTTTTGCTACCAAAGTGGATAACCTCACATTTATCTGCATTAAACTGCATCTGCCATGCATCTGCCCACTCCCCCAACCTGTCCAAGTCACCCTGCATTCTCATAGCATCCTCCTCGCAGTTTACACTGCTACCCAGCTTTGTGTCATCTGCAAATTTGCTAATGTTACGTTGAACAGGTGAGGAGAGTTGATGATAGGCAGATGGTTGGAACAAAGGCCAGAGAAAAGAGCAAAAGGTGTGAGACAGGTTTGGAGTTACAGATTGCAAAGCCAGAGTGGAGGAGAGTGGCTAGAGGGGGGGTGGGGTGAGTGGGTGGGGGGTGGGGGGGGGGGGGGGGGGGGGGGAGGGGGGGGGGAGGGGGGGGGGGGGAGGGAGGAGAGAAGTAGCTGGAGTCGAGGTGGGGCAAAAAGGGGAAGGAAGGGGGGAATAAAGGAGGGTTCTTGGGGTGGGGCCTTGAGGGTTAGCTAAAATTGGAGAATTCAATGTTAATACCATTGGGTTATAAACTGCCCAAGCAGTATGTAAGGTGTTGTTCCTCCAGTTTGCATATTACCTCACTCTAGCAATGGAGGAGGCACTGGGCAGATAGATCAGTGTGGGAATGGGAAGCAGCGTTAAAATGGTTAGCAACCTGGATATCCAGCAGGCCTTGGCAGACAAAGCACAAATGTTCATCCTTTAGTTTTCGACTTCCCTACTCTGGGAAAAAGACCACCCACCCTATCGATGCCTATATAGAAACAAGGAGCTGCAGATGCTGGTGTGCGCAAAAGGACGCAAAGTCCTGGAGTAACTAGTGGGTCAGATAGAATCTCTGTTAAACATGGATAAGGAACATTTCGGGTTGGGAACCTTCTTCAGACTGATTGTGAATGCCTGACCTGCTGCGTTACTCCAGCACTTTGTGTTCTTTGATGTATGCCCTGGTTGATGATTTTATGCACTGGATATTGCTTGTGGTGCTGTCTAGCCTGCAAAATCTTTACGTGATCCTCTATTTGTTGTGCCAAGAATCATTATGGCAGCTTTATTTGAGGCTGAAGAGAACGAGGCTGGGGAATGATTAACAGAAATGAAAGTCCCATTCTGTAGCCATGCGTCTCCAGACAAATGAAAGGAATAACACTGGTTACATCAGAGCTTTTAGAACATCAGGATGACATATTAAACTTTACAGGCATGGAATTACATCATGAGATGTCGTCTGCATTGCAACAACTACATGACACATTGTAATTGCACAACTGGAGAGACGTGGGCACCAGGTCATTTGTCTCCGTGACGTTATCTGAGGAGTGGATGTCGGCCAAGTGTGAGCTCAGGTGCTCTTTCTCTGCACAAATGTTGACTGAGATTGAGGAGCTCTGCAAGTTTAGTTTAGTTTAGTTTAGTTTAGTTTAGTTTAGAGTTTAGTTTAGAGTGCGGATACAGGCCCTTTAGCCCACCGGGTCTGCGCCGACCAGTGATCCCCGCACATTAACACTATCTTACACCCACTAGGAACAATTTTTACATTTACCAAGTCAATGAACCTACACACCTGTAGGTCTTTGGAGGAAACCGAAGATCTCGGAGAAGACCTATGCAGGTCACTGGGAGAATGTACAAACTCCGTACAGACAGCACCCGTAGTCAGGATCGAACCTGGGTCTCCAGCGCTGCATTCGCTGTAAGGCAGCAACTTACAGCTGCTCCACCATGACCGCCATGTTGTTACACTGACTGATGCCCCAACGTTCTATCTGTTACCTCCTTACTAACCATCCTGTGACTATTATTCAACGAAAAGAAATAAAGGCTGGACGACAATTTGCACGTCTGTCAACATTGACAATAAAACACTCTTGACTCTCTTGACATTGCCAGTATACTTTTTCAGGTCAATAGCTCATGTTCAAATAGCTGTGATCAACATGAGGTCTCAAATGGTGCATTATAAACACAGGTTATTCTCTTTTTTTCTAAAGGTATTAGTTTATAATTGTCATGTGTACTGAGATACAGTGAAAAACTTTGTGTCTGTACTACCCAGTTGAATCGTTCTATACCTGAGTATAATCAAACTGTACAGAAATACAACTGGTAGAGCAAAGGGAAGATATGCAAGTGCAGAATATAGTGACCTTATTAGTACTTATTAGTGTCAAAGTCGACCTTTTTTTTTTTTAAATTTATTTATTAGAAGTAAGTACATTACATTTTAATGGTACCTTTTTACAGGTTCCCAGAATTATTAAAACATTCTTTGTACAACTTCCTTTTTATTTTTAGAAAGAAATGAGAAAGAAAGAAGTATCGAAGAGTAAAGAATAATCTAGTGAGTGTAGTGTAAAGATAGAAATATGAGAAAGTGAAGCAGAAAGGAGATTCTCACACGCCTCGTCAAATATATATATCTTTTTTTGTTCTTAATAATTTTTCACTCAAACCCAGAGTTTTTAATTTTACGATGTTATTACACCCCATGAATCCACAAAATCAATAAATGGAGACCAACTCGTTAAGAATTGGTCTTTTTTTTCTATTAGGAGGAGTCTCATTTCTTCCAAATGGGCCGTTTCCAACATATTACCAATCCACATTTTGAGTGTTGGTATAGTAGGCTTTTTCCAGAATTTGAGTATGAGTTTTTTCGCTATTATTAAACCATAATTAAAAAATGAGATTTGGGATATATTTAATTTGTTTCCATCTCCTACTACACCAAAGATAATCATTTCCATGCTAGGTTCCATTTTTATCAAATAAACTAGTGAATATATCAAATATATCACACCAAAATCTTTGAAGTTTTGTGCAAGAAACAAAATAATGTGTGAAGTTGGCATTTTGAGAAAGGCATTTAGAAATATTTGAATAAAATGTATTCAACCTAACTGTTGAATAATATAATCTGTGTAATATTTTAAATTGAATTAAATTATGTCTAGTGTTAATCGAACATTTATGTATATATATCAAATACCTCTCCCATGTTTCTTTAGAAATTTTTTATCATTAAATCTTTTTCCCAGTCTTCTCTAATTGCCTCTGTTGATGGCAATTCTCTATTAAGAATACTGTTATATAGATATGATATTAATTTTTGTGAGTCCGCCTTAATATTCATTGCTTCTTCCAGTGGGTCTATCATTATATTCTGTAATCTTGGTATATTTTTTTTTAATAAAGTCACATATCTGTAAATATTTAAAGTATTGGTTATTATTCAGATCAAATTTTGATTTTAATTGTTGAAATGATAATAAATTTCCCCTTTCATACATGTCACCCAACTTTTTAATTCCCAATCTTTCCCATTGTCTACATGTTTTATCCATAAAAGATGGTTTAAATACCGGATTATTCACTATTGGTGTTAATGATGATAAGTTTCTTAATTTTAAAGTTAATTTTATTTGTTTCCAAATTCGAATTATATTGTGTATGATTGGATTCTTCTTATATAATATATTATTCAATTTTATCGGGGAGAAGAGGATCGCTCCTAAATCGTAAGGAAAATAATCCTCTTTCTCCATTCTTATCCATTCCATCTGTTGGGAAGGACAGTCCAACCAATAAATAATATTCTTAATATGCACTGCCCAATAATAATATAAAAAATTAGGCACTGTAAGTCCCCCAACATCTTTAGGTTTACACAAATGATTTATTGTAATTCTATGTGCTTTATAGTCCCATATAAAATTAGTAATATTAGAGTTTAGTTTAAAAATATATATATTTTGGTATATATGTTGGTATGGATTGAAATAAATATAGTATTTGTGGTAGCACTATCATTTTTATAGCATTTATTCCGCCAATTAATGATAGTGGTTGCGTTTTCCAAAATTTAATCAGAGCGTTCAATTTATTTAACAAAGGACTAAAATTAGCGTTAAATAATGATTTATATCTTCTGGTAACTTGAATACCTAAATACTTAAATTTTTCCGTTGCAATTTTAAATGGAAATTTTAATAGATGATTCGCTTTCTGGGGCTGTAATGACATAATTTCACTTTTATTCCAATTTATTCTATATCCAGAAAAGGAGCCAAATTCCTCTATTACATTTAATAAATTTGGGATACTCGTTTCTGAATTTCTAATATATAAAAGTATATCATCCGCGTACAAATTAAATTTTGTTATTAGAGTCCTTAGTGTTGTATCCCTGAATATTTGGATGTGTTCTTATCCTTTCAGCCAGTAGTTCTATCATAAGGGCAAATAGCAGGGGTGATAAAACACATTCCTGTCTATTGCCCGATGATAATTGGAATTTTGGAGACAACATATTATTAGTTAATATTCTTGCTGTTGGATTATCATATAATAATTTTACCCATCTAATAAAATTATCTCCCATATTAAATTTTTGGAGTACTATGTATAAATACTGCCCCTCTACCTGGTCAAATGCTTTCTCTGCATCCAAAGATATAACTGATAAGTCTTCCTTTTCCCCTTTATGTGAATGCATTATATTAAAAAGTCGTCTCAAATTGTTAAATGATTGTCTTTTGGGTATAAACCCCGTTTGGTCCTGGTTTATATGAGCCCGGATCTTCTAGATCTTTATCTTTTTTTGGTATGAGTCTAATTGTAGATTCTGCTAAAGTTTCTGGTAATTTCTTTTCGGTAAAAGCATAACTATATAATTTAAATAATCGTGGGACCATTAACTCCTGAAATCTTTTATAGAATTCATTATTAAAACCATCAGGCCCTGGTGTCTTCCCATTTTTCAGTTCTTTTATTGTTTCTCTTATTTCTTCACTTGTAATCTGCGCTCCTAATTCCTCTTGTTCTAAGATATACAATTTTGGCAAGTTACACTTATCTAAAAAATTTATAATTTTATTGTCTTCAATGTTAGTATTAGATGTATATAAATTTTGATAAAATTGAGCAAAACCTTTTGTTAATGTCCTTAGGTACAGTTAACAATTCCCCATTCTCTGATTTAAATTTTACTAATTGTTTTTTCCTTTTCTTGCTTCTTCAATTGTCGTGCTAGAAGTTTATGTGGTTTATCCCCAAATTCAAACTGTACTTGTTTTGTGATCTGAAATAATCTTATTACTCTTGCCGATTATTATTCGATTAAGTTTAAATTTCAATAATGTTATCTTATTATGTTTGTCTATGGTTGGGTCTTTTGCGTTTCCTAATTCTAATAATTTAATTTCCTTTTCTAACGTCCATTGTTCTGTCCTGTTTTTTTTAATTTAGAAAACTTTGATATGAAATTATAACTCCACGAATGAATGCCTTAAAAGATTCCCATAATAGAGTTGGTGAAATACCTGGTGTCTCGTGTTGTTTAAAAAAATTCATTTTGTTGTTTTAAATACTTGTAACCTTGGTAAGTCATTAGCTATTTGTGTGTTAAATCTCCAAAATAATTTAATACATGGCATTTCCCTCAAGTTTTAAAGTTAGTGGGGAGTTGATCCAAATAATACTATTGTGGTATTTAGGATTTATCGTATATGGTATTAATTTTGTGTCCACTAAAAAATAATCAATTCTTGAATAAGTTTTTTTGCACTGATGAGTAAAACGAATATTCCCTTCCTGTTGGATTAGCTATTCTCCATACATCTGTTATATTAGTGTTTTTAATATAAGTGTTTAAGAATTCACTAGACTTGGATTTAGCACTACCCTTCCTTAATTTTATTGATTTGTCTAAGTCTGAATCTGTAGCACAGTTAAAGTTCCCGCCTAGTATTACATTTTGAAAATTATACTCATCTATTTTATCCATAATTTTCTTAAAAAATTGGGGATTATCAAAATTTGGTGTGTTAATATTTATCAGAGTCAGTGTAGAGGAATAAATTTCTCCCACCACTATCGTGTATCTTCCTTCTTTATCAGATATTGTATTCTTTAATATAAACGTATACCTTTTTCCGAATAATAATAGCCGTTCCTCTAGTTTAAATATGTCTTAATATATCTAAAGAAAAAAAAAGTAATCTTTACTGTTTCAAATATTCTCTTTTCCAGATATTCTAACCCAATTTTAAACCTTCTATATTACTTGCTCGTAATCCCCGAATCATAGAATTAAAAAACATGCGGAACATCTGCCCTGTCCCGTGTCCCTGTCCAAATATACAGTATTCATCTGTACCTTAATTACCAGCCTGTTTCAAGGGTTTCATTTCTTATCTTAAATACAACCATCTTCCTGCCCAAACCTCTGGAACTTTTCCAGATCATTAATGCCACTTTCTTCCCACAAGTTTATGATGTTATATTATTCTTATACCCCTTTGCATTAATTGTAGTGTGTTAGTATACATTCTAAATTATATTCCATTTCTTTTCAGCCAAATTAACCTTATATATCTGTTAATAATAATCAATCTCTACATGCCCCGTATCCCCTAAATCCATTAGGTTAATACCTTAGTTACTCATATTAGTATACAATTAATATCATAGCATAACCCTTAATTAGTAATATTAAGTTTATATAGTTAGTTAATTCCTTACGTTACATATATACTGTATTAAAATAAAACATTTCTTAAGTCCATAGTTTCTTTGATTTTTCTTTCAAATCTGATCGCGTTGCTTCAAAATGTTCCTCCTTTCAATTAACAACACCAACACATTTATCTTCTCCTTATCTGTTCAAGGTTGAAAACCAGGGCATGTTCATTGCATACACATTCCTGACAGAAATAAGCCTGGTTAATGTCTAGAGCAGTTCCACCATCTTAATTACAGCACAGTTTCCCAATAAATGTTTAATCATCAACTTTTACTTCTATTTTCTATTTTCCTTACAATTTCTTGTGCGTAATTAAATGCCGAATCCAGGTCCGAGAAGGCGCGTTGAATTAATTTTCATCTTCGCGGGAAACACAACTCTGTATTTCACCTCTGATTTACCTTGCAGAATGCTGCTTGCTCTTTTAAACTTATTCCAATATTTCGCGTGGGTAGTCCCTGTAGAATCTGACAGTCTCTCCATCAAATGTAAGCCTCTCCCCATGTGGTATCATCTTCATAAGTTTATCCAGACTTGAAATTGTCCAGAAATTTCACAATAATCTGTCTTAGGGAAGCATTTGTTTTCTCTTCTGAAGCGACCTACCCCGATGTGCCACATTCAATCCTCGGGTTTTTCCGTTAACTTAAAGACATCTTTGAGTATTTTAGTAACAAGTTCTGTCAATAAAATTCCTAGCTTTGTCCCCTCCTTTCCTCCTACAATCCTTAAGTTCTGTCTCCTTGATCTAGCTTCAAATCTTGAATTTTATCTGTCAATTTATTTAATTGCTCCGATTAACCCCTTTGTTCTTCTTCAGGGTCGATATTTCCCGAGACATCTCACGTATTTCAACCTTCATATCTTCTATCGACTTATCAACTCCTTCAGTCAGTTCATCAAATTTCTTATTATAATCATATTCCATCTCTCGCAAAATTCCTGTGTTGTCTCTGCTCCAGATCCGACAGCTGTTGCTTCAAAAAGTCAAACTGTTCTTTGATTCACCACGATGCAGCATCTATTTTCTTGGAGAGATTAACTTCCATTTTTAGATAACTTGTCTCCAGTGTCTTATTCATGTTAGTGAGCATTTTGGAGAATTCCTTAGTGAGATCTGTGGTAAGATCTTTAGTAAGATTAGCTCTTTATACTGTTTGTTCCCACTGCTTCATCTCTTTCTCCTTTTCTGTCCCTTTTGTCTCGCCTTTTGTAGCCATTTCAGATACTGCTTGTTGAGAATCAGATTCTTCGTCTGAGCTTTCAGTTGCTGTTTGGAGGGCTGCCAAATCTTCTTCCAGCAGGAGTCTGATAGTCGATTTCTTAGGTCCCCGTTGATGTTTTCCCTTTTTCAACTACAGGTCCTATTGAAACTCAAATTTTCTCGACACCGTATTCTACTTTCTCTCCCACGACACCAAGCAGCCGCCGGTGGAAGTTTTTAAATCAGTCCCAACTTTAGAAACAGCTTTTTACACGATTTTAGCAGGAGCTGAATTCAATGCTGCACCTTCACCACTTCATGGTGCCACCGGAAGTTCCAAAAGTCGACCCTTTAATAAGACTCAAGGACCCTTATGATTAACCATCAGCAGTGAGTTTTACTTGCACAAGGGGAGAAGTGTCTCAGTCAAAGGCTGTGATCACATCTCCAAAGTTAATACAACAGAACATTTATACAACAAACTATGACAACTGAGGAAGTACAGATGTGAGGTAGATTGATATGTTAATGACAGGAATTGTGCTTAATGCCCCTGTCCCACTTAGGAAACCTGAACTGGAGACTTTGCGTCCCACCCAAGGTTCCCGTGCGGTTACCAGAGATTTTTGCCAGTCTCCTTAATGGTCGAAAGTGGTTTCCGCTTTTCTGTGTTCCGGCGATTATTTCAAAAAATTGAAAAAACCTCCGGGAACCGCACGGAAACCTTGGGTGGGGCGCAAAGTCTCCAGAGGTTTCCGTTCAGGTTAATAAGTAGGACAGGGGCATTATGGGACAGGAAACCTGAACGGAAACCTGTGGAGACTTTGCACCCCACCCAAGGTTTCCGCGTGGTTCCCGGAGGTTCCCGGAGGTTTTTGTCAGTCTCCCTAATGGTCGAAAGTGGTTTCCGTTTTAAAAATCGGTAATTTTTTAGTCGAAGCCGGTTGCAATGCTAGTTGAAGGTGGTTGCCGGTGGACAAAAACCTTCGGGAACCGCACGGAAACCTTGGGTGGGGCGCAAAGTCTCCAGAGGTTTCCGTTCAGGTTTCCTAAGTGGTTCAGGGGCATTACTCTTACTTTGTACAAAAGTTGTGACTTCTCAGTTCCGAATGCAACAAGGTACAAAGGTAAGCATATGTTAATAATTTGACATTGGATCATGATTTTTGGGTCTTGGCTTAACAGGGTACACAGATAGGGAAGTAAATGTGTTTAATAGCAGATACCAGCTGGTGGCTTGTGAGTGCTGCATGTGTCAAGGTAAGGACAATGAATATATTGACAATTGATACTAGCTGGCGTCCTCTAAACTTTATTTGCAGTGGAGTTCAAAGGTAGGGACCTCAAATGGAAAGTCTGTGTATACTGGAGGTATAATGGAAATAACAATGAGCATGTTAAATGGTCGATACTAGCTATCGACTTCTGAAGCCGCATGGAGCGGAGTTCAAAGGTAGGGAAAATAAATATGTTAAACAACAGATACCAACTGCCAGCTTGTTTTAATGTATTGATGAATTGTACACCTCCAACAGCTTTTGGGACTTCCACATTAGAGAAAGTGCAAATTTTAAAAAGTGCATGGTCGGCAAAAAGAAAGGTTGGGAGATCGGGTCAGCAACCTAGTTTATGGTAGGACCACCCAAAGTCTGATAACAGCAGGGAAGATGGTGTTCCTGAATCCATTAGTACGTGCTTTCAGGTCTTTGTATTATCTACTTGATAGGAGATGGGAGAAGAAGATGTGACCAGGGTGGAAAAGGTCCTTCATTATGTTGGCAGCTTTCCTGAAGCAACGTGAAATGTGGATGGAGGGAAGGCTAGGGGGACATGGTGGGTTAGCTGGTTTGTGTGATGGGCTACATCCACAACTCTCTGCAATTTCCTGTACTGTTGGGCAGAGCTGTGTCTAAACTAAGTTGCGATGTAACTTGATAGAATGTTTTAACTGTCATATGTATTAATGCACTTCTTCTCCCGCCTAATGGAATAATGAAATTCTTAGTTACAGCTGCAAACAGTCCTATAAACTGTTCCTTTTCTCCGGAGATGCTGCCTGACTCGCTGCGTTACTCCAGCATTTTGTCTATCTCAGGTCTGTAAACGCAGCACTCATATTTAACGGACTAAACAAAGAAAGTCCAAATAAATTAAAACCCCCTATATGAATGCCAAAAAGCTCAAAGTGCAACCAATAGAGTTTGTAGTTAATTGTTTAGTTGGTGTTTGTAGTATTCAAGAGCCTGATGGTTGTTGAGAAGAAGCTGTTCTTGAAGCTGGAGGTCACATTTTTAAATTAAACACATACTTTATCTACGTCCCTGCGAAACAAGAAATCAGATAATTTTAAGGGATTATAATTATTCACAGTACTGTTCAGCTTGTTATCAGTTATAATAGTAAGATTAAACAAGAACTTACCAGTTGATCGTTATTTTATGAGGAGTAACGATGAGGGATTACGTGAAGGAGCCCCGCCTGGCGCTAGAACGGCATACTTCAAAGCAGCGGCATGAAAAACACAGAACACAATAGCCGGAGTAAGATAGTAAGGCTCATCATAGATTTAGAACTACCAGATGATCATTTATTTTATGAGGGTGTGGAGTGGAGGGCACGTAATCCCTCATCGTTACTCCTACATAAAATAACGATCAAAAATCTTCGACTGTAAGAGTTCTCGCGTTTAATCTACTATTTACTTCGGAGTCACGATGAGTGATACGTGAAGAGATTTTTGAAGCTTCTGTGTTTTCTAATGTCGTAGAATTCTTCCATACGTCAGTCCGGCAAGTCAACACATACATGAGTAAAAAACCTTCTACAAGACTAGTTTAGAGTTCTTTCCATAAATCTTTTAATGATAAAAAGAACATATAAAACCCCCAAAACCCCCTTTTACATCTGAGGGAAGCCATTACAAAGTGATAAAGATATGTGATAACACAATCGATAATATCATCGATAGTGAAACAAAGCAGGGTGATTATAGTGGAACCCAAACACCGCTGTCCAAAGCCTGTCATTGTGTGAACAGTTTATTGTATAACTTTGAAAAAGTTTTCTTCTTTAACGACCACCCTGCTGGCCCTTGCGGTTTCTAAAACGTGTTTAGTGGTACGCTCCCTGTAAACTTCGCACGAGCAGGACAGTAGCTGCTGCGCCCTGGTGGAGTGATATTATGAACCACCATCAGTGGTCTTACTCCTGCAAAAGTAACAAAAACACCCTGTTTTTAAAAACCACCTTGAAATTGTTTGCAACTGAAACTTTTTGTTGTTCGGTTTCTTAGTGCGTAAGTCAATAATGTTTTTTCATACACCCTCGTAAAATGTTACGGTAACTTTTACATATTAGATTCAAATTTATAACTACACACAACTTGATTCAATTAGGGTAAATCTTGAAATATTACCCATTTGCTACCAGTTTCTCGCCTGGTCTCTTTGTTTTGATCAGATCGTAAACATAGAACACAATGTTATCTGCAGCCACATGCATACAGTCCTAAACGTAGCATTTGGAAGTTTGCACCCTTTGAGCTGAACCAATGCATTAACATTTAACTAAATTTAAATGTTAACTTTTCATGACAAAACTTCGATGGAGCTCCATTGCCCGAAAGTAAAGTAAGTACAATGCTGACATCCCAAATTTCTGTATATCTGGTTAGGGTGGATTTTTTGTTAAAGATTCCTTTCATAAATCTGGATATTAATGGATTTGATCAATTGATTTCTGGTCAGAATTTGTCCTAATAAATGATAAGGCACTACTGCACTATTAATGCACTATAACATAAGTGCTGTCAAAATGCAACACGCAAGGAACTCCAATAATGTTTTTGCAATGTTCACAGTATGAAATAGGATATATTTGTTTGACTACAAAAATTTTTCCATTTCTTTTTAATAGTCTATAATGTCTCTGAGTGCTATCTCGCCATGATGCTACTATAATATCCATAGTTTCTATCCGACAATCCAAGCTCTTGTAGTGGTCTGGTCAAAAACCTGCAGATTAAACAAATTCATATAAGCATGTAATGTGATGAATTTCTTTGGTTTCTGTTTTATCAAATAAAATCAATGCTGCTAGATTTGACATATATGGTTCCTTTAATCATGTTTTAACCATCAATGGGAACCATGGTTGTGTCGGCCAATTTGGAATCACCAATATCCGTGGCCAGAATCTTGTTCTATTTCTTCAGAGCATTGCTGAAACCAGAGCAAATGGCGGAAAAGGCATAAAAAGAACATATTCCCCCAATGTATTTTAAAAAAATAATGTGAAAAAAGCTCTACTGCTACTGCATCTGGATCTTGTTCCCAAAACATATTTAGTCAATTGATGATTAATATCTTGATGCAAAACAGATCAATGTCCTGGTAACTCCATATTGAATCACAATTTTACTGAAAATTACTGGTGTCACATCCAATTCTGTGTGTCTTTAAAACACCCTTGATCTAATGTCTGCCACCGACATTGTCTTTACCTGAGAATGTAATTTTGCCGAAATCCAATTTGTGCTTAATACAACCACTGGCCATATCTGAATGACCGGACAATCACATGACAACTGCCGATCGTGACTCCATCCACCCATGGTGATTATTATATTGCAACAGCTGTTTTATTGCTAATTTATCAATACATGCAGATTCTTTTTTTGTAGAACAATAGGCTTTTTACCCATAAAATGTTCCCAATAATTTCTAAATATTACTATGAAACTGATTGTAAAATAAACCGATCAGATGTGACATGGCAAGCCATTCTCATCATAAAAAACATTTGTAATCTCCCGCCAACTGGAGATTTGTCCACAGTTTTCTTTAAGAATTGAATAAATTTTTTTTACCTCTCCATTAAACGTGGGGGTGGTCTCCTTCTCCCCTATAACGGGTGAATATTAGGCGGTGTCGGAATGTAATATTTTCTTATCATATTCCTGCCTCAGTTTCCAAAATCAAATCCCCTTCTTGATGAAAATTAACCTTTTTGTCACAAAAACAAAAGGTCTCTGTGATAATAGATTTAGCCTCTTCATCCATTTCTCTTATTTTGTTTACAGGTTCTCTCCAAATAGATAACCAGAGCTGAACACACACACTGATTTGGCAAAGACCCTTGCAAACCCTTGGATGAATATATGGGCCGAATCGCAATTTTTCTCATACAATTAATCTTCATAGAAGGAATTGCACAATAATCCCCAAAGATCTTTTGATTTTAAACTCATTTCCACCTCCAGTGCCTTCCAAAAAGCAGTAATGGCAGCTGAAAGCCAATTTGATGGATTCTTTGAAATATTATTTCTTGGCCTCTCATGCCGTGGAGTCATAGCTCCAGATAAGACGGATTAACCGTAGGTACCTTCAAATGTGGGGCAATTTTCCGGTGTTTTATATAATTATCAGCAGTTTCAATTCATCACAGAATTCTTGAAGTTGGTGATATACCATAAATTATACTGCAGCTAGGTTTTCCCTTTTTTCTTCCATAGCCTCACCATTTCCTTCAGGTATAGCAAAATCTTTTGCAATATCTCGGCCATCTGCCTCATCTTTTTTTATTCGTGTGTGCACTCAATCCACATCACCACTTGCAGGGTCTGTCTTTGCACCCTGATACACTTAGAATTAAAGCCATAGACATCTTCCTCTGCCTTAATCCTGGTCTGGAGTTTCAAATTCCCATTGGCACATAGCCATATTTGTATATTCAAACCGCCTCGGGTTCATTTTGGGAAACTTCTGGGTACTGTGACCCTTGTCTCTTTTGGAGTGACTTTCTCCATATTTCCATTTATAGCCATATAGCTGTATTATCCAGGAACTTTTCATTATCCAGAGTCAATATCAGAAACCACGTGCCTCACGGATTTCTTTTACTTTTCCTAGGAACATTTTCCTCCGTGTTTGCATATCTGGAAGAAATTATAGTCTCACTATGGTTGAATCAGCGCCACCACTGGTATCGGAACCCTGGGATCCCGCACTAAACTCTTGTCCCGACATCTTTTAGCTTCACCCCGTTACGATCTTTTTACCCCCGCGAAATTTTTCTTGAGACTTCTCCATTGTTCTTTTTTATTTATCTGGCTAATCAGTACGCCCAGCGTGACTCTGATATTAAATGTTATCTTTCTCTTTGCTGGTTCACCAGCGAACGTCTTTTTTAGACGTCCCCTATTTTCCTTGCACTTATCTGGCGGTCCGTTTCCGGACCCGCAGCGAGGAGCTGCGCTCTGCACCTCCTTGCGTTCTGCGCCCGTCAGCGTCGACGTAAGGGCCGTTCTAGAGCGCCAGCGGGCATCTTCACGTACTCACTCACGTGACGTTCCGAAGTAAAATTTAAAATCACACCTGTATTTTTGTCACTGTATTCTGCAGACTAAATAAACTCAAACCCATTAATTCTAAACTAAACCACCAATTTGCTCAAAACACCTATCCCATCAATTCCAACACACGCACCTACATTCCCACCCCCCCCCCCCCTTTGATTAAATTGATCACTACCAGGGAAAATGAATCACCTAAATAAGAATTTTAAGGAAAGCTAGCACAAACACACATCATTGGATATATTTAATGGCCTCCATATTTTAGAGAGAGCCTATGATGGGTAAGACTTAATAACACTAAGTTTCTCAAAATATAAGAAGTGTTATTGTAGTAAGACGTGTGGTAGCTAAAAGCATGAATGGACCCAAACTGTTCTACCACTTGTTTGCAACTATACTTAGTAAGTATCAAAACACCACAGGAACTGAAAAGGACAAAATTAAACATGATCAAGGCGTAAGGCAAGGTGGTCCCCATTGACCCAGCCATCCCATAGCTCCACTCCACCAGGTGGAGGCAGGAGTTGGCTGAATCAGAAACATTCAAGGGTGTAGGCATTAAGGAAATCCTCCTCCTTCGAGTGAATGGGTCGTGCGCACACATCCAGCAGCTGAAAAGATTAGTTTCTTCGACATACGAGTAGGACACGTACTGGAAGGTGCTGACATGTAACTCTCTGGACATGCGCGCGAAGCCGGAGCCTGGCTTGTGGGACTCATAAAAAATGATTAGAACACAAGATATATTAAAGAACGCATTCATCGTTAAAAAATAAATTCAGTTCTCTTTCGTTATGGACACTTGGTCTTGAGTGGCCCTTCTAACGTGGGAGTATATCCGTGCTTTCTTCCCGTAGACCTAAACTGCAAGTTGAGTTGTCAGTGGCACCTGGAAAAGACTAGGTCGCCTGGGACTATGTCATGGCTTCCATCTGGTCGGTTACCCCACACAGCCAATACCTGTTGGGAGGCAGAACTGATAGGTTTCATCAGGCTCATACAGGATCATGAAAGAGTGTTACTCGTTAGATGACATACAGATTTTTGCTAGTCTAAAGCCCCTGTCGCGCTTACGTGTCCTTTGCACGCTAATTACGCGACCTCATGGTCGCGTTGAGCCGTGACGGTCCCGCAAAGGTCGCACGTGAACTTCATTCGACCGCACAGCCGTCTGGAGTGCGTTACGTCATTTGAAGATGGACACAAAGCTGGAGTAACTCAGCGGGACCAGCAGCATCTCTGGAGAGAAGGTATGGATGATGTTTCGTGTTGAAACTTCTTCAGTCTGAAAGAAGGGTCTTGACCCGAAACGTCACCCATTGCTTCTCTCCAGAGGTGCTGCCGGCCCCGCTAAGTTACTCCTGCATTTTGTGTCTATCTCCAATCTTCTTGGCCCCGCTTTGGGAGTAGAAGTAGGGGTGGATCCGGACCGCAACGGTCGTGAGCCCCAGGCCGAGCTCGCGATCGTTTGCCCACTTCTGGTTTGAGTGAAACGTAGCGTCGCACCAAGGGTCTTGGCCGTCCCCACTTTGGCCGTCAGTTTCCACGACAGCAACGTTGCCCAGCGCGAAGATTCGTTCACTACAAAACGTCAGAGCCCCGCACGATTTTTGGGCACAACTTACATACCCCTCCGCCGCTTCTCAGTGGACCAGCCCCACGTGTGCTATTAATGATGCCCTGTCGCGCCTCAACGCAACTCATGATTGATGATAAATCTTTCATCAATCATGGTTGCGTTGAGGCGCATTGATGATAAAAAGAAAGAAATGTAATCCATTTTAGAATAAGGCTGTAACATAACAAAATGTGGAAAAAGTGAAGGGGTCTAAATACTTTCTGAATGGACTGTTGTCTTTATACAACACTTTAGCAGTGCATGAGGCTGTAGCCCATCTAGATGGGACGGCTTTCAACCCATCGGGAGAATCTTCCTATTATGAAACAAAAAATTCAGATTCCCTTGGCAAGTGAGGAAGGGAAAGTATAATCACCTGTAAATGCTTGAAAGGTCCCACCCAGGGTCAGGACTTTATAATGGGCAGGTCTGTATTTGATGCGGTCTTGTCTTTGCAAAGTTACACAGAGGTTATAGATCTGCTGTGCATATTTTTCAGAATTCATGACCCCACCATTTTCTGGAACCGGTTTATCATTTGTAATGGAACCAGTTGGCTCATGTCTGAAGATGGTCTGCGACCCGAAACGTCGATCTATCTTCCTTCGCCCTGCTTAAGTGGCTGCTGCCCACTGATTTATAACCATATAACCAAGAAAAACAATTACAGCACGGAAACAGGCCCTCACCTCTCGCCCTTCCAGTCCGTGCCGACCATTATTGTTTTATCCCCTATCCCATCTACCAGCACTCAACCATAACCCCCTCCATTCCCATCACGTCCATAATACCTAACCACTTTACTCTTAAATGTTATAAAAATCGAACCTGCCATCCACCAACTTCTGCTGGAAGCCTTATTCCACACAGCCACCACCCTCTGACGTTACCAGCCAAAACCGTTCCAAATTTTCTCCAGCTTTTTGTTAGAGGCTACATGGAGGAAAGAGTTTTGATGATGCAAAATAAGGCTTTGATGCTTGCGGAGCAACTGAACTGGTCCATTATTGTCTCTCCATAAGTTACTGGAGGCACACTTTGATACTACTCCTGAATCCCAAAGGCCATTTATTTCTGTCTTTTCAGGCCAGTGTGTCTTGTTCATTTCTTTCAAGTCCTCACTCGGACATCGACATTCTGGAGACTCACCGCTTATAGAGGTGCATCGATCAGGACAAGGGAGAGTAGTAGAGGCAGCTTCCCGATGCCATCTGATCGCCCATTGCATTTCCCCAGGTGTCCCTAGAGTAATCGATTCGTATGTGCCTTGCATTTAAGAACAGCAAATCCACTTGGTCGGTTTTAAAGAGCTTTCCCTGAAGATCCCGAGCTTCCATCTCCCATTTCGGCATAGGTAATCCCCTACCGTGAGGAAACCTCTTTTCCACTACAACTGTACAAGGTGGGATGGTGGGCAATTCCAGGCATAATTGGTGTAGATGTTAGATGTTCTCCCTTCCCATCTGGACATCTTCCGGTAATGCTCATAATTCTCTTTGCTGAGCAGACGTACGTACACCCGTGGTAGTTTAGGAAGAAAACTACAGAAGCTGGTTTAAAACCGACATGCGATACGATATACACAAAATTGCTTGGATAACAGGCACATCTCTGGAGAGAAGTATGGGGTGACCTTTGCGTCTGAAGAAAGGTCTCGACTGAAACGTCACCATCCTTCTCTCACTGATTATTGCGGCTCGTACTGCGTTGGTAGACTAACTTTTGCTCTCTCTGCTAACTTTAACTGCCCATCTGGTTGTGCAAACACTCATGAACTACGAGGAGGAGGATTCATCAGTATAGAAGAATCAGGGTCGTACATTTCCAGCTGCGAGGTTGATTCTTCCATTTTCATTTCTAAATTTAAAACAGTCATGCTCCAGCGCGCGCGCGCGCCGCCCCCCCTCCCCCCCTTTCGCTCCCAGGAAGCAAGAGAGGCATTGTCGAGATGTTTGGCTGACAGGGCACACAAAAAGTTCAGGTTTGGGGCTTCCATCTGCCCGTCTGGCAGCAGCCACCTGTGAGGCAAAATGTTGTGCAGAGTGAGTGTCAGTGTCAGCACTCCACAATTCATGACTGATTCCGTACCAGACTGCAACACTGCCGAGAGGAGGTAGCTGAGGCAGGGACTATCCCAACACACACCACCATCTGCAATCCTTCTAATACATTAGATTTTAATTTGTGTTACTGAGTCCTGTGTACAAATGCTTTTTTTTGTAAGTTAAAGGATGTGTCGATATATAGAATCCCCTCATGTCATGCACTCATAAAACAACCTGGAAATCTGAAGTTTTGTGTGTAAGTTAGGTCCAGCATTAATGATGTACACTACCCTCTTTCCAAAACCTCCATCAGAGTCCCTCTGTAGTATAAAGGGGAGGGCTAAATTTAATTTTTCCCATTGAAACTTGATGAGATTTTGTACAGGTCTGTATACTAAATAATAATAATATTAATAATAATAACAATAGTAATAATAATAATAACTTTATTTATATAGAACTTTTCATACAATGGAATGCAACCCTAAGTGCTTTCCACAAAAACACAGGTCTAAACAAAAATACAATTTAGAAGAATAAGTGCATTGGCAATTAATAGCACAGATTTATAGAAACATAGAAAATAGGTGCAGGAGTAGGCCAATCGGCCCTTCGAGCCTGCACCGCCATTCAATATGATCATGCCTGATCATCCAACTCCCTGTACCTGCCTTCTCTCCATACCCCCTGATCCCTTTAGCCACAAGGGCCACATCTAACTCCCTCTTAAATATAGCCAAAGAACTGGCCTCAACTACCTTCTGTGGCAGAGAATTCCAGAGACTCACCACTCTCTGTGTGAAAAATGTTTTCCTCATCTCGGGTCCTAAATTCTAGCGAGTACAAGTCGAGTCTATCCAGTCTTTCCTCATATGAAAGTCCTGACATTCCAGGAATCAGTCTGGTTCCTTTTATATTAGGAAACATCCCAGGAATCAGTCTGGCTATTTTATATAAAAATATAAAATATAAAATTGAGAGTGTAAAAGGACAAAGGGAGTAAAATCAGTTAAAAGCTCGATTACAAATATAAGTTTTTAGCTGTCATTTAAAAACGTCAACTGAGTAGGCGTCTCTCATAGCCCTGGGTAGGGTATTCCACAGTTGGGGGAATACTCAGAAGGTCATAACCTAAGGTCTGCCTGAACCACATAGAGAAATTAAAATGTGTGCTCTGTGGGAGGTCAGTTACCTGCCAGATTAATATATTCAAAAGAAAGAAACAAGTTTAGTCAGATATTAAAGGAATGCCTGAGATAATATTTGCAGAGGATCTATAAAATGACCAAGGAAATGTTCTTTTTTGGCACAGTGCCTAAATGACTTCCTGAAAGGGAGCCGGGCATCAGGAGAAAACATTTAATGTGTGGGAAGGAACTGCAGATGCTGGTTTAAATCACATCTTGCTTTGGGAACAGCTCTACCTAATACCGTAAGAAATTGAGAGAGTTGTAGACATAGACCAGACCATCACTTCAACCGGTCTCCCTACCATTGACTCCATCTACACTTCACGCTGCCTCGAGAAAACAGTCAACAGTGCGGAGCCGTGCAGAATTGTGCGGAGTTCGTCCCGACATTGCGCGGGGCTCCGAAAAACTGACCATGCTCAAAAATTCCGCGCGGCAACGGCTTGTCAGCTCGCAGTCGCCTCGACACATTTTATCCTAGTCATTCCATCTTCACCCTGTTCCCACTAGGCAGAAGAAACAAAAGCTTGAAAGCAGAACCATCAGACTGTGGAGCAGTTTCTTTCCCCTCTGTTACCAGACTTCTGAATGGTTCTCCCGTAAGCAAGTGTGTGGTCTCAATCTTCCAACCTACCTCATTGTGGACATTGGACTTTTTCTCAGGAACTCAGGGTGGCATGGTGGAGTCATTGCCTTTCAGTGCCAGAGACCCATGTTTGAGCCTGTCCACAGGTGTTGTCTGTACAGAGTTTGTACGTTCTCCCTGCGACTGCATGGGTTTTCTCTGGGTGCTCCTGTTTCCTCCCACATTCAAAAGACATGCAGGTTTGTACGTTAATTGTCCGTAAATTGTCCCCAGTAGGAGTAGCATAAAACAAGTTGACTGGTGATTGCTGGTCGACGTGGACTCAGTAGGCTGAAGGGCCTATTTCCATGCTGTATCCCTACATCATAATCATAATCATACTTTATTAGCCAAGTATTTGCACGTATGAGGAATAAACTAAACCACACTAAACTATACCACTACAATGCTAAAATGTATTTTCTGCATTCTTGCATTTTTTTCTCTTTGCTCTGACTGTTGTACATCTGTACGTTGTATAATTATACAGATGGTGTGTATCATCTGATTTAATTGGATAGCATGCAAACAAACGCTTTGCATTGTATCTCATGGCAATAATAAATCAAACCAAATTAAAACAAACCGAACACATCAGGACTTAACAGAATCGTATCAGAAGGTTGCAATCCGTAATTTTGGTTGTTTACTCTCATTAAAACAAGGAGTAAATTGGAAATCACAGGCAAATTCAAGGGATGTACAGGAAAGAACTGCAGATGCTGGTTTAAATCGAAGGTAGACACAAAATGCTGGAATAACTCAGTGGGACAGGCAGCATCACTGGAGAGAAGGAATGGGTGACGTTTCAGATCGAGACCCTTCTTCAGACTGATGTCAGGGGAGTGGGCGGGACAGAGCTAGAATGTAAGGGCCTGTCCCAGCAGCATGCAACTCCATGCGATGAGCGCGACCTAACGTGGTCGCTTGAGCCGTCCGGCGTCGCGGGGCCGGTCCCACTTCGATCGCCGGAGCCGTGCGGAAATGTGCGGAGTTCGTCCCGACATCGCACGGGGCTCCGAAAAACTGACCATGCTCAAAAATTCCGCACGGCAATGGCTTGTCAGCTCGCAGTCGCCTCGACACATTACTCACCGCCTCAACGTCGTGCCTCCGTTACCCTCTCTGTAGGTGCCTCTGTGACCCCTCTCTGTGTGTCCCTCTCTCTCCTGGCGAACTTACCTTTCAGACTTCGCTCCAAGTTCGCCTCACTTTGTGCCGCGTTCCGCCACTCACCCCACCTCCGCGCGGACCCCGCTGCCGGTTTGGTCGCGCTCTTCGCATGCAGGCGCATGCTGTTGGGAACGGCCCTGTACAGGGATCACCCGACCCCCGCGCAACCCCCGCTGCCGGTTTGATCGCGCTCACCGCATGGAGTCGGATGCTGGTAGGACAGGGCTTCGACCCGAAACATCACCCATTCCTTCCCTCCAGAGATGCTGCCTGTCCTGCTGAGTTACTCCAGCATTTTGTGTCTACCGGCAAATTCAAGAGTGATGGTTTAAGTTTGTTTTAACTGACTCCCACCCTATGGGTTTTCATGTGCAGTATTTTACAGTCAGGGAATGTGTAGCAGGTTGATGGTACATTGGAGTGGGAAAAGAACCTGAATAAAACCGGTCAAGGTATCATCATCCTCTTGTGCAAACAAAAGGTGTGAGGAAGAAAATCAGAAGTTGATGATCCATCTCAAAGTTCTGTGAATTATAAAGATCGACTGGAGATGAGAGTCATAGTGGATCAGAATTTGGGTTTGTGGGAGAGGTGCACCCCCTTAATGGTGTGCAAGGATCTGGTCATCAGGTGTAAGGTGCAGTGCTTCAGTGTCACTATATAAAGAGCAGATGCGGCCAATACCCTGCACCTGATTAATCCTGACCTCATTTCCTGCCTTCACCATTGATTTACTCCCCCTAGATTCCACAAACCACCTCTTATTCTGTCTTCTCACCCCTCCTTTTCCTTCCTCTCCCTGGTAGTCTCTGTCATCTGAGCCAGAGGATCATACAGCATGAAACAGACCCTTTGGCCAACATTGTCCATGCCAGCCAAGATGCCCCATCTAAACTAATTCCATTTACCTGCATTTGGCCCATATCCCTCGAAACCTTTCCTATCCGTTCACGTCCTAATGACTTCTAAATACTGTTTACCTCCCTCAGCTACTTCCTCTGGTAGCTTATTACACATATCCACCATACTCTGTGTGAAATCGTTGCCCCTCAGGTTCCTATTAAATCTTCCCCCTCTCATCTTAAACCTACACCCTCTATTTCTTGTTTTCCCCATCCTGGGAAAAATACTCTGTGCAACCACCCTTTCTATTTGTAGATGATATGAATATAAAACTGAACCCAACACCACAAGTGCAGTCTTACTAATGTTATATACAACTGTAATATTGGATAGAAAATTGGTTGGCGGACAGGAAACAAAGAGTAGGGATTAACGGGTCCCTTTCAGAATGGCAGGCAGTGACCAGTGGGGCTGAATGGCCTACTGCTGCACCTATTGTCTATTGTCTATTGTCTATTTTACATAACATCCCAATTTGTGTACTCCATTTCTAATATGTCAAAAGCCTTCTTCACCAACCTATATACATGTGATGACAATTTTTAGAAAGCTGTGTGTGTACTTGTATGCTCAAATCCGTCTGCTCTCTGCAAGTCCTACTGTTCACTGTGAAGGTTCTGCCCTGGTTTGATTTCTCAAAATGCAATGTATCGCACTTATCTTAATTAAACACCATTAGCCATCCCTCAGCCCATTTGCCCAGTTGATCAATATCTCACTGTAATTCTTGATGACTACGTTCACTGTCTACGACACCACCTATGTTAGTGTCAACTGCAGATGGACACCAAATGCTGGAGTAACACAGCGGGACAGGCAGCATCTCTGGAGAGAAGGAATGGTGACTTTTCGGCTCAGGACCCTTCTTCAGACCCGAAACATCACCCATTCCTGCTCTCCAGAGATGCTGCCTGTCCCGCTGAGTTACTCCAGCTTTTTGTGTCTATCTTAGGCTTAGACCAGCATCTGCAGTTCCTTCTTACACATTAGTGTCAACTGCAAACTTACTCATCATTCTTTGTACATGTTTTAATTTGATGAGACCTGATAAGTCGTTAGGACAAAATATAACATTGAAAGATTAATAATGTCTAACTTCTAGATTGGGGTTTATAAGAAAGCTAAAAATAAATGTTGTTTGCTTAATTTTCCTGGTTTACAGTATATATTTGTCATTCAAGAACATTTTACTTATTTCTGTATGGATCATGAGAAAACATAGAACATCACATGAACAGGCCCTTCGGTCTACAATGTCTGTGCTGACCAAGATACTATTTTAAACCAATCACAACTCCCTGCATATGGTCTGTACACCTCTATACCCTGTCGGTTCATGTGCCTGTCTAAATACATCCTAAAAGTTGCTATCATACCTCTTTTGTTATATATTTTTTAATTGTCACAATATGCTATAAACTTTTGCTCTTTCACCTTAGAGTTATGCCATTCTGTATTTGACATTTCCAACAGGAAAGAAGGAACGAGCAATCTATACCTCCTTCCTCCTTGGATTATTGCAGTGCCAAGATCTGTACCTGTTTATACAAGGAACAGGTAATTTCATCCCCTCAGTATCAACATCTACAAGAGAAAGCAACCTTTGACAACACATTACAACCAGATTGAACTTTGAAATTTGATATTGCATGAAGTTTCATTTGTCCCACATGAAACTCACAATAGTCATTCATATATACAATGCAAACAGAAAATGCTGGATAAACGCACTCTTATCACACCTTGAGGCTTAAAATGTCATGTGTTGGTCAATACTCTTGATCTATTTCTGCAACAACACTGACTCACTCAGTGTAGGAAGGAACTGCAAATACTGGTTTAAACCCAAGATAGACACAAAAAGCTGGAGTAACTCAGCGAGGCAGGCAGCATCTCTGGAGAGAAGGAATGGATGACGTTTTTGGGTCGAGACCCTTCTTCAAACTCACTCTACCAGAAATCTCTAATGGTCCACAGTTCTTTATTGTTCTGCATTCAGTATTGCAACAGATTACTTTTTCCTTTCCTTTCAAATGTTAAAGATCACACTCTTCTTCCCCCATAGACCCTTAAACTCTCCCGATGTAACTCTCTGATACCAAAGGATCAGTTCTCAGTAGAGGTCTCAATTGTACATTGTGTTCTCATCTTAATGTATTCTGGGCCTGACATGATGATGAGATGTTGCGCTGCCACCACTTTCATGCCCATTTCTTTGGGCAAAAGTTTTCACCCCACGCTTTATCCCCGCTCCAGAATCAAGTCGTTGATTTATACGGAGAGTGAGCTAAAGGTACAGTGAAAATCTTGCTTGCAACTGCATTACAGGCACATAGACACAGAAAACCTAAATTACACATAAAGTTCAAAAGAAAGTGTAAGGAAAAAGTATGTGCAAAAAAAACCAAGATATTAGTGCAAAACACAATTAAAAGACAACTCCATGATGGTGCAAGAAGGGGTCGGTAGTGTCCCATTGCTGAGGTAGATTTAGGATGAGTAGGTTGCTTCAAGAACCTGTGTAGCAAGGAACTGCAGATGCTGATTTAAACCGAAGATAGACACAAAAAGCTGGAGTAACTCAACGGGTCAGGCAGCATCTCTGGAGAAAAGGAATAGGTGATGTTTTGGATTGGGACCCTTTGTCAGACTGAGAGTCAGGGGAAAGGAAAATGAGAGATATAGACAGTGATATAGAGAGATATATAACAAATTAATTAAAAATATGTAAAAAGTAACGATGATCCAAGAAAGGTGGAACCCACAATGGTCCATTGTTGGCTGTGGGCTAGTTGAGAACAAGTTATACAGACAGTGAAACTCAATAGGATAACAGTGAAACTAGTACAATGACTAGGGTGGGGGAGTTCGGAGAGAAAGGGGATGCAAGGGTTACTTGAAGTTAGACAAATCAATATTCGTGGCGCTGGGGTGTAAGCTGCCCAAGCAAAATATGAGGTGCTGCTCCTCCAATTTGAGGTTGATGTGGTCGAGATCGGCTGTACCAATTGTGGCAATGGAGATTGATAGGCTAAAGAGGCTGCAGATTTGACTTCGGAGTCACATGAGTGACTACGTGAATAGAAGCCTGTACAGCCGTTGGTGCGTCATGACGTCAGACGTTGGTGCAGTCGGGCGGTTGGAGCAGCAGCGCTCCTCCCAGCGGTAAGTTTAAAAACGGAGGTAAGGTTGTTGAAATTTTTACCACAGGTCATTTCTGCGACGGTTTGAAGTACTTGGAGATATGTTGCAGAAAGTAAAGAAGGTGTCGGCGAGGCACTCCGCAGGTAGAAAGGAGAGTGACCAGGAGAGTGTTGTGGATGTAGGCCCGTCTGGTACACCTGGTCCGGTGCTGGCTACACAGCCAGTGGTAGCGGACCCACTGCCTGCGGGCAGTGAAGGCTTGCCAGTAGGGCGGAAGGCCACTGGCAAGTCTGTCAGGCCCGTAGATGAGTCGGGCATGGAGGTTATACCCTCCATAGGAGAGTCCGTTTGCTCACGGCTCTCCCAAGTCGAGATTTTATTACAAAGAATGCTCGACAGGGACCAGCTCCGTGAGGAGGAGTGGTGCCCAAGCCAGGCTGATGGAGAGCTTGTGCTAGCAGCACTGTTCCAGGGCTGCAGAACTATCCTGCCTGTGAGGAGGATATTCTATCAGTGCAGTTTGCTGACACTGAGTCTATGCTGGGGGAGAGCAGTAAAGAAGTTCGGTTGGAGGTAATTCCGAACATTGCTGGGAAGTTTGCTGAGCCTAGAGAGGCAGGAGAGGCGATTGATGGAGAATTGGCTGAAGCCATTCAGTATATGCTCTTCCACCAGTTACAGGAGCTAGCTATGGATGAAGCAGCAAAAAAAAAAACTATAAAGCTCCTGTTAATTGTGATCTCCTGAAGGTACTGGTGGTTAATCACCAAATTTGGTCACAGATGGGTATGCCTGCTAGGGCCCAGGAGATGAAGTTCCAAAAAGTGCTTAAACTGTTGTCAGCAGGTATTACAGCTGTGGTGAAAGTGATTGATCCAAGCAATGTGGTTGAAGCACACCAGGACGGACTGGGATTCCTTTGTAATGCGTTTTTTGAAATCAATAACATCAGGAGGGCTGCTATTAGGCCAGTGCTTAATCCGAATTTGGCAAGTTTGTGCAAACCACCATAAAATCTGTTGTTTGGAGGTAACTTTGCGAAAAGAGTCAAAGAATGCCATGAAGATGTTAAAACTATGGCCCTCATTAAGCCGGCTGGTAAGCAGGGCAAAAGGTTTTCTCCATATTGGAAAGGAACTAATGTGGATGCAGGAGAAGGAACGAGCCGTTCAAGTCTTCAATTTCGGAACTGGCAGGCTGCCAGCATGAAGGGGAAGGTGCCTTTCTCCACAAGAGGTCGAGGACAACAAGGTCCGCAAGGAAAGATGCAGGTAAGGAAAACATCGACAGACGATGAATTAATTAATGTTCCTGTTCAAATTGGGGGAAGGTTAAAATTGTTTCTCAAACAATGGCAGCAGTTGACATCAGATTTCTTCATACTTAGTAGTATTGAAGGGGTGAAAATTGAATTTTACTCTAGGGACAGTCTACCTAATCAACATTTTCCTAGTCGTAAACTTATTTTTTCAGATGAAGAAAATGTGCTTATTCAAGCAGAGATTCAGTCGTTGCATAAGAAAGGGGTAATTGAGCCTTCTGTCTATCAAAGTCGACAATTTGTGTCAAATATATTTCCCAGATCTAAAAAGACTGGGGGGGTGTAGAATTATTTTGGATTTATCGAGTTTGAACAAGTTTGTTTGTTATAGGCATTTCAAAATGGAAACCTTTACCACGGCCAAACATCTAGTGTCCAAAGGGTGTTATATGGCAACTATTGATTTAAAGGATGCGTATTACTCAGTGTCTATTCATGAGGATGATAGAAGATATTTGAAATTTATTTGGATGACTCAGCTGTGGCAATTCAGGGCATTGCCGAATGGATTAACTTCAGCTCCTAGATTATTTACTAAATTGGTAAAACCTGTGTTAGCGTTACTTAGAGCTAAAAGGCATATGGTAATGGCCTACTTAGATGATATTCTGATTGTTGGAAAGACTCATGCTGAAACTCAATCATCAGTTTCAGTTGTTAAAATCACTTTTGAACAAATGGGATTTGTGATTCACCCAGATAAATCTAAATTATCACGTCCAAATTATTGATTATCTGGGATTTACCATTAATTCCAATCACATGTTGGTAACTTTGCCCAGGGATAAATTGAATCAGTTAATTGAGGACTGTGTTAATCTCGTTGGAGAACAAAGGCCTTCGATTAGACAAGTAGACAGGTTAATTGGGAAGTTGGTGGCAGCATTTCCAGCTGTGCAGTATGGTCCTCTGCATCATCAACAATTACAACGATCAAAGGAACAGGCACTGAGAATACAAAGGGGCCATTTTGATAGGCCTATGCAGTTGTCAGCTGGGGCGATTGCTGACATACAATGGTGGATAGCAAATGTTTCAACAAGTTTTAGGAAGGTTTTGGTGGAACCACCGTCATTGATATTACAGACTGATGTAAGTGCACTGGGTTGGGGTGCAACAGATATGTCTTCTAGTTGTGGAGGCAGATGGAATATGGATGAGACATCGCTTCTTCAACTAAGAGGGATTAATTATTTAGAGTTGTTGGGCACCTGGTATGGGCTCAAAGCTTATTGTTCTACAAGGAGGGACCTGCATGTGCAGGTTCAGATTGACAACACCACAGCAGTGGCATAATGTAAACCACATGGGTGGAGTTAAGTCACAGTCTTGTGATAGACTGGCTAACCAGATTTAGAGCTGGTGTATTGACCAAAATATCTGGCTTTCAGCACTTTATTTGCCAGGAAGGTTCAACACGGTAGCTGACACTAGGTCATGTCAGTTTAATGACAACATTGAATGGATGTTAAATCAGGATGTATTTAACCAAATGATTGTTCAGTATGGATTGCCAGATATTGACTTGTTTCAGCCAGAAGTGCTCTGTCTTCTTATTTACCTATGAATGCAGAATTACATACAGTAGGGACAACATCCGTTAGTTTCACGATTCATGAAGGGAGTTTTCAATTCTAATCCTCCTAAACCCAGGTATGCCGGGATTTGGAATGTGAGTGAGGTTCTTATGGTTCTTCGCCAGTGGGCTCCGGTTACAAGCCTATCTATAGCCAAATTAACTATTAAGGTGGTCATGCTTATGACGTTGGTTTCAGCTCAACGTGTACAAACGTTGCAAAAGCTACGGCTGGATAGAATGCATGTGTCGGCAGATGCCATTATATTTTATGTCTATGATTTGCTTAAACATAATAGAAGAGGCATGACAGGATGTAAGATTGTGTTTTCAGCATACCCCGCAGATGATCGCTTGTGTGTAGTCTCACATTTATCTCGTTACATTGAGATTACTAAACCTCTGAGAGGAACAGTCGGCTTTGTTTATTAGTCACAAAAAAACCACACAGTAAGGTGTCGGTGCAAACAATTTCAAGGTGGCTAAAAGCAGGTCCTGGCAAGTGCTGGAATTGATACTGATAAATTCAAATCTCATTCCACCAGGGCGGCATCAACTTCCGCGGCAAGGGCGATGGACGTGCCAATAGACCATATCCTCGCGGCCGCAGGATGGTCCAGTGAGCTAACTTTTCAGAGGTTTTATCACAAGCCGATTTCAAGGCTCGGGGTGTTTGCTGATTCTGGTGTCAGTACTGTTACAGTTTCCCCCTGAGTTAGAGGGGTTTGTTATGATTTGTTTGTAAATAAACTGTTATTCATTTAACAAATGTGTTAATGATGCATGATTGATTGTTAACGACTTTTGAGTCAATCCAGGCAGTGTGAACGTCGGATTTGAGTGTGGCGTGAATTCACAGTGCTTTGAAGTCTTCACGTAGTCACTCACGTGACTCTGAAGTAAAATAGTAAGATGAAACGAGAACTTACCAGTTTGAAGTTTGATCTTTATTTTATGAGGAGTTGAGTTGAGGGACTACGTGCCCTCCGCTCCCACCCTCATAGATCTCATCTGGTAGTTCTAGTTTTATCATCTTACCATTATACTTCAGTCATTGTTAGCTGTGAATTCATTCCGCTGCTTTGAAGATTGACGCACCAACGGCTGTACGGGCTTCTATTCACGTAGTCCCTCAACTCGACGACTCATAAAATAAAGATCAAACTTCAAACTGGTAAGTTCACGTTTAATCTTACTATTCAGATTCTCAATGATAAAGTTATTTCTTTTGCAGGATTTTGAAAAAACAAAGGATTGTTTAAATAATCCCAAAGTTTATTTTTATTATTGCAAGCTAAAAATACTAAAGGTTGTATGTTACATTGCTGGATGGAGTGATTGCTTGTCAGTTTCAATGGCCAGCGGGTGGTGAAATTGATTGAATGTGCTCTAGGAAGACAATGCTGTCTACTTACTTCAGGGAGACTACTGCAAATTTTACCCAGACTGTTTTATTCTGAGACAGCTTTTTTCCCAAAATAACTTTTAAATGCATTAATTTTCTCTAATTTTCACTCGAAATTGTGTTGTAACCATTTTGATCTACATTATACAAATAGCTTTTCCTAAATCAATCACATTATATACAATTTGCTGGATGGAAGATTCAAGAGCGTTTTATTGTCATATATCCTGAAATGGAACAATGCGATTCTTACTTGCAGCAGCACAAATGGTATGCAAACATAGTATTTAGTAACAAAGCTCCTAGTACGTAGTGCAATCAAGGCAGTTCATTGTTCTGAGTTTAGATGGAATTTGTAGTGTTCAATAAAATATTGGTTGTTGGGAAGGTGCTATTCCTGAACCTGGATGTTTCAGTTCCAGAAGAACTATCTGTAATTTTTTTGTTTCATTGAAATGCTGTAGTCTCCTGTAACACTATGGAGTTGTAGAGTCATACAATATTTAACCAGATCCTTCAGTCCAACACTTCCATGTGATTATCCCACTTGCCACTACTTGATACTTAGACGTTTATGCTTTGGAGATTGAAGTGATTATTTAGAAGCATCTTAAATATTGCCTGAGAATACCTGCCATCACTCCACGCTGTGTATTCCAAACTTGTTTCCCGGCATGTGGCTAGCCGTGGGTATTCCAGCGAGCGGGACTAAGACCTACAGCAGACCCGGCTCACCAGCCGCAGACTGAGGACTCGCTCAGCAATGACGGAGAACCCACCTGACAGGCGCAGCTCGCCCACTGCAGGCTCTGACCTCGGCCCCGTGCCACCGGTGTCGACTGGACCCGCTCTGCCGAGAGAGAGGAGGGACCCACAAGCAATTGCCGGGAGTGAGGGGACCATCGAGAGCGAGGGGAGCTTTGAGAATGAGAAGGTCTGCCCAGGGGTTGCCGCGAATGACGGGGAACTGTTCAGATAACCTTTGTAACTTTGTTGGCTCCAAAACATGGCAACACTTGGGTACAGCCTAGGTGAGGTCTGGGTTGTATGCAAAACAAAGCCTTTCACTCTACCTAGTTACATGTGACAATAATGTATCATTGAAGGTGTCATTGAAAATCCAACCATCCGCTTCATTTTAAAACTATCTTCTTTGCCTCCTCTTTAAACCTCTTCACATTCTCTCAATAGGTTGCCCAAGATGTGATAAAGTGGATCTTTAATATTTCCACGTGCCCTGGATCCAAACTTCAACTTTGAAGGTGGAACTTTCTCACTTTCCAAGTAGGTGGTGTTTTCAGCTTCAATTCCGTGTTGCTTTGAAATGAAGGTAACATTTCCAATCAATTCTAAGTTCTGTTGTTCATAGGTTGATATGCTGTGTGGGAAGTAGCCTATGACCTAATCAATCATTTAATGTTGCTCAAAATGTGTAAAATTCTCAGTGATCTGTTTAATTTAATAGCATGATAAAATAGACTGAAATCTTTCTTGGGGAAAATAGTGAAAAACCCCAAACACAGCCTGAATAGTTGTATTTTCTTTAGGGATTTTATCATAGAGATTGAAGAGAATAAATGCCACCTAAAATCTGATTTCTGTTTTAAATGCAGTCTTTTCAGATGCAGTACCATATTGAGAGTCTTTTCTTTCCTATATTTGATCATTTAAAGGCCTTTCATCAAGGCAAATACTGAGACCTTATGGCACTATTTTAAAGAAGCATAAGGGATTTCTCCCAACGTCCGAGGAAATATTTATTATGGTCCGAGGGACCAATATCAGTAATAAACAGATTATCTGGTTGTTATCACATTGCTGCTTGCAAGAACCTGTCAAGTGCATTTTTCATACCGTAGTTACTCTACGTTAAAGTATCTTATTGAGTGCAAAGTTTTTGAGGAATGCTAATCTCTATAACGACATTATATTAATCCACATTCTACTTTCTTTAGCTTTACGACCAGCCAAAGTTGTGTTAGCCATCATACCTAGCCAAACAGTGAGAATGCAACAAAATAGTTTCAGCTCTTCTGGGCCAGGGACAAAACGGAAGCATCCAAAATTATCAATCATACATGCTAGAAAATCTAAATACTGAGGTTCAGTTGAGATCAAATATGACTGTGTGGGGGGTGTGTGTGGGAGGGATGTGTGTGAGCGGGGAGGTGTGTATGTGTGTGTGGGGTGGGTGTGTGTGGGCGGGAGGTGTGAGCAGGCGGGCTTGAGAGGGGAGGGGTGTGTGGGCGGGGAGGAGATGGGGGAGAGGGATGCGTGGATGGGTGGGGGGGGTAATGATCTCTGAGAAAAGACGGGGAAGAGCCATGGGGGAGAGGAAAGCATCATGGGGGAGGAGCCAGCGAAGGGGACCAGGGGGGAAGTGGCTGGAATTGGCGGTACGAAGGAGACTCACAATGGTCACTGGTTGTTCTCCTCTGCCGGGATCAGAGACTCCGCTTTCCGTATGGCGACATCGGCGACATCTCCGACTCTGGGCTGGGCTGGATCTCCATGCTGGGCTGGGTCAGGTCTCCAATGCTGGGCTGCTGCTTGGGGCTGGGCTGCTGCTTGGGGCGGGGCCGCTGCTTGGGGCGGGGCCGCTGCTTGGGGCGGGGCTGCTGCTGGGGCGGGGCTGCTGCTGGGGG
The DNA here is from genome assembly GCA_035221665.1 of Okamejei kenojei. Lineage (NCBI taxonomy): Eukaryota > Metazoa > Chordata > Chondrichthyes > Rajiformes > Rajidae > Okamejei > Okamejei kenojei. The sequence continues at coordinate 64,890,674 of CM069141.1, read as the reverse complement.
GCGGGGCTGCTGCTGCTGCTGGGGGCGGGGCTGCTGCTTGGGGCGGGGCTGCTGCTTGGGGCGGGGCCGCTGCTTGGGGCGGGGCCGCTGCTTGGGGCGGGGCCGCTGCTTGGGGCGGGGTTGCTGCTGGGGGCGGGGTTGCTGCTTGGGGGCGGGGGGGCTTGGGTGGGCGGCTGCTGCTTGGGGCGGGGCTGCTGCTTGGGGCGGGGCCGCTGCTTGGGGCGGGGCCGCTGCTTGGGGCGGGGCCGCTGCTTGGGGCGGGGCCGCTGCTTGGGGCGGGGCCGCTGCTTGGGGCGGGGCCGCTGCTGGGGGCGGGGCTGCTGCTTGGGGCGGGGCCGCTGCTTGGGGGCGGGGCCGCTGCTGGGGCGGGGCGGGGTTGCTGCTGGGGGCGGGGCTGCTGCTTGGCTTGGGCGGTGCTGCGGGGCTGCTGCTGGGGGCGGGGCCGCTGCTTGGGGCGGGGCCGCTGCTTGGGGCGGGGCCGCTGCTTGGGGCGGGGCTGCTTCAGGTCCCACTGAAAGTCCGGTCGGAAACCTTCGCCGGCCACCCTCAACTCCAGAAAGACGCGATGGCGCTGGAAGGGGCGGACCGTCCCGGGAAGCGACAGGGGAAGAGACTTATCCGACTCTTGGCAGGAGAAGAGATCAAACTGCGCATGTGCGGTTTTTAAGATTTTTAAACCTTGCTAACTTTTACGATATTCAACCGATCAAAACAACCGAACAAAACAAAACAAAATCGCAGCACAGGAGAAAGGTGAGTGAACTGCTGAAAAAGCGTAGTGCTATCACGAACCATTTTTGCGCAAATAGACAAACCAAAAGCTAACAAGATCAGAGGTTTAGTTACATGTAGATAGATTTGGCATGGAATGGGCATCAATGTAAGACAATCATTCAGACACCAAGAACTGAGAGAGGGGAAAGTTGGAGCTTTGGCTGATGTACTGTAAGCAATGGCTGGCGCAGATACTATTGATTATTTTAAGGAAAAATAATGATAGACTCGCAAAGGAGGGTCACAAGAGGCTGGTTTTGGATGCTTCAGTAAAACACAATAGACGTGATGAGCAAAATGATTTATTTCTTGAATGTCATTATTGGTCCATTGGAGGGAGAGCCGTGAAAAGAGTTTTAATGAGCGTAAATTGGTATTTGATCATTTGTAGAAATTCTGGTGATATGTCCTGGTGAGGCAGTGAAGGGATGAGGGGGGGGGGGGGGTGCGAGGGGATGGTTTGTCTCATTGTTTTCTTTCTGTTGGGGAGATTCACAATCAGCTCTCGACTCAGTTTTGGAAATACCCAAACATTCGTCCTTCCAATCCAAAATTAGTTGATGAAGAACATTTTTGCTCAAATTGCAAATCGAGAGGTACAGATTAAAAATAGATCTAACATATTGATAATTACTTGATATGACAATGCCATATTTGTGCAAAGTAAGGTACAAAATGGCAGGGTTTTGTGATTCTTATAATATTTTGGGTTGTGACATTCAGCCCCTGGATATTCAACAGTCTGCAAGTGTGAATGGACTACTTTGTATTCTCACTAATGGGGAATTCAATAGAAATCAACACAAAGGGATTTTTTCCTGAGACTCATTGCTGTGTTGTTTGCACTCTGCCTTTTCTCATACCCTATCTCTTTAGAACAGCACAGTAGCAGGCCCTTTGGCCAACAATGTCTGTGCTGTACGTGATGCCAAGTTAAACTAATTTCTGCCTGCACCTGATCCATATTCTATCAAATTCTCTGCCTCAGAAGGCAGTGGAGGCCAATTCTCTGGATGCTTTCAAGTGAGAGTTGAATAGAGCTATTAAAGATAGCGGAGTCAAGGGATATGGGGAAAAGGCAGAAACGGGGTACTGATTGTGGATGATCAGCCAGGATCACAGTGAATGGTGGTGCTGGCTCAAAGGGCCGAATGACCTACTCCTGCACTTATTGTCAATTGTCTATTGTCATATTCCTCCATTCGGTGCATAACCATCTGCCTATCTCAAAGATTGAAATGTAATTATTGTAGCTGCCTTCGCCACCACCCCTGGTAATGCGTAGCAGGCACCCACCATACACGCCGTATAATATTTCCCCGACATATCTCCTTTAGTCTTTGTCCCTCTCACCTTAAAGCTATGCCATTTCTCCATGGCAGTTCCACCCAAGGAAAAAATGGTTCTAAAGAAGGAACTGCAGATGCTGGAGAATCGAGGGTACACAAAAAGCTGGAGAAACTCAGCGGGTGCAGCAGCATCTAAGGAGCGAAGGAGATAGGCGACGTTTCGGGTCGAGACCCTTCTTCAGACTGGTCAGGGATCAGGGAAACGAGAGATATAGACGGTGATGTGGAGAGATAAGGAACAATGAGTGAAAGATATGCAAAAAAGTATCGGTGATAAAGGGAACAAGCCATTGTAAGCTGTTTGTGGTGTGAAAATGAGAAGCTGGTGCGACTAGGGTGGGATAGAGATAGAGGGAATGCCAGGGCCCCAGGGCTGAGGGAGAGGTGGGAAGGGGAGGAGACAGCAAGGGTTAACAGAATTGAGAAAATTCAATATTCAAGCCCAAAGGATGCAGACTCCCCAAGCGGAATATGAGTTCCTCCAGTGCTGTTGCTCACTCTGGCCGTGGAGGAGGCCCAGGACCGAGAGGTCGGATGTGGAATGGGAGGGGGAGTTTGAAGTGCTGAGCCACCGGGAGGTCGGGTTGGTTATTGCGGACCGAGCGGAGGTGTTCGGCGAAAGCGATCACCAAGCCTCCGCTTGGTCTCACCGATATAGATCATCTGGCATCTGGAGCAGCGGATGCAGTAGATGAGGTTGGAGGAGGTGCAGGTGAACCTCTGTCGGACCTGGAAGGATTGCTTGGGCCCCTGAAAGGAGTGGAGGGGGGAGGTGAAGGGACAAGTGTTTGCATTTCTTGCGGTTGCAAGGGAAAGTGCCCGGGGAAGGGGGTAGAGTGAGGGGAGGGAAGAATGGACAAGGGAGTTGCGGAGGGAGCGGTCTTTGCGGAAGGCAGACAGGGGGGGAGATGGGAAGATGTGGCGGTGGAGGGGTCACGTTGGAGGTGGCGAAACTGGCGGAGGACTATATGTTGTATTTGCCGGCTGGTGGGGTGAAAGGTGAGGACCAGGGGGACTCTGCCCTGTTTGCGAGTGGGGGAATGGGGAGCGAGGGCAGTGTTGCGAGGTATGGAGGAGACCCTGGTGCGAGCCTCATCAATAGTGGGGGAGGGGAATCCCCGTTCTCTGAAGAATGAGGCCATTTGTGATGACCTGGTGTGGAACACCTCATCCTGGGAGCAGATGCGGCGTAGACGGAGGAATTGGGAATAGGGGATGGAGTCCTTACAGGAAGCAGGGTGGGAGGAAGAGTAGTCCAGGTAGCTGTGGGAGTCAGTAGGTTTGTAGTGGATGTCGGTCAGGAGCGTATCACCTGCAATAGAGATGGTGAGGTCAAGGAATGGTAGGGAAGTGTCGGAAATGGTCCAAGTGTATTTGAGTGCCGGATGGAAGTTGGTGGTGAAATGAATGAAGTCAGTCAGTTGTGTGTGGGTGCAGGAGGTGACACCAAAGCAGTCGTCGATGTAACGGAGGTAGAGGTCGGGGATGGGGCCCTGGTACGCCGAGAACAAGGATTGTTCGACGTACCCAACAAAGAGGCAATGTCAAGGAATGGTAGGGAAGTGAAAAATGGTTCTGACTGTTTACCTTTTCTGTTTCTCACCATTTGTTATGCCTTGATCATATAGCCAAGATAGACCTGAATTGTTCTATTATGTGCAGTATTAATTTGTCTATTTATCATCTCCTCTCACCTTTGACAGCTGAATCCTTACAAAATCTCCCTAAAGGGTTATTTTTGCTGACTATAACCCCAGAGACATCGTTTAGACCCTTCATCATCTATGGGCTCAAACATGGAGTTGCATCCAGCGCAGCCTTCACCTGATGTCTATACACATTATTTTAATAGTGTGCCTTACCATCACCTTGTCAAGGAAAATTAGGGATGGGCAACACATGCTGACCTTGTTGGCAAAGTTGGTGTCCTAAAATATGTCAATAGACATCTCCACCAGTGTTCAGGTGCACGAGCTCTATTGCTGGCCCAAGGGGACTTGAGGCCAATTGTAGAAACCCATCTGATTCGTATAGCAGGGAAAAGATTAATCGACATGGTCTACAGTCAACGTTGAGGCCACAGAGACTGAATGCTCCTGCTTTACTCCAGAATCTGGTGCTCTTTTTCTGGGCTGAATAAATGAAGAAGTCCATGTGGCTAGTAGTGGTGTTTGCCACCCAACCTGCTGTTGTCCCCAACTCTGCTCTAGTTTCATGGGTAACTGGGACTCATAGAACTCTGCTGTTGAATGGGAGCAGTCTCCCCACTGCCCGACTTGCAACAATGGAAGGACATCATCATATCCTGTCAACCTTGCGGTCTTCAAATACTTCCGAGGATTATAAGGATGCATACGCATAACGACAATCAGGTTATAAGTGGAGACAAAGATAAAATAACTCGCATTGAGAGGTATTTAAGAAACCCGGGATCGATAGCTTAAGAAAATGGGCAGTGGTGGAGTGGGATTGTTTCTGAATTTCTACAGCCAAAAATCAGTATTTGATGAAGGTGACACGATGGCATGGCTGTGGAGCTCCTGCCTTATAGCACTGAGACCTGTCTTTGATCCCGACTATGGGTGCTGTCTGTACAGAGTTTGTACATTCTCCCTTTGACCGCGTGGATTTGCTCAGAAATCTTCGGGTTTCCTCCCGCACTCCAAAGACGTACTAGTTTGTAGCTTAATTGGCTTGGTATACGTGTAAATTATCCCTAATGTGTGTAGGATAGTGTTAATGTGCGGGGATCACTGGTCGATGCTGACTCAGTGGGCTGAAGGGCCTGTTTCCGCGCTGTATTTCTAAACTATAGATACATAGACATAGAAAATAGGTGCAGGAGGAGGCCATTCAGCCCTTCGAGCCAGCACCACCATTCATTGTGATCATGGCTGGTCGTCCCCAATCAATAACCCGTGCCTGCCTTCCCCCCATACCCCTAGATTCCACTAGCCCCTAGAGCTCTATCTAACTCTCTCTTAAATCCATCCAGTGACTTGGCCTCCACTGCCCTCTGTGGCAGGGAATTCCACAAATTCACAACTCTCTGGGTGAAAAAGTTTTTTCTCACCTCAGTCTTAAATGGCTTCCCCTTTATTCTAAGACTGTCACCCCTGGTTCTGGACTGGCCCAACATTGTGAACATTTTCCCTGCATCTAGCTTGTCCAGTCCTTTTATAATGTTATATGTTTCTATAAGATCCCCCCCTCATCCTTCTAAACTCCAGTGAATACAAGCCTAGTCTTTTCAATTTTTCCTCACATGACAGTCCCGCCATCCCAGGGATATACTAAACTAAAGTGGTGTCCTTTTCTGTTGACGTTCCCTTGCAAGCTTCCTGCTGGTTGATCTTGGTGTACCTTTCTGAGTAATCTTTTCCATTTCAAGATGGTCAATGTAATACAATTGTGACTCAACGCAGCCGCTCCTTTTCCACATCACTTCCAACCTTGACGGCCTTGGCCTCATTTCAAACGTCCTCTCTGTGCTTTAAACATTCTCTCAGGCATCCTGAGATTGTGAAATGCAATGACATTAAAGCATGCTCTTTCTGCTGTCTTAAATTTGTTTTCAGAGGTTTAAAGCCCACCCAGGGGTCAACACTCTCATAAGAATCTAAAAATCAAGATGAAAAGAAACACTCAGCAAACTCATGGACTGGGTTCCATGCTTTCATGTTAATCTGCAGGATTATCCAGAAATTTCAGAACCTTGAAACATATAAACATAGAAAATAGGTGCAGTGGGCCATTCGGCCCTTCGAGCCAGCACCGCCGTTCATTGTGATCATGGCTGATGGTCTGCTATCAATAACCCGTGCCTCCCTTCTCCCCATATCCTTTGACTCCACCAGCCCCTAGAGCTCTATCCAACTCTCTCTTAAATCCATCCAGTGACTTGGCCTCCACTGCCCTCTGTGGCAGGGAATTCTGTAAATTCACAACTCTCTGGGTAAAAACATTTTTCTCATCTCAGTCCTAAATGACCTCCCCTTTATTCTAAGACTGTGGCCCCTGGTTCTGGACTCACCCAACATTGGGAACATTTTTCCTGCATCTAGCTTGTCCAGTCCTTTTATAATTTTATATGTTTCTATAAGATCCCCCCTCATCCTTCTAAATGTTGGCAAATGTTGAAGTCAATATTTTGATTATGTCAATGCCAATGACAATGACAAGATCTAGGGGGGTTAATAGAAGCTGCGTAAGAAAGAACTGCAGATGCTGGTTAAAATCGAAGATAGACACAAAAGGCTGGAGTAACTCAGCAGGACAGGTAGCATCCGTGGAGAAAAGGAATGGATGACATCTCGGGTAGGGACCCTTCTTCAGACAGGTCTCGACCCAAAACGTCACCTATTACTTCTATCTGGAGATGCCCCCCAGTTGATACACACTGATTGCTGTTTGCTCTTTGCCAGGAGGTTGACGATATCCTGACCATGGAAAAGCGCAGTAGATGAGATGATTCCTGATCAACCTCATCAGACCTCATTTTGAACATTTCCAGCCAACATTTCAGACTGGCTCAAAGCACACGATGCTGGAGGAACTCCGTGGGTCCAGCAGTGTCTGTGGAGGCAAAGGGTGAGTTGACGTTTAGAATCGAGACCCTGCAGGACCAAAGCGGTGACGCTCCCTTGACCTGCTGAGTTCCTCCAGCACTTTGCTCTTTGTTTCAGATTTCAGCATCGGCAATCTCTCCTGTCTCCATTTATCAATCTTGTGGTCGTCCAAACGCACACCTCCCCCTGGTGGAGACAAGTGGCTTAACTGGGGCACTGGATTCACCTGTGTCTCTGATTGTCGTGGACCATGAAATGAATCACTTCATCTTCTTGTTTTGCATGAAACATATTGAAATAACTCTTTAAACTTCCAAACACGTGCCTGTGTAACCTGTGTACAGTATATGTGCTCCACCCAGTGGTGGCAGGGAGACATGCACCGTGAAGCTCAATGGGATTCGTTGTGGCCTCACTTGGCTGGTGATTCCAGATTAGCTCGCCTGCTTTGCTCAGCGCCTTGGCTTTCCTTTCAGGCAACATCTTGCCAAGCAGCAAGCAATCGTCCAATGTGATCAAATTATCACAGGACCTTCACAGCTGGGAAAGAGGCCATTCAGCCCGTCAAATCCATGCTAGCTCTGTGCATCCAGCTAGTCCAACCCATGTAGCCCTCCATTAACCCTGCAAATTTGATCTTTTCAAATCATTATCCAGCCCCCCCCCCTCCCTTTGAATATTACCAGTAAATCTCCTCCACTACCCCTCCCCAGGTACTTTCCCCTGCAACCGCAGGAGATGCAACACCTGTCACTATACCTCCTCCCTCGACTCCATCCAGGGATCCCGATAGTCCTTTCAGGTTAGGCAGAGGTTCACTTGCACCTCCTCCAACCTCATCTACTATATCCAATGTTCTTGGTGTGGACCTGTTTATCGGCGAGACCAAGCACAGGCTCGACGATCGTTTCGCTGAACACCTCCGCTCAGTCCGCCTATGCTTACACGATCTCCCAGTTGCCAAACATATTAACTTCACCTCCTCTCCTATACTGACCTTTCTGTCCTGGGCCTCCTCCACTGTTAGAGAGAGGCCACAAGCAAATTGGAGGAGCAGCACCTCATATTTCACTTGGGCAGTTTACACCCCAGAGGCATGAACTGTAATTTCTCTCACCTCAAATAACCCTTGCATTCCCTCTCTCTCTCTCTGTCCCTGCCCCACTCTAGCCCTCTTGCTAATTTCACCATTTGTATTCCTTTGTTATCACCTTGTCCCCAGCCAACAATGGACCATTGTGGGCTCCATCTCTCCTGCGTCATCGATGCAGGCTCTGCTTTGTTCTGCACCTTCCCATACATCTAGTTTCCCCCTCCCTGACTCTCAGTCTGATGAAGGGTCTCAACCCGAACGTCACCTATTCCTTTTCTCCGGAGATGCTACCCAACGCCCTGAGTTACTCCAGCATTTTGAGTCTATCTTTGGTGTAAACCCAGCATCTGGTTCCTTCCTACACTATATATTGGACAGAGCATCTGTGGGTGATATCACCCCCTCTGTAATGCACTCGTGATCTACTCTTCACATCCATGCGTTGGCAGTGAATTCTGATAGTTATGTCTTTGAATGGGGGTTTATAACTAACCTGCCCCTGTCTCCATCTACACCCCTGCATGGTGTCTCTCTTTCATAGCTCACTGGAGGATAGCAACTGGTTTCAAACTGCTCATGATACGATATGATACAATACAATACAATAGAACTTTATTTATCCCAGGAGGAAGATTGGTTTGCCAACAGTCATGAAACACAACAAGATACATGAAACATGAAATTAAAGTGATGAGTGGAAAGCCCAGGATTGATGATGTGCAAATATTGGGGAGGGGAGTCAGTCTACCCCACGACAGACGAGGGAGGAGTTGTACAGTTTGATAGTCGCAGGGAAAAAGGAACTCCTGTGGCGTTCTGTGATGCATCTTGGTGGAACCAGTCTGTTGCTGAAGGTACTCCTCAGGTTGGCTAGTGTGTCACGGAGGGGGTGAGCTGTATTGTCCAAGATGCTCCACAGTTTGAAGAGCATCGCCTCCAAGACCACCTCATGTGAATCCAGCCTTCCTGATGAGCTTGTTCATTCTGTTGGTGTCTGCGGCCTTCGCCCTGCTGCCCCAGCACACGACAGCGAAGAAGATGGTGTTAATGATCCTGTGGTAGCAGACACTTCAAACAAAGACAACCAGAGAAGGAAGATCTCATGTAATGTCCTAATCAGCATCAGATTAACCAATGAATCTAACCTCAGTACCAGTAATGGTGATCCATCACTGAAAACAAAGATCTCGGAGAAAACCCACGGTCACGGGGAGAACGTATAAACTCCGTACAGACAGCACCCTTAGTCAGGATAGAACCCCGGTCTCTGGCGCTGTAACGGCAGTAGCTCTACTGCTACACCACGGTGTCACCCTGTGTACAGAGGATTATCAGTTAATAGATACAGTTAACAGATGATGTGAATTTCCCAGAAATTTGAAAAGAACCTTCTCTATTACCCAGTCTGACCACCCATGCGTAAGTGCCAAGGGGATATTTTAAGTGATAGATGTGCCGTTGCAAAGAACACACTGAATCCTTATGGTGAACATTTACAAAATTGTTAGCTTCTACCAACTTTGATATTGGGTTTTGAATCAGTTACCAGTGATCAGAAGAAAACGGGGAGCGTTACTCACTCTGCTCAATCTGCACAGTGTGAACAGATGAACTTTGAGCTATTTTGATGAGTGAGCACTGAAACTGAATGTGGGTTTGCAAAATAATATCAGCCAGTGAAATTCTCTGCCAGCAACTCATTTATACAATTGAACCAAGATTTGGGAGCTAGTGCTGTTTGTGTATTCGTCCATTATTGCTCAATTTCTTTTTTTCAGTACAAACTTCTTCCAGCTAATATCTCCCAGGGGTGTACAAGGTGTTTTGTACCTTCCTGAGGCACTGTCTGAGATTGATTGGTGGGTGGTACCTTGTGAGAGGAAATTGGCGAATGGCAATAGTGGGAATGGGAAATGGTTTGGACTTTTGTCGAAGTTAAATGTGAGATCTTTCAGTGGTTAAGAAGTTTGTTTAGCTAGTAAATATTCCATTAAGGAGGAATGGAAGGACGATTGCTCTCATCACGAGGTTTCTAGCAACAGATGCTGAGGAGGTCAGATGACATTTGGTCAATTCACAGTAAGCTTACATTTCTGTTCATTAAATCATTAATAATTGGAAAATGCTTGGTGCAGGATCCTTAATTCCTGAATGTTTAATATTTCTTATTGTCATGGCAACCTGTGCATTGCAGTTTTTTGAAATGTCAAATTTCCCTGAAATCTATTTATTTTCTTTATTTAGACGTAACTACAGTAACCCCCCAGGACTCTGCAAGTAGTGACCACACTGGCCTGCTTTACATCATTTGTGTAATTTTGTCAGTATCACGTTGTTGTTTGTCGGCTCTTGCTGTGTGCATGTTGGTTGCTGTTTAGTTTAGTTTAGAGATGCAACACGGAAACAGGCCCTTAAGCCCACTGAGTCCACACCGACCAGCGATCCCCACACATTAACGCTATCCTACACGCACCATGGACAATTTACATTTATACCAAACCAATGAACCTACAAACTTTTTCGTCTTTGCAGGGTGGGAGTGTGGGGGTTTTGGTGCCCTTTACTCCACTTCGAGCCCAATTGCCCGAGTTATTCTCTCCCTTGTCCGTGGGTCAATCGGCCACCGCTCCACTCGAGCGGGTTCCCAAGAGAGAGAATACAACAAAAGGGATTCCCCCGGGTTCTAGACCTCGGAATTATGGTGGAATATGATAAAAAGGTTGACTTGACCAGAGCGTGCTGATGAGAGAAAACAGAAACCAATACGGACTCAAAGCAGGTCTAAAATTTACAGGCTTTATTAAACAATAAGAAATCAAATCTCACCAACACTACATAATACGTGACTAAACGTATGCTTTAAACGAAGACTGTGGAAAGAAAACTATCGGGCATATCGTAAAAACTTCCTTTACACAATTTTACTTACAGTACACCCCCTTTCCCCTTCTTCCCTCAACCTCTATCCGATTTCGGGAACTTCGCCAGGTCGCTTGGGTACTTACAGCTTAGATTTGATGCAGGGTCCGGAGCCGTCCAGCAGAGCAGAAAAGAGAGCGAGTCCTTGCTTGGCTCCTGCCTTTATACCCGAGTTTCTCCTTTGAAACCTCCCAGGTGGTCCTCTGGACAAAAGGGCCTTTCGATGCTTCCCAGTTTCGATCTGGCATGAACAATAGGCTTTCGATGATAATGTGGTTTGCTGATGTCATGATACCTCAGCCTGGTTGTTATCCCATCGCCTAGATGGGCTCCCATTGTCCCGATGGATGGGTCATCCACGATGGTGATTGGCATGCTGCTGGGTCTGCTGAGGCTCGGTACCTTCCTTTGTCTCTCCAAGATAATCTTGTTATCTCCGTCCTGGCCTTTCCTGTCCATACCATTCGCATAGTCATGTAATGCCCAGGCCCACAGACAGGTTTTAAACTCGTTCTTCCTTTGTGGATTGGGGGTTATTCCTTTGCAGCCAGCAAGTCTGTTTTTAAAAATGTCTATGTCCTTGTCCCCGAGTTCTTCCATAATTTTGGAGGGTGTGCCCCAATAACTTACAGGAGGAAACCAAAGATCTCGGAGAAAACTCGCGCAGGTCATGGGGAGAACGTACAAACTCTGTACAGACAGTACCCGTAGTCGGGATCGAACCTGGGTCTCCGGCGCTGCGAGCTTTGTAAGGCAACAACTCTACTGCTGCGCCACCGTGTCGCCCTTTCCTATGTTTAAAGTGCTGCAACAATTGGTAATGATATTGCACCTTAAATGGTGCGATTTATTCCCAAGAAGCTGCATAAGATCGATGTCAATAAAGAACTTCTGACAATGACCAGATACTTGCTCAAAGGGGTGAACTTTAAAGACCATCTTATTGGAGAGATGCCGAGGGGGATAAGCACTGGACGGGAATACATTGAACATAGAATATAGAACAATACAGCACAGGAACTGGCCCTCCAGCCCGCAATGTTTGCAACAAACATGATGCCTAGTTAAACTTCTCAACTGCCTGTACAAGATCCATATCCCTCTATTCCCCCGCACTTCAATATGCCTCTTAAACACCACTATTGTATCGAATACTAGAACTTACAGCCACAGTAGCGGAAGAGATCATTTATTAGAGATGGAGTGACTACATTTGGTGCTGACTGCCAGCTTTTCAATAAGATAAGTACTGATTTTCCTTTTACCGTACTGCCACTTTTCTGTTCTTAGCCCCTAACTATTCATTGCATTGAAATCCAAATATCAATGTACAAAGGACAAGTTTCCTCTGGCAGATTTTTGAACAGATGATCGCATAGATTCAGCATCTTCTGCACATAGAACAGTCTTTACTTTTGTCCTAAATAGCTGACCCCCTATTTTGGAACAGTGCCTCCTGGTTCTAGACATGCCAGCCAATGCAAACATCTCCACAACTACCTTCTAAGAATCTTGTATGTTTTAATGTAGTCATCTCTCTTTGTTTTAACCTCCAGGGGGAAAAGGCCCAGTTTATTTAATCATTCCTAGCCCAACGAGTTCCCCATATCAGGAATCCAGGCGGTGAAGCTTTGTAAGGGTGTCCTTCCTTTGTTAGGAGGTGAACAACAGTAATTTATCCAAGAATCCAGAAGTGAAGGATTGCAGATGCTTCAAAGGTATACAGGGCTAGGGGAGCACATAACATGGAAACGTTTGAAAATAATGAGTATTATCAAATTGAAGGCATGGGCAGTGAGCAAGAATGAAGTGGTGAACAATTGTCAGGAGAAGTCAAATTAATGAACACGGTGAGGTAAAGGTAAAATGAACATCTTGCTGTGCAGGAAAGAACTGCAGATGCTGGTTTAAATCGAAGGAAGAAAATCTTGCTTGCAGCAGCATCACTGGTACATACAAAACAAAATTATACAGAAATTACACAAGTTATACAAGACAGTGAAAACACACTGATGTAAAACTGAGGGTACACAAAAGGCTGGAGAAACTCAGCGGGTGCAGCAGCATCTAAAGAGCGAAGGAGATAGGCGACGTTTCGGGTTGAGACCCTAGTCTTGACCCGAAACTTCGCCTATCTCCTTCACTCCTTAGATGCTGCTGCACCCGCTGAGTTTCTCCAGCCTTTTGTGTACTCTCGAATCTCCAGCATCTGCAGTTTCTTCTTTAACACAATGTAAAACAAGACATTAGTGCAAAACACAATTACAAAGCAAGTTCCTGGAGAGTTTTAGTTTATTTTAAAGATACAGCGGTCCACTGAGTCTGTGCTAACCCGTACACTAACACTATCCTACACACACTTGGGACAATTTACAATTTTACCAAGTCAATTAGCCTACAAACCTGTACGTCTTTGGAGTGTTGGAGGATACAGAAGCTCCCGGAGAAAACACGTGCAGGGCACAGGACGCACAAGCTCCGGACACACAACAAGCTTAGTCAGGGTTGAACTCGGATCTCTGGCCCTGTAAGGCAGTAACTGCTCCACTGTGGTTCCATTACTGAGGTAGGATTCGGCTTGTGCAGCTCAGCTCAAGAACCTGCAGGTTGTAGGAAAGCATCTGGTCCTGAACCTGATGGTGCACCATTTTAGGCTTTTGAACCTGCCGCCAGATGGTAGCAACGAGAAATGGACATGGCTTAGAAGGTGGGAATCCTTGATGATAGATGCTGGCTTTTTGAGGCAGCACCTCATGTAAATGCTTTTGATGGTTGCGAGGACCATGCCCTTGATGGACCAGGTTGGAGCACCACCCTCAGCAGTCTCTTGCATTCCTCTGCATTGGAATTGCCTTACCAGGCCATGATGCAACCAGACAGAATACTTTCTCTGAATTAAGATGAGGAAATATGAGTTAGGATGTGGGTGGCAGATGTTTGTTTGAACTCAAGTTGAAGGTGGAAGATGAGAGGGGCCAATGAGGTGTGTGCCAGCCAGGAAAGTACAACAATAAGAACAGGACCGCAAGGCACAGTCCTCGGACCACTGTTGTTCCTGACGTACATTAATGATCTACCTGACCACATAAATTGTAAAACAAGACTCTTTGCAGATGATTGTCTTGTGTATATACGCCTGTCACTGATGTAGAGGATATGAACTCCTTACAAGAAGACTTTAAGACCTTGGAATTATAGCAAAACACCTGGAAGATGAGCTTCAACCCAACCAAATGCTCAATTATGGTCATTTCAAACAAGAAGAAACCACCTACTCGAGACTGTGTCTTCTGTGGACAAATACTTCATCATACAAGTTCACAACCTTACCTTGGAGTTCATCTTGATTTGTGGGAGGAACACGTGGACAACACGGTCACTAAAGCCAACCGGACAATAGGATTCCTTAGGCGAAACTTCTGGTTCTGCCCAAACGAAGTGAAAACCACAGCATATACACCATTGGTTAGACCCTTACTGGAATACGCTTCATGCGCCTGGGACCCCTACAAAACTGGTCAAATCAACAAACTAGGGGTACAGAGGAAAGCAGCACGCCTTTGGATCGGCAACCACAATAGAGGTAGCAGTGACACCCGGATGCTCTCTGGAGTGGGAAACGCTGGAAACAAGAAGGGCAAGGAACAGACTAGCCATGATGTACAAGATTCAAAAGGGGATCATGGGCATAACTGCAGATATCAACAGAAATGAGAACAAGAAAGAGAAATGATATGCAAATAGAAACCCCATTCGCCAGGTCAGATATTTATAAGAACTCATTCTTTGTACGAACCTTAAGGGAATGGAATAAACTAGACAACAATATAGTCAAATCACCTTCACTAGACAGTTTTAAGGGGGCACTAACAGCACGTTAGTATGCACAATACATCTAAGTTGGTGATATGCAGAGTACTGCCTTGCCGATTACAAATTCAGAAGGTTCAGGAGTGGTGAGGACGAGCAACATGCGAGCTTAACTCCTTTGTCACTGGGCAGCACAGTGGTGCGACTGTTAGAGCTGCTGCCTCATTGCTCCAAGGACACGGGTTTTATCATGACTTCAGGTGCCTTCTGTGTAGAGTTTGCGCATTCTCCTTGTGATCACATGGCTCTCTCCTGGGTGATCTGGATTCATCCCTCACTTGTAAATACGAAGGTTGGTGCAAAATGCCCTTGGTCTGTAGGAGAATGGGGGTGTTGATGGGAGTGTGGGGCCAACAGGCTGCAAGACGAGGGCAGTCACGGTGGCGCAGCGATAGAGTTGCTGCCTTACAGCAAACGCAGCGCCAGGGGCCCAGATTCGATCCCGACTACGAGTGCTGTCTCTAAGGAGTTTGTACGTTCTCCCCGTGACCTGCGTGTGATTTCTCCGAGATCTCCGGTTTCCTCCCACATTCCAAAGACGTACAGGTTTGTAGGTTAATTGGCTTGGTAAATTTAAAAAATATTGCCTAGTAGGTGTACGATAGTGATAATGTGCGGGGATCGCTGGTCGGTGCGGAGGGGCTTGTTTCCGTGCTGAATCTCTAAACTAAACAAAAAAACAAAACTAAAAGTCAGTGGTGGAATGGGATTTCTGCGTGAGCTGGCATTGCCTCTGTGGGCCAAAATCGTCTTCATCCTTATTGTAACAAAACTTGGAAATAATGTACTACAGAGGCGGACAGAGTTATCCTTGATGTTGGGGCTGGTGAGTGGTGACAAGCTCTACATGATGCCCAATGTCTCACTCGGCTTCAGTTTTCAGGGAAGAAATGTGCGGAGGAGGAGATGAATATTAAGGTTAGTCATCCCAGTTTTTGACTGCAGTATTTCTTGGTCATTCAAAGTCTGACAACTGGGTAACAAGTCAAGGACAGTAGTTGTGTCTAGTACAGCGGCGCAGAGGAGAAGGGGTTGTAGCATCTCACTGGCAGTCATTATTGGCTTTTTGATGTTGTGACAAAGACGAGAAAAGTACATGTTTTATTACGCCAGTGTGCAGTAAAACAAAATCTTTTAGGAAGGAACTGCAGATGCTGGTTTAAACTGAAGATAGACACAAAAAGCTGGAGTAACTCAGCGGCTCAGACATCATCTCTGGAGAAAAGGAATGGGTGACGTTTCAGGTTGAGGCCCTTCTTCAGTTGTTTCTTAGGAAATGCTACCTTATCGTTGTACATTAACATGGTTTCCATGTTATCTCAGCTCACAATCTGGCAATGAGCCTTGTCTAGAATCTTTGTAAAATTACTCAATTTCACTGGCATTCAGCTCCAATTACCAAATAATTAATTTTCACACATTGGAGAACCCTATGTTCAAATTAGATAGGATTGTTATATTTTGTTTTAAGGAAGATACCAGAATGTTTTCATGGAGCACAAAAATGGCACTTCAAATAAGGTCTGTGATTATGCCTGGTTTCTATAGCAATCAGATCTGGCTAGCTCTGACTTTATTAGGAGGTGTGCAGATGGAAACTTCAATTTCAAGTTTACATACATCTGAAATATAATAAAATTGCTATGTGGGCTGCATGCTTTATTAAAAAGAACTGCATTGAACATATTCTCTCTGGGAAAGTAATTGCAAACATTTCCTCACTTGCTTACCGTGCCACTAGGTGGCAATAAGAACACAAAAGCAAAGACAACGCAGAGTCGGTCCACCGGTTGCTAAAAACTTTCATTCTCCTTCCCATTCCCACACTGACCTTTCTGCCCTAGGTCTCATCCATTGTCTGAGTGAGCCTAAACACAAATTAGAGGAACAGCATCTCATATTTCGCTTGGGCAGCTTACAGCCCAGGTGCATGAGTATTGATTTATCTAATTTTAAGTATCCCTTGCATTCCCTCTCTCTCCATCCCTCCCACACCCATCACACCAGCTTCTTGTTCTCACCTCGCAAACAGCTAGCAATGGCCTGTTTCCTTTATCATTGTTACTTTTTTTTGCATATCTTTCATTCATTTGTTCTATATCTCTCCACATCATTGTCTATATCTCTTGTTTCCCTTTCCCTTGACTTTCAGTCTGAATAGGGTCTCGACCAGAAACATCACCCATTCTTCTCTCCAGAGATGCTGCCTGTCCCGCTGAGTTACTCCAGCATTTTGTGTCTATCTTCAGTTTAAACCAGCATCTGCAGTTCCTTCCTCAACATTTGGCCTCTCTCTCAACTACTCTTCCAGTTAATGAAATCATGGTCAACCGGTTTGTGTGTGTGCGTGCGCGCACATCTGTGTGAGTGTGTGACGTCGTGTGTGTGTGTGCGTGTGTGTGTGTGTGTGTGTGCGTGTGTGTGAGGTTGTGTGTGTGGTTGAGTGTGTGTGTATGTGTGTGTGTGTGTGTGTGTGTGTGTGTGTGTGTGTGTGCGCGTATGTGAGGTTGTGTGTGTGTATGTGGTTGAGTGTGTGTGGTTGTGTGTGTGTGTGTGTGTGTGTATGTGGTTGAGTGTGTGTGGTTGTGTGTGTCATTGTGTGTGTCATTGTGTGTATGTGTGTGAGTGTATGGTTGTGTGTGTGTGTGTGTGTGTATGTACGAGAGTGTGTGTGTGTACGAGTGTGTGTGTGTGTGTATGTGTGTGTGTGTGTGTGTGTATGTATGAGAGTGTGTGTGTTTGTGTGTGTGTCAATGCATTTGCGTCAATATGAGTGAATGTGCAATTGTGTTTGTATGTGAGTGTGCATGAGTGCATGAGATCATGTGTGCATACATGTGTATTTATGTGCATGGGTTAGTGTGAATATGTGAAACTGTGTGCAAGAATGTTTGTGCAATTGTGTGTATATGGCAAACACGTGTGTGTGTGTGTCATCAAATAAGTGTGTGTGTGTGTGTGTGTGTGTGTGTGCACATATGCATATGCACATGGAATATTTAGCACAGAGAGTTCTCCTATAATGCATTTCACAACAGGTTGGACATAACATGAGTGATGAATTAGAAAATGGTATTTATATAATGCGGGTTAAATCAGTTATATCATGATTTTGATTACGAACAAAAGGCTCACAAAGTTACTTCGGAAATTGACAAGCAGAAAAAAAGCTGTCATGGATTTAAACAGTACAGTGGAAAAAAGCAGTTTCTATGTAACCTTCCTACAGTTATCAGTTACTATTGTCGTTTTAGAACACAGCTGCATTTTAACTGTGGATGGCCATTGAAATTGACAATCACTTAGAAACATCGAAACATAGAAAATAACTGCAGGAAGAGGTCATTCGGCCCTTCGAGCCAGCATCGCCATTCATTGTGATCGGGGCTGATCGTCCCCAATCAATAACCTGTGCCTGCCTTCTCCCCATATCCCTTGATTCCACTAGCCCCTAGAGCTATATCTAACTCTTAAATCCATCCAGTGATTTGGCCTCCACTGCCCTCTGTGGCAGGGAATTCCACAAATTCACAACTCACTGGGTGAAAAGGTTTTTTCTCACCTCAGTCTTATATGGCCTCTCCTTTATTCTAAGACCGTGGTCCCTGGTTCTCGACTCGCCCAACATTGGGAACATTTTTCCTGCATCTAGCTTGTCCAGTCCTTTTATAATTGTATATGTTTCTATAAGATATCCCCTCATCCTTCTAAACTCTAGTGAATACAAGCCTAGTCTTTTCAATCTTTCCTCATATGACAGTCCCGCCATACCAGGGATCAATCTCGTGAACCTACGCTGCACTGTCTCAATCGCAAGGGTGTCCTTCCTCAGATTGGGAAACCAAAACTGTACACAATACTCCAGATGGGGTCTTACCAGAGCCCTATACAACTGCAGAAGAACCTCTCTACTCCTATACTGAAATCATCTTATTATGAAGGCCAACATTCCATTAGCTTTCTTCACTGTCTGCTGTACCTGCACGCCAACTTTCAGTGACCAGTGTACAGGGACACCCAGGTCTCGCTTTACCACCCCTTATCTAACCTAACCCCATTGAGATAATAATCTGCCCCCTTGTTTTTGCCACCAAAGTGGATAAACTCACATCTATCTATATTATACTGCATCTGCCACGCATCTGCCCACTCACTCAACCTGTCCAGGTCACCCTGCAACCTCCTAACATGCTCTTCACAGTTCACACTGCCACCCAGCTTTGTGTCATCCGCAAACTTGCTAGTGTTGCTCCTAATTCCCTCTTCCAAATCATTAATATATATGGTAAACAGTTGCGGCCCCATCACCGAGCCTTGCAGCATCCACTCGCCACTGCCTGCCATTCTGAAAATAATCCGTTCACTCCTACTCTTTGCTTCCACTCTGCCAACCAATTTTCTATCCACAACAACACCCTACCCTCAATACCATGCGCCCTAAATTTTGCCACCAGTCTCCCGTGCAGGACCTTATCAAAGGCTTTCTGAAAGTCTAGACACACTACATCCACTGGCTCTCCTTCATCCATTTTACTTGTCACATCCTCAATAAATTCCAGAAGATTAGTCAAGCATGATTTTCCTTTCATAAATCCATGTTGACTTGAACTAATCCTTTTACTGCTATCCAAATGCTGCATTATTACCTCTTTAATAAATTGACTTTTTAATAAAAGATGCTGATCTTTCCCACCACCGAAGTCAGGCTAACTGGTCTGTAATTCCCCGTTTTCTCTCTCGCTCCTTTCTTGACATATGTGCAATGATACGCTATTAAACAATGCAACATACTGCCTTTGGCATCTTAGCTTGCAATAATAAAAATAAACCTATTGCTATTGAAAATAATTTTACTTGTAAAAGTCCTGCAGCATACACTACTTCATTATTGCGAGTTTAAAAATGTTGTGCGCTAACCCCCATTGTCACAATTGTCTTTATAACACAATTTTCAATAATGTAAGTTTTCTTAGGAACATCCCTATCACGTTATAGCAGAAGTATCTTTATGGCAATCATCACTAGTGGAAGGAGAAGCAGGGCCAACATCACAGGTCAATGAGAACTAAGAAAAGGTCACCAGCCTGAAATATTAGTTTCCTCCCTTTCCATGTGGATGCTCTCCAACAAGTTCTCATTTGTTCCAGACGGCCAACAATTGCAGCTCATGCTCTTGTAACAGAAAAGTGTTTTTTAGAAAAAAAACCCTATTCTGTCGGTTTAGATTGAAACATCGAGAAAGGGTGAGGGATGTTGAAAATAAAATAGCCACTCCACAACTCATCCGCAATTAGGCACCTTTAACTACACAATATGGTACTGAAATATCATCCCAGAGGAATGGCTGAAATACTGATACTGTACCACACAGGAGTGAATTTAACAGAAAAATATTCGTCCCCTCTTCTTCCACCGAACTAAATAGTTAATCCATGCAGAGAAAGATATCCACCCTGTAATTTCAATTTTATCAAGTGTTGTGCTAAAATGGATATAAACGACACCCCCTGCATTTGAAATATCTGTTTTTAATCATTGTACCTCTTGGCTTCCAGACACTCTAAAATGACTCTATAATAATCACTTTGTCATCTTTTAATCATTTTAAACTATATCTGGAAATTTAGAACACCACATTAGTCAGGTGATAGCCCACCACAATAATCACTAATGCTCTCTCCCAGTGAACTGGATACTTACGCAGTTTCACTCACTCCCGGATCTCCTGTCCCTCCGCTCAGTCCACCTAAAGCGACATGATCTCCCGGTTGCTAAACTCTTTAACTCCCCCTCCCATTCCCACACTGACTTTTCTGTCCTGGGCAATTACAACCCAGCGGTATGAATATTAACTTCTCTAACTTCAAGTAAGCCTTGCTTTCCCTCTCTCTCCATCCCACCCCCTTCCCAGTTCTGCGACCAGTCTGACTGTTCTCCTGATTACATTTGATCAGCATCTCGTGTGAAGTCTCGTTTTCACACCTTGCCCTTCCTTATCCCTGTGTTTCCCTCTCCTCTGACTCTCAGTCTGAAGGTCTCGACGCAAAACGTCACCCATTCCTTCTATCCAGAGATGCTGAGTTACTCTAGGATTTTGTGTCTATCTCCTGTTCTCTCTTCAGGTGCAAGCAGTGAGTTGGTGCAATGGTGTGTTCTCGTAAGGATAGCGTGGTCCAATCTGTGGATCATGGAATGTAGCAGCACAGCTAGTAAAGATGCTGCTTCATAACTGCAGTGACCCCGGTTCAATTCTAACTTTGGGTATAGTTTCATATATCTGAAATACTTGTATTTAGCTAATAATCCAGTCAATGGCACCTCTCCCATCAGCCTAAACATGTTCTCTCTCCACCACTGGTGCCGGGTGGGTACTGATCAACAGTCTATAAAATACTATGCAGCAATGCAGCACAGTTTCCTTTGCATCATCTTTCAAACCAAGGACCAGAAGGCCAAGTGCAGTAGGCACTTGGGAACATGAACACCAGTTGACTATCCTCCAAGTCCTACGCAGTGGTGACACTTTTCCATTACTCCATCGGTGTAGGGTCCAATTCCCAGAGCATTCATCCTCACCAGTGCAGTGAGGATTGCGGAGGTTCAAGAAATTGAACATTCCTGTGGAAGGTAAGGGCTGGCAAAATGCCTTAACCATGTAGGCTCGGGCTAGTCCATAAAGACTTATTGTGATTATTATACTATTTTCAAAATGCCACTTACAATCCCACTCAAACTTCTTCTGATCGTGCAAAAACTTTCAAAATCGGTCATTTTTACTTTGAGAAAACAAGAATGATCATTCCAGAGTTCATGAGGAAAGATGGGCAGTTTTTAACTATGCTTTTCGATTCATCATCCGTTATCACCTCAACTCATTTTCAATGATTTCAGCCCATGCAGCATTCAAGTAAATTCAAAGTTATCTTTTTGCTATATTTCTTTTTCTCACCGATCCCTTAAAATTGCTGCTGAAATAGAAATAAACATATCTTTCATTACACAATTCGGTCAAAATACAACTTTGGCCTAATTTGCATTCAAATCATTTTCTGAACTGAAATATTCATGGACAGGGAGGCAATTTGAGCTAACCACTTGGAAAAGTACATGATGGAAGTATGAAACTTAATCAAAAGTTTTTCTGAGTACCTTCAAAGCTACCAACTACTGGGAAAATTCCCCATTCATCTATGCAGGTGAATATCCCATGATATAGTGAACTAAAATACATGTCTGCCTCTCTTGTCATTGTCACAGAGTCATGGTGACATACAGCACAGAAATAGGCCCTTTGGGCCAACTAATCCATGCTGACCAAGGTGCCCCCTATCCCTCTAAACATTTCCTATCATGTACCTGTCCAATCGTCTTTCAAATGTTGTCATTGCTCTGTTGGCATCCCAGTCCATATACCCACCATTCTCCGAGTGAAAAAGGTGCCCCTCAGATTCCTATCAAATCTTGCCCCTCCCTCTCATCTTAAACCTATATCCTCTGGTTCTTGATTCCCTTACCTTTGGCAAAATACTCTGTACATTCACCCTCTAAGTTCTGGCATGACTTTATATTTCTCCATAAATTCACCCTTTAGCATTCAGCACACCAAGGAATAAAGTCAGCATTTGCCCAACCCTTCTCTATAGTTCAGGCTCTCAAGTTCAGGAAACATCCTCATAAATCTTCTCTGCATTCTTTCTAGCTTAATGATATCCTTACTGTAGCAAGGTGACAAAAGCTGAACTCAATACTCTACATGCAGCCGCACCAACATCTTGTATAATTGTAACATAACGTCTCAACTTCTATACTCACTAACCAGACTGATTAAAGGCCAATATACCAAAATCCTTATTTACCACCCTATTTACCTCAGGCACCACTTTCAAGGGACTACACACCTGCAACCGTAGATCCCTCTGCTCTACAATAATCCACCGGGCTATATTATTCACTATGAAGATCCTGCCCTGGTTTTGATTTTTCAAAATGCATCACTTCACACCTATCTACATTGAATTCCATTAGTCATTATTCATGCCACTTGCTCAGCTGATCAAGATTCTGCTATATTTTTTGATAATCCTCTTCACTCTCTGTGATACCACCTACTTTAGTGTCATCTGCAAGTTTACTAATCCTGCCTTGCACATTCTCATCTAAATTATTTATATAAACCACAAACATCAATAGGCTCAGCACCGAACCCTGAGGTACACCACTAGCCACAGTCCTCCAGTTCGATAAACAACCATCCACGCCCACCCTCTGCTTCCTTCAATGAAGCCAGTTCTCTATTTAGTCTGCTGGCTCTCCCTGGATGCCATGTAATCTAACCTTCCAGAGCAACTTACAATGTGAACCTCATTAAAAGCCATACTGGTCCATATAGACTATGTCTATGGTCTTGCCTTCATCCACCATCTTCTTTACTTCTTCAAAAACATCTATCAAATTTGTGAGACTCAATCTCCCTGCACAAGGCCATGTTGACGAGTCCTAATTAGCCTCTGTCAATCCAATTGCAGGTATATATTATCCCACAGAATCCTCTCTAGTAACATATCTATCACAAATTTTAGGCTCAATGGTCTATAGTTTCCAGACTTCTCCTTGAAACAGATAAAGGCACAACATTAGCCACCCTCCAGTCATCCAGCACCTCACTGGTGTCTAACAAAGATTGATATATCTCCATCAAAACTCCTGCAATTTAAACTCTGGCTTCCCACAGTGCCCTTGGATATATCAGATCAGGTACCAAACTGTAGGCTATATGTGATTATATATGTCTTTACAGCTTTACTTTTCTATATTTCTTCTTTTTTCTGATTTATTATCTTTGTGCTGGTTTCCTTTATAACCTCTCTGTGATTTGCCTCCCTTTCTTATCATTTGTCACCCTGTTTCATGTCTGTCTTAGAGTTTCTTTTTCTATCTTCTTGTGATTTCCTTTGGCTTCTCTCTCGAGTACTTGGCTCCTGCCCAATTCCAGTTCTCTTGCCTATCTCTCATGTGCATTTTTATCCCTGCATCATTTTACCTCGATCTCTCCTTTTGCTTCTCTTACCCTTTTTTTGGCCGTGGAGTGGATGGGAAAAGATTTGTGCCGGAGATAAGATCAACTTTTAACTCAACTTGGAAGAAAAGTACGTTGGCTTTTAGCATGACAGCTAGAAGACCAGGGGTGTGTCCAGAATTAGAAGATTATGTGTCAGAAAGACCTAAAGCCAATGAGGAAGTATACACATGCAGCTAGTGCTGTATTACTGCAGGATGTGACAGAAATAGGATGTTGTGATTCCTCTCATATATGTAGGACACTTAATTCCCCATGGAGTATCAGAATCCATGTCATTTTTGGGAAAGGAAGAGTGAGCAGACAGAAATAATCACAGCCATAGAGACATAGAACACAAAAACAGGAGCTTCAGCCCAGCAAGTCCACACTAACCATCAAGACGCTTTTTTACCTTAACCATAGCTTAAATCCATTTATTCTCCTCGTCAACGTCATCCAAATTAATCTTCACAGCAGGGTCAATTTAGAAATGGGCAAGTAATCTCTGAATCCCAAGCATTTTTGGGATGTGGGAGGAAACCAGACCTCTCAAAATAAAATCATGTGGTCACAGGGAGAACATGCAAAATCCACATAGACACCATGCAGCAGTATCCTAATGGAAACAAAAGCACTGTAGACGCAGTTGATTTAAAATAAAAACAGAAATGCTGGAAATACTCAGTAGGGTAGGTAGCATCTGTGAAGAGATCAGTTCAAGAACATAGAACAGTCCTGCACAGGAACGGCCCTTTAGCCCACAACGTTTATGTTGAACATGATGCCGAGTTAAACTCATTTCATCTGCATCTACATGATTGATACCCCATCTTTTCCCTGCACGTTCACGTGCCAATCTAAAATTCTCTTAAACACCACTATCATATCTGCCTTCACCGCCACCCCACCACTCTCAGTATAAAAATCTTGCCTCACACATCTGGATTAAACTTTACCACTCTCACTTTATAGCTATGTCCTCTCAGTGTATGTTGGACATTTCCACCCTGGGAAAATGGTTCTGACTATCCACCCTATCTGAACCTCTTATAATCTTACATACTTCCATCAAGTCTTCCCTCAACCTCTGACGTTCCAGGGAAAACAATCCAAGTTTATCCAACCTTGAAGCTGAAACTCCCTGATCCAGGCAGCATTCGGATAAACCTCCTCTGCACCCTCTCCAAAGCTTCCATATCGTTCCTATAATGGGGCGACCAGAACTGCACGCAATACTCTAAATGTGGACTACCCAAAGTCCTATAGAGATGCATCGTGACTTCCTGACTCATATATTCAATGACCCTTGCAATGAAGGCAAGCCGACGGTATGCCCTCTTTACCATCCTATCTAATTGCGCGGCTACCTTTAGTGAGCAATGAACTTGGGCTCCAAGATCCCTCCACAAATCAAGTCTTATCATTAACTGTATACTCTCCTTCCAGTCAACCTCCCAAAGTGCAATACCTCACACTTGCTTGGCTTAAACTCCATCTGCATTTCTCCACCCATTTCTGCAGCAGATCTATGGCCTGTGGTATCTTCTGACAGCATTGCTCACTGTCTGCAACTCCCTCTATGTTAGTGCCATCAGCAAACTTGCTCACCAACCCATTCACATTTACTTCTAGGTCATTTATATAGTTCTGACAAAAGATTTTCAACCTGAAACATCAATTCTCTTTCTAATGCTCCTTACCTGCTGAGTATTTTTTTTATTGCATTTCTAGGACAAAATTATACACCAGTCAGCTCTACATGTTAATGTACCCACCAGCGTACTGAAATATCTTCTTCTAAGCAGGTGGCACTGTGATTCTGCCCTTTGCAGACATTGTTAATGGTGAGATTAAATGAGAACTTACCAGTTTGAAGTTTGATCTTTATTTTATGAGGAGTTACGATGAGGGATTACGTGAAGTCCCCGCCAGCACGCATCTTCAAAGCAGCGGTGTGAAATCACAGATAACAGAGTTGACTAACGTAGTAAGATAAGAGAACCAGCATACCAGTTGACCTTTATAATAGAGGGTTTGGGAGCGGAGGGCACATAATCCCTCATAGTAACTCCTCATAAAATAAAGATCAAACTTCAAACTGTTAAGTTCTTGTTTAATCTTACTATTTTACTTCGGAGTCACGTGAGTGACTACGTGAAGATTTCAAAGCTCCGTGATTTCATGCCCTGGAACGAGTCCATGCTCACAGACTGCCATTATGACAAATGGAGGAAGTATGTTAACGTATTTCATACATGAAACTGTGCTGAAAAACAAGAGGGTATTTATTTAACAAATAACAAATAATAATACCCCTACTTCGGGGAAATTATAAAACAGAACTTAATATTGTGTCTGCAAACATCTCAGTCACGGCCACGGGTTTTTTATAGAACCGCTGAAAGGTTTTCACATTAGCCCAACCCGCCGTTGCAAGGATGTGGTCCATAGGAACTTCCATCATCCTTGCAGCCGATGTAGATGCAGCCCTGGTGGAGTGAGATGTAAAAACAACAGTGTCCACCCCCGCTGTACCCAAAACCACCCTTAGCCATCTTGAAATAGTCTGCACGGTGATGAGGACGTTTGTGACTAAGCAGAGCCCTTTCCATGCCTCTGAGACACTTGGTGACCTGTAAAATGTAGTGTACATGTAGTGTAAAAGGTGGGTCACTATGCATAGGCGGCTGTCTACGGGGTAGGCCAGGAAATCCAACTTGCGGCCAGATGATCCAGACCTGTTTTGTTTGAGTAATCCCTGAATGAAGAAAGTTACCTTATTGTTGGTTATAACCAAGGCGTCCATACTTAGCTTGTGTAGGGACTGGACCCGTTGCGCCGTCACGAGTGCCATCAGCATTACCATTTTGTGTGTCAATTTGGCTAGGGAAAGAGACGTTACTCGGAGCATGGTTAGCACAATGCCAACATCCCATTTCTGGGAATATCTAGGCCTGGGGGGGATTTGAGTTAAAAATTCCCCTCATAAGTTTAGACACCAAGGGGTGAGACCCAACTCCAAGATGATCTAAACCTTGTCCGAGATATGAGGATAGGGCACTCCTGGCACGGTTGATGGCACTGTAGCTTAAACCTTCATCAAAATGAAGGCTTGCCAGGAACTCCAGCACTTCTGTAATGGTGGCTGTGTCATATGTGGTGTTTGCCTTGGTACAAAACACCTCCCATTTCTTGACGTAAGTGAGGTATTGTCTCCTGGTGGACTCCCTGCATGATGCCGTGATGATATTCATTGTTCAGTCCGAGAGTCCAAAATCCAGGAGTGGCCTTTTCAAACCCTGCAAGCCAATAGGTTTATCCGGTCATAGCACAGGTGACTCTCCCCTATCAAAGGATGTACCAATAAACTCGGACGTTTGGGTATTGGAATGCATGATTCTGAGACCATGTCCAATACCACAGGGAACCATGGCTGAGTAGGCCAGTCGGGCACAACCAGAATACCCGATGCGGAGACTTGTTGAATTTTCTGCAAGACCCGACGGATGAGGCAGAAGGGTGGAAATGCATAGAAAAACAAATCCCCCCAGTGTAGCGAGAAAGCGTCCATCGCTACTGCCCCAGGGTCTGGTTCCCACGCAACATATGTTGGTATTTGGTGATTAAGTCTGGATGCAAAAAGGTCGATATCTGGTGTTCCATACCGATCTACAATATGGGCAAACACTTTGCGGTCCAACATCCATTCGGTGTTGTCATTAAACGTGCGTGACCTGGTGTCCGCCACTGTCTTTAGCTTACCCGGAAGGTAAGTGGCTGATATCCAAATGTTCCTCTCTAAGCACCAGTGCCAGATTGTATTGACCAATTCATCACAAGATATCGACTTAATTCCACCCATATGATTGATATAAGCCACCACGGTGGTATTATCAATTTGTAAGCGTACATGCAGATGGTGCATGCCTGAACAGTAAGCCCGGAGTCCATGAAATGCTCCCAGCTTTTCTAGATGATTAATTCCCAGTGCCGGGAGTAAGGTTAAGGCATGTGCATTCCATCTACCACTGCAACTGGAGGTGGTATTAGTTGCTCCCCAGCCTTGAGCGCTGGCATCAGTTTGTAGTATAACCGAGGGGTTTGTGATTGTAATGGGATTAGAGCAATGTTGAGCATTGTCTATCCACCATTGTAATTCCAATTTTGCTTTTGCTGGTAATTGCATTGGCCTGTCAAAATGGCCAGCATGGTGTTTGAGTGCTGCAATTTTTGCTCTTTGTAGGTTTTGGTAATGCAAGGGCCCAAATTGTGTGGCTGGGAAGGCAGCCACAAGCTTCCAAATTACCCTGGCTACTTGCCGAATAGACGGTTTACTGATGCCAGCGAGGCTGTTACATGCTTCTATCAAGTCTGATGCTTAGTTCGGTGGCAAAGTGACAGACATATGAACAGAGTCAATCGTGAATCCCAAATAGTCCATAGTGGTAGAAGACATTAATTTGGATTTCTCTGGATGGATGATAAACCCCAGTTTTTGAAATAAGTGCTCAGTTGCTGAGACAGCCAATTTGGCCAACTCCAAGGTTTTCCCCACAATTAAAATGTCATCGAGATATGCCATAACAATATGTTTTTGTTTTCTGAGACACGCTAAAGCTGGTTTCAATAACTGGGTGCTGATGTTAATCCATTAGGCAGCGCTTTATACTGCCAGAGCTGCCCCATCCAGGCAAATTTCAAATATCTGCGATGATCTTTGTCTATTGGTACTGAATAGTATGCATCTTTTAGATCGATGAAAGCCATGAAGTATCTCTTGGAAACTAGTTGTTTTGCAGTAACAAAAGTTTCCATTTTGAAGTGGGCATACTGCACGAAAGTATTCAGTTGTGTCAAATCAATAATGATGCGGCATCCACCGTCTTTTTTATTTTTGGTGAAGATGTTCGATACAAACTCATGAGATTCATTTTTGGTTTTCTCAATTACCCCTTTCATATGTAGGGTTAAGTGTTCAGCATGACCTTCTGTCTTTTCTTTCTGTGAAAGTACAAACTTTCGACTAGGTGCATGCTGAACAGAAAGGGGAAGTTTGTGAACAAATTCAATTTTGTATCCCTGAATACTTTGCAGTATGAAAGGATCAGAAGTTATAGAACTCCATGCATCCCGAAACCAGTGCAACCGTCCCCCAATCCGTGAAGAATTTAAACATGCAATGTTCCTGAGGCAACCAGACCGACCTACATCCATGGTTACCGGCCGTGCTGCGTTGGTTTCCTCTGTCCTTGTTTCCTGGGAGGTGGAGGCACTGTGGTGTGGGGGTGGCGCATCTTCCAGGAAGGCCGTGCTGGGCCATGGTCTAAAAAAGACCGTTGAGCAGGTTGGACGGCCTTCGAGCTTTCACCAGCAGGTGTTCTGCCGCTGTGGTAGCCTGGTCTGCTGGTGGATGCATAGGGGTGCTGTCGCTGCAGGTATGAGAACTTGGTGGCAGCCGGCACTTTTATCATGCCTATTGCCTTTGCCTCTTCATTGAGGTCTTTTACCTGCTTAGGCAGGTTGTCCCCAAACAGTAGTGTAGGCGGCTGTGCACTGCTGGGTCTGCACAATCCCGCGAACTTGGGGTTCAGTGCAGGTCGGATGACACTCTTTCTGTAACAGTTAATCTCAAACTGAGTGTTACCGAGGAGTGCCAGAGCATCCTGTAGCTCTTCCGGCATCTCCACTCCATCCACTGACCTGGCAACGGCCGTAATTCCAGCAGCCAGTAGTTTTAGGATTTTCTGGAGTTTTACTTCCTGACTCCTGATGCCAGAGCTCATGTTACCCCAGATGGGGTTGTTGACTGCAGGCACGTTGAGGGAGACACAATTCTCAGGAGCTAGGTATTTGGCTGCAGTGTCATTAATGGCCTGTTCCTGAAGTTGATTCGTTGCCATGTAGTTAATACTGGCTGCTAACTTTGGTTGCAACATCAGCCCTTTTTGGGTAGGCATCGCAAATTTAGATACCATGCCCAGTAGCTCCTCTTCTGGCACCCCTAGCATTGGTGTTTCTTCAGCCACACTCCCCTCTTCAGAGTCAGCCCAGTCCTGACTCCTAAAACTCCCCTGTGAGGAGGGTGAGACATTAGGTAGCCCTGTAAAGGGGTTCTGCCGTGGGTCTGCGAGGAGACCCACTGTGACCATACCCCTGCTGTAGCAGGTCACGTTGGAGCAACTGCTCCACCATCCGCTCCATGCGGGATAGTCGACCGCTGTCGCTTCCCGCGGGCGGGGTGTCCTCCAGTCCGGACTCAGCCGAGTCAGCGGACCTGCCCGACTTCCGGGTGGATTTGCCGCCAGTCCGAGGAGCACCTGCGGGATGTAGCGGCGTGAAGTCGGGGGCTGCGGTTTGTATCAGCAGCTCTGGAGAACTCGACCGCTGCTGGCTGCCCGCTTCGCGGTCCTCGGCAGCTAGTTTGGCAGCGGCTCGTTTGGACTTCGTCCTCAATTCCATCTTGGTGCGCTCTATAAGAGAAATACTTAACAGAGCCGACAACGACCTCAGGAATGGTAAGTACTCACCTGCGGGCCGTTTTTAAGCTGCAGGTAGATGGATGGTGAAAAAGGCTTTTGGTACACTGGCTTTCATCAATCAGGAAATTGAGCTTAAATGTTGGGATGTTATGTTCCAGTTGTTCAAGATGTTAGTGAGGCTGCACTTGGAGTATTGTTATTATACATGTCCCAAATACCATCAGCCTCCTGCGCTCCAAGGAATAAAGTCCTAGCCTCCCCCAATCTCTCCCGCTAGCTCAAGCCCTCAAGTCCTGGCAACATCCTTCTAAATCTGCTCTATGCCCTGTCCATCTTAATGGCATCTTTCCTACAGCAGGGTGACCAAAAATTCCAAGTGCAGCCTCACCAATGTATTGCACAGATATAATATAATGTCCAACTTCTAAGATAAAAGGCAGCATTTCAAAGCTAGCATTTCAAAAGCCATCATCATCACCTTATCTACCAACGATAGACAAATTGGGGGTATAAATATGGAGTTAAAGGGGAAGTGAGTACAGGAAAAGTTACAAAAGACTCCCGAATTAATGGGAAGGAAAGTTTGAGAAGGGATAAGAGAGTACGGTCAGGACCAATTGTGAGCGGTGTGAGAGGCGGGGTGAATATCGAAATCAAAGTATTTTATATGAATGCGCGAAGTATAAGAAATAAAGTGGACAAGCTTGAGGCTCAGTTTGAAATTGGCAAGTATGATGTTGTGGGAATTACAGAGACGTGGCTGCAAGAGGGCCAGGGCTGGGAACTGCATATTCAAGGGTCTACCTCCTATCGAAAAGACAGACAGGTGTGCAGAAGGGGTGGGGTAGCTCTGTTGGTGAGGAATGAAATTCAGTCCCTTGCAAGCGGTGACATTGAAACAGGAGATGTAGAGTCAATATGGATAGAAATAAGGAATTTTAAGGGTAAAAAGACCCTAATGGGACATCTACAGGCCCCCAAACAGTAGCCTGGATATAGGGTGTAAGTTAAATCAGGAGATAAAAATTGGCATGTAGTAAAGGTAATGCTACGGTTGTTATGGGCAATTTCAACATGCAGGTAGACTGGGGAAAAAAGATTGCTACTGGACCCCAAGAGAGGAAGTTTGTGGCTTCCCTCCATAATGGATTCTTAGAGCAGCTTGTACTGGATCCGACCAGGGAGAAGGCAATTTAGTGTTGTGTAATGAACCGGATTTGATAAGGCAACATGTGGTTAAGGAGCCATTTGGAGGTAGTGAAAATAATATGGAAAATTTTAATCTACAATTGGAGAGGGAGAAGGGAAAATCAGAGGTGTCAGTGTTATAGTTGAACAAAGGGGACTATGGAGCCATGAGGGAGGAGCTGGCCAAAGTTGACTGGAAAGATCCCCTAGCAGGGATGACAATGGAACAACAATGGCAGGTATTTCTGGGAATAATACAGAAGGAGCAGATTCGGATAATTCCAAAGAGGAAGAAAGATTCCAGGGGGAGTAAGGGGTGACCGTGGCTGACAAGGGACAGTATAAAATTATAAGAGAAGTACAACATAGCAAAGATGAGCGGAAAGCAAGAGGATTGGGTAATGTTTAAAGAGTAACAGAAGATAATTTCTTCTTGCGTATGGCGTGCACAGCCAAAAGTTGTAGGACCACACTAAAAAGGCAATATGGGGAGACAAGATGATGTAGAAGGCAAGCTAGCCAAGAATATAAAGGAGGATAGTAAAAGCTTCTTTAGGTATGTGAAGAGGAAAAAATTAGTTAAGACCAAAGTTGGACCCTTGAAGACTGAAAAAGGTGAATTTATTATGGAGAACTAGGAAATGGCAGATGAGTTGAACAGGTACTTTGGATCCGTATTCACTAAAGGGGACACAAACAATCTTCCTGATGTACTAGCCAGAGGATCTGGGGTGACGGAAGAACTGAAGGAAATCCACATTTGGCAGGAAATGGTGTTGGGTAGACTGATGGGACTGAAGGCTGAAAAATCCCCAGAGTATGATGTGCATCCCAGGGTACTTAAGGATGTAGCTCTAGAAATCGTGGACACATTGGTGATCATTTTCCAATGTTCTATAGATTCAGGATCAGTTCCTGTGGATTGGAGGGTAGCTAATGTTATCCCACGTTTTAAGAAAGGCAGGAGAGAGAAAACAGGGAATTATAGATCAGTTAGCCTGGCGTCAGTGGTGGGGAAGATGCTGGAGTTAATCATAAAAGATGAAGTAACGGTGCATTTGGATTGCAGTAACAGGATCGGTTTGAGCCAACATGGATTTACAAAGGGGAATCATGCTTGACTTATCTTCTGGAATGTTTTGAGGATGTAACTAGGAAAATGGACAATGGAGACCCAGTGGATGTAGTGTACCTGGACTTTCAGAAAGCATTTGATAAAGTCCAACATAGGAGATTAGTGTACAAAATTAGGGCACATGGTATTGGGGGTATAATGATGACATGGATAGAAAATTGGTTGGCAGACAGGAAGCAAAGAGTAGGGGTTAGCAAGTCCCTTTCAGAATGACAGGCAGTGACTAGTGGGGTACCGCTTATTGAAACATATAAGATTATTAAGGGTTTGGACTCGCTAAAGGCAGGAAACATGTTCCCGATGTTGGGGGAGTCCAGAACCAAGGGTCTCAGTTTAAGAATAAAGGGTAAGCCATTTAGAATGGAGGTGAGGAAACACTTTTTCACACAGAGAGTTGTGAGTTAGTGGAATTCTCTGCCTTAGAGGATGGTGGAGGCCAGTTCTCTGGATATCTTCAAGAGAGAGCTAGATAGGGTTCTTAAAGATAGCGGAGTCTGGGGATATGGGGAGAAGGCGGGAACGGGGTACTGATTGGAGATGATCAGCCATGATCACATTGAATGGCGGTGCTGGCTCGAAGGGCCGAATGGCCTACTCCTGCACCTATTGTCTATTGTCCATTGAACTATACCTGTACTCCTAACTATGTCTGAGGAAGGGTCTCAACCCGAAACATCACCCATTCCTTTTCTGCAGAGATGCGGCCTGAACCGCCAGGTTACTCCAGCATTTTGTGTCTATCTTTGGTGTAAACTAGCATCTGCAATTCCTTCCTGCACAGCCTGACCCTGTGGAGGTATTTCTTGTGGTAATGAGATGAGGAGACCAGCCAGGGTGCAGCGATACTCTCTCCTCCAGCTCCCTTAAGATATTGCTGTTGAATCCAGCAGATTTTTCAGCTAAATGAACCAGTTCATATCCAAGTTTTGTTCTCGGTCTGTGTTTTAGTTTCCCAGTCTGTATCAGTCTGGCTGGAGCTGTACAACCTGACTCATCGGCATTTGGTTAGTGGTCATAACTGTTTCAGGGCAGGGTGTCATTTTGCTATGGTGCTACCCACCTCCCCTGGCATGGCCTTTGCTGGGCGATGAAGAAAGCCTGCTTTTACTCCAGGCTTTGCAGGAAACTAGCGCGGGGAGCTGCAATATATCAAGTTTCAGTAAAGGGAGGGGAAGCTGGTGCTGCTGAGCAATGTTGAACAACACTTCCTCTCCTCGACACCATAAAAGAAAGTTTGCTCCACTGGTTTGTTCAAAGTGGAAGTCTCTCATTCAGGATGTATTTGCCACGGATTAATAAAACCACTTTTATAATGCCTGGTTAGCTTTGTTCAACAAATTAAGGAGGAAGCCCGTACAATTCCGAATTTAAAAATAATGAAGAATGGGTCGAATGGGCTTGTATTCACTGGAATTTAAAAGGATGAGAGGGGATCTTATGGAAACATATATAATTCTAAAAGGATTGGATAGGTAAGATGCAGGAAAAATGTTCCCGTTGTTGGGGGAGTCCAGAAACAGGGGTCGCAGTTTAAGAATAAGGGGTTGGCCATTAAGGACTGTGATGAGGAAAAACGTTTTCACCCAGAGAATTGTGAATCTGTGGAATTCTCTGTCACAGAAGGCATTGGAGGTCGATTCACTGGGTGTTTTCAAGAGAGAGTTAGATTTAGCTCTTAGAGCTAACAAAATCAAGGGATATAGGGAGTAAGCAGGAACGGGGTACTGATTTTAGATGATCAGCCATGATCATATTGAATGGTGGTGCTGGCTCGAAGAGCTGAATGGCCTTCTCTTGCACCTATTTTTCTATGTTTCTATAACACACAACTCTCAGCAGGCTGGGCAAACCTTCACGATTTTCCTAGAATGGCTGAAGACGGCTGTGATAAAGCACAAATCAAATTGAAAAAGCATTCACATTTATATTTTATCTGTGGTAGATGTAAGGGGGTGCCTGACAAGGGAGGGCAGTTGAACAGGATGTGTGGAAGCCACTACAGAGGCATGTAGGCAGTGTTAGTAACTCACACAGTTCCATTTAGCAACTAAAAAAATAACCACAATTCATATCCTGATAAAAACAGTTTCCCCAGACGAACAACCTTAAAGTCGGTAAAGACTTTATAAATCAGACAATTTTGTTGTGAAATACAGGTACTTCTGTTATAATGGGTGTTTTGCCTTGGGCTAACTGAAAATAACGCGACAGATTATTTAAAAATTCAGTTTAAAATTATTTTGGAAATTGATTATCAGCAAAAATTGCTCTCTTGGGAAAAACAGTTTAGTTTAGTTTAGCTGAGAGATACAGTGTGGAAACAGGCCCTTCGACTCACTGAGATCATGCCCAGCCGCACACTGGTTCTGTCCGACACACCAGGGATAATTTACAGAAATAAATTAACCTACAAACCTGCACCACTTTGGATTGTGGGAGGAAACTCGAGCAACCTAAAGAAACCCATGTGGTCACAGGGAGAATGTACAACATCCAACGTACAACAGACAGCACCCATGGTCAGGAGCGAAGCGGGTCTCTGGCGTTGTGAGGCAGCAATTCTGCCGCTGCGCCACCGTGCAACCCTTATGTAGTGCATGTTGACCTTAACAGTGCAGAGGGATCTTGGTAAACCAATTCCCCCCCCCCCCCTCCCACAAATCACCCCACTACAACCCTCCCCCTTCCTCCGCAGTAATCAGACACCATCGTCTCTTAAAAGCAGTCTGCCTGCTTCATTGTAGCTGGCCATTGAATTTGACAAGCAATCACTTCTATTGTCACTGTCCAATAACACTCTATTAAATAATAGAAACAAGAAACTGCAGAGGCTGGTTTACAAAAAAGTACACCAACTACCAGACGAACTCAGCATGTTCGGCAACATCCCTGGAGAACAAGGATAGGTGACGTTTTTAGGCTTTTAGGGCCTGTCCCACCAGCTTGCGATTGCATGCGTCTAGCGCGAGCAAACATGGTCGCTTGAGGCATATGGCCTCGCTGGGGCCGGTTCCACTTCGAACGGCAGAGGTGTTTGGAGTTGTGCAGGACTGGTCCCAACATCATACTCACCAATCAGCTGGGCAGGAGGCGAGCCCGACTGAATTTTGTCGACGCACGGCGTCGGGCGGTGACGTCATCATGCAACGGCACGCCGGGCTGTGACGTCATCGCGCAATGCCACGCACTAGGCATATGCCGTCGAGATGTTGCGTACGCCTGTCAAGACGCTGCGTACGCCCTCATTGCGCCTGCGGGTCGACAGGCCGTTGGCGCGTGGGATTTTCGGACAGTGCAAGATTTTTGGAGCCCTGCGCAATGTCGGGACCAGCCCCGCACAACTCCATACGCCTTCGTCGATCGAAGTGGGACCGGCCCCGCGCGGCCGTGTGCCTCAAGCGACCACGTTTGGTTGCGCTAGACGCATGCAATCGCATGCTGGTGGGACAGGCCCTTTAGTTTAGTTTAGAGATGCAACGTGGGAACAGGCCGTTCAACCCATCAGGTCAGTGCCAACCAGTGATCCCCGCTTATTGACACAATCCCACACACACTGTAAGTGCTGTAAGGCAGCAACTCTACCGCTGCACCACCATGCCTTTGGGACCTTTCTTCAGACTGAATGTGTGGGGGGTGGGGGTAGAAAGCTGAGTGAGACGAAAGGCAGGACAAAGCATGGCATGTAATAGGCGACTACAGGCGAGGGGGGTTTCGATAGGCAGATGATTAACATCAGCCAGAGATGAAAATGGAAGATGTAAGGCAAAAGGATTGAAGAGTTGTGAATTGTGAAGCCAGAAGAAGGAATGTGAGTGAGGGGCGAAGGGCTGGCGGGGTGTTGGGGAGGGGTGTGAGGGGGAGGGGTGAAATAGGTGCGAGTCCATCTGGGGCATAGCAGAGGGGCAGAAGGAAGGGAATATGGTGCTGTGTGGGAGAAAGGGGAGAGGGGGGGTAGGAGTTACTAGAGTTAACTAAAATAGTAAGATAAAATGAGAACTTACCAGTTTGAAGTTTGATCTTTATTTTATGAGGAGTTACGATGAGGGACTACGTGCCCTCCGCTCCCAACCCTCATGAATGTCATCTGGAAGTTCTAGTCTTCTGTTATCTTACTATTATACTTCATTCACTATTACCTGTGATTTCACACCGCTGCTTTGAAGATTGACGCACGTGCGGCTGGACGGGGTTCTTCACGTAGTCCCTCATCGTAACTCCTCTTAAAATAAAGATCAAACTTCAAACTGGTAAGTTCTCATTTAATCTTACTATTTTACTTCGGAGTCACATGAGTGACTACATGAAGATTTCAAAGCTCTGTGATTTCATGCCGCAGATTCAAATCCGGCCTCTCACTGCATTGATTGACTCAACATAATTAAATAATCAATAATGCATCAAGCATAATATTGCTTAAACGAATAAAGGGTTTATTTTTACAAATTAAATAATAGCAACCCCTCTATCCCAGGGGGAAACTATATAACTGAACAATACATATTCAGCAAATACCTCCAGCCTTGCAATTGGCTTTTGATAAAAAGCTCACTGGACCATCCTGCGGCCGCAAGGATATGGTCTATAGGCACGTCCATCGCCCTGGCCGCTGAAGTTGATGCCGCCCTGGTGGAATGAGATTTAAATTTATCAGTATCAATCCCAGCGCTCACCAGAACCTGCTTTAGCCACCTTGAAATAGTTTGCACCGACACAGTCCAACCATCAGTCATCAAAAATTCCCAAAAGGTTAGTTTGCAGGTTCAGTTGATGGTAAGGGGGGCTAACACAATGCATTCATTTCGAGAGGACTAGGATATAAAAGCAAAGATGTAGTGCTGAGGCTTTGTAAGACACTGGTGGGGCCTCATGTGGAATATTGTGAACAGTTTTGGGCACCATATCTGAGGAAGGATGTGCTGGCATTGGAGAAAGATCAGAGGAGGTTTGCGAGAATGATCCCGGGGATGATCAGGTTAACGTGTGAGGAACATTTGATGGATCCGGGCCAATACTTGCTGGATTTTAGAAGGATGAGAGCGGATCCCATCAAAACCTACCGGATAATGAAAGACTTACGCAGAGTAGATGTAACAAGGATGCTTTCAGTAATGGGAGAGTCTTGAACCAGAGGCCTCAGAATAAAAGGACGCACCCTTAGAATGGAAATGAGGAGAAATTCTTTCAGCCAGAGGGTGCTGAATCTGTGGAATTCATTGCCACAAACAGATGTGGAGGCCAAGTAATTGGACATTGTTAGTGGAGATTGATGGATTTTGATGAGTAAGGGCCCTCGCCGCCTACCTGCAGGGCCTGGAGTGGCGTTTCCTGAGGGGGACCGGCCAGAACCTCGGCTCTGGCGGCGGAACAGCGCTGGAGCGCTATCGCGGAGCGGGCGATGCCTTGCCCGGGTCACCGTGCTGGAACTCTGGTATGCTGGGATCTGCTTACATCAGATGTAAGCAGATCCCAGCATACCGGATTGAACATCACGGCGCTGCGGTCTGTGGAGTTTTCTTCTGGAGTTACTCCAGCATTTTGTGTCTACCTTCGAGGGGTGACCTTCCTGAGGTCTGTAAAATCGTGAGGGACATAGATAAATGGGGCAGTCACAGTCTGTTCCCCAGGGTGGGGAGACTAAAACTAAAGGGCCAAGGTTTAAGGTGAGACAGGAAAGATAAAGAATGTGAGAGACAGTTTCTTCACACAGAGGGTGATGGAATATGGAATGAGATGTCAGACAATGTTAAAAGTGAGTGCATTTACAATGTCTAAACGACATTTGGACAGGTACATGGTTAGGAAAGATTAGGATAGATGTTACATGCGCAGATTAAAGGTTAGTTTAGTTAATTTTAGTTTAGTTTTGATTCGTTTATTATCACATGTACCGAGAAACAGTGAAAAGCTTTTGTCGACCCATTTACAGTGTATATATACAGTGGCTTGCAAAAGTTTTCATACCCTTTGAACTTTTCCACATTTTGTCACATTACAACCACAAACGTAAATGTATTTTATTGGGATTTTACGTGATAGACCAACACAAAGTGGCGCATAATTGTGAAATGGAAGGAAAATGATACATGGTTTCCAAATTTTATTACAAATAAAAAACTGAAAAGTGTGGCGTGCAAAAGTATTCAGCCCCCCCTGAGTCAATACTTTGTAGAACCACCTTTCGCTGCAATTACAGCTGCAAGTCTTTTGGGGTATGTCTCTACCAGCTTTGCACACCTAGAGACTGAAATTTTTGCCCATTCTTCTTTGCAAAATAGCTCAAGCTCAGTCGGATTGGATGGAGAGCATCTGTGAACAGCAATTTTCAAGTCTTGCCAGAGATTCTCAATTGGATTTAGGTCTGGACTTTGGGCCATTCTAACACGTGAATATGCTTTGATCTAAACCACTCCATTGTGGCTCTGGCTGTATGTTTAGGGTCGTTGTCCTGCTGGAAGGTGAACCTCCGCCCCAGTCTCAAGTCTTTTGCAGACACTAACAGGTTTTCTTCCAAGATTGCCCTGTATTTGATTCCATCCATCTTCCCATCAACTCTGACCAGCTTCCCTGTCCCTGCTGAAGAAAAGCACCCCCACAGCATGATGCTGCCACCACCATGTTTCATAGTGGGTATGGTGTGTTCAGGGTGATGTGCAGTGTTAGTTTTCTGCCACATATAACGTTTTGCATTTAGGCCAAAAACTTCAATTTTGGTCTCATCAGACCAGAGCACCTTCCTCCACATGTTTGCTATGTCCCCCACATGGCTTGTGGCAAACTGCAAACGGGACTTCTTATGGCTTTGTTTCAACAATGGCTTCCTTCTTGCCACTCTTCCATAAAGGCCCAATTTGTGGAGTGCGCAACTAATAGTTGCCCTGTGGACAGATTCTCCCACCTGAGCTGTGGATCTCTGCAGCTCCTCCAGAGTTACTATGGGCCTCTTGGCTGCTTGTCTGATCAATGCTCTCCTTGCCCGGCCTGTCAGTTTAGGTGGACGGCCATGTCTTTGTATATTTGCAGTTGTGCCATACTCTTTCCATTTTCGGATGATGTAATGAACAGTGCTCCATGAGATGTTCACAGCTTGGGATATTTTTTTATAACCTAACCCTGCTTTAAACCACTCCACAACTTTATCCCTGACCTGTCTGGTGTGTTCCTTGGGCTTAATGATGCTGTTTGTTCACTAATGTTCTCTAACAAACCCCTGAGGCCTTCACAGAACAGCTGTATTTATACTGAGATTAGATTACACACGTGGACTCTATTTACTAATTAGGTGACTTCTGAAGGCAATTGGTTGCACTGGATTTTATTTAGGGGTATCAGAGTAAAGTGGACTGAATACTTTTGCACGCCACACTTTTCAGTTTTTTATTTGTAAAAAAATTTGAAAAACATGTATCATTTTCCTTCCACTTCACATGCGCCACTTTGTGTTGGTCTATCACATAAAATCCCCATAAAATACATTTACGTTTGTGGTTGTAACGTGACAAAATGTGGAAAAGTTCAAGGGGTATGAAAACTTTTGCAAGCCACTGTACATGAAAACGGAGAAACGTTCAGTGCAAATTAAAGCTAGCAAAGTCCGATCAAGTATTCTCTGAGGATAACCAATGAGGTAGATAGTATTCAGCTCTACTCTCTGGTTGACAAATATGATTAGTGTAGATAGACATATTTATCTGCATGTATTAGGGTTGAGTGACGTTTCCGTGCTGTATAACTCTATTTAACCTACACTAACAACAATTTATAATAACTAATGAATCTACCAACCAGCCCGCCTTTGAGATGTAGGAAGAAATTAGAGCATTCAGGAGAAACACACACATGTATTGTCTCAGGGAGAATATGTCATCTCCAGTCATACTGCACCTGAGATCAGGATTGAACACAGGTCGATGGATCGGTGAGGCACCTGTTGTTATTCCTTCACCATTTGTTATGTGCACAACCATTTAAATTGCTTTGCCATTTTACTCTGCAGAGCTAACAGTTTTTCCCACTGTATTCCTGCCCTGTGCATCCTCAGAATTAATTTAGAAACCCGGATCCCAGTACTTGGTTAACGATATCCATGAAGCCTGTGTGCTTATGTTCAGCTATGCCAATTCTTTATCGTTGGAGATTAATAAGGAGGTTCCTTTCTAGCTGGGTTGATTCCTTGCCCTTATCTTAATGGGTATCTATGTAGCCTTTACATTCAACCTCTCTTGCTGTCTATGTGGAGTTTGCATGTTCTCATTATGATTGCATGGGTTTCTTACAGGTACACTGTTATTCACCCAATCACAGAATGCCATGGGGGAGTTGTAGGCTGGCCTCTGCGATTCGGCACCCTGTGACCCCATGACTCCAGCCAGACATTTGAAGTAACTGAATTTGACAATATATGGTCCTGCGGTAGACTTCAGAGACTTCAGGGACAAACCCTTCAGGCTAAAATGTTTGTCTGAGCTCCATCCACCTGGCCCATGAATATTTCAAACACGAAACATTACTACAACATTTCCATAAAGAAAATTATATCAAGCACACTGTGTGCTCAAAGGGAGGTTTTGAGTTATTCAGGATTAATGAGTCAATCAGAGGATGGGGAAAGCAGTGCAGTTCATGTTGCAAGTGGCCCTGTCTTATCAGAGTCAGTAAATGCCTGGGGCAATGCACCAACAAAGTATGTTGTTGATGTCTTGTTTTCACACCCTACCCTTCCATATCTCTGTGTCTCCCTCTCCCGACTCTCAGTTTGAAGAAGGGACTCAAGCCAAAACGTCACCCACCGTTATCCAGAGATGCTGCCTGTCCCGCTGAGTTACACAAGCATTTTGTGTAAACCAGCATCTGTAGTTCCCTCCTACACATATTCATGAGGTCATAAGTGATAGGAGTAGAATTAGGCCATTCGACCCATCAAGTCTACTCCGCTATTCAATCATGACTGATGTATCTCCCCCTCCTAACCCCATTTATATGGGCAAGATGCTGAAGTCTGCCTTCTTCCCATAACTTCTGATACCTGAACTAGTCAATAATCTATCTACCTCTGCCATAAAAATATCCACTGACAGCCTCCACAGCCTTCTGTGGAAAAGAATTCTACAGATCACCACACTCTGCCTAAAGAAATGTGTCCTCATCTCCTTCCTAAAAGAACATCCTTTAATTCTGAGGCTGTGACCTCTGGTCCCAGACTCTCCCACTAGTGGAAACATTCTCTCCACATCCACTCTATCCAAGCCTTTCACTATATAGTTGAAAGCCATCATACTGCAGAGGCTGGGGATAGGAGCAATTAGTTTATACCATTCAGTGTTGCTTGTCTGAAATCCTTAACCAGGTCCCACAGCATCATTCGTTGCACCTTGCCGCCTTTGTGGTTGTGACGTCAGCACTGGTTCGTTGAGAACTTTCCGGAAATGCTGAAGTGAAAGCGCCTGAAGACGCAGCTCGACAAGATCTCAGCTCCTGCTGGTTATCAACGGTCTCCAGATTGACGTCCCCGACCGTTAATCAAACCATGCCTTCCTGGAGCAGGACAGTGAGAGAGAGATACGGAGTGGGTAAGGGATGCCAGCTTCAACTATTTCAGAGCTTAGTTGTCATTAAATGGGTGAAAAATATGTTCACTTTTGCCGCAGCGTTGCAGTCTGTCAACAGGATGTGGCTAACTTATTTCAAAACTGGAACAGGTCAAAGAGCTAAAAGAAAAAATAGTGCAAGATGGTAAAAATCCTAGCTAAACTCCATCAGATGCAATATAAAGATAGATGTTTTAATTTTTTTTAATGCTGTCATTGGTATTGATCATAGTCAAATGAGTTTTACTGTAAGACAGAGTTTTATGTCACGGGCTAATTTCAACTACCTGATCAGTCTCGAGTTAATGTCAAGGTTTCCTTTCTGCCCAACACCCATTTGACGAGCATTGAAATAATTTAAAACAGACGCCCACTTTGGATAGACACAGACACGGGATGGAGGAAGTGGGATGTGTGTCTGATTGATGGCGGATGTTTGAGGAACTTCTTCACCTCACGAGCACACAAATGCGCATTTTAGAAACATCGAAAATAGGTGCAGGAGGAGGCCTTTTGACCCTTTGAGCCAGCACCAACATTCAACATGATCATGGCTGATCATCCTAAATCAATACCTCTTTCCTGCTTTCTCCCCATATCCCTTGATTCCATTAGCCCTAAGAGCTAAATCTAACTCTCTGTTAATATCGTCCAGTGAATTGACCTCCACTGCCTTCTGTGGCAGAGAATTCCACAAATTCACAACTCTCTGGGTAAAAACGTTTTTCCTCATCGCAATCCTAAATGGCCTACTCCTTATTCTTAAACTGTGACCCCCTGGTTCTGGACTCCCCCAACATCGGGAACATTTTTCCTGCATCTAGCCAGTTCAATCTCTTAAGAATTTTATATGTTTCTATAAGATCCTCTCTCATCCTTCTAAATTCCAATGAATGTAAGCCCAGTCGGTCAATTTTTGCATCATATGTTAGTCGTGCCATCCCCGGAATTAATCTGGTGAACCTATGTTGCACTCCTTCATTTACCATCCTCTATGTCCTGTGCTAACCAACCATTCAGGTTGAGCTCTTCATACATTATTTCAAGCCCGTCTACTGAACTGGGGTACCTGAGAACCTAATATATACTTTTTGGCAATGATACCGCAATCCCGTCCATGCATGTATGCCCTTATCTCTTAGCATTTCCTTTAATACATAAGAGGTGTTACCCATCAATCGAAGATATGACAGTGTGAACCCATGCTGAATCAAAGAGAGTATGCACCTCAGTTTCAAATAGCCATTTGATTCACCAGGACACTTACACAAGGGCTTTGTGTGAAATGCCTGCTGATTGTGAGTCCAGTCCAGGGAGGGGAATGGGTGAGCAATGATATAGATTTGTACCGATGTTTGTCTTGAGAAAGCTAACCCAAGCTGGGTTAATGAAAGAAACAACAGCAGGAGTCCAGTCTTTGAATCGGGAAAGTATAGAGGCATGGCTGTCGAGGGTAATTAATGCTGAGCTGGGAAGAGAGACACCAAGGAAAAGCCAGTGCTTCAAAATCTCAGGGTACACAAAAGGCTGGAGAAACTCCAAAATCTCAAGAGGGAATGATTATCAACAGTAAGTCAACAATGATTGTCCCAGGCTGTAAGCGACAGAAAAATTGTACTTTAATAATGTTGAAAAGGGATTTAAAAAAGCACAGCTTGTGCTTGGTGAAAAAATTACAATAATTATTGATCATTGCAGCAGGTAGCCTACATCAACTTTTTCTTTTATCCTTCAGTTTTTCTATGCATTATACACCT
Source organism: Okamejei kenojei (assembly GCA_035221665.1). Taxonomy (NCBI): domain Eukaryota; kingdom Metazoa; phylum Chordata; class Chondrichthyes; order Rajiformes; family Rajidae; genus Okamejei; species Okamejei kenojei. The sequence goes on along the minus strand of CM069141.1, from coordinate 64,846,900 downwards.
GATTTCCAACATATATCGAATTTTACCGTGCTTATACCTGTTGCACTTCTTAAAAAAGGGAACAACATTGGCTATACCACAGTTACCTGTGGTTAATGCAGATGCAAACATTTCTGTCAAGGTTCCAGTTTTCTTCTCCAATATCCTTTATTATCAAGAGGGTTCCCTAAACTTTCACCTTTCAGTCTGGCCCTGGTCTCTTACTAGCCACATTGATTTATCCACCACACTTGCTGCTATGCTTCCCAAATCCCTGTTAATTGCATACAGTTTTGGTCTCCTAATCTGAGGAAAGACATTCTTGTCATAGAGGGAGTACAGAGAAGGTTCACCAGACTGATTCCTGGGATGTCAGGACTTTCATATGAAGAAAGACTGGATAGACTCGGCATGTACTCGCTATAATTTAGAAGATTGAGGGGGGATCTTATAGAAACGTACAAAATTCTTAATGTTCCCGTTGTTGGGGAAGTCCAGAACAAGGGGTCACAGTTTAAGGATAAGGGGAAAATCTTTTAGGACCGAGATGAGAAAAACATTTTTCACATAGAGAGTGGTGAATCTCTGGAATTCTCTGCCACAGAAGGTAGTTGAGGCCAGTTCATTGGCTATATTTAAAAGGGAGTTAGGTGTGGCCCTGGTGGCTAAAGGGGATCAGGGGGTATGGACAGAAGGCAGGTACGGGATACTGAGTTGGATGATCAGCCATGATCTTATTGAATGGCGGTGCGGGCTCGAAGGGCCGAATGGCCTACTCCTGCACCTATTTTCTATGTTTCTAAACTAGTTTAAACCCTCCTGTGCAGTGTGACCAAACCTCTCAGCAATGTTATTGGAACCCGTCCAATTTAGGTTCAATTATAAGAGCACTTCCATGTTGGAAATAACCACATTTCTCAAAGATTGCTTTGACCTTGGAGTCTGTGTCCCAACACCAAGGCCCTATTGTGAACAAGGATACCAATCCAACAACCAGTTTAAACGGATCTTCCAAAAATACGTAAATCGCTGGAAATACTCAGCAGGTCAGGCAGCAGCTTTGGAGAGAGAAACAGATTAATGTTTCAGGATGAAGATTTCATCAGAGCAAAGAGTAAACAAGTTGGTTTAAGGTGTAGTGAGGCTAGGAGAGTGATGGATGGGAGAAGGGAATATTGCTGATGGTAAGAGGTCGGGGCTGCCAAGACAATTCCAACATTTACAGAGCTGTCTGAATTATTAATTTGGTTTAGTTTTAGTTTAGAGATACAGCGTGGAAACAGGTCTTTCAGCCCACTGAGTCCGCACCGACTAATCATCTCCCGTTCGCAATAGTTCTATCCAACACACTGGGTACATTTTACAGAAGCCAAGTAACCCATGCAGCCGCACGTCTTTGCAGTGTGGGAGGATACCGGAGCACCCTGAGGAAGCCTACATGGTGTCAGGGAGAATGTGCAAACTCCGTATAGACAGCATCTGTACCCTGGTGCTGTAAGGTGGCAGCACTATTTATGCGCCACTGTGCTTGCCGCCTGAGCGCAGTAAGAGAGAGATAACAAGGGACATGTTGAAGCTGTGAAATGTAGGTCAGAGATGTTGCTGAAACTGAAAGGATAAAGAGAATGTTGAAGTGTCTGGAAAGAGGCAGAGTTAATGTTACAGATGATTTTCAATGAATGGATCTTTAATTGCTTAACATGGAGAAAGGGTGGTAGCATCCCAGCAGTTAATTCACTATAGCATGCATGCACCCTAGTTTTATTCACAAATTAATTGCTAACCATAATTTTAACAGCACATATATATTGGATATAAATATATCACAAAAGATAGCTACAGTTTTTATCACCATGGTGGTTTCTGATGAACCTTCTATGATCCCAAGTTGTTGTACAAAAAAACCCACAGTGCATTTTTTCAGGCCATTTTTATGGAAAGCATAGATAGATGATGTCTTGAGCCGGGACTCTTCTTTGGACCATATTGTGGTAATGGTGGGGAGGTGGGTGGGGGAAGAAAGCTGGAAGAGAAATGGGGACAGGACAAAGCCAGGCCAGTGATAGATAGAAACAGGTGAGTGTGGGGGGGGGGGGGGGGGGTAATTGATTAGCAGATAGTTAGACAAAGGCCAGAGATGAAAAGGCAAAAGGTGGAAGATAAAGATAGACAAGGTGTGAATAGTGAAGCCCGAGGGTCTCAGTCTGCTAAAGTAGTGGGCCCAGGACAGAGCGGTCAGTATGGGAATGGGAAGTGATGTTAAAATGGTCACCACCCAAGAGATCCAGAGGCCTTGGCAGACTGAGCGCAAGTGTGTGCTCGGGTGAAATTGTGGCCAAGTCGACGTTAGGTCTTGCCAATGTAAAGGACCTCCTTTGGCTTAAGATGTTGGACGGAAACTGTGGAGTCAGTGGCAAAAATGTAACTATTGGACCTTACTGACATTATCATTAATTTGAGACTTTGAAGTTGAGTACGGACCATTAATATTGAATGTTAAATCAAGGGAATAAAAATAATCGGAGTCACAGAGCCAACAGCATAGAAACAGGCCGTTCATCCCAACTCATCCATGCTGACCAAGATACCTGTCTATACTAGACCCATTTGCTTATTCCTCCAATCCTTTCTAATGTATATACCTGTCCGAAATGCCCCTTAAATATTTTTTTTGTACTTGCCTCAATTACTTAATCTGGCAGCTTATCCCATGTATGTGCCACCAATTGCGTGATAAGGTTGCCCCTCAACTTCCTATTACATCTTATATCCTATCACCAATAACCTTGATTCTCAATATTACTTTCCCTGGGTAAAATACTGTATGCATTCAGCCTATCTATGTCCCTCGTGCCGTTTTATACTTCTATAAACTCATCCCTTGATCTCCTATGCTCCAAGGAATAAAGTCGCAGCCAGTCCAACTCCCTGTAACTCAGTCTCTCAAGTCCTGGCAACATCTTCAGAAATCTTAACGTTTTATGTTTTGCAATGAATCACAGGTCCTGCTCTCTAGTTATCTGCAAGTATTCAGAAGAAGGCTAGGGTCTCCTTCTGGGATTGTACAGGGCCCTAGTGAGACCACACCTGGAGTATTGTGTGCAGTTTTGGTCTCCTAATTTGAGGAAGGACATTCTTGATATTGAGGGAGTGCAGCGTAGGTTCACCAGTTTATTTCCACGGATGGCAGGACTGACATATGAAGAATGGGTCGACGTTCTATATTCACTGGAATTTAGAATGATGAGATGGGATCTTATAGAAACATATAAAATTCTTAATGGATTGGGCAGTCTAGATGCAGGACAAATATTCCCCATGTTAGAGGAGTCCAGAACCAGGGGGGTCACAGTCCAAAAATAAGGGGTAGGCCATTTAGGACTGGGATGAGGAAAAATGTTTTCATCCAGATAGTTGTGAATCAGCAGGCAGTGGAGGCCAATTCACTGGGTGTATTCAAGAGAGAGTTAGGTATAGCTCTTAGGGCTAATGCAATCAAAGGATATGGGGAGAAAGCAGGAACGGGGTACTGATTTCGGATGATCAGCCATGATCATATTGAATGGAGGTGCTGGCGCGAAGGGTCGAATGGCCAACTCCTGCACCTATAATTTTATGTTTCTATGTTTCCTTTACAGCACTGTGGCTGGGAGCATTCAATGCTACCATTATACCTGCACTTTTAAATGAGAAGGAAAGTAAACTTGCAATCAGCATAATTAGAAATGTCTTAAATGTTATACTTACTTCTAAGGTGCATGGGGAAAGTATATTGTATGCATCAAATGGATGGTGACATAGATTAGTACTAAAATTCTGCATGTGTGCACATTTCCTTTCAACTTCTCATTTTATAGTTTTCTATAAATGGAATTGAAAATGTAAACTTTTCATGCTACGTTAACACCCAATGGTTTGCCTTTTGTTCCTGTTTTTCCCCAGTCCGCATTGCAGGTAAACGTGCATGCTCTAATAAACCCTAACACTGCAAAATATAGTTCTGTTCTGTAGTTTCGAGATTGTGTGTAGCATGATGTCCCATGTTTGTACTGTGGGTTAAACAGAACAACATGTGGGTTGGGGCGTTCATGTATGTACAAGCAACAGCCATCAAACATACACAGAGTAGATGGAATCTGTGGGTGTCATTGTAATGCTGCTAGAAGAGTCATTGCCTCACAGTTCCAGTCTTCTTTCATGTGGCGTGCACAGTTGTAGGACAACTTGTTCTATTTGATTTTCCGTTTGTGCACGTCGAGTTGATTGCATTAGTCAAAACAGGGCGGACCACGTGAAGGCTGCAATCTTCCACCCCACAGTTCCAGTAATCCGGGATTAATTCTGATCTCAAGGACTGGCTGAGTGGAGTTTGCATGTTCTCCCTGGTGCTCCAGTAACCTCACACACACTAACACATACGAGATCTGAAATGTGTTTTTCATTATGCCGGTAGATTAATTGCCTGCTGTGAATTGATTTAAGTATGTGTAGGTGAGTGGGGGGGAATCGCTGGAAATGCTGAAAAGAATAAAATGGGTTTAGTGTGTGAGCGGTGTCATGAATGGTTGGTGGTTGGTGTGGCTCTATGAGAACCCGTCATCAAACAGCGTGCAATGTGGAGTGAACCATGTGACGTGGGTGTGGGCATTGGGCCTCTGCCAGTTGGGTAAGGATGAGGCGAACTTTAAAATGCTAGATTTGCATCGTAATAGATAGTGATTACCAGCAAATGAGCAATCCTGCACTCTGTTTTTTCCACTTTGCTCTATCTATCGTACTAGATTTTGACCTGATTTGTATCTATGGTACATCTGATCTGATTGGAATACATGCAAAACAAGTACTCTGCACTCATGACAATAATTAAACCTAAGGGCGGCACGGTGGTCTGGCGGTGGAGTTGTTGCCTTAAAGGGCTAGAGACCCTGGTTCGATCCTGACTACGGATGCCGTCTGTACAGAGTTTGTACGTTCTCCCCGTGACAATGTGGGTTTTCCCCATATGCTCCCATACTCCAAAGACATGCAGGTTTGTAGGTTAATTGACCGGTAAAGAGTGTAGATTGTCCCCAGTTTGTAGGAAAGTGTTAGTGTGCGGGGTGATTGCTGGTTGGAGTGGACTCGCTCGGCCACACCTGCCTGCTCCTAATATACATGTAGAAGATTTTTTTTCAGTCAGTCTGCTGCTCCATTAACAAATAGTGCACATCCCTCCTCATCTTCACTAAGACCTCTGCATCCCGCATGTTTAATCGTCACATGTATAGACTATGGAACAATTTAATTCTTACTTGCAGCAGTATAACAGGCCTGTGAAGACAATACACAGAGATACCATATAACAAACAAAAATTCATATAAATTAATAGGCCCAATACAATAGTGCAAAATAAAAACCTGTGAAATCCTCAGTGCAACCAAAGACAGTCCATATTTCATTAATATAGTTGAAGCCCTGTTCGAGTTCATTCAAGAGTTCTCCCGAGTTTGCTCTAATTCGAACTCGGAGATTTACGGTAATGGCCGCTCGTAAGTACTCGGGGCTCTCGTGGATATTTTTCAACATGTTGAAAAGTCTTCACGAGTCTTCCCGAGCTTTCCCGAGTACCTGCCATTAGCGTTACGAGCTGCTAAGAGACGTCCCCGAGCTCCGACGTACCCTGCTACGGTCATTCTACGTGCTTACCATGAGTTTGATTTTTTTTTAAACTCGGGAGAGCTCTTGAATGAACTCGTACAATGGGACAGGGCTTTAAGTGTTGTGTAGTGTTCAAGGATTTAATGGTTTTGGGGAAGAAGATATTCTTGAACCTGGTGGTTTTGGTTTCCAGACGCCTCTTCCTTCTTCCCAATGATAGGCGTGAGTTGGGAGTGTGGACAGAATAGTGGGATGCACAGTTCCTATAGATCCCGTCAATTGTGGGTATGTCAGTCCCTGTATAAATGAGCAACTGAGTAAGTTTGAAGACTTTCTCTCAGGTTTGACTGAACTGGAGCGTCCAGCAGCTCCTGCTACTTAGTTTAGTTTAGTTTAGAGATACAGCACAGAAACAGCCCTTCAGACCATTGAGTCCACACCCATCAGCGATTCCCGCACATTAACACTTTCCTATACACACAAGGAACAATTTGCACTTAGACCGAGCCAATTAACCTACAAACCTGTACGTCTTTGGAGTGTGGGAGGAAACCGACCTTGGAAAAAACCCTCACGGTCACGGGGAGAACGTACAAACTCCATACCAACAGCACCCGCAGTCGGGATCAAACCTGGGTCTCCAGAGCTGCAAGTGTTGTAAGGCAGCAACTCTACCCTGCGCCACCGTGCCACCTTTAAATAGGTGCTAAGCGCCAAAGACATTGCCCCCCCCTCCCCCGATTAATTCACACGAGCAGCATGTGTAAATATTGGCTCACCGAGACAACATTGGCAGACAGGCACCTGTTTTTACACTAAACCTCCTCTTTATTCTCTCTACATTCCCGTTAACACTTCCCAGCTTCTATCACTCCAAGTGCAAATTGTAGAGGTCAATTAATTCCACGCACTTTAAGACGTGGAAGAAAACTAGAGCACATGGAGGAAAAGCACCTGGGGGAGGATGCAAACTCCACACAGTCAGAACCAGAGATCAGGATTGAATTTAGGTCACTGGAGATGTGAGGTTACTCCCTAACAACACTGCAAATTTCAATTTCCTTTTAGAAAGTAGGGTAAGTAATAACTTACTTCTAAATGGTCAGCCCCGTCTGCCTTATTTAGAGGTTGATAACAATAAAGGAGAGGTTGGATGAACATGAATTATTTTCTCTGGAGAGTCAAAGACTGAGGGGAGACTTGATAGGAGATTGCAAGGAATGGGTGGGGTGGGAGGGGGGGGGGGGTGGGGGGGGGGGGGGGGGGGGGGGGAGGAGGGGGATATGACTTGCGTATAGGTAGAAATGTGGCATCATGTTGTCACAGAAAACATGGGCTGAAGGGCCTGTTCCTGTGCAGTGCTGCTCTGTGTTCTGCATTCTATGTTTTATTAAACAAAAGTTATTCAGCTGCCAAGCAAGACCATTGCCAACGTATTAATTCCAGTTACCACAACCAATCATTTTATTCTGTGCATGCCACAGGATATATAAATATAAACTGCACAGTTTTACTCCAAGGTTCTTCCTGTCTTACAAATAATTGCTTTAAGTAACATCAAGCTTTGTCACCATGTTTTAAGCGTCTACTTTTTCTGTCACTCTTTAGTTAATTGGCTTAGAATTGAATGTTTATGATCCAGAAGTGAGATCTTGACAGGAAAATTGTACTGAAATTTCAAATTGTTTGTATAGGTGCAAACAGAATAGAAGGGCTTTGCATGCCAGATAATGCTGGGCATTTCTCAAGAAAGTTATTTGTTCATAGAGTTAAGGCCCTGTCCCAACTACGTGTCCTTGGCACGCAAATTACGCGACCTCGTCGTCGCGTTGAGGGCATCGTGTGGCCGCGCCAGACCGGTCCCACTGGAGTTGTGCGCGGTATCGCACGCCGCTCCGGGATTTTGTACCGAACAATATCTACGCGCCCCACCGGCCTGTCACGTAACTGACGGCCAAAGTGGGACAGGCCCAAGACCCTGGCGCGACGCATCTCCAACAGCAGCAGAAGCAGGCAAACGATCGGCGAGCTCGGCCTGGAGCTCACGGCCATTGCGGATCCGGTCCGCCCCCACTTCTACTCCCAAAGCGGGGCCAAGAAAATTGAAGATGGACACAAAATGCAGGAGTAATTCAGCGGGACCGGCAGCATCTCTGGAGAGAAGGAATGGATGGCGTTTCGCGTCAAGACCCTTCTTTCAGACTGAAGAAGGGTCTCGACAGGAAACATCACCCATCGCTTCTCTCCAGAGATACTGCCGGCCCTGCTGAGTTACTCCTGCATTTTGTGTCCATCTTCAAATGACGTCACGCGCTCCAGACGGCTGTGCGGACGCGTGAATTTGCGCACGGCCGTTGCGCCTCAACACGACCACGAGGTCGCGTAATTAGCATGCCAAGGACACGTAAGTGGAACAGGGGCTTTATACAGAACGGATGCAGGACCTTCGGCCCAACTCACCCAGGCTGACCATTAATTACGTAATCCTACTTTCCTGACGTCATTGCCTTGGCAATTCAACTCATCTAGATTCATACTGAAAGTAGTGAGAATCAAAGCTCCTATAGAGGAGCTATAGGATCTACGGTGAGAATACCTGCCCACCATCTCCTCAGAGAGTGCATTCCAGATCCCATCCATGCCCCGGGTTAAAATTATTTTAGCTTGGATTTCTTCTAATGCTCTTCCATCTAAATATATGCCCTTTAGTTTTGTCACTTCTGGACAAAGGGCCAACCTTCTTCAGTTGCTTCATTAGTGTCCCTCCCTCCACTCTTTTAGCAATGGCAATGTTTACTGGTGTTTGCAAAACTGTTTAGTCTGTTAACAGCCACTCGGGTAAGGAAGCAGAATGTGTCAGCATCCAGCAGCTGTGCCCAGCATTCAAGCTGGATTAGTGAATGTCATGGGGAATCTGTTTTTGCATGGTGTGAGAAAATTGGCATCTCCAACAAGACAGAAGAACCATCTCCCCTCAACATTCAATGGTATTGAACATCCTAGGGGTGACCATTGACCATACAATTAACTGAACGCTGCATGTATAATGGCTATGAGAGCAGCTCCAAAATTGGGTGCTCCTTGATGAGTGTTGGATCTCCTGATTTCCGGGAGCCAGAGGTCAGGTGCAAGGAATACCCTCATTTGATTGTACAAATGGAGTTCCGAAACCACTGAAGGTGCTCGGCACCATCCACAGCAGACTAGCTTTTTTAATGGCCATTCAGATCTGCATCTTGAACTTTACTCCTTCCACTGGTGGACATGGCTACAATGTGTCGAGTTGGCAAGATCCAGTGCAACCACACAACAAGATCCTGAAGATTAGGAGGCATGGAATCCACAGGGATTTGGCAGTTTGGATTCAGAACTGGCTTACCTAAAATAGTAATCGTGGAAGGGTGTTATTCTGCTTGGACGAGTGCAATCAATGGTGTTTTGCTGTGATCTGTGCAGGCCACACTGACATTGGTGGAGTTAGAGAAGAAGGCAGTTAAGCATATAGCAGGATATAGATTAGGGTACAAATATGGGCAGAGAATTGACAGATGCAGTTTAAACAGAGCCATTGTGAGATGGTGCACTTAGAGAGGTTGAATGGAAGGGGAAAGTGTACAGTTAATTACAAGAACCGCAGCAGCATTGATGTAGAGAGAGATCTTGAAATCCAACTCCATGGGTCCCTGAAAGTGGCGGGAATATGATCTGCTTCCTTTCCTCAGTCGCTTCATTGAGTGTAAGAGTCAGGAAGATATGATGCAGCAGTTTTAGTCACCCCCATTACATGAATGATGTGGAGGCCTTGGAGTTTTTTTTTACCAGCATGCTGCTTGGATTAGAGGGTGTTAGGTATGGGGAAAGGTTGAACAGACTTGGATTATGTTCTCTGGAGTATCGGAACCCGAGGATTGACTTGAGAGAAGTGTATACAATTCTGAGGCTTAGAAAGGGTAAACAATCAAAATATTTTTCCATGGTTGGAAGCAACAAAGATTATAGACCATAGCTTTAAGGTCAGTGGGAAAAGTTTAAATGAGATGTATGAAGCAAGATTTTTACACAGATAGAGGTGGATGCCTGGAATATGTTGCCAGGATTGATGTGGAAACATATAATAGTGTTGTTTAAGAGGCCTTTAAATAGGCATATGAATATGTAGTGAATGGAAGGATATGGATCACATGCAGGCAAAGGAGATTAGATTAACTTGACACCATGATTAGCACCGACATTCTGGGCACAAAGAGCCTGTTTGTTAACAAAGCTTTTTTAACAGAATATTACAAAAACAACCAGCCATGTTGACCAGAAGAAAATGGGCAACGGATGCATGGAAAATGTCTATTTAGTTTAATTTAGAGATACAGCATGGAAACAGGCCCTTTGGCCCACAGAGTCCGCACCGACTAGCAATTCCCGAACACTATCCTACACACTAGGGACAATTTACAATTAAACAAAGTCAATTAACCTGTAAAACTGTATGTCTTTGGAGTGGGGAAGAAATGGGAGATCCCAGAGAAACCCACACTGGTTAAAAGTACAAACTCCGTACAGACAACACCCATAGTCAGGATTAAAACTGAGTCTCTGGTGATGTGAGGCTGCAACTCTATCGCTGTGCCACCATGCCGCCCATAAGTCTATCTTTGACTAGAAATTATGCACTCGCTTACTTAAATATTTTGCCATCCTTCATCCTTATTCTGCTGAAATGAAAGAATAGTTTTTTTTTCCATCTAACTCCATCAGAGTATGTTCATGAGAGTCATAAGGTACTCAAGAAGGTGGCTCACTACTAAAGACTCAAGGCAACAAAAGTAAATCAGCAATGGCTATGTTAGTCAATGATAGTAAAGTTTGATGAAGGAACAAAATCAGCAGCATTCCTCTTCGTGTTGTAAGGCTAGAATTGGTGAAACAAATATTACTTCTGTTTTCTACTGGTGTCTATTAACAGATAGTTGACCATTATGGAGTCATGGTTAATTGTGCAATTGCTTTTGTACTTAATGAGCCAATGTTTCAATTGCAAAGTGAAGCTGCTTAAACCATGTTTAACGTTGTGCCATGGAACTTGTTAGGAAAGACACTTTTTACTTGTCAACATAACTGAGAGTAGCTGAATTTATATTGAATCATAAAATGTTAACCTTGAAAAAATAGCACTAAATTAACCCTGGAACTTGGTAAGCAATAGCTGCAATACATATTTGTTCCTACTTGGAACTCAAAGTGAACAAAGGCTCTTGTGAAGAAACAGCGAACTGATAAGAAGCTGGCTTATTCAACCAATAATTGTACCAATAATTGTGTGTGCATGCTTGTATCATATATATATAGTCACATATTTAATACTCTGCATTATTTCCTCAATATATATATATATATATATATAGTCACATATTTAATACTCTGCATTATTTCCTCATTTTGTGAAGGAAGGGTGGTTCTGTGGTGTGCAATGTATGACAGCTCCATGCAAACAAGTGCAGGTCAGCTGTACTCTGCAAGATCCACTGATGTTCCACATTGCGGCAGCAATTTTCAGGATGCTCCATGATGGCTCCCACTCTGCAAAATAAGTGGTCGGTGCCATCATGTGGCAAGAAGACAGAGTGGACAACAGTGATCAGGAGGCTACAGCCACAGTCTCAACTCTCACCATTTCACCATCTTACACCAGGCCCAGGTTTCTGGAACCGAATTCAACCTGTGACCTGTGGCAGGGGACTCAACTGCAAACATGACTAAGATTTACCAGTCTGATTGTTTGTGTCCATGTGGTACCCAGACGTGGCGTCGAAGGTCGAGATGCCGGAGCGATGAAGAGGAAGCCAAATAACCAAACGGAAACGACGCTGAAAAGCCAAATAACCGAAAGGGCGCAAGGCCGAAAAGCCAAAAAAACGAACAAACAAAACACCGAAACCAAAAAAAATAATAATTGTGCCACCCTCCCCTCCCTGGGTAACCCCGAGGCCGATGATCAATGATCTCTCAGTCCCCCCCCCCCCACTTTCAAAAACGTTCCACGGGCCCTGACTCATATCACTGAACTGACTCAGGGAGCTAAGATATTCTTTAAAAAAACAGTCATCTTTTTTTCGACTGGTTTCTCGATTCACACCCACAAGGACCACTGGCCTTCAAGATGCACGGTAGTCTATGTAAATTGTGGTAGTTCAAAATATCATTTTTACAGTTGGTGTAAATATCTATGGAACCAGTTTGGATTATTATTTTGTTAAATCAATCGTAAGTTCCAATCACACAGGGTTTTTTTTTATATTCAGGAAAGTCCAAAAGCCGCGAAGGAAAATTAAAAATGACCCCCCCCCCCCGTCTTCCCCGGCCAGTGATGTGATAGACGCGGGGGTCTGGACCAATCGCTGACGAGTCCCGCCCCCCGGCGACGTCATGTCCGTTATTTGGCTTTTCGGCGATGCGTCGTTCGGTTAGTTGGCTTTTAAACGTCCTGCCCTTTCGGTTATTTGGCTTTTCGGAGATCCGCCCTTTTGGTCGTTTTCATTCGGTTAGTTGGCTTTTAGGCGACTCGCCCTTTCGGTTATTTGACTTTTCAGCGTTGCGTCCGTTCGGTTTTTCGGCTTTTCGGCCTTGCGCCTTTTTGGTTATTTGGTTTTTCGGCGTCGCTTCCGTTCGGTTATTTAACTTCCACTTCTTCGCTTCAGCATCTCGTCCTTTGACGCCACGTCCACACACGGTCCATGTACCCAACAGTATCGGACGATGTTGAGTCCTCCTAGACTACTGAGATCCTTCAGCATGTTTTGCTCAAGATACCAGCATCTGCAGTTCAGTTCGGAGATACAGTGCGGACACAGGCCCTTTGGCCCACCAGGTCCGCACCGACCAGCGATCCCCATACATTATCACTATCCTACAACCACTAGGGACAATTTTTACATTTGCGAAGCTAATTAACCTACATACCTGTACTTCTTTGGAGTGTGGGAGGAAACCGAAGGTCTCGCGGGTGAAGGGCAGAATGTAAAAACTCCGTACAGACAGGATGCGTAGTTAATCGGATGGTACCCGGGTCTCCGTGCTTCATTCGCTGAAAGGCAGCAACTCTACCGCTGCGCCACCGTGCTGCCATTTCTTGTTTCGCCAATTTTGTTTTCCCCACATTCCTGTCAAATCTTCTGAGATTCCCCCAATCACCAACCCACTGGAGATAATTTACAGCAGCCAATTACTCAATCATAGGACTTCCGAGTTGCATGTGCAGTTGGCATTTCTATCCAATCCTTGACATAATGTACTACCTAACTCTCTGGTTAACTCATCCCTTCCCACCCAAACCACCCCCTCCACGGGTACCTTCCCCTGCAACCGCAGTAGATGCAACACCTGACCCTTTACCTCCTCCCTCGACTCTGTCCAGGGACCCCGACAGTCCTTTCAGGTTAAGCAGAGGTTGCACCTCCTCCAACCTCATCTACTGTAACCGTTGTTCAAGATGTGGACTCTTATAAATCGACGAGACCAAACGTAGACTGGCCGATTGTTTCGCTAAACGCCTACACTAACTCCGCCAGAACCAACCTGATCTATCGGTTACAAAACACTTTAATTCACCTTTCCATTCCAACACTGACCTTTCTGTCCTAGGCCTCCATTGTCAGAGTGAGGCTAAAAACAAATTGAAGGAAAAGCATCTCATATTGCGCTTGGGCAGCTTACCACCCAGTGGTATGAATATCGATTTCTCTAACTTCCAGTAACCCTTGCATCCCCTCTCTCTCCATTCCTCCCCCACCCAAGTCATTGTACTAGCTTCAAAGATGTCTTGTTGAGTCTCATTGTCTGTACTCGTTTTCACCCAGCCCACAGCTAACAATGGCCTGTTCCCTTTATCATTGTTACTTTTTACATATCTTTCATTCATTTGTTCTATATCTCTCTTCATCACGGTCTATATCTCTCGTTTCCCCTTTCCCCTGATTCTCAGTCTGAAGAAGGGTCTCGACCCGAAATGTCACCCATTCCTTTTCTCCAGAGATGCTGTCTGACCCGCTGAGTTACTCCAGCTTTTTGTTTCCATCTTCGGTTTAAACCAGCATCTGCAGTTCCTTCCTACACCAAACTCAATTCAATTGATCCTTGCGTCATGTGGAATAAAGTAATAAGTAATGGGAGCAGGAGCAGATTGCCACACTTGCTCAATCATTTGGTAAGATGATGGTTGGTCTGATATTAGCTTCAGTTCCATTTTACTGTCCCACACCATTTGACTCCTCATAATCAAAAACCTGATTTTCACAGCCTGAACCATTTTCAATGATTCAGTCTTCAAAGCTCTTTCTGGAAGAGTATTCTAAAGATTCAAAACCTCTGAGGGAAAATAAAACCTTTCTCATCTCCCTTTTAAATTGGTGATTGCTTATTCTGAAAGTTATCAAGTCTGCACTGAGATTTGAAAAATAAATACTGCAAATGCCAGGAATCTGTAATGAAACTGCAAATGCTGGGAACATTTATGGTTTCAGGTCAAATGTTATTTCAGTACCTCAGTCTCTAGTCCAAGGCTGTGTCAGATCATAGAGACCTGAGCCCATTGTGGGCCTGGCCCATGTACCAAAGTGGATACTTGGGAGGGGTTGAGGCCTACCTCCTATCTGCATTATCAGCCTCCTGAATGTCCCTTTCAGATGATGTCTTTGGACAATGCAATGAGGGAGATCCTAACAAAACCATAGCTGGAACATTCAGGAACGTGAGCACTCTCGTTCTTCAACCTGATCAAACTTCCTCATAGGCTGTGCCACAATCACTATTGGACCAGCCTCTGCCATTGCTCACATAATCACATAACTTTTCACTATTCTCTTACATGTCCCTTGCTGTGACTAGACAGCTTACGTCTATACATCTACTTTCATCTCGTTTCCCCACAAGATATCTATGCAAAGCATATGTTATCACTTCAACATCGCATTTTCAGATGTCATATTGGAAAGATAGCTTTGGTTGTTTGGCTGACCCAGAAAGGACTGAGGGAAGTGGTGGAAAGGTTTTATATTATTTTCTTTTAAAATCTTTTTTTTTTTTTTTTTCCAAAGAAAACAAAAATAAAACATTAAAAGTGCAAAGTCAAGGTTTTATATTCTGGTTTGAGATCTGTGACCAGTAGTGTCTCATTGAGTTTTGTGTTGGTACTCTGTTTGTGATATATATAAATCACTTAGGCGTAAATGTAGGGCACGGATACTTTCCCTTGCAACCGCAAGAAAACAACCGACTACTGACCGACATCCACTACAAACCCACTGACTCCCATAGTTATCTGGACCACACTTCTTCACACCCTGCTTCCTGTAAGGACTCTATCTCCTCTTCCCAATACCTCCGTCTACACCGCATCTGCACCCAGGATGAGGTGTTCCAGACCAGGGCATCGGAAATGTCCTAATTCTTTAGGGAACAGGGGTTCCCCTCTTCTATTGTAGATGAGGCTCTCACCAGGGTCTCCTTGATATCCCGCAGCTCTGCTCTTACTCCCCATCCCCGTACTCGTAACAAGGACATAGTCCCCCTTGTCGTCACCTTCCACCCCATCTGCTGTCGCATGCAACATATAATCCTCCGACATTTTCGCCATCTCCAATGGGATCCTACCATTGGCCACATATTCCTATCTCCTCCTCTTTCTGCTTTCTGCAGACCGTTCCCTCCATAACTCCCTGGTCAATTTGTCCCTACCAACCCAAACCTTTTTGTCCTGGGCCTCCTCCATTGCCAGAGTGAGTCCCAATGCAAATTGGAGGAACAGCACCTCATATTTCGCTTGGGTAGTTTATACCCCAGCGGTATTTACATTGACTTCTCAAATTTCAGATAGTCCTTGCTCTCTCCCTCCTTCCCCTCCCCCTTCTCAGCTCTTCTACAAGCCTACTGTCTCTGCCTCTTCCTTTCACCCCCCCCCCCCCAACATCAGTCTGAAGAAGGGTCTCGACCCGAAACGTCGCCTATTCCTTCTCTCCATAGATGCTGCCTCACCCGCTGAGTTGCTCCAGCATTTTTGTCTACCTAGGCGTAAATGTAGACAGTTTTTTTTAGCAAATATACAGATGGCAACAAAACAGATGGAGGTGCAAACAGTGAGGAAAGTTGTCACAGATATATCAGTCAGAGGGAGGGTCTCCACCCAAAATGTCACCCATTTCTTATCTCCAGAGATGCTGCTTGTCGCGCTGACTTACTCCAGCATTTTGTGTCACAGATATAGATCAGTTACAGATATGGGTAGAGAAATTAAGATTGAGTTTAGTCTAAGTAGTTGGAGGTTTGTGTGTAGTTCTGGCTGCCCCAGTACAGGAAGAACGTGGAGGCTTTGGGAAGGGTGCATAAGAAGTTTACGGGGATGCTGCCAGGATTAATGGGTATTAGTTATGTGGAGAGGTTGGACAAACTTGGATCGTTCTCTCTAGAGCATTTGAGATTGAGGGAAGACCTGGTCGAAATATATAATATTATGAGAAACACAGAGAGGGTAGACAGTGGAACCTTTTTCCCATAGAAACATATAAAATTATAAAAGGACTGGACAAGCTAGATGCAGGAAAAATGCTCCCAATGTTGGGTGAGTCCAGAACCAGGGGCCACAGTCTTAGAATAAAGTGGAGGCCACTTATGACTGAGGTGAGAAAATCGTTTTCACCCAGACAGTTGTGAATTTGTGGAATTCTCTGCCATAGAGGGCAGTGGAGGCCAAATCACTGGATGGATTTAAGAGAGAGTTAGATGGAGCTCTAGGGTTAGTGGAATCTGGGGATATGGGGAGAAGGCAGGCACGGGTTATTGATTGGGGACGATCAGCTATGATCACAATGAATGGCGGTGCTGGCTCGAAGGGCCAAATGGCCTCCTCCTGCACCTATGTTCTATGTTTCTGTGTTTCTATGGTGTTAATATCAAAGACGAGAGGGCATTGCTTTGTTCAGAAGGGGTGAAAGTTAAAAGGAGATGTGTGGACAAGTTTATATACAGAGAGAGTGATGGGTGCCTCGAATGTGCTGCTAGGAGTTATGGTGGAAGCACATATGATAGTGGTGTTTAAGAATTCATGTTTTTGCTTATACCTTTTTTCTTCTCATTGAGATCTGCTGAACTGTGCTCAGTCTGAATCTCTTGTTAACTGTTGGAGAATGTGGCCACGTTATGCAGTTCAACAAAAAGTTAGCGTGTCAATATCTGATCGTTAATATTGAACGCCCCTTAATGTTGGTTTCTTTGGAGCTTCTCTTGACAATTCTTACTCACCTCTTTGCTGCATCATTTGAAGCAGGTTTCACAAAGCACCCAAGCAGAAATTAAAGAAATTGAAGATTGTAATCCGAGAATATCCTTTCAGGTAAACCATGAGATGAAAAATGCATTTCAATCTTCTGTAGTACAACACCCAATGCTTTTTTACCTCCACTACTGCCTTCGTATAATACCAGAATGTTAAGTGTAAATCTTTTCTGCAATTTGCCTTCTAAGCACACTTGGTTTGACACAACCTCCTGTCGAGAGTTTACTTCCTCAGGCACACTGCAGTCTTCTATCTTCATCAGGGCTGATGTCTGTTGCAGACTGCCCTGTAATTTCTTTTCATATTGATAATTGCTCGTTTCTAAGCTTCCTCCCAGTCTAGTTTCAGTAAAAACACTGGATCAAGCACTTGAAACAACTACATTTTATTTTACCATAAGCACGTCACAGAACACACACTGTACCTATCCTACCGTGGGTTTGATCCTTGCGTCTGCCTGTTCAAGCCCTCAAGCCCTCTAGGCTCAGACAGAGGTACTCCAGAAGGATATGCAGTCCTGAGAGCTCTTCCAGAAAATTGTCGCTGAGCAACATGATGATGGACTTTTATAGATCCCGGGACCTCGAGGGGCCAAACTACATGGGGGTGGTCTCCCAATAACCCAATTACAGATATCGATTAACCCCATACATAACAGGCATTTTCCTAACCCAATGATACATCAGTTCAATACATTGTATTCACAACAGACTTCGATAGGAAGTCAACTTGGAACCATTTACCCTGATTTACAGAAAACTCAGACAAGGCTCAACGCCTCATCCAATCAACACTTGGCAAAGTCAGACTCTGCAACATTATTTACAACTATTTACAAGGTGTATGTCTGGTTTGCAGCCATCCAATCCATTCTATGCTTTTTGCACCAGATTGACAGGGTTTGCAAGGGCTCCCATTTTTTGCTTGCAAATTGTATCTAAGCTCCAGACACTCTGGCACCTCTCGCAGCCTGCCCCAGCTCTGCAGGGAATAATTCCAATTGGACCAAATTTCCCAGCAACCCTGAAACTTAACCCCATTTTAAAGTCCTAGCTGGTCCAATTTAGCCAGGATTAGCAATATAAGTCATTTTCTAAGTTCCCCTGTATCCATCTTCAATGTGACAATCATGCTTTAACCCCCCCCGCACCCCGTATCTGAATCCTTAAACAGTAACCTTGACAATGAATTCTGTTCATTGTCAAGGTTGAGAAAACGTCGGGTCCCCCGTACCGGGAAGGGATCTAAAAGGTCCCCCCCCCACACGTATACACAATCAAAAACAACATATAAACCACTATAAACTATACACTCAACGGGTATACAGTAGATAAATATCTGCATACTAATACTTACTGATACACATTCCACACTATTATGAGTTTAGGCTTTAGAGTATTCATATAAAAGACACCTTGCATAACATTAGTCAACAGTGGGTGAATAACAAATCATTTATTGTCCCACAGTACTATTGAGAATGACAAAGCAGCACGAGCAGAGTCCATTGTGCGAGAACATAATCGCTTCTCTAAGCTCAAACTGAAAGAACCACAAACCTCTGCTACTTCTGTTAAAAAAGTAGCTCACATGTGTCTCTTCACAAACTTCCCGTACAACCGTGCAGAGCTAGCTGCATGAGAAATAGGCTGAACTAGCCACCACTCGTGACTTCTAGTAAGTAGGAGCTTCTTTCAGCCGCCTTTTACAATGGATGCCCTGAATGAGTAAGCCAAATTGGCACTATTAAAATTCATGTCGCCCCATCTTTAATATCATAAGAGGCATCTACTGATAAAACCCCCTGAGTCTTATCAGCTACAAAAGCATGTTGTCTATAAACTCCATGACACAACGCCCTTTTGATCTGAGTAGGGCATCATTAACTTTAGAATCTTTGTAAATAGGGTAGGCCAGAACCCCTAGGTAGAGCCTAAAATTTCCACCACTGGCTTTGGCATCAAAAAACACCAGATATAGCTGTGCCTCTCGTGTATAGGTATGGAAAAGTATGTATCTTCAAGATCGATTGAGGCCCTAAATCCTCTGAATCAGCTAAATTGCTGATGGCAATTATCCATCTTAAACTGGTTAACCAAACACATGATCAGACTAGCCAAATCCTAACCTGATTTGGCATGTTCCGCTTTTCTTCAACCTTGAGAAAATATTCAAAATATACCCCTCTTGTTCTTGGGCAGACTACTCATCCTTTGTGAGATGTCTCTGTTTCCACTTGGATAGCGATAGTTTCCTCTATTGCCCATAAGGACGGAAATTTTGGCTTCTCTTGCCGCAGAGGAATAATCAACCAGAAACTGAATCTTATAATCGGTTGTGATTTGTAAACTGGAAAAATTCAGGAGGTTATCTGTTCGTCAAACACCAACTTGAATATCGACAGCAGCTCTCATTATGTAGTAATATTTGCATACTCAAACCACCTCCACTTCGTTGTTGCTTTGCTGTCCATGACGAGACAGATGATGACTGAAGATGAGATCAAGGCAGTTTCTGAGAAAGCACTTGCTATAAAATCCACCAAGAAGATCCTTGGGCTCAGACAGAAGACTAACAGTCAGCTCTGTCCCTTTGCACAGACATCATGACCCTCTGGGGATAGTACTGAGTATGAAGAGAGCACAGCAACCATGGTGAGCACTGACCCTGCGGATAAAAGCCCTCTGGCTTTGAATAGAAGTGTAGGCCTGTTGCTCCTACCAGCCTCCATGTAGTGGTATCTGCCACTCACTAGGTAGAGGTGAAACGTATGCAGGTAAATGGAAGTTTACCCTCAAAAGGAGTATTACCACACCCACAGCAGCCTCTTTGCATAAATTGGATAGGCTCAGGCCTATACCATCCTACCAGAGTTGAGTTTAGACTGCGTATAACACAGAGCCATCAGCCGATAAATTCAAACCGCCAGCTTCTTTACGGAGCCTCCACGTCAGTCACTGCACCGGCTGAGCCGTCAGCCGATTAATTTGAGCTGCCAGCTCCTTTTCAGAGCCTCCACGGCGGCAGCTGTACAGGCTGTGCCAGCTTTTCTGGGCCCGCTGCACCTATTTTTGGAGCAGCGCCACATTCCTGAAACAAAAATTCCTTACCATGCGTCTACGTATTGACGCGCATGCAGGCTGGCAGGCTCTTCACGTAGTCACTCACCTGACTTCAATATAAAATAAGCTATAGTCTTTGATGGCTATTAATATGCACTAAATCTTGCAACCTGCCTGATGTCTTCAGCAATTCACCTTGTATGTGCTTTCAAGTTTATTGTGGGCTTAATTATTGGTATATGGCTGAACAAAGACCGATCCTTGCCCTACATTGAGTCTGCTGCCCTGTCAATGCTCAGATCAATGAACAGACCATCTTTCACGTGGGCAGCTTACAATCCAATGGTATAAATTGATTTCTCTAACTTCAAGTAACCCTTGCTTTCCCTCTCTCTCTGTCCCTCCCCCACCCCAGTTCTCCGACTAGTTTCACTGTCCTTCTGATTAATTTTACTGATTGGATGCCTCCATGTCACCATCCTCTCAGCTACCATTGAACCATTCTACATTCCCTTATCATCGTCTGCTTTGACATGCTGTTTTCACACCTTACCCTTCCATATCTCAAGACTCCCTCTCCATTGACTCTCAGTCTCAACAAGGGTCTCGACCCAAAACATCACCCATTCCTTATCTCTGGACATGCTGCCTATCCCGCTGAGTTGCTCCAGCATTTTGTGCCGATCTTCCATTCAACCATGAGGTAGTTCTGTTTTTCACCGTTGTTGCCACTGATGTAACTGCTACATACATCCAATTCCCCATTGCCACTGCATTCATCATTGTGTCGAGCCTTCTTGTTGCAAACATGTCCTCTCAGTGAAGATTTATGAGGGGAATGCACAATCTTTTACCCAGATTAGGTAAATCAAGAGCCTAAGGAAGACACAAAAATGCTGGAGTAACTCAGCAGGTCAGGCAGCATCTCTGGAGAATATGGATAGGTGACGCTTCGGATCGGGACCTTTCTTCAGACTGACGAACGGTCCTGACCCGAAACATCAACTAATCATGTTCTCCAGAGATGCTGCCAGACCTGCTGAGTTACTCCAACACTTTGGGTTTTTTTTATTGTACACCAGCATCTGCAGTTCTTTGTTTATACAAAACCCAGAGAACATACGTTTAAGGTGAGTGGGGAAAGATTGAATAGGAACCTGAAGGGCAACCTTTTCACTCTGACAATGGTGGGTAGGTGTAGCTGCTATGGAACGTACAGTGACTGAGGCAGGTACTATAACAGTGTCTAAAAAACATTTGGACAGGTACATGGATAGGAAAGGGTTCAAGGGATATGGGCAAAATACTGGCAAATGTGACAAGCTTGGATGGGGCATCTTGGTTGGCATGGTGGGCCAGAGGGCCTGTTTCTGTGGCATATGACTCTAATAGAGGCAACAAATCTCAGTAAACATAGAGGCAAAATAGAGGCAACAGTCAGTAAACATTATGGACCTGGATTCAGACATGCAGAGATTGCATTACATGTTTCATTGTCTACTATGGGGCAAGGATAATATAGCACATTTTACTTGAATTAGGATTGACAGAATCATGAACTCCTGATGTCCCACCTGCCCACCCTCTCCCATGAGCTGAAACCTTAGAAATTCCTCAGCTAGACACAAAATGCTGGAGTAACTAAGCGGGACAGGCAGCATCTATGGAGAGAAAGAATGGGTGATTTTTCGGGTCGAGACCCTTCTTCAGAAGTCTTCAATTTAAACCAGTATCTGCAGTTCTTTCCTGCACAAACTCCTCAGCTGTTGGTTGGACTGCAGCTTATCTTGTTCATTTGATAAGGAACCAATGATTCACATCTGCTGCTGCCCCATATTTCTCTCTTTGAGCCCCAAGTGTGAAAACGCTCACCTCCAGATTCAGCGACAGTTTCTTCCCAGCTGTTATCAGGCAACTGAATCATCCTACCACAACCAGAGAGAAGTGCTGAACTACTATCTACCTCGTTGGTGACCCTCGCACTATCCTTGATCGGAGCTTTATCTTGCTCTAAGCATTATTCCCTGTATCATGTACCTATACATGTAAATGGCTTGATTGTAATTATGTGTTGTCTCTGTTGATTGGATAAGATGCAACAAAAGCTTTTGACTGTACCTCGGTACATGTGACAACTAAATTAAACTGTAATTAGTTATTGCTCTACCACTAAAGGGCTTGTCCCACTTGGCCGTCATTTGCGCCTCATTTACGCGTCATATGTAAAATAGGTCGATGCATCATATGTAAAATAGGTGATGCACGGGTAGCGTGTGGGTAGCGGGGGACGGGCGCATGGAGAAGCGTGGAGGAGTGTGGAGTTGCACGCGGTATCGCACGGCGCTCCAGGATTTCGTCCTGTACGAAATACTCGCACGCCACCTGCGTGAAGTATCGCGTACGCATGCTGAAGCATTCGGCATGCACGCTGACACATTGGCTGCGCACGCTGCATCACGACGTCTCACGTATATCGCGTGGTGACGCATGGATACGTCACCGTGCATAACCATGCGTCGCTGTGTGCCTCAGGGTATTCTAATGACGTCACCCGCACCAGACGGCATGATGACGCGTGATTCGCACACGACATCGTGCGTAACGACGCGTCAACCTATTTTACGTATGACGCATAAGTCAGGTGCAAATGACGGCCAAGTGGGACAGGCCCTTAAGAATACATCTGCTATTTTTCATTGGTGTCAGTATCACAAAATCATGCAGCCACAATGTGGTGCCTTGTTTCGGCCGTATCAGGATGCTGATATTCATTGAAGTATGAAACATACCTGTGGTATAACAGAGCTAGACTTCCACAAACGGGACTTTCCAGTATATAGTCACTCACTCAGGGGATGAAACTGTTTAATTTTGGTACGTTGATTGCAGGAGTTTTCCGACCAAAGTCCATTTTGATTCTTGTTAAATGTAGCGCACAAAGTGCAAATTACAGGTTTGTCATCGATGACCATCTTAGAAATCATCATCTGATAATAATAATAAACTTTATTTCGGACTCAAGGACCAGACATGGGACAACATTACATAAAAATACATTGCATATTAAAAACATCATAAAGTACATACAAAATCTTAGTATACTTAATAAGCATCATAAACTATATAGTTAAAAAAAACACAGTACATGAATTAAAATCCAGAATAAAAAAGAATGATCAATGTCCTACAACGAGACAACGATACCAGTGATAGACTGAGAGCATCCTGAATCCCCAGGTGCATGACCACTTGAATGGGGGTAGATGCTCCACAAATTAAATTTGATTTCATTTTGGGGATTAATGCATGTGATCGTACACCCATTCACTCCTATGATCAAGATGGGATGTGATGGAAGTTAGCCGGATGTCCTCTAAACACTCATCCCTTTGTACACCATTGAGAACCATTGGTGGCAATGTTCTTCCAAAAATCTATCTATCCAGAATTAAGTTATTGATCCAAATTGCACCCTCTCCAGGGGCAGACATATCATCAAACAAATATTTTCACTTTTACCCAATTGATCCTGGATTTGACCAACTCTTAGACAAGCAGGTTGAGCTAGACTAAACTCGATCATGGGGCATGCCGTTCATCTGAGCCAGCAAGTTAAGTAATCCTGCTCCTGGATTTAAGCATAAGAATCATGGGCAAAATCAGGTCCAGTTGATTGGAAAGTTAGGCTTCTCTCAATGAATAAAGCATTGTGGAGTAGGCCTGGAATTACCAAGCCAAACATTTGCCTCACATATGGAGAGTAGTTCACATTGTGGACATGTTTAATTGATGGCTAATGTAGAAGGATGAGTTGATATCGATATTGGCTTATTGAAGCAAGCCTTTTCTATAATGTGTCTGGTTAAAGGTTCAATGCTTGTGGATGCTACATGCGGTATTATTATTTTTTAGACATTTTACAAATCCACTCATTGTGTACATTGGCTTCCTGCCCTTAATTAGGAAACATAAGAAGCTCTTTGTGCAGATTGAATGTTTAACACATTACAGGGCACATTAACCTTGCAGCTGTAAGGGAAGAGGCCAATGGCATCATAAGGACACTACAGATCAAGTGGTGGTAAATGGGATTCTTACGCAAAAATACTTGATGACCAGTAAGACGTGCCTCGATGCACAAAAAAAGTGGTGGAAGAACTCAGAGGCCAGGCAGCAACTATAGAGAGAATGGAGAGATAATGTTCCATGTCTGGTCTCATTGCCTGTCCATTGCCTCCACAGATGCTGCCTGACCCACGGAATTCTTCCAGCACTTTGTGCTTTGCTTCAGATACCACTGTCTTAATTCCCTTGTGTGTCCTTGTCTCCATGCCACATGGCTCCCTGACTCTATCATCAAATGAACAATTTGCAAATGAACAACTGAAAACATTTGTTAAAACCTTTTACAAGACAAGAATTCAGAGCAGTGTATTCAACACTCATCCCTCACACTTACCCCTTAATTCCCCCAATATCTATAAAACCTTTTTGCTGAATATCTTAGAGACTGAATCTCTGTGATCCTCAGGACAAGATATTCCAAAGATCCATTGGCATTCATTGGTGAAAAAAATTCTCCTCATTTCATAAGTTTATAAATTCTTAATTTATAGGAGAAGAATTAGGTCATTTGGCCCTTCAAGGCTACTCCGCCATTCAATCATGTCTGATCTATCTCTCCATCAACCCCATTCTTCTGCCTTCTCCCCATAACCCCTGACACCTGTACTAATCAAGAAACTATCTATCTGTCCATTGACAGCCTGCATGGCCATCTGTGGCAATGCATTCCACAGCTTCTCCACCCTCTGACTAAATAAATTCCTCCTCATCTCCTTTCTAAAGGTACTTCCTTTTATTCTGAGACTATGGCCTCTGGTCCTAGACTCTCCCAGTAGTGGAAACATCCTATCCACATCCACTCTATCCAGTGCTATCACTATTCGGTAAGATTCAATGAGGACCCCCTCATCCTACTATACTCCAACAAGTACAGGCACAATGCTGTCAAAGCGTTTCTGTCTTAAATGGTCGACTCTTTCTTTTGGGACTACAACCTTTGGTTCAAGGCAAACCATGCAAGGGAAACATTAACTTAGTACATACAAGCTGCTATGGAAGTGTGTGTGTCTCAATAAGGCAGTTTCTCTTACTTTCAAACAAAAAGTACAAGCCCAGTCTACTTAATCTCCCCTTATGCAACAAACCAGCAATCCATTATATTACTTGCTGAATCTCTGTTGCACTCCCTCAATCATAACCACAACCTTCCTTAGAAAACTCGGATGTGCACATCATATTTCAGATCAAGTCTCACAAGTTCTCCAAGTAATTGCAGCAAGATGTCTCCACTGTTGTACACATTTGCCTTGCTAATTTCTTGCTGAACCTGCATTCTAACTTACAGTGATTTATGCAATTCAGAACACCAACACTTTACAAACTCACACAATTTTAAAAATGCTGCTCTGTTGTATATTTTCCATAGAAAGTGAATAAACTCACGATAGACACAAAAAGCTGGTGTAACTCAACGGGACAGGCAGCATCTCTGAAGAGAAGGAATGGGTGATGTTTTGGATTGGGATCCTTCTTCACACCAGTTAGGGATAAGGGAAAGGAGAGATATAGACAATGATGGAGAGAGATGAAGAACAATGAATGAAAGATTTGCAAAAAGGGAATGATGATAAAGGAAACATGTCATTGTTAGCTGTTTGTTGGGTGAAAAAAAGAACCTGCTGTAAATTGTTCTTTCTAAGCTTCCACCCAGTCTAGTTTCAGTAAAAACACTGAATCAAGCACTTAAAACAACTAAATTTTATTTAATCCAAAGCGCGTCACAGTTCAACTACTGTACCTATCCCACCGAGGGTTCGATCCTCGTGTCTGCCTGTTCAAGCCCTCTAGACCTCACTCAAACAGAGACACTCCAGAAGTTCACGCAGTCCCGAGCGCTCTCCCAGAAAATCGACGCTGGACCTCGAGGCAGCGGACTTTTATATGTCCCGGGACCTCGAGGGGCCGAACCACATGGGGGTGGTCTCTTAATAATCCAATTACAGATATCGATTAACCCCATACATAACAGGCATTCCCCTAACCCAATGATACAACAACTCAATACATTGTATTCAAATCGGACTTCATAAGGAAGTCAACTTAGAAACATTTACCCTAATCTACAGGAAACCCAGACAAGGCTCAATACCTCATCCAATCAACACTCAGCAAAGTAGAACTCTGCAACATTATTTACAATTATTTACAAGGCGTATGTCTGGTTTGCAGCCATCCAATCAATTTTATGCATTTTGCACCTAATTGACAGGGTTTGCAGATGTTCTTATTTTTTGCTTGCAAATTGTATCTAAGCTCTAGACACACTGGCACCTCTTCGCAACTTGTTCCAGCTCTGCAGAGCAATTCCAAATTGACCAAATCTCCCAGCAGCCCTGAAGCTTTTACCCCATTTTGAAGTCCTAGCCTCTCCAATTTAGCCAGGATTAACAGTGCAACTTGGGTAGGAGAGGGATAGAGAGAGAGGGAATGCTGGGGCTACCTGGAGATAGATAAATCAAAATTCATACCACTGGGCTGTATGTTGACCAAGCGTAATATGAGATGCTGTCCCTCCAATTTTTATTTAGTCTCACTCTGGCAAAGGAGGAGACCTCGGGAATGGTGTTTAGACTCATGCTACTCAACTTTTGCCATATTATATTCCATCTACCAATTACTTGCCCACATGGTCTTCCCTTTAATCTCTGAACTCTCCACACTATACACAGTAGTTCTGTATCATCAGAAAACGTGAATATATTATTCTTGATCACCTTTCCAAATCATTGGTGGCTTCAGAACTTCTCCCTACAGTTCTCCATTTGTCATGGCCTCCCAAATGGAATTTATTGCACATTTATTTATTGCACATTCATTTATTGCTTCTCTCCATTTCCAACCAGTGTATTACACCCCAGTCCTATGTGCTATACTTTATTGGGTGATTTTCTGTGTGTCCCTTTATCAAAGTTCACATGTTCCATATTAACTGACCCCTTTTCTCTATCCTGATGACTGCAATGATGAAAAAAAGGTACAGATTTGTCAAACCTTTCATGAATCCACGTCAACTCTGCCCAGTCTTACAGGAAGATTCTGCTATGACCATGTTTCTACACAACAAATTGGATATAATGTGAATGATGAATTAGAAAACACTCTTGTTATAAATTATGAATTATAAAACACTCTTCTATTTTACATGGACCAAGTTGTTTAAGTCATTAGTTTGATTGAGAACTAGAGAACCCCAAAAAAGTTATTTTAGAAACTAACAAACAAAGAAAATAGTGTCTTAGATTTAAACAGTGTAGGGAAAATAAAACTATTTCCATGTGACCTCCCCACATAAATCAGACACCGTCACCTCTTAAGAAAACAGCTTGTTATATACACCATGCGTGGCAAGCAATCACTTCTATTCACACTTCTGCAATGACAATCTATTAAACACTATACACACATCCTTTAATATTTTACCTTGCAGTTAGTCTAAAGATATACTTTTCATTATTGAAAAGACCTTTAATTTTGAAAACCCTGCAGGAAAAATACTTTTTTATTGTGTCTGAAATTCTTTATACATAAACACCCATCCCCCATAGATTATTTGTCTATAATATGATTTTTTTACAACACAAGGTTTCATAGTAATGCAGCCATTGCATTATAGCAGAAGTAACTATTATCATATTCTTGTTTAAGAATGAACTGCAGATGCTGGAAAAATCGAAAGTAGACAAAAATGCTGGAGAAACTCGGCGGGTGAGGCAGCATCTATGGGGCAAAGGAACAGGTGATGTTTTGGGTCGTGACCAGTGTCTGAAGAAGGGTCTCGACCCGAAACATTGCCTATCCATTATCATATTCTTAGTGCCTTATTACCAATTTGACACAATTTCTTCTTCTGAAGTGACATAGTTCTAAAGATCCAGAGTGTTCGATAGAGATATAGTTGAAAAATAATCATCTAATTCAATGGTTTCAAACCTGTTTTTGTTTTTATCTCTGGATCCCTAAACAATTTTCAAAATGAGAAGTGAACACCTTGGGGAATTTTTGTGTCCGCTAGCTGAGTATTAGTTTGCTGTAAAGGTAAATGACATTTTAACGTTTGATGATTTGTCTATATACCCAAGGAACATTTTAACAGTTGGGCCATGATTGTTGGCTTTCTTAGTAACGCTGGGGGTTGGGTCCAGAGCGTTCACTAGCAAACCACTTAATCTACCTTTGAACTATCTGCTGGCTGATATAATGATGCCGTGGACAATTATTAATGCATGGGGAAGCTTATAATTTAGAAGAAAGACAGGAAGACATTCTTGTTTATTTCTAAGTCACCATTAACTGTAAAACAGATATGAAATCCTGGGTTCAATCCCAGCTACCACATGGCTATTTATGAAAAGATATTACAAGGTAGCGTTTCTCAAGGTCTTGCTGTATCTTAACCACTCAAGACTTAGGGTAGCACAGTGGTGCAGTGGCAGAGTCGCTGCCTTACATCAACAGAGACTCAAGTTCGATCCCGACTATGAGTGCTGTCTGTATGAAGTTTGCACGCTCTCGCTGTGCCTGCGTGGGTGTTCGCTGGGTGCCTCAGTGTCCTCCCACATTCCAGAGTGGCTTCTGCAAATTGTCCCTGGTGTATGGGATAGAGCAGAGGGCTGTGAGTGCCTGGGGCACACTGCTAGGGGTGGTGGTGGGCAGATATGACTATGGGATTTAAGACTTTGGAAAAGCACATGGTTATGCATGGGATGGAGGGATATGGATTATGTGCAGGCAGATGTGGTGGTCTTGGCAACATGTGCGGCACCAACATTGTGGGCTGAAGGGCCTGTTACTGTGCTGTACTGTTCCATGTTTTATGTTATATGTTCTATGAAATGGAAGGTAGTCCATTGCAGATTGATGCTCTGTCATTTATCCTGCTGGACAGATCCAATGGTAGTTTTTATGACCAACTTTTGCAAACGCTTAAGACATAGTCAGTAGATCCCTCAGAATAATGACAACAAGTCAACATCAACAAGTGGTTTGCATTAGATAAATGATTAGGATCAGAATTCCTTGTGCTGCAACTGCACATAAACTCGATTAATTCCAGTGAAACATAGTGATAAAATACCCACTGCCTGAATGAGGCCACATGTAAAATAAGAACAGAAGTTCATGTTCGAAGAACAGCATCTCATGTCCCCCTTTAGCCTACAACCAAAGAGTGAACATTGAATTCTCCAGTTTCAGGTCTTGCCCTCCCCCCACCCATTATCAACCCCCTCCCCCATGTGCACATAATTCTCCCATTACCCCCATCATCCTCTTCCTTTTCTCTCCTCCTTACACTTGTCTCCCACCTCTCCCTGCCGAGAGTCCAGTCCAACCAGTCTGACTGTCTTACTGATTGCATTTTATCTCTGTATGCTTTGTTGTCACCTTCCCCTCACTAACAGTGATCCATTCTACATTTTCCTTGAACTTCTTCCCCTTTGATGTCTCATTTTCACACCTTACATTTCCATATCTCTGTGTCACCCTCTCCCCTGAATCTCAGTCTGATGAAGGGTCTCGACCCGACACATCACCCATTCCTTCTATCCCGAGATGTTGCCTGTACCGCTGAGTTACTCCAGCATTTTGTGTCTATCTTCGAGTCTGCCATCTCATTTCCTTCCCCTTCTTTCCCTTCCACCCATTTTCCTCCCACCAGCTTAACATTTCACTCCACCTCTAGCCTTTGTCACGATCTTCACCCACTTGCCAACCACCCTGACAAGGGAATCCACCCATCACCTGCCAGGCTTTGTCCCACCCTCATCTCGATTTTCCAGCTTTCTCCCCCGACACCATCAGTCAGAATAAGGGTCCCGACTCGAATCATCATCTGTCTATTTCTATCCACAGATGCTGCCCAACAGGTGCATGGATAGGAAAGGTTTCGAGAGTTATAGGCCAAACACAGGCACATGTAACTTGCTTAGATAGAGCATCTTGATAGGCATGGATAGATTAGGCTGAAGGGCCTGTTTCTGTGCTGTATGAATCTATGACTATGACTCTCTAACCTGCTGAGTTCCTCCAGCACTTAGTTCCGTTCAGAACTAACACAACCTCTACCCACTGAACCACTCCGAAATATAAGAACATAAAGAAACCTTCAACTGCTTGCTACAAAGCTCGCTTCACCCACTACCAGAGCTATTGAGCTATTTGAATACTTTTGAATGTTGCGGGCACGGAGAAGCATTTGAAGATGATAAAAGAATAAAATGTACGTTAAAAAAATTGAGAACATGTTTTAAAAAATGGCAAATGCAAGAGAAACACATACAAAATACCAGTTGAGTGTTAGTCCCTGTTGTGTTTATTGGTGTTAATCAGCAGTTCCTTCCTCCACATCAATAAATTGCATTGTAAAATTGTGAGGCACAGAGAAGGCCATTCTGCCCAACATGTTTGTTCTGGATCATTGGAAGTCCCATGATTCTATTATTTTATTACATGTCAGAGGTTATGGGGAGAAGGCAGGAGAATGTGGTTAGGAGGGAGAGATAGATCAGTCTGAAGAAAGATCTTGACCCGAAAAAGCACCCCATTCCTTTTCTCCAGAGATGCTGCCTGTCCCGCTGAGTTACTCCAGCATTTTGTATCTATCTTAGATCAGCCACAATTGAATGGCGGAGTAGTCCTGATGCGCCGAATGGCCTAATTCTATTCCTATCACTTATATCACAGTAAAACCTTTCAGGTAATCTTATAGGACTAAAATTCAGTCAATTGCTGAAGCACAGAAGTAGATACACCGGTCAAAAGATAGGTCAAAAGTGTTGGGCGAATCAATTTCCAAGTTCAATTTCTAGATGATTGAAGTTGAGTTTAGTTTAGATTGTTATTGTGCGTGTACCGAGGTACAGTGCAAATAAATTGTTGAGCGCTAACCAGTCATCGAAAAAAAAAGCTATACATGATTCCAACCGTGCCCTTCCTGTGTACAAATACAGGATAAAGGATGTAATGTTTATTGCAAGATAAAGTCCGATTAAAGATAGTTCGAAGGTCTCTCTTGAGATAGATGGGAGGTCAGGACCGCTCTCTCGTTGGTGAGAGGCAGGTGCAGTTGCTTGGTAACAGCTGAGAAGAAACTGAGTTTGAAGGTGCTGGCTCGAAGGGCCGAATGGCCTACTCCTGCACCTATTGTCTATTGTCTATTGTATGCATTTCCAGACTTATGTAACTTTTGCCCTGATGGGAGAGAGGAGAAGAAGGGAGTGATCTGGGTGAGACTGGTCCTTGAATGAAGGGTAGATAGAGTCAATGGAAGGGAGTTTATTTTGTGTGATGGTCTGGGTTATGTCCACAACTCTCAGTAATTTCTTGTGGTCTTGGTTGGAGCTGTTCCCAAACCATGGTGTCAGCTTACTCTTCTCTCAATGACAATGGCACTTGAGCATTTGAACATCTTTCTGCAAAGTATAACAATGAAGAGCAGAAACCCTGTTCAATGTCTTTCCTCTCCGCCCAAGGAGATCAAAACATAATTCCAGCTGTAGGCACGGAAATCAGTATTTGAAACTCAAAGAGTAAAGTACGACAGAGGCTGGAAATCTGAAATAAGACAGAAAATGGTGGAAACACTTAGCAGGTCACACAGCATCTGTGGAGAGTGAAACAATTGAAATGTCAGGTTGATGACCTTTCTTCAGAATTTTGAAATTGATTGTGGCATTGTTAGCCTGCTACGACTGAATTTCAATTGTCTTTACTTTAAACCAATTTTTAAAAAACTTGTATTCATATGGAGCTTTCAAAGTATCCCAATACATTTCTTAAGTAGACAGAAATGCTGGAGGAACTCAGCAGGTGAGGCAACATCTATGGAGAGAAGAAATAGGCGACGATTCGGGTTGAGACCCTTCTTCAAGTGTTTTTGAAGTATGGTCATTATTATGGGATATGTGGCAGCCAATATGTATATAGCAATTCCAGCAAATATCAATGGTTGGAGTTGCCATCGATTGGTTGGTGAATCACACCTAACCTATTTGGATCTACAATGGTGAAATTGTTGGTCGAGATAATCTGTGACCTAGTGGGTTCTGTGCGGTGCCAGGCACTTGTGGACTAGAACAAACCCTACCCACTGAACCTCTCTGGAAATATAAGAACATATGGACATAAAGAAACCTCCAATGGTTCGCTACAACCCCATCACCATCAAAGCCATTGAGCTATTAGAATACTTTTGAATGTTGCTGACATATAAAACCATTTCAAGATGATAAAGGAATGAAACACGCAGATAAGTAATTAAAACATGTTTTTAAAAAGAGCAAAAGCATGTGAAAATATTTCATAATTGAAATCGTTACTGCAAAACCAAATAATTAAAAATATATAACATGCCATATCTTATTCTTAGTCGTTCTCCCACAGCAGCAACATGTCCACTGAACTTAAGTCTAACATGGCAGGCTACTTCTTGGCGATTCTCAGCAAGTTAACATTTTCCAATCAGACTTCGCAAAGACTTCAGTGGAAGGTCATGTGGACAGATCTGCTGGTTGGATTTGGTCAGTAAATGGAAAGCTTCCTTGGGCACCTTTGTTCCAAACCTACTTGCATTCATCTAGACAACTGTCTGCAGGTCACCAATTGACCCATTATAATAAAGTCCAGATAATCTATGGATTAATGACATTGGTTGGGAAATGAATGGATGGTAGGACACTCGGATGAAGGAAAATGATCATTCCAGACCTACAGAAAAAAAAGATCATTCTAGACCGACCGTTCATCAACAGAAACTAATTTCTTCATACTAAGTCAAAGAATGGTATTAAAGAGAGAGAGAATAATCAGCAGGATCTAAAAAGCAATCTTCCCGCACTACATTTTCTACCATTGAGTAATTGTCCTCCATTACCAGAACCAACGTTTAGAAATGTAGGTTTTAGGACACATTTAGGACATGCAACCTCTGAAGATCCCTCAAAGCCATACATTTACTGCTCTATGTGCAATCGTCAGTGCAGCTCAGTTTGTACCAGTTTGTTTTTGTGAGTGATGTACAATTATAGTGGAGTTCTGCATTCAGAATTGACATAACCATTGTTGTTTATTACTTGCCTTTTGAGCTGCCTTATCTAATAGTATCAATTGCTCAAATGACTATTTGTTTTGAGATAAGATGAGCCACCATTGTTCAGGTTTGGTCATACACTTTTCAATTGCTGGTTTTGCTGGAGCAGGGAAGAGAGTAGAGAGGAGAAAAGAGTCTCTGAGAACATTCAATAGGAGGCTACATATAATATCGTAGACAACATTTTGAAGTCATCTCCAGAATGATCACACGTCTCAAAAACTAATTAGTGTGAAATTCAGCATAACTTTCTTTGTAACTGTTGGGAGAAACAGGACTACATTATTTAGCTAGTAAAAACACTTCCTGTTTTTTAAATGCTATGACTTGTTTAAAAATAAACAAAATTGGACCATTACAGGAAGTCTGTTTCTCCCACATTATAAGAGCTAAATTCAGTCCAAAATCCTGTGTAGTTTGTATCACGGGTAAGGTGACAATACTTCCCTTTTTATGATTTAGTCCAAAGATAAACACAAAATGCTGGAGTAACTCAGCGGGTCAGACAGCATCTCTGGAGAAAAGGAAAAGGTGATGTTTCGGGTTGAGACCATTCTTCAGATCCGAAACATCACCTATTCATTTTCTTCTGTCTGAGATGCTGCCTGACCTACTTAGTTACTCCAGCATTTATCTTCGGTTTAAACCAGCATCTGCAGTTCCTTCCGACACATATTATTCAATCCAGTTTGGTGTCACAGATTGGGAAAGCTGACTCTCTCCAGTGACAACAACGTGACTTGGGAATGGTGACGATGGATTCTAGCTGAAACTCAGTTGGACAAAGAAGGAAGAGGCTGGGTAAAACCCTTTTTTTTTAAAATTTTAGATTCCCAACAGACCACTGAATCTTTTTCTGATGGCTTGGTTAATTCTGGTTTCATATTAGATTATTGGGGAGAGTGAGGGGGGAGTTGTGTAGAATTCCTGATCAAACAATTTTGTTATGGAAGTTAAATACTAGGACAGGAACTTTAATGAATACAATAGTCAACCAAGGGTGCTGGAGAATACCAAGGTGGTCCCAGTAATGGATTGGCATGATTGATATCTCAAAACACCAGCCAAACAGGCAGCACAGTAGAGCAGCAGTTAATGCTGGCGTCCCACAGCTCTAGGGGCGCAGGTTCAATCCTGACCATGGGTGCTGTCCGTAAGAAATTTGTACATTCCCCTTGTGATCACCTGGAATTCCTCGTGCATCCCCAACATATGCTAGGAGGTGAATGGGCTACTGGAAATGATCACTTAGAATAGTTGGGGGCAGTAGAATTAAATAAAGGTCAATAGGCATCAATTGCAGGGGGGCACGGTAACATAGCAGTAGAGCTACTGCCTTACAGCGCCAGAGACCCGGGTTTGGTCCTGACTATGGGTACTTGTCTGTACGCAGTTTGTACGATCTCCCCGTGGGCCACGTGGGTTTTATCCGAGATCTTTGGTTTCCTCCCAAAGACGTGCAGGTCTGTCGGTTAACTGGCTTGGTATCAATGTACAATTGTCCCTAGTGCATGTAGGGTAGTGTTAATGTGTGGGGATCACTTGTCGGTGGGGAGAGGTGGGCCACTGGAGCTCTAAACCAAACTAAATGGGAAATAGGAAAAGGGGATTTTGACTACATAGGATGCCTTCACGGGGAGCCAGGTTGGATGCGATGGGCCAAGTATCCTCTTCCTCTTTTATTACAAGTGTGTAAGACGAGTACAGTATAAATATTGCCTGAGAGTTTCATATTGCATAAATTCACGGTCTTCCTGATGCTTACCGAGATCACGTTACAGTAAAACAATGGGGTCCTGAGTGGTGGAAGGTCCTTCTTCATCAGAGTGGAGTAACGTGATGACCAGAACAAGCACCACATTCAAAGACACCTTTCCATAACGGCTGAATATTTCTTCCAGCTCCAGCACCTCCCAAGGTTTCTTGATGCACTTGAACACTCCTGATACTCCCAGCCATTTAATATCATTAAAAATGAAATCACCATTTAAAAAAAATATAGTATTAAATACGTGAAAGCACAAGAAACTGCAAATTATTGAATTTTGAGCAGAAAATAAAGTCCTGGATGAACTCAATGGGTCAGGCAGCATGTGTGTAGGGAGAGGGACAGTTGGCATTTTGGGTCAGGATCGTTCTGCAGAGTTATCAGAGAGTGTATGGAGATAGTGGGTTAGGGTGATGCTGATCTGATGCAGGGCATGTAGGTCTGGGTAGCTGGGACTTCTCAGAATGATGCAACAGGTTGGATGTGATCCTGTGGGTGGCACGGTGGCAGAGCGGTAGAATCGCTGCCTTACAGCATCAGAGAACCAGGTTTGATCCTTACAACGGGAGCTGTCTGTACAGAGTTTGTATGTTTTCCCTGGGGTTCTCTCCGGGATCTCCGGTTTCCTCCCACTCTCCACAGGCTTGTAGGTTAATTTGCTTGGTATCATTGTAAATTGTCCCCAGCATGTGTAGAATGGTGTCAAGGGCCTGTCCCACTTAGGCTATTTTATAGGCGACTACAAGTGACTAGGCTGTCGCCACGTGGTTGCTGAGGTGTCGCCTGTATGGCCATGAGTAGTCTCCTCAGTCGCCCGAAGAGACGTAGCGTCTTTCTGGTCGCCTCTGGATTTTCAACATGTTGAAACATTTTCGGAGACAGTCGGCGACAGTGGGTTTGATGCCAATGAGCGTAGCTTGACTTCTCCTGACGTAGGTGCTGTCGTAGTTGTCGCCAGGTTAACGTAGGTTGTCGCCAGGTTAACGTAGGTTGGCGCCAGGTGACGTTGGTTGTGCCGGTGCTGACTTTGTTTTTTTTTTGTTGTTAAAGTAACGATTCTATTTCAAATTTTATGTCAAAGGGGGGTCCAGTCGCCGGTTTTTCAGTGAACTGCTGTGACTATGACAGCCTCCAGCAGTCACCTAAATATAGCCTAAATGAGACAGGCTCTTTAGTGTGCGGGGATTGCTAGTCGCGCAGACTCAGTGGGCCGAAAGTCTTGTTACTGCACTCTATCACTCTATCTCTAAACTAAATAAAACTTAACTGAGTGTAGTGTTATGGTGTATGTGGTCAGCTAATGTTTTGGAAATTGTGTTGTCCTGTGATGTTTAGTGGTCTGAAGAAGGGTCTCGACCCGAAATGTCACCCATTCCTTCCATCCAGGGGTGCTGCCTGTCCTGCTGAGTTGAATTTAAGCCACTTCTCTGTTCCCATGAGGTTTTTCAGACCGACTCATAATACAATTCTCAAGGACGGTCGCATTGATATGCCATTGCCCAGTCTGCTGCCTCAGCATTTCTGACACATCGGGCAGCTCCTTGCACTCATTCAATCAAACATGAGCTAGCATTCAGTCAACGGCCAGCTCATTCCACCTGCTGCCAAATTGAATCATTATCTATGGTGCCTGCTGTACAATCTTAGCATGCTTACTGGTATTGAAAGGCTGGGAAAATTGAAGCTTGCATGAAGAATCATTCAACCCATCATATTAACTCCTTCCATTTCACAGATGACTACCTTAATTGTGCATTAGATATGCTTTTTTTTTCCCTCTGCATGTCTCTGAAGGATGGGCAGTGAGACGACAGTCATTATCTTTTGTCAATTTTATCATCATCGTGAATGTTATTGCTGAATTATGGATCACGTTCTCAACTTGATGGAGCAGCTGTCAGCATCAAATATCTATGTGCTGTAGCTTTTCATTCTCACCTAGCCACAGCTAACAATGACCTGTTTCCTTTATCATCGTTACTTTTTTGCAGAACTGTCATTTATTTGTTTTATACATCATCATCTATATCTCTCGTTTTCCTCTCACCATGACTTTCAATCCGAAGGTGGGTCTCGACCCGAAATGTCACCCAATCCTTCTCTCCAGAGATGCTGCCTGACCCGCTGAGTTACTCCAATCTTCTCTTTAAACCAGCATCTGCAGTTCCTTCCTACACATACCATGTGCTGGATACACAGTACAACTTTGTTTTATACTGCCCCATCAGATAGTAGCAGGAAAGGTATAGAACTTGCTAATACAGAATAAAATTATATCTGCAGTAGAATTGTATCTAACTCAGAATTAAGTAATTTTCTGAAGTGGCTTTATTCTGGGATATGAAGTATATTACAAATCACCAATCACCAAGAAATTAGAATAATGGTCTTGACCCGAAATGTCACCTATTCATTTTCTCCAGAGATGCTACCTAAACCGCTGAGTTGCTCCGGCATTTTGTGTCTATCTACGGTGTTAGCCAGCATCTGGAATTCCTTATTACAATAAACTATCATTGACTTAAGAAGGCAGAGGTCAGGAGACATCATGCCAGTTTTTATTGGTGAATTGGCAGTGGAGAGTGTTTCAGCAGCTTCAATTTTCTGGGCATTAATATTTTTGATGACCTGCTCCAGCACTAAGATGTGATTACGAAGAAAATACACAAGCACCTCTATTTTCTTAGACATTTAAGCAGATTTAGCATGTCACCGAACACTCTAGCAAACCTCTACACATGCACTGTAGAAGGTATCTTGACTTGCTGTATCATGGCGTGATAGCTCAACTCCAATGCACAAGAATGCATGAGGCTATAGAGAGTGGTGGATTCAGCATGGTTCATCATGGGCAGCGTCCTCCCCACCATCAACAATATCAATATCAGGTGCCACCTTAACATGGATCCCCAGCATACAGGCCATCATCCTCTCACCACTGCCATTGGGCAGCCTAAAGTTCCACGCCACCAGATTCAGGAACAGCTACTTTCCTACAACCATCAGGTTTTTGAACTCATCTGCACAACTCTAACCCTACCTCAGTAATGGAACACTATCAGAATAGGAATCAGATTTTATTCTCCAAGTATGTTTTGCAACATACAAGGAATTTCACTGGCCAGGTCAGTCATACAATTAAAAGCAACAGACTCAAAAACACAGTTTAACATGAACATCCACCACATCCTACACATTCCTCACTGTGATGGAAGGCGAAATAAAGTTCAAGGCCTTCCCTTAGTTCTTCGAGCCCTCCGTTGACTCCCGTAGTCAGCGGCATTTGGGCCCTCCGTGTCGAGGCTTTCAGCTCCCCGTGTCGAGGGGTTATCAGCTACCCCGTGCCGGGCGATCGAACCTCGCGTCGGGGCTGGTTGAACCTTCTGCGGCATTGGAGCTCCCGACTAGCCTCTCCCGAGACTGCGAGCCCTTGGTGTTGGTGATTCCGTGGTGGGAGCGATCCCAGGCAAGGGGTCCGCTCCGGTGTTAAGTCCGCGCCCCGCGGTGGGGCTCACAACAGTCCGAGGCGGCTCCCAGCTAGAGCGACGGTAGGCTGCAGAGCCCGGAGAATGCGATCGAAAATCAATCACATCTCCAGGAAGGTAAGAGTTTGAAAAAAGGTTTCTCGCGATCCCCCCCCCCCCCCCCCACATAAAACAAACCAAAGTACATTAAAACAAACTCTTAACAATCGGTAAAAATACCAAAAGATGAAAAATACGAACGGACTGCTGGCAGGGCTGGCCATCTCCCCGGCGCCCCTGGTGGTAGGACAAGGACCGCAATTAACATGTTTTTCCTATTTGTGTTTTGCATTCAGGTCGTGATTTTAGCACAGCCTCTTGCTGAACATATGTATGTTTTTTCTATAATTTATATTGTTATGCACTGACTGAGTTATGTGCCTGTGGCTGCTACAAATCTCCATTGTACCTGTACCTTACCTAACATGTCCTATTGGCAATAGACTCAACTTGAACTGGCTTGATTCATAGTCTTCATTCAAACTATTTTCATTTTTTAAAAGGGTAGCAAGCTGCTGCTTAAAAGTTCCATGTTCCAGGTTCCATCTCAACTAAGATCACGGCCTCAATGGATATTGCATGTAGATTCCTCCTACATCCCAAAGGCATGCCGGTAGTTTAATTGTGTGGGAAGGAAGTGTAGATGCTACATTAAACCGAAGATAGACGCAAATTGTTGGAGTAAATCAGCAGGACAGGAAGCATCTCCGGAGAGAGAAATGAGTGACAATTCGGGTCGCGACTCTCCTTCAGTTACCCGTTCCTTCTCTCCAGAGAGGCTGCCTGTCCCGCTGAGTTACTCCAGCATTTTGTGTCTGAATCTGGTAGTTTAATTGTCAGCTGTTCATTCTTCCATAATGTAAAGGGCCTGTCCTACCAGCATCCGACTCCATGCGGTGAGCGCGATCCAACCGGCAGCGGGGGCCGCGCGGAGGTGGGGTGAGTGGCGCAACGCGGCGCAAAGTGAGGCGAACTTGGAGCGAAGTCTGAAAGGTAAGTTCGCCAGGACACAGAGGCACACACAGAGAGGGTCACGGAGGCACCTACAGAGAGGGTCACGGAGGCACCTACAGAGAGGGTCACGGAGGCACGACGTCGAGGCAGTGTGTAATGCGTCGAGACGACTGCGAGCCGACAAGCCGTTGCCGCGCGGAATTTTTGAACATGGTCAGTTTTTCGGAGCCCCGCGCGATGTCGGGACGAACTCCGCACAATTCCGCACGGCTCCGGCGATCGAAGTGGGACCGGCCCCGCGACGCCGGACGGCTCAAGCGACCACGTTAGGTCGCGCTCATCGCATGGAGTTGCATGCTGCTGGGACAGGCCCTTAAGTGAAGAGCCAAAAGCATCACAGAGGAATTGGTGGGCATGTGAGAGGAGACAAGATCAAGGGGTAGAGAGAAATAAATATGGGAGAGTGGGACAGATGAAATTCCTCATCTAGGGTCGGGCATGAAAAACCATCTTTCTTTATCATTATCAATATTAAGCAAATCAATCTTTAAAGACAATGGGATTGGCAAGTCTGAAGGAGAATGGTACTTAACAGCCTTCTTTGCCTATGCACCCCATGTTGTGTGAAGCTCGTGACCTATCAACAAGTTTGACCCTGGCAAGAGGTGGCATTTAATTGGACGAGGGCAAGATATACACTGTTCCATAAAATAAATGATGCAATAAAACCTCCCCCAACCCCCAGAATAACTTTGAAACATTTATTGATGGTATTCTGTTAAATTGGCTGAGTTTTACTTCTGAAATCGAACCTGCAGAACGAGTGCATTATGGGTCTGTCCCACTTTGGTGATTTTTTTAGGCAACTACAGGCGACTAGTTTGTCACCACATGTTCGCCGGTGGTCGCCGGGAGTGGTCTCCTGAGTCGCGCAAAATGTGGTAGCGCTTTTCTGGTCGCCGCTAAATTTTCAACATGTTGAACATTTTTCGGCGACAGGGGGTTTGACGCCAATGAGCGTAGCCTGACTTCTCCTGACGTAGGTGCTGCCGTAGGTTGTCGCCAGGATGACGTAGGTTGTCGCCAGTTTTTCGGCGACCTGCTATGACTATGACAGTCGCCGGCAGTTGCCTAAGTGGGACATGCCCATTAGTTTTCGCAGAAGCAGACTTTTGCTCCTCCAGTGCTATGTGAGAATGAAAGTAAACCAGTAAGAAAGGAACTGGCAGACTGATTTGTTCTGATGGGCATTGATAATCACTGACATCCTTGGATCGGGTCTCCAAGTCTATGCTTGTCATATGTGTCTGGTGCACATTAAGCTTGTTCACTCACTCACTGGTTTAGTTTAATACAATCTGTCAGACACTTGCCAGCAAGTGAGAACCAACTCATTATTGCTTGCGACACAAACAAGTTGACCAATAAATCTAGTTCCATCTCCTCATCAGCAGGTGTCTCTGGCCCTCTCCCACAACCGTCTACATGCAGAGTTCAGATAAACAGACCCAAGACAATTGTAAATGGAGACCACAACCCACACACTCCAATCCAATCTCTAAAAGAGTGTGACAAGCCTTTCATTGCTTCCCAATTTTCAGACTTTAATTTTCTTTCTTCCTACCTCTCTTCCTCCCATGTTGGTGATGGGAATACTATTGTTAT
This sequence comes from Okamejei kenojei, assembly GCA_035221665.1. Lineage (NCBI taxonomy): Eukaryota > Metazoa > Chordata > Chondrichthyes > Rajiformes > Rajidae > Okamejei > Okamejei kenojei. The sequence continues at coordinate 64,805,780 of CM069141.1, read as the reverse complement.
TCTGCATGTCTCCATTCACTAACACTTTGAATCATTCGCACATTGGTAAAACCTGTGTGGAGGAAGGAACTGCAGATACTGGTTTACACCGAAGATTCTGGTTTATACCGAAGAGAGACACAAAATGCTGGAGTAACTCAGCAGGACAGGCAGCATCTCTGGAGAGAAGGAATGGGTGACGTTTTGGGTTGAGACCCTTCCTACTCATTCATTCCCACCCAAACTATCTCCTCAACAGTTACTTTCCCATGCACCTGCAGGAGATGTAACACCTGTCCCTATACCTCCTCCCACGCACTCATCCAGGGACCACAACTGTCCAGGTGAGACAGAGGTTTACGTGCATCTCCTCTAATCTCATTCTCTGCATCCAGTGTGCCCAATGTGGACTCTTTTACATCAGCGAGACCAAGCGTAGACCCGGCGACTGTTTCAGCGAACACTCACTCTCTATCCATCATGGACTATTCAATTTCCACATTGCCTATCCCATTCTCATTCCCATACTGACTTCCCAGTCCTGGGCCATCATCATTGCCAGAGCGAGGCCGCATGCAAATTGAACGAACTGCGCCTCGTATTCTGCTTGGGTAGCTTTCAACCTAATGGCATGAACTTTGAATTTTTCAATTCAATTTCACCAGCTCAGTTACTCCAGCAATTTATGCCTTTTTTTGCAAACCAGTTCCTTGCATTTCTAGTCATACCATACATGAGTACAATTTGCACGAGTACAGCATTTATTGCAAAGACAAAAATAGAGTGTTGAATATAGTGTTGCAGCGTTATGGTGTTACAGTTGCAGAGAAAAGGCAGATAACAAAATAGTGCAACGGCAGCAGTTTGGTAGATTGCGAGACCACACCCTTGCATATAAGTGGATCATTTAGGTCTTATAATAGCAGGAACTAAGCTGTTCCTGAATAGTGTTAAAGAAGGAACTGCAGATGCTGGAAAATTGAGGGTACACAAAATGCTGGAGAAACTCAGCGGGTGCAGCAGCATCTATGGAGCGAAGGAGATAGGCAACGTTGCATCCCGCTGAGTTTCTCCAGCATTTTGTGTACCCCTGTTCCTGAATAGGATGGTTCGTAATGTTAAGCTTTTGTATATATTCTGCCTGACAGGAGAGGGGAGAAGAGGGAATGTCCTTGATTACATCGGCTGCATTTCCAAGGCAGCGTGAAGTGTAAATGAGGGTAGAATGATGGTTGGTGTAAGAAAGAAATGCAGATGCTGGTTATAATCAAAGGTAGACACAAAAGGCTGGTGTAACGCAACGGGACAGGCAGCATCTCTGGAGAGAAGGAATGGGAGACATTTCGAGTCGAGACCCTTCTTCAGACTGATGTCAGCGGAGGGGGCAGGACAAAGATAGAATGAAGGCAGAGACAGTAAGACTAGTGGGAGAACTGGGAAGGGGGAGGGGATAGAGAGAGAAAGCAAGGGCTATCTCAAGTTAGAGAAGTCAATGTTCATACCGTAGGGGTGTAAACTACACAAGCGAAATATGAGGTGCTGTTCCTCTAATTTGGGCTGGGCCTGACTGACAATGGAAGAGTCCCAGGACAGAAAAGTCAGATTGGGAATGGGAGGGAGAGTTGAAGTGCTGAGCAACCGGGAGTGTTTTGTGTGATGGTTTGTGTGATGGACTGGGCCACATTCACAATTCACTTTAATTTCTTGCATTCTTGAGCAGAACTGTTGCCAAAGCAAGTGGTAGTTAGTCAAAAATGCTGGAGAAACTCAGCGTGCGAGGCAGCATCTATGGAGCGAAGTAGGTGACGTTTCGGATCAAGACCCTTCTTCAGAGAGACCTCGCCCTCTAAAGCAAGTGGTGATGCATTCTGTGGACACCATATGGAAGCGGGATGTGACACAGCTTCAACCCTATTATTGAGCTATTTTCGTTTAGTTCTACAGTAAAGCAGGCCCTTTTGCCCATCAAGTCCGCACCGACCAGCGATCCTTGCACATTAACAGTATCCTGCGCTAGGGACAATTTTTACATTTATACTAAGCCAATTAAGTTATAAACATGTACATCTTTGGAGTTTGGGAGGAAACCGAAGTTCTCGGAGAAGACCCCTGCAGGTCACCTGGGGGAACGTACAAACCCCCACAGACAAGCACCCATCGACAGGATAGAACCCGTGTTTCGGATGCTGTAAGCTCTATAAGGCAGCAACCCTACCGCTGTGCCAGCAAACTATCCCTATGAAACAGGCTTGAAGAGACACATCGCCCTCTCCTGCTTTTCTTTTATGTGGTTTTGTCTCATACATACACAATCGATGCTGAGTGCCTCACAATATACACGTTTCCCATTGACCTCGCAGATTTGTTTCCAAGAAATATTTTGAGGTAATTGACAAAGAAAAATCTGAAGTGCCACTCTTCAACCGTTTGGCAAATCAATACAAGACTATTCAACTCCAGAATGTTTGGATTTGAGATTAATTGCATCTCTACCATTCCCCTTATGGAAAGGATAAGACCTTTAAAAACAGGACATGCTGTTACAGTACATCATGAATAGGAAATCTAAGTATTTCAGTGTGAGGACTGAATGTTGCCCTATTGAGTAATTATATTACCAGAAGGGTAACTGGGTATCAATATGAAACTCTAGGTTCAATTCCCATTTAACATTAGTACTTCCCTCAATACAGGAGTTGTGGAACCTCATTGACTGCCCTCATTTCAGTGTTGTGTTTTGGTGCGTATGACAATAAACACTCTTGATGACTCTTGATTCAGTAGTTCTTAGGCTTGCAAGAGGAACGGACAAAGTCAAGGAACACAGACACTTCATGTCACAGAATGAGGTGGTATTGCAGTCGGGGCTGTTGTATGAGGATGCCTATCCAGTGACTCCTCCTGGAATATACAGCTGAGTGCACAGCATGTGAATGTGGGAACAAGCCCTGATGTGATTTGGCCTGCAGCTGGATTGCAGATTAAAGCTCAAATGTGGGAAATGGCCGTTCGGCCCCATAGTATCAATGAATCATAGGGCTCAGGAATGTTGGATAGAATTGGGCGCCGTCACTCTGAAGTTTGGGACAGGCCTGAGTTCTACCTCAAGACAAGATAGAATGTTTCCTTGGTATTCCCAGCTACAGACTGTAGGAAGATAATGACCTTTATATGTCAGTGTTCAATGAGAACATTTGTAGTGGGCCATTACCTAAACCTCCACAGACCCATCGATCCTGACTCTTCTCGGGAGACAGCAAAAGAATTGGAAGGGAAACAGGTTTGGAAGTTACTCCTGGGAGCATGAGATTCCCAAATAACGATAGTATTTTATTTTACAGCCGACTCCCCACCTGATAGCAAGTTTGATTGAAGCATTCTCTGAAAGCTGGTGGAAGGAAGGAGTGTAGAACTCCCTCAGTATCTCATTGAGAGTTGAGTTCATAAGTGGAATGGGACTTGAACATGTTACCTTCTGATTCTACACAGAGCCAAGGCTGGCCAAATTGTATAAGACATTGGTGAGGCCACACTTGATATACTTGTGTTCAGTTTTGCTCACTCTGTGATGAGAAAGATGCAATTAAACTGCAAATAACTTTGTTGCACAGATGTCGCCAGTTCTGCAGTGACTGAGTTATAGGAAAAGTTTAGGCAGGCTGCACCTTAATACTTTGAAACATTGGAGGCAAAGGAGTAATCTTATAGAGGTGTATAACATCATGAAGAGCATAGACAGTGTGAATGCACACAGTCTTTTTCCCAGTGTTGGGGAATCAAGAACTAGAATAGGGGGAGGGGGGAGGGGGAGAGGGGGGTGTCCCCCTCCCATTGGTACGGAGCATTTGCATTTTTCAGCTTGAAATTGTGCAATCTGGTGCATACTGTAGCAAGTCTTTTAACTTACACTTGAATGCAATATTTATGCTTTAAATTGGTTTAGCTATGAATAGGGTTAGGCTAAATGACATCCCTAATTACATTCCACGGTAGAGCCAGGCTCTGATCAATAGGTGCAGCACATGAATGATCTTAGTATATTTATGTATATGGAAATCAGATTATAATCAAACACTTGGCCCATGTTGACCAACCTGGGTCTCACTGCACACCTGGTACTACTCCTGACCCAGACTCCAGTTGCATACCTTCTCCCATTCCTGACCCTGAGTCCAGCCTTACACCTGGCCCCCTATTCTACCCAGATCATAGCTGCCTACCTGCTTAGGTTCCCAGTGCTGAACACTCCCCTGGTCCCAGCTTTGACTGCACACCTAGTACTATTCCATACTGACTCTGGATGCACACTTGGCCTTGCTCCTAGCCCCTCTGCACTGACAATATATCTGACCCACACATAAAGCCCCATATCTGACCCCCTGGACTTAACCTATTACGTTCAAGTCCACAGATGCTTATCTAATGCGGTAATCTTTTAAAGGGCACATCACAGACCAAATTTTGTATAACAAGATGTGTTACATCCATTGGCTTCCTTGCTATCTAACATGCTAGTTACTTTGTCAAAGAAGTCATCAATTGGTTGAACACAATTTCTCATCCATAAAATTATGCTCACTCAGCTGTATAAGTATTCTGTTACCATTTTCTTCATTTTCCTAACAAACTGTCCTGAAGTCATTTTCACCCTCAATATTTTCAGTATTTTGATGTCTTCCTATCAGCCGGGACTTGTCCGAAATGCAAAGTCCAATAACTATATATTTAAGTAATATTATTGTATTAAATGTGATCTTGAGAGTACATAATATTTTCTGTGGTATTCATAACATCACAATGATAAAAAGATATTTGTTTTGATTGCACCTACCAACATGCATACATTATAATATTACAGTTAATATGTACCGAGGTCAAATTTTTGCTCCAATGCTCCCCATTCCCAATTACTTTTACATTGAAGTGATTGAAATCCAAATGAAGTTTAAATGGCATCAGAAATATAAAACCTCAGGAATGTATGATATTCATTACATGGTTGGTTGGAGTCAGTATCAGCACAATTACTATATTAAACTTTGAATCTTCAGATGTCCTAGTTCAAACTAAAGCTAAATACAAATAATAACCTCCTCACACATTCCCCTGCAAATATCTCTGCTACTCCTTAAAAATATGCCCCTTCTTTGAACGAGCTCTTAAACATCGCATCTGAATCAGTTTCCATCTGATTACACTCCTTAATAAAACAATGAGATTGGGGACATTTCTATTCAACCTGTCAAAGGAATTTGGTGGGGGGAGGGGGGGGGGGGGGGGGGGTTTAGAAATAGTCAGTGAGGTAAACCAACATAATAGTTGAGTAGCAAATGACAATAGTGCTACCTTCCCAATATTTAACTGAAGGAAATAATGGGTTATAGGGGCTGACATGTTGCAACAGACAGCCTGACACCTTGCATGTCATTTTAATATTACACTAATCCCATCCCCATGGATATTCCGGAATAATAAATTAAGGTTTTGTCAACTAATTACAAATCAGGCTAATTACAAATCAATAACATTAGCCAACTCCGAAACACGAAGCGCTGAGCATTGGGATCCAGACATCACGGACAACTGGCCTCAGTTCCCCGCTCACTTCTGCCAGTGCTCTCTGTCTGAACCAGGGGCCACGGAGCGTTTCCGAAAGTGGGGAGGCTGAGCGATCACTGATCACTGGCCTCAGCGGTAACCCAGGCGAGGGAGTGGAGCAACTGAGTGAGGGGAGGGTGGTAGGGACTTTTTGAAATTTGATGTATTAAAATCATATTTTAGTGCACTGTAGAAGTATGATTTCAATGTTTTTTGTTTGAAGTATTTTTAAGAGGTAACTTTTTAAGGGATAACTTTTTCCACATAGTGTGGTGGGTGTATGGAACAAGCTGCCAGAGGAGATAGTTGAGGCAGGGACTATCCCAACATTTAAGAAACAGTTAGACTGATGCATGGATAGGACAGGTTTGGAGGAATATGGACCAAAAGCAGTTAGTGTAACTGGGACATGTTGGCGGATGTGGGCAAGTTGGGCCGAAGGTCCTGTTTTCACACTGTATCACACTCTGACTACATTATACTTCCACCATGCATGAATGCTTCAAAATCAAGTGGTCGAGTTTTATTGCCATATACTCAAGCATAGAAACATAGAAACTAGGTGCAGGAATAGGCCATTCGGCCCTTCGAGCCAGCACTGCCATTCAATATGATCATGGCTGTTCAACTAAAATCAGTACCTCTTTCCTGTTTTTTCCCCTTTTCCCTGAATTCAGCACAGACACTCTCACGGCAGCGGCGCAACGCTTCCGATGCCTCCGACGGCCCGGACTCTTGCACTGAGGCTGCTCCATGGCTGGAGCTGCAGCGAGCGACTCGCCAGCCCGGCAGACACTCGCCAGCCCGGCAGACACTCGCCAGCCCGGCAAACACCAGTCAGCCCCGGCTCCCTATCCACATCTGTCCCCGCCGCTGATTCTGCTTCCATCCCTCCCTGAGCCCCGGCTCTCCAACACCCGCGGCCCATGCAGTTGATTTCAGTTTTGAAATTTTCGTTGATCACAGAATTTCTCAAGACAGAGCGTGAGAAATTTGTGATCAGCGTGAGAGTGTGAGAATTTGGCCAAATGCGTGATTCTCATGCTCAACGCATGAGAGTTGATAGCAAGATACAAGAGGCAGGCATGGTTGGACTGGACAAACTATTCTGTTTCTCTCCAAGGCCAAGAGGAACCTCATTGTCCTTGGACAAAGTTGTTCCCTGCAATCTTTTTTGACCATAGGGAGCCCAGGTAGGGTTTTTTCATTGCTCCCTACTTACCAATTGGCATTGTCCGTCGATCATACCACGCCCGCTCACTGCATGAAGTTCCTTTCCCATGGAGCTGGGTGCAGTTAACACAATGATCTCTGCATGATCCAGGGTGGTGCAAGGTTGGCCAGGCACGATTCAAAACCAATTCAGCACCCTGGACATTCCATACCCATGTGAACTACGGATTTGTCCAGTGGCAGTGCCATGGAGAAGAACTGGCTTCATGCATCTTTGCCAGATTCAACCAATTTCTGGGTCTCCAGTGTCTGTATCAGACACTTCATCAGAGAAGACATATGCAGAATTTTTAAGTTTACTTTAGTTTAAGATACAGTGCGGAAACAGGCCCTTCGGCCCACCGAGTCCGCACCGACCAGCGATCCTCGCACATTAACACTGTCCATGCACATACACCAAGCCAATGAACCGACATACCTGTATGTCTTTGGAGTGTGGGTGGAAACGCAAGATCTCGGAGAAAACCCACGCAGTCACGGGGAGAGCGTATAATCTCCGTACAGACAAGCACCCATAGTCGGGATCGAACCCAGGTTTCCGGCGCTGCAAGCGCTGTAAGGCAGCAACTCTACCGCTGTGCCTCCGTGTCACCCGCTGTGTAGGACAATACTGAGGATGCTGGCTTGCATTGAAGATAGACACAAAATGCTGGAGTAACTCAGCGGGACAGGCAGCATCTTTGGATAGAGGGAATGGGTGATTTTTCAGGTTGAGACCTTACTCAGACTGAAGAAGGGTCTGAAGAAGTGTCTCGACCCGACACCTCACCCAACCCTTCTCTCCAGAGATGCTGCCTGTCCCGCTGAGTTAAGCCCCTGTCCCACTTAGGAGACCTAAACAGCAATCTCTGGTGACCTTGCCCATCACCCAAGGTTTCCATGAGGTCACCGGAGGTTTTGGTCACTCTCCCGAATGGTCGAGTGGTTTCCGCGTGGTCGAGGCTTCATCTAGGTTGCTGCTATTTTTTCATTATGATTAAAACCGGCCTCGACTAAAAATAAGTTGCCGTTTTAAAAATCGATAATTTTTTTAGTCGCAGGTCCAGTCGAAGCCGGTTTTCTTCATAGTCGAGGAAGGTTTTCAACATGTGCGTGGGAGGTGGTAGGAGGTTGCAGGTCACCTCGACCTTGATTTTTTTTTGGGTAGCGGGCAAGGTCGCAGAGGTTGCTGTTTAGTTCTCCTAAGTGGGACAGGGGCTTTACTCCAGCATTTTGTGACTATGAAGCACCCACTATTTTGGTGCTAGGTATAACTCAGCGGAGGCTTTCAATTTCTGGTTTGATGTTTCACTCCACAGCCTCAGCACAAATAATTGCAGTTCTGGGAGGGTGCTCGGAGATTGAAAATTGTGTTTTCGTTTAAGTGAAATATTACATCAAGGCTTGCCTACCCCTCTGGTGACTGTTTAAGATCTTACAGCTTGTTTTGAAGCAGATTGTGGGAGTTGTGTTGGCTGAAGCAATAGTTACTGCTGACCAAAGGCTAGATAAATAGATTAATTGGTCATCGTTGCACGGCTGTCTTTGTGTAGATTTGCTGCCATGCATTGTATATTTCAGCTGTGCTTTCACTCCACAACTTACCTGGGGGACTGAAAACACGTTGACATGTCCTGTGGTCATAAATGGCAGAGATGAAATGTACTTATTTTTGTTTTAATGGAGCAGCAAAACAGAGCACTTCCATTTCACGCCTTGTTGGGCAAGGTAAATGCAGTGCGGAGGTCTCAGCTGTGGCCAGGATTCCCCACAAGAGCTTGAGGGAAGCTGGGATCAGGCCCTGCAGCCACTGGAAATTAAAGGTAGTCTGTTGGAAACAATTGCTTCAAGGGCCAGATCGCCTTTTACGCTGATTTACAGAGAATACACAGGACAGAAACATAATGTAATAACTGTCAGTCCATGTCACTCATTCTGTTTCCATCTAGGCTAACATAACAACATGTAACTGCCAAAGTAAGCAATGCAATTTATCTCCGTCCTGTTGCGACAAGTTCCAAAGATTAGTCTCTCTTTGTTTTGTGAAAACAAAGTTTTTTCAAACTTCTGTGTTTAATTTCTTGCTGCTTACTTGATATTCTGGCCCCAATCGTATTTATCCTCTCTTTCTCTCTTTCTCTTTCCCTTTTACTTGGACAGGTTTGGAGGGATATGGACCAAATGCTGGCAGGTGGGACCAGTGTAGATGGGGCATGTTGGCCGGTGAGGGCACGTTTGGCCGAGGGGCTGTTTCCACGCTGTATCACTTTAAGATTCTAATTTTATCAATGTCACTCGTTATTTCAAATATATCTGTTAAACAAACCGTCAGCTTTCTACTTTCAGTAGAATAGAGGCCCAGTCCAGTTATCATTTTCTATAAATATACCATCATGGTTCTGCTCTTTTTCTTTTAAATCATTTGTTTGCCATCCTTTATTTCTCTTTTTATCAAACGTTCATCAGAAATGGATATTGATATCCATTTGTGATCGAACTAAAGAAGAATGGCCAATAAATCGATGCATGTCCTAAAATGTCCTCTGTAAGGTCACTGAGTTGTCCAAGGCTGGACCTTGCACCATGGCTATATTCTTAGAATATATTGTGTATTAACCAGCATCAGCAGTTCGCGATTTCTACGACTTTATGGCTATATGGTCAGAGTCGTACAACATGGAAACAGGCCCTTCAGCCCAACTTTCCCATGCGGACCAACATGCCCCATCTATACTAGTCCCACCTGCCTGCGCTTGGCCCATGTCCCTCTGAACCTATCTTATCCATGTACCTATCTAAATGTTTCTTAAACATTGTGATAATGCCTGCCATAACTACCTCCTCCAGCAGCACATTCCATACGCCCACCACTCTTTGTGTATAAAAAAATTACTCCTCAGGTTCTCTTTAACACTTTTCCCCCTCACCTTAAACCTATGTCCTCTGGTTCTCGATTCCCTTACTTTTGGCAAAAGACTGTGCATTTACCTGATCTATTCCTTTCATGATTTTGTACACCTCTATAAGATCTCCCCTCATCCTCCTGTACTCCAAGGAATAAAGTCACAGCCTACTCATCCTCTCCCTTTAGTTCAGGTCCTCGAATCCTTGCAACATCCACCGAAAAGGCCTGTCCCACTTAGGTTATTTTTAGGCGACTGTCATAGTCGTAGCAGGTCGCTGAAAAAAATGGCGACCGGACTACCCTTCGACATAAAATTTGAAATAGAATAATGACTTTAACGACAACAAAAACTGAAGTCAGCACCGGCGACAACCCACGTCACCTGGCGACAACCTATGTTAACCTGGCGACAACTACGACAGCACGGAGAAGTCCAGCTGCGCTCATTGGCGTCAAATCCATTGTCGCCGACTGACTCCGAAAATGTTTCAACGTTGAAAATCCAGTGGCGACCAGAAAAACGCTACGACTCTTTGGGCGACTGAGAAGACTACTCAGGACCATACAGGCGACACCCTGGCGACCATGTGGCGACAGGCTAGTCGCCTGTAGTCGCCCAAAAATTAGCCTAAGTGGGACAGGCCCTTTAATCATCTCTGACCTTTGCCATCTTTCCTATAACAGTGTGATCAAAACTGCAACATGAACTCCAAATTTCTATACTCTTATACTTTCCTTTGCATGTTCAGTGGTGCGTGAAGCAGATTACAGAGATCCTGAGGCAGTGACTGGAGAAATAAGGGCAGGACAGGCCCATTGTTTGTGGGCAAGTGGCTGTGGGTGGTTCTGGTTAGTTCGCAATTTGCACTTTGATTTCAATATGTTGGTGACAGTGGGAGTGGCAGTACGGTTAGGATTGACCAGGGATCAGTGGGAAGAGAGACACAAAATGCTGGTGTCTCAGCAGGACAGGCAGCATCTCTGGATAGAAGGAATTTGTGGCGTTTCGGGTCGAGACCCTTCTTCAAACTGTCAGAGGAGAGGGAGAAACAGACGTAAGGAAGTGTAAGGTCTGGAAGGGTCTCGATCTGAAACATAACCCATTCCTTCTCTCCAGACATGCTGCCTGTCCCACTGAGTTACTCCAGCTTGTTGTGTCTATCTTCGGTTTAAACCAGCATCTGCAGTTCCTTCCTACAACAATGATCAGTGAGAAGATATTGAATGAAAGGGGAGGAGTGTTGGTATGGGTGGGGAAATTCGCAAAGGAAGAAAGTTAAGTAATTGGTCTTACAAGAGTGGTATTGCAATCGAGAGCAAAAGCCTTAAACATGGTTGTCGTGGGTTTACCAATGACAGGCACTTCTGGAACATTGTGGAATTCTTGTCCCTATGAGGCTAATTGAGGGAGTGTTACTTAGGAAATAGAATATTTTCTTGTGTATCTGATACAGAAACCATGCTAGGCGTGCTGGTGGAATCTCAGTTGGAAGTGTTTTGTGTGAGTTTCCAGATAGCACAAATCCTCCGGGTGGCATTTACATTCCACATTGGAAAGAAATCAAATTTCAGATATTTGAAACTGAGGGGGAAGAAACTACCTTTAATATATCTGAATTTCCTGGCCAATATTTGTCACACTACTTCATTGCATGCCAATTCTTTCCTCTGGAACTAAGCCCTGGTGTTACTTTACTTTTATTACAGGCTCATTAACGTGTACTGCATTTGTGACTTGTATAATTACACAAAGAAATGATTTTATTCCTAGATTTAGGTTAGATTCTCACTTTTTAAATCACTCGATAATTTTATATTCCAACCACAAAGTCCTTATTTATTTGTCCAGATTTGTTTACTGATCATCTCCCCTTTTTGCAGAGGTCTTAGAATCTTCTTTAAAATGTTCTTCCCGATCTTCGCAGTGTTGATAACCCCTTAATTTGTTTTCATAAGAATGCAACACTTCCCTTTTGTTAAAGTAGAAATGAAATAGCCAACTATGCACTTATTCTGCATGAATATGAATGCGTTCCTATAATTTATCACTGTTAATGTTTCTACCAGCCAGCCCCAAATTGATGTTATTTACACCTCAAGAAATTATATTTTTTGATTCCAATTTGTTTTGTATAAATTTCAAGTCATTTTAGTTCTCAGTACTGTTCCTTGTGAAGACACTTTCTATTTTGTCAGTCTGAATTGTAAAATTGTTACCCCTACTCTTTTCTAGCCTTAAACCCAGCTAATTATTCATTTTGATAAGTTCTCTAATTTTGCATGCATTCATGCATTATTCTTTCATGGCTACTAAATCTTTACATTTACTAATCTTCGCTTGCCCACTCTCTCTATTGCTTGCTTGAAGAATTCAATAAGGTTGGCCAAGCAAGATTATTCTTTTTGAAGAAGATTTTGACTGTTATAATTTTGATGTTCACCTGTTCCTCCATTATGTTCTTTACCCTAGTGAACACAAAACGCTTGAGTAACTCAATGGGTCAGACAGCATCTCTGGAATCCTTTATCTCCAGAAATGCGTTTGCCCGCTGAGTCCTTTTCTCCAGAGATGCTGTCTGTCCCGCTGAGTTGCTCCAGGTTTAACCCAGCATCTGCACTTCCTTTCGACACATTGTTCTTTACTCTAACAGGTACAGGTGCTCACTGACTTAAGTAAGGGTTACTTACTTTCCTGTCAACCCTTGAGTAAGTCAGATGTTATACGAGTTGGAAATGGAAGTGCGACTGCGCATGCGTAAATTTACCATTTTTACTGTGTGATACCAGTGGGAGACCATGAAGGAGCAATGACATGGAGACCATCAGTGAGCTCCAATGTGGAGCCCATGAGAGAGCTCTGATGTGGAGTCCATGAGGGAGATCCAATGTGGAGCCCATGAGAGAGCTCTGATGTGGAGACCATCAGGGAGCTCCAATGTGGAGCCCATGAGGGAGCTCTGATGTGGAGACCATCAAGGAGCTCCAATGTGGAGCCCATGAGGGAGCTCCAATGCAGAGACCACATGGGAGCTCCGATGTGAAGGCCATGTGGAAACATCTATGAGAAAAGCTGACCGGCTTACGGAAATGGACTGCATGCGCAGTAGTGCATTGCTGCTGAGACAAACAACTCGAAATAAAGCAGCGGGCTTAAAGAATTGCTTGCATATTTATGTATTTATTTATGTAATTATCCACACCATATACGTCGGGTAGTGCCTGTACTTTATTTCTCCAACAATGATGTTAACCTTTAGTTATATAGCTCTATAGTCCAAGGAGGACCCGTTGGGTCCCGTCCCTCAATGCACAATTCGGCGTCACACACGCACACACACTAACAACCCCCCACACACCACACTAACCCCCCCCCCCCACCCCCCCCCCCCCCTGATATTGTATTAATATTATTCACTCGCTCCTTTTACCCCATAGGATGCACCTTCGGAGAAAACTATGGGGCGCTGACCATACTCTTTCAATGTTTTTTTTTAATATGGAGTGATGCCACTGCAGAATGGAGAATGATAATTGGACTTAATAGACCAAAGGAGTAATTTCTGTGCTCTACGACACCGTGACTCCAACACTGTGACTCTCATTGTTAAGTGATGTATTTTGGGAGAGACAATAAGTGGTAAGGATACTGCTCTAAAAGACATTTAGGAGCAGTGAGTCACAAAGCAATGAAAGAGGCAAGGGAGGTTGAGAAAGCAGTTAACATGGCGTATACGAGTTTGGGCTTTATCCAAAGAAGCCCGAAGAGAAAGGTCAAGGTCACGCTAACTCTTTATAAAGCTCCGAACCAGCCTGAACTGGAATAATGTGTTCAATTCTGCTCACTTATTTATTGGAAGAAAGTCACAGCATTAGGGAAGAACCAGGAAAGATTTTAGAGAATGGATTCCTGGAAGAGGCCATACAGTTACACAGATAGTTTTGAGAGATTGGACTGGATATTATTTGCTGAAGGGAAGGCTGAGGGTTGACGATAGAAATATATACAATGATAAAGGGATCTGGACAGAGTGGATAGCGAAAGCAGTTTGCATTGGTGAACAGAGTCATGGACCAGAAGTAACAGGGATAATATAAAGGAAAGAGGATTACAGACAATACAAGGTGACATTTTTATTACACAGCATGGTTGTAATCTGGATGGTGCTGCCCGCAGGTGTGATGGGGGCAGGTGCCACTGTCCTTCAAGGGGTTTCTCCCTCCACCATTGCCTCCTCACCTGTTTCCATTTTCATTCCTACTGCTGATCAGGGGTTCAGAGACCAAGACTAGTTTTTTGCCTCAATAAATAAAGCATGCATTAGCTCTCCCACGGGACATATCTCAACGCCACTGATGCTGCTAACACTGAGCCGCTCGGTGGAGAACGCAGCTGTCCACCGTCAGGCTACCCATTGGGATTGGAAATTGGATAAATATATGGTGGCGAAAAATCCGTCAGGCTACAGAGAAATTGTCGGCAGGTGAAGTGAATGATTTGTTCTGGAGGAGAGCCAGTGTGGAGACGATGGGTTAAATGTCCTCCTGTAATATACACATTCTATGTTTCCCCTTTCCCTTCCTAACCAATTCTTCCCTCTCCTCTTGCAGTTATCTTTTACATCCATTCTCCTCCAGTTCACATGCTTTGTGCTCTACTTCATTTACAAATAGCCCTTCTGCTAGTTGTTCTTCGTTATATTGACTCACCTATGTTAAATATGTTGGCAGAATATGTCACATAATGTGTCATACTCTCAGATGGTTTAATTCAATATCTGTACCAAACTTGTGGTCTATTGTCCAGCTGCCCCTCTCCTTTAGCAAGGAACAGAAAGCCAATTAAACCACTAAATTACATGTCCCTGCTCCATATCTTGGAGACTCTGATTCCTTGCGGCTGTTTAAGACGGTAATGCTTTTGGCACAAGGGGAAGTGGCTCCATCAGTTGAAGTGCCAGGCTTGTTACTGAGCAGCTTGGACATGTCACGGAGTCCCATGGTGACTGGGAAATGATTGCAGGTGGCTGGACAACTGGAGATTGAAACCGCCATCTGCTCACTTTGGTAACTTGCAAAAGATTGTGGCAACTTCACGCCTCGCCATTTGACACTTATTTAGAAAGAGGACTTTAAAGAATGTCACTCTAAAACAATGACTTACCCACCATAAACATAGGACCTGACAATTATCTGCTAATTTAAGATAATCTATTTTCATTTCTATTTTCCATCAGGATATTGTTGTGTTACAATTTTCAATTTATTTCCTTATTAATATTGCTTTGAATTGCTGCCTTGGTGTCAGGGCTTGTCAAGTTAATTGGATCACTTGTTAATCTATAAAGTTCTGACCATTATGAAATTTCCAAAGGATAATTCTACAAAAGTAGAATTTCGCCCTTCAAAGCTGCGATGTATCATTGGTATACTCAGATCAATGCAAATGCATTTATTTTCACATCAAGCAACTTTGCACATTGGAATAAAGTGGTGAAAAAGTACCTTGCTCTTGTAATTGTGAGCTTGGTACTATTACAGAGCAGAAGGCAGACTAAATCACGTCGGAGCATGGAGCTCAGGATACATGGGGACCAGGGTTGGAGGGTACTGCACCGAGGAGTCCCGTATATCCTCTTCCTATCCCGGTTCACAGACTCGCCAGCCGCCTGCCAGTTTTGAGGGCTGGAGGAGTCTGTATTCCACGTGTATATGGAGTGTGTGAGGTTGCAGCCCCTGTTCCAATGTCTAAAGGGGCCGCTCCTTGCCTTCTGGCTGCACGTCACACCCACCGTCCTCATCACTGGACACCCTGTGATTCGGGGAGATGGTAGGGCTGAAGATGTCCTGATTGGGTTGCTCCTAGGCCTGGCCAAGCTGGCCATCTGCGAGTTCACGCGCCAGGCGGAAGAGGGCTCTGACTGAGCCGGCTGCCTGCCCCTTTTCCTGGGTTACATCATGCCCAGGTGGTACTAGAGAGGGACTGCGCGCTGTCCACGACTCCTCTTTTGGGATTTCCAGAACCGCTGGGCACCGCAGGGGGAGGAATCCTTACTAAGGATGGGAAAATAGTTGTGTAAGGAAAGTTTGTTTTACTTGTATTGTGGTGGTGGGTTTGTTTTGAATAACGCAGTATTGTACATATTATTGTCAATAGTTGAATAAATTATTATTGGTTAAAAATAAGATAGGAGTACAGCAGGACAGAGCACGGCTTTACGCTTGCTTGGACATAGATTGGACATAGATCATAGATGACATTATAAGCTATAGTTCTGCTGAGGCTGCAGGGTAAGCCACCTTGTAAAGTGTTGTGTGGAGGTCAGTCTAGGCCTGACATTATATTCCACCTATAGCTCTGCAAACATTTCGTAAATCCCAAATCCTAATGTGCTTTCCACACGAACCTGCCATCTGGATTTGACTGGGGTATTTCAAACTGCAAAATTACTGGAAGTGATGAAAAAAATAAACTGAAGCAGAAAATGCTGGAAACACTCAGCAGGTCAGGCTGCCTCTGTGGAAAGAGAAACAGAGTTAACTACTCAGGTCAAGAGAATTCCCCCTCCAAAATATGTACGATTGCATCATCTGAGAATACGAATGAAGCATTGCAATATTAAAAAGATATCCCATACTTTCACAGATTATTCATTGCATGTTACATTGTGGGCATAACCTTATAGTTTAGTTTAGTTTTAGTTTAGAGATACTAGACAATGCGGAAACATGCCCTGCAACCGTCTGCAACCGACCAGTGATCGTTGCACATTAACACTATCCTACACTCACTAGGGACAATTTTTTACACACGTACACCAAGCCAATTAACCTACATACCTGTCCCTCTTTGGAGTGTGGGAGGAAACCGCAGGTCTTGGAGAAAACCTACGCAGCCACGGGAAGAACACACGTAGTCGGGATCGAACCTGGGTCTCCAGCGCTGCAAGAGCTGTAAGGCAGCAACTCATACGCTGTGCCACCGTGCTGCCTTGTGATCAGTGAATGAACCACCATGCAATGTTAATGGTGTATACAATTTCTCGGTGATGTAAAACTATTATTTAGAAACAGATCACCGTAGAGAACTTGTACAAACTGAAAATGGTCAATGTTGCTTCCTAATAGCATATTCTGATTTTGATTTTGTTTTACTATTTCTAGCTATTTTTAATTTTGAGGCTGAGAAGGATCGACATCTCTCCCTATGCGTTGGAGATACTGTGCAAATCTTGGAAAAGTGTGAAGGTAACATAAAGACCGGCAAAAAATAAATAATAGCTCTATGGACAGTTATATCAGGAAGAAATGCAGCAGGGAACTCAATGGATTATTTGTTGTACATAACAGAAAGAGAAATGCATATTTTCTCAACAGATATAATAAGGAAAACCATCGGTTCCCTTACAATGAGGTGACGGCTGATCTGATCTTGGCCTCAAATCTACTTTTCTGCCTGTTCTTCATAACTTATCTATAACCAGTCTGAAGAAGGGTCTTGACCCGAAACATCACCCATTCCTTCTCTCCAGAGATGCTGCCTGTCCCGTTGAGTCTCTGGCTCAAATGAACCACCCATGCTATATGTTCAATGACACATCCTTCAAAGCTCTCCGAAATGCAGAATCCTGCTATTTCATGTACGTGTGGGAAAAATAATTTTCCCTCCATTCCCACCTTAAATGGCCAACTCCTTATTTTGAAAGAATGGTTCTAGGTACGAGATTCCATTCCCCGCATCGTCATCTTTTATCATCTCATGATACGTTTGCTAACATTGGTTAATCCAACCTGCACCAAATACCCCACACACAGAAGCAGACATCCATGGGAGTAGTCAGAGGCTTTGCTTTCAGTAGTAGGCAGGTTCACATATCGCGGCAGCATTCTCCCATGATCGGTCAACATTGATGATTGGCAAAAGACAGTTCTGTTGTTGGAAGACTCACTGAAGAGTCCACAGTCACAGTTTTAAAACTGATTAAAACCTTGCTCAATCCCATTCATTGCTCCTAGTTAAAATAACAATGTGAGAATTATAAATGTGCCAAAATATTGCTTTCCGGCCTCGTTCTGCGATGATTTGGACTGCTGGTCTGGGGGTGGGCCATCATCGTTCAGTCTGGAATTCTGTGAGTCAGTCCATGAAGACATACTCGAGTCAATTGTATATGTTATCCAGAATAGAAACAGGCTGTTCGGCCCATCATGTCCATGCAGGCTATCAAGCACCTATCTATACTAATTCTATTTACCTGCACTTGGACTATAGTGATCAGAACTGCCACATTACCAAAGCTTTTCACATTGTATTTCTTTATTTCTCCAAGCAGTGAATTAACTGCAAAACTCAACCCCCATCTCCAACAATGCAATTGTAAAAAATGTATTATTGTAAATACACAAATGTATTTATTCATGTATGTTATAATCTGAGTGGACGGCACACAACAAAGTTTTTCACTGTATCTTGTGACACGTGACAATAATAAATCTGTACCAATGCCAATACTTTTAGGGGAGGTTAAAGAAGTGCATAAGTACTTATAACGACAGTAGTTAGATGAAGCACCTTGCGGAGAGGGTTGTGTGGAGCACTGATATAGACTGTTGACAGCTGATTCTGTGCCCTGACTTTTGCCCATGTTCATCTTTCCCCACAGGTTGGTATAAAGGATGCTTGATGAAAAGCAAGTCACAACTGGTAAGGCAACATCATGTTGAATTTCAGCTATGGACTCTGTGTGCTGTTTCACTTTCTTTTTGAAGGGTTAAATTCCTGTGTTAATGAAATTGATCTACATTTATGCTTTGGTTTGATTCAATTATTAATATAACAACCTGGCAAAGGATTGCATTTAAGTAATACAGTGAAAGGAAAAATGGTTGCCGAGAGCATGAATTTCCAGCATTTCAATTACAACCAGGCTTGTCTTTGAACTACTTGTAAATCCTGTAATCTGGTTTGCTGAAACATGTAACCCTGTGGCAAACACGATGTGGTTGAAATTATCCCCTGTCCGTATTTTCCTTCCTCCATCCAGAGCTGATGTCCTCTGGCCCTCTTACTCAATTTGTGACTACATCAAAGCTCATCCAGAAACCTTAGCATTTCTCCAGTAATAATCTATTTTCATTCTTCCCTTTCCCACACTGCAAAATGTTCAATCTAATTTAGACAATGGCATTACAAGCTTCAATTTGGAGGACTTTGACTGCAGTTTTCATTTGTTTCCTGTAGATGGGTATGTTTCATTAACTGCCAGGCAAGGCATCAGGCAAATCTTGTTAGAATAACAGATTGCACTTTCCCCAGGTGACAAATGCCTGCTAAAGATTATACAAGACATATAGTCATAATTAAGAGGGCAAAATCTTCAGTAGAAATGTTAACCTCTAGCCTTCATTTACATAGCACATTTATAAACTGTATCTTATGTGATGTATACCCCGTCCGGTAGTTCTCATAACAAAATTACTTCGCAAACATTATTGAAACAGCCTTTCCAGCTCCAGGCAAATATCACTGCTCAACAGCAATGGAATCTTGAATTTCAAATCTCTTGACCTTTACAGTTAAAGTTGTGCTTGCGTTTTCTTTTCAAAATGTTGTGTTAAGATATCTCCCAATATGACAGAGCAACCTATCCTTCTAACTACAAATTGGGTACGATGTTGAATAAATCAACTGTATTTTGCTGACAGCTCCCATGTGTACAACCATGCTTTCAGTAACAGCACCCTTATATTCATATTTTTCAGAAAACTTACATGGAACCAACCATTCTAATGGGCCTTGAAAAGAGTATTGTCCTTATTTCATTTGAATTGACTCCTGAGTTACTCGGCATCAAAGCCATACGATCTTGTCTCCCAGCTAACATTTCATTATCGCCTCATGATCGTCATTCTGTTCCTGTGTTGTTTAGTTTAGAGATACAGCATGGAAATAGGCCCTTCGGCCCACCGAGTCCATGCTAACCAACGATCCCCTGACAGTAGCACTATCTAACATACATTGATACCAAGCCAATTTACTTGCAAACCTGTACGTGTTTGCGGTGTGAAAGGAAACCAAAGATCTCGGAGAAAACCCACGCAGGTCACAGGGAGAACGTACAAACTCCGTACAGACAACACCCGTAGTCAGGATCGATCCCGGGTCTCTGGCGCTGTAAGGTAGCAACTCTACCGCTGTGCCATCGTGTCGCCCCCAATATCTAAAAAAACATAAAATGTAAAAATATTAGTGATAGAAAAGTGATTTTATGCGACAATTTCAATGCTGACAATGCATCATGATGGGGAATCGAACCCTTTCTTCAGTATTTACTTTTGTAATGCTATATCAAAAAGTCATGAATGGCATAGACATCAGTGATTGCATCGCTAATTGAGACCTTTACTTTGCAGGGTGTTTTTCCAGCCTCATTCGTTCATGTCAAAGAAGCAATCAGTGAGAAAAGAGGGTATGAGTTAAAAATTAAATATTTTTATGTCACCATTAACACTTTCTGAAGCTTTCACTTAAACTGTTTGCAGAAAGGTGGTGTGTAGTAAACAGCTAATTAGAAAGACGGTGTACTGGAATGGATCATGTTATGTTCTCCAGAGATGCTGCCTGACCTCACAAGGTTTCTCCAGCACTTTGTATATTTCTTGGTAAATCAGCATCTGCAGTTCCTTATGTCTGTATGTTAATTTGCATGTAGGTTGCATTTGCTTTTGTTTGGAGTGCTCGCCCTACATGGAGATGGATTGATTAGAAAGTAGTGTATTTTGCTTAGAATTGTAATCGGCAGTTATGCTGCAGGGGCCAGTTATGCAATGAGATGGAGGGGTGGGGAGCCATCGATATCTATGGGCTGCAGCTTTTGACTGCAGTTTTCAGCAGTATCCATACTTCATAATGGAAGTGAAACCGACAAGTTTGATGGTTTAAACATTGACAATACAAATGCTGATTATGGAAATAAGCTTGCATTTAATTTGGCCCTGGTTTGATGAGATGCCAACTGATGCATCAGCCTTGAAACTTGCAAAATTGCAAAATGTACTCATTGCCAGCACTCTTAAATCAGGATTTTCTCTGAGTACCCGAGTAAGAAATATTTATCTCGCTGCGTATTTATTTATTTATCCATGAGTTAATGTATCCATGAGTCTATCTATCTATTTACTTGCCTATTCATTTATAGATGAGATATGTTGTCAACAACCAACACCTTTACCGTACATTTCTTCTTGACCCTGAACGGAGTGATTTCCATTGCCCTTTCAGAGGGCAGTCAACATCCCATTGGGTCTGGAGATTTGACAACACCATTACTGATACCAAATGTTCAATTCCAGATTCCTCTAACAATTTGGAGTTAGATTAAAACTCTTGCCTAGATCAAGGCCACAGGACTCTGCATACTTGTCCAATAACTTAACCACAATATTACCCCTTACTATTATGGAGTTCTGGTGGCTCACTGGGAAACAACTACCGGATGTATTGTCATGCCTCAGACATGGTTCAACAGCTATTATCTAAATTAAAGATAAACGTCTGCTACAGTAAATGGTCACGATCATATTAAAAAGTTATCACGAGGTCAGGTCAATGGTTGTGTAGTAAAGTATGGAGAAGAAGATCCAAATGTATGCAAAAATAAAACTGTGTAGGATCTCTAGTTAAGGAATTGTAAGAAAATCTTACTAAGCAGCACAAAGTGAATGGTTGAGATTAAACAAAGTGGTTATGAAGATAGGTTTGGAGGGCACCTTGTGACGTTTACTTGTTTGGATGTGCATCAGGCAAGTTCCTGCCAAAGGCACTGTAGACATTGAATGGATGAGTGAGGAGAATTGCTAAAGTTTGTGCATAAAAACATCAAGCAGCTCAAAGTAGAGGATTGAATTGAGTGCTAAATCTTTTTTGTGCCTGATCATTATAAAAAGAGCATCCAAAGCAATTAACTATTATTGGCAATTTAAAACAAATTAGGCAATTTGTTAGCTATATTAAAACAGTAGAAAATTATAATGGAAAATGATAACATGCAGGAAACAATAATGTAAAAATGCTGAGACTACACTGTCATGTCAATAATTGCTGGCTTTCCAGTGAAATAACCTTCTTTACCCTTCAGCAATTTTCACCCTTGGTTAATACAAACATATTTTGTTTATCAATGAAACAAATTATTTGCAATCATAGTCATGGAGTCATAGAATGATACAGTGTGGAAACAAGCCCTTCAGCTCCACTTGCCTACACCGGCCAACATGTCCCAGCTACACTAGTCCCACCTGCCTGTGTTTGGCCCATATAATTCCAATCCTGACCTATCCATGAACAGTAACGGTCTAACTTCTTCTTAAACATTGGGATAGTCCCAGCATCAACTATCTCCTCTGGCAGCTTGTTCCATACACCCACCACCCTTTGTGTGAAAAAGTTACCCCTCAGATTCCTGTTAAATCTTTTCCCCTTCACCTTAAACCTGCGTCCTCTGGTCCTCAATTCGCCTACTACGGGCAAGAGACTTCTGTGCATCTACCCGATTTATTCTTCTCATGATTTTGTATACCTCTATAAGATCACTCCTCATCCTTCTGCCCTCCAGGGAATAGAGTCCTAGCCTACTCAACCTCTCCCTATAACTTAGACCCACTACTCCTGGCAACATCCTCGTGAATCTTCTCTGTAGCCTTTCCAGCTGGACAACATCTTTCCTATAAAATGGTGCCCTGAACTGAATGCAATACTCCAAATGCGGTCTCACCAACATCTTATACAACTGAAACATGACCTCCCAACTTCTATACTCAATTCTCTGGCTGATGAAGGCCAATGTGCTAAAAGCTGCAGATAAAACAGTCTGGACATTTTCAGGATCTGCATGATTTGATTTCATATCTGCGGATTGACCCGAACCGGAACAGGTTCAGCCCTTCCAATTAGTGTACGATGTTCTTTGGAAATCTCAACCTAAATTAAAACAGCATCAAATTAATAACAGGTGGCGACATGCACAGTGGGCATCTTGGAAAAGAAGGGAAAATGAGGGAGTACAGAGAAGGTTCACCAGACTGATTCCTGGGATGGCACGACTTCCATATGAAGAAAGATTGGATAGACTCGGCTTGTACTCGCTGGAATTTAGAAGATTGAGGGGTGATCTCATAGAGACTTACAAAATTCTTAAGGGGTTGGACAGGCTAGATGCAGGAAGATTGTTCCCGATGTTGGGGAAGTCCAGGACAAGGGGTCACAGTTTAAGGATAAGGGGGAAGTCTTTTAGGACCGAGATGAGAAAATCGTTTTTCACACAGAGAGTGGTGAATCTGTGGAATTCTCTGCCACAGAAGGTAGTTGAGGCCAGTTCGTTGGCCATATTTAAGAGGGAGTTGGATGTGGCCCTTGTGGCTGAAGGGATCAGAGGGTATGGAGAGAAGGCAGGTACAGGATATTGAGTTGGATGATCAGCCATGATCATGTTGAATGGCGGTGCAGGCTCGAAGGGCCGAATGGCCTGCTCCTGCACCTAATTTCTATGTTTCTATGTTTCTATGAATACGCTGGTACACTTCAATGACAAGACTTGGATAAGGCTGACGTGACAAAGATCAATTGGGCTAAATTAGATTTAGTGTTATAAATTCCACTTAATTCCATGTAATTCTTTCTGCTGAAACCGCTTGAATAAATGTATTAATTTTGTGTAGTGGTTTGCAAAATGAAAATTGACACTAACAGATGGTTAACTCTGCAGTCAGTAGTTGCATGATCCTTGTCCCTGTTTGTTCATGGCGTGACGTTTTTTCCTTCCAGAAACACGGAGAATGTTTTCTCTGCTGAAATGCCACTGGTGCAGGAGGTCACCACCACACTGAGGGAGTGGGGCAACATCTGGAAACAACTGTATACGGTGAGAAGCGATCATCGTTTAAGTCGAAGATAGACACAAAATGCTACAGTAACTCAGCGGGACAGGCAGCATCTCTGGATAGAATGAATGGGTGACGTTTCAGGTTTGGGAGATTTCTTCAGACTGAGAGTCAGGGGAGAGGGAGACACCGAGATAAGGAAGTGTGAGGTGTGGAAACAAAACATGAAAGGGGATGAAGGTCAAGGAGAATGTAGAATAGATCATTGTTAGCTAGGGGAAGTTGACAATGAAGCATAGAGAGATAAAATGTAATCAGGACAGTCAGCCTGGGCAGAGAATTAGTAAGGGGGAGGGATGGATAGAGAGGGAAAACAAGGGTTATGGGAAGTTAGAGAAGTCAATATTCAGACCGCTGGGGTGTAAGCTGCCCAAGAGAAATACGAGTACTTGTTTTGCCCTTAAATTGAATAATTACATGGTTATTTCAGAGGGCAGTCAAGAGGCAACCCTTTATTCAGCTGGAGTCACATACATACCAGTCCTCTTGCAATCTTGACAAAGAGATTGCAGAGTGATCTCTCTTTGCGGAGATTGCAGAGGCTAGTAAATGTAGCCCAGTATTGCAGAGAGTTGGAGATGCAGCGCTGTTCATCACACAAACCAACGTCCTTCCCATTGACTCAATCTATACTTCAGGCTGTCTTGCGAATGCAGCCAACATAGTCAAGAACCATTTTCACGCCTGCCATTCCATCTTTTCCATCAGGCAGTAATACAAAAGCTTGGAAGCACGTACCACCTGCTTCAGGTATAGCTTCTTCCCGACTGTTATCAGACTACTGAATGGTCCTCATAAAAACTAGGGAGTGGTCCCAATCTTCCAACCTACCTCATTACTGACCTTGCACTTTTTATGTGTAACTGTAATACTAGAATATTGTATTCTGCACTCTGGTACTTTTCTCATTGCTTTTGTGTATGGCTTGTTTGGACTCATGTAGAGAATGATTTGAATGGACAGCACAAACAATGTTGTTCACATGTATCTCAGTACTTGTAACAATAATAAAACAATACCGGTATTATTATTAATCTAGGCAAGCTGGTAGTTTGAAGATCATCGTTACTAATAGTGACATCAATTCCAAGTTTGTTTCGAGTGAGATTTATATTCAAATTTAATACCTATAGAAAATAGACAATAGACAATAGGTGCAGGAGTATACCATTCGGCCCTTTGAGCCAGTACCACCATTCAATGTGATCATGGCTGATCATCCTCAATTAGTACCCCTTTCCTGCCTTTTCCCCATATCCCCTGACTCTGCTATCTTTAAGAGCCCAATCTGGCTCTCTCTTGAAAGTATCCAGAGGACCGGCCTCCACTGCCCTCTGAGGCAGAGAATTCCACAGACCCCACTCTCTGTGTGAAAAGGTGTTTCCCCATCTCCGTTCTAAATGGCTTACCCCTTATTCTTAAACTGTGGCCCCTGGTTCTGGACTCCCCCAACATTGGGAACATGATTCCTGCCTCTAGCGTGTCCAAACCCTTAATAATCTTATACGTTTCAATAAGATCCCCTCTCATCCTTTTAAATTCCAGAGTATACAAGCCCAGCCGTTCCATTCTCTCGGCATATGACAGTCCAGCCATCCCGGGAATTAACCTTGCGAACCTACGTTGCACTTCCTCAATTGCAAGAATGTCCTTCCTCAAATTTGGAGAACAAAACTGGACACATTACTCTGTCTCACTAGGGCCCTGTACAACTGCAGGAGGACCTCTTTGCTCCTATACTCAATTCCTCTTGTTATGAAGGGTCAACATGCCATTCGCTTTCTTCACCGCCGGCTGTACCTGCATGCTTACTTTCAGTGACTGATGAACAGGGATCCCTAGATCCCATTATCCTTCCCGTTATCCCAACTTGACACCATTTAGATAATAATCTGCCTTCCTGTTTTTGCTATCAAAGTGGATAACCTCACATTTATCCACATTCAACTGCATCTGCCATGCATCTGCCCACTCCCCAACCTGTCCAAGTCACCCTGCATTCTTATAGCATCCTCCTCACAGTTCACACTGCCACTCAGCTTTGTGTCATCTGCAAATTTGCTAATGTTACTTTGAATCCCTTCATCTAAATCATTGATATATATATTATAAATAGCTGTGGTCCCAGCACCGAGCCTTGCGGTACCCCACTAGTCACTGCCTGCCATTCTGAAAGGGACCCGTTAATCCCTGCTCTTTGTTTCCTGTCTGACAACCAATTTTCTATCCATGTCAGCACTCTACCCCCAATACCATGTGCCCTAATTTTGCCCACTAATCTCCTATGTGGGACCTTATCAAATACTTTCTAAAAGTCCAGGTACACTACATCCACTGGCTCTCCCTTGTCGATTTTCCCAGTTACATCCTCAAAAAATTCCAGAAGATTAGTCAAGCATGATTTCCCCTTCATAAATCCCTGCTGACTCAGACCGATCCTGTTACTACTATCCAAATGTGCCGCTATTTCATCTTTTATGTATGACTCCAGCATGTTCCCCACCACTGAAGTCAGGCTAAGTGGTCTATAATTCCCTGTTTTTCTCTCCCACATTTCTTAAAAAGTGGGATAACATTAGCTATCCTCCAATCCACAGGAACTGATCCTGAATCTATAGAACATTGGAAAATGATCACCAATGCGTCCACGATTTCTAGAGCCACTTCCTTAAGTACCCTGGGATGCAGACCATCAGGCCCTGGGGATTTATCAGCCTTCAGTCCCATCAGTCTACCCAACACCATTTCCTGCCTAATGTGTATTTCCTTCAGTTTCTCGTTCACCCCCGATCCTCTGGCCACTAGTACATCAGGAATATTGTTTGTGTCCTCCTTAGTGAAGACGGATCCAAAGTACCTGTTCAACTCATCTGCATTTCTCAGGAAGTGTATGGATAATTACATACAAAACACAATCATCATCTCAAAAAGCTTGCTGAGAACTCTGTAGTGACGTTTCACCATTCATATTGGCATTGAATGAAGATTGAACTGCTGGGACACTTTTCTCTTTCTGGGTGCTAAAGGGTGTTGGGCAGCTTGAATCACATGTCTGAGGTGCTAACACCTCTGATCGAAGGATGTGTTTCCGTACCTTTGTGATGAATCTCACACAAGTCAAGAGGGGAGGTTAGTGTGGGAACTGAAAATATCCAGACTGCAACTCCACAGGAACGTAGGAGAAGATCTCAGTCTCTGGAGTCTCTTCTGTCATTCAACTAGATATGAGCTAGTCCATCTCAACTTTATCTATCTGTCACAATTCCATAACCAGTACAATCTTTATGAACAAAGTTTACCAAGTTCAACTTTTACACATTTGTTTTTCAACTGTTTGCTATATTCCATACATTTGATTCCCGACACCATACCCGAACTTCAAATGGAATGCAGCATGTGTGATCTGATGTGTTAACACTGCTTCTCTCCCCACAGATTCAACCTGACCTATTCATTATACTCAGAATTGTCTGTTTTCATTTTGTCTAACTCTATAAATTCTTGTCCTAAACTAATAGTGACTTTTCAATTCTCCTAAATTCACTTGCAAATTTCCCCATCAGTTCCTTTAATTGTAAAGGGCCTATTTAGATGACAACCTTATTTTCGAATACTCTGCCTAGTTTGAGAAATGTGTCCAGCCATTTTAACCCTTAGCCTCAGCATTGTTCTGGTGAATAAATTACATTGTGGTAGCCCACAGCAGGTCATGCAGAAGATGTGGACTAAGAAGCAAATGGATCATTGACTTCAGGCCACCAAAGTCAGACCACCTTTAGTCAGAGGGTGGTGAATCTGTGGAATTCATTGCCACAGAAGGCTGTGAAAGCGAAGTCAATGGATATTTTTAAGGCAGAGATAGATTCTTGATTAGTACAGGGATCAGTGGTTATGGGGAGAAGGTAGGAGAATGGGGTTGTGAGGGAGAGGTAGATCCACCATGATTAAATGGCGGAGTGATGGGCTTAATGGTCTCATTCCGCTCCTATCACTTATGAACATGAAACCCATCACTTGTTGAATTCCTGGCAGATGTTATAGGCAGAATGAAAGGCTTTGATGTTAGGGTTAAAAATTCATGGTATTGCCTGCGCCATGAAAATATTATTTCTCGCATCAAAAAGGGAAGATATTTCAGAGTAATCCAACTTTCACTGTGAAGTCTTTGCCAATGTAATCACAGTGAGATTTTCTTCCACCGACCTTACACAGTTTAGTTCCAAACTTCTGACAGTGTAGAAAGAAAATTTAGTGACAATATTCAAGTAAAACTTACAGTGGGTTGGTAGCGCTAATGTTGGTGCAGATCTCCATGCAATGTATCTTTCAGTACAATCTCAAAGCCTGGAGAGAAGGTCTTGAAACAGTAAAATATCAGTCATAAATGGTAGAGGCTGGTGTAAACAAAATGATTCATACCTTTAACACTTAACCGGAAACAACATTGGTCAATGAGCACCGTGGCATTTGAAGTTGATAGTTTCAACTTTAGCAATCATGACAAACTTTGAAATATGTGTGACCTTGTTCGTCTTCCTCTATGGCTGTGATGTGCTGCACTGACACATGCTTGCTTCTGCAACAGGTCTAGTCCCAAACCAACTGTTGCACCATCGCTTTGGTTAGCAAGACCTGGCACTGTTGTTGATTAGGGTCAGTTTTTAATTCAGGTTGAACAATATTGCGGCATGCAAACAAGTAAGGACCCATGCATGATATCCAGATGCTGCTGGGAGTATGATCTTATTGATGGCGGAGGAGGTAAAGTAACCAGTCAAAGTCCTTGCTAGTAAATGCTCATGCAGATTCACAGATGTTGAGGAAGAGCTGAATTGGTCCTTGGTACTGACCTTGCTGATCAATAGTCGTTACGTGAACCCAGGAATCTGCCACATTAGCACACAGCAGTCAGGACATGGAAGGTAGACAAAATGCTGGAGAACCTCAGCGGGTGAGACAGCATCTATGGAGCGAAGGAAATAGGTGACGTTTCGGGTCGAGACCCTTCTTCAGTGGTTTCTTCTGCATATATTGAAGGTGGGTATTATTGATGTAGAAAGGGGAAACTAGGTCAGTAAGCAAGAGGGCATTACAGTGGAGTAGCTGGTAACTGAACTCTGGCAACCCAAACCTCTGATGCAGCCTGTTTGGAGTTTGGACATTTCCTTTGTGACCACAGTCTTTCCACGTCCCAAAGATATGCAAAGTGGTAGGTTAGTCGGTCACAGTAAATTGATGCAGGTGAGGATGGGCAGTAGAATCTGGGAGGAGTTGATGGCAAAGTGGGAAGAATAGATTTCAGGGGAAATTAGTGGTGGAACTGAGTTGCTCTCTCAGTGTCTATAGTGTCTACATTCAATAGTGTCATCCTCAGTAGCGTTCGCACCTATCTTTAAGCAAAATACCCTTGCCACCCATATGCCCCCCTGGGGTGATATCCCTTCATTTGATTGAGGGGGATCCCAATCAGACTTTGCCCCTCAATGTCCAGCTGTAGAAGGACCCTAGACAGTGGTCCTGGAGTTTAGTTTTAGTTTAGAGATACAGCGCGGAAACAGGCCCTTCGGCCCACCGAGTCTGCACCGACCAGCGATACCCGCCTATTCACGATCCTACACACACTAGGGACAATTTACTAAGCCAATTAAATTACAAACCTGTACATCTTTGGAGTGTGGGAGGAAACCAAAGATCTCGGAGAAAACCCACGCGGTCATGGGGAGCATGTACAAACTCCGTACAGGCAGCACCCGTAGCTGGGTTCGAACCAGCGATACCCGCACATTAGACGATGGGCTAACATGGCTGTGTTCAATGCTGAAAGAAGATATGGGGGGTGGGGAGGGGGGGAGGGGGGAAGAAATTGAAAGATATGATGATAGGCTATTGTGAGGGTAAGGAGAAGGACAGGGTGCAGTTGGGGTGAATGAAATGCCTTGTAACGCAATGCACTTGAGAACCGTGGCTCATTGTTAAATAATGTCACGAATCAGCTATATCAAGAGGGGAGGGATGAAAACTGTTGCTGGCAATATCGAGACAGATTAAACTTCATTCCAATCAACCCACATACAATCTGCTGAATGGTTTTCTTTTTGTACTTTGTTCTTCTGAATTTGGCATCCAGTGTTCTGTCATCTGTGAAGGTTATTCCTTTCTAATCATCATCGCTAATGCTTGTCACATCTGTTTTTCTAGGGAAATTGAAATGCATTAACCCCCTCTCATCTGTTCTCTCTGGGAGCAGTGTGAAAGAAGAGTTAAATAAAGGGTTGTCCTGCAGGGAAGTCATTTGCACATCACAGTCAAATTGTGGGGTAGTCAATACATTTTTTAACTACGAGCTACACACACAATATTTATTTCGCAGGTGATGCTGTTGAAATCAAATCTTTATGGCAGATTTTGTGGTCAAGCAGCACTCTATGAATTGGGAATGCTAGGTTCAGATGGTACACCACAGACTACAGAACATGATCTCTTAGCCCGAGAATAAAAATCAGCAGTTGCTAAAAATCTGAAATTAAACAGAAAATGCTGGGAAACACTCAGCTGGTCAGGCTGAATCCGTGGGATAAAACCTAACAAGTTTCAAGAAAGTTAAATATTTCTTGTCCCACAAAAAGATTTTGACCCAAATCTTTCCACAAAATGCTGGTGTGTACTGACATTTTCTGTTTGTGTATGTTTCAGCTCTTTGCACAAGTGCGTTGTATCCAGAGCTCAATTCACAGAATATCATTGGCTTCCCTGAAATGCCATTTTCAATATATTTCCAAAAATAGAAAGCATAAACAACACTAAAACTGTTCAAAAACACTTCAGCTATTCTCAGTTTCTATACATTCAATAGTGTTATACTCAGTAGTGTTCGCACCTATCTTTAAGCAAAACACCCTTGCCACCCATATGGCCCCCTGGGGTGATATCCCTTCATTTGATTGAGGGGGGTCACAATTGGACTTTGCACCCCAATGTCCAGCTGTAGAAGGACACTAAACTGTGGTCCTTGAGTTTAGTTTTAGTTTAGAGATACAGCGCGGAAACAGGCCCTTCGGCCCACCGAGTCTGCACCGACCAGCGATACCCGGACATTCACGATCCTACACACACTAGGGACAAATTACAAACCTGTAC
The DNA here is from genome assembly GCA_035221665.1 of Okamejei kenojei. Lineage (NCBI taxonomy): Eukaryota > Metazoa > Chordata > Chondrichthyes > Rajiformes > Rajidae > Okamejei > Okamejei kenojei. The sequence goes on along the minus strand of CM069141.1, from coordinate 64,775,014 downwards.
ATCTTTGGAGCGTGGGAGGAAACCAAAGATCTCGGAAAAAACCCACGCGGTCATGGGGCGCACGTACGAACTCCGTACACACAGCACCCGTAGCTGGGTTCGAACCCGGGTCTCTGGCACTGTAGGCACTGTAAGGCAGCAACTCTACCACTGCGCCACCATACTGCCCTTAACGGGTGTAGAACTGTGGGGGGATATTGCTAGAGAGGACTGACGAGATATTTTTGCTTGGTGAACCCAATATGGGACCGCTCTTGTTTTGGTTCAGGGTGAGTGACATTCACAAAGCAGGTAGATTCATTCTTGAAAAATGACTTTAAAAAAACAATGACTTATGCATTTGGCGATTATTTGTGACGGGAAAGATAAATATACTTGCAGGCCACAAGGACCTTATCTTGCTTCCGCCAATCAGTTGCCTGCCTGAAAATTGGTCAGCAGAACAGCAGCACTTTGGAATGGTCGGCGTGAGCTAGTTGGTCAAAGGGCCTGTTTCAGTGCTGTATCTCTCTATGATGTTAAAATTAAAAATAAACTGCTTATGGTGTAAATATAAAATAACAATAGAACAATAGCAAATTGTGCGGCACGGTGGCGCAGCTGTTGAAACACAGGTTCAATCCTGACTACAGGTGCTGTCTGTATGGAGTTGTACGTCCTCCCCGTGACCTGCGTGGGGTTTCTCCAGGATCTAGGGACTAGGGGAAAACAAATGGTCGGCACGGACTGGAAGGGCCGAGAGGGCCTGTTTCCGTGCTGTAATTGTTATATGGTTATATGGTTATATGGTTATATGATCTCCGGTATCCTCCCACACTCCAAAGACGTGCAGGTTTGCAGGTTAACTGCTTGGTATAATTCTAAATTGTCCCCGGTGAGGATAGGATAGCATTAGTGAGCGGGAGTCGCTGGTCGGCGCGGACTCGGTGGGCCGAAGGGCCTGTTCCAGCGCCGTATCTCTAAACTAAACTAAAAATGCTGGAGATACTCGGCAGGCCAGGCCACATATGTGGGAGAGGAAACAGGATAAACGTTTCAGGTCCGAGACCCTTCCCCACATCTGAAAAGGAGACATGAAGCTGCAGGGAGAGTGAGGGAGGAAGGGTGCGGTGTGATTAAGTAAACCGAGCTCTCAACAAGATTATCTGCTCACTGAGGGAATGGGAGACTATGAACAAAAGAACATAGAAGGTGCAAATGCAGAGCAGGATGATGTACTTGACAGGTCAGGCTTGGCATGCCCACCACAATCAGAGGGGGGGAAAAAGAGAAGAAGACCAGTGAGATGTCAATATCTGATCTGGACAGAGAAAACAAACTACCTGAAGTCGTAGAATTCACTACTGAGTTCAGAAAGGTAGTAATGTGCCCAGATGGAAGATGAGGTGCTGCTTCTTAAACTGGTATTGGACCTCATTGTGATGGTGTACAAGACAACGGACTCATCAGCCAGAGTGCGAGCCGGTGGAGAATTAAACTGATAGGCACCAGGAAACGCAGGAAATCCCCCCTTGTGGATTGAGCTCAGGTGTTCTGCAAAGCAGTCACCTTTAAACCATGGAGTCATCCAAAATGTAGATGGATGATTCCTTATCCTATGAACACGTTCCCAGGTTGTAGCATTATAGTAGCCTATTGAAGCAATATTAGTTCCGACCTTATCAACACCAGTTTTATACCTCTAATGTATCCATGCTCCAGAGCATATACTGTACAAGACAATCTCCACACAATGGGACAACCCACTCATCTCAGGGAGATAACTTTCCCAAAAGTAATACTATGTATGTTTAGGAAGGATGGGGAATAAAGTGTGCAGCGTAATCCAAGTCTGGTCTCACCAAAGCATTGTACATATAATTGCAGCACAACTGTCCTATTGCTGCATCGCAAGGCCGACATACCAATTGCCTTCTGAATTGTTTGCAGTGACTTTATGTGCATGGGCGTTTTGCAACTGGCACAAGAATGTACAGTGAGCAACTGAATCATCCGACCACAACTAGAGAGCAGTGCTGAACTACTATCTACTTCTTTGGTGACCTTTAGACTATGCTTGATCGGACTTTGCTGGCTTCACCTTGCACTAAACGTTATTCCCTTATCAAGTATCTGTACAATGTGAATGGCTTGATTGTAATCACGTATTGTCTTTCTGCTGACTGGATAGCAAGCAACAAAAGCTATTCACCGTACCTCGGTACACCTGACAATAAACTAAACTAAACTAAACTAAATACACCAACGTGTGCTAGCTTCTTACCAGTTTAATTTTTTTTTTAAATTCTTCACATCAAAGTGGATTATATCATATTTCCCCAAACGATACCCCATCTCCCCTTCTCTTTCTCACTCACTTAAACTGGCTGTGTTTCTTTGCAAACTGTTGTCTTCTCCTCACATCTGACTTTCCCAATAGTTTTTGGCTTCATTAGCAAACCACATTGAAGCTTCGGCCAAGTAATCACACCAACGCCTTTATTTCCTCAAACTGCTACAGATGCAACACAACTCTGATGCAATACAGCTTGGGTTGGCAACAGCTCTGACCAAAACCACAAGGAGTTGTAGATGTAGCCCAGTCCATCACACAAATCAACCTCCTCCCCATTAAACGTCTGCACATCACACTGTCCTGGGAAAACATAATCAAGCACCATTTACACCCCAGTTATTCCCTCTCCTTCCCTCTCCTGTCAGGCAGAAGATACAAAAGCTTAAATACACACGGTCAACCAAATTCAGAGCAACTTCTTCTCGTCTGTTATCAGACTTTCGAAAGATTACTGAGTATTGACTGCTTATCAGACCTCAGTATCAGTTTTGGAGATAGGAGTTGTAGTGATGGCTTACACCAAGGTTTCAGGCAGAAACTTGATGGATGACCATCAGGAAAGGGAGTAGGCAGAGAATCCAGGGATCCCCAGTGGCCATTCCCTTTCAAACCAAGTATACCTTTAGAATACAGTTGGGGGGGCGGGTCGGGTTGACCATCTGGGGAGAACTGTGGCAGATCATTTGTAGGGGGGGTGTATACAGTTGATGGCAAGGCACGTAACACTATTGATGTAAAGAGAAATCTTGAGGTCCAAGCCCATAACTCCCTGAAAGTGGCAACACAAATGGAAAAAAGAAGACATATGGTATGCATGCCTTCATCAGTCAGGGAGTCTTGTCGCAAATGTATAGGACTTTGGTTATTCTGCATTTCAGATATTGTGTGCATTTCTGGTGGCCCCATTACATGAAGGATGTGGAGGCTTTGGAGAGGGTGCAGAAAATGTTTACCAGAATGCTGCCTGAATATGAGGGTATTAGCTCGAAGAAGAGGTTGGACAAAGTTGGATTGTTTTCTTAAGAACATCAAAGTTTGAAGGGAGATCTAATGGAGATGTGTTCAATTTCAAGAGGCAATAGAGGCAGATAGGGGAGACAGTCAGAATTTATCTCCCCAGTTTCCCTGCTCAAACCCAGGTTAGAATTCAGTCATCAATAAAAATTAATGTTGCAAACGTGCGGCAAGTCAGACAGCATCTATGAAAAAAATGAACGGTTAATGTTTCAGTTCCAGAATGGAGGAAGAGAGAAAAGCAAGTTTCTTTTCAGTTGAAGAGAAGGTGGGAAAGGGATGAGTAGAACTGTGAGAATACCTCTGGTAGGATGAGACCATAAAATGGAGACAGTTATAGTAGCAGTTAGAAGAATATTATGCTTGAAGTTCACTTTGCATAGTGCTGTGCTGTGCTTGTATCTGACTAGCTCTTCTGCTGGTGAAAATATAAGATGGTGGCCAAAATCAACAAGCTCCCTAGCAATGTTTCTGAAGGAGAAAACTGGTTAAGTGAAATCGACACAATGCCGGCTACACTTTGAATGTATTGGATGGAATCTCAGAGAGACTATCTGTGTAAAAAGTGCCAGATCTGGACTATTAACAATTATAAGGTGCCTCTTAAGCACAAAAAGCACAGATCGGTTTAAAGGCTTATTAAATTATAATTTAATTATGAGAAGACTCAAGTTAAATATTGAATTTCATCCGCTGTCTCCATTGAAAATTAAATAATGTTGAGTTTGTTTTACCACAATGCTGATATTATCTTAACCTCAGAAAACTACACTCAGATATGTGGCTGGGCCAGATTGCTCTGGATTGTTATAATTTGGATAAAGGTGAAAGAGTGAGCACTTGGCCCTCAGATACTGATAATCTGTTTCAAAGTGAACAGTGTCTTCTCAGTAAATCCTTCATTGTGGACCCATTGATATTGCCTTTTGCCATAACTGGTTTGACAAATCCTAGGATGTTAACATCAATCAAGAGATTGCAGCCAGTGTGATTGGTTATTGGTTTGTAAAGGCTAATATATGTGATTTTGTTTTTAATATTATCACTGGGATGTTGGCATCCCTGGTAAAACTGTCATTAATAGTCCAATCCTAAATGTTCTTGAGAAGGTTGTGGTTGAGATGCCTTCTTAAACCATTGCTGCCCTTCTGATGAAGCTGCTATAATAATGCTGTTGAGGAGATGGTTACCAGATGTAGTTCAATGATAATATAGCAACGGTGATATATTTCCAAGATACGATGCTGAAGGAGAACCTTCCTTGTGAAATAGAGTTTTCACTCGAAGAAAAGATGGGGAATGGATTGAGTAGAGTCATAGAGTCGTACAGTGTGGAAACAGGCCCTTCGACCCAACTTGCCTACGCCAACCATCATGCCCCATCTCTGCTAGTCCCACCTGCTTGCGTTTGGCCCATATCCCTCTAAACCTATCCTATCCATGTACCTGTCTAAATGTTTCTTAAATATTGCGATAATACCTGCCTCAAATACCTCCTCTGGCAGCTCGTTCCACACACCCGCCACCCTTTGTGTAAATAAGTTACCCCTCAGGTTTCCATCAAATCTTACCCCCCTTACCATAAACCCATGTCCTCTGGTGCTCGATTCCCCTTCTCTGATGAATTTACCTGATCTATTCCTGTTATGATTTTGCACACCTCTAAAAGATCACCCCTCATCCTTCTGTGCTCCAGTGGAACATAGGGAATCTCTCTATCCTTGAAGAACCTGCAGGCAGTGGTGTTCCCATGCATTTGTTGCCCTTGTCCTTGTTTATGGTAGAGATATGAGTTTGGAGATGACAAGTGAATGGATTGCCTTTGGAGATGGCACATTCTGCGACCATGGTGAAGGGATTGAATAGTTACGGTTGCAGATTGCCTGGGCTGCTTTGTCCTGATGTTGGTCTTCAGTGTTGTTGGACAATACTCATTTTGGCAAGTGGATAACATCCTTTCATCATCCGGATTTCTGTCTGGCAGACATCAGAAAGAAATTACCTTCTCACATTGTGGATTAATTCAACGGAGGATACTCAAACTCAGATCTTCATCCGAGTAACACTATTTACGTTCCTCAGCAATGTCAAGGAGGGATGGTCAGACTTTCTAATGTGGGAAGTTGTCATTTGGGTCTTTTATGATGAGCATGGTGAATGCTACCTGCCATTGGACTGCCACTGCCTGAATGTTGTCAAGATCTTGCTCAATCCATTCGTTGGCGATTAGCGAATGGAATTGAATATTGTGTAATCATCAGAAAATATCCCCACTTGAGACCTTTCGATGCAAAGGTCATCCATGAAGCTATGGAAGATTGAGCGTAGAACACCCTCACCATGTGACTGGATCATGGGGCTGGGATATTTGACTCCAACAACTAGAACCATTTGCCTTACAGAAGGTACGACTCCAACATTGGAGCGTTTCCTTTTGATATCCAATTGATTTCAATTTTACCAGACCTCTTAACACCAAATGTGGTAAAATGCAGCCTTGATATCAAAGGCGATCATCTTTGCCTCATGTCGAGAAGTCAGCTCTTTGGCCCAGGTTTGGACCAAGGCTGCGGTGAACTCTCGAACCTAAGCTGGGCAACAAGTTTTTGCCGAGTTCATGCCACTTTTTTGCACTGTCATCTTTGGCTTTTATCACTTTGTCGATGGTTGAGGATGATCTGATCAGCCAGTAACTTACTGGATTGGAGTTGTGCTGCTTTCTGCAGAGTGAGGGAAAATTCAGACGGTGAGCTGACAGATTGTAGGGTTCTGTCACTGATAGTCCCCAGCACCTCATTGATGCTCAATTCTGAGCTGCCAGGTCAGTTCTGAGTCTATCCCAAATTCTCATGCCTATGGCACCACTCAGTCACACCAAGGACGGAGGACATCCTCATTTTGAAGACTGTCTCCAAAGGACTGTGTAGTGGTGACTCTGAACAACGCAGCCATGAACAGATGCAGTTGTCACAGATAAATTGGTGAGGGTGAAGTAGACTTGTTCTCGAACAAAATACAAACTGCTGGAGGAACTCGGCGTCTGTGGAAGCACATGGATTGTTGATGATTCGGGTCAGGACCTTGCATCAGAACAGGTTAGTCCTGATGCAGGGTCTTGAGTCGACATGTTGTCAATTTCATTATCTCCATAGATGCTGCTCGGCAGCAGTTCATTTTTTAAAATCAAATTCAAGTACCTGCAGTCTATTGTCTCTCCAGTTTTATTCTGAACTGGTTTCCCTCACTATCATGCACAGATGTGGACTTGAAGCTACTGTATATCCTCAGCCAGTATAGGGAGTGATGGTACTACTTGGTGATAGGCACTGGAATACCTATCCAGTCTCTATTATGTACCTCTGTTAGTTGTTCCACTCTTACATAGGGGAGCACGGATTCATCAACTGGGAAGAGCAGCACATGGCGATGTTTGACCTGATGTCATGAAGGTTGGAAGATCTGGAGTCAGTATTTTTTGAGGATTTTGTGAACATATCATTACTGACAAAAGAAAATATAACTTGCTCATATATTTGTTTCCAAATAGTGAACCTGGCACTGTTTGGGGTGATGGTGATATTGAAGAATCATCGCATTGGAAATTGAGTTGAAACTGACAGCCTCATTTTCTATTAATCTTCTCTGGACAACTTGCTCTTTGTGCAATCTATTTTTTTTTTAAATAATGTATCTGATTCAAAGTTCTAAATTTGCAGAGAGTGAAATCAGCAGTGACAGTTTTTGCAATCCACATACTATTCTGGTTATAGTGGTTATTTTTGCAATCCACATACTATTCAGCTCCTCTCGCACAGCACAAGACAACAACTCACATTTTACTCGCAATTTAAAATATTAATACTCAGAAATTGGATTCTGCCCTTTTCCGTTGTGCTATTTCGGTGTGTGGCTGAAGAAAAAATACACCTCATCTATCACAAGATAAACCTCTCAGACTGTAGCTCACCTGCTCTGTCCTGATATGAAAATCTTGTAAATCTGACCAGTTCATAATTTGTCTTCATCATTGCAGACAAAGTTACTCCTCGTGGAAATCTCCATGGCAACCTTCTTCCGTGGCTGCCAGTTCTCACCCTCTCTTCCCCATCAAGAACGGAGTACATTGCATGTAGAACAAGTGCAGCTCACCAGTGGTGAATGCTGGTTGACTTGATCGGTCCTTCAAATGAAGTTGTTTCTGAGTCTTCACAATTAGGTTCAGGGTAGTTAAAGTGAACAGGGAGTGGTCTTTGATGGAAAATTGTGCAGATGATGTTTTGCTAGGACTTTGCCCACAAGACGGATGTGGAAGCGAACATGAAACCCTTGCAGATAAATGAGGATGATATAATCAACAGGTGATACAAGGAATGTACACAAATTTGCATTTTTTTAATGTTTCAGTTTAGTTTATTGTCATGTGTACCGAGGTACAGTGAAGAGCTTTTGTTGCGTGCTATCCAGTCAGCAGAAAGACAATACATGATTACAATTGAGACATTTACAGTGTATAGATACAGGATAAGGGAATGACGTTTAATGCAAAGTCCGATCAAGGATGGTCCGAGGGGTAGATAGTAGTTCAGCACTGCTCTGGTTGTGGTAGGTAGGTCCAATTTTCAGCAGGAAAAGACTGTTTATCTTTGGAGATGGCGATAGACCCATCCAACATAGAGTGTCCATTGAGACACTGAATTGCTGGTTCTCTGACATAACTACTATATTATTCATTACAATTACAAAATCAATGCAAAAAGAGAGAACAAGCCTTTTTCCGCCCTCCCATTCACACAGGTCACTGAAAGTGAACAATAGAGATGTCTCATTGGCAGGGGGATTCAACGGTTTGGTCACAGATACATAACTGGGACAGGATGGTATGTCACCAGGTTTCATACTCAGTTGACACTGATTAATTAACACTTTTCCCTAATTAAGGTTCGGAAAGAAGAAAAGATTCAAGCAAGTCCGCACCATGATGTTTGAATTGATGGAATGGCGATCCCAGCTGCTTTCTGGGACACTGCCAAAGGATGAGTTGAAGGAACTGAAGCAGAAAGTCACTTCCAGAATAGATTATGGAAATAGGTATGCAAAAAGAACTCATTAACAATGGCACAGTTGAAGCCAGTGTGTTATCCTTCAGGTGGATAATTTTTAATCTCACCCCTTCTTTTCTTTCTTTCTCTCTTTCGTTTTTTCTTTACCTCTTTCTTTCTATTTCTTTCTCTCTCTTTCTCTCTCTTTCTCTCTCTCTCTTGCTCTCTTTCACTCTCACGCTCTCACTTTTTTTCTTGCTCTCTCACAATTTTGCTCTCTGTCTCTATCTCTCCCTCTCTCCCTCTATCTCTCCCTCTCTCCCTCTCTCCCTCCCTCCCTCTCTCTTCTGTTTCTCTCTTTCTGTCTCTCTCTCTGTCTCTGTCTCTCTCTGTCTCTCTCTCTCTCTCTCTCTCTCTCTCTCTCTCTCCCCTCTCTCTCTCTCTCTCTCTCTCTCTCTCTCTATCTCCTCCCCCCCCTCCCTCCCCCCCCCCCCCCCCCTTAGAAATAAGTATATTTTCTCCCTCTGGTCTATTGAATGGGATAGGTTCAAGCAATACAAATCAGCATGTTCTGTGGATGGTTTGTATTGTTCCCCAGTCTTCCTCTTCGGGTCTGGGTGGGTGCCTGGGTTGAATATCAGAAAAGCTTTCCAGAAGTTTACAATCCTTTTTTTTTTAAATCAGCTAAAGTCGAAAATCACCTTAACCTCCCAATCTAGCGTACTGCATTTGATGCTCCTGTGGACACGAAATGCAAAGTCTAGATTGTCTGTCCTCGTTACAGAAAACTTCCAATCTGTACCGGTGACCCTGAGCTTCCAGCTGCCTATCATTTTAACTCTCCTTCCCAGCCCCACTCTCATCACTTCTTGTCCTTCTGTTGAATTCCAATATAACCCAATAGTTTGAGGAGCAGTATCTCATCTTTGAACAAGTCACAATACAGAACTTGGGACTCAACACAGAATTCATCAATGGCTGCATGAAAAGTCATCAATCTCTATAATTTACTATCTCTATCTCTCCATCTATTAAGGATTTCCAACACTTTTTTTCTTTAAGATTTCCAATCGCCCTTCCAGTCTCCAGTCTCTGCCCTCTCCCCGATTTTGATCCAACTCCTTCCCTTTACCTGTCCATGCCAACCATTGTACTGGCCTATGATTCCAGCACATGCCCACATTTGGTGCATTGCTTTCTATGTTTTAACCATCGTTTATTGTCTGTGCAGAATACTGGAACTTGACCTTGTGGTCAGAGATGAGAACGGCAATATTATGGACCCGGACGTGACGAGTGTCATCAGCCTATTCCACGCTCACGAACAGGCCACAAAGCAAATCACCGAGAGGATAAAGGAAGAAATGGTAACCATAATCTTTGCTGCATGGTGCATAGTTCATCTCAGGATGGGCACTGTAGTCCATGGGATATATGTTGGAGTTCAAGTAGATTATCATGTCCATCTCTGGGTGTTGTGCAAAGAACATTCAGCCAATGAACCACAACACATGGACCGGAGGGAGTAAAGAGATTCTCCATGGAAGAGAAAATAAAAAGACTAACAATAGTGGCTAGTGGAGGCTGAATAATCTAGCAAAGGAACAAATAGTGATAGAACTACGTTAGGAAGGGAGGAGTGGGGGTTAAACTTCGAGTGGACATTTGAGGAGTTTAGTTTAGTTTAGTTTAGAGATACAGCATGGAAACAGGCCCTTGTGCCCACCAAGTCCGCGTCGACCAGTGCTCGCTGCACACTAACACTATTCTACACACACTAGGGACAATTTACAATTATACCAAGCCAATTAACCTATAAACCTGTATGTCTTTGGAGTGTGGGAGGAAACCGACGATCTTGGTCACGGGGAGAACATACAAACTCAATGTAGACAAGCACCCATAGTCGGAATAGAACCCGGGGTCTCTGCTGCTGCAAGCACTGTAAGGCAGCAACTCTACCACTGCACCACTGTGACCTCTGAGTTATAACATCGGATCTGATCACTCGGTCAAACATTTGAGGGGAAAAAACAAATTTCTTCCCCTTGTTTCCACAGTCCCAGAGTCAATCGGACAGCTGCACCTTTGCCCGTATGGCCTCTTCGCCAACTCACGGCCTGTACGTGTTTGTACGAAACTTTGTGTGTCGCATAGGAGAGGATTCTGAACTCTTCATGGCTTTGTACGATCCACAGAAACAGTCAATTATCAGGTGAGTCAGCAGGTAACCTCACAGCAGCTGTGATTTGGGTACCAATACTTCATCTTAATCACACTGCTTGTGAGGAATCTACTTAACCTCTACATCTACCTCAATAAAATCCTTTACTTTAGATAATCAATCAAGTAAGTTAATTCTAAATTGTAATGAGAAAAGAAAGTTTTCAGGCTATACTCTTTGACATGTTCCTCTAGGCGCATGAGTGTCTTAGAGTTAATTAGACAGCACAAAGTGGGCCCTTCAACTGACCATGGTTCCCATCTATACCTATCCCTACTGCCCACAATAGGACTGTATCTTTCCATGCCCCGTTTAAGTTTCCATTTAAATGGCCTGTGAACACAATAGTTTGCCTCTTTCCACCACCTCCACTTGAAGCATGTTCAGATATCAACCACTGTCTCAGTAAAGAGAATTACCCTTCAGATCCCCTTTCAAACTTCTACCTCTCACATAATACCTATGTCCTTGTGTTTTTCAGTACCCATACCAAGGGAGGAAAAGTAACCATCCACCCTGTCGGTACTTTGTGCATGATTATCAGCTCATCCCTCAATCCCTTTCACGAGGCTCAGAATATGCAGTCTCGTCCCTAACTAAAATCCTCCAAACTAGGCAACATCCTCGCAGATTTCTGCTCTCTCAACAATGCAATCCCATTCTATTTTCCTGGTGAATCTGCCTTCTGGTTTCTGAGCTGGGCTGCTCATATTTCTGGGTATAATGATGGTGATGGGTGGGGAAAACCAAAACATTAGAAAAGAGGACACGTTACAGACACTGCTCATGGGTGTTAGAGTAGATAAGGTTGTACATTTCTAAACTGAATGTAGTAAGGCATGATGTAAGAGAGGGGATGATTTCTAATTGTGTACCATTTGCATCTGACTTGAAAACACATTAACAACAACCATTAATTGAGGGGCATGGGCACAAGTTTCAGGGATCTGTGAACTAGTTCATAGCTTGAGGCATCTACAAGGCAGCTGATGTACAACACTGTGCTATGCCATGAACAGATTTATTAAATTAGCCTTGTTTCACTTCTCCCTCTCTTCTAGTGAAAATTATTTAGTGTCGTGGGGAAGTAAAGGACTCCCAAAAGAAATTGACATGCTGAACAACCTGAAAGTTGTGTTCACTGTAAGTATTAAATTGTATCATAGAATAATGTAGCTGTTCTTTAAGGACAGGTTCAACATCGACAACTGAGAAATCAGAGAAGCTTTGTTTGTTGGCTTTGAATAGGTGCGCTATGTAGTGTAACAAGTAATTGAGTGGAAAGAGTTTTGTTTTGGTTTCAATTCGGGATCCAGGCGCTTCCCACAGGATTTATTCAGCATTTATTGCCCATCCCTACATCTGGCAAGGTGGCACAGTGGTAAAGCTACTGCCTTACAGCTCCAGAGACCATGGTTCGATCCTGACTGCGGGTGCTGTCTGTGCGGAGTTTGAACGTTCTCCCCATGACCTGCGTGGGTTTGCTCCACGATCTTCGGTTTCCTCTCACACTCCAAAGACCTACAGGTTTGTAGGTTAATTGGCTTGTAAAAAAATTGTCCCCCAGTGTGTGTAGGGCAGGTGTTAATGTGCAGGTGCGGAGACCATTAGTCGGTGCAGACATGGTGGCCTGAAGGGCCTGTTTCAGCGCTGTATCTCTAAACTAAAATTTGCCCTAACGAAGGTTACGGTGAGCAGCTTACTTGAACCGCTGTAATAAGGGACCATCAAAACATTTCTACATCAGGTCTGTGGCTACCTGCAGTCTGTAGTCTTCCGACAGTGTTGTTCTTGCTGCCCTGAGTAGAAGATGTCATGGGTTTGGGAGGTGCTGTTGTAGTAGCCTGTCTCAGTTACAGCAACGAATTTTGTAGCTCGTCCACACAGCAGCCAATTTAATGCTGGTGGTGGAGATAGTTTTTTTTATTTTTTTTTAAATATTTATTTTATTAGAAGCAATTATACAAGAATAAAGCAGTCGGCATGAGAGTTATACAATTTTCGTAGAGCTTCATTTTTAACCATTTATAAATTGACACATAAATCGGAAAAAAAAGGAGAAAAAAGGAAAGAATGAAGAATGAAGATGCAAAAGAGAGAGAAGAAGACCCCTAAACTACCAAAGAGGTGCAAGAAGAAAAAAGAGAAAGAAGAAAAAAATAAACTGAGATATGCCCCACTGTCCTCCCCCCCCCCCCCCCCCCCCCCCCCCCCCCCTCCCCGCTCTCACCCATCCCAAGCATTGGTTTTAATTTGTGTTGAACCATTCTGTTGTTGAAGAAATTCAGTGAAAGGAGACCATCTTTTGGAGAATTTGTCTACTTTATCAGCCAAAGCAAGCCTGATTTTTTCTAAATGTAGTGTCTTGGACAATTCAGTAATCCACGTCTTCACTGTGGGAATATCTTTTTCCAGAATTTGAGTATGAGTTTTTTTCGCAGTTATTAAGCTGTAGTCAAGGAAACGTCTTTGAAATATCGTTAACTTAGAGCAGGCCTCTGACTCTAAAATTATTAGTTCTGTATCTGATTCCAGTTTAATTTTAAATGTTTTAGAGAAGATATCGAATATTCCCATCCATAAGTTTTGTATCTTTATACAGGATGCAAAGGAATGGGATTAAGGTAGCTTCTTGGAGGTGACATTTATCATAAATAGGGGAGACAGTTGGGAAGATCTTATTCAATTTAGTCTTTGAATAGTATAACCTATGCAATATTTTGAATTGAGAGAATTAATGTTAAAATTCTCTGTCTGTGGTGAGTTGGGTGACCTGGGCCCAGACAACGGTTGGAGCGTCAAACTGGAGTTTGATGATCGTGGGCCAGGAAGCAAGAGATCACTGACTGTATCCTGCTCATAATTACCATCCATTTGCCCTTTTAGTAATTGTGTGAGATGGCATGCTGGACTCAGTGGAAAGCATGGTCTTATTAGGGTGATCTTGTGAAATTCATTGCCTTGGGTCAGGAATGTAAATAATTAGAAGGTTAATAATTAGAATAATAATAAGAATCGGAACCTGCAGACAACAGGCAATTATAATGATAACATTATAATATTACACAGTGATGAACCTGAGATTTAACAACGCCTGCATTCAATATTAAATCACTTTAATAACACATGAAAGGTCTGTTAACAAGCAGGCCATTTATTTAACAAACTGTAGTTGAATAAGGTCAATGTATTTGGATGAGCTTGTTCATATTCCCAATTCAATGGTTCAATGATACTTTCTGGTCACATGTACTGAGGTACTGTGAAATTATTTTTTATTTGTGTACAGTTCAGAAAAACTCTTACTATGCATAAGCACAATCACAGGAGTGTAAGATTACACCGAGGCAGTATGCAAGAGACACCTCGTTTCCAGCACCATCTTGTACTCTTCAAGTTTTGATTTAGTTTAGTTTCGAGATACAGCGTGGAAATAGGCCTTTTGGACCACTGAGTGTCGGTCAACAATCCCCACGCACTAACACTACCCTATATACACTAGGGACAATTTATAATCATACCAAGCCAGTTAACCTACAAACCTCTACATCTTTTGAGTGTAGGAGAAAACTGCAGATCCTGGAAACAAACCCCATGCAGGTCACGGGGAGAATGTACAAACTCCGTACAGACAGTACCTGTAGCCAGGATCGAACCCGGGTCTCAGGTGCTGTAAGGCAGCAACTCCACCGCCGCGCCACCGTGCTTGCCACTGCTTGTTGAAAATGTTAGAGTCTGATGTGCATTTTGTCTGTGAATGGAACTAAACATCGTACAATCAAAAGCAAACATTGCTGCTTCTGATTTTATGAGGGAGAGAAAATCATTGATGAAACAGGTAATGACGTTTGCATCCAGGACGTCACAAGTACCTCCAGTAGTGTTCTGGGTCTGAGATTGTAAACCTACAATACCACAATCACCTCCAGGTTTGGCTGCAGATCGGGGACCAAATTTCTCCTGATTCTCATTCAATCTATTTGTGGATCTAGATGTAAATTGCTGACTTGTGCTCAAGAGCAGTAATTAGTGACTTACCTTTGGTATTAAATTATTTTGCCCATGTTTGAGCCATTACTGCAATAAGGCTCAGGGATAGTAGAATACTCCATAACTGCCTGGAAAATTACAGCTTCAATTGCACTTCTCAGTGCCTTAATAATAACCCAATTAAACATTACCTTATAAGTTAATTCCTTGGAGAACCCATGCGACGAGTAGGAATTGGTGAGTTAGTGCAGGTTTGTAGCACTCTTCCACTCCTCTGTGAGTGATGCTGTTGAGTATTCGTCAAGAACCATATGTACTGGGACCAGAACAATGAAATTCTTGCTTGCTTTACAAGCAGATTAAACACAACAACACAACAAACAAATATACAATAGGTTATCAGTTATTTAGGCAAACCAGACTGTGATAGTGCAAGACAAAATATGTAAGGCAACCTTAGTTGTACAAAAGACATTGCTAATCAATGCTGAGGGATGCTTGTGGTTAGGGCTGTGCAGGATGGTTTAAGATGGTTATTGGGAACAAGCTGTTCATGAACCTGGAGGTAATGGTTCTCACGCTACTATACCTTTTTACTGATGGCATCAGCTAGATGAGATCATGGCCAGACTGGTACGGGTCTTTGATGATATTATCTGCCTTCTTGAGGCATTCTTGTATAACTATCATTTGGAAATAATCTGGTTTTACTTGCAGTGAGTCAGTATCAACTTCTAATCTCAATGCTCTTAAAATTATTTTCTGTAGGATCTAGGAAACAAGGATTTGAATCGGGATAAAATCTATCTGATTTGCCAAATTGTTCGAGTTGGGAAGATGGATCTGAAAGAGACAACCCAGAAGAAATGTACTCAGGGGTTAAGACGACCCTTTGGAGTGGCAGGTAATGAGTAGCTACACAATGTATTGTGGTCCAACATTGCTGACTGGAATTAAGGCAGAGTGGCCAGTATGATTTATTGTGACTGAAACAATGCTTGGCTTAGATAAGATGAATGAGAAAACAAAAAAATACAATAGATAATATTGTTCCAAAGAGATGATTCAACTGTAAACAGCAGGTTAACCTAACATTGGAGATTCCTGTGAGCAGAGTGGTGGAAAAACACATACAGTTATTATGATTAATTTTCATCATATATAAGGCAGCAGTTACCTGCTACACTATCATGCCAGTTGCATGCTTACATTAAAAAAACAAATGGAGATTTAATCCAATTTGGGTAAAGATTTTTATTCCATCTCTCAGGCCTGTAAAGTGTCGCAGGAATTTAAATGCCGTGATATAGATGCTTCGGACATTTGATGAACACAATTATTTATAATTGATTTCGGATTGGATTTATTTTTGGATAGGAAAGAGTTGCACAAAACTTTATCCTTCCAGATATTTGCCTGGGGTTAGAGACAAAAAGGCCTGCTGATGCTGCTCTCTGGAGTTTAAAAAAATAGTTGTTGGCGAAACTCAATTGGCCATGCAGCATCTATGGAGGTAAAGGGACAGTCAACATTTCAGAACAAGACTCCAATGGCTCTCAAACTAAAATATTGATTGTTTGCTTTTAGTTGATGCCTTCTTGAGGTAATTTAATTATTTGGCTTAGGTCTATGTTTGACAAGTATACCTAGATTATGATAAAAATGAACATGATGGAATTATTTTTTTTGGTGTCAGTCCTTTCTAATCTAAATTCCTCTATTTTTACTCAGTAACTCAGGAACATGAGTCTAAGGGTTTACACATTGTGACAATAGAGAGTTACATCACAAAGCTTAAAATGTTCTTCTTTAAAATAATTTCCCATTGTCTATATTACAATTTAATCTATCCATTGTACAAAAAAGACAATTTGTTTTCTAATTGGCTCTTTCAATCAATAAAGATTACATTGTATTTATCTGTCCCTGAGCAGATTGCTTACAAAATGATTCATAAATTATAATTGTCTTGTCACGTCACACATTTCTCAGTGTATTTCTACAAGTAGAGCTTGCACAGAACCCAGCGTGTGGAACATTTCAATAGGTTCAAGTTAAGCAACTAAAAAAATCATGTTAAGCGTAACAAATTAATCTATTGATAGCTCAAGGAAGCGCAGATTGGTAATGGTCAAGGTTAACACTAACATAAGGAATCATCAACTCAGCTCATGATGTTGATCTGTTGGATAATGAAGGCAAGTAGATTGGAACCAACACATTGGATAGCTTTGGTAGATGCAGGTTACTTTTGGAGAGACGAATAATGGCCAAGTGGATTTGGACATCAGTATCTATTTCATGATTTATTAAATTGACATAATTTCAAATGAGCAGCATATTTTCGAGTTATAGATTTTCCTAAAACCTTTCCTAAATGACATTCCATGCAAAATGTAATACCTAAATGCGATACTATATGGACTTACAATGCAATATGTTAACGTCTTATTTAAATACTGCTGCCTACACTCTCTCGATATGAAAAATATATTGCCTTCTTTTCAAAGCTTTTGTTAGTTCTGCCACCTTGCTGTTACATTTGTGTTGCTGATTTTCTCTTCCGAGCCGCAATAATTAGCAATTTTCAATATTACTTTTCATTTACAGTCTTTTGTCCCATTACACAGTAGGTGTAAAACTTTCTGAAAAACATAATTTGTACAGCGCACAACTTGTCCAGTTGCAAAATACTGGTAGTAGTCATTCAGCCAAATGAATTCATGATGATACTTTCAAAGAGCATTGCAATTGTCTCTCGACATGCTTTCTTATAGCCCTCCATTTTATTTCTCTGGAAGAGTACAACATATTTTCTGATACATATTTGGTATCCATAACCATTGCCCACCAACCAAACATTCCTTCTCATGCGATATGCTTGAGCAGGTCAATCTTAACGATTCATTGCATAAAGTAATCTTTTCTCATGTTGACTTTGATTCAATTGAGAAACAGTCTTAAATCAGCTCCCTCTGGTTATTGACTTTTCACCTGGAAACTGACTCTTTATTTTCAATCCAGTTGAGTTAAGATTTTTGTCATTTGCAAAAATACAGTGAGGTACAAATACAATGAAAATGTTACTTGCAGCAGCATCACAAGCAGATAAACTCAGACAACACACACAAAAAAAATCAGATTTATACACTAAATTCATATTAATTCTGCAAGATAGTGAAAAGAAAACAAAGACGGCAAAAAACAAGGGATTAGCACTTCAACTCCCCCTCCCATTCACCGCAAAGGACATTGAATTTCTATAAACAGCCCTCGGCCCTGGCATTCCCTCCATCTCTAACTCCCTCCCCACCCCAGTCGCACCAATTTTCACACCACAAACAGCTTACAATTATCATCGATACTGCATCACCGTCTATATCTAGTGACCAAAGAAGGGTCTCGACCCGAAACATGCTGCTGCACCCGCTGAGATACCGGCAAAAAACAAGGTATTAGTGCAATGCACAATTAGAAATAAAAGGCCATGGTAATGTGGTCCATAGTGGTCCGCTTGTCGAGGTATGATTAGGGCTGTGCAGGTCAATACAAGACCTGATAGTTGCAGGAAAGTAGCGTTTCATGAAACTGGTGAGCAACTATCAGCTTCTGCACCTCCTGCCCGATGGTAGCAATGAGACAAGGGCTTTACCTGGATGGTGGGGATCCTTGATGACGGATGCTGTCTTCCTGAGGCAGGATCTCATGTAGATGTTTTCCATGGTGGAGAGGGATGTGCCTATGATTGATGAGTCTACCACTTTTCTGCAGCCCCTTGCGTTCCTGTGCGGGAATCTTACAGAATTTTAACATCTCCATCAAATCCAGTCTTTGTTCTGAGAGCAACTCCTAGTAGAACGACAGTTTAGCTGCAACTGGCATTGTTGGGAACATAACTCAAAGTAAACATTTGTCAGGACAAGCACATGTAGCTACCTCAGGGTACACAAAAAGCTGGAGAAACTCAGCGGGTGCAGCAGCATCTAAGGAGCGAAGGAGATAGGCGACGTTTCGGGTCGAGACCCTTCTTCAGACTGGTCAGGGATCAGGGAAACGAGAGATATAGACGGTGAAGTGGAGAGATAAGGAACAATGAGTGAAAGATATGAAAAAAGTATCGGTGATAAAGGGAACAAGCCATTGTAAGCTGTTTGTGGTGTGAAAATGAGGCTGGTGCGACTGGGTGGGGGAGGGAGATAGAGATAGAGCGAATGCCAGGGCCCGAGGGCTGAGGGAGAGGTGGGAAGGGGAGGAGACAGCAAGGGTTAACAGAATTGAGAAAATTCAATATTCAAGCCCAAAGGATGCAGACTCCCCAAGCGGAATATGAGGTGCTGTTCCTCCAGCTTGCGGTGTTGCTCACTCTGGCCATGGAGGAGGCCCAGGACCGAGAGGTCGGATGTGGAATGGGAGGGGGAGTTGAAGTGCTGAGCCACCGGGAGGTCGGGTTGGTTATTGCGGACCGAGCGGAGGTGTTTGGCGAAGCGATCGCCAAGCCTCCGCTTGGTCTCACCGATATAGATCATCTGGCATCTGGAGCAGCAGATGCAGTAGATGAGGTTCATGTAGCTACCTCAGTCCTGTTTGTATTGATGTAATAACTTCGGAAAACAATTGCATAGTTTTATTCTTAGCATAGAAATACCCAGCAATTTGTCCATTTGGGCCACCCAATATCAGAATCAAATTTACCATCTCAGATTCATGCCAATATCCAACAATATGTTGCGCAATAAATATTCCTCATCCTAACTAACATAGAAACATAGAAAATAGGTGGAAGAGTAGGCCATTCGGCCCTTTGAGCCAGCACCGCCATTCAATATGATCATGGCTGATCATCCAGAATCAGTACCCTGTTCCTGCTTTCTCCCCATATCGCTTGATTCTGTGAGCCCTAAGAGCTACGTATATCCAACACTCTCTTTAAACCGTCCAGCGAATTGGCCTCCACTGCCTTCTGTGGCAGAGAATTCCACAGATTCACAACTCTCTGGGTGAAAACGTTTTTCCTCATCTCAGTCCTAAATAAGTCCTCCCCCTTATTCTTAAACTGTGACCCCTGGTTCTGGACTACCCCAACATCGGGAACATTGTTTCTGCAGATAACTACGGATAATGTCTCCCCGAGCCTCCTTATCCTTTTCTAATAGCCTCTTCATAAGATTGTTCTATGAATACCAAGTGCTACCATAAGGAACAGTGCCTGTACCTCGGAACCATAGTAGAAATAGGTTGAGAACATACGAGTTCATACTATTTAAAGACTGCCAGAGAACACAACCTTCCATCCCACTAGTCTGGGAGTAGTTTTTTTTAAAACTCTAATCTAATCTAAACTATTCAGAACAGGATGCTTATAGACAACTATCAGAGAAACATGTGATATTTTAAAGACCTACTATATATCATGGTTTAAGCAACAGGACTGACAGTGAATTCATTTCAATTGAATAAACCAGTGACAATTGATTGTCAGCACATTGAGATCAGTGTAGACTCTATTTAATCTGATGGCAAGCCCTTTCACTTTCTGTGTTCCTTGATACTCCGCATTCTATAATTCTCTGACTAACAGACACTGACAAAATGTAAATGTCAACAAAGCTAAGTCAATCTGAGCAAATGGTGAAATGGAAATTTTAATGAAAATGAACATTAAAATTACTTTTAAAACGCTTTTTACCGAGTTGTGCACTGAATGTCCTTGTGTTTGGCTTGATATGATGATATACATTGTACAGTGCTTCAAGCTGAGAGAGGGTTGTGCAGATGACTGGAACATGTCAGTTCCGTTTGCATCCATGGCTGTTAGCTGCCTGCTGCTTGTTTTACTCCCCTTTCATATGTTTCTCTTGAGCTGTTCCATCAATCCTCTACCGCACCCCTCCACCCCCCCCCCCCCCCCCCCCCCCCCCCCCCAATGCATACCCAACCTCTTCTGAAATTGCCAATCTATTCTCCAGCAGTTTCACTTTCTTTTTTGATGGAATCATTAAGAATAGAACTTACCGGGTTATCTTACCGGAACGTATTAAAGTTCAATCCCATACGGATTCAGGAACTGGTTTGCAATAATCTGCATCAAAACCCGCCTGATGGATATATACCATCCTACACTGCATATGAGTTTTCTGCTTCTCTAATCACTGCCTTTCATGGGATAACGTATGGAACTAGTGTGAACAGGTGATTGATGGTTGGTGTGGTGTTGGTGGGCTGAAAGGCCTGTTTCCACACTATATTATTCAACCAAAAAAAAAAGTAAATTCGACATATCCCAATTCATCCACGAGGATTCTGCCTGGGTACCAGAAAGAGAAACCATTTCCTAAACATCTCGATTTTATTCCATCTGCAGAAATTTGAATAAATGGCATCACCCGTTGGATTTCGACATATCTAACATTAGAAAGCGGGAAGATCAAAGCTTGGTTAATCATTTTACAAAGTGATTCCTTTTATAATGCTTTCTTCACTCTTTCAGATTCACTAACATAAATGGCATATTACACAGCAATAATACATTGTTTGAATTCTTCCACACAGTACCTCCCATCTTAATAAATCAAAGCATATGATGAAGCAAGTTAGTTCTGGGATTTATGGTCTCAGAATATAGAATATAGAAAATGATAATGGAGAAACAGGCCCTTTGACACACCAGGCATTTCTATGCCAAGTTTAAATTGCACATGGTCTGCACATGGTCTATATCCCTCAAATCATTAGGGTCAAGCAGCATTCAAGGATGACATGGATAGGTGACAATTCAGATCAGGATGCTTCATCAGCATGAAGAAGGGTCCCAACCCAAAATGTTGCCTATCCATGTCCGCCAAAGATATTGCCTGACCCACTAGGTTACTCCAGCTCTTTCCAGTCTTTTTGGTAAACCAGCATCTGCAGTTCCTTGCATTCCTTGCTTTTTGATTATAAGTTTGTTTAAATGCCACTTAAACCTTGCTGTAGTATCTGGTTCCATCACCTTCCCTGGCAGCATTTCATGTGTTCCAAGCCCCTCTCACCCTCTGTTTCATAAAACCTGCAAAGTAAATCTCATTCAAACATTCCCCCTTTCACCTTAAAGTTAAGCCATAAACGAATGGCCAGCAACAACTGTCAAGGCAGGAACTTGTCTTCCGAGGCTGCTGTCTCCAAGCCCATTTTGTTCTCAACCTTCTTTGATTTCTTTTTGATTCCTCATAACAGAAAGCTGCTGCAGCTGTGGAGAGCAAGAGAGTTAATGGGAGCCAGGTCATTCCAGCTACCAAAGAATGATTAACAGCTTTAATAACAATGAAACTGCTAATTATTTAAACTGAGTTCAAGTTCTCAGACATTGTGGTGGATTATTAGCATTAGATTTCACAGCCAGTAAGAAAGACACACGGCATTTGAGAGAGATAGCCACCCTGCTACCTGTTCTATCAATATATGCTGCACTCAGCTTCTTTGTCACTTTTTTTACTTTGACTTCTGGTGTTTCGATTGGCTCTGTGTGTCTTCAAAGCTCAGGAGACATTAAAGAGATTTCAAGGAATCACAAAACCTCACAGCACCAAAGGAATCTATTCAGCTTTTCATTCTTGCAGCTTTGACAGATCATCTCAATTAGCCCCACTCTCCCGTTCTTCCTCCTGCATCTCGTTGCTTTCTCGCTTTTAAAGATCTGTGGATACAAGTTCCTTGATGTCACCTGAATGAGAACACATTGCTAATGACTCGGCTAATTCCTCGTTGTTGCTCATGGATTTGATGCAGCCAACGACTCCAGGAGACATAAATAGGTTCACACCTGAACACAAGCCACCAAACAAATCAAAATAGATCAGGAAAACAACAATGTCAGAGAGAATAAAAGGATTTCCCTGCTGATTAAACTGTGAGGGAATATGCAGTTCATGCGTGCAAAACAATTATTTTCTCACAGCAGATAGACACAAAATACAGGAGTGACTCAACAGGACAGGAGAGAAGGAATGGGTGACTTTTCAGGTCGACACCTTTCTTCAGTCAGAAGTGCTATGGATGCTGCCTCTTCAGTCTGAAGAAGGGTCTCACCCGAAACGTCATCCATTCCTTCTCTCTAGAGATGCTGCCTGGCCCGCTGAGTTACTCCTGTATTTTGCGCCTGCCTTAGGTTAAACCAGCATCTGCAATTCCTTCCTACGTATTTTCTCACAGTCTTTTGATCTATTTGTTTGGTTTAAAAGCAATGATTTGGGTGGTAGATTGTCATCTTGAAGCGTGTTATTGAACAGGTTGGGAGTTTGGCATGGTGCTGTAGATACTGCCTCTCAGCTCCAGATACCTCCAGATACCTCCAGATACCTCCTCTATTCCCTCCTAACCTCCAGTGCTGTCTGTGCAGAGTTTCCACCCTCTCCCAGTGTTTGTATGGGTTTCCTCGCACATCCCACAACATGTAGGTAGTTGTTAAAGAAGAAACTGCAGATGCTGGAGAATCGAGGGTTACACAAAAAGCTGGAGAAACTCAGCGGGTGCAGCAGCATCTAAGGAGCGAAGGAGATAGGCGACGTTTCGGGTCGAGACCCTTCTTCAGACTGGTCAGCGATCAGGGAAACGAGAGATATAGACGGTGATGTGGAGAGATAAGGAACAATGAGTGAAAGATATGCAAAAAAGTATCGATGATAAAGGGAACAAGCCATTGTAAGCTGTTTGTGGTGTGAAAATGAGAAGCTAGTGCGACTAGGGTGGGGGAGGGAGATAGAGATAGAGGGAATGCCAGGGCCTGAGGGCTGAGGGAGAGGTGGGAAGGGGAGGAGACAGCAAGGGTTAACGGAATTGAGAAAATTCAATGTTCATGCCCAAAGGATGCAGACTCCCCAAGCGGAATATGAGGTGCTGTTCCTCCAACTTGCGGTGTTGCTCACTCTGGCCGTGGAGGAGGCCCAGGACCGAGAGGTCGGATACGGAATGGGAAGGGGAGTTGAAGTGCTGAGCCACCGGGAGGTCGGGTTGGTTTTTGCGGACCGAGCGGAGGTGTTCGGCGAAACGATCGCCAAGCCTCCGTTTGGTCTCACCGATATAGATCATCTGACATCTAGAGCAGCGGATGCAATAGATGAGTTTGGAGGAGGTGCAGGTGAACCTCTGTCGGACTGGAAGGACTGCTTGGGTCCCTGAAAGGAGTGGAGGGGGGAGGTGAAGGGACAAGTGTTGCATTTCGTTCAGTTGCAAGGGAAAGTGCCCGGGGAAGTGGTAGAGCGGGAGAGGAGGGAAGAATTGACAAGGGAGTTGACCAGGTCTTTGCGGAAGGCAGACAGGGGGGGAGATGGGAAGATGTGGCGGGTGGAGGGGTCACGTTGGAGGTGGCGAAACTGGCGGAGGACTATGTGTTGTATTTGCCGGCTGGTGGGGTGAAAGGTGAGGACCAGGGGGACTCTGCCCTGTTTGCGAGTGGGGGAATGAGGAGAGAGGGCAGTGTTGCGGGGTATGGAGGAGACCCTGGTGCGAGCCTCATCAATAGTGGGGGAGGGGAATCCCCGTTCTCTGACGAATTAGGCCATTTGTGATGACCTGGTGTGGAACACCTCATCCTGAGAGCAGATGCGGCGTAGACGGAGGAATTGGGAATAGGGGATGGAGTCCTTACAGGAAGCAGGGTGGGAGGAAGGGTAGTCCAGGTAGCTGTGGGAGTCAGTGGGTTTGTAGTGGATGTCGGTCAGGAGTGTAACACCTGCAATAGAGATGGTGAGGTCAAGGAATGGTAGGGAAATGTCGGAAATGGTCCAAGTGTATTTGAGTGCCGGATGGAAGTTGGTGGTGAAATGAATGAAGTCAGTCAGTTGTGTGTGGGTGCAGGAGGTGACACCAAAGCAGTCGTCGATGTAACAAAGGTAGAGGTCAGGGATGGGCCCTGGTACGCCGAGAACAAGGATTGTTCGACGTACCCAACAAAGAGGCAAGCGTAGCTGGGGCCCATGTGTGTGCCCATAGCTACGCCTTGTATTTGGAGGAAATGGGAGGAATCAAAAGAGAAGTTATTGAGGGTAAGGATCAACTCCACTAGGCGGAGGAGAGTGTCAGTGGACGGGTATTGGTTGCTCCTCTGGTCGAGGAAGAACCGGAGGGCTTTGTGACCGTCCTGGTGGGGGATGGATGTGTAGAGTGTTAATTGGCCTTAATGTGGATTTGAGGGATATAGACCATGTGCAGACTACTGTGCAATTTAAACTTGGCATGGAAATGCCTGGTGTGTCAAAGGGCATGTTTCTCCATTATCATTTTCTATATTCTATATTCTGAGACCATTGCGTACAGTTTTGGTCTCCAAATCTGAGGAAGGACATTATTGCCATAGAGGGAATGCAGAGAAGGTTCACCAGACTGATTCCTGGGATGTCAGGACTGTCTTATGAAGAAAGACTGGATAGACTCGGTTTATACTCTCTGGAATTTAGGAGATTGAGAGGGGATCTTATAGAAACTTACAAAATTCTTAAGGGGTTGGACAGGCTAGATGCAGGAAGATTGTTCCCGATGTTGGGGAAGTCCAGGACAAGGGGTCACAGCTTAAGGATAAGGGGGAAATCCTTTAAGACCGAGATGAGAAAGACTTTTTTCACACAGAGAGTGGTGAGTCTCTGGAACTCTCTGCCACAGAGGGTAGTTGAGGCCAGTTCATTGGCTATATTTAAGAGTGAGTTGGATGTGGCCCTTGTGGCTAAGGGGATCAGAGGGTATGGAGAGAAGGCAGGTACGGGATACTGAGTTGGATGATCAGCCATGATCATATTGAATGGCGGTGCAGGCTCGAAGGGCTGAATGGCCTACTCCTGCACCTAATTTCTATGTTTCTATGTTTCTATAAATCCCAGAACTAACTTGCTTCATCATATGCTTTGATTTATTAAGATGGGAGGTACTGTGTGGAAGAATTCAAACAATGTATTATTGCTGTGTAATATGCCATTTATGTTAGTGAATCTGAAAGAGTGAAGAAAGAATTATAAAAAGAATCACTTTGTAAAATGATTAACCAATTCTCCTTAATGTGGATGAGTGATAGAACTTCAAGGGATGGGGATTGTTTAATGGAAATTGAGTAATTGCAATGGGTGAGCATGGGATTAATACAAAAATGGGTGCTTGATTGTTGTGGTTGACTCAATGGACCGGAGGCTGTTTCTGTGCCACATATTTCTTGATTTGAAGACATGTTATTGAATATACCATGACTCAATAACATGCTTTACATAGCGCCATAGAGTCATAAAGCGTGGAAACAGGCACTTTGGCCCAACTTGCTCACATTGGTCAACATGTCCCAGCTACCCTAGTCCCACCTGCCTGTGTTTGGCCCACATCCCTCCAAACCTTTCCTATGGATGTACCTGTCTATCTGTTTCTTATCCATTAACCTACAAATTATTAGACTCGCTGAATCACTTTCTGCCACCTGCTTCAGTATAATTTTCAAATTACTGCTGTTGTGTTCCATGGGGCCAGAACTGTTATATTTAACATTATCAGTTTGCTTAACAAGAGAATTAGCAAGTTTGTTCATGATTGTAAGCTAATTGGTGTACAGCGCGTTATCTGGTTTAAGTTACCCTTTAGATACTGGACCAAAACATTGAGCACTTGAGGCCATAGTGAACTTAGTGCTTTTATGATCCATCAAACAATCTCCAGAACTATGATGAATGATGCCTCTTCATTATTACACTTATGATAGTATTTGATGTAATTGGTAAAGGACTTGATGGAATTGGTAAAGTCAGTGGTATCTTATCATATGCTCTCATTATAGACTAATAATACTCCTTGCTACATTGACTATTTTGTGTTTCCTTTCAGTTATGGACATCACTGATATTGTGAAAGGCAAAGCAGAGAGCGATGAAGAGAAGCAGCATTTTATACCTTTCCATCCGTGAGTCACTCCATCTCATGGATTCCTTGCCTTGAGTGTGTGTGGGCAGTTATCTGTTTTGAAAGGATAGTAATCAAAGGGATGTTTCGTTAGTTTTCACAATCACACCTTTTTGTGCAAGGCATCAAATAATTTGTTTGGGTCAATAGTTGTTAGTAGCAGTGCCAGTCCTTTACAAAAAAATCCTGCTAGCCTCTTACTCCCAGTGAGATCAGTCTGAACGTTTCTGAAATCACTCTGAAGGGAATCCTCCCACAATACAAATAAACTCACTAAATAATTGAATGCAAGGGACATCTTCCCTTGGTCTTTCAAAGTTTCCAACCATAAATGATATGTGCAATTCAATCAAAATGTTGTAAACATCAAAAAACCCAAAACAACTTTCTGGAAATATATTTGGATATCCTGTCATATTGATTTTAATTATCATTGTGGTTAATTGTTGAGAAAATAAAATTCACTCTCCACTCCTTCTCCCCCCTTCACCCCACTCTCTCCCGCTCTTTTAAAGGACTTACCATACACTGTGCTTTAGCCATCTTTTTACAGCGCCAACCTTCCTGTTCATCATGGTGTGTGTGTTTTACCTTGGCTTTGCACCGTGTGAATTTTTTAGACAGCGCTCGCCCGCTTGCCCTGCCCATGCCTGCATAGCGGGCTGGTGAAGGAAGTGATGTGTTTATTCCACTTTGACAGTCACTGTTCCGGTTTTTCAGGCGACTGCAGCAACTTGACAGTTGCCGGCAGTCTGCTGAAAAATCGCCTAAGTGGGACAGGTCCATTAGCCTGGCCGTGGCATAACTTGGTCAGTGGATATGAGTGGAGGCGATGCAGTGTTTCTTGGACTTAGTTTCATAGCCTGTATGCAAGAAAGCAAAAAAAACAACAGCACTTATTACGGTTTGATTACCATTCAATCTTCACGATTAAGTGGTGGAACTATTAGGCTTCTTTTCGTCATGGTGATGTTGTGGTTGGTGATCACACTAAACTCTCAGAGTTTTGAACCACTGCTGGAGAGACACGTGTTCAAATCTCACCATGGTAGGTGAGGAATTTAGTAAATTTGAAAATGAGAAACAAATAGTTTTAGTACCAATCAGCATGAAACTACCAGCTGGATGTAAACATCTCATCTGGTCCACAATTGTCTTTAGGTGAAAGGAAATTAGCCATATTCACCCAGTTTGGGCTCAATGTGTCTCCAGATGTGGCTATTAAATGCTCGCAAAATGAGAAGGAAGATACAGATCACACACAGACTGGCATTGCCTGTGGCATCGAAGCCTCATGGACAATGGAATGAAATAGTAAGATTAAACGAGAACTTACCAAGTTCGAAGGTTGATCTTTATTTTATGAGGAGTTGCGGTGAGGGATTTCGTGAAGACCCCGCCAGCACGCATGCGCGACATCCTTCAAAGCAGCGGTGTGGAATCACAGAACGCACCATGACTGAAAATAGTAAGATGAAGAACGTAGAACTTCTCAGTTGACCTTATGATAGAGGGTGGGAGCGGAGGGCACGAAATCCCTCACCGCAACTCCTCATAAAATAAAGATCAACCTTCGAACTTGGTAAGTTCTCGTTTAATCTTACTATTTTACTTCGGAGTCACGTGAGTGACTTTGTGAAGATTTCAAAGCTCTGTGATTTCACGCCCTGGACATCGTCCATGCTATCACACTGCCGCAATACTGATGGAGGAAGGTAGTTAATGCAGTTCAGTCGAAACAGGCTGAAAAATAATGCATATTTATTAAACAAATAATAATAAACAAATAACCCCTAACTCGGGGACAAACATTCACTGAGCGGCTCCCAGCACAGCTTCTGCGAATGTTGCGGGGGCGACCAGTGGTTTATTGTAGAACCTTTGGAAGGTTGCTTCACTGGCCCAGCCCGCGGTGGTGAGGATGTGGTCCATGGGCACCTCCATGGCCCTCGCCGCTGATGTGGATGCAGCCCTAGTAGAATGAGATTTTAAAGTGTTAGTAGCGACTCTTGCTGCACCCAACACCGCCCTGAGCCACCTGGCGATAGTCTGCACAATCACCCGGTGATGCGGAGGTTTGTGGCTGATGAGGAGCCCCTGCTCCTTCTTCCTGATGGTTTGTGTAATGCGGATGTAGTGGTGGAGATGGGTGACTATGCAGAGGGTGGCATCAGTGGGGTACGCCCGAAACTCCAACTGCAGCCCATGAGCCCCAGGCCTGTGCTGCTTCAATAAGTCCTGGACAAAGAAATTCACCTGTGTAGGGGTGGAGACCATGCTATCCAGCCACAGCTTTTGTAATGCCTGGACTCGTTGAGCTGTAGTCAGTGCCATTAGCATCACTACTTTGAGGGTGAGCTGTTTGAGTGGTAACTCGGTCATTGGAGACCAGCTCCTCAGTAGGGTCAGAACGATCCCTACGCCCCAGGTGAAGTTGTATCTGGGCCGTGGAGGGTTGGTGTTAAACACTCCCCTCATGAATTTAGACACCAGGTGGTTGGAGCCTATACCTATGTCCAGGTATGAGGATAGTGCACTCCTGGCGGTGTTGATGGCACTGTAGCTAAGGCCAGCATCGAAATGAAGACCCGCTAGGAATTCCAGGACATCAGGGATTGTTGCCGTGTTGGAAGTCGTGTTGGTACGAGAGCAGAATGCCTCCCACTTCCTGATCTGTGTGAGGTACTGCCTCTGGGTTGATTCTCGGCATGATGCTGAGATGAGTTCCATGGCTCGTGGTGAGATGCCCGCCTTGACGAGCGGTCTTTTTAGAACCTGCAGGCCAACATGTTTAGGTGACCATGGCACGGGTGACTGTCCCCCATAATGGGTTGAGTAATTAATTTGGGGTGTTTCCCAATTGGAAGCCATGGCTGTTTCAAAATTTTAAGGACCATCGGGTACCATGGCTGTGTAGGCCAGTCGGGAATGATCAATATGCCAGTTGCAGAGTCCAGTTTAATTTTCTGCAATACCCGACTGATGAGGCAAAATGGGGGAAATGCGTAGCAAAACCATTTCCCCCAATGGATAGAAAACGCATCCATTGCTATTGCCCCAGGGTCTGGTTCCCAAGACACATACGTTGGTATATGATGGTTCAACCTGGACGCAAAGAGGTCAATATCTGGTTTCCCATAGTGAGTATAATGTCAGCAAAAATTTGGGGATTCAACATCCACTCGATGTTGTCATTGAACACTCGTGACCTGGTGTCCGCCACTGTATTAAGCTTCCCTGGCAAATAGGTCGATGTAATCCAAATATTTCTCTCGATGCACCAGTGCGAAATTGTGTTTGCCAATTCATCACAAGATAGCGACCTGATACCACCCATATGATTGATATAAGCCACCACCGTTGTGTTATCTATTTGGAGGCGGACATGTAAGTCCCGTGAGTTAGTACAGTAAGCCCGCAGTCCATGGAAAGCCCCTAACATCTCAATATAATTTATCCCTTGTGACTGAAGGAGGGTAGACTCATGAGAGTCCCATCTGCCACCACAACTGGACATAGTGTCAGTTGCACCCCAGCCTTGTGCGCTTGCGTCAGTCTGTAGCACGACGGATGGGTTGCTTACTATGATGGGTCTGTGACACTCGCTAATATAGTCAATCCACCATTGTAGCTCGGCTCTAGCCTTTTGTGGTAATCGGATTGGTCGATCAAAGTGCCCAGCATTTGCTTTTAATGCTGCGATCTTTGTTCTTTGTAGGGTCTGACCCACGATAAGGATATCATCTAAATACGCCATGACAATGTAATTTTGTTGTCGGAGGAGGGCCAATATAGGTTTCACTAATTTGGTAAATAGTCTGGGGGCTGTGGTGAGCTCATTAGGCAATGCTTTGTATTCCCACAACTGTTCCTTCCAGACAAATTTCAGAAACTTTCTGTGTGATTCAGTGATGGGCACTGTATAGTATGCATCTTTTAAATCGATACAGGCCATAAAGTACCCCGGGTAAAGCATCTGCTTGGCTGTTTCGAAGGTATCTATTTTAAAATGGGTATATTGTACAAAAGTGTTCAGCTCAGTTAGGTCTATAATAATCCAACACCCCCCATCTTTTTTGGTTTTGGTGAAGAGGTTGGACACAAACTTAAGGGATTCGCGTGTTGTTTTCCCAATCATCCCTTTGGTTGCTAGCCGTAAGATTTCGGCATGTCCTGCCTCAACCTCATTTTGAGAGAGTGTACATTTTCGATGAGACGAATGCTGGGTAGGGGGATTTGACCATCAATGAATTCTATGACATAACCTTGAACACTTTGTAGAATAAATACGTCAGTGGTGATAGTGTCCCAAACTCCCCGAAAAGCCCGCAACCGTCCCCCAATTTGTGGAGGAAGAGATTCTACTGTCTGGGAGGAACCAGACCCCCTTACCTCCATGGTTAATGGCGGGTCCTGGCGTATGGCGTTTTGGGTGGACGTTGCGGCGGTTGTCGGGATGGCGGCCGCATCTTCCATGCGGGCCGTTGTAGGCCTTGCCCTAAAAAAGGCCGCTGTGGTTGGGGAAGTGGAGGGGGATAGGTCCTTGGCGTCCTATCCGGCTGGCGTGGTTTCCAGTTAGTGTATGGTTGTTGACGGTGATATGGGTGGGGTTTAGTCGGAGGAGGTTTCATAAGGCCCGCTGTCTTGGCCTCCTCGTCTAGTTCCTTGACTTGTTTGGAAAGATCTGTTCCAAACAGTTGATGAGGTGGTGGAGCGGTGGATGGGCAGCACAACCCCGCAAATTTGGGGTTGAGAGTGGGCTTAATGGAGCTCTTGCGCAGGCAGTTTATTTCGAACTGGGCGTTGCATAAAAGTGCCAGGGCATCCTGCTGCTCGCTGGACACATTGTCGCCATCGAGGGGCCTGGCATACGCCGTTATGCCCGTGGAGAGGAGCTTCAGGATGCGCTGGAGACGGACATCCTGCATCTTGGTGGTCGTGCTCAAGTGTCCCCAGATCTGAGCATTGACCGTAGGAATACTGAGGTTGATGCAGTTCTCAGGTGGTTTGATTTTCTCCATTGTCTCATTAAGTACCTGACCCTGAAGTTGGTGAGTGGTCAGGTAATTAATGGTGCCCGCCAGTTTGTGGTGCAGGGGCTCCCCAGTGTGTGTAGCCATGGCGAACTTGCCCACCACCTCCAGCATGTCCTCATCGTGCTCTGGCTCTGCGGTCTCTGGCAGTCCCGGGTCGTCTTCGAAAACAGCGGCCGGACAACTGCTGGCACTCCTGGCTGGTGAAGACGAGAGGCTGAGTGGACTCCTGGCGTGGCTTGTAGAGGCCCGCGAGTCCCGTTCATCCCGGTCCCTGTCCCGCTGGAGGAGTTGTTCCACTAAGCGCTCCAACCGCTCAATGTGACCATCCTGCTATTTGCAGCGGACAAGCCAACTTCCCCAGGCTCTGCAAATTTTCTGGGGCTTCCACCAACGGACCACATCTCCATAAGATGCAGACTAGGGTCCGAAGGCAGGTTGTTGTGGCCTACCTCCCCTGTAGGCTCATACGACTCCCGCACGGACTCTCCGCTAGTCGGCTTTCGAGCAGACTGTGGCGGCCCACCTGCCTGGTACGAAGGCAGGTGAGTTGGATCGGCGCCAGCCCCCGGAACCTGGCTCCCCGGAGTCCGTGCAGGCTTACCTCCACTGTTGCCCAATGTTCCGCGTGGCGGCGCATGGTCGGCAGCTGCCAGTGCTAAGCTGACTGACCGTCTACTGCTGCCACCAACGCCCTTGACCGCAGCCTGACGAGGTGTTTTGCCAGCAGCACCTGCCCCTGCAGGGCTGCTCGACGCAGCAGTAGTTCTGCCAGACTGCCCTACGGCAGATATCCCTGGCAGTTGTACGTGGCGGAGTGCGGCTGCTGGGCTCCCCTGTAGCGCAGCCGTTCCCCGGCCCGGTCCCCGTGGATCCACTGTAACTCGGGGTGAGGTCGCTGGTGACGAGCGAAGCTCCTTTCCACGTACCTGTTTGCTCCCCCTCTTCCTGGGGTATGGGGGCACGAAGTCTGGGTCAGCAGGCTCCAGCTCCGGTACGGTGATGAGTGTGATGAGTCATTCAAGTGATGAGTCGGGCGCTGGTGTAACGGGAGCGCCCGACTTCCGCATTCTTGCCCCCGACCGTCCCGAATCTGCCGGTGGTGCTTGCAGCTCCGGTGACAAAGGCCGCTGGCTAATCGATGGCCCACGGCTCCTGGCGAGCGTCGCCTTCCATTTCCCTTTATCCATCCTGTTGGAATAAGGTTAGTAAACTTACCTGACGGCCTTTTGAAGGAGCTGGTGGAGAGAGCGCACTCCCCCCCCCCCAGCTTGTCGAGGCAAATGCGCGCGACGATATGTCGCGCATTCGTGCTGGCGGGGTCTTCACGAAGTCACTCACGTGACTCCGAAGTAAAACAAAGATCACTAGGCATTCGTTGTCTACAGACTCCCATGGTGAATAAGCTTAAGGTTGTCAAGAGAGTCTCCAGTGTTCGTCAGGAGAGATTGATAATAATTAGTGTGAGCTTGTAATGTGAGAGTGAATATAAGTGTGTGTGGGTGCAAGTGTACCACTTGAAAGCTGTGTAAAAAAAGTCTGTGTGTTTGTGTGTATATTCTGAATGCACATGAGACTGTTGAGATGTGTGTCATTTAAGAGTGCAAGTGAGGGTGCTTGTCGTCTGAGAATGTGTGTGTGAGAGTATTTGTGCGTACAGTGGCAGTGTATTGGATTGGGTATAAGAATGGGTATAATTGTTTATGTATGTGTCATGTGTGTGTGCGGGTGTGAGTGTATGGGAACATGTGAGAGTGCATGTGGCTAATATGAAAATGTATGTGTGGGTGTAAAGGGGGTGTGTATGAGAGTGGAATGTGACTGCATAAGAATATGTATGTAAGGTGAGTGTGTAGGAGTATGTGTGTAATGTGTGTGTGGGAGTATGTGTGCAATGTGTGTGTGGGAGTATGTGTGCAATGTGTGTGTGTGTGGGGGAGTCAGTGCATGAGTATGTGTGAAGATACGTGCCCTTATGTGTGTGTGTGTGTGTATTGAGTAAGGTGAGAGTGTTTTGGAGTGTGTGTGCGTGTTGTGTGATGTGAATGTACGTGCATGTGGGCGATGTTGTTGGCAAAGAAAACTCAATCATTTTTCATTACGATGAAAAGCAAACATTATTTCTCCTCCTACACATATGCATGCATATGTAAGCTCTCATTATATTTAATTAAAAATAAATGTTCTACTCATTCAATTTCAAGTTTGGATTTGTTCTTTGAAGGGTCAAAAAATCAGATTGCGGAGATTCAATCTGTTATCCAAACCCTGAATTAATGCCATCCAGTGACAACCCCTTCTCCTGTCTCCAACATTCTGTCAAGCCTTCTTCCACCCCACTGACCCCCATTGAATCCAGCCCACACCCCTGTCCAGTTTATCTCCATCCCGCCTCTACCTGATGCAGTAGTGTCAGTCCTCAGCAGAGGCCTTACCTTTATACTCCAATGCTCATTTTCCATCGCAACTGCCTCTGAGCCTTTTTAGTTTATTTTATTTTAGAGGTACAGCATGAAATAGCCCCTTCGGCCCACTGAGTCTGTGCTGACCAGCAATCCCCACATACCAGCACTATGCTGCACACAAGTTCAATTTACAATTTTACCAAAGCCAATTAACCTACAAATTGTATGTCTTTGGAGTGTGAAGGAAACCAGACCAATTGCAGAAAATTTCCCAAGGAAAAAGTACAAACTCAGTACAGACAGGACCCGTAGTCAGGATCGAATCCGGATCTCTGGCACTGTAAAGGGCCTGTCCCACTTAGGCAATTTTTTTTGGTGACAGCCGGAAGATAGGTTGAGGCCAAATGGTGGTGGGGTGGCACGGCGTGACACCTGCCATGGCCTTTTTCTTGTCGCTGCTTGGTTTTGAAATGTTCAAAACCTCTCGGCGACAGTTATCTTGACGTTGTGTGACTTCTCCTGGCGTAGGTGCTGTCGTGGGTTGTCGTACGCTGTCGCCAGGTGACGCCATCTGACGTTGGCTGTCACCGGCTGCTGACTTTGGTGAATTCAAATGGCGGCAGTTCACGTCATGCTACATCAATCGGCGACTGTATCGGCGTCACGAGAAGTCACGTTGCGTCATTTGAATAAAAGTGCACCTCTCCATCTGACTTCAGTTGATGCCGTCAGGGTCGTAGCTTGTCGCAGGCTGACGTAGGTTGAATTTGGTTGTTGTAGGCTGTTGTCTATATCGCCATGGGCTGTCGTGGGTGTTGTTGTGGGTTGATGTCGTGTGTCATGAGAATTGGGATGGCGGTTGACATAGCTTGTCGCTGCTTGACATCGACTAGGGGGCAGCTTGTCATAGACATTGTCGTAGGGGGCCGGTTTCTTGACGTCACGCCACGACAGTGACTGTCGCCGGCTGTCGCCGAAAAAGTTGCCTAAGTGGGACGGGCCCTTAAGGCAGCGTCTCTACTGCTGCGCAACGAGTTCTGGCAACGAGTCCTCACCGCCCAGTCACCCGTTGTCCCATCTCCAACTGTCTAAAAGCCTGAAGAAAGGTCATGGCCTGAAACGTTACATATCCATCTCCTGAGATGCTGCCTGACCCACTGAGCTACCTGTCAAGCCCAGTCCATCAAACAATCCAGCATTCCAGCCCCCCTCGACGCCCCCTTGGGAAAGCAGCCAACTTTATCATGACCACTCACATCC
The DNA here is from genome assembly GCA_035221665.1 of Okamejei kenojei. Taxonomy (NCBI): domain Eukaryota; kingdom Metazoa; phylum Chordata; class Chondrichthyes; order Rajiformes; family Rajidae; genus Okamejei; species Okamejei kenojei. The sequence continues at coordinate 64,739,810 of CM069141.1, read as the reverse complement.
CGGTAATTCTCTATTCCCCTCTCCCATCAAGCTGGAGATCTAAACGCATGAAACCATGTCCCACTAGATTCAAGATTAGTTCCATCCCTGCTGTTATGAGACTCTTGAACTGACCTGTTATAAATTAATTCCTGATCTCTCAGTCTACCTCGGTGCGGCCCTTGGACTTTTCTTTTTTATCTGCACTTTGTCTAAAGCTGTAATCTATATTCTGTGCTCTGTTTCCTTTCTCTTTTTGCCTGACCTGTTGCTATCATATATGGTATGATTTGTCTGGGTAGAATGCGAAACATAGTTGTTCACTCTATATTGGCCCATGTGACAATAATAAATGATACCAATACTTCCTGGTGAAAAGAAAAGCAATCCCTTTCTCCCATTTCACTCGAGAGTTAAGAGCAAGAGTTGGGTCATCATGTTACACCTGTACAAGACGTTGGTGAGACTACACGTGGAATATTGTGTGCAGTTCTGGTCATTGCACTCTAGGAAGATTTTGATTAAAACTGAGGGGAACAGATACAGTTCACAAGGATATTTCTTCGATTCGTGGGCTTGATATATGAGGAAACTGGAGAGAGTGGGATGCTTTTCTCTGGAGTGACGGATGCTGAAGAGTGAGCTGATAGAGATTGAAAATAAAACATGTGAGGAATGGAAAAGGTGATGGCCACAGTCTTTGTCCCAGGGTAGGGGTGTCTAAAACTTGAGGACATAGGTTTAAGATGAGATGGGAAAGTTTGAAAAAGAGGTAAGATGGTGGATATATGGAACAAGCTGCTGTGGACGTCGTTAAGGCAGATACAGCTACAACATTGAAATACCATTTGGATGGGTTCATGGGTAGGAAAGGCTTAGAGGGATCTGGGCCAAATGCAGACAAATGGGACTAGCTGAGGAAGGCACCTCGATTGGCATTGATGAGTTGAGGCAAAGGGAGTGTTTCTGTGCCGTATAAGAAGCATAGAAACATAGATTCCTTTTGCTCTAAGAGCTAAATCTAACTATGACTATGGCTCTGGAACTCTATCTATTATGGGAAAAAGATGCAGGAAACCTCAGGTGGAAATTCAGTTGACGATTCTCCCATTGAATATAACTGAACTGGGTTTGGTGATGCTAATACCAACCTAAACAATCTGAAGATTTTTCTAGCTCGGATCCTTCACATGTCTTCAGTAATGAACACCAACATTTTATTTCAAAGTTATCACTTGTTCGTAAACATCCACTGCACAAGGTGTGTGTTTCGGAGCGTGACCACAATGTTTCCAGGTATCTTTATATCCACCACTTTGCATTCATATGTTGCTGTGCTTTTATCCTGCAGCCATTGGATTCCAATCGTCTTCATTATCATTTTTATTTTGCAGGTTTTTAGCGGAGAATGATTTTCTGCACTCCTTACTCAATCGTGTTATTTCCACAAAATCTGGAGATGAAAAAGGACAAGGTAATCCATTCGATCGTGCTACTAATTTGCACATTAGAATAACATCATTTTATGTATTGTTAATATTTGTTAATAGTCACTCTGCTTCCGGTGGTAATGAATGAAGGAAGTGGTCTGCATATTGCATCATAGTGCATAGTCGGCTGGGTTCAAGCAGCTTTGGGTGTATCGGTACACTCTGACTGCAATAATATCTAGACAACATTAGAAGTTTGAATAGGGAAAGAATAGGAATTAAAACGATGGGAGATATGTATGAAATGGGAATTTTTTATCATTCCAACAACTACAACTAAAATATAATTTGAAAAGTAATCAATATTTCAAATACCTTCAAATTCAAGATTATTTGAAAAAGTATATACAAGGATTTCAAACTTTAACCCCAGATTTATTGGAGGAAGGAATGAATAGAAAGGCAGAATCAAGCAATTTAATATCTTACTTATATAATATAATTCTAAATATAGAAACACCAACGACAGAGGCAATTAGAAGAGACTGGGAACAAGAGTTATTGATAAAAACTCCGAACGATAGATGGGATAAAAAATTATTATATGTAAACAAATGTTCAATGAATGTAAGACATAACCTAATTCAATTTAAAATTTTACATAGATTATATTATTCGAAAACAAGATTGAATAAAATATTTTCAAATGTTTCCCCCATCTGCGGCAAATGTCTAACTCAAAATGCCACTATAGCACATTCCTTTGTCTCTTGTACAAAACTGTATACATTTTGGAATGAAATTTTTGGAATTTTTACAAAACTATTTAACACAAAATTGAACCCCAATACAGAATTGATTATCTTTGGATCAATGGAAGAGGGAAGTAAACTAACTATATTCCAAGAAGCTTTTCTTAATTATGGTCTAATAAATCTAATAATACTTTTTACATGCATATGGAGCAACATAACATAACCTTAGAAATTAAATGGTTTAGAACTGGGTGACGGATGGGCAAAAATACGAGATAGGTAGATCTCTCCTAATCTCTCTTTTCTTTACTTTTTCCTTTTCTTTCAATCTTTTAACTTCTCATCTCTGTCCTTTATTTCTTTTGCTTTCTGTTTCTACTCGCTTGTCTATCTATTCCGACACTCTTTATTTATTTTTTCTCTCACTGTTCTTTTATTATTGAACCAAAAGTATGAAGTTGTACAAGAATGAAAATAAGTATTTATGTATTAGGTACTTAAGTACCAGACTATTGTACTTACTTCTAACAAGAATAAACAAAAAAAAAAGAAGCTTGAATACGGGATTGTATACTTTACTGAAGAGGAATAGTAAGGCACACACAGACATGCCTCATAATGATGACACTTTGATTATTAACATATAGTATGGTGTAGCGGTAGAGCTACTGCCTTACAGCGCAAATGACCAGGGTTCGATCCTGACTGCAGGTGCTTGTCTGTATGGAGTTTGTATATTTCCCCATGACCTGCGTGGGGTTTCTCCGAGAGCTTCGGTTTCCTCCCACACCTCAAAGACGTACAGGTTTGTAGGTTAATTGGCTTGGTATGAATGTAAATTGTCCCTCGTGTAAGATAGTGTTAATGTGCGGGGATCGCTGGTTGGTGTGGACTCAGTGGGCCAAAGGGCCTGTTTCCACACTGTATCTCTAAACTAAACTACATATGCATACTGCAGGAATGACACAAAGCACGTTATGCTGTTCTTTGATTCAAACATATTAACAATGTGTTTTTCTGTTCAGATGGTATTCAGAGGTTATACCGCATATAAAAACATATGTATGCCCCACAGAGGAATTTAAAGGCTCAAATGTTTTAATATAAAGTAAAGCGGAATTGAATAAGAGTCATAGAATTAGGGCTCAAATTGATCTGAGATTACACCTAATTATATTATGCCAGAAGCTAAAGCCAGTGAGATGTCATTCTGAAGTGTCACTTAGTCTTATTACAAGATAAAGGTGTTGCATTGGAGGGAAAGGAATGTACTGCTGGTGTGCATAAAATAAAATAGGAACTGCAAATGCTAGTTTACACCAAAGATATACACAAAATGGTGGAGTAACTCAGCGGGACAGGCAGCATCTCTGGAGAGAAAGGATGGGTGACGTTTCGCGTCTGAAGAAGGGTCTCGACCCGAAACGTCACCCATTCCTTCTCTCCAGAGATGCTGCCTGTCCTGCTGAGTTACTCCAGCATTTTGTGTCTATCTTCAACGGAATCAACCTATCGGATTAGTCAAATCTCATGAACAGTTGGGCTGCTTGCAATGGCGTATCAGCAGAATTCTTTGAATCATCTCATTTACAGTAGGTATAAGATGAAAGGATTTAGTTGGTTTCCACTCTGCAAATGCTGTTATCCAGTCAATGATTTGGTTGCTCACCACAGCCATTGCATGACCTTGAAACTCAACTCCTACTGGACCTTCAATTGAGCTTCTGACCATTGTTGGGAGACTTATTTGCAATTTCTTATTAATATTTACTGCTGCTCTCTCCCTTATTTTCTAATCTTTCTTTTCTCCTGGGCCATAATTACAGGAAATGTAAAATGCTTCTCCTAGTTTTCTGTTCAACATTCTCGTCAAATCTTTACATGAAATTTCCCCATCCACTTTCCTAAATGCAGCAAGCCACCAGCACATTCAATGATCTCTGTCTGCAATGCTAAAAAACAATATTGTGTTCAATGTTTTTTCTTAGAAAACCCTAATGAAGTGACTTATGTTCACTGTTAAAATTATTTTCTATGAAAGGAAAAAGCGTTGATATTCAAACCTTGCAGCAGAGGCAGAGGAGAGAGGTTGGAGGGTAAGTGTGTGTCCAGTGGAGGTGGGGTGCAGGGGCTTTGTAGCCAGTTCCACCGCAAGGCTCCTGAGGGAAGTAGGAGTCAAAGGGCAGGCACAAAGGAGGGCAATAAAAGAACTTGCCAATGCCGCCGAACGGAGCAGTCACTGGCTGTGACTGAAGAGGAAAGATGCTCTCTGGGCTGCCACGTCACCATCTAGAGGCTAGCAATAAGATACACACCCAGGTCTGATCAACCTGTGGTGGGCCTGCCTCGACTGAGGGTGTCTTGTGATAAAAAGCCGAAACACCCAGTGACGTTGAGGCACACAACTGAAGATGTGTCTTATTGTTAGCAAATTCACCTGGTGGTCATACACAAGAATGTCAATTGTAGTGACATCTTTGGGATTGTAACATCCAGTCCTACTAATCAATCTTATTCAAGGCACAAAGGGCTGGAGGAACTCAGTAGGTTGGGCAGAATCTTTGGAGGGAAAGGATTGGCAGCATTTCGGCTCAAGCTTCTTCTTCAGCACTTTGGGTTTTGCTCAAGATTCCAATGTCTGCTGTTTCTTGTGTCTCTATCATTTTTTTATCGCTGAAAACTGGTCTAAATATTCTACTCTTTTTTTCCTTAGCATAAAAACAAACTACTGGAGGAACTTAACATTTCAGACAGCATCTGTGGAAGGAAATGGATAACATATTTTGGTTTGGGAGCCTTCTTTAGAGAGTAGATGGGAGTTTTTTTTAGATTAGAGATACAGCACGGAAACAGGCCCTTCGGCCCACTGAGTCCGCACTGACCAGTAATCCCCACACACTAAAGGCCTGTCGGCAACTACAGGCGACTAGGCTGTCGCCACATGGTCGCGGGGTGACGCCTGTATGGTCGTGAGTTGTCTCCACAAGTCGCCTAATGAGTCGTAACATTTTTCTGGATTTTGAAATGTTCAAAACTTTTCGGCGACTGTGAGCTTGACATAGCTTGTCTTCTCCTGTCGTAGGTGCTGTCGTAGGTTGTTGCCAGGATGCCGCAGGTTGTCGCCGGGTGACGTAGGTCGTTGCCGGGTCTATACTTCAGTGAATTCCATTGGCAACTACCTACGTCAACCTACATCAACCGACGAAAGGTCCCGGCGACTGAATTGTCTTCAGTTGTTGCCGACAGGTTCGGAGCTTGTCGCGGGTGGACGTGGGTTGACTTTGGTTGTCGTAGGTTATCGCCTGTGTGGTCATAGGTTGTCGTAGGTGTGGTCGTAGGTGGACGTCCCAATGGGTCGCCGGTTGTCGGTAGCTTGCCGTTTCTTGACGTCGACTAGGTGGTAGGTTGTCGTAGGGATTGTCATAGGGAGGGTCCAGTTGCCAGTTTTCCGGCGACCTGCTACAACTGTGACTGTCGCCAGCATTCGCCGAAAAAATCGCCTAATGGGACAGGCCCTATCCTACACTACCCTACACACACTAGGGACAATTTACAATTTTAGTGAAGCTAATTAACCTACAAAGCTGTATGTCTTTGTAGTGTGGGAGGGCACCGGAGAAAATCCATACAGGTCATGGGGTGAACGTACAAACTCACAAGCACCTGTGGTCAGGATCGAACCCGGGTCTCTGGCGCTGTAAGGCAGCAACTCTAGCTGGTGAAAAGAGGTGAGAGGAAGAGTTGGATTAAGAGCTGGCAAGTGATAGGAAGATCACTTCCTAGATAGGAAGTGATAGGGGGGTTGCTTGACAAATTTGTCGGGAGGGGGGGGCGAAGTCTGGGGCGGGGGGGGGGGGGGGGGGGCAAGGGGACTAGTAACCAATGATGGATGTGAGAAGTAAAGAAGACAAAAGGGTGTAAATAGTGGAACCCGATAAGAAAGGAAGGTGGCGAGTGAAATGTAGACCCAGGGGGAAGGATGGTGAGTGGAAGTAAATGGGGTGAGGAAGAAAAATGAGGGCCAGCTCTTGCAACCCCCTCTTCCCTTCCCTCTTTCTACCAGCTACATCCCCTCTACTTAACCAGCCTGAAGAAGGGTCCTGACCCAAAATGTCACCTGTACATTTCCCTCCACAGATGCTGCGTGACTCCATGACATTCCTCCAGCAGTTTGTTTCTTGTTTGATTCCTGCAGCTGCAGTTTCTTGTGGCTCTTCTTCTCTTCCTGCCTGTGTCTCTCTTTGAAGTGAATCAGCAAGTACCCACTCCTTTCCAACCATTATTGCATGCAGTGAGTTGATTCCTATCAAGAGAAAGTATACGGATCATTGAAAAAAGCTTTAGAAAGTAACATAATCATAGAAAAAAAACTAATGCAAATAAAAGTAGAAGTAGGCCATGTAGTTCCTTCAACCTGCTTCATTATTCATTAATATCCTGGATACATCTTGGCCTCTAATTCCCTCTCATCCAGTTTCTAAATCCTCTGAATAAAAAAAGAAAATGCTGGAAATACTCAGCAACAGTTTAGGACGTTAATGAAGAACACAAAATCTTCAATGGAATGGATAAAATAATGCTCACAGCCTTTTTTCCAAGGCTAGCAGATTCTAAAACTAGAGGTCATCGGCTTAAGATGAGAAGCAAGAGATTAAATCGGACCTCAGGGACAACCTATTCACACATCCTTCCACAAACCTTTCCTATCGATTTACCTGTCCAAATGACTTTTAAATGTTATTTACTTGCCTCAACTATTTCCTTTGGCACATCATTTCATGTACCCTTCACCCTCTGTGTGAAAAATTTGTCCCTTAGGTTATTATTAAATTGTTCCCCTCTCACCTTAAACCTATGCCTGCTAGTCCTTGATTCTCCTACTCTGGTGAAAAGACTTTGTATATTCAACCTATCCATCCTGCCATGATTTGTATACACCGTTATAACACTAGCACTCAGCCTCCTGTGCTCCAAGGAATTAAGTCTTGGCCTGCCCAACCTCTCCCTATAACACAGGCCCTTGAGTCCTGACAACATCCTCATAAATTGTCTCTGCACTTTATGCGGTCAAATGATATCTTTCCTTTAGCAGGGTGACCAAAATTCAACACAATATTCCAAATACTGCCTCATCAACATCTTATAAAAGTATAGCGCAACATCCCAACTTCTACATCCAATTCCATGACTGACGAAGGCCGGAGTGCCAAACGCTTTCTTCACCACCCCGTGTACCTGCGATGTCACTTTTAGGAACCTATGTACATACTCCTAGATCCCTCTGCTCTACAATGCTCCACGGGGACCTACTGTGCACTGTGAAGGTCCAATCCTGGTTTTACATCCCAAAATGCAACACCACACACTTGTGCAAAGTAAACTCCATCAGCTATTCCTTGGTCCACTTACCCAACTAATCAAGATCCCACTGTAATTCCTAATAACCATCTTCATTTTCTATAATACCACCTGTTTCTGTGTCATCTCCAAACTTATTAATAATGCCTTGCATGTTCTCATCCGGCCTCAACCCGAAACATTACCCATTCCTTCTCTCCTGAGATGCTGTCTGTCCCACTGAGTTACACCAGCATTTTTTGTATCTCTCTTCAGTGTAAACCAGCATCTGTAGTTCCTTCCTACACACTTCTCATCCAAATAGCTGATATAGACAAACAACACCAATCCCTGAGACACACTACTTGTCCAAAGAATAAAAAATCCACCACACCCTCTGCTTTCTACCCTGAAACTAATTATTTTTCCAGTTCCATGGATCCATGGATTTTGCTTGAGTGCATATAGACTGTGCCCATCTCCATGCTCCCATCATCCTTATTCGGTCTTCAAAAAACTCAATCAAATTAATGAGACATGATCTCCCATGCACAAAATCATGCCAACTCTCCCTAAACTATCCCTGTCTTTCCAAATGTATGTATATCTTGTCTTCCTCAGAATCCTCCCCAGTAACTTTCTGACCACAGATGTTGGGCTTACAAGTGTTTCTTTGCAGCCCTTCTTAATCAGAGGAACAACATTAGCCACCCTCCATCTCACCTGTATCCAACGATGCTTCATGCATCTCAGCCAGGACTCCTCCAATTTCTTCTCTAGATTCCAACAGTCTGCTTAGATATATCTGATCAAGCTGAGGAGATTTATTACCTTCATAAGTATTAGGACGTCCAGCCCTCTTCAACTGTAATATGGACTGCCCTCGAGACAGTTCCATTCATTTGTCTACGTTCCCTTGTCTTCATGCATTTCTTCATGTAAAAGGACCTTGCCCTTCTTCTGCAACTCCACACCTAGATGACTACTTTGGTTTATGGGGTCCTATTCTCTCTCTTGCCACTCTATTTCCCTTAATATACTGACAAAATCTCTTTGAATTCTCATGCATCTTATATGCCAGAGCAATCCCACCATACCCCCCTTTTTCCACTCCTGTATACTTCGTAATCCCTTATACTCCTCCAGGGATTTACTTGGTCACAAGTGCCTGTACCTGAACCAGGCCATCTTTTTCTTGACAAGAGTCTCGATTTTTCTCATCATCCAGAGTTCTTTATTCCTACCTGCCTTGCCCTTCATTCTAACAGGACTATGCATACCTTTAATTCTCGCTCTCACACTTTTAAAAGTATCTTACTTTCCAGATGTCCCTTTGCCAGGAACAACTTCTCCAGTCAAATTATGCGAGTTCTTGTCTGAGACCATCAATGTTGGGCTTGCCCCAATTTAGAACTTTGTCTTGTGGCCCATCCTTATCCTAATCCCTGCCATGACTATTTTTAAGCTAATAGAGCTGTGGTTGCTGGTTCCAAAAGGCTTGCCCACTTATACGTTAGTCACTTGCCCTGTCCAATTCCTACAGGGTAGTTCAAGCTTTGCCCTCTCCCTTGCATGAAGCGCTCTCGTTGGCTAAGGAAACTTTCCTGAATACATTTAACAAATTTCACCGCATCTAAGCCCATGGCTATAGCAATCCTAGTTGAAAATAGGAATGTTAAAATCCTCTACTGTGACAAGTCTATTATTCTTTCATTGTCTGCAATTCTCTGAGAACTTCTCTTGGTTCTGATCATTGTCCCAAAATGATAACTTTGATTCTCGCTCCATAGCTGCTGCCTGAATTGCTGAGCATCCCCAGTATTTTCTGTTTCTCGTTCAGATCTCCAGCCTCTACAGGTTTTTGTTTTGTTTTGCTATGCGTCAAACCTTCTTGCTTCCTTATGCCCCTGTCCCACTTAGGAAACCTGAACGGAAACCTCTGGAGACTTTGCGCCCCACCCAAGGCTTCCGTGTGGTTCCCGGAGGTTCCCGGAGGTTTTTGTCAGGTTCCCGGAGATTCACGGAGGTTTTTTCAATTTTTTGAAATAATCGCCGGAATGTAGAAGAAGCGGAAACCACTTTCGACAATTAGGGAGACTGACAAAAACCTCCGGGAACCTCACGGAAACACCTTGGTTGGGGCGCAAAGTCTCCAGAGGTTTCCGTTCAGGTTTCCTAAGTAGGACAGGGGCATTAGGGAGACTGACAAAAACCTCCGGGAACCTCACGGACACACCTTGGTTGGGGCACAAAGTCTCCAGAGGTTTCCGTTCAGGTTTCCTAAGTGGGACAGGGGCATTACTTTCAAAACATCTACCAATGTTACCTTGGAACATGTTTCAAGAGCAGAGAATCCTTCGCCTTTTGTGGTATTGAATAACAGATTCACAACTCTCTGCAAAAAATATGTTTTTGTTTTTCTTAGTCCTAGATGACTGACCTTTATCGTGAGACAATACCCTCTGGTTAAGTTGCCTTCATATAGATGAAACAGTGTCTGTACTGTCAGTCCCTCTCACAATCCCAAGACCTACTATAAAGCACAAGAGCCAAAGAGAAGCAGAGCACTGCAATGGCAAGAACAAATTGGCTTGATGCATCTTCCACAGGCGACTGAAATGAGAAGCTTTCAGCCTGAATTACCAAACAAATAGGTTCAAAGATACGGGAGCTTATGAGAATATTTCCAGATGCCCGTGAGGCAACTTTGTTGAACCTACAAAATGAGACTGCACACAGCCACATACAATTGAAGTATTAAGGTGCAGTGCAGTCTGATGTGGTACCTGCTTTACAATACCTTTGCCACCCCAGTGTGATCTGTTGTTTTAAAGTTTCACCTCTGAGAGCTTTTGCCTTTGCGGTCTAGTGGATCAATGGACAGCGCCTCACAATATGACAGTGGTCACTTCAAATTGAGTTTTATAGAAATGTATTCCTGCAGAGATGGTGAATCTCTGCAATCCTCTGCCCCTCAGTGAAGGTGTTTAAAGAAGAGGCAGATGCATTTTTTAAAGATTGGAGACCATGTTGTGCAGATGTAAGAGGAGTTGAGGCCTTGGTAGATCAACAAAATGTTAACTGCCATTGACGTCAGTCACTGCGACATGAATATATACTATCAATAGGATGGACAATGTTATAATGTTTCATTCATAGCATTTCACAACCTGGAATATGCAGTATTAAATGATCCTGAAACGCACGGTCTTGTCCAGAATAAAATTATCTCTCTGTATTATTGTTTTTTAAATATGTATAAAACAGACTAATAAACTAAAATATAACAGAAACTGGAAAGGCACACATCAAATGTTCTCCCCTCACCCCCCACCCTAGAGGTTGTGCCAAACATATTGTTAATTGGTGCCTGATCTTTAAATGTTCATGAATTACACAATCTTCAAAGCACATAACAGTTTATTGTATAATTAGAACTGGCTAAGTAACTATATTGAAAGTCACATGCCTGCAATCGTGTCGACACTAAATCAGTTTTGGTGTGTTTATATCAGTCATAGAGTCAATGATTCATAGAGTCATACAGTGTGGAAACAGGCTGTTCAGCCTAACATGCCCACACCGGCCAACATGTCCCAGTTACACTAGTCTCACCTGCCTGCGTTTGGCCCATATCCCACCAAACATGTACCTGTCTAACTGTTTCTTAAATTTTGGGATAGTCCCTGCCTCAACTACCTCCTCTGGCAGCTCGTTCCATGCACCCACCACCCTTTGTGTGAAAATGTTACCCCTCAGATTCCTATCTCTTTCCCTTCACTGCCTCAGAGGGCGGTGGAGGCCGGTCCTCTGGATACTTTCAAGAGAGAGCTTCTTCTTCTTTCGTGTGGCGTGCACAGCCTAAAGTTGTTGGACAACTTGATCTTCTGTTTGTGCACGTCGAGTTGATTGCATCAGTCGAAACAGGGCGGACCACGTGAAGGTTGCAATCTTCCACCCCATGAGAGAGCTGGATAGGGCTGCTGAAGATAGCGGTCAGGGGATATGGGGAGAAGGCAGGAACGGGGTACTGATTGTGGATGATCAGCCGTGATCACATTGAATGGCGGTGCTGGCTCGAAGGGCCGAATGGCCTACTCCTGCACCTATTGTTTATTGTCTATTGTCTATTCACCTTAAACCTATGACCTCTAGTCCTCGAATCACCTTCTCTGGGCAAGAGACTCTGTGCAGCTACTGATCTATTCCCCTCATGATTTTATATACTATGAATTTATACATTATGAAAATATAATTAACAAATTCTATAGAGGTCATAAGTGTCATGTGTTAAGTACTTTCTTTCAGCTCTGACTTTGCAGCAAAATTAATTTTAATCTGTTTTCTTTAGTTATGTATTAAATCAATCTATGTGAAGTTATGTGGAACAATTGGCTCAGATGTGACCATCTTTGAAGAGCCAGAAAACAACTTTGCCAATGACAGGATCTTATACTGAATTACTATAGTGTCTTTTTTTTATCTCGCTACTAACTATTTAAATGTTTCACTGTCTCGTCTGGGTAAAAAATATACAGCAAGAAATTGTCTTCTCCAAGTGCCAATATTTGGAACCCAGCAGGGGATTGTTGGTAAAACTCAATTTTCAGGTAGCATTTAAAAGTGTTGAACATTAAAAAAAAAGTTATCTTTTGCAGGTCTATGGGTGACAATGAAAATGTTGGTGGGGGACGTGTTCCAGATCAGAAAAGATTATCCACATCTGGTGGACAGGAACACAGTGGTTGCCAGGAAGCTGGGATTCCCTGAGATCATCATGCCAGGTGAGTTTACACTGCACTTCACTCCATTAACGTGAGAGGAGTGAAATGGACTGTCCAAAGAAATACAACAGGGCATGTTTGATCTATAAAGTCAGCTATGTAGCTGCCAATAACAAAAAATAGGAATACTAACGTTCAGGTGAATGGCACTGCAGAATATACTTAGCTGTGTCTTATCTCTCTGATCCACAGTCTTAGAATAAAAGGGAGGTCATTTAAGACTGAGGTGAGAAAAAACGTTTCATCCAGAGAGTTGTGAATTTATGGAATTCCCTGCCACAGAGGGCAGTGGAGGCCAAGTCACTGGATGGATTTAAGCGAGAGTTAGATAGAGCTCTAGGGGCTAGTGGAGTCAAGGGATATGGGGAGAAGGCAGGCACAGGTTATTGATAGGGGACGATCAGCCATGATCACAATGAATGGCGGGGCTGGCTCGAAGGGCAAAATGGCCTCCTCCTGCACCTATTTTCTATGTTTCTATGTTTCTATGATCAATGGAACAGTTCTGCTAAATGGCCTGTACCTTATAAATATGTTTTCCTTACTATTTTAGCTAACAGTTCAACAAATATTATTCAACTAACATTATTTAATCATAAGATTATTTCATCATTTATCCTGTTGCTGTTATTTGGACCTTATCTTGTGCAGGTTATCCGCCATAGTTGCTACAGTAGGAAGAGGCCAATGTATGTGGCATGAGTCCCATTAGTGATGATGTTATCAAGGGTGAATTGCAAAGAAAGCAGTCACCAGTAAGTGGGACATGATGTTCTCCAGCATGCAACACCAATTTACCATGAATGGTGCTAATCTTTAGTTAACACCTCTTAAACATGCACAGCTCAACAAGTGCAGTTGCTGGAAGGGCCCTGTCAGTTCCAAAAGCATTAGCTGATTGATTTCTGCAGGTGGCTCCTATGAATCACAAGTGCTCGGTGCTTTCTAGACATCTTTTATTCAGCCAAAGCTTGTATTAACTGATTTGGAGGGCACGCTGCCTCGGGAAAGCACCATACATAATCAAAGACCTTACCCACCCCGGTATTCCTTATTTTCCCTGCTCTTATTGGGCAGAAGATACAGAGTTTGAAAGACTGCAGCACCAAATAACCACCTCTGTTATCAGGCTTCCATTGTTTCATAACCAGGGATTAGTCCAATTCTCCTCTATCGCATGGTGGGCATTGGAATATATCTCTGGAACTGTTATGCTACAATGCTGACAACTACACTTTGGCTCTGGATGTTCCCTCTACCTATTGGACTTAAGTTTGGGTTGACGATAGTTATGTATAGTAATATTTTCTTTGATGGGATAGCCTTCACTACCAAGATTTTCAGTATACCTCAGCTGGACAAACTGGTTAAACAAGCTAGCTCAATGCTGGAGGGGAGAGTGGACTCTGGGATGGATGTGTTTGAGAGGCGTATGAGTCGCAAGGTGCAGGTCATCCTGAAAAACCCCGGGCATCCCCTCCATGTAATTCTGGAGAGTCAAAAGCGCACTCGGAACAACAACCGGCTCCTTTCCCTGCGTTGTAGAACGGAGCAGTTCAGGAGATCCTTCACTCCTGCAGCCATTAGATTTTATAATTCAGACCGCTAGGCAGTAGGGGGATGAATTTTTGCATTTTTAAATTTTTAATTGTTAATTATTGGTCTTTTTAAGTATTTATTGCTGACAGGTAGTGTCCACATTGTATTTTATGTATTTTCTGTCTGCGTTCGTTTTGAATGTGTGGGTTTGTTGATTGGGGGCCTCTGGACATCTGAATTTCCCTGAGGAGATCAATAAAGTATTTTTTTAATTATACGTAACAATAAAAAACCTAAACCTAAAGAGCATTCTTTGGCTCCTGGACTTGAATTCATTGGTGGTATTTCTTTTGTAATTCAGCATTTTGGGGGATGTAAGCAAAGACTTCTCTTGTGCTTCAACAGTGATTGAAATGTCTGCATTTCAGTCAGGCCATCTTCACTGAAATCTGCAAATCCAGTCACAACTTTCAACTGAGAACAGGAGGAGAACCATTGTGCTTGCTGCTTTTGAGATCACAATAGCCATGCACTGGAATCTCTGCACTCCAAACCCAGACATTTTAGCTCCAATAGGAATAGAAGCAGGGGAAAACAATACCTTGAGATTTTTCCTATGTGTCATACAACATTTCGATTTGGAAAGACGTTACTGGTCATGATCTCTGGACACAATCTTGGAAATCTTTATGTTCAGTTGCCCAACATCATGGTTTACGGGCATCTTCTCGAGGGCAATTAAGGATGGTTATTAAATGCTGGGCTTGTCAGATGTCGAGATCCCATGAATGAGCAGGAGGAAACGTCCACAGCCATGGCGAATTTGCATTGCAGCAAAATGAACATCCAGAACAACACTGTGGTCTTGGAAACACTGAGCTGGTTACCTTTTCCTCTGACTCTCAGTCTGAAGAAGGGACTTGACCCGAAACATCACCTATTCCTTTTTTCCAGAGATGCTGTCCGACCGGCTCAGTTGCTCCAACTTTTTGCATCTATCTTCGGTCTTGACACTAGGACACATTCTCTCAATCTCCTTCCTGTTCACCGTCTCATCATTATTTTATTTTATTTTAAAGAGAGGCCTTCATGTTAACAGTCTTGCTCTATCACCAAACTATCGATAACAGTTCCTGGCATCTGAACGGGGAAGTGTGATGACGAAAGAAGGAGGCAAGCTGGAAGTCCATGCTTCAATCAGCTGAAGATAGAGAGAAAAAGCTGGAGTAATTCAGCAGGTCTCGAACCGAAATGCCACCTATTCCTTTTCTCCAGAGATGCTGTCTGACCCGCTGAATTACTCCAGCATTTTGTGTCAATCTGTTGATGAAACCAGCATCTGCAGTTCTTTCTGACACATTTTGTACACTCTGAAATGAAACTGTGATAATGGTCTCTCTCAATGTTCACTAGTTGACGTTTGCCGAGTTCTCCCCCCACTTGCTGAGGCCTCCTTAAAAAGCTCATGTTGAACTTGCCTAGTTCACTGGGAAATTGGTATAATGCTAATTGGTATTCATAATACCAAGTGAACAAAAATGCATTGGTATTAAATAGAACCAGAAATTCGGCTAGTCAGGTGCTACTATGCAAGGTATTCTTCTTCTTATCGGGCCCACACACAAGATTGGAAGTTGTTCAGCCAGAGCCGAACACACTTCTCGGCATCAGCACACAATGGTGGCCGTCTTGTGCTCCTTGTGCTTCTTGTGTGTGGCGGTGGAAAGATTGGTGGAAACAGGGCCGCGACGTGAACGCTCTTTCCCTGATCCCACTATGCTAGGTATCAGGGTTTGACTGTATCTCCTCTGAGGGAGAAGATTGGTGTTGATATATTAGTTTCTTGCCAGATAGTTGTTGCTGTCGATAGTTATCTCCCATCCAATCCCATGTTCTGCTGGGAAGAGGGGGAAAAGTGATTGTTGCGTTTCCTGCATATTCAAGTGTTATCATGAACAATTGATAGCTTGTAAAAGCTGTGGGATGTAGATATATGAGCATTAGATGATCGTTAAGTACATGCCCCGTTAACAGAGATTATTGGTCGGTGAGATAAGGAGAGTATCGGGGTGTGAAGTTTCTGATGAAGGATGTGAGATCTGGTTATTAATGATGCATTCATTGACCATGACCACACAAACTAGTTATGGACATTCTTGCAGAGATGCACCCAGGTCCTTGGGGCCTGGCTGCTACGATTCATCACTGATCCCATTACCTCATAAGCTCATGTCTGGAAGGCTTCTGGGACCCCGCCAATGGCAAATCTCTCTTTGTAGTCCCTTAAATAATGGTTCCTATGTTTAAAATCATGCAGCCAACTTTCTCTTATTTGTAGTGAACTTCAACCAAAGTCAAAATGAGCTCCTAAACATGACACTTCCTCATTAAGAAGTAAAGGCCAGCTTTAAGTGGCATTTGGCACTGGTCACTTATGTGTAGAAAGGAAGTGCAGATGCTGGTCTATTGGCCATTTATGAATGGGATCCTCTGAGGAACATAACAGGTTAATTGACAGCGCCCAAACTCCATGCAAATGTGAACTTGGCATGTGCCTGCTTTAAAAGCAATGGGCACAGGTCATGAGTCATACCATCCCCATGACCACTTTAGAAGGGTCTTGACCTGAAATGTCACCCATTCCTTCTCTCCAGAGATGCTGCCTGTCCCTTTGAGATACTCCAGCATTTTGTGACTATTCCAAATATATTTTTCCTTTTCTGGAATCGTCACTAAAATTGAACGCTTTTTACCAGAAATTGTCCACCAGGATCACCATTTTATATGTGCCTGCTACTCAGCTTGCAAGGAGCAAGAAAGCACATGTTTTTCTCTGGTACCCTACATGAACTCAGTACAATCAATAAAGTACATCTGAATTGTCGGCTCTGACTGAACATCAATAAACACACCAACCCAATTCAGCAAAAGCTCTCAAATCGAGGATGATACGTGACTGAATAAACTGTGTTACGGCATTGGTTCAGGTCAGGACATCATTGACATTCCATTACCTATTAAACACAAGATCTTTCCCATCTAACGATAAACTTGTCAAAGTTCAACTTCCTAAAGTTTGTGCCTTCAGCCATAACATTCTCCCTCTGTCCCGTACTGTAGCAATGGTCCGGATTATTTGGGTATGACTCAAAGAAGCAATTTCAGCCTTTTAACTCATAGAACACTGAACTCAGTCTCAACTCTCCAAATCAGCTTCCCAAAATAACTGATTTAATTGAGTGTGTCATAATGCAAATGTAAGGAACAAAATCAGACAAAGTGCAGGGGGGATGATTTAAAAATAGGGAATAGTATTATGCCACTCACAAATTCAGTTCATTGAACAATGCATTTGGTTCACTTCCTTGCAAATATACACATAATATATATATTATGCTTGGTTGATTCATTAACTTTCAATGATGCCTGTAATTTCTTTAGCCCTTAACCTAACAACAGTTTAAAAGAAACATACCTATCCCAAATTTGAGGCATATTGTCCATACTGTGTAGTGTAAGACCACTGTATGTCTAAGTCAGCACCTAGAGGGTGCAGTATTTATTCTGATCTTTCTAGGATTACAGGTGGTTACAGACCATCCTGTTGTGACATTACTTTGAGCAGCTGTGAATTGACATCATTTGGCCGGTGTCTCAATGCCCACAATCTTTTTATAACTTTGACAAGGGTATTTATTCTTGTCCATGGGGGAACTAGATTAGGTTGTCACACATTACCATACTTATGGAGATGGGACAAAAATTCAGGTGGTGATTTTTCATTTACTAT
Source organism: Okamejei kenojei (assembly GCA_035221665.1). Taxonomy (NCBI): domain Eukaryota; kingdom Metazoa; phylum Chordata; class Chondrichthyes; order Rajiformes; family Rajidae; genus Okamejei; species Okamejei kenojei. Next base: position 64,722,196 of record CM069141.1, on the reverse strand, counting down.
CCTTCTTGAATTATTTCTAGTTTTCCTAAGAACAATAGTAAACAACTTTATAGTTGCCATCTCAGAACTTGTCCATTTTCATTAGGTTTCTTCCGTGTCACAGGTGCTTTCAATGTAAAGAGTACAATTCATTGGAAATGAAAGGAATGGGATATATGTTTGATTCAACAGTGCAGTGAATGAAGAGGGAGTTTTCTGTTAGCTGGTGCGATAGAAGATGATGATGAGCTAAACATTCAACAGCTAACTTGGTGAATTTAATTGGAAAAGATTTCAAAGAGAATTTAAGTTGATTGATATGGAATCAGGTTTTCATCCCAATATTGGGGAAACTGTACTGCCCTCTGTGTTTGAGTTGTTTACTCTGGCCTCCCATTGCCTGTATAGGGAACACTGGCTTGTGCACCGATTCAGTTTCTCCAATAAGGTACTAAAGTGTGAAATGTAATGGCAGCTTCTGCCTCTGTCGCTCCTTCACTCAGTGTACTTATGGAGTCATGGAGTTTATTAAAAATAAATAAAACAGTTAATTAGCTTTAATTTAAAAGCAAAACAGCTAGTCCCTGCAATAATGACCCTGGGTGAGAAACAGCTCCTCTATGTATCCATATGGTTCAATAACATTCTTCAGGGGAGGAAATCTGCACATAACTAATGTGGTTGACACTGATCAGAGATGGACACTAAAGGCTGGTGTGTATTTCCCATATCCGATAAGTGAATAAATAAATAAAAGTCTCCTCTGTCATCTCCAGAGTTACCATATCCTACTAATAATGTGAAATTGCTCGTTACAGAGTCAAGAAGTCACTGATCACAGAAATAGGCCAGTCTGCCATGATCTCCATGCCAATCAAATACCTATTTATACTAATCCCATTCATCAGCTCTTGCTCTATTGCCTACTATCCCTTGTGATCCAAGTACTTGCTAGACACTTCTTAAATATTGTGACCGCCTCTACCACCACCCTTTGGGAGAAACACTGCATATTGTGTCCCAACTGAGGGCTACGTGGAACCTTGATTGTGTTCCTAACTACCTTATTCACTGTCCTGGTTCTTCTTGGCTCCATAGACTTTGGAGATACTCATTGTTTTGTTTTTTAAATAACTTTCCTGATGTGCCAACATATTGCAAAACTGCTCATGGAAGAACATTTTTCTCACCTTCGCTCTGCAGGTGATGTGAGGAATGACATTTATATCAACGTCCAATATGGAGATTTCGACAAGTACAATAAGACTACTCAGAAGAACGTGGAAGTAATAATGTGTGTCTGCAATGAAGATGGTAAAATTATTCCGGTGAGGACTTTTGCGTGGAATTAATAGAGGCTAATTAATTGCAACTGGTGGAGAGATAACCTGAGGCCTTCCTTACATGTTCTCTCAGTTGAAGATTGATTCAACTAAATTAATCTTAGTTAGCATCACTAAGATTGCTGGATGTCTGTGTTGAATTATGGTGTGTATTGTGTCCTTTTTTAATTGTAACGCTGCATGGTAAATTACATTTCACTGCACCTTATGGTACATGTGACAAATAAATTTGAAATTTGAACTTTGAATCAATCTGAACTATCGAGCATGGGGTATAAAATGCACTCATCTCCCACTCCAGATTATCAGCATCACCTGCTGAAAAATCTAAAGGCATGGAATCAAGAAAAGATCAACTCACCTTTGAAGCATGGTTGGGTCAGGAACGGAATGGTGGGTCTTTATCAAGGTCTTTGTGAGATGTTGGATCACTGATGACCAGCTGCCAGACCTGAAAGGAGAAGGATATGTGGGGTAGATCTGTAGCCAATAATGAGAGAATATGGACAATTAGTAAACATATTTTTATATAGAGGGTTATTGGGATCTCATAGAGCTTGGGGTGAAGTAGGAATGGTGGAGGAAACACGATTAAGTCACTTGTAAAATGTGTACATGTTAAAAATAAATCATGTTATTCTGCATCAATATTTGGTTATTTCAGCTGTTTAGTTATTTGGGACTTTCTTATTTATATAGGCAATCCATTATTTTTTTTATTTACACAACTAAACTGTTTTATGCAGAATTCCATTTGCCTGGGAGCAGGAGACAAGTTGGTCAGTGAATATCGATCGGTCATCTACTATCAGGTCAAACAGCCACGCTGGATGGAGACAATCAAGGTCAGTATGACTATTACAGACCAGCATATGAACATGGGTTACAAGGCAAGCTGGTAGGCGGCATCTACACAGATGTCAGCAAAGGTTTTGACAAGGTCCTGATGGTAAGCTGATCTGTATGGTGAGATCATATGGGTCCCCTGTTGAGTTGGCCAATACAAAATTGTCTTGACAGTAGGAGTAAGAGGATGATGGTGGAAAGTTGGTTTCAGATTGGAAGTCCGTGCCACAGAGATTGGTGATTTTGCCATCTCAATTTTTGTCATCTTTATTTTTTATCCTCAATCAGATGGGAATGTGGCTCGCATGGTTAATAGTTTTGCAGATAATCACCAAACTGATGGACAGTGAAGAAAATTATTTAAGATTGCAGCAAGATCTAGAACTTCTGGGAAAGCAAGCCAAAGATGTCCATCCGCCTGTTTATCTATCTCTTCATCCTTCCGCCTCTTTTCCTCACCATTTATCACGACAGACTTTGCATTTATACACTAAATTGTTCCATGAATACAAGGCATTACAAAATGTGTCACAACCAGAGGAGTAGGCGTGAAGACGTGAAGGCAGGGTTGCAGTATTGGGAAATGAAAAATCAGACTTCTAGTTATTGATGATAGCTCCCTCTTCAACAATATAAACTCATCTCCAAACATCGCCAGCATTCCCCTTGTACCAGAGTATCCTCAACTTCCTGATCCACAGAAAACAAGCAGCGAGGATAGAAGACAAAATATCCTCCACAATAGTTCACCACACTGGTGTCCCACAGGAATGCATTATCAGCCCCTACTATACTCTCTATTCACTCACAACTCACGAATTCTACTCTAACTCCATCTACAAGTTTGCAGATGACAACACGGTCATGGGCTAGATCACAAAAAAAACGAGATGGTGTACAAGTAAGATTTTAGCTTACAAAAATGTATCAAGGCAATAACCTGTCCCTCAATGTGAGCAGGATACAGGAGCTAATTACTGACTTCAGGAAGCAAGATGGTGTGGCGGCACCTGGTGGTAAGCCACGGGCACAACGAACCCTCGGCTCAGGAGTGCGGCGTCTCGGGGTGGGAGGTGTTAGTCACGGGGCTGGTATCTGAAGAGGAATTTAAGGCCGGGCAACGCCCGTGACCTTGAGGTAGTAGGGAGCAGTATTTTAGAGAAAAAACACGTCTAATGCACACAACTCATGTCCACTTAGCTATTGGCTGGACTCCTGTGAGTCCCCGCTACACTGGTGACCCCGACGCCCAGGAGTGCAATCCTGGAAGGGAAATTTGAAAAAAAAAAAGAATTACGCCGCTGCTGCCTACAAAGCCCACAAGGCCAAACTCAACGCGGTCTCCCTGAAGCCGCCTACATTTTGGACCTCGCAGCCGGGGGTGTGGTTCTGACAGGCTGAGTCCCAATTCTTCATCCGTGGCGTCACGGCCGACGAGACTTGTTACCACTATGTGATAAGCGCCCTTGACCAGCAGACGGCCGGTCGGGTCATTCCTTACCTGGATTATCCGCCGACGGCGCGTCAGTACACAGGCCTCAAGGAGCTGTTGCTCCGGATCTACGGGCCGAGCCGAAAGCATTGGCGAGCTCAGCGACCGGAGTCCCTCGGCACCTCATGAGCGAGATGCTCACACTCATGGGCAACCTCCAGCCCTGCCCGGTCTTTGAATTTACTTACCTGCAGCAGTTGCCACGAGACAAACGGCAGCAGCTCGCGGGGGAGAGCTTTGAAGATCCAATCCAGCTAGCGGACCGCGCCGACGACCTGTGGTTGTCCGACCAGCAACAGGTTGGCGCGCTGGAAGCCCTGGAACCGCTGGAATCCCTGGAATCGCTGGACCAGTTCGAATCAGCGCCCTGGAAAGCCCAAGACCACGCCCTCAAGAGGTCCACGGCCACAAGTGGCATAGGAGAGGAGGATGGCTGAGCAGGATCCAGATAAAAGGATGTGGTGTTTTTACCACCAACGCTGGGGTCCAGCGGCCCGCCAATGCCGCCAGTTGTGTTCGTTTCCGGGAAACGCTATTGCCGGCCGCCGATGCATCACCACGGTGGCGGGCAGGTTCCATCGCCTGTATGTCTGGGACCAGCGCTCGGGGCTCAGGTTCTTGGTGGACACCGGGGCGGAGGTCAGTGTTTTGCCCCCATCTGGACTGGACATTTGTGCTGGTAAGAGGGCCCCCCCCCATTAACTGCTGCAAATGGCAGTGCAATCCGCACATATGGCGTCCACACAGTTCCCATCATATTAGGTGCGTGCCATTTCACCTGGACATTCATCATCGCGGACGTGGCCCAGCCACTGCTGGGCCCTGATTTCTTGCGGGCGCAGTCGCTCCTCATGGACGTCTCGTCCACGCGTCAACTTTCGTAAAGCGATGCTCGCCTTACACCGCGCCTGTCAGCAACCCCCATAGCGACGGTAGACAATGTCTACGCCCCGGTACTGGCTGAGTTTCCGGACATTGTCAACCCCAAATTCGGCTCGCCCAGCCTGAGGCACAGGGTCATGCACCATACTCTGACATCAGGTCCACGGCGGGTGGAGGCCGTGTGGGGACTACCGCCGCCTTAACGAGGCCACGACCACTGACGGTTACCCCATTCCCCAAATACAGGACTTCTCAGCCCATCTGGCTGAGGCTAGGTTCTTGGGTCTAGATCGACCTAGTCCGGGGATATCACCAGATCCCCGTGCGACCGGAGGATGTCACCAAGTCTGCAATTATCACCTCGTTTGGGTTGATCGAGTTCCTGTGGATGCCCTTTGGCCTCAAGAACGCCGTGCAGGCCTTTCAGCGCCTGATGGATACCGTGGTGCACGGGCTCGACTTCCTGTTTGTCTACTTGGACAACATCCTCGTGGCAAGTCGCACGCGAGAGGAACACTGCGCCCACCTCCGTCTACTCTTCCAGAGCCTCAGTGATCATGGCCTCGTAATTAACCCTGGCAAGTGCCAGTTCGCCATTCAGGCCATTAACATCTTGGGGCATTGGGTGACACGGCATGGAGCGGTGCCTCTGCCGGACAGGATTGAGGCAATCCGTCAGTTCCCGTGGTCTGCTACGGTACGTGGCCACTGGGAATTCATAAGGATGGTCACATTTTACCACCGGTTCCTCCTGGCAGCTGCCAAACCTTTGCGGCCGCTTTTCCAGTTGCTGACGGCAAGCAACGGGAGATGCAGTGGGACGCTGTCACCATGGCGCCGTTTGATGGGGCAAAAGAGGCCTTGGCTCGGGCGACTATGCTCGTGCATCCATCAGCCAACACCCCCACAGCCCTTACCGTGGATGCCTTGGAATCTGCAGTTGGCAGAACAGTCAGTTAACGGCCGTTGCTGGCCTCTCGCCTTCTTTAGACGTCACCTGAGCGCTCCGCAGCGCTACAACACTTCCGACCGGGAGATGCTCGCCTTGCACCTCGCAGTGCAGCACTTCCGGTACGTCCTCGAGGGCCTTTCCTCCGTAGCCTTCACGGACCACAAGCCCCTCACGTTTGCTTTCGCCAGGGTTTCGGATCCTTGGTCAACTGGTGGCTATTTCGGAGTATACAACGGATGTCCGACACATCGCCGGGAAATGCAACCTAGTGGCGCATGCCTTGTCCCATCCGGCAATACCAGCAGTTCTTAACCCGGCCTCGGGAATGGATTACTCCGCCTTGGCGGCGGCCCAGCTGGCGGACGACGAGATGCCGGCGTACCGCACCGCGATCTCTGGCTTGGTGCTAGAGGACGTGCCGTTGGGTCCCTCGGGTTACGTCCTCTGCGATGTATCCACGGGTCAGCCGAGGCCAATCGTTCCGGCAGCCTGGCGCCGTCGCGTGTTTGAGGTGATCCACGGGCTGGCCCACCCGTCCATCCGGGCCACGGTCGCCATGGTGGCCGCAAGGTTTATGGAAGCAGGTCGGTCGTTGTGCCCGGGCGTGCATCCCGTGCCAGGCATCGAAGGTGCACCGACATGTCCGGGTGCCCGTTGAAGGCTTTGCAGTGCCACGTCGGCTGTCCGATCATGTGCACATGGACATTGTGGGGCCACTGCGTGTGGCGGCACCTGGTGGTAAGCCACGGACACCACGAACCCTCGGCTCTGGAGGGCGGCGTCTTGGTGTGGGAGGTGTTAGTCACGGGGTTGGTATCTGAAGTGGTATTTAAGGCCGGGCAACGCCCGTGACTTTGAGGTAGTAAGGAGCTGTATTGGAGAGATTTAACATGTCTAGTGCACACACAAAAGCTAAGCGGACACACAACACGTGTCCGCTTAGCTTTTGGCTGGTCTGCAGTGAGTCCCCGCTACAATGGAATATATTCGCCAAACTGCATCAATGGTGCTGAAGTGGAAATGCTTGACATCTGCAAGTTCCTTAGCGTAAATATTTCCAATAATCTGTCCTGGACCAACCACATTCAAGCAATGACCTAAAAAGCATTCCCACTCCTCTACTTCCTTAGGAGACTAAGGAAATTTGCATGTCTCCAACGAGTCTTACCAGCTTTTACAGATGCATGCTATCTGGTTGCATCACAGCTTGGTTTGGGAACATCTCAGCCTCGGACCACAAGAAATTGCAGAGTTGTGGATGTAGCCCAGTCCATCACACAGCCTAGACGCCCCTCCATTGACTCCATCTACACTTCATGCTGCCTCTGGAAGGCAGCCAACACACCCCACCCTGGTTATTCACTCTTCTCTGCATTACTGTTGAGCAGAAAATATACAAGCTTGAAAGCATATACCACCAGACTCAGCAACAGCTCCTTCCCAGCTGTTTTTCAGTCTTCTGGATGGTTCTCCCATAAGCTAGAGTGAATTCACAATTATCCAACCTACCGCAATACAGAGACTGGACTTTTTCCTCTGGAACTGTCATGCTGCAATGCTGAAAACTATATTCTGCACTCTGTATTTTTCTCATTACTCTACCTGTTTGACTTGTGTATGGCTTGATTCAATCCATGTATAATATTATCTGATTTAACAGACCAGCATGCAAACACAAGCTTTCCACTGTATCTCAGTATATGTGACAACAATAAACCAACACCAATAGCAGTCATTCAGCTGGCAATTCAGTTGCATGATGTTGCTTTATTTGCTGGAGTGAAACATGATAGTACAATTCCTAAAGGGCCTGTCCCACTTAACTGATTTTTGATTTTTTGACATGTCGCGGGGTGACGCCTGTGTGCTCATGAGTAGTCGCCCAAAGAGTCGTACCTTTTTCAGGTCGCCGCTGGATTTTCAACGTGTTGAAAATTTTCAGCGACCTGCTGCGACTAATGACGGGTACCGGCAGTCGCTGAAAAAATCGCATAAGTGGGACAGGCCTTATATTGTTATGAGTCGTTCCAAAAATGTGACCAGGTATTTCTCAGAGTAATTATTCATTGGTGTAATTACAGCATCATTTACTCAGAAGGTGACATTATTCCTGGAGCATTGTAAGAGAACCTAGACCATATCGTCCACTGGAGTGTCAGCATAGTGACCAATGTAGGTTGCATCAGCTGTCTCACAAGCTGATACCTCTATTACATGGAATCTTTCCTTCACACGCTTTCATATGCACAGGCATTTGTTCAATATTTAACTATCACATCAACTTAAATACACAGTAAAAATCAAAAAGCCGCAGGTGCTGGAAATCTCAAATATAAACAGAAAATGCTAGAAAAACTCAGCAAGTCGGGCACCATCGGTGGAGAGAGAAACTACCAATGTTTATGGACACAAAGCAGTTCTGCTATCGTTTTTATATTTAGTAGTTCTGCTGTAACACATGTTTTCATAATTCCAATTGGATATAACACAATTGATGAAATAGGAATCTCTATTTGTGTTAGTCAGGCAAAATTGCTCAAAACTTGATTTTTATCGGAAACTAGAGAAATACTTACAAGTCAAATTGTCAAACCAGAAAAAATGTCTCAGGAAAGAAACAGTTCAATGTTTCTAAGTAACCTCCCAGCATGTAATCAGACACTATTGTCTGTTAATGGCACAGCCTGTCAGCTTCAATACAGGTGGCCATGGAAATTGACAAGAATTGCTTACGTCAAACTTTGTGCAATGATACTCTAGTAAACACTCCAAGATACAGCCTTTAGTATTTTGAGCCAGGTAACACAAATCAACTTGTAGTTGGTATTGGTTTATTTTTGGTATGTTTATGTATTGGTGGCTATTAAGCTATTAAAAGCTCTTAAGCTTATAATAGCTATTAAGCTATTAAAACAATCTTTATTTTTGAGAATCCTGTGGGGAAAAATAATTTTGCTATTACAAGTTTGAAATTCTCTAGCCTGTAACCTCCCTTTTTCCATTCACACAATCTTCATTATAATGCTATTTTTAATAACATAAGATTTCTTAGGAATGCAACTATTGCCCTTTAGAAGAACTACCTGTACTCACATAACACTTCTAACATAATGATGTGCACAGTGCCCTTTGCCGGTGGATAATCATGTATTCGTTCCTGTGGAGGGTGATGTTAGAAAGGGTGACCAACAGGAGATCGTTAAAGATGTTTGAAGAACATCCTAATGGAGGATTGATTTGAGAGACACCATTGTTTTGGGAATGGAGGTCGACGGCTTTGATGGGACTAGATTTTTTTTCAATTCCAGAGATCTGCGATCGAACAAAGGGTCGTCAATCTTTATTTTTTAATTCCTTTTCTCTCCCCACGGATGCTGCTTGGCCTGCTGATTAATTGCAGAATTTTCTGTTTTCTTGTTGAATTTCTGATTCCACCATTAGCATTTGTTTGCTTTTTGATTCATATCTCTGAATTAATGGCTCGGAATGGCAGCGACAAGGCCAGTGAATGTAGCAGATCTGGCTTACGTGCATTTGGGTGTGTACCCCTTTAAGAATTGTGACCAAAAGCTATCATTGTCTATATTATGGCATTGTAATGGTTGAACAGGTTGGAACAAGATGCCTATCTGATAGAAAGCTTGTGGAAAAGAAAATATCCTGGTTTTCTTTGTAAGTTCTTTTAACTTAAAACACTTTAAGAAAATTCTATACTGGCTATCCTCCAATATGATGGGAAGTTAAGTGATCTTAAATGGGCTAGATTGAAGATTAATCCTAGTTAATCACATAGTATTTATTTGGCTAGAGGAAGGGTAGTTGAGAAAGGGTTTTATCTAAATAATGAAGAAATTTAGTATATAATGAAGAAGCCAGTTCAAAGCTTGGGTAGGTGGTATAACAGGAAGTTGATTGACACTGAACAGGTTCAGCAACTTAGAAATGTTTTTGACGGGTTAGAAAGGATAGAGAAGTCAGGGCTTCCAGGCAAGTTGAAGTTGTAGTGCTTGTAGTTTGGGTTATTCCCTAGGTTGATGTGGCCATTAACCGTATATAAGGTGCCAATTTCTAAGGTTGGGAGGGTTGAGGGATTGGTTCATATATTAGGAAATGGTTAGGAGTTCCATGGTGTCTGAGTAATGTGGCTTTATATCGGAAAGGTATTCTCCATTTACCATTTTCTAGCCTAACAGAGGAATTTAAGTGTACCAGGGAGTAAGGATACCTCTTTATTAATGTAACTAGAGGGAGGAAATGAAACTCAAAACAGGCAATGGAAGAAGCACAAGCAGCTCTGAGGCATACAAACATTGTTGGTCGGGTGCGGCAAGGGAAACGAGGCTCAGGGCTCAGTACTGGGAAACGAGTATGGAGTAAGGCAAGTCCAACAGAGAGGAGGAAATTGGTTATAAAGCAGGTACATCGTCAGGAGGAAGCAGTGAGATGTGTAAGGGCAGTAGCTCAGGTTAAGCAGGGACAGTGGATGAACTGGGAAAGTGTAGAAAAGAGGAGGTTTAGCTGGAGGGACCTATGGTGCTTGGAGGCGGGTCATGTAAGTTTCCTTATAAGGTCTATTTATGATTTACTGCCATCACTGCAGAACCTCAAACAATGGGTTGATGGGGACCTGGCGTGTCCCTTGTGTTCAAAGGTGGCAACGTTGAAGCTTATTTTGTCAGGATTGATGACGAGTCTTTCTCGAGGTTAGTATACCTGTTGGCATAAGCAGGTGTTGAAGTGGATAGCTGCAATAATTGAGAGGAGGTGAGCACAGGTGAATTCAGTAGACTGAGAGTGTAAGGATTCATTTTGTCCGTGAGGGAGAGAAAGATAAAAAAGGGAAGTTTTCCGATACAGAGGCTATGAGGTAGGCCAGCTAAGGGGTGCCAATGATTGGGAGATGCGGGTAGATTTGGGAGGAAAGCTTGTTGTTCCGCAGGAAATTATTAGTACTAGTTTGAGGCCTGATATAGTGTTATGGTCAGTTAGTCAGCGCATAGTGTATTTTATAGAACTGTGCCTCGGGAGAACATAGTGGATGAGGCTTATGAAAGGATGCAGCTTAGATATGTTGTAGTTGGCAACATGTTGAGCAGCAAAAATGGAAAGCAAGAGTATCTCCGATAGAGGTGGGTTGTAGAGGTTTCATAGCGAGATCGACCACGTCCAGTATTTGGAGAGCCAGGAAATCATGGACTGAGTTTACGTCAGGCCGTATGGGAGATGTCGGAGGCAGTAGGTGGATGTGATGGAGAATAAACTGTTAGCTGGGGGCAGAAAGGGAATGTATAACGCGTGGTCTGTGTATCTCTTTGTAAGTGTATTCTGTGTAATTGTATTGCGGTTTATGTTACGTTGATATTTGTGGCACTGCAATTCTTTAATGATGGGTTGGAATGATTGTATGACAGAATGCGAGTGTTTAGCATTTGTTTGAGTGAATCAATCATCTATAGTTTCCTTTATTTAGTGATAGTGGCTGCATAGGTGGTGAGAGCAGGTATTGAGTGGGGGTGGTTCTATAAAGGGCCTGTCCTACCAGCATCCGACTCCATGCGGTGAGCGCAACCAAACCGGCAGCGGGGGCCGCGAGGAGGTCAGGTGATCCCTGTACAGGGCCGTTCCCAACAGCATGCGCCTGCATGCGAAGAGCGCGACCAAACCGGCAGCGGGGGCCGCGCGGAGGTGGGGTGAGTGGCGCAAAGTGAGGCGAACTTGGAGCAAAGTCTGAAAGGTAAGTTCGCCAGGACAGAGAGGGACACACAGAGAGGGGCACAGAGGCACGACGTCGAGGCGGTGTGTAATGCGTCGAGGCGACTGTGAGCCGACAAGCCGTTGCCGCGCGGAATTTTTGAACATGGTCAGTTTTTCGGAGCCCCACGCGATGTCGGGACGAACTCCGCACAATTCCGGCGATCGAAGTGGGACCGGCCCCGCGACGCCGGACGGCTCAAGCGACCATGTTAGGTCGCGCTCATTGCATGGAGTTGCATGCTGCTGGGACAGGCCCTTTACACCAGAACTAGCTGTTGATCCTTCCTGAGGTGTCATGAGCCTAACTCAACAAAACACCTGTGAAGGGAGGTGCCAGCTTGATAACCCCAATGATATACTGGCATCTACACAATCAGTTTTTATGTGCTTGTTAACATGTAGATAGCTTATTATTGCATATGGAGTTAGCTATTGTCCCATAGCGCAAGTCTGTATAAGCAGTTTAGATACTTCTTTAAGTATCACTTCTTAGATACTTAAATGGTGGCCGATTAGGAAAAGGGGAGATGCAGCGAGACCTGGGTGTCATGGTACACCAGTCATTGAAAGTAGGCATGCAGGTGCAGCAGGCAGTGAAAAAAGCGAATGGTATGTTAGCTTTCATAGCAAAAGGATTTGAGTACAGGAGCAGGGAGGTTCTACTTCAGTTGTACAGGGTCTTGGTGAGACCACACCTGGAGTATTGCGTACAGTTTTGGTCTCCAAATTTGAGGAAGGACATTATTGCCATAGAGGGAGTGCAGAGAAGGTTCACCAGACTGATTCCTGGGATGTCAGGACTGTCTTATGAAGAAAGACTGGATAGACTCGGTTTATACTCTCTGGAATTTAGGAGATTGAGAGGGGATCTTATAGAAACTTACAAAATTCTTAAGGGGTTGGACAGGCTAGATGCAGGAAGATTGTTCCCGATGTTGGGGAAGTCCAGGACAAGGGGTCACAGCTTAAGGATAAGGGGGAAATCCTTTAAGACCGAGATGAGAAAGACTTTTTTCACGCAGAGAGTGGTGAGTCTCTGGAACTCTCTGCCACAGAGGGTGGTTGAGGCCAGTTCATTGGCTATATTTAAGAGTGAGTTGGATGTGGCCCTTGTGGCTAAGGGGATCAGAGGGTATGGAGAGAAGGCAGGTACGGGATACTGAGTTGGATGATCAGCCATGATCATATTGAATGGCGGTGCAGGCTCGAAGGGCTGAATGGCCTACTCCTGCACCTAATTTCTATGTTTCTATGTTTCTATGTTTCTTTGGCATTGGGCTTGGTTTTCTTGGTAGAGCACTTATCCTGGTGTTATAGCACGTACTTTGTGTTTTAATAGTAATTTAAATGTTGAACAAATTGGAACGAGTTGGCTTATTTGATAGAAAAGAAAAAAGAATTAAAAACTATTATTGTATGTTCTTTTAAATTTTGTTTTGTTTAGAGATACAGCACGGAAACTGGGCCTTTGTGTCACTGGGACCATGTCAACTAGCGATCCCCACATATTAACACTATCCCACACTCACTAGGGACAATTTTTACATGCACCAAGCCAATTTACTTACATACCTGTACGTCTTTGGCGTGCGGGAGGAAACCGAAAATCTCGGAGAAGACCCACGCGGGTCACGGGGAGAACGTACCAACTCCGTACAGACAGCACCCACAGTCAGGATCAAACTAGGGTCTCCTGCGCTGCAGGCGCTGTAAGGCAGCAACTCTACTGCTGCGTCTCTGTGCACCTGCTTAAATCATAGCACTTAAAAAAAACATCTACACACTGGCTATTCTGCAATATGATAGGAATTGAAATAATTAAAACAAAAGGAGCTAGAACTATTTAGTAGGCCAGGTAGTAATGCTAATAAGGCAGGTCAGGTAGTAATGGTTTGAGAAACCGAATAAATGTTTCAGGGGTGGAAGAATTAATCAAAATATGGATCTTTTCACACAGTTACGGCCTGGCTTATTGAGGGTTCTAGCAATATTTTGTTTTATTTTACTCCTGAAAGGTTTAGCTCTTTTTCTACACTCTTATGTTTGCTCCTAGACTACATGCAGGTGGTTCTGCAATGACATGTGTTTTCATAAGGCTAATTGGGGTAAATGCAAGTGATGGGGAATTAAGGGGCTGTCCCACTGCGGCGACCTAATTGGCGAGTTTAGAAGAGTTTGCCCTCGACTCGTACTCGCAGCATGGTCGACACGAGATCCTAGGAGGTCTTTGTAACTCTCCTTCATGCTTGAGACTAGTCCCCGCATGCTCAAGACCTCAGCTAGGTCGCTGCGTATTTTTCAACATGCTGAGAAATGCTCGTGAGTAAAAATTGGTCGCCATGGGAAAAAAATCGATATTTTTTCTTTACTTGTAGGTTTGGTCGAAATAGGTCGGCATGTTAATCGTAGGTAATCGACGGTAGTCAAAGGTAATTGAAGGTAATCAAAGGGAGTCATAGTTTTCAACATAGTCAAAGGCGATCGAAGAAGTTCGTCTTCATTCTCCACTATTCGGTGTCCAATTTTCCCAAAGCTAGTCAAAACTACCCTTCAAAATTGTTGAAGGAGGTCTTCAACATGACACTTTTTCAAACTCTCCTAAACTCTTCTAAACTTGCCAAATAGGTCGCCGCAGTGGGACAGCCCCTTTAGGGAACACTATGCATGTTACACAGGCTGAATTGATTATAACACAATTTTGATCAGGAACTAGAGAATTACTTAAAAGTTACTTTGGAAATTAACATACAGGGGGAAACAAGCTGACTTGGATTTATACAAAACGGGACAAAACTGTTTCTGTGTCACTTCCCTACAGTGATCTGATAACGTTGTCTCCTAGAAATCTTAGGAATCCTAACTTAACCGTAGGATTCCATATAAAATAACAACCAATCGCTTCCATTGACACTTGTGCAATGAAACATTATTGAACAATGTATCATACAGCCATTAGTATTTTTAATCTGCAGTCGCAGAAATAAATTTATTGCTATTGAGTACTTTTTTGGTTGAAAATCCTGCAGGAAAAATAAAACTCCCTTCTATTGACACAATTGTTTTTATAATGCAATTTTCTCAAATGAGCTTTAGCTGAAACACAATTATCATGTTTTGGCAGAATTGTTTGTATTATTACTTTCCAAGTGTCTTATTACCACTTCCCCAATAGCAGAAATAGTTTCCCCCTTCCACTTTATCAGTTCTTACTTACTGCTTAATTCCAGATCTGTATACAATCAACTTTAATTTTGTTATTTGTATGTATAAAGAGTCAAAGGCAACATGAACAACCATCATTCCTTTTCTCCAGAGATGCTGTCTGTCCCATCGAGTTACTCCAGCATTTTGTATCTATTTTCAACTAAAACCAAGAAGCTTTGCATAATTTATTTTTAAAACAACAGGACAGTCACTGATGTGCATAGGAATTTTTGTTTGCAGAGGGTAGTGAATCCTTGGAAATCTCTACGCCAAAGGGCAGTGGCAGCTAGACCATTTGATATATTTAAAGATATATTTTCAATGATCAGAAAATTTAGGTCTATGGGGAACAGACACAGAAGATGAGCTGAGGCCTGGGGCCAGTAATATTGAATATCGGGTCGATTCCTGCTTCTTTGACTAGCCTTTACAATGTCCTCATCGAAGCGCGCATGTTGTGGCAAGGTAGCGGTTGAAGTCTTGATGAAGTTCACTTCAGTTTTGTTTAGTTTATTATTGTCGTGCGTACTGAGGTACAATGAAAAGCTTTTGTTTGCACGCTATCCAGTCAGAAAAGACAAACATGAATACAATTAAGCCGTCCGTATAGAAGATAAAGGGTACAGCGAGAACCAATAAAGTCCTATTAAAGAGAGTATAAATGTCTCAATTGAGGTAGATTGGAAGTCAGAACCTCTAGCTGATAAGAGGACAGTTCAGTTGCCTGATAACAGCTGGAAATAAAACTGTTCCTGAACCTAGATATATATGTTTTCAAACATCTGTACCTCTAGTCTGATGGGAGAGGAGAGAAGAGGTGACTGGGGTGTGACTGGTCCTTCATCATGCTGCCGACATTGCTGAGGCAGTATGAAGTGTAGATGGAGAAGATGGAAGGGTGATGGTCTGGGCTACCGCACCAGTCTTGCATGGAGGTGTTCCCAAACCGGGCTGTGATGCATCCGATACGATGCTTTCTACGGCGCATCTGTAGAAGTTGGTGAGAGTAGTTGGGGGCATGCCAAACTTCCTAAGCTTTCTAATGAAGAGCCGTTGGTGTGCTTTCTTCGCCATAGCTTTGATGTGGTTGGTCCAGCTCAAATTACTACTGATATTTGTTCTTGGCAATTTGAAACTTTCTGCGCCATCAATGTAGTCTGGGGTGCGTCCACTGCTTAGCTTCCCGAGGTCAATCACAATCACCTTTGTTTTGCTGACAGTGAGGGATAGATTGTTGTCTTGGCATCAAGTTGCAAGGTTCTCAATCCATTTTCTGTACTCTGTCTCGTCATTATTCCATATCCGCCCCACTGCAGTGGTGTCGCCTGTGAACTTGTAGAATGAGTTGGATTGGTATTTGGCTGCACAGTCTAGGGTGTATACAGAGTACAGTGAGGGGCTGTGAGCGTGTCCTTGCAAGGCACCAGTGTTGAGGATTATCATACAGGATAACTTGTCGCCTATCCTCGGGTCAGGAAGTCGGTGCTAACTGCAAGTTCCACGAGTTTGAAGATGAGCTTGGTTGGGGCAATGGCATTGAAAGCACAGCTATAGTCGATGAATGTGTCCTTATCCAGGTGTTCCAGGGATGTGAGTAATGCCGGAGAGATGGCATCAGAAGTGGACCTGTTGTGGCAGTAGGCGGATTGTTGTGGTGGATCAAGGCTGCTCGGTTGGCTGGAGTTAATGAGTGCCACCACCAGCCTCTCGAATCAGAGCAGAAGTTTATTCATGGTTAAAATACCTGATGAATTCCAGACATGTACTCGAAAACTAGAAACTTGAATGGGATTTCAGAGATTTGCCTGTTGACTTCTAGTTCAGAAAGCATTGTCGGTTCATTATGGTCAGAATGAATAAAGAGATTCTTTACAACTTCACCACGATTGTCAAAAAGGCAATTGATGTCTGACATGCCCCCATCCAATTTCTGTGACATTTATTAATGTTACTTGAGAACTCTTCAAGAATGAATACATCTCTAAATGGGGGATTAAGTTTCGTGCTGACTGCAGCTTCTGAAGAACAAAATCATCATTGCATTCTGTGTGCTTGTGGGGGGAAAAATAATCAATAATTAATCACAGCATTTTCAAAGTGAGCAAGTGTGTGTCAAGTATTTGATTGTTTTTGGTGAACAACCATTAGGATCTGATTGATGGGGGACTGACGGGGAAGCCAATCACCGTGTCAAAACTGGAAGCTTTCTGGGGCCTGACGGACCACACTCGACATCCTTGGATTTTGATCATTTAACCCAACAGCGACATTTAAAATGTGTGCAAAATTAATTGAAAGCTTCACCTCTGTATTACATGAAACTGGTTATTCAGTCCTTTAATGATTTAATCTTTCATCACTAAACAACTCCTCAACAGTCGGCTCATTTCTTTTGCATTTGATTGCTCTTTCTTCTCCTTCTTCGCCTCGTACTGTGATGAATGACTTATTAGAACATTATGTGCTCATCTGTTTGACATACTTGAGATACCATGTTAGTAGTCACTTTGTAAAGCCCCTTGGGGCTCTATCTAATGGAATTTGTGAAAAGGTCTTTGCTTCTACACTTTATGAAGCTATAGAAATCATTGCTCCCTGTTTATTAGGTTCATAGTAGACAGCCTCATGTTCCATCGTTATGTTTTGCCTGATTACTTAAGCAGGCAAATGAAATTTGAGGTCACACACAGCAGATTAACCTTAACTTGGTGGGTCTTCAGTTACCTGAAGAAAAGGTGTAACCGTGTTCCTGTCAAGCTTATATACTTCACCTTTGGTGAATTTGGTTGTACTTCACCTTTGGTTATATTCTTAACCTTTGGTTAAGAAGTATAAAACACTGCTGAATGATACAAAGTGCTGGAGTAACTCGGCAGATCAGGCAGTATCTCTGGAGAACATGGATCAGTGACATTTAGGGTCAGGATCGTTCACTTCACTGATCCATGCTCCCCAGAGATGCTGCTTGACCTGCTGAGTTACCCCAGCACTTTCTGTCCATTTGTGTTTGTAACTAATAGGAGCAGAATTAGGCCATTCAGCTCATCAAGTCTACTCCGCTATTCATTAATGGCTAATCTATCTTTCCCTATCAACTCCATTCTCCTGCCTTTTCCCCATAACCCCTAACACCCATATTAATCAAGAATCTATCATCCTTTGCTTTAAAAATATGAATTGACTTGGCCTCCACAGCCTTCTGTTGCAATTAATTCCACAGATTCACCACCCTCAGACTAAATAAATACCTCCTCATCTCCTTCCTAAAGGTACATCCTTTTATTCTGAAGCTATGGCCTCTGGTCCTAGATATCCTCTCCACATCCACTCTAGCCAGGCTTTGACAGGGTGATCCAGCATCTGCAGTTCCTTGTTTCTACTCAATAACATGCTGGTTTATTTGGGGATTTAGTCCAAGGTACAAAGATGCATTCTTTCTTCAAATAAGTCGAGACGTTCAGCCCTAAATTGTTGCCAATTAATTGAGAGCTTGCTGTGCTTGCCACTAATGTACACAAATGAATGAGTCACCTATATCAACTTACTGGTGAGTGTTGTGCTGGTCAACGCAAATTGTGGCAGGACCTCCTGTGATATAGTTCTTCCAAGTGGGTGAACAACATCTAGGCTTGACCATGGAATGGCTGATCAGATCTTTGACAAATGAGTAAACAGTGCACCTGGTTTTACTGGCCCATCAGATCGGTTCAAACTATAAAAATAAAATTAAACATATAAAATCAGAAATATATTTTTTACCCAAATCTTTATTTTTATTTAAACATATTTGTTAAAACATACACATATAGTTCAAAATATATAATTTCAGTTCAGTTTATTGTCACATGTACCGAGGTACAGTGAAAAGCTTTTGTTGCGTGCTAAACAGTCAGCAGAAAGACAAAACTTGATTAAAATCAAGCAATTTACTGTGTATAGATGCCCTTCTCCTTGATCGCTTTCCACTCACGTGTAAGGTCATACGTTCCTGTGCCAAGTGTATACTGATGCAGGTTCAACAGAATGCTCCTCGGTATCACTGCTGGCAGGCTTAACAAGGTCATGTTGTACCACTGGGTTTCATGCAGAATTCACATAGAACCACAGCGGTTGGGGTTGGCAATGGGGTGAGGGGTTTGATGGAAGCTAGTTAAATGCAAACAGTTTGGTATTTCCAACTCCTGGCCTGGATTTCCTGGCAATATGTCCTCCTGTACCCCAGCTATTTCACTGATCATAGATCAGAATTCTGTTTACTGATTGTTTCCAAGAATACATGAAGAACTTCCGAGGAAGAACTTCTCAGGCAAAGTATGAACTTTCATTACAATGTCAAGTCCAAAATTCTTACATTTCTTTGCAATCAGTGAACCCTGCAAAGGTTATATGAATGGGAATTGTTTTAAAAGTGTGAAAAGCAAAATTTAATATCATGTCCTAGTTATTATGTTAGTCATATAATGAATGATTTCTTACATTTCTGCTTTTTACTAGTTGGCTATTCCAATGGAAGAAATGCAAAGAATACACTTGAGGTTCATGTTTAGACACCGATCATCACTAGAATGTAAGTATAATTTATATTTAAGCAGCTGTTATATTCATAGGCTCTACCCACTCTGCATACACTCATTGGCTTCCCTTGTCTTCTCTGTTCTCCCTCCCGATACATGTCTTCAAATTTAATGGACTTTGCTTTCTTTGCAGCAAAAGACAAAAGTGAGAAAAATTTTGCAATGGCCTTTGTACGGCTGATGAAAGATGATGGTACGACCCTGCACGATGGTACTCATGAACTCCTGGTGTATAAGGTGCGTGGCATAGTTTCTCCAAATTTGGCCAAATATTGATCTCCTGACCTTAGCATATTACGTGTTAATGTATAGAGTTGATATTCAATTGCTAGCTTTATTATCTACTTGTATACTGTTCAGTTGTATGGCGTTGGAAAAGGTTTATGATCAACTTTGGGTGGGGTTTGAAAGTGGTCATGGAAGACCATTCATACAGTGCACCAGATGTCAGCAGTGCAGAGAAAAGCTCCCTTTATTCTTGTCAGGCTCAACCTTGGAAGAAGGTCCCACATTCCAACATGTTCGAAGCTGCCAAACATCAATCTATAGTCCTTTAAAACAAGAGTAAATGTCAGTGCCATTTAGATCCAAAAGGAAGCACAAGGAACAGGAACAGGACAGCACAAGGAACAACCACAAGGAAGGGCAACATTCATTGCCATTTCCTCTTCACTCTGAAAAACGTGCCATGTCTTCTCTTTAACCCATTGTGGGATCTACATTGCTGGTACTGCCATAATGGCATTTTTGAGAATTTCAGCACATTGATGTGGCGAATATGAAGTGGTGACCTGACCCCACATCAAACTCATTACAATATCCAAAACCAACGGAGGATAGGTATTCTACACTCAATGCATCAATGAAGGAATATTTCCAACCGTCAATAATAAATTTCATGTGCAACAAACAAACTGACTCAATGGGTCAGGCAGCATCTGGGGAGGGAAAGTGGACAGACAATGCTTTGAACTGGAACCCTTCAATTTAACGTGTTGGGTCGGTCTATGCTCTTTTTGGCTATTGGCTTACTTCAGAATAGAGCTTACGATTTACGTTCATAATTCTTTTCCATTGTCATGTAGTATTAGCAGGGACAATATACTCATCCCTAAGTGCTTCAACACCCCATTACACGTAGAGATGCTGAGCAAAGCATCAAGATTAAACGTGATATGGGCATTAGAAGACTTGTAGAACAATGTGTGAGATATAGAGGTTGAGGAGAGTTTTGTTCACTATTCCTCTTGATGCTGTATTTTTCGCTCAAACGTACTTGTCCTCATGACATTAATTTCTAACCCAGAGCACAGTGTTATCACGCTATTTTGGCATGATAGATTATCTTACCTTGGTTTCCATGACAATCCTGCAGTTTATAATTTTGAAAATTAATTTTACTTAAAAGACTTATAAATAAAAATGAAACAATTTCTCAACACTTCTTTTGAATCAGAGAGGTTTCACGGCATTTGGGAATTATTGTTGTTTAGTTTAGCGATCCAGTGGATACAGGCCGCACCGACCAGCGATCCCCACACATTAACACTGCCCTACATACACTAGGGAAAATTTTACATTGACAACAAACCAATTAACCTACAAACCTGTATGTCTTTGGAGTGTGGGTGGAAAATCGGAGATCCTGGAGAAAACCCACATGGTCACGGTGAGAACGTTAATGGGCCTGTACCACTTAAACACTCACACTCACACTCGCACTCCCTCCTTCCCTCCTTCCCTCCCATTATGCAGGTGGGGGGAGAGCTGTCTGAGTGAAATTCACATGGTGCAAAGCCAATGTGATACAGACACACACCGCGACGAACAGGAAGGTTTGTGCTGTAATCAAGACGGTGAAAGCACAGGAAGGGTCACGTAAGTCCTTTAAAAAAGGGGGGAGAAGGAATGGAGACAACTTTTAAGAAGCCAGAGATACACGGCTGTGAAGCTCAGCAGACATTAGCATTACCAGTCGGTTATCCTTGGTTCTGAAAACTACTGCCTAATTTTTTTTCCCCAATGAGCCAATGAAATTTACCGGTCAGCACTGGCTACAAACTACGAGAACCTGCGACAACCTTCGACCTCCTCGAAACCCACTACCACTGCACCGACGGCACGAGAATTCTCGCTACTCTCCATGGCGGCTTCATTCGTGTCGCCGCTAATTTTTCCAACATGTTGAAAATGTTGTGGCGACCATAATGAGGCTGCGACTAGTTCCCAGAATGCGGAAACCCTCACGACCATGTGGCAACAGCCATACTGCCCTACTTAATTTCTTGATGAGCGATCATTTTTTAATAATAAGATCTGTTAATTGTCATTCCTGACTTTCTCTGTTGTTTGGTTAGAGATTAATGCAGAAATGCTTGAAGTTACAAGGAGACTGAAGATTAATAGGGATAAGGCTCAGCAACTTAAGGGGATTTCCAGCTGAGGGTGCATTGACTAATAATTATGTGCATTTAATATTGCCTGTAAATTCTGTCCTAATGCCTTGTGGAATAAAGATAGCACACAGTTGTCGCTTTTTGATAAAGTGAATATAAAACATCGTGGGATATCCATTTGCAAGATTCAAAATATTTGACTTTTTTTTGTCAAGGTAGACAGAAATAAATCTCATCTTAGTCTGTTCTCCCTCGCTCACGGCTCACACGGGTTGCGGTGTAATGCTTTCCCTGAAAGCAGGTAGCACTAATGGTATTTTATCCATTTCCAACTCTCTTCACTACACTGACAGCCATATGTACTTTGTGTTTCTTCTTCTGACAATTGGGACTGAAAATAATTCAATGTTCACCTTCATCATTCACGCACTGACCTCCCACAGCCATCAGACCATGGAAACCTTTTCTTGCACTCGCAAGTCTCCAAATGAATGGAGTGGAATTTCAAGGGCAGTTTGTCACCATTGTCCAACGTTTGACCTTGGTCGAGCAAACGTTGTGATGCTGCCAATAAAACCTGTATTGAAGGAGTACTTAACTACTGTTACAAGTAGACCCTAAGAAACTTTCTGCTGCACTGGAAAAGTCTCTGGTATGACAAGTGTGTCAAAATAAAGTGGAACTAATAAACCTATTCTTGGGTTGCCAAACAAAATTCAGCAAAGTGTCATATGAAAGGCTACTGTGTGAGTGTGGTGTTGTTCAGGCTGAGAAGGGTAATCTCCAGCTGCAGAACACGAAATTGCCAAGATGTGCAGAGCAATGGCCAATGGCAAAATGTAAATGTTTGCTTTTTAAATGGACTTGGAAGGCGAGGATGTATTGAATAGATGGCAGGATTGTCAGAAGTGATGCAGAGCAAAGTGATCAGAGGTAGCGCAGGTAGAATTGTCGTTGATGAAGTGGGATACCTGCCTTCATTAGCGGGGCTTGGAATATAAAAGCGTGGAGGTGATGGTACAAAAGGTATCAAATATATTAGTTGGGACACAGGTGAAATGTGAGACACCAAGGGGTCCTGTTTAAATTTCCCACACCGCCCCTCCTCTCAGCAGCCCACTCGCAAGTGCAACTGATTTGTCCCCACTCCAACAGCTGCTTTTTATAACTACCCCTCCTCTCGGCTGCTCACTTGCAACTGACATAAGTGCCTGCCTAAGCATCCCTTCAACATAGTTATTGTATGCGAGCCCACCACCTCCACCAACAGTGTGTTCCGCATATCTCTCTGTATATACAAACGTTTCCCTCTTTCTCTTTAAACCCCTCATCTTAAGCCTGTTTTTCATGTTCTTTATACCCTTCCTATATGGGGAAAAAATCTATTTATCCTATTTATGCTTTTAATAAATGTATATTACTCTATCAGGTTACTCAGCCTCTTTCGTTCCAGGGAAAGCAAACCCAGCCTACCAATCGCCCCTAATATTTCAAGTCCTCCATCTCAAGCACCATAGTGGTAAACCACTTCTGCACTCTCTCCAGTGCAATCACATTCTACTTATAGCGTGGCGACCAGAACTGCACACAATATTCTAAGCACTGTTGCAGTATTTTGTAAAGCTGCAATGTACACTCTCCATTTTAAAACTCTATACTCTGACCCAAAAAGGCAAATGTGTCATTCACCTTTTCACCACTTTATCTACCTGTGTCGCCACTTTCAGAGAACAATGGATTTGTACCCCAGGATCTCTTTGCTCCTCAACATTTATTGTATGTCTTACTCCTATTTAGATGGCATTTATCAGAGTTAAATGACAATTTACAATGGGGATAGATAGATAGATGGGTTTTGTTCTCCTGAGCAGAATGGCTATATCAGAAGGCATGAGTTTAAGGTAAACAGTAGAAATGAGGAACTGCAGATGTTGATTTACCAAGTCAAAATACAAAATGCTGAAGGCCAGGCCAGCATGCCAAAAACTCAGCAGGCCAGACAGCATGATCTCCAATGATCCCTTTCTCCCATGATCTTCGAATCTCATCCCTTTCCCTGACATTCCTAGTTCCTAATGTGTAGGAAGGAACTGCAGATGCTGGTTTAAAACCGAGAAAGACACAAAATGCTGGAGTAACTCAGCGGGACAGGCAGCATCTCTGGAGAGAAGGAATGGGTGACGTTGTCATTCCGAAAAAGGGTCGACCTGAAACGTCACCCATTCCTTCGCTCCAGAGATGCTGCCTGTCCCTCTGAGTTACTCCAGCATTTCTGTGTCCATCCCTAGTACCTACATCCTTTTCTAATGTACACGCCTTGTGCGTTGAAGGAAAAAACCTCTCATTTGAAGAGCGTGGTGGTGTGACATGTTCGTTCACATGTCCTTGAAAGGGAGAGGAGTTGCAGAGGAGACTCCTCTGTGACCGTCCACCCTGTCGACACGGTGACATCATTGTTCCAGTGAGTACAAAATGGAAACATTTACATTGTCTTTTTTCTCTTTGCTTTTCTTGTTCATCCCTTGAGTCTAATGTTGGTCTCAGCTGTTAAATAACAGCAGTGGCTTAACATCAGAGCAAAGCATCCTGCAGGAACACATCTCCACCTACAGCATAGGATGCAATGGGTAAAAGGGAGTTTGTTTTGCAGTGGCTCATTAATCATTTCATTTCATAGAGTTATACAGTGTGGAAATGGGCCCTTTGGCCCAACTTGCCCACACTGGCCAACATGTCCCAGCTAAACTAGTTCCACCTGCCTGCGTTTAGTCCATATCCCTCCAAACCTGTCCTATCCATGTACCTGTCTAATTGTTTCTTAAATATTGGTATAGTCCCAGCCTCATCTACTTCATCTGGCAGCTTGTTCCATACACCCAGCATCCTTTGTGTGAAAAGGTTACTCTTCGGATTCCTATTACATCTTTTCCCCTTCTCCTTGAACCTATGTCCTCTGGTCCTCAATTACCCGACTGGGCAAGAGACTCTGTGCATCTACTCGATCTATTCCTCTCATGATTTTGTACACTTCCATGAGATCACCCCTCATCCTCTTGCACTCCAAGGAATAGAGACCCAACCTACTCAACCTCTCCCTATAGTTCACACCTGCTAGTCCTGCCAACATCCTCGTAAATGTTGTCTGAACTCTTTCAAGCTTGACAACATCTTTCCTATAACATGGTGCCCAGAACTGAACACAATATTCTAAATGCAGTCTCACCAACGTCTTATACAACTGCAACATGACTTCCCAACTTCTATACTCTATACTCTGACTGATGGAGGCCAATGTGCCAAAAGCCTTTTTGATCATATTATCTATCTACAACTCGACCTTCATGGAACCATGCACGTGTACTCCTAAATCCCTCTGCTCTACAACACTAATCAGAGGCATACCATTCACTGTGTAGGTTCTGCTTTTGTTAAACATCCCAAAATGCAACACCTCACACTTCTCTGTATTAAATTCCATCAACCATTCCTCCGCCCACCTGGGCAATCGATCCAGATCCTGCTGTAATTTTGTCGCAACCATCTTCACTATCTGCAAAACCACCCACTTTTGTATCATCAGCAAACTTGCTAATCGTGCCCTGTATATTCTCATCCAAATCATTGATATAGATGACAAACAGTAACGGGCCCAGCAATGAACCCTGAGGTACACCACTAGTCACAGGCCTCCAGTCCGGGAAGCAAGCTTCCACTATCACCCTCTGCTTCCTTCCATGGAGCCAATTTGCTATCCATTCAGCTATCTCTCCTTGGATCCCATGCGACCTAACCTTCCAGAGCAGCCTACAATGCAGAACCTTGTCAAATCCTTTACTGAATTCCATGTACACAACATCTACAGCTCTGCCCTCATCGACCTTTTTGGTCACGTCTTCAAAAATCTCAATCAGATTTGTGAGACAAGACCTCTCGCGTACAAAACCATGCTGACTATCCCAAATCAGCCCTTTGGGGTCTAAATGCCTGTATAACCTTTCCCCTAGAATGCTCCCTCAGAGAAACTGAAACTAAAGTATGGCAAAAGTATCTGCAAAGGAATATATGGGGACAATAAATGCTGGAGAAACTCAGCGGGTGAGGCAGCATCTATGGAGAGAAGGAACAGGAGACGTTTCGAGTCGAGACCCATCAGACTGATGTCGGGGGGGGGGGGGGGGGGGGTGAAAAAGATAGGAAGAGGCAGAGACAGTAGGATAAGTGGGAAAACTGGGAAGGGGGAGGGGAAGGAGGGAAAAAGCAAGGGCTATCTAAAATTAAAAAAAGTCAATGTTGATACTGCTAGGGTGTAAACTACCCAAGCAAAATATGAGGTGCTGTTCCTCCAATTTACGCTGGGCCTCACTCTGGCAATGGAGGAGGCCCAGGACAGATTGGGAATGGGAGGGGGAGCTGAAGTGCGGAGCAACCGGGTGATCGGGTTGGTTAATACGGACTGAGTAGAGCTGTTCAGCGAAGCGATCGCCGAGCCTGCAGATGCTGGTTTGCACTAAAGGCCACAAAGTGCTGGAGTTACTCTGGGTCAGGAAGCAAGGCTGGTGAATGTGGATCATGTTCATGTTCTCCAGATATGCTGCTTGACCGGCTGAGTTACTCTGGTGCTTCGTGTCCAGATATGTGAGGTTATTCACTTTGAAGAATAAAAATCCGGGTATTATTTAAATATTATGAGACCAGTAAATATTGGGGCTCAGAGAGATCTGGGTGTACTTGTGAAAGCACAGAAAGATATTATGCCTCTTGAAAGAGATTAAGGAAACCCAACCGAATGCTGCCGTATATTTTAACACAGATGCCATACACCAGTGGTATGGGAATTGTACTGTTATAACCATATAACAACCATATAACAATTACAGCACGGAAACAGGCCCTCTCGGCCCTTCCAGTCCGTGCCGACCATTTGTTTTCCCCTAGTCCCATCTACCTGCACTCAGGCCATACCCCTCCATTCCCTTCACGTCCATATACCTATCCACTTTACTTTTAAATGTTAAAATCAATCCTGCCTCCACCACTTCTGCTGGAAGCTCATTCCACACAGCCACCACCCTCTGAGTAAAGAAGTTCCCCCTCACGTTACCCCTAAACTTCTGTCCCTTAATTCTCATGTCATGCCCTCTTATTTGAATCTTCCCTACCCTCAATGGGAAAAGCTTATCCATGTCAACTCTGTCTATCCCTTTCATCATTTTAAAGACCTCAATCAAGTCCCCCTTTAACCTTCTGTGCTCCAAAGAATAAAGACCTAACTTGTTCAACCTTTCTCTGTAACACAGTTGCTGGAACCCTGGCAACATTCTAGTAAATCTCCTCTGTACTCTCTCTATTTTGTTGACATCCTTCCTATAATTAGGCGACCAAAATTGTACACCTTACTCCAGAATTGGTCTTACCAATGCCTTGTACAATTTTAACATTACTTCCCTACTCCGATATTCAATGCTCTGATTTATAAAGGCCAGCACACCAAAGGCTTTCTTTACCACCCTATCTACATGCGATTCCACCTTCAGGGAACTATGCACAGTTATTCCTAGATCCCTCTGTTCCACAGCATTCCTCAATTCCCTACCATTTACCATGTACGTCCTATTTTGATTTGTCCTGCCAATAGGTCTATAATTGCTAGGTTTATTCTTTGAACCCTTTTTAAACAATGGAACAACATGCGCAGTACGCCAATCCTCCAGCACTATTCCCGTTTCTAATGACATTTGAAATATTTCTGTCATAGCTCCTGCTATTTTTACACTAACTTCCCTCAATGTCCTAGGGAATATCCTGTCAGGACCTGGAGACTTATCCACTTTTATATTTTTCAAAAGTGTCAGTATTTCCTCCTCTTTGAATCTCATAGTTTCCATAGCTACTTTTTCCCCTTACCTCACAATATCCTTCTCCTTGGTGAATACCGAAGAAAAGAAATTGTTCAATATCTCCCCCATCTCTTTTGGCTCTGCAGATAGCTGTCCATTCTGGTTCTCTAATGGTCCAATTTTATCCCTCGTTATCCTTTTGCTATTAATATAGCTGTAGAAACCCTTTGGATTTACTTTCACCTTCTTGCCAAAGCAACCTCATATCTTCTTTTAGCCTTCCTAATTTCTTTCTTAAGATTCTTTTTGCATTCTTTATACTCCTCTAGCACCTCATTTACTCCATGCCTCCTATAATTATTGTAGATATCTCTCTTTTCTCTAAACAAGTGTCCAATTTCCCTTGAAAACCATGGCTCTTTCCAATTTTTACTATTTCCTTTCAACCTAACAGGGACATAAAGATTCTGTACTCTTACAATTTCCCCTTTAAATGTCTTCCATTTCTCTTCTACATCCTTCCCATGAAACAAAGTGTCCCAATTCACTCCTTTAAAATCCTTACGCATTCCCTCAAAGTTAGCCTTTCTCCAATCAAAAATCTCCACCCTAGGTCCAGTTCTGACTCTCTCCATAATTATATTGAAACTAATGCTATTGTGATCACTGGTCCCAAAGTGCTCACCAACGCATACCTCCGTCACCTGACCTGCCTCATTTCCTAACAGGAGGTCCAGCACTGCCCCTTCTCTGGTCGATACCTCTATGTACTGCTGCAAAAAACTATCCTGCACACATTTTACAAACTCCAAACCATCCAGCCCATTTGCAGAATGTGTTTCCCAGTCTATTTTTGGAAAATTGAAATCTCCCACAATCACTACCTTGTGCTTACTACTAATATCTGCTATCTCCTTACATATTTGCTCTTCCAATTCTTGCTCCCCATTTGGCGGTCTATAGTACACCCCTAAAAGTGTTGCGACACCGTTCCCACTTCTCAGTTCCACCCAAATAGTCTCCCTAGACGAGCCCTCTAATCTATCCTGCCAAAGCACTGCTGTAATATCCTCTCTGACAAGCAATGCAACACCTCCACCTCTGGTCCCTCCAATTCTATCACACCTGAAGCAACAAAATCCTGGAATATTTAGTTTCCGATCACAGCCCTCCTGCAACCATGTTTCACTGATTGCCACAACATCATATTTCCAGGTGTCAATCCAGGCTCTAAGTTCATCCACCTTACTTACAATGCTCCTAGCATTAAAATATACACATTTTAGAAACTCACCATCCCTTATTCTCTGTCTAATATCTTTTTCATCTTTCTCGCCTACATTTTGGGTCTGAGTGCTTCCCTTCTCTGCCTCTTGCCCACACACCCTGACCCCTAGCCCCCTCTACCCGAGTCCCTCCCCCCAGCCTTTCTAGTTTAAAGTCTCCCCAGTAGCCTTTGCAAATCTCCCTGCCAGGATATTGGTCCCCCTCGGGCTCAAGTGCAACCCGTCCTTTGTGTACAGATCATGCCTTCCCCAAAAGAGGTCCCAGTGATCAAGAAACTTGAATCCCTGCCCACTGCACCAGTCCCTCAGCCACGCATTTATCCTCCACTTCATTTCATTCCTACTCTCACTGTCACGCGGCACAGGCAGTAATCCTGAAATCGTTACCCTTTTGGTCCTTCTCCTTAACTTTCCCCCCCAACTCCCTAAATTCTCCCTTCAGGACCTCGTCACTTTTTCTGCCTATGTCATTGGTACCTATGTGTACCACAGCATCAGGCTCCTCTCCCTCCCTTATCAGAATCTTTTGGACACGTTCTGACACATGCGGGACCCTGGCACCAGGGAGGCAAACGACCATCCGGGTCTCCCGACTGCGTCCACAGAATCGCCTATCCGACCTCCTAACTATAGAGTCCCCTATTACAATTGCCCTCCTCTTTTTGCTACCCTTCTAAGCATCAGGGCTGGTCTCTGTGTCGGAGGCCCGGACCGCTGTTGCTGCCCCCAGCTAGGCTGTTCCCTCCAATCGTACTCAAACCCGAGTACCTATTTTCCAGGTGTACGGTCACAGGGGTACTCTCTAGCCCCTGCCTCTGCCCCTTGCCCTTCCTAACTGTGACCCACTTGTCTGCCTCCTGTGGTCTGCGAGTGACTACCTCCCTGTAGCTCCTCTCTATGACCTCCTCACTCTCCCTGACCAGACGGAGGTCATCGAGCTGCTGCTCCAGGTTCCTAACACAGTCCTTTAGGAGCCCCATCTTGACACACCTGGCGCAGATGTGGACGTCTGGAGGGCTATCAGATTCCCTGACCTCCCACATCTGACGTCCAGAACAGTACACTGCCCTGGCCTTCATACTCCCCCCTTACACAGGATACAATATCAACACAATACAAAATCACTACAAACTGCTGAAATCTGACTGTAAATCAGCTGTTTACCCTGGTCCACTTCCCACCAATCAGCTGCTTACCCTAGTCCACTTCCCATCAATCAGCAGCTTCCTCAAAAAAACCCACTTCTCCAAATGGAACGTTATGGATTTAGGTAAAAACAAGCCCCGCGCTTGATTTTAAACCTTACCGGTCGGGTGTCGTTCCTCCCCCTCCTTCTCTTCCAACAGCTCCTGTGGGCCTCTGAAAAAACAAGCTTGATTTTAAAGCTTACTGGTAAACTGTATGGTTGCAGTGTTATGTATTGACCTGCCTTACAATTAAAGTAAGGATCTATTTGTTTCAGAAGTAATACAAAGAGAGTTCATTCAGTTGATTCCTGGGCTTAAGGGGTTGACTAATGAAGAAAGACTATGGAGATTGGGTGTATACTCAGGAGGTTGAAAAATGGGGACATAATCACATTGAAACAAGATTCTGAAGATACTTCACAGGGTAAATGCTGAGACGGTATTTCCACAGTTAAATCCATATAATCCCAAGTCTGGATGGTCGTGGTTGTTCTAGTTCAAATGAAGGCTGAAATGAGATGATTTCGGACTCGAGGGAAGTTGCGGTTTGAGTGGGTCAAACAGAAAAATGTTGACCAAGGATTAGATCGAACCTCACAATCCCAGAGCAAACTCAATGAGCCACATGGCTGCATCTTGCTGGTATTTCTTGTGTTCTTATTTAGCTTTTCAAATACTGAACATGTGTTCACTAATTCAGTGTGCATCGAATTACTCTTGTTGCAAGTAGACTAACGATGGCTTGTTGACCCTAGGCTGGACTGATCCTTTTTTAGCTGAGAAAGCTGAATATTGTTCACTGAGCATGGTTCTGCTGTCCCCATTTGCTGACAAAAAGGATTTTTTTTTTCCCAGCCAGAAGGCTGTGGGAGATCTGTGCGGTAATGGACATGCCAAAGGCAATGGCCAAGGTTTGAAGGTATCAAGCAACCAATTGCAGCTGGTAAAATATGCCAATAGATTATGTGGTGTTTGCCAAGGAGCAGAGGTCTCTGCCCAGTTGGATCTCTGTAGTGGCTGGGGTGGAGTGGGATGCAAGAAGAGGTGTATTTCAGCCCAAAAATCGAGGTGTGTGTGGTGAATGGGTGCAAGTGAGAGGCAGTGATCAGCAGGTCGTGTTTGAGATGTGGTGGGTTTTAAATTCACCAGCCTCCCACTGGAAAAAAGGTGCCACCTGCATTCGGGACGGGATTAAGGGTGTATTTGGGAAATTGGGATTAAGTTTGAGAATGGAGAGCATGATAGGTCGAAACATCACAGAGATGGTGCATCTGGAAATGTTAGGCTCTGGGTGAGGTGGGCTGGAACGTGTCCATTCTACACACGGATTAGTTGTACAAGACATTGTTGAGGCCACACTTGGAGGTTTGTGTTCAGCTTTGGTTACCCTGGTAGAGGAAAAATTCTATTAAGATGGAAAGAAGATTTATAAGTATGTTGCCAGGACTCGAGAGCCTGAGCATAAGGCAGAAGTTGGGTCTGCTGGGACTACTTGTTACAGCATAGGAGGCTGAGGGGTGATCTTATGGAGGTGTATAAAATCATGAGGGAAATAGATAAGGAGGAATGCATGTACTCTTTTTTTTTTCCAGGGTTGAGGAATTAAGAACTAGGGGGTATAAGTTTAAGGTGAGAGGGGAAAGGTTTGGGGGAGGGTTGCCGTAACTCGTGTCACAATGGGGATCTCTGGCATCACTATGGGAAACATTTCTAAACGCCTGTTTTTGCTTTTTTATTATGAGGTATTGTGTGTAGATTAATGATTTTAAAAAATGTAATCCATTTTAGCATAAGGCTGTAACATAACAAAATGTGGAAAAAGTGAAGAGGTCTGAATACTTTCTGAATGCACTGTAGATAGGTGGGAAATGTGGCCAAAGGGACTAGCCCACAGGAGCCGTTGGAAGAGAAGGAGGGGGAGGAGCGACACCCGACCGGTAAGGTTTAAAATCAAGCGCGGGGCTTGTTTTTACCTAAATCCATAACGTTCCATTAGTCCGTGTCGAAACAGGGCGGACCACGTGAAGGTTGCAATCTCCCACCCCAAGGTAGGCTGAATGGCTTGCTCCCATGTGGTATGACAATGAATATCTGAAGAGGATTGGTCATATATGATGCTATGGATACAGATTATGGGTGTTGAGGGGGAGACTCAAGCTACCTCAAAGAAGAAAGTGAGTATTTATTACCTGGCAGTTATTACCGTCAGTTGCTATTGCTGGAGTTGTGCACACTGTTCTGGTAATGCTTTCAACAGATGCATCCAGGACAACATGGTCTAATTTGCCCGCAATGCAGCAGAAGTTGATATTTTATTTCATCCCTGTAGTAAAATAATTTTCAATTGCATAATGCTGGGAAAACAGTGATGAGCAATTAATTTTTTAAGGACCTAATTTGATGCAATATGCATATTTTGTTTGTGCTATTAGCAGAAACTCAACCACATATTCCAAGTCATGAGGCAATAATAATGAGTTTACGTAAAACTTTAACAAGAGCCCACAGAGTGTTATGCATAGGATTGGAAAATAAGTGAGACTTTAGGGGAAGCACCAAAATCAATGGGATGCTGCCTGGCATAAGAGAATATGAACAGAAAGAAATAATCAAATTTTTTTTAAAAATTGTTAAAACAAATTAAATCAAGATATAACATTTGGAATTATGTAACTGTTGGACAATGTGGATTGAACAGAGGGAAACATCAACAAGATTAAATGTTAAAAATGAGATAAAACTAGGTAGAAGTAACTTCACACACAGCTGAAATGTTGGAGATTCAGTTCTGTGCTCAGTGTTTTAGACAGGAATTGTATCATCTCGTTAAATTTAGTTTAGAGATACAGCATTAAAACGTCCTTTGGCCCACAGAGTCCATGCCAACCGTTAATCACTCAAACCCTAGTTCTGTGTTACCCCACGTACGTATGCTACACACTAGGGGGAATTTACAGAAGCCAATTAACCTACAAGCCTGCATATCTTTGCAACGTGAGAGAAATCCCTCGCAGTCACAGGGAGAACGTACAAACCCCAAACAGACAACATTTGTAGTCTGGATCGAACCCGGGTCTCTGGTGCTGTGAGGCAGCAGCTTCACCACTGTGCCATACTTTCTCAAGATAAGAGAATTAAGGAAAAAAAAAAGGAGTTGAAAGTATATGGGAGTGCGACTGGTAAATGAGTTTGGAAAAGTCCCGCATCGTTGGAAACTGCCACCACAGACAATGTGTGCTCAGTAGCTTGCTTCCATATGTTTCAGTGTGTTCCTGTGGCATCAAAAATGAATCCATGTGAAGAATTGAATTATTCTCACAAGACCACTTGAACAAGCTAATTCAGTCAGAGGGGGTCTAATTACATTTTATAGTCCGAACTCAATTTATATTCTCATATGAAACTGATTCCCGATGATGATTGAGGAGCTGGTCTCTTGGGCTTTGGCAGCCAACTTTAATTGGCATGAGTCACATTTTTTTCCTTCAGAGCCTGACAGCATAGAAACGGTGTTTGGCTCGCCAAGTACGCTGACCATTAATATTAACTCTAATGCTGGTTAATTCTCTCCACATTCCCATCAACTCCCGGCGGATTCTCCCACTCGCAGAGCGGCTGATTTGTTGACCAACCCACACATCCTTGGGATGTAGGCAGAAGCTGGTGCACTGGGATGGAGGGTGGAAACCCATCTGGCCAGAGGTTGCGATTGAACCCAGATCGCAGTAGACGTTAGATAACAGTCTCACCGCATCACTGAGATAGCTCTTGTGCTAGCAAAAATAATACATTTTACCTCCTTTTATAAAATTGTTCAACGAGCTTCGATATCGATCCACTGGGCTTGCAGATGGAAATAATTCACACAGAGTTTAGAGTTCACCCTCGGAGCAAATTCTTTATTGCAAATTGGCCATCCTGAGAGCCACCTGTCTTGGGGTAGATGTTCCCTGATCCAAAGCACACTTTTTAATTTAGACTGTTCTTTATCTATTCCTCCAACCCCCACCCCCTCCCTCATTATCTCTACCTTGCATGTGTTGTGAGTACACATTTGGCCACTCTAGGTTTTAAGGTGCTGCATGCAATATATGCATTACCAGGTCATGTGCATTTACTGTTTTGCCACGTATGTCCAATGATAAGTTTCTGCCCTGGAGTCAGTTTACTGGTTGCCGTGCAGTATTCGGGCATAGCTTCATTTTAGTTAGCTTGCTGCTGTTGGCTGACCATAAGACATAGGAGCAGATTTAGGCCATTCAGCCCATCGAGTCTACCCTGTATTCAATCATGGCTGATCTTTTTTCCCTTTCAACTCCACTCTCCTGTCTTGTTCCTATAACCTTTGGTGCCCTTAATAATTCAAGTACCTATCGAGTTCTACTTACCCAAATATACCCAATAACTTGGTCTCCGCAGCCATTTCTGACAATGAATTCCACAGGTCGACAAAAGTGCTGGAGAAACTCAGCGGGTGCAGCATCATCTATGGAGCGAAGGAGATAGGCAACGTTTAAGGCCGAAACCCTTCTTCAGACTGATAGGGGGTGGGGGGAGGTGGGGAGAAGAAAGGAAAAAGGAGCCCGAGGGCTGAGGGAGAGGTAGGAAGGGGAGGAGACAGCAAGGGTTAACAGAATTGTGAGAAATCGATGTTCATGCCACCAGGATGCAGACTCCCCAAGTGGAATATGAGGTGCTGTTCCACCAATTTCCGGTGTTGCCCACTCTGGCCATGGAGGAGGCCCAGGACAGAGAGGTTGGATACGGAATGGGAGGGGGAGTTGAAGTGCTGAGCCACCGGGAGGTCAGGTTGGTTAATGCGGACCGAGCGGAGGTGTTGGGCGAAGCGATCGCCAAGCCTACGCTTGGTCTCACCGATATAGATCAGCTGACATCTAGAGCTGACATCTAGAGCAGCGGATGCAATAGATGAGGTTGGAGGAGGTGCAGGTGAACCTCTGTCGGAACTGGAAGGACTGCTTGGGTCCATGAATGGAGTCGAGGGGGGAGGTAAAGCGACAAGTTTAGCATCTCTTGCGGTTGCAAGGGAAAGTGCATCACCACCCTATGGCTAACAAAATTGCTTATCTCCATTCTAATGGTACATCCTTTTATTCTGAGGCTGTGCTCTCTGGTGCCAGACTCTCCTATTACTTTCCTCATCCACTCTATCTCACTCTTTCATAATCCGGTAGGTTTGAAGTGCTGGAGCAACTGAGCATGGCAGGCAGCATCTCTGGAGGACATGGATAACAGATGATCCGTGTTAGTATCTTTATTCAGACTCACTTATGCAGTCTGAAGAAGGCCCTGACCTGTAACTTCACTAATCCTTAGATGCTTAATGTCATGGCACTCTGGTACAGCTGGTAGACCTGCTGCCTCTCAGTGTCAGAGACCCGAGTTAGATCCTCGTCCTTCTAAGCTCCAGCAAGTACAGGCCCAGAGCCATCAAACACTTCTTATATGTTAACCCAATCATCCCAGAATAATTCTCGTAAACCTCCCCTAGTCCCCATCCAGCGCATCCTTCCGCAGATTGGGCCCTGAACAGCACCTTATAAATCCCCGGCAGTACATTCTTGCTTTTATATCATAGTCCCCTCAAAATGAATGTTAACATTGCATTAGCCTTACTTAATGCAAATACTCACTGATGCAATCATAAAGAAAGCATATCAGCGCCTCTACTTCCTGAGAAGATTACGGAGAGTCGGTATGTCAAAGAGGACCCTCTCTAACTTCTACAGGTGCACAGTAGAGAGCATGCTGACTGGTTGCATCATGGCTTGGTTTGGAAACTTGAGCGCCCTGGAGAGGAAAAGACTACAAAAAGTAGTAAACACTGCCCA
Organism: Okamejei kenojei; assembly: GCA_035221665.1. Taxonomy (NCBI): domain Eukaryota; kingdom Metazoa; phylum Chordata; class Chondrichthyes; order Rajiformes; family Rajidae; genus Okamejei; species Okamejei kenojei. The sequence goes on along the minus strand of CM069141.1, from coordinate 64,686,612 downwards.
GTTCATCATCGGCTCTGACCTCCCGTCCATCGAGGGGATCTATCACAGTCGCTGCCTCAAAAAGGCTGGCACCATCATCGAGGACCCACACCATCCGGGCCATACACTCATCTCTCCACTATCTCTGGTAGAAAGTACAGGAGCCTGAAGACTGCAACAACATGTTCAGGAATAGCTACTTCCCCACAGCCATCAGGCTATTAAAATAGGCAAAACTCTGAACATTAATAGCCAATAATCTGTTTATTTGCACTTTATCAGTTTATTTATTCATATGTGTGTGTGTGTGTGTGTGTGTGTATATTTATACAATGGTATATGGACACACTGATCTATACTATATTCGTGCCTACTATGTGCTGGTGTGCTAAAGGAAAGCAAGAATGTCATCGTCCTTTCAGGGACACACGACAATAAACTCTCTTGAACACTTGAACTCTTAATGTTGACCAAGCCTGCAAAATAGCCTTTTGGGAATCTTGCACCAGCACTCCCATGTCCCTCTGCACCTTTGATTACTGAACCCTCTCCCCATTTAGAAAATATAGGCTATACATTTGTTACTACTACCAAAGTGCATGACCATACATTTTGTTATGCTGTATTCCATTTGCCACTTCTTTGACCATTCTCCCAACCTGTCCAAGTCCTTCTGAAGACTCCCTGCTTCCTCAATCTATCTTCATATCATCCATAAACTTGGCCCCAACGCCATCAATTCCATCATCCAGATCATTAACACGTGACGTGAAAAGTAGCAGATCCCATACCAAACCCTGCGGAACAAAACTAGGCCCCAGCAGCCAAGCAGAACAGGCCTCCTTTATCTCCAATCTTTGCCTTCTGCCAGCCAGTCAATCTTATATCCATGCAAGTACCTTCCCTCTAATACCATGGGCCCCTATCTTGTTTAGCAGCCTCACATGCAGCACCTTATCAAAGGCCTTCTGAAAATCCAAGTAAACAACATCCACTCCTTTGTCTATCCTGCTTCGTACTTCCTCAAAAAACTCCCAACAGATTTGTCATTGTCATGCAAGATCTCCATATAACAAAGCCATGCTGACTTTGGCCTATTTAATCAGGTGCTTGAAAATACCCTGAAGCCTCATCGTTAACAATGTCCAAGGCTGGTATCAAGCTTTGACTTGTTTTTTCAGCGAGCCCTCTCGCCCAGCCTTGCGAATCATGCCACTGCCTTGCTTTACAGCCTGATGAGGAACATGACTGTTTCGGTCCCTTCCTTGCCCAGTGTGCTCCAGACCTGCTCTAATGAGCCCTGCCTGTATCTGTAGGTAGCACACAGCGGACATGGTGCAGCGTGGATGGAATAAGCAAAGATACACAAAGGGCCGTGAGAATTCATTGCAATGCCAGGTGATCCATTCACACACCCAGTTCATCAATCCTCAGAGGAGTTCATCTCATTCTCTGCTTGTTCTTGGCTTTCAGGGTGACAGCAAAAAGATGGAAGATGCCAGTATATACTCCAAGCTGCAGTCCAGCCGCCAAGCATCCGACTACAAAGGCTCCACGCTCAGTCGCAGCAGCGTGAGTGCCGGCCTCTCCAACAGTTTCAGAGACACCTTCATCATCACGTCACTTGTGTGCTCCACAAAGCTCACACAGAATGGTATGCATATGCTAGAGCTTCTTACCAATGTAACTGTGCCATCTGAAGATAGACCATAAAAGCTGGAATAACTCAACGTGTCAGACAGCATCTCTGGAGAAAAGGAGTAGGTGACGTTTCGGGTCGAGACCCTTGTAATCTGGCTGTCTGACCCCCTCCCCCCCCCCTTCTCTCCCCCCCATTTTTTTTTCATTGTCCATGTTTAGTTTGGAAACATTTGTCTTGTACTCTTCTTATCAAGTCCACATCACAAGATTAGATATTGTTTAGCCAGTTGAACACACTTCACGGCATCTGCATACAATGGTGTCTTGTGCGTGGTGGTGGAAAGATTGGTGGAAACAGGGTCGCGACGTGAACGCTCTTTCCTTGACCCCGTCTTATATTTATTAGCACTAACTAAATGAGAAGACCATGTTTCAAGTTAAACATAGAATAACCTGGCTGCTTTCTGATCAGAAAGATTTTGCTTCTTCCTCTCCAGATGCTGTCCAACCCATTCATCAGTGTCAGGATGTTCTCTCTTCGCCCTAGGTTCTGTTACATTTGCAGGATTTTGCCTTTGGTTTAAGTCAAACTCGACTGATCAGCATGGATAACAAAGGTTTGCTTTCTTTCACACAGTGGGCTTGCTGGGCCTCCTGAAGTGGAGAATGAAACCAGAGCTGCTGCAAGAAAACCTGGAGAAACTGAAGATTGTGGATGGTGAAGAGATAGTTAAGGTACGGTCAAGTCCTATGCTAAATCAGAGTGACCTCCCTTGTATGTGTTTCCTGCAACCCCAAAATAATTTTATTTTCCATTCTTGAGTTTGTTTGCAAACCCACATCTCGCATGTTCATGGCAGTTCATCATCGACAAAGATTCATCAAGACTGTTCCTGAGAGGAGATCATAGATATGTCTGAGAGTGACAAGGGTTAATTGGTTTTTCAGGAAAAGCTACTATTTTCAATTCAATATTCTTCACAAAAGGTTGGGCCAAAATCTGTAATTGTGCATTGATCAGAATGGCTTTATCAATGCATCTAGTTTATCAATTTATCAATGATCTAGTTGAGTGAAAGAATAGGTTTCAAGACTTAATGGACCATTGTTACTCCTATTCCTTAAACATGTTTATAACTGAATCACCCTTATAGTTTACCATCATATAATGACAAAAAATATCCAAATTGTCCAATAATTAATATTAAGCAATGCATTTGTCAAGTCAAAATCCACTGGTAAAATCAGAACAACCTGATAAATTAAGCTAAACAACTTTGAATCCAGTGTTTTTCTGTAATGTTACTTAATAATTTTATGCATCACTAAAAACACCCTTCAAATTTGAGGTCAATGACTTCAGAATGAAGCAAAATCAAAAGGAAAGAAAAATAGGAACTCAGAGCTGGCAAGTTGAACAGTTTTTTTGTATTTTTACATGAACAAACACATCATAATCAAGATCATTTCTGCCGAATCCTCGGGCAAACTCATTAACATTCAAGTTCTTTGTTGCAGTCATACCTAGAAGCTTCCCATCTGTTGGGTAATATGTTACTTCAATTGATTAGTCTTCAGAAAGAATACTGACTAGAATTATACCAAATATTTTTATCAACTGTACAACTACTTAGCACTTTAATCTAGCCTTCAGGGATTTTGAAAACTCAAGATTGGTTAATTGATTAGCCATTGTGCAACACCCACACTCTTTGGAGCTTCAGTGTTGACCTACAGTTGGGCCCAATATCCTCACCTGGAATAAACTACTCTTGAAGTGGTGACAGCTCTGAGAGTTGCATTAGAGGCCATTTGGGACCTCCCAGTTAAGGAACTGGACAATCAGAAAGGCAAATGAGGACAGTGTTACTAATGCAGTAAATTATAGGCATATGGGATCCACATCCTGATGAGAAAGTGGAAGCTAATTAAGTAGTAACTTTCTGTAGCAAATACATTGTTGACAGCTGTATATTTTCAATACCTGGTACAGTCTCTGAGTTTGATGGCTCACAGCCTATGTGATTGTCTGTCTGGGTTAATTCTGCATACAAGTTTAATATGGGTTGGCCATGTAGAAACTCTGGTAGCTGGAATATTGAACCCTCACATCATCAACAGAAGTGACTGCAATGTTGTCTGTGGGGCAGCACAGTGGCGCAGCGGTAGAGTTGCTGCATTACAGAGCCAGAGACCGCGGGTTCGATCCTGACTATAGATGCTGTCTGTACAGAGTTTGTAAGTTCTCCGGTGACAGCTTGAGTTTTCTCCGGGTGCTCTGTTTCCTCCCATATTCCAAAGTGTGCAGGTTTGTAGGTTAATTGGCTTCTGTAAATTGTCCCTAGTGTGTAGGATAGAACAAGTGTAAGTGTCATTGCTAGTTGGCACGGACTCGTTTGGCCAAATGGCCTGTTTCCATGCTGTATCTCTAAATTACAATTAAATTAGGTAGTTTGAACTGCTTGTCCACTGTCAATACATTAACAGGTTTTCCTGCAGCAGAAGGATGTGGGGGAGGAAAGGGTTGTGGCTGTAGCTGTGGACAACTTTGAGGGTATCAGAAACAAGGAACCTGGATCTTATTATAGAAGCCAGAGAAATGGGGATTGAATATGTAAGAAAGAACTGCAGATGCTGGTTTAAATCAAAGGTACGTAGACACAAAATGCTGGAGTAACTCAGCGGGTGAGGCAACATCTCTGGAGAGAAGGAATGGGCAATGTTTCGGGTCGAGACCCTTCTTCAGACTAAATGGGGGTTGAAGATGGGGACAGACGCAGGTTAGTTTAAACACTCAAGCTCTTTCCACAGACAAATGGCATAATGGATAATCTGTAACATAACCCCTTAATTAATTATTACATTGACATTATTAATTATTAAATTAAAAAAAAACAATCCGATATTTAAAATTTGCTATTGATTTGGATTTAGTTAACATTTGCAGAAGTTCCAAACATCTTCCACCCTCTGTTTGTGGAAATGTTTCTGAGATTCATCTTGAAAAGGCAGGATTAACCATCTTACCTTCTCCAGAAACCAGAGGAAATAGCCTCTGTGCATCCAACATCAGTTCTATTAATGAAAAGTGCAATTAAATGACCCCTTGATGGTCTAAATAGAAATTAATCTTGCACCAGAAATTAATCAAAAGACCTTGAAAGATGCATCTTTTTTACAGTAATAAACATGTCATAATCGAGATCCTTTCTTCCAAATCCCCACAAACATTAAAGTCCAAGAAATGAGTGGTATAAATCACTGTACTTCCACCTATATCCCCTTCTGGAATTACAATACCCAATTCTGATCACGGTTCTCCAATTCTGGTTCATTTATGGGCAATTACATAGTGTTCCATTTACCTCGCTGTTTATTGACCCAACCTTTAAGTGATCTGTACATATAAACTCCAGAGCATCTTTATGCATCCATCACGTCAAACTTTTCATCACTTCCATAGAATCATGGATTATACTCCATGGGTTCAAATTGGACTACTTTGCACTTCCACAGGAAGCATTATTTTGCGGAGAGGGTAGTGGGAAGCTGTAAATGATGGAATGTAACATTGAGACTAATAGGAATGAGTCACTGGAAGCAAGACAAAGTAATGGGACTTAAGTGTGAAGCAGCAGTGGAAATAATGAAGGAGCCTACACTGGTTATTAGTTTATTCCCTTCCCAAATATTTCCTGAATATGTCTGATTGGGTGGCATGGTGGCGCAGCGGTAGAGTTGGTGCCTTATAGCACCAGAGACCCGGCTTCTGTCTGTACAGAGTTTGTATTAATCTCCTTGTGACCTGCATGGGTTTTCTCCGAGATCTTCGGTTTCCTCCCACACTCTAAGACGCATAGGTTCGTTAGTTAATTGGCTTGTTATAATTGTAAATTGTCGCTAGTGTGTGTAGGGTAGTTTGAATGTGCGGGGATCGCTGGTCTGTGCAGACTCAATGGGCAGAAGGGCTTGTTTCCATGCTGTATCTCTAAACTAAACTAAAGGCTCCGATCTGAAACGTCACCTATACTTTGCCTCCAGAGATGCTGCTTGACCCGCTGAGTTACTCCCGCACTTTGTGTCGATCGTCAAATATTTCCTCATCTCTTAACTATTAGTGCAGGTAACTAAAAATATCTTGGAGACGCAAGTGAGTAATGTGCTTCAGAATTCAGGAAGATGGGTATTAATATTAATGTTTTGGGGAAGAGCTCGTAAGATCAATCTAGTGCTTCCACGCAGAAGAGACGTGCAAAGATTTGGAACTGTGTACAGGCAGATCTGTCAGTGGTCACTAGGGTGAAAACTATTATTTTTCAACACAAAACAATGGCTCATCCTTTGTTCTGCATAATTAAAGTTCCTTCAGGATACTCTGGACGCGCTGTTCAACATCATGATGGAGCATTCCGACACGGAGAAATATGACATCCTCGTCTTTGATGCTTTGGTAAGGCACTTTTGTTTTTCACTTTACAAATATAACTGGTGCAATTTCTTTACGCAGGTTGGATTTTTCTTGTGAGGAGGAAAGGGAAAGAGTAGGTGCTGATCAAGTCTGCATAGGCTGCTCCTTCCGTTTCAGTACCTATCCTTATGCTAGTCGATAGAGTATTATTAAGGGCATTTATGAGATTTGATCATTGCATGCAAGGTCAGCATTTGATGCTGCCTTTTAAAAGCCCTGTCCCACGGTACGAGTTCATTCCAAGAGTTCGCCCGAGTTTGCCCTGATTCGCACTCGGAGATTTACGGTAATGGCCACTCGTCGGCACTCGGGGGTCTCATGGACATTTTTCATCATCTTTGAAAAATCTTCACGAGTCTTCCCGTGCTTACCAGCCATTAGCGAGTCTTCCCGAGTACCTGCCGTTAGCGCTAAGAGACGTCCCCGAGCTCCGACGTCCCCGCTACGTTCATTCTCCGTGCTTACCACGAGTTTGATTTTTTTTTTAAACTCGGGAGAACTCTTGGAATGAACTTGTACCGTGGGACAGGGCAACTGTCTTTGGGAAAGTGGTGGTTGGCCACATGTTGAAAGGCTCCAGAATGCATTGGGAAGGATGCACCTCACTGGAGACCCAATGCTGAAGCAGAGATGGTGATAATTTGCCACACAGGATAGTTTGGAAACTGGATTGTAATTCTGTACCCAGCTGCTGCCATATCCTCTGGATTGAGACTGCCCACTCAAAAGGGACAAGGCAAGTTGGTTTTATAACTGTGGGCATAGTGAATTACAAATCGATGATTGTACCCACACCCAATGATCTGAGTATCCAGGTCTTGGAGCCAGAGCTCCAGACTTCAAGGGGCAAGATTGATTATGTTTTGCAGCGATCATTATAATAAAATAGAATTGTGCTGGGTTCTTCATCAATTCACACCTTCATCGACCACTGGTAGGAAAGGCTGTCAGTGTGGAGGGAAAGTTGAAACTTTCTCTCACAAACATTGGCGTTATTTCATGCTTAACAGTAAAATCACTGAAACTGAAGGTTAGTTATACATTTTTAACATTAATTTGTTCATGAGTCGGGAAAATCTTTATCTTGCTGAATAACCTTTTGCAACAGGGCATTGTTGAAATGCGTTCTGTGAGTGTTGTCAAAGCACCAAACCCAGGATGTCCTTAATTAATGGCACCAGATATTAAGCAATAATAACATGCCAGAGCGGGTTTGTTTTAGTGCTGTGACATTATGTGCTATTTGCTGCAGGTAAAGAAATAATTGCATTCAGATCACACGAATGGCGTGGGAGCCTGTAAGCCTTAGAAGGCTTGGGAAGTTCGGCATGTCCCCTACAACTCTCACCAACTTCTACAGATGCACCCTAGAAAGCATTTTACCAGGATGCATCACGGCTTGGTTCAGGAACTTCTCCATCCAAGACCGCAAGAATTTGCGCACGCTGCCCAGACCATCACACAAACCAACCTCCCTTCTATTGACTCCATTAAGCATGCAGGTACAGCAGTCAGTGAAGAAAGCAAATGGCCTTTATAAAAAGAGGAATCAAAATTAGCAAAGAGGTCCTTCTGCAGTTGTACAGAGCCCAAGTGATACCACACCTGGAGTACTATGTGCAGTTTTGGTCCCCTAATTTGTGGAAGGACATTCTTGCTATTGAGGGAGTGCAGCGCAGGTTTACAATGTTAATTTCCGGGATGGCGGGACTGGCATATGCTGAGAAAATGGAGCGGCTGGGCTTGTACACTCTGCAGCTTAGAAGGATGAGAGGGGATCTCATTGAAACATATAAGATTGTTAAGGGCTTGGACATGCTAGAGGCAGGAAACATGTTCCCGATGTTGGGGGAGTCCAGAACCAGGGGCCACAGTTTAAGAATAAGGAGTATGCCATTTAGAACTGAGACGATGAAACACTTTTTCTCACAGAGAGTGGTGAGTCTGTGGAATTCTCTACCTCAGAGGGCAGTGGAGGCAGGTTCTCTGGATGCTTTCAAGAGAGAGCTAGATAGGGCTCTTAACAATAGCGGAGTCAGGGGATATGGGGAGGAGGCAGGAACAGGGTACTGATTGGGGATGATCAGCCATGATCATATTGAATGGCGGTGCTGGCTAGAAGGACCAAATGTCCTACTCCTGCACCTATTGTCTATTAATACCTTGCGCTGCCTCGGTAAGGCCAGCAGCATAATCAAGGACGAGTCGGACCCTGGCCATCCCTATTCTCCCCTCTCCCGTCAGGTGAAAGGTATAGAAGTGTGAAAATGCACACCTCCAGATTCAGGGACAGTTTCTTCCCAGCTGTTATCAGGCAACTGAATCATCCTACCACAACCAGAGAGCAGTACTGAACAACTTTCAATCTCACTGGTGACCCTTGGACTATCCTTGATCGGACTATGCTGGCTTTACCTTGCACTAAACATTATTCCCTTAAATGGCTCAATTGTAATCATGTATTGTCTTTCTGCTAACTGAATAGCACGCAACAAAAGCTCTTCACTGTACCTCGGTACATGTGACAATTAACTATACTAAACTAAAGCTTGAAACTGCAATTGGCTTCTGATGCAGTTTAGTGAACTAGTTAGATAAATTAATTCATGGGAAGACAATGCACAGTATTCAGGGGATACAGTGGGACACACGTTCAATGGCATTGTAAATAGTGACACATGGACAAAAAACTTTTCAAACGATGTGCTAAAGATTTAAGACAAATAGTGACACACTCATGAAGACTTTGGAAATAGTGGCACTCTCCTGAAGACTTTGTAAATAGACATTGCCCTCACAAGACTTTCTGAATAGTAACACTTCTGTTGACCCTTTCTACGTAACAGCAAACACATGTGTGTGCAAATAATGATACCCTTCAGGAATTTTCTCCCCCCCCCCCCTCCCCCCCCCCCCCCCCCCCATATACTAATAAATCCCCAGAGTGGCCTTCAATTTAACGAGTCGCTCTTCACCCCAGTGTCTGCCCATTTAGTCTCAGCTTCACGCAGACGATGTTGGAGCTGCAAACGGGCATCGATCGAACCTGCAGCCTGAGAAGTCTTGGTGTCGGCCTGTGTGGAGGTTTAGGGACATGTTTGGTCTTCCCTGCAATCGCTGATAAACTCTCGGGGAATCCCTTCAAATAGTCCAACATCCAACATCTCACGAGGACCCGTGTTGGCACATAGTTGGCTCTCTCTAATTCCAACTTCAAAAGGAATATAAATTATGTTTTAATATTCTTATCATGGTCTATCATAAAGGACTTAAGTGTGGTTTCCCATTAATTGAATTAATCCTATTTTCTGAGTGCTTGTAGATACTAGAGAGTATATATTCCCTAGAAATGCTGACATACTCCCACAGACACCGACAAAACAATAATGCACTCCCAGGGACTTGTGTAGTGCTGATATATTTCCGAGAGACTGCCTAAACTCCTGGGGATTAGCACCCTTATGGATGAAAACAGAACTGTCCTTACGCCACAATGGAAATAACAGACCAGGAAGTCAGCAGAAGTCAATCTTCAAAACCAAGTGGCTGCAGCTTATAAAACAATGTATGCACGGATACATTGAGCTGTATGCAGAATTCAGCAACACATCAATGACCCTAATGCATCAATGTGAGACAGGTTAGAAGGTGAACTAAGATGATGACCATGTCCTTTGCCTAACCCTTGTTAAGAGAAGTCATTTTTTTACCAGCAGATACTGATAGGCCTTTCAATTCTGTGTTGGATGTTCCAACACTAGGATCATCTGTGCTACAGCATTTACAGTCATTCATTCAAGTCAGCAGCAATTATAACCTCGATGGTCAATGGTTCTTTCATTTCACATGCACTGAGGTACAGTGAAGTTCTTTTTTTGCGTACAGGTCAGTCAATTATTACCGTCCAGAAGTACTATCCCAGATTAATTACAAAGTGAATCAAAATAGCCCGCTGACGCCAGATATCAGAGTTGCCAGGTTTTGGTGCCATTGTCGAAGCTGCAGCTGGCCACAAAGGCCCATTGTAGCCGTCACCTCCATCAGGATCGTCCAGCGGACGGTCATCCCTCTCAAGCCACCATCGGTGCTCCAGGGGCGCTTCCTACTGACGATCTTGAGGGCACTCAGAAGGTTGTGCTTTAAATGTCCATCTCCCTCTCCACACCCTCACAATTTGCAGATTTGACTACTATTTTCTGGTGGAGCTAATGCTGAGGAAATTCCGAGCGTTTTGGTTCACGAGTCCTATGCAGAAAGATATACGGAACTCGGCACATGTTGCCTTTAGTTCGCCTGCATAACCTGACCACAGGGAATGCACGCTATCCTTTTGAACATGCAATGTGAAGAACTCATCTGAAGTGGTGCTGTTGCTATGCCAGCCATCTGTGATAGCAGCACCAGTCATTTATTTAATAACACAGGTTCAAGAGTAATAAGGCGATTATAATGAGGGCTCTCTGTGGTTCTTCCCCTCCAACTGCCTTTTTTGATGCAATCCACCAATTCATCAATTTGATGACCCTCGCCGAGCTGAGATTGCCTTGATCTGGAGCACAATATAGTGATTATGGGACTAATAATGCAGAAACCCATTCTCGTAACTGATGAATAAGAGTTCAAATCCCACCACAACTGTGAATTGGAAGAGTCAAGTCCTCAGTGAGTCTAATTATGTTCCATGTGCAGTGAGATCTGGCATTGCTGCTCGGTTTGGCCTTTGTGTGGCTCAAGATAACTCTTATCCATCCAATCAATTTACACAGGGCCATTTGCCTACATTCACCTCGTATCCCTCTCACCGTTTTTATCCATGTATGTGTCCAACTGCCTTTAAATGTTATTCACAAGTTCACCGGTTATCGGAGTAGAATTAGATAATTCGGCCCATCGAGTCAACTCCACCATTCAATCATGGCTGAACTCTGCCTCCTAATCCCATTTTCCTGCCTTCTCCCCATAACCCTTGACACCCGTCCCAATCAAGAATTTACTGTAGCTGCCTCAAGTACCTCCTCTGGCAGTTCATTCCATATACCCATCACCCTCTGACTGGAAATGTTGCTTCTCGGGTTCCTATTAAATCTTTCCCTTCTCATCTGAAATCTACCTCCTCTGGTTCTTGACTCCTTCACCCTGGGTAAAAAAAATGTATCTAGTTAACCCTTATCTGGCGAAACAATTTACACAGGGCAATTCTGGATGGACAATAACAGTCAAGCTATAACTCACACGATATACAGGTATATACCAATGAATATTTAAGAAAGACACAATCAGAAATGGTTTTCCCAAGTTCTTCACCATCCCAGGTTGGACATGAACAAATGGTCCACCATTGCCAGAGGGTAGGAATTTAGGTATTTCCTGCCCTATGATTACCATGGAGGTGTCATTCGTGCAAAAACTGTAGGACTTGCAGGAGTAACATGAATAACATCTACTCAGATAATATGATAAGGCATTTAAGGATGTACTCGCAGACATTGTGTATGTGTGTGAGATCGTGGACGTAGGACTTAGCAACACCCCCGCCCACCCCTTTGATCTGTGTTTTCACATCTTACCTTTCCATATCTCTAGACCCTCTCCCCTGACTCTCAGTCTGAAGAAGGGTCGTGACACGAAACATCACCCATTCCTTCTCTCCAGTTATGCTGCCTGTCCCACTGAGCTACTCCAGCATCTTGTGTCTATCTGTGGAGTAAACCAGCATCTGCAGTTCCTCCCTCCACACCCACTCCCAATTCTGCTTCCGCTACTGGATCCTAAACTTTGTTACTCATGGATCAACATCAGTGAAGATAGGCAACCAAACGTCTTCCACTATAATTCTTAATGCTGGTGGCCCACAAGGATGCATTCTCAGCCCCTTACTCTACTCCTTAGGCACTCATGACTATGTGCCACATTCTGTTCTCACTCGGTTTACAAGTTTGCAGGTGACACCATCAGCAGTCAGCCAGAACTTGAACATTGACAAGATGATCCACACGAAGGTGAGAGCTTGGTAACATGGGGTCAACACAACAACTTCTCCCTCACTATCGCCTATCTCCTTCGCTCCTTAGATGCTGCTGCACCCGCTGAGTTTCTCCAGCTTTTTGTGTACCCTCGATTCTCCAGCATCTGCAGTTCCTTCTTTAAAACTTCTCCCTCACTATCGGCAAGACAAAAGAGCTAGATATTGACTTCAGCAGCAAGGTAGTGTACAGGCCGCAGTCGGCATCAATAGTGGCAAAGTGGAGTTGGTGGAGAGCTTCAAGTTGATAGGCGTAAATATCTGTCTTGCAATCTGCCTTGGTCCAACCACATTGAAGCTATGGCCAGGGAAACACACCATTGCATCTACTTCCTCAGAAGACTAAGGAAGTTCAGCATGCCTTCAACAACTCCTACCAATGTTTATTGATGCACCATAGAAAGCAACTGTTTCTACGCATCACAGGTTGGTTTGGCTACAGCTGCAAACATTGCAGAGAGTTGTAGATGTAGCCCAGTCCATTACACAGAGCCCCTCCACTTTCTCCCCATCCTCCCTCCACCCCTACTGACTCCATCGACATTGGAGGGTTGTGGACCAAGCGCAGGCAAGTGGGACGGGTAGCTGGGACATTGTTGGCCAGTGTGGGCGAGTTGGGCCAAAGAGCCTGTTTCCACACTGTATCACTCTATGACTCTATAAACACTTCATGCTGCCTCAGGGCTGTAGTTCCAATGTCTTTTTCTAACTTAGCACCAGTGAAACATGTTGGTCAAATGAAATAAAGCAAACTTTGTAAGAGAACTTAGATGAAACAAAAGCTATTATTTATATAGGCAGACCCTGTCGCCTCTGCTGTCGACAGTAATATTATCCTTTTTGTTTTCACAGATATACATAATAGGGCTGATTGCGGACAGGAAATTCCAGCATTTCAATGCTGTTCTTGAAGCATACATCCAGCAACATTTCAGTGCTACCTTGGCCTATAGGTGAGTTCCGTTGCTGTGCCCTTGCTTTTACTTGGATCATCCCATACTATTGCATGATCAAAAGGTGACAAAGCATAGCCTATGGTTAGAGTAACCTGATGGATTTGCCTTCCATTAAGCGAGCACTAACAATAACAGCCAATCATGTAGAATGTACCGTTATGGTCACTGTGAGAGGACAAGTATCTCATATTTTCCTCAGCAGTAGATTTAGGAATAAGTTTTGATATGGGAATTCCAATGATGAAAGGCAATAAAAATATAATGGTCACTAATAAGGGCAGTGATAGATTCAAGGGAAACATCTTTACCTCAGATCACTGGAAGGCAAAACTTACTTTCATTTGGACTAATTGCAACAAATTACAATGATGCTTTGAAGGAAATCCTTAATACAGGGAATAAAGTTTAATGGACAGGTTTATGATTGAGTGGGAGATGGCTGATGGAGAACTTCAACATTATCATTGACGGTTTGGATCAACTAACTAATTTCTGTGTTGTCTCTGATGACCCCACAGACGAGCATCGCCCCATTTCACGCACCATTACTGATTTCATCACTTCTGGCTGTCTGCCTTCCACAGCTTCCAACCTTATCGTTTCCCAGCCCCGCACAGCCTGTTTTTACCTTCGCCCCAAAATCCACAAATACAACTGCCCTGGCAGACCCATTGTTTCTGTCTGCTCCTGTCCCACGGAAATGATTTCCATGTACCTCGACTCCATCCTATCCCTCCTGGTCCAATCTCTCCCAATGTTTGTCCAAGACACCTCAAATGCCATTTGTTTCATTCATTACTTTGCTTTCTGAGCCCCCACTCCCTCATCTTTACAATGGGCGTTCAGTCACTCTACACCTCCATCCCCCACCAGGAATCCCTTAAAGCCCTCTGTTTCTTCCTCGAGGGCAGCACCATCCAATTTCCCTCTACTAACACTCTACTCTACGCCTAGTGGAGCTGGCCCTCGCCCTCAACAATGTCTCCTTTGACTGTTCTCACTTCCTCCAAGTCCAAGGCATAGCTATGAGCACCCGCATGGGCCCCAGCTATGCCTGCCTCTTTGTAGGGTACGTTGAACAGTCCCTGTTCCAGGCGTACACTGGCCCTATTCCCAAACTCTATCTGTTACATTGATGACTGCACCGGTGCTACCTCCTGCACCCATGCAGAACTCATGGACTTCATCAATTTCACCACCAATTTTCATCCTGCACTCAAATTTGCTTGGACCATCTCCGACACCTCCCTCCCCTTTCCTAATCTCACAGTCTCCATCCATCACATGAAATAGACTATTGACTGATGTTTGTTAGAAACCCACTGTCTCCCACAGCCACTTCGCCTACATTTTTGCCCACCCTGCTTCCTGTATAAACTCTATGCCCTGCTTCCAATTCCTCCGTCTACATCACATTTGTGCCCAAGAATGAGGTGTTCCATACAAGGACATGCGAGGTATTCTCATTCTTTAGGGAATGGGGATTCCTCTCTCCCATCATAGATGAGGCCATCACTTGTGTGTCCTCGGTACCCCGCAGCTCCGTCCTTGGTCCCCCTGGTCCTTGCCTTCCACTCCATCAGCTGCCGAGTACAACACATAATCCTCCAAAATTTCCGCCCCCTCCAACAGGATCCCACCACTAGCCAGGTTTTCCCATCTCCACCCCTTTCTGCCTTCCGCACAGACCATTCCCTCTGCAACTCCCTGGTTAACACATACCTTCCCACCCAAACCTCCCCAGGTACCTCCCCCTGCAACCACAGAAGATGCAACACCTGTCCCTACAAATCCTCCCTCGACTCTGTCCAGGGACCCCAACAGTCCTTTCAGGTGAGGCAGAGGTTCATTTGCACCTCCTGCAATCTCATCTACTGTATCCATTGTTCAGGTTGTGGACTTATACATCGGTGAGACCAAACGTAGACCAGGCGATCGTTTTGTTGAACAACTTCGCTCAGCCCGCTTGAACCAACCTGATCTCCCGGTTGCTGGACACTTTAATTCTCCTTCCCATTCCCATATTGACCTTTCCGTCCTAGGTCTCCTCCATTGTCAGAGTGAGGCTAAATGCAAATTGGAGAAACAGCATCTCATATTTTGTTTGGGCAGCATACAGCCCAGTGTTATAAAATTCTCTCACTTCAGGTAGCCCCGGCATTCCCTCTCTCTCTATCCCTCCCCCACCCAAGTCACACTAGCATCTGATTTTCAACCTACAAACAGATAACATGTTTCCTTTATCATCTTTACTTTATTGCATATCTTTCATTCATTGTTCTTTATCTCTCCACATCACCATCTATATCTCTTGTTTCCCTTACCCCTAACAGTCTGAAGAAGGGTCTTGACTTGAAACGTCACCCATTCCTTCATTCCAGAGCTGCTGCCTGTCCCGCTGAGCTACTCTAGCTTTTTGTGTCTATCTTCTGTGGTGTTCATTCTGTGTTCATTTGTATAATTAAAGTTGCTTGTGCTGGGAAATTGTCTGCTCAATTCAATTGGTTTGCATCCACTTACTTCATCATCTCCTTCGAAAGCCACAGTTAATTTTGGGATACTTTATTCCATTCTGACGATACCTCTCTGTGACATGATTAGCTGATAATTTTTCATGTTTGTCAACCAACTGGAACTACAGAGAAATGTCTTCTCTTCTCTTGGATGTCTGGAATTCTCTGCCTTTTGAACGATTGGGCAGTGTTGAGGTGTACAGCTCTATTTTCGTGCGAGGTGGAGGCCAGGTCATTTTATTTATTTAAGACGGAGACAGATAAATATTTGAAAGATTGAAGGTTCTGGGGAACTGGCACAGAAAAGTTCAGAGAAGCATAGATCAGCCATGATCATATTGAATGATTGGACAGTTTTGAGGGGCATGGCCCTATTTTCTTGTGTCTTTGGATTCATACATAGGGAAAGGCCATTTCCAAAATGTCCTAGGAATGATTGGGATCCAGAGAGGCATTTCCTAAAGGACAAAAGGGTGAAAATTGGAAATGGTGATCAAAAAAGAAAGTGAACATTTGAGATAATAAGTGTATAAGCATCATGATAATGGCTGGGTAGACTTCCAAATGTTGCACCAGAAACACAAAAGTGCCAATATCTGCCTTTTCATCTCTAGCCTTTGTCCAGCCATCTGCAAATCAACCCCCCACTTGTACCCACCTATCACTCGCCAGGCTTTGTCCTACCTCCATATCTTTTCCAACTTTTTCTTCCCTACTATGAACAGTGAAATAAAGGGTCCCAATTAGAAACATCGCCTATCCGTGAGCTTCGGAGATGTTGCCTGACCCGCTGAGTTGCATCTGGAGTTAATTATTGTCCTGTAGCTTAGTTTGTATCATCAATTTAGATAAGACTTTTACTTTGGGCTTGGTTTTCTTGGTTGGTATTGCGCAAGTATTTTGTGTTTCAATTGTAATTAATCCAACACTTTGTGCTCTCTGCCCATTATTTTTGGCTATCAATGTTTCATTGAGAATTTGGCCTTAGTGGATTGATGGCAACCAAAATCAGATGGGCTCCTAAGGCCCAACCTTGCATTTGGTGCACTGCAACCTCAATATTGCCATTAGCACAAATGTTGTACAGTCATAGAGTTATACAGCATGGAAACGGGCCCTTTGGCCCAATTAATCCATGATGACCAAGCGACCCCATCTAAAATAATCCCATTTGCCCCATATCCTTCCACACCTTTTTTTTAAATTATCCTTGTAGGGGTCTAAGTGACTTTTAAATGTTGTTATTATTGTATCTGCTTCAAGTACCTCCTCTGGCAGCTCATTCCACATGACCATCACCCACTGAGTGGAAAACACCTCCCCTCGGGTTCCTAGTAAAATGTTTCCTTCTCGCCTTAAACCTATCTCCTCTGGTTCTTGTCACCCCACCCTGGGTAAAAAAAACCTCTCTGCATTCACCCGATCAATTCCCTTCATGATTTCAACACGAGCGACAACGTTGAAAAATAAGGTGAGATCAACATGACTAATCCAGGTTATTCCTATGGGAATTAATAATAACTAAAGAAGTAAGATTGAATGGCAGCGAAATAGATAATTAAATGAAGGAGATGGAAATGATTAATGCTGCAGAAAAAACAAAGGGTTGGATTGGGGAGTATTATTTGGGGATCTGAAAAATAAACACTGGCAGCATCAACTGACAGGAGAATGATTGGGGTAAATAGTCGTGAGGACTGGAGGCAGAAGATAAGAGTAAAAGGCTGATTAACATTTAGGAGAAGGAATAGACAGAGGAAAGAGTCTCACAGCTCACCAAACTGCTCGCCATTCAATCAGATCATGTTTGATCTTATAACTCACGTCAGCTCTCTGGCCTTAGCCTCCATTAGTCAATGCCCTTGGTTTTCCGAAGTCTATTGATTTCAGCATGGAAAATATGGGTGACCGAACATACACCTCCCTCAGGGGTAGAGACTAAAGCAATTCCTACTCATCTCAGTCCTAAATGGACAATCTGATTTCAGCCAGAAGAATCTTTCTACATAGCTATACCAAATCCAGAAATAAAAAAAATAAAAAAGTACATCTCTGAAAGTTATGAATTTAATATTTTTTTTATTCCTTTGCAGAATGATATTTATTTTCTCCCTTCAATAGATGTGAAGGTTTTGTGCATGGTACCATATAGGTTGGAATGGTGCTTGGGCTTTTCATAAATTTCTGAATTTGGGGGTTTAATTTTGATTATTTTCTAGGTAATAATATTTTGTCATCGTTCTGCATTAATAAGTAAAACAACTCGACATGAAACATCTGTGCAGTTCAAAGATTCCAAAACAGTTTTTGTTCCTGGCACATTGATTATAGACTTTTCTTTCATCTGGAACTTGGTGTCTGGTGTTATTAAGATCAAGTGCTGAGATAATAATTACTGTATTCATCGATGGAACTTGGAATATGCAGGACTTTTGAGTTTGCTTTCCAGTAACCTGTTATAAATTCATCAATGCCAAGGGTTCAGTGAAATAATTTGTTCCTTTAAATAATCTGAGTAGCAATTTTTGAATGTGGATTCCTGTGTGTATAATAATTGACCCAGGATTGTAATCGTGAAATCTTAATGTGATTGGACTCAATGGCCTCATTCAAACCTTTTGAAAAGCTTCCACCTGTCTGAAAGTAGGCTTGTTAGAGGCTGGGCAAGCCAATGTTCCGTTAAATTAAAACCTACTTTCTTACAGAGGAGAACATAGGGTCAGCACAATAGTTAGTAATAATCAGAGTCACCAAGTTCAGTAAGTACAAAATAATCGGACAACAGTAAGTAAGTACGTAAGTTTATTGGCCAAATATTCACATTCAAGGAATTTGCCTTAATAGTAAACCCAGCAATTTGCTTATTGTTTAAGGCTGAGAGAAATGATTCTCTACTTAAACTGTTTCTCACTTTCTCAAAATAATGGCGGGGGGGGGGATCTCAATTTCCCTTTGAAACCAATTTGCCCCATCTCTTTGGCCAACCAAAGCTAAATAAAACTAGAATAGGGTGAAAAACAAGGAAACATCACAAATTAACTGGAGATCACACAATGTGTGTTATTCATGAAAACCTATTGGCCTGCACGTCATATAAAATTCTTAAATGTTGCTAGAGTTTCCAAAGAAATATATGTTGAATCTTTACCTTTGAAGAATTTACTATGTTTGTCCAACATTTCACTTTTTATGCATTGGAAATATGCTCAGTTCACAGATTAATCAGTCCTAAATTTCCCCCTGTCTACACACTGTATTTCTTATTTCACCAAAGCCATATCCAATTCTTACGTTTTGGGATCTGAAAGCTTGAGAGTCCTCTGTCTTTCACACAGTGGTCAGAATTGTAGCTCTTCTCTGTGGCTTTTTGAGGGCTTTAAAGCCTTAGTTTGTCTCAGTAACTGGAGATGAGCACTCTCTAAAGGTGTGTTCTAATTTGAACATGTACTGGAAGGCTTCCACCCAACATGCAACCCCCATTTCTCTGTTCCATTTCTAGTGCAGTAACAGCACCTTTGCTCCTCAGTCAAGGGTTGGTAGTTTCAATTCATTTTGAGAGACTTGCACTTGAATACCTAGCAGTACTGAGGGATTTCTGTACTATTGAATATCATGTCCTGAGGATACATTTTAAAAGGAAGCACGCTCTCCCCTCCCGCACTCTCCCCTCCCGCGCTCTCCCCTCCCGCGCTCTCCCCTCCCATAAGATCTTGGGGCACAATTTTAAAATTCTCCTTGGTGCTCTGGACAATGCTTCTTTCTCAATCAACAACTCGTAAAACACATATTCTGGTTTTAATCTCACTTTTTGTGGTATTCCTCTTTGTGGATAAATTGACTTTTTCATTTCTCATAAAGGACTTGACTGTTTGGATATTCTGATATGTTGATGGTGATAAACACACTTTATATGAGGCAGTATTTTATTTTCTTCAGTAAGTGCTGCTTTGTCAGTTTCTAGAGACCAACACTCCAAATTATCTTCAAGTTCTTTCAATATATCAGTAGATATTTCAACGCAAGTTATATATTGAAAGATTTCAATGTTCCATGTGCATTTAAATCAATACTGATAATTGTACATCTATTTAACAAGTCGTTCATTCATTATTTTGTTCCATTGATATCATTCCAGAAAATTGATGACTGTGTTGAAGAACTACCTTGATATATGTTGTGAAGGCAAGCAGTGTGAGCCAATACTGCGGACGTTAAAAGCACTGGAGTATATCTTTAAGTTCATTGTGAGGTCGCGGTCATTATTTGCACAGTAAGTTCCAGATGTTGATTTAATTCATTTATTAAATAATAATTTAATTTATCATTACCTTAATCGGTCTGTTTAATTTTTTAAAAAAAAGTATTTCCAGCTTAATTTTATAATTTTGAAACAGAACCACAATTTTTCAATATTTCAAAAGAGTAAACACATTTTTGCTTTGCAGTGCTGCATTACAGTGCTTACAGCACCAGAGACCCGGGTTCAATCCTGACCACTGGTGCTGTCTGTACGAGGTTTGTACTTTCTCCCCGTGACCTGCATGGGTTTTATCCAAGATCTTAACTTTCCCCCCACAGTCCAAAGACGTTAATTTGCTTGCTATAAATTAAAAATTGTCCCTAGTGTGTGTAGGATAGTGTTGATGTGCAGGGATCACTGGTCCACGTGGACTCGGTGGGCCGAAGGGGCTGTTTCCATGCTGTATCTCTAAACTAAACTGTAGTTGTCAGTCAGTTAAAATACCACCACCATGTGACTGGGCAATTTCGAAGGATGCATGGGTGTTGAAATGGAAAGCTTCAGTGAATCCCAATACAAAGAGATGAGAAAAAGATGCTGGAACAAACACTAGCTAGAGAGTTATTTATTGCCCTCAACAATGGATAAATAAGTAAGTTTATTGGCCAAGTATTCAAATACAAGGACGTTAAAAGCACTGGAGTATATCTTTAAGATAACAACAATTGTAAATAATGAACTGTCGAGGATGCTTTTCTCGCCATGTTTACTGACACTTTCTGTAATGCAGCTACTGGAGCTGGTACTTTACAAAGCGAAAGAAGTGGATTCAAACCTGACGGGTGTGACTCTGTGGGTTTCTTCTGGGTGCTCTGATTTTCTCCCACGTCCCAGGGACATGCAGGTTGCTCAGCTAAGTGGCATCCATGAATTATCTGCAATATTGCAGGTTGATGGTTGAACCTGGGAGGGGTGTGAGAGGTGACAGAAATGTGGGGAGATAAACAAAATGAATGTAGGATTAGTGTAAATGAGTGACTGATGGATGTCATGGACTCAGTAGGATGAAGGGCGTTTTTCCTTGCTCTGTGTCACAATGGCTTTATAATTGTCCTCAACAGAGACTACACAAAACTGGCTTTCAAAGTGTCATCTTAGCTCATGTGACAGAATACATGTTTCAGCGGGCCAAATGGCTATTGGGTTATTATTGGTACATGTACCGAGGTACAGTGAACAACTGTTTTTCAAGCTTCACTCCAACACCAGAGCACATTGACGAGGAATAACACTTCTTGCATTGCTGGAGAAGTGCTGGGTTTTCAGAAGGATTAGTTCTGTAGTAACTGGAGCCCAGTGACCTTTACGGAAGCTATACTTGCGACAGCTTATTGTGTGAATTGTGTTGAGATGTTTTGGAGGGCTGACAACTGCTATCAATTTTAAGTTTCAAATGTATTGCTCAAGAATGATGAAGTACAGATACAATGAAAAATCTTTCCTGCAGCAATCTCACAGGCACATAGACAAACAAACAAAAAATAAATCAAAATTATACATAAACTGTATATAAATTACTTATAAAATATCAAAGGAGTTTGTGCAAAAACACAATAAAACAATTAGTATAAAAAGGGTGGCACGGAAGCTTAGCGGTAGAGTAGCTGCCTTACAGTGCTTGCAGCGTTGGAGACCCGGGTTCGATCCCAACTACAGGTGCTATCTGTATGGAGTCTGTACATTCTCCCTGTGACTGTAAGTTTTCTCCGAGTTCTTCGGTTTTTTTCCTACACTCAAGACTGTGATTGGCTGGTATAAGTTTGTAAATTGTCCCTAGTGCGTATAGGTTAGTGTTGATGTGGCTGGGCTCGCTGGTTGATGCGGACTCAGTGGGCTGAAGGGCCTGATTCCAACAGACAATAGGTGCAGGAGTCGGCCATTCAGACCTTCGAGCCAGCACCCCTATTGAATGTGATCATGGCTGATCATCCACAATCAGTGCCCCGTTCCTGCCTTCTCCCCATATCCCCTGACTCCACTATCTTTAAGAGCCCTATCAAGCTCTCTCTTCAAAGTATCCAGAGAACTGGCCTCCACCGCCCTCTGAGGCAGAGAATTCCACAGACTCACAACTCTCTGTGTGAAAAAGTGTTTCTTCATCTCCGTTCTAAGTGGCTTACCCCTTATTCTTAAACTGTGGCCCCTGGTTCTGGACTCCCCCAACATCGGGAGCATGTTTCCTGCCTCTAACGTGTCCAAACCCTTAATAATCTTACATGTTTCAATAAGATAGCCTCTCATCCTTATAAATTCCAGAGTATACAAGCTCAGCCGCTCCATTCTCTCAGCATTTGACAGTCCCGCCATCCCGGGAATTCCGCGCTGTATCACTAAACTAAACTAAAAAGATAACTAGAAAAGTAAAACCAGACATATCCATAACAGTGCAAGAGGCATCATATGGAAGGTTTTCATAAATTGTTTTCATAAATGTTGTGATAAGGATGTGGCTTCTCTGCAGCTGAATATAGATCAGTTGAGTGAGTGGGGAAAATCTTGGCAAATAGTGTTTAATGTGGGAAAGTGTGATATCAGACACTCTGGTAAGACATAGAAGTAGGTGCAGGAGTAGGCCATTCGGCCCTTCGAGCCTGCACCGCCATTCAATATGATCATGGCTGATCATCCAACTCAGTATCCCGTGCCTGCCTTCTCTACATACCCCCTGATCCCTTTAGCCACAAGGGCCACATCTAACTCCCTCTTAAATATAGCCAATGAATTGGCCTCAACTACCTTCTGTGGCAGAGAATTCCAGAGATTCACCACTCTCTGTGTGAAAAATGTTTTTCTCATCTCGGTCCAAAAAGATTTCCCCCTTATCCTTAAACTGTGACCCCTTGTCCTGGACTTCCCCAACATCAGGAACAATCTTCCCCAACATCGGGAACAAGACAAATCAAAAGGTGGACTTATCCAAATGGAGAGAGACTGATAATCAGTGGAGTATCAGTGGTTCTTCCACAATGTAATAGTCATGCTCATAAGAATTAATAAGGTCATAAGTGATAGGAGCAGGATTAGGCCATTCGGCCCATCAAGTCTATTCCGCTATTCAATCATGGCTGATCTAAATCTCCCTCCTAATGTAATTCTTCTGCCTTCTCCCCATAACCCAATGTACTGATGAAGAATCTATTTATTTCTGCCTTAAATCTATCGACTTGGCCTCCACAGCCCTGTGACAACTTTGTGCTTTAGATAATCATGCTGTTCGAAACAATTTGTGTCAATGAGGAAAAGGGGGTTATGGGCTAGAGTTTCAAATTCATAATAACAGAGTTATTTTTCCTTTGGGATTTCCCGAAAACAAAGGTTCTTTAAGTTTATTTTTGTTACTGCACGCTAAGATACTGATGGCTGTGTGTTACATTGTTTAAGACTATCATTGCATAAGTGTTTTAAGAGAAGTGATTGCCATGGCTACCTGTGGTGAAACTGACAGAGTGCCTAACAGTCAATGTTGTCTGGTTGCTGCTGGTTAAATGGAAACTTTTCTTTGAGTTTTTTTGAGACAGTTTTTGTTCTGTTTGTCATTTTCTAAAATAACTTCCATAGTTAGTGGAATTATTCTCCCTGACCAGAATCATGTTATAACCAATTTGGCCCACATGTTACAAGTAACGTTTGCTAATTTGTCAGTGGCATTATATCCAATTCTCATTATGGAAACACAATATAGCACAACTGCCGTATAGTGAGATCTATGTGTTCTTGTCGAAGAAACAGAAAATCTTTGCAGCCCACAACAAGTAAATAAGAAGGCAAAATATGAAGGTTAATAAGACTTTATTACTGGGGGTAAGAGGTTTTAGGTTTTGTTTTTATTATTGTCACATGTAACGAGATATGGTGAAACGTTTTGTTTTGCATGCTAATAGATCAGATCAGATTATAAAGGAGGATAAATACAAACAAGTCAAACTCAAATATAATAGGTAGAGCAAAGGCAATGATCCAGAGTGTAGAATATATCACAGAATATTGCACAGCAGATCCCTAGACAAAGCCCAATGCCGGCAATGGGGTAACAGTAAAGGGCCTGTCCCACTTTCAGGACCTAATTCACGACCTCTGCCGAGTTTGCCCTTGACTCGTACTCGCAGCATGGTCGTAGGTAGGTCGTAGGTAGGTCGTGATGCAAGTCGTAGCTACTCGGGGCGTTTTTTCTAGCATGATGAAAAATGTCTACGAGTAAAAAAGGTTGTGAAAGTGGGACAGGCCCTTAATTATGCTTATGGATGGACTGTTCAGAAGCCTGATAAGAGAGGGCACGAAGCTGCTCCCGAGACAGCTGAAATGTGCTTTCAAGCTTCTGTACCTTTTGCCCATCAGATGAAGAGAGAAAAATAAATGACCAGGGTGGGACTAGTCTTTGATTAGATTGACCAACATACTGTAGCATGAATTGTAGATGGAGTCATTGGTCGTTAGTCTGGTCTTGGTGATGGACTGGGTTACATCCACAACCACGCAGTTGAAACAGTCTGAAAAAAGGTTCCAACCCAAAATGTCATCTATCCATGATCCCCAGGGATGTTGCCTGACCTGTTAAGTTACTCCAACACATTGTGTGTTTTTTGTACACCAGCATTTGCAGTTCCTTGTTTCTAAAACACTCTGCATTTTCTTGCAGTTAAATGATTTACACATAAAGAAGCATAGTTGCACATGTAGAGGGCATTGGTGACATCACACTTGGAGTACTGTAAATAGTTTTGACTCCTTTATCTAAGAGGATATACCAGCACTGTGGTGTCTAATAGCCCTGTCCCACTGTACAAGTTCTTTCAAGAGTTCTCCCGACATTTGCCCTGATTCGAACTTGGAGATTTATGGTAATAGCCACTCGGAGCTCTCGTGGACATTTTTCAACATGTTGAAAAATCTTTGCGAGTCTTCCCGAGCTTACCGCGTTTCCCGAGTACCTGCCGTTAGGGTTATGAGCTGCTAAGAGACGTCCCCGAGCTCGGACGTACCCGCTACGTACATTCTACGTGCTTATCACGAGTTTGATTTTTTTAATTTTTTTTTTAACTCAGGAGAGCTCTTGGATGAACTCGTACAATGGGACAGGGCTTTAATTCATCAGATGGGATGGTTGTCCTAAAATGAATGGCTGAGAAGTTTGATCTGTAATCGCTGGGATTTGTGTGAATGTGGCGAGAGTTTATTAAAGCATAAGATTTCAAGGGAGCATGAAAGTATTCATGTTGTGATGGTTCCGCTGGTGGTAGACATATAATGAGAATGTATCTTTTAAAATGCCCAAGGCAAGTTCTACTGAGTATGAGGCATAACTAAAAATGCACTAAACACCGCTTGGCACGAAGTGCTTTCCTTGCTTCGATAGCCTCGCTTTCGTGAATGCACTGAAGAACTGGAATCATTGATGAGGTGGTCACAAGTTGGGGGCCTGGTGGGGGTATGATGATGAGAAGCCTGAGAAGAGTGAGGGAGGTTCAGATTTGGCGAGTAGGTGAGGGGACTTGAGAATCTGTGTAAGGTAACGATTTGTTAGGAATGTCACAGATGTGGGGTCAGTATCACGATTGGCTGTTAAACTGGATGTGATCAGGGTGGGATACTGGTGCAGGTTGGAGACCTGTTGCCTCAGAGACCTGGACTCGAGCATGACCTAGGGTACTGTCTGTTTGGAGTTTGCACTTTCTCTGTGATCGCGTGGGTTTCCTCTGGGTGCTTCGGTTTGCTCCTACATCCCAAAGATGTGCGGGTTTGTGGTTTATTTGGCCTCTGTAACTTGCCCCTCATGTGTTGGGAGTGAATTGGACAGCATAGAACTATTGTGAACAGGTGATCAATGGTTGGCATGGACTTTGTGAGTTGCAGGGCCTGTTTCCATTCGGTATTTCTAAGATAAGCCAAAGTTGCTGGCACACATTTTGGAAGATAGAAAATAAGAGGACAGCTTCTCAGTTTTCCAAATGGAAGCTGACAAGATGCAAGGTGGTCCAGGTCAAGGTCCCTGGGGCGAGGCCTGTGTTGAAGCGAAGGCTGACGGTATCTTCAGTGAAATCCTTGGAGGGCAATAGAAAGCTTTGCAGAAGCATCAGCCTTCCGCAGGGCCTCATGGAGACCCTGCAGCCCAATCTTTCCAGCAAAGAGGAGAAGTACAACATGTGGATTGTATTTATAAAGCAGGTTTTGTATAACTAACCTGCCTCAAATTACAGGCAGGAATGCCTCGGGGAAGAAGAATTAAATGCTGCTTTTAACGAAATATGGGCATAAAAATAGAATCTGTCTTGAAAAGGGAAGAAAAGAAGAGAACCGAATTTCTCCAGCACTCTGTGTTCTCATTGATTTCCAATGCATCATCCACTTAATTTTTCCACTTGGATAGAACATAGGTGGGTCCCTTGAAGACAGAAATTGATTAATTTATTATGGGAACGAGAAAATGCCAAACGCATTGAACAGGTACTTTGGATCGGATCTGTCTTCACTAAGGAAGCCACAAACAATCTCCCAGATGTACCAGTGGCCAGAGGATCTGGGGTGTCGGAAGAACTGAAAGAAATTCAAATTCGGCAGGAAATGGTGTTGGGTAGACTGATGGGACTGAAGGCTGATAAATCCCCAGGGCCTGATGGTCTGCATCCCAGGGTACTTAAGGAGGTGGCTCTAGAAATCGTGGATGCATTGGTGATCATTTTACAATGTTCTATAGATTCAGAATCAGTTCCTGTGGATTGGAAGGTAGCTAATGTTATCCCACTTTTTAAGAAAGGAGGGAGAGAGAAAACAAGGAATTATAGACCAGTTAGGCTGACATCGGTGGTGGGGAAAATGCTGGAGTCAATTATAAAAGATGAAATAGCGACACATTTGTATAGCAGTAACAGGATCAGTCCGAGTCAGCATGAATTTATGAAGGGGAAATCATGCTTGACTAATCTTCTGGAAGTTTTTGAGGATGCAACTAGGGAAATGGACAAGGGAGAGCCAGTTGATGTAGTGTACCTGGACTTTCAGAAAGCCTTTGATAAAGTCCCACATAGGAAATTAATGGGTAAAATTAAAACACATGGCATTGCGGGTAGGGTACCGACATGGATAGAAACATTGGTTGGCAGACAAGAAACAAAGAGTAGGGATCAATGGGTCTTATTGAAACATATTAGATTATTAAGGGATTTTAAGGTTCAAAAATCAATGCTGGTGTGCCCTTTACTGGTCCTTCCACTTAACAAGTTAATTTTATTTCTACATCTTTGCCACTTTTCTTGTTGGGTTTTCATCAAGCGTGTTAATATGCAGAACACAGTCCATTCAATTACAACCTCAGTCAAAATACACATTTGGATGGCACTTGCGTATCGATTTGTTAATGAGTCAGATTCACAAATTAGGAGCAAAAGGAGGCGACACAATGTGGGAAAAATATTTATGTTGTCCAGCCACATCTCAACATCCTTCAATTGGGCTAGATTGACCTTGTTTGCTTCTTGATTTTGGACAAATGCACCATCAGATCCTTGAGCTGGAAGACAGGAGAATGCATGAATAGTAGGATAACCGAACCTGACATGAACTGAGGCAGCATTGTAGTTCAACCAGTGGAACTGCTGTGTCACTGCTCCAGTGATCCTGGTTCAATCCTGACCTCTGGTTTTGTCTGTATGAAGTTTTCATGTTTTCCCTGTGACGGTGTTGGTTTTGTATGTGTGCTCCCCTTTCATCTTGCATCCCAAAGACATGTGGGTTTGAGGGATTATTGGCTTCTGTGAATGACCAATTGATAAACTGGTCACTGTAGGTGAATGGTAGAATCAGGGGAGAGATAATAGGAACTCAGGGTAGATAAAAATGAGATTAGTGTAAGTAGATGCTTGCTATTTGTTGGGTTGAAGGGCCTGAACAATGATGTTTGACCACAACTAACATCATAAATGCAAAAAAATGCTTTGCATAGTCAATATCATTTAGGCCTACCAAAGAGCTTCATGTTCCTTTCTCTGAAGTATTCTGCTTATAAATGTTCACTTATTATTTGCAGTCTATGGAGAAATTGTATCTCATGCTCGAAAAATGAATTTTCAGTCTCTCGATGTCAAAGCCCTTTTTTTTCTCAGACTGTATGAAGAGAAGGAGCAAGCTGAGTTTGAAGATTCATTGAAAAGGCTGTTTGAATCCATCAACAGACTCATGAAGAATCAGCAAGGGACAACAATTCTCCTGCAGGTTAGGTGGCCACTTCACATACTGCTGATGTATGAATCCTGTTATAAGGCAATAACAAAGATTCGCTGAATAAATTGTCGTCTTTTTCATAATCGGCTACAAAAAACAATCCACACTCACCTCTGTTATTGTGGAGATTATTGTCTCTCTGAAGGGTCTGTCCCACTTATGGCATAGGGTAATGCCTGTGTGGTCATGAGTAGTGGCCCAAATAGTCGGACCTTTTTCTGGTCGCCGCTGGATTTTCAACATGTTGCAAATTTTTGGCAACCTGCTGCAACCATGACGGGTGCCGGCAGTCGCCGAAAGAAATTGCGTAGGTGGGACAGGCCCATAAGGGGTATAGTTAATTGCAATATTCAGTGTCTTTGTCATCAATAGTCTTAAAAGACATTTTCATTTCATGCCTATGTATGTTTCCTTTTTTGAAAACAGGCAATGCTTTCATCTGGTGTGCACAGTTTAAAAGGATGGGATGGTGCACACAGATCTAATAGGCAGCCTTCAGAAAGGAATTGGATAAATGTTGGAAGGGGAGACATTAGCATAACAGTGGGAAGAGAAGGAAGGTCACTGCACTCAATGGGCTGATTGGCAATCTTCCATCCTACGTCATTTAGGATTCTACACATGCTGATTTGATATATTAATTTTAATTATCAGACCCAACTTCTTCAACAGCCAACTCTCCTACTGTGACACTGTGTATTGGGAGAGCTTCATGATCATAAATATTTATTCAAGGAGCTGTCCATGATACTCAGTAGATTATATGAAGTAGTGGAATAATGTTAGATGGCCTTTCCAGACTGGGGTGACCCATTGATCTCGTTCCTATATAAGGGCTATAATTCCTATATTCCTAAAAAGGGTGCCGTGATGGCGTTGCGGTGGAGTTGCTGCCTTACAGCATTTGCAGCGCCAGAGACCCGGGTTCGATGCTGCTATGGGCGCTGCATGTACGAAGTTTGTACGTTCTCCCCGTGACCTGCGTGGGTTTTCTCCGAGATTTTTGGTTTCCTCCCACACTCCAAAGACGTACAGGTTTGTAGGTTAATTGGTCTCGTGTGTATATATATATGTAAAAATTGTACCTAATGCAGGATAGCATTAATGTGCAGGGATCGCTGGTTGGTGCGGACTCGGTGGGCCGAAGGGCCTGTTTCCGCACTGAACTAAACTAAAATAAAAACTATATCCATGCCCAATGTGGTCCAATATTTCCAAAGCACCAATGGCCATTATCTGTGTAGGAAGGAACTGTAGGAAGGATGCTGGTTTAAACCACAGTTAGACACAACAAACTGGAGTAATTTTTTATATTTTTCATTCATATGTTCTATATCTCTCTATATCACTATCTATATCTCAAGTTTCCCTTCCCCCTGACTCTCAGACTGAAGGGTCTTGACGTGAAACATCATCTATTCCTTTTCTCCAGAGATGCTGTCTGACCCGCTGAGTTACTCCAGCTTTTTGTGGCCCTTTTCTGTCATGCACTAAATTCTACTTGCCCGTTACATCATTCCTTGCTGACATATGCTTTTTCTCCCATCCTTCCACACATTCAACTGACAAAAACAAATCTCATCCTTAAAGAATGAGGGGCAGAAATGAAAGAAATAAGAAAGGATAGGAAAATAAAAGGAAGAACCAAGAAGCAAAAAAAAATCCTTTTTATACCCCCATTAAATCACATTTCAAACTCCCTCACTCAACAAGCATATTTTTAATGTTCTACAATAAGAGATAGCAAAGCAAGGTGATGAAATATTCCTTGAGTTAGTAGATATCAAAGTTGAAAACAAAAGGCCAGAGTTACTCGCCATCTGTGGAGCTAAAGGGATGGTCAGTGTTTCAGCCTGGTTGTTGCCTGTTTGCAATTAATATGTTATGAAGGCAATTGGAAGTCCAGGTCCCTGTCAAGGCTGAAGAGAGTGGTGGGCATGCGGAACAATCTGGCTCCACTGAAGTAAAACTCAGTTTACTTAAAATTGGTGTCCGAGAGGAATTCAGAAGCAGAAATTAATATCGGACAGGTTCAATCCTCCTGTTAAAATGGTGAGTATGTTGGAAATGCTGCAAGGATGATTCAAAACCTTGGATGGAGATTGTAACAAGCCTGCAGAGGTTTAAAGAATGCTTCAACAGCAGATAAAACACTGAGTGTTTCAATACACAAGTTATTGTCAGCCCATCAGTTCTCAAGCTGTGAAGACAATTGATGTGCATGAACTGTATGTAGGCTTGTAAGGCTTCACTAATTCATATATATATTTTGTGGTTACCAGGTTGCTTCTTTGAAGTATTTACCATCAGTGCTGCATGATGTGGAGACAGTCTTTGACGTCAAGTTACTGAGGTAAGATAACACCTGCTGAAGAGGCACTGTCTTTGCTGAATATTGTAGTGGGCACCAGGACTGCCAGGCTCCCACTCTCCAAGGTTCAGTTTGAGTCTGAGACAGAAACTGCTCAAAGGATTTGAGCCGCACAATGCACATCACCTCAAAATCCTTCTCAAAACGAAGGTCTACGTAGACAACATCCACCACTTGTCCTTCTCCGTCCTCTTGGTCTTGAAACATGATCGCCCATGAACCAAACCTCACTGACTATTCTTAATCAATCCTTGCCTTTCCAAATATAAATAAACTATCTCCCTCCAAATTCCTTCTGGTAACTTTCCCACTCCTGAAGTAAGGTTTGTCGGACATCTTTGGAAACTTTCTTAAATAATGACACAGTCATCCTCCAATCTTCTGGTATCATATCTGTGGCAAACAAAGATACATAAATTGACTCTGCCAGAGCCCCAGCAATTGCATCCCTTGATTCCCACAATGTCCTAGGATATACCGCATGGATTTACCCTCCTTGATATGCTTCAAGATCACCAACACCTCGGTGGTGTCAATATACTTCAGCATATCACTAGTCTCTTCCATGAATTCACTAGCTTCCATGTCCTTCTCCATGGTTAATAGTTTAGTTTAATTAGTAAAGATACAGCATGGAAACTGGTCCTTTGGCCCACCGAGTCCGCACCGACCAGTGATCCCCGCACACTAACACTATCCTACACAAACTAGGGGCAATTTTTACATTTATTACCAAGCTAATTAACCAACAAACCTGTGCATCTTTGGAGTGTGGGAAGAAACCAAAATACTCTGAGAAAACCCACACAGGTTGAGGGTAGAATGTACAAAATCCGTACAGACAAGCACCCCTAGCTTACATTGACACTGATATTCACTTATTTCTTGTGCCTCCACTTGTTGATTAAGGGGATCTACTGTCTCTCTAATTTTCCTTTTGATTTGAATATATGTATGGAATTCTTTAGGATTGTCCTTAACTTTATTTGACAAGGATATTTCATTGTTTGGAGATACAGCGCGGAAACTGCCCCAAGCTAGGGGCAAATGTATGTTTATAAATTTATATCAAGCCATTAGCCTACAAATATAAAGTCATAAGAAATAGGAGCAGAATTAGGCCATTCAGCCCATCAAGACTGCTACGGCATTCACGCATGGCTGCTCTCTCTGTCTCTCCCTTCTAACCCCATTATCCTGCATTCTCCCCATAACCCTAGACACCCATACTAATCAAGAACCTATCTATCTCTGCCTTAAAAATATCCATTAACTTGGCATCCATGGCCTTCTTTGGCAAATAGTTCCACAGGTTCACCACACTCTGACAAAATAAATTCCTCCATCCCCTTAAAGGAACGTCCTTTAATTCTGAGGCTATGACCTCTATTCCAAGACTCTCCCACTAATGCAAACATCCTCTCCACGTGCACTCTATCCAAGCCTTTCACTATTTGGTAAGTTTCAATGAGGTCGCCCCCCCCCCCCCCCCCTTCCTCATCCTACTAAACACCAGCGAGTACAGGCCCAGTGCCGTCAAACGCTCATCATATGTCAACCCACTCATTCCTGGAATCATTCTTGTAAACCTTCTCTGGACCCTCTCTGCAGCCAGCACATCCTTCCTCAGATATGGTGCCCAAAATTACTCACAATACTCCAAATGCGGCCTGACCAGTGCCTTATAGAGCCTCAGCATTACATCCCTGTTTTTGTATTTCAGCCCTCTTGAAATAAATGCCAGAATTGCATTTGCCTTCCTTACTACCGATTCGACTTGCAAATTAACTTTTTTGGGAATCCTGCACCAGCACTCCCGTGTCCTTTTGCACCTCCATTTTCTGGATTGTCTCCTCATTTAGAAAATTTTCTACACCTTTATTCCTGCTACCAAAATACATGGCTCTGCACTTTGATGCACTATATTCCATCTGCCACTTCTCTGCCCCCACTCCCAACCAGTCCATGTCCTTCTGCAGAGTCCCTGCTTTCTCTACACTGCCTGCCCCTCCACCTATTTTCATTTCGTCTGCAAACTTGGCCAGAAAGCCTTCAATCACCTCATCCAAATCATTAATATACAACGTGAAAAATAGTGGCCCCAGCACCCAGCCCTGTGGAACTCTGCTAGTCAGTGGCAGCCAACCAGGAAAAGCCCCCTTTATTGCCACTCTCTGCCTTCTGCCATCCAGCCCACCCTGTTATCCATGCTGGTATCTGACCTTTGATACCATGTACCCTCATCTTCCTTAGCAGCCTCACATGTGGCACCTTGACAAAGGCTTTCTGAAAATCCAGAGAAACAACTCTCCTTTGTCTGTCCTGCTATTTACTTCTTCAAGGAATTCCTGTAGATTTGTCAGGCAAGATCTTCCATGCTGGCCGGCCTATTTTATCATGTACTTTCAAGTACTCCGTAACCTCATCCTTTGTAATGGACTTTAAAATTGTACCAATCACTGAAGTCACACTAACCAGCCTATAGTTTCTACTTTGCAGACAGTGGGGTAATATTGGCTATTTTCCGATTGTCTGAAACAGAAGATCGCGGAGAAAATGCACATAGGTCACAGGGAGATCGTACAAACTCCATACAGACAAGCACGCATAGTCAGGATCAAACTTGGGTCTCTGGTCACTGTAAAGCAGTAGCTCTACCTGTACGCCACCATGCCGCCTAGTAGTGTAGGAAGAGTTAATTGGGATTAGTGTCAGTGCGTGCTTGATAGTTGGCACAGACTCAATGGGCTGAAGGGTTTATTTCTGTGCTGCATGACTGATATTTACATTTCTTCCAATGGCATTTACAGAGATCGCCAATTAATGGCTTATTCGAGTCGGGTGTAGTTCCTTTGCTCATGGTGACTTATTTCACAGAACATCCTTTGGCTAGTTGACCTTAGAGAGTTTGATTTGTAAGGAATGGGTGAAGTTTCGGGTCAAGATCCTTCTTCAATCTAAGCCTGAAGAAGGGTCTCGACCCAAAACGTCACTCATTCTTCTATCCGGGGATGCTGCCTGGCTGTCCCCTTGAGTTACTCCAGCATTTTGTGTCTATCTTCCGTGTAAACCAGCATTTGCAGTTCAGTCCTACACAGAGTTTGAATTCATTGCCCGGGAGTGGCTTTCAAGTCATTCCGCAGTAGTAAGTGCCAAATGAGGACAATTTCAAAGCAAGTCGGTCATTTTTTATTTCTTTATTCAGATGGTTATTTTGATGGGGTGGCACTGCTCAAAGAATGGTGGCTGCAGTTTGAATAGTAAAATTTAAAAGGGAATTAAAGAAACACTCAAGTGTGGTATCAGTCAAAGATCTTGAAAACATTCCTCGGATTAGCTGTAAACTGATGGGGATGAGTCTGAGTACAGAAGAGAGATCGAGCAACTGTCCATATGGTGCCAGCACAATAACCTGGCCTTCAACACCAGGAAAACCAAGGAACTGATTGTGGACTTTGGAAGGAGTAGGATGGGGACCCACAGTCCTGTTTATATCAACGGGTCGATGGTTGAAAGGGTCAAGAGCTTCAAATTCCTGGGCGTGCACATCTCTGAAGATCTCTCCTGGTCCAAGAACACTGATGCAATTATCAAGAAAGCTCACCAGCGCCTCTACCTCCTGAGAAGATTACGGAGAGTTGGTTTGTCAAGGAGGACTCTCTCTAACTTCTACAGGTGCACAGTAGAGAGCTTGCTGACCGATTGCATCATGGCTTGGTTCGGCAACTTGAGTGCCCTGGAGAGGAAAAGACTACAAAAAGTAGTAAACACTGCCCAGTCCATCATCGGCTCTGACCTTCCTTCCATTGAGGGGATTTACCGCAGTCGCTGCCTCAATAAAGCTGGCAGTATCATGAAAGACCCACACCATCCTGGCCACGCACTCATCTCCCTGCTACCTTCAGGTAGAAGGTACAGGAGCCTGAAGACTGCAACGACCAGGTTCAGGAATAGCTACTTCCCCACAGCCATCAGGCTATTAAACCTGGCTCGGACAAAACTCTGATAACTAATAACCCATTATCTGTTATTTGCACTTTATTAGTTTATTTATTCATGTGTGTATATATTTTTATATGGACACACTGATCTGTTTTGTAGTAAATGCCTTCTATGCTATATTTAAGAGGGAGTTAGATATGGCCCTTGTGGCTAAAGGGATCAGGGGGTATGGAGAGAAGGCAGGTATGGGATGCTGAGTTGGATGATCAGCCATGATCATACTGAATGGCGGTGCAGGCTTGAAGGGCCGAATGGCCTATTCCTGCACCTATTTTCTATGTTTCTATGTTTCTATGTTCTGTGTGCTGATGCAAAGCAAGAATTTCATTGTCCTATCAGGGCCACATGACAATAAACTCACTTGCACTTGAAATGTTTAACGCGCACTTAACATAGAATAATATCATGAGAATGACCTCAAGTGTGAAAGTTTTTGCCTTGGAAACTTTCTCTGAAGGTTTACAGAGCACCACTAAACTGAAGTTCTCCAGAGATGCTGCCTGTCCCGCTGAATTACTCCAGATTTTAGTCTATCTATCCTTTTGTCTATCTATGGTTGATTTAAACCAGCATCTGCAGTTCCTTCTTACACAGAATTTATTTAATGTTCATTAAGAATGAGCAGACACTATAAATGAATTAATATTTCGCCAATCACTACAAATAGCACAAGGCATTGCAATAAGATTATGTAACATAAAATATTACAAAATGTAATTCTCTGATGCAACTGCTGTACAGGTGGCCACACATTATAGTTGTTCATATATTTGCCCTTGCAGAATTCACAAACCACTACCCAAAAAAATGGTGACGCAGAATAAAATTTACACTCACAGAATTTATGTGAGGGGAAAAAAAGTAAATAAACATGTTTTTCTTTGTATTTCTCAATGCGTCAATGCTTCGTGTTACGGATAATGGCGATACAAACCATTTACAAGGAACGCAAACCTTCATAATGCTGGGGACTACGAGTATTCTAAGGGCCTTGTACAGCATTAAGCCTTGACAATGACATACACACACTTGTCTCTAATACTTGGTCTAAGCACAACCTATTCTAGCAAAGGACGCCATCTGAAAATGTGTAGGAGAACGGTTTCCCAAATTTGCCCCGAACCCTCCTTATTATAGTATGAAAATGAAACCCAGAGTGAAAGAAGACGAGTTTAATCGAAAATGGGAAAAATGGATTAGGTATAGAAATAAAGACATCAACACTATATCATTTAATTGACAATATAAGTTATTGGAAAATGTTTTAATAAGAAAATAGTTCTGTATACTGCATTGTTAATTGTAAACTGAACCCCCCACTACACTTTTGTACGTTTCACTGCATTGTTGTGTGTTTTGTTGTTATATTTGTGTTTTATTTGTGCATACTTAAAACCAATAAAGACTAAAGTGAAGAAAAAAAAGAAAATGAAACCCATAGCAATCTGATTGATGCAACCATACCTGTGATTGTATCTTCATTTTAACCGATTATGTTTGCCATGCTTGTGCCAGTGAGTTAGTCCATTGCCCTCTCACACTGGTCATCGTTTGATGTTTTGCCCTATTCTTGCTCAAAGATATGATTGTGGATTCATCACCATTTTGAAGGCTGATGAACAGGGACAATTATTTGGATGTTAATGTCTCCAGAGAGCTGCGGTGGAAGTGCAGTTGCTCCTTCTCCATGGATTTGAATGTTTTGTTGATGACCAAACCACGGGGGCACTCCTTCATTTTCCCATCCTGTTTAAAAAGTTCATGTCAGTCCTGTGCTTGCTCACAGCGTGCGGATGGTGAAGCATGGTCTGTGAAGGCCGCCTGACCTCTGTCACCTCCAGTTTACGTTGAGTTAAATGCATTCTCCGCAGGTTTAGCTATGCGCTAATAAACAGACAGGGTTGCCTGCTGTGCTCTGAGCCCATGCTGCAATTTGACATGACCAGCATAACCAATGAGTAACAAACCAGCCATGTTTATAATCTGACAAGACTGAGGAATGTTCTCCTACCCGAGACAAAATGAGTTGCTCTTTTCCAATTCTTTTAGGTTGATACCATCAGCTGTACCTGCAGACTTATTAAGTCAGGCAATAACCAACCCAGCCATCATTCTTTATTATTAATCTATTCAAGGACTGAATATATCAACTAGACAGAAATATTCATACATCATCTTAATGACTGTGAAATGCTTTATAATCAAGCAGAAGAAGCAGCACATTTTAGGTGTCTCACTGCCCTGATGCACCAAGTAAGAGTCAACCTTTAGAACGTAGAACAGTACAATAGAGGAACAGGCCTGTTGGCCCACCGTGTCTGTGCCGAACATAATGGCCAGTTGATCTCCTCTGCCTGCACGTGATCCATATCCTTCCATTCCCTGCAGATTAACATGACTATCTAAAAGCCTCTTAAACACCACTACTCCATCTGATCAGCAAGCAACAATTTCATTGTCCTATCTGGGACACATGGCAATCAATTCTTGACTTGACTTAATTCTCGCCCCAACTCTGGCAGTGTGTTCCAGGTGCCCATTAAAAAATGTCCCTATGTTAAATGTGCCTATGTAAAAAATACTTGCCCTTCCCATCTCCTTTAAACTTCAACCCCCACCCCCCTTCTCCTCCCTTCCTCCCCCCTCCCCTCCCTCTCTCCCTCCCATGCAATCGCCCCCTCACACTGCCCTTACACTGATCAAGGTCTTGTAAGCAGTAATAAGAAGAATAACACATTCTATATTCTATATAGAAGAAGGCTATTCAGCCCATTGGGTCTATGCTGCTTCACAGAGCAATCCCATCCTCCACTAATTTAGTCTGTCTGCTGTTACTCTCACATTCCCGTCAATTCCCCCAGATAAGGGAGCACAGTGGTGCAGCTAGTAGAGCTGCCGCATTAAAGTGTTGGAGTTCTAGTTTCGATCCTCTCCTCGGCTACTGCATGTGTGAAGTTTGCACATTCTCCGAATGATCACCTGGGTTTCCTTCAGTTGCTCCGGTTTCCTCCCTCCTCCCAAAGATGTGTGGGTTCTGTAAGTTAATTGGCTCCTGTAAATTGCCCCCATTATGCAGGAAATGAATGTGAAAGTGGAATAACATGAAAACATCCATTGTGAGCGGGCGTCCGATAGCCAACATGGGAGTAGCACAGTGATGCAGCAGTCGAGTTGCTGCCTTAAAGCGGCAGGGACCCGGGTTTGCTCCTGACTAAGGGTATTGCCCGTACGGAGTTTGTATGTTCCCCCTGTGACCACGTGGGTTTTCTTCGGGTACTTCGGTTTTCTTCCACGCTCCAAAGATGTACAGGTTTGCAAGTTAATTGACCTCGGCAAATTTGTAAATTGTCCCTAGTGTGTGTAGGATAGTGTTTGTGTACGGGGTGATTGCTAGTCTCTGCGGACTACTCGGTGGGGCTGAAGGGCCTGTTTCTGTGCTGTAACTGTAAAGTCTAGCGGCTGAAGAAGGGTCTCGACCCGAAACGTCACCCACTCCTTCTCTCCAGCGATGCTGCCTGTCCCGCTGAGTTACTCCAGCTTTTTGTGTCTATCTTAAGTCTAAAGGCCTGTTTCCATGTTGTATTGTTCAATCGATTCAATCAATCTCGTCTACCACTTCCCAATACACTCGGGGCAATTTACAGGGGCTAATTAACCTACCAATCCCCCACATCTTTGGGATGCGGGATTAAGCAAGAATTCCTGTAGGGAATCCATGCACTTCCAGGGGGTACATGTAAAAGTAGACAGTGTGAGAGCTTACGATTAAACCAGGGTCACTGGAACAGTGTGGCAACACCTGCACCACTACCTGCCTTTTGTTAATCATTTCTTGGTACTGTGGACTGAAGTGTGTGTGGTTATCAGGGCTAAACTCTATCACAGTATGGAATTGTTTTATTTCACTGGTTTTTAGTTGAACAACCATTTCCCATTAAGCCAGCCAGCTGTGACATCGTAGCACTCCCTCAGTTCTGGTCGTACTTATATCCTGGAGTGCCATGGCAGATAATAATTGTTTTGTCTCTTTCTATGCAGTCGGCTCCTGTTGGAGTTTTACACTGGCATTCCACCGAATAAGCTGCAGAAACAGAAGATCCAGTCCTTGACTAATATTGTGCGCAGTGACCTCTTCAAGAAAAAAGGTTAGTTAAAGCCCTGTCCCACGGTACGAGTTCATTCCAAGAGCTCTCCCGAGTTTAAAAAAAATCAAACTCGTGGTAAGCACGGAGAATGAACGTAGCGGGTACGTCGGAGCTCGGGGACGTCTCTTAGCGCTAACGGCAGGTACTCGGGAAGACTTGCTAACAGCAGGTAAGCACTGGAAGACTCGTGAAGATTTTTCAAAATGCTTTGTTTTGCGAGCTATCCAAACAGACCAGATGTACCATACATATAATCGTCAAACTCAAGTACACTTGATGGAACAAAGATCCAGAGTGCTCAGCACTGTAGCGCACCATTTCCATAGACGAAGTCCAATGGGGTTGAGGTGAATCGGACACTATGCCAGCTTATGGAAGGGCCGTTCAGAAGCCTAATAACAGCGAAGAAAATGTTCCTGAGTCTGGTAGTGCGCATCTGGTGGTCTGGCGGTGTGTGCTTTCAAGTTTCTGTACCTCCCTGCTGCCATCTGACAGAAGAAGAAATAACCAGTCTTTGATTATGTTAGCTGCTTTTCCAAGGCTGTGAGAAGTGTAGGTGGAATTAATGGTAGCCAGGTCTGTGTGATGCACTGGACGACATCTACAACTCTCTTTCTTGCGTTCTTGGGCTGAACTATTCTCAAACCAAGCTGTGATGCAACCAAACAGTATCACTTCTATGGTGCATCTGTACAAGTTTGTCAGAGTCACTGGATTCATTCTGAATTTCCTCAGTCTCGTCAGGAAGTAGAGGTGTTGGTCTGCCTTCCTGACTGTCGGAATGTGAATGGTCCACGACAGAACATTGGTAAAGTTAACACCGAGGAGCTTGAAGCTCTCGACCATTTCCATTGTCTCACCATTTAAATCAATTGGGGCATGTACTCCACCAGGCTTCCTGAAGTTAATAACTAACTACTTTGTCTTGGAGGGAGGGAGAGGGAGAGAGGGAGAGGGAGAGGGAGAGAGCGCACAAAGGAGATGTCAGTGATAGGATTGAGATGAAGATGGCCTGTACTCGCTGGAGTTTAGAAGAATGAAGGGGGACCTCATTGAAACATACAGAATAGTGAAAGGCTTGGATAGAGTGGATGTGGAGAAGATGTTTCCATTAGTGGGAGAGTCTAGAACGAGAGGTCATAGCCTCAGAATTGAAGGACGTTCTTTTAGGAAGGAGATTAAGAGACATTTCTTTCATCAGAGGGTGGTGAATCTGAGGAATTTTTTGCCACAGAAGGCTGTAGAGGCCAAGTCAGTGAATAAAGATAGATTATTGATTAGTACAGGTGTTGATTCTGGATCTAATACTCTCTGCCTAGTCTGGTTTCAGTAAAACTACTGAGTCGAACACTGGAGTCCAAACCCTTCTTTATTTGTATACAGCACCGCGGGTCCGGCCTTAGATCCACTCACTCGAGCCCTCAGCCGCCTCGCTTAAACAGTACAGAAGGAAAGACAACCGGCACGCCCGAACGAATTACCCACCCTTTTATACCTTTATCAGTGGCGGGGAAACTAATGGCGCGAATGTGCAGAGGGGAGGCAATCCCTACAAACCAATCATTGCACCTATTTGGTACACAGAATACAAAGTAAATACATATTGGGTGAGGCGACCCCTCTTTAACCAATCACAAATACTGGCGGGAAGTTACTGAAACATATTAGAAACATAAAGCTTCCCCAATCAATCACAGACATGCATTAATCGTCAGTGTACTGAAACATTAACAGAAATCACTTTAGGAACCCAGACTTGGTGGTAACAGGTGGGTCACATGAGCAGAAGCTTCCCGGGGCTTCTTCAGAGGTCTTCAGAGATCCAGACTTACTGGAGCATATTAGGTCACATGGGCGTCCAGCACTTTGCAATGTATTGTCACTATCAGTGAAGCCCGGTTTTTCACAGATGCCTGCCATTTCCAAAATACCCTAATCCCCGCATATTACAGTTGTCAGAGGTTACGGGGAGAAGGCAGGAGAATGGGGTTAGGAGGGAGACATAGATCAGCATGATTGAATGGCGGAGTAGATGATGGGCCAAATGGCCTAATTCTACTCCTATTTCTTAAGACACAGGTTATACTGGCACCAGTGAGGGGGGCAGTGATGACTTTTTAACCACAGCTGATCAGTCTGTCGGAGGAATAGATAGAAGGAAATAAATAAGGACAGTGGAGAGAAAAAATAAACAATCTGGAATGGTAAGATACAAGTATAAGAAAACCAGAGCAAGAGTAGGTCATTCAATCTTTTGAGGCTGCTGCAACATTCAGTGCAATCAGATGGTTCTTTATCTACATATCATCTTCCTGCTCTTTCCCCATACCCCTTGAAGCTCTTTGTGTTAAAAAATCCACCTACCTCATTGCTAAAGCAGAGAATGATAGGTTCAAAGGTGTTAGGGTGTCAAATCGTACAGGGAGCAGGCAGGAGAATGGGGTTGAGAGGGAGAGATAAATTCATCATTATCAAATGGTGGAGCAGACCTGATGGGCTGAATGGCCTAATTCTGCTCCTATATCGTATGATCCAGATTCCTCATTTTTTTAATTTGTCTTATAGCTCTCCTTTCAGCCTTCTGAGTCCCTGCCACATGTCAACCATCTGTGTACACTATTCCTAATGTTACTGTCCCCAAATTCCCATCAATTCCCCTCACATCCCAAGACCATGATCTCTGGCTCCACATTCCCCCAGCCAGAGGAACCATCTTCTTGGCATCCAGCCTGTTGATCCCTGCCAGCTGTTCTGCAATTCAATGAGAGCAATGAGAACTAATGAAACCCAACAGGCCTGGTTCTCTAGATAAGTGAAAGGCTTGGATAGGGTGGATGATGTTTCCACTAGTGGGAGAGTCTGGGACTAGAGATCATAGCCTCAGAATTAAAGGACGTTCTTTTGGGAAGGAGATGAGGAGAAATGTCTTTAGTCAGCGGGTTGGTGAATCTGTGGAATTCTTTGCCGCAGAGGCTATGGAGGTCAAGTCAGTGGATATTTCAAAGGCAGAGAGAGATAGAATCTTGATTAGTACAGGTGTCAGAGGTTATGGGGAGAAGGCGGGAGAATGGGGTTAGGAGGGAGAGATAGATCAGCCATGATTGAATTGCGGAGTAGACTTGATGGGCCGAATGGCTTAATTCTACTCCTATCACTTATGACCTTACAAAGGTCCCACTACTCTATGAATAAGTCTGATGAACCTTTGTTGCACTCCCTCGGTAATCTTTCTCAGGTAAGGATATTCAACAAAATATTGCAGGTGTAGTCGGACTGACTACATGTAATTTATAACGGATATCCTTGCTTCCTTTGTCAAACTAAATCAAACATATAATTTGGTTTCTTAACTGGCTTTCATGACCTGCATGTCGGGTTCAGAGACTGGTGTACTAAGGCAATTACCATACCTTTTAGATCAACTTTTCCCAGTCTGTTGCCTTTTAAGCTTTACTCTTCCTTTTCGCTTTCCTTACCAAAGTGATTTAGTTTACCCACATTGCTTTTATCCACATTATTTGTCGTCTCATTCAACTTGTCTAAATTACTGAGAAATCTCTGCTTTCCATGCAAAGCTCACAGTCCCACCCAGTTTGGTGTTGTCAGTAAAACACAAAATTATCACATTTAAGGGCCTGTCCCACTTGGGCGTCATTTGCACGTCATTTACGCGACATAATTTACGCGTCACGACGCATGAAGCACGCATGGCGCGTGATGTCATAGGCTGCGATGGGCGGTCGCGCGCGGCGCCCCAGGGTTTTGGGATTCACAAAATCTTTGCGCGCAAATGACGCCCAGGTGGGACAGGCCCTTAAGTTTGCAAATCATTGATGTCTGATGAAGCTGGCTGGGGCCCAAGCATTGGCCCCTGTATAAAACGATCAGTCACCACCCGCAACCATGAAAAAGGAGCTGAGTGGCAGATGTGGTCCAGATAGTGAAGGGTATATGTGAGCAGGCAATGAAAGCTTGCAAATATTGGAAAATCTATATTGATAGTGTTGTTTCTTGTTTAACGGCTTGGGAACTTTCAGTCATGATGATGTGTGTCAGATCAGATTACCATGGTGGTGCAGCAGTAGAGCTGCTGCCTTACAGCACCAGGGACCCATGTTCGGTCCTGACTATGGTTGCTTGTCTGTACGGAGTTTATACGTTCGCCCCGTGACCATGTGGGTTTTCTCCGAGATCTTTGTTCTCCTCCCATACTCCAAAGATGTACAGGTTTGTAAATTAATTGGCTTGGTATAAATGTAAATTGTCCCTGTTGTGTGTAGAATAGTGTAAGGGTGCAGGAATTGCTGGGCGCAGCAGACTGGGGCCGAAGGGCCTCTTTCCACGCTGTATCCCTGAACTAAACTAAAATAGATGCATGTCTAAGGATTCAGTACAATCCTGCTCTAATTGTGGCTAATGTTTACTTGCAGTCGTTAGCTGCAGTTCCATTATTTATCTGTATATAAATTTGACTTGGTCCTGTTTTTAACCATCTGTAGCGAAAGAGTAATGTGACAGCAGTGAAAATATTATGATATAGTTCCATTATCTGTACGACAATCACTTAACTGTACTGATCATAGATTTCCCTTCACTACTGCACATGATATTTATCAACCGTGAGTGTCATAAACAGTTGTGACTTGTAAAGACTTTATTGCCAGCTGATTATTGGTTTTATAGACAGTGCTACTTTAGTAAAACCAACACTTGTCGAGAACAT
Source organism: Okamejei kenojei (assembly GCA_035221665.1). Classification (NCBI taxonomy): domain Eukaryota; kingdom Metazoa; phylum Chordata; class Chondrichthyes; order Rajiformes; family Rajidae; genus Okamejei; species Okamejei kenojei. The sequence continues at coordinate 64,643,278 of CM069141.1, read as the reverse complement.
TTTCTTACCGAGACCAGAGGTGGGGTTTATTTGCTTACGGGAGGGCCAAATGCAATCCTATATCAGTCCAACAGATGAGTTTGGGCGAGCTCAGTTTTTTATTTTCCAGCTGGAACCTATCACACCAGGTCCAGCTATAATTAAGAGCAAATTAATCCGTTTTGAACAGCAGGGCAGATGGGGGAGCATTACGGCAAGTGGAGGCAGGAATATTTTGTTCATAGTTAATTTTTTTTTTTTGGCCAGAACAATGGGATTGCTGAGCACTGAAATAACTCCCAATATGCCTACAGTAATGAACTTGGGCACAGATTTCAAAAGCAGTGTGCTAACAGCGTCGGTGTGCGAGTCAATTTGGTTACAAAGGAAAAAAAAAAGAAAAGATCCTTCAGGAAAGAGATTCCACCTATAAAATGGACAGCATCGCAAGAATTGTCATCATCCCTCCCCAGTCATTTTTAGGTGCATGGGGATAAACCTTGGCCAGACATTAGCAAGGCAGTTTCTGAAATTATCATGGTGGGCCCAGGGAGTTAAGCCAGGCAGATGTTGCATTCACCTCATGGAATCATAGCTCAGTATGATGCGACACTAGAAAATAATGTGGTGTGTGAAAGTTTTCCATAGATAATTCAAGTTATAATATTTTCTCTTGCTCTCTCCCTGTGCTTGTGAATTGGCATGACAGAGTAATAACACAACGCCACTCGCAGAATAAAAATAAGCCTGTTTCCAATTTGACCATCACTTTCAATGCAATCAACGATCTGCAATTGTGAAAGCAGGGACAGCAAATAATTTGTAAAGCTAACGGAATATTATTGTTTCTTGCCAGTGAAGCTGAATAAAGGGAGTTTATGATTCAGTTATCTAGGGGATTGACAAGACCACATGTGTGATAGTTTGCACAGTATTGGTCCCTCTATTTAAGATAGGATATAAATACTACGAAAACAGTTCAGAGACTTATATCCATAAAATGTGAAAACATGGAAATGCATATGCTTGTTTACACAAAATAACAAAGTACTGGAGTAACTCAACTGGTCAGGTTGCATCTCTGCATAACATGGATAGGTGATGTTTCGTGTTGGGACTGTTGGAAGAAGGGTCCTAACCCAAAATGTCACCTATCCATGTTCTCCAGAGATGCAGCCTCACCCGCTGAGTTAATCCAGCACTTTGTGTCCGTTTACCTGACAAGTGTGGATTGCCGTATGTATGAAGGGCTAGACAAGCTAGATATGCAACTGCTGCAAGAGTGAGAGAAGACTCGTTGGGATGAATGTTACCTCAAGTGGGGGAATCCAAAGGGATCAACTTAAAATGGAGATCAGATGACATTTCCTTTCTGAGGGTCATGAGTAATTGAAGCCCTCATTCTCAAACGCTGGTAGGTGCTGACATTGCATACGTTTTAAGGGAGCGGCAGACAGATTATTGATAAATGATGGGTGAAAAGATTACAATGGGTAGATTGGAATGTGGAGTTGAAGTTACAATCAAATCAGTCTTGATCTGGTGAAGTGTTAAACAGGATCTAGGGACCTACTCCTGCACCTAAATCAAATGCTCCAAAGTACAAACTTATTCCTATCGGTTCAATCTGTTCCACTGCCTCATCAACAGCTCATTAGTCAGGTCGGAAGGGAAGGAATTAGGATGAGAGTGAAAAGATTTAACTGGAACTTAAGGTGCAAGTTTTTCACAGAGAATGTGGTTTCTACGTGGAACAAGCTGCCAGGGAAAGTGGTTGATGCAAGCATAATAACATTTAAAATACATTTCAATAGCAACATGGATAGAAAGGTTTAGAGGGATTTGGGTCAAATGCAAGCAAATGGGTCGAGTTTTAGTTTAGTTTCAGTCTTAATTTAATTTGTTGGCTCGTGTACAGAGGTACAATGAAAAGCTTTTGTTATGTGCTAACCAGTCAGCAGAAAGACAATACATTATTACAATCGAACCATATACAGTGTATAGATAACACAGTTAAAGTAAGAAATGTTACTGTAGGAATAGAGATGTAAGAATGTGGAGCGATTGTAATATGTCATTGCAGATCTACTTCTGTGGCTGGCATGCAAATAGTCGCTTAGGTAGGGCGCCAATTTGGAAGTGATCTTGCAATCTTGGAGTATAGAAGGCTGCCTTTGAGTTGTTTCCAGATGGTATGACTTTATTACTCCATGACTGTATTAATGCTGTTCTATCAATTGCAAATTGATTGGTGTAATTTCCCAATATCTATGTAGTACTAAATAGAAGCAGTTAACATTGAAGTTGAACAGTGACAAATTATCCAGAGAAAATGGCAGTCTAAAAATAAGAGCTTTGTTTAAGTAAAACTAGAAATACATCAGTTGTGACCGTGAAGCTGTTGGATTGTTATGAAGAGGCTGCCCTAGCTGACTGAAGTTCTCAGCTGGAGGAAACCCAATGTCCTATGTGGAAATGCTGGTGTCCAGTCAAAATCTGTTGGAGCAACACAGTGTATAGTTACCAGAGCTGCTGCCAGACAGCTCCAGCACCTGACATCAACCCTCACCTCGCATACTATCTGGTTGGAATATGCATTACAACCCTGAGTTCATATCCTCTGGCCACAGAAACGGCTCCTTTAGCCCACTGAGTCTGTGCTCCCCACACTCCCCTCAACTCCCCCAACATCCTTTCATGAACCTACACACTGGAGGCAATTTACAGTAGCCAGTTTTTAGATTAATTTATTTATGTCATGTGTACCAAAGTGCAGTGTCAAGATTTTTATTGCGAGTGATTCAGTCAAAGATAATTCTATACACGATAACAGTCAAGCCATTCACAGTACACAGATAAAGGATGCAACATTTGGTGCTAGATAAAGTCTGATTAAAGGTAGTTCAAATGGTCTCCAATGAGGTAGGTGGGAAGTCAGGAGTTCACTCTGGCTGGTGAGAGGACAGTTCAGTTGTCTGATAACAGCTGGGATGAAATTGTCCCTAAATCAGGAGGTATGCATTTTCAAACTTCTGTACCTCTTGCCCACTGCGAGAGACAATAGACAATTGACAATAGGTGCAGGAGTAGGCCATTCGGCCCTTCGAGCCAGCACTGCAATTCAAAGTGATCATGGCTGATCTTCCCCAATCAGTAACCTGTTCCTGCCTTCCCCCCATATCCCCTGACTCTGCTATCTTTAAGACCCCCTATCTAGCTCTCCATTGAAAGTATCCAGAGCACCGGCCTCTGAGGCAGAGAATTCCACAGACGCACAACTCTCTGTGTGAAAAAGTGCTTCCTCATCTCCGTTCAAAATGGCTTACCCCCTATTCTTAAACAGTAGCCTCTGGTTCTGGACTCCGCCAACATCGGGAGTATGTCTCCTGCCTCTAGCGTGTCCAAACCCTTAATAATCTTATATGTTTCAATAAGATTTATTCTCATCCTTCTAAACTCCAGCGTATACAAGCCCAGCCGCTCCATTTTCTCAGCATTGACAGTCCAGCCATCCCGGGAATTAACCTTGTAAACCTACGCTGCACTCCCTCAATAGTAATAATGTCCTTCCTCAAATTAGGTGGCCAAAACTGCACACAATACTCCAGGGGTGGTCTCACCAGGGCCCTATACAACTGCAGAATGACCTTTTTGCTCCTATACTGGACGACTCTTGTTATGAAGGGCAACATGCCATTCACTTTCTTCACTGCCTGCTGTACCTGCATGCTTACTTTCATAGACTGATGAACAAGGACCTCCCAGATCCCGTTGTACTTCCCCTTTTCCCAACTTAACACCATTTTAGATAATAATATGCCTACCTGTGAGAGGTGAGTAGTGGGAGTGATTGGGGTGAAACTGGTCCTTGATTATGCTGGTTCGTATGTCTTCGGGATGTGGGGTGGAAATCCACACATTCAGAGTGAGAATATGCCATCTTGACATGGAGGGCACCCAAGGTCAGGATTGAACCCGGATCACTGGTGCTGTGAGGCAATGGCTCTTCTATCTACACCCTCGTTCCACCCCAACACCCCAGAAGTGTGCAGGTTGGTAGTTTAATTGGCCATTGTAAATCACGTGGTGTGCCAATGAGGGGTAGAATCTGGGGGGAGTTGATGGAAATACAGGCGAATAAAATTGATTTATGAAATAATAATAAAAATTGGGTGCTAGGTGCTCACTTGATGGGCTGAAGGGTCAATTTCCATGTCTAATGATCTATGACTCTTATTCTCACAATTCTTTTAAATATCCATATAGTCCCAGAAGAAGACCTATCGACACTCACGTATTAAGGAAAACATTGCTGGCTAGTATTGTTCACATCTCAATTATTCATATAACATTTGCATAAAATAAAAGCCAATTTTTCATTAATGAATTTTAACTAAGCATTAGTCTCATTACTATGACACCACAGATAAAATTGTCCAACAATTCCTCTTACCCACATATATTTGAGTTAGTGTGGAAGGTGGAACAGTACAGCACAGTAACAGGCCCTTCAGCCCACAATGTATGTGCCATACACGATGGCCTGTTAAATCTCCTCTGCCTCCACATGATCCAGGTCTGTCCGCTCCTTGCATATCCATGTGCCTATTTGATAGCCTCTTAAAAGCTGCTATTGTATCTGCCTCCAGTAACACCTCTGCCTTTGCATTCCAGGCATCGCCACTCACTGTGTCAACTTTGGCCCTCTCTCTTTAAAGCTATGTCCTCTAATCTTTGAGCAAGGAGGAAAGCTGAAAAACTGTTGGACTCAACTCAGTCTGGTCAGTGGTAGAGGAGGCAGGCTGGAAAGATCGATGTGCCAGATTCACAACACTCTTAATTTTATGGCAATTGATTTTAATCACCAGTCATGGGAATTACACTAATGAGGTGCATTAATCTTTGAGTTGCATTTCTCACCGAGTGATACACTGTGCATGGGCATGCACCTGCAATTTTGTGGACCTGCTAAAGCAGCCTTGTATAGTTTCCAAAGCTGGCAGCATCATGCCAGTGATGGAGCCAAGTCTCAACTGCACTATTGTACAGTTTTGACCATTTCTGTCTCCATTTATCATTGTAATCATGATCAAATCTTGAATCAAAAGGTATTTGGTTTACATCCTGTCCCAGAACCTGAAGCATATAACCTGGACTCTATTCCAATGCAATCATGAGGGCCTAGACTGTTCTTTTGGATGAGATCGTAACCCAGGACTCATCTACCCTCTCCAGTAGAAGATTAATCATGCCTTGCCAAGTATTTATTTTTCTATCAATACCAATGGAACATCCTATTTGGGAGACCTTGCAACATTTAAAGTGTCCTACCTCACCTCGTGCACAGCGTCAGGGGCTACACTTCAACAATACTACATCCATGTACTTTGGAAGACAGGTAAAATGTATTAATGTATTAAAAATGTTGTCCTTCTTCCCACTCGTTCCACATCTAATCACATAGATGATCATCCAGAATTAAAGCAGAAAATGTTAGAAATACTCAGCAGGACGCTTAGAACTTTTATCCTAACTTGGAAAAGTTAGGAATAATGTATGTAGGAATAAAACTTAAAGTTGCTGAGAAAGGGGGGTTTGGGGAGGACAGAATAAAAGCAAAGGAATAGGGTTATGCACAGAATGGAATATTTGACGCAGGTTAGGGTGGTGATGGCTGAGAGAGGTTTGTAAAGGTTGGGTAATGTCAGGCAGTGTCTGAAGGAGGAGCAAATAGAACAAGGTGAATGAAATCTGAAATATCAGAAAAGGTGGGAACAAATGCTGGAAATGGGATATTTTAAACTGAATGCCTGACGAATGGAAATTGTTGTATTCAGAGTTGTGTGCTGTAAGCTGTAATGTGCCAAGTCAGGATCCAAGGTGTCTTTTCCCAAGCTTACACTGTGCTTTACATTGTCAGAGTGGGAAATGGGATAGTGAATCTGTTTTTGGTTTCCCCGATATAGAGGAGACGCATTGTAGGCACGTGAATTGCTGAAGGGAAAGTTTGTGTTGCTTAACAACAGTGAGTGGATAGGCAAATGGGTAGGTGTTGCATTTCTTGTGGTTGCACAAGATTGTGCCACGAGAAGGGTAATGGGCGTTGTGGGAATTTGGGCAAAAGGTCTCTTAGAACTCTGACGGGGGAGAGGGGGGAGAGCAAAAAAAATATTGGGCTGCTGTTGGAGTTGAACTCCTGGCAGAAATTGCAGAGGTAGGTGGGGTGGAAGATGAGGATAAGGTGAGGATCTGGGTGAGTGTGAGAGCAATGATGTGACAAATGGCAGAGACATGGCTGAGAGCCTTGTGAATTATGGATGAGGAGAAAGAAAGATGTATCAATGGGGAAGGTAATGTCATCTGAACAGATTCAATAACAGTGGGGAAACACAGAATGGATTGGAGTCCCTAGAAGAAGCAACATGGCAGCAAGATAGAGGCAGGGAGTATTTGGAAATCTCCATGGGGTTGCAGTGGACATTGGATGCCAACATCTGCCTTCAAATGTAGATGGAGAATTTCAGTAATGGAATAAAGACATTGTGAAAATGAGAGCTGAGTGAAAGTTGGCATGAAACTAGATGAAACATTCAACTTCTGTGCAATCAGCATGAATATACTTCCCAATGCGCCAAAACAAAGAGATGGCAGGGTGGAGTTTCCTGCCTTTCGATCAACACCGAAACATTGGTTGTTCCAAACACTTCACATAAAAATACATCAATAGTTCAGACGAAATATGTAGGATGGAACTGCGTGAGGATGTTTTTGACGAGGATGTTGCCAGGACTAGAGAGTGTGAGCCATAGGGAGGGGTTGAGTAGGCTGAAGCGTAGGAGGATGAGGGGAGATCTTATAGAGGTATACAAAATCATGAGAGGAATAGATCGGATAGATGCACAGTCTTTTACCCAGAGTAGGGAATTGAGGACCAAAGGACATAGGCTCAAGGTGAAGGGGAAAATATTTAATAGGGATCCGAGGGGTAACTTTTTCACACAGAGGGTGATGGGTGCATGGAACAAGCTGCCAGAAGAGGTAGTTGAGGCTGGGACTATCCCATCATTTAAGAAACAGTTGCACAGGGACACGGATAGAACGGGTTTGGAGGGTTATGGACCAAGCACAGGCAATGGGACTAGGGTAACTGGGACATTGTTGGGCGGTGTGGGCGAGTTGGGCCAATGGGCCGGTTTCCACACTGTATCACTCCATGACTCTCTATGACTATGACTCTAGATGCTGGTTTACACCGAATATAGACATAAAATGCAGGAGTATCTCAGTGGGACAGGCAGCATCTTTGGAGAGAAGGAATGAGTGATCTTTCAGATCAAAACCTTTCTTCAGACTTCAGACTGAAGAAGCATCTCTGGAGAGAAGGAATAAAATGGGTGACATTTTGGGTTGAAACCCTTCTTCAGATTCCAGACTGAAGAAGTGTCTCGACCTGAAATGTCACCCATTCCTTCTATCCAGAGAAGCTGCCTGTCCCGCTGAGTTACTCCGGCATTTTGTGTTTAACTAGGTAGTTACATTGGTTATTACATAATCCTTGAAGGAGGCCAGAAAGCTTTGTTTAATGTTTCACTTTGCGAACATAAGGAACAGAATATAAAATACGATCTGTTGAAGCTAATCTGCAATATTTCAAACCAGGGTTCTATAGCTTTCAGAAATAATTGAATGTCGTTGATTCTTGATGCCAGTTGCGTCCTCTGGGCAGTTCATACGCACTCCCAGCTATTTATTGCACAGTATCGGGGCTTTGTGCATGAGACCTCAGTCCATTCAATCTGGCACTTTTGCTACTTCCTGATCAGATTCCAGCACAGAAACATAATGATCTCATCGCAATAATGAATGCAACAATTTATTCCACATTCATAGACATTTTGTAATAATGCTATAGGTTCAAAACTTTCCACAGAAGTTTCACTCAGGAGGTTTGGATATTGGTGCAAGGCCAATGCTAAGATCATCCCTTTCCCTCATTCTCTCTTACTGTTAAAGGTTCCCAGACCCGAAACACAAACCGTTTCTCTTTTCACAGTGCTACTTGACATGTTGACCTAGAATTTTCTGTTTTTATTTCGGATTACTAACATCTGCAGTTATTTAAAACTTTCCTTCAAGATTGCCCTGAGAAGGTAGAACAGGTAGTTCTGCTACGATGGACAGTTCTGCTGCAATATGGTAGAACCATAATCTACTTTCATAGAACCATGAAAGGACACAAAGTGCTGCAGGAACTCAGCGGGTCAGGCAGCAAATCTGGAAAACATGGATAGGTGATAGTTTGGGTTGGAACCCTTATTCAGACTGTTTGTAGGGGGGGTGGAAAGAAAGCTGGGAGAGGTAGGACAAAGCATGGCAGGCAAATGTCCTTATCTGCTGGTACACGTAATTCCTGATTTCTACAATCTACCATAGTTGGATCCACTTGTCAACTTCCAAAGTATCTTCCAAGTGGTTCTTTAGTTGCTTTACCCAATTTGGCCTGTGCAATACAAATTGTGTGATTTATCAATCCCGTAATATCCAATTTGCCTTATGGAAACACTCATTGTCGCAGAACTCCCATATATAAGCTCACCTCCATAAATGATTTTTATTTTTATACTGAGTTAATACAACTGTGTTATATACTGAGTTAATATACTGAGTTAATACAACTGTGTATGTCAAGTTTATCGACAGTTAAGTGTCAACCACACTGTTGGGGAACTGGAGTCACAGATGGTCAGTCTGGTGAACAACATAGGTTTTGTTCACTTAAGGTGTTGTGGTTATTAGTGTTTCGGGACAATTCAATTTATCCATATTAGTCTTTGGAAACTACTCAAATTCACAATTTACCATCGTTGGATTTGAGTTTATGTTTTCTGAATTATGACTTTGACCCTCTCACCGATAGTTGTTGAAGTGTAATGTATTGAAATAAAGTTGAGGTGTAAATGGCAAACAAAGAAATGGGAATTAGGCTTTTACAGAGATTACAGGATTTAATCAATACCATGGATGTTTAGCAAGAAAAAAGGCACTGCTGGATCCAGTGATGGGTAATGAAGCAGAACAGATACGGGAAGTGTCTCTTAGTTACAGTGATCACAGCAAAGCAATTTTCAAGGTTAGGACTGATAGCAACATCGGGAGGACAATGAGTAGCACAATAGATTAAAAAAGGAGCAGAATAGAAGAAAGGTTTGCGGAGGGATATGGATTATGTGCAGAAAGATAAGAGTTGGTCTTGGCATCATGTTTGTCACAGACATTGTGGGCCGTAGGGCCTGTTATAGTGCTACACTGCTTTATGTTCTGTGTTTTAACTCCCTCAGCACTGCAACCAATGTCCAGCTTAATTATGTAAACATAGGTTACTCAAGCAGGGCTTATGACCCTCTGAGTCAGAGCTTACACAGTGAGTCACAACTGACATGCAGAAAAGAAAGGACATAGAAAGAGATTCCAAAAGGCATTGATAAGGTATGAGAATTCTATGGAGACTACACTCATAACGGTAGTTGAGCTGAATGACCTGATTATAAGCTCAAAGGGCCATATTGTCTGACCTCTTATGGCTTCAATAAAACAGACATCCAGTTGAATAGCAAAACATCATACTACTTTTAAGTTATATTTCGCTCATCTCTAAAGTGCAATCAGTTCTGACAGAGAGTAGCTTTCAGTTGCTTAGAGCAATTCTCCCGGGGTAAACAACAACTAGAGAATGGAGGATAATAATAAGGTTCCCAATCTGGGTACCATCAACGTTTCTCATTTCTGAAGCTTCGACAAAGAAAATCGTTCTTCTCTAAACACAGAAAATTGGATGTGCAAGCCTGCTAGGAAAGCTTTCAGATTCATGGGCCTGGGGTTTAATTTTCAGCTTATCATTAATCTTTATATACAGAGCGCTGATACCCAGAAATGCAACCACACACACACACACACACACACACACACACACACACACACACACACACACACACACACACACACACACACACACACACACACACACACAGCTGTAAAACGGATCCATGTAGCATTGTCTTTGGACGCTCTAGGTGACAGCTTCTTCTGTAAATCATGCATTGAGCATACGTATTTAGTACGTTTTGGCAGTCTCAAGAACGACAACTGAAGTTTCAAACGGATCTTGACACAAAAGTTCTGTTTTCAGTATACAGGTTCTCCAGACACGTCTGGCCACATCGGTGGTCAGTACTGAACTAACCGCACGAAAGCAAAACCGCGCGAAAGCAAGCAGCCCTCCCGTGTCACGTGACCGCGGCTTCCGAACGCCGGGTTCGATACCTGTGTGCGCCGGTAGGCGCCGCCACAACGTCTTGAGGTCGAGCAAACTCTTTGGGAATGTAATGCGGAGGTGAAATATTACCAGGAGTGTTTTGTGACATCAGTCCTGGTGGGATGTTAATTTGTGACCAATCTAGCCAAATTACACTGTGAAGAGCTAAGAAACAGGGCGGCAACAGAGCTACTGCCTTACAGCGCCAGAGACCCGAGTTCAATACTGACCACGGGTGCTTGTCTGTATGGAATTTGTACATTAACCCCATGACCTGCATGGGTTTTTTTCCTTGATTTTCTGTTTCCTCCCGCACTCCAAAGATGTACATTTCTGTATGTCCTGTAGGCTTGGTATAATTGCATAAAAATGTAAAAATTGTCCTTAATTGTGTGTGGGGTAGTGTTAAGGTGTGGAGATCGCTGGTCAGTGTGGACTTATTGGGCCGAAGGGCCTGTTTCTGTACTGCATTTCTAAACTAAAACTAAACTAAACTGACACTATGTTAACTATCAACTTGGCATTTACCAGCTAAATGGCTGGTCTTGCATACCCCCCCCCACACCTCATCAAAAGAAGTAATAAAAAGGAACTGCAGATGCTGGTTGATACCAAAGATAGGCACAAAGTGCTGGAGTAACTCAACGGGTCAGGCAGTATCTTTGCAGAAAATGGCAGGGTGTGACCCTTCTTCAGACTGATTATCATGGAGGAGAGAAAATGGATGTGAGATGATTAAAAAAACAGGACCATCACGGCTGGCAACAGATGATCTCAGGCAAGGAGGTTCCCTGATAGGCCGATTGTTGGCTGGAGGCAGTGTGACCCCAAGAGGAATACATCATTACGAACAACGGTGGATCTGGTGAATTCACTTTGAGTGGAGGAAGGGGAGGGGGGAGAGGGACGTGGAGGGGGGAGTGAGATGTTTGTAGAGTTACCTAAAATTGTTCATATTGCTGGGTTGTAAGCTAGGAACTGATCCTCCAATTTGCGTGTGGCCTCACTCTGGAAATCCGGAGGGTGGTGGATACTGTATAAGGAATGAGGTGCCAAAAGATGTAGTTGAGGCAGACACTATTGCAATCTTTTAAAGATATTTAGAGAGGTACATAGATAGGAAATGTTTAAAGTGATATGGGCCATACACAGTTAGATGGGACTAGTGTAGATGGGGCAGTTTGTTCATTAGATTGGATTAGATTAGATTCCTTTATTGTCATGGCAAGTTGGGCCAAACTGGCAATTGAAAATTGGTCCTAGTGTGCAGATGAGTGGTAGAATCCTGTAGTTGTTGATAGGAATGTGAGAATAAAATAATGGGATGAATGTAGGAATATTGCAAATATGTAGTTGATGGTGAAATTGGACTCAGTGGGCTGAAGGGCCTGTTTCCATGCTGTATCTTTCACTGACTTTTGGATTCAAAACAAAAATTGACAATTGTGGGGGCGCGTTGGTGGAACAGTTGCTGCCTTAGAGCTTTTGCAGCGCCAGAGACCCGGGTTCATTCCCGACCACGGGTGCTGTCTGTACGGAGTTATTATGTTTTCACTGTGTCCACGGTGGACTAATTGGCTTGGTATAAGTGTCCTTAGTGTGCGTAGGATAATGTTAATGTGCAGGGATTGCTGGTCTGCGTGGACACGGTGGGCCGAAGGGCCTGTTTCTGCTCTGTATCTCTAAACAAGAATAAACCAAAATTATTATTTAAAGTTGTATTTATAAACCGGTCAAAGAACATATTAAGATCTTCTAGATTCTTAGATCTGTAAGATCAGAGATATAACTGTTAATTTTGTGCCCATATCCCTCTAATCCTTTCCTATTCATCCACCCATCCAGATGTATTTTAAATGTTGTTATAGTACCTGCCTCAAAAACCTCCTCCAGCAGTTCGTTCCATATACCACCCCCTTCAGTGTGAAATAGTTGCCCCTCAGGTTCCTACTGAAATCTTTCCCCTCTCACAAACATATTCCCTCTGGTTGTTGATTCTCCTGGTCCAGATAAAAGACTATGCATTCACCCTATCCATTCCTGCCATGATCTCCTACACTTCTATTGGATTAACCCTCAGCCTCCTGCGCTCCAAGTCCTAGCTTGCCCAACCTCATAAATCTACACATTCAAGATGAGCAAACCTGAACACAATATTCCAAATGTGGCCTTATCACACCATGCCCAACTATAAGTAAGACATTGTATAGTGGTTTGGTTTGCAGGTCTAGTATTACACCTGGTCACTTCTATGCTGCAAAACATTGCTTCCAACTCCATCCTGTGCAGGTTAGGATCTGGTATCTCCTATGGTCGTCAACACTTCACACGCATTTCCAGGTATCAAATGTCCCATCAAACTTCAGTTGCAGGCCACCACACCAAGGTCTCAGAGAAAAACCTGCATGCAACCTCGGGTCTGGTGTTGCTGATGGTGCATGAGGGGAGGGGGAGCTCTCCTAAAGTCTACAATCAATTCCACTGTCTTAAGAGCATTGAGCTCCAGGGTGTTGCGATGGCACCAGGACATCAGCTGTGTCACCTCCTGTCTGTAGGCAGATTCCTCCCCATCCTGGATAGGTCCAATCAGTGTTGTGTCATCCACAAACTTGAGAAGCTTGACAGAGGAGTCTGTGGAGGTGCAGTCGTTGGCGTAGAGAGAGGAGAGAGTACGCAGCCTTGCGCAAAAGGCTTTGTGAGGCAGGGGGTGGAGTTGTGAGGTTTAGTAGCCATGAAGGGTCTCCTGTAACATCACTGTAAGTTCATTGAATTGCACCAGGGCAAATGTGGGATGAACACACATAGACAAAATAAAACAGTTTGAGTTGAATTCTCATGAATTTAAAGTCAAGTGGTTCAGAGACCTCACAAGCAAAATTTACGCTCTGTAGCTAAGATGGAATGCACAGTGATGTAACAAGAACTTTAGCGAGATCAGATAATTAGAAATGGAGAAAAAAAGCAAAGCAACGGAGATAGTTAACAAACGTTGGCAAAGTTTCCTCTTAAAGATGAGCCCCTGGACTGCTGAAGGTTCTGCAATCATGAAGGGATGAGTTGATCGGTCACCCAAATTCACACCTCAGGATTCACAGTGGACTGGCCATGAAACAGTGATAGGCATGCAATGTTATGTGCACAGCTTTCATGGTGAGAGGAGGATCCGAGTTTACAGTTATTATTATTATTATTGTATTCTCTCAAATCAAGTGAAGGTAGCACATTACAAAATAAGAGCCATTATTTATTAAATCTCCACCTATGACAGTTCAATCCTTGTAGAAATGTAAGTAGGTTTAATGGAGATGTGTAGGTAGGAACTGCAGATGCTGGTTTACACTGAAGATAGACACAAAATGCTGGAGTAACAGCAGAACAGGCAGAATCTCTGGAGAGAAGGAATGGGTGACGTTTCGGGTCTTCAGACTGGTCCAGTATGGATGAATAGTAAGGCACACACAGACATGCCTCATAATGATGGCACTTGGATTATTAACATATAGTATGGGGAGAGAGAAACTAGAGATATGGAAAGGCAAGGTGTTAAAATGACAGATCAAAGCAGATGATGCTCAAGGAAATGTAGAAGGGTACATTGCTGGCTGAGGGGAAGGTGACAATGAGGCAGACAAACAGTAAAAATAATCAGGACAGTGAAACTAGTAAGAGAACTATGATGGGGGAAGAATGGAAAAGTGGAAAAACAAGGCTTACCTGAAGTTAGAGAAATCAATAATTGGTTCTGTTGAAGGACTCTGTTAAAGGACCATGACCTCCTGGTCCAGAAAATGTATGGTATTTATCCAAATGAGAATTGGCTACAAACATGAAGAAACACTTAAAGTGCATTGAGTCCCAGGAATGCATGACTGACTGCTGACTGCCAGCTGGAAGTATTTAGAACAACACTCCCTTGGTACAAAACAGGTTTATTTAGACCATAAGGTTAACCACACTAAAGGCCCAACAGTATGGAAGAACCCGACACTCTTGAGTTAGAAATGAAGATATCTATTTTATTGGCAGTCAGCCACTAACACTAACAACCATATAATCAGGCCTTTTTCATCCTATTTACTGGCTTTATATTCAGAATGCATCAGTACCAGTTAAAGTAGATTAAATTGGGAAAAGTAATATTAAAAAACCTAGATTTATATTAGTTTCAAATTGCCAGCACACCTCATGCCCAATAAATTATATTTTGCAGTGTGGTTACAACAGTCAAGAAATACGGTGGCTTCCAAAAGTTTTCATACCCCTTGAACTTTTCCACATTTTGTAACGTTACAACCACAAACGTAAATGTATTTCATTGGGATTTTATATGATAGACCAACACAAAGGGGTGCATAATTGTGAAGTGGAAGGAAAATGATACATGGTTTCCAAATTATATTACAAATAAAAAACTGAAAAGTGTGGCGTGCAAAAGTATTCAGCCCCCACTGAGTCAATACTTTGTAAAACCACCTTTCGCTGCAATTACAGCTGCAAGTCATTTGGGGTATGTCTCTACCAGCTTTGCACATCTAGAGACTGAAATTTTTGCCCATTCCTCTTTGCAAAATAGCTCAAGCTCAGTCAGATTGGATGGAGAGCGTCTGTGAACAGCAATTTTCAAGTCTTGCCAGAAATTCTCAATTGGATTTAGGTCTGGACTTTGACTGGGTCATTCTAACACATGAATATGCTTTGATCTAAACCATTCCATTGTAGCTCTGGCTGTATGTTTAGGGTTGTTGTCCTGCTGGAAGGTGAACCTCCGCCCCAGTCTCAAGTCTTTTGCAGACTCTAACAGGTTTTCTTCCAAGATTGCCCTGTATTTGGCTCCATCCATCTTCCCATCAACTCTGACCAGCTTCCCTGTCCCTGCTGAAGAAAAGCATCCCCACAGCATGATGCTGCCACCACCATGTTTCACAGTGGGGATGGTGTGTTCAGGGTGATGTGCAGTGTTAGTTTTCCGCCACACATAGCGTTTTGCATTTATGCCAAAAACTTCAATTATTGTCTCATCAGACCAGAGAACCTTCCTCCACCTTCCTCCAAACTGCAAACGGGACTTCTTATTGCTTTGTTTCAACAATGGCTTTCTTCTTGCCACTCTAAGGCCCGATTTGTGGAGTGCACGACTAATAGTTGTCCTGTGGACAGATTCTCCCACCTGAGCTGTGGGTCTCTGCAGCTCCTCCAGAGTTACTATGGGCCTCTTGGCTGCTTCTCTAATCAATGCTCTCCTTGCCAGGCCTGTCAGTTTAGATGGAAGGTCATGTCTTGGTGGGTTTGCAGTTGTGCCATACTCTTTCCATTTTCGGATGATGGATTGAGCAGTGCTCTGTGAGATGTTCAAAGCTTGGGATATTTTTTTATAACCTAACCCTGCTTTAAACTTCTCCACAACTTTATCCCTGACCTGTCTGGTGTGTTCCTTGGGCTTCATGATGCTGTTTGTTCACTAATGTTCTCTAACAAACCTCTGAGGCCTTCACAGAACAGCTGTATTTATACTGCGATTAGATTACACACAAGTGGACTCTATTTACTAATTAGGTGACTTCTGAAGGCAATTCGTTGCACTGGATTTTATTTAGGGTTATCAGAGTAAAGGGGGCTGAATACTTTTGCACGCCACACTTTACAGTTTTTTATTTGTAAAAAAATTCGAAAACCATGTATCATTTTCCTTCCACTTCACAATTATGCGCCACTTTGTGTTGGTCTATCACATAAAATCTCAATAAAATACATTTAAGTTTGTGGTTGTAACGTGACAAAATGTGGAAAAGTTCAAGGGGTATGAAAACTTTTGCAAGCCACTGCAGGCACACATACGACACAGCTTGCTCACAGGGTAAACCCTCCAGAATGAAACAAGATCAACTAGTTTGGAGGGATAAATGTTGGTGGTAGGATAAGGAATATGGCCCTTTTTTCTTCAAGTTGTACCAGTTAATCAGGCTTGTATCCACGTTAATTAACACTATTGCAATTATAACGGCACTTATATCCACGTTTCAACTCTCCCTGGAGACAAGTTTACACTAATGTGTGGGGAGGCAATATTGGTAAGATGCAATAAAGTCTTGCCTGCCACACTGGGCTCTGAAGCAATTATCACTTCAAATTTCATAGAAGCAAGAATCTTTACTAAAATATTACTAAATGAAGTCTTCATATGCTGCTGTATGATCCTTTTGTGTACCCTCGACTATCTGCATTACTTCATATTGAGAACTATTAATTTGTGTTTGATTCATTTTCGCCATCAATTTTAATCCAACAGTCCTATGGCTTGTTCCCTTTATCATCGATACTGTTTTGCATATCTTTCATTCATTGTTCTTCATCTCTCCACATCACCGTCTATATCTCTCGTTTCCCTGATCCCTGACCAGTCTGAAGAAGGGTCTCGACCCGAAACGTCGCCTATCTCCTTCGCTCCTTAGATGCTGCTGCACCCGCTGAATTTCTCCAGCCTTTTGTGTGCCCTCGATTCTCCAGCATCTGCAGTTCCTTCTTTAACAACAGTCCTATCTATCATTGGCTTTGCCTGCCCAAGTCAATTCTACTGCCATAAAGAGATCAACTACCTATGCAATCAGTGCACATTTGCGGGACCACCAGTGACTCCCAGTTGCACATCTATTTCCATTTGGACACATATTGCTGATCTTTCATCCTCATATGAACAATGTTTCAGAGTTTTGTGGCAGATTGTCGTGGTGCCCTCTTGCAAATCTTATCAGAATTGTCCCAAATAAACACAAATGCAAACACACAAAAAAAACCCGCTTTAATCAGGATAGATGAATTTTGCTCTGCTTATGGATCAGATTAATGAAGCCTTTCCTTCCAATTCTCCAAACTTTTCCAAAACAAGTAAATTTCATCTGCCCTAGACTGCATTTGAATTCCCAGATCTCAAATTTGAAGAGCACTCACTGAGTCAAAAGTATACCCAATCATTCCACCAACAGATGTAAAGTCCGATGTTAATTAATAAAACTGCGGTTTAAATATGATATGTGGCGTTAACTTCCTAGCACGGGTACACTTGGATATTCTCTCAGTGATTGGAACCAGTGGCTGAATTCATAAGGAAAAAAAGAGTTTATGCGAAACAGTGCAGAAATGTTAATTTCCCACAGGATTTCTAAAGCTCACCAAAGCCAACAAATGTAAATGTGACAAATAAAAGGAGAATAAATTTAGAAATTTGAGTTGTAAGAGAATTGGCCCCAATATAATACAACAGTGCAAGAAGCGAGTGATTTATTTGAGATACCTGCACTTGTTATTACTCTAATGTCCTGTGTCCCAGTTGAATGTAGGCTGCACATTGAGGCATAGGGGCATGAAGAGTAGAACATTTGTTACCAAAACTTTACAGCTAAGTAACAACATTACAGGAAATGAATGTGAGCTTAGTGACAGAAAGGAAACAAAACTGTTTTTTCAAGGCCTATTATAACTAAATTGCCAATGTGAAATTGACTGTTAACACTTCCCAATAAATTCATTCTCCAAAACATGCAAGCTGAATAAATGGAGAGCCTTTCATGTTGACGTCCAAAGTGGATACAATAACACTGATATTTAATCAGATGGTAATCCAAATGAACAACAAATAGTTTAATGATTTGGAGGAAGGGTATTGAACCTCCCTTGTTTAAGTGTCACTGGAACAGTATATATACATTTACAATGAGGAAGAAGATAAGCAGCAAGGAAACCCAGAGGAAAAAAATGAACAATAATATTTCAAGGCGAGCAGGAAAGTACAAAAAAAAGAGCGAGTAGCTGGTCTGCGGAGAGTTAAAGGAAAAATATTGGGTGACCTAACAAAATGTTTTTGCAGTGAAGGAGCTGAGGGAAGAGATGTTAACCAAACTACACTTTCAAAACCTTTGCATTTCACCATAAACAACATAATCCAAACACTGTTACAATTTCCAGTATGAATCCCAGTGGCCATCGTAAAAACTGTTTTACTTATCATCTAATGGTATGCCTCATATATACCGTAGGCCAGATAATTAATTGCATTCAATCTTTGTTGTAAAGAGCTAATACATTTAATTCTCTAAGTTGTCTCTTGTGCCTTCACATTTTGTTTTAGAGATTGTAAAACTGCCCAAAATATTTCAGGATGAAGTTAGGCTCAACAAGAGTTGGTGCAAAGAATTGAAAGAACTGGGACAGTATACATACATGAGTGATGAATCTGTGGAATTCTCTGCCACAGAAGATAGTTGAGGCCAGTTCATTGGCCATATTTAAGAGGAAGTTGGATGTGGCCCTTGTGGCTGAAGGGATCAGTGGGTATGGAGAGAAGGCAGGTACAGGATACTGAGTTGGATGATCAGCCATGATCATATTGAATGGCGGTGCAGGCTCAAAGGGCCGAATGGCCTGCTCCTGCACCTAATTTCTATGTTTCTATGTTTAACACACCAAGACTTAAGGTCCATAGACAAGTACGGTGGATTATTTATGCATTGGGTTATACAGATGATAATGTTTTGGAACACAATTTGCAATATATATTCATGACATTGGACCTAGTGACACGAGTATGCAGCAAGCAATCTATTAATATACCTAATATGTAATGACTTCCAATATGGATACATTCTTCATCCAAGACAGTAACTTGGGAATGTGGACAACTTTATTTTACTGTGGGTTCCGAGGTGCCTGATGACACCATTGTGGGATGGACAGGTTCAGATGGCGTGAGGTAGGTGTGTGTAGTTTGTGAGGTGGTGTAATTCTTTCAAAGTTTACACAAGGCTTCCATGTGCACACAATGCATAGGGGTTTAGTTTAGAGATACAGCACGGAAACAGCCCACCGAGTCTGCACCGACCAGCGATCCCTACACATGAACACTACTCTACACACACCAGGGACAACTTTACATTGATACCAAGCCAACTAACCTACAAACCTGCATGTCTTTGTAATGTGGGAGGAAACCAAAGAACTCGGAGAAAACCCACGCAGGTCACGGGGAGCACGTAAAACTCCGTACGGACAGCACACGCAGTCGGGACGGAACCCGGGCTCTGCAAACGGTGTCATGCAGCAATTCTACAGCTTTGCCACCGTGCTGCCCTGTATGTATTTAAACTCATTTCTGAAATGCTTGCTTTAGCTGGTCCAGATGTCAGAAGAGTAGAGGAAAGCAGAGATCACTGCTCCCCACCAGATCATGGGTTTTGTGCTTTACTCTTCTATTAACCATTTCCTGAATCAACTAAAGGCTGCAGATGGGGGTTGGAGATGTCAGTGACTATTGGGGATGCATAGTATAATAGGAACATAATAAATAGATAAATGCAGGAGTAGGCCATTTGGTCCTTCGATCCAGCGCTGCCATTCAGTGTAATCATGGCTCATCATCCAAAATCAGTACCCCATTCCTGCTTTCTCCCGATATCCCTTGATTCCTTTATCCCTAAGAGCTGTATCTGACTCTCTCTTGAAAACATCCAGTGAATTGGCTTCCACTGCCTTCTGTGGAAGAGAATTCCACAGATTCACAACTCTCTGGGTGAAAAAGCTTTTCCTCATCTCAGTGCTAAATGGCCTACCCCTTATTCTTAAACTGTGACCCCTGGTTCTGGACTCCCCCAACATCAAGAAAATTTTTCCTGCACCTAGCCTGTCCAATCCCTTAAGAAAATTATGTTTCTATAAGATCCGCTCTGAGTTGTTTGGCCTGCCTGAAACTACTAATTTCGGTCCACAATGCCCCATATTAGCCAAGAAACCAGTCCATTTTGCCCAAAATGCCCGTATTAACCCAGGAAGAGCATTTTGGCCCAAAAGGCCCGTGCCAGGCTAGGAAAAGTCCAGAAAAAGTGCCTTTCACTGGAATTTCACTTTTAAATAGTCCTTTCAGCCCATCAGGCATGTACTAGCCCAGGTGGATTCCCTTTGGCCCATCAGTAAGTATTCCCCCTGTAAGTATTAAACCTCACCCCAGTATCATTCTCCCTCCCTTCATTTGTTCCCTGTGAGATCCAGGCCAGGATTGACTTTCCTCCTTCATTGCTGTGATCGTCAGAAATAGATTAAAAATGTCCAAAATTGATTCTCCACCCTCTCCCATTCTCTCTCACAGAGTCTCTCACCTGTTTTGGGCAGAATTTCTGGCAGTTTCTGAGCTGCCAGCCCACCAGCCCTGAGTGACTGAGCTGCCAGCCCACGAGCCCTGAGTGACTGAGCTGCCAGCCCACCAGGCCTGAGTGACTGAGCTGCCAGCCCACCAGGCCTGAGTGACTGAGCTGCCAGCCCACCAGGCCTGAGTGACTGAGCTGCCAGCCCACGAGTCCTGAGTGACTGAGCTGCCAGCCCACCAGGCCCGAGTGAATGAGCTGCCAGCCCACCAGGCCTGAGTGACTAAGCTGCCAGCCCACCAGGCCTGAGTGACTGACCTGCCAGCCCATTAGGCCTGAGTGGCTGAGCTGCCAGCCCACCAGGCCTGAGTGACTGAGCTGCCAGCGCAAGAATCGATTCAGCCCACAACACCCATACTAGCATTCCTGAACCCCCCCCCCCCCCCCCACTGGCAACCAGTATTGGAATTGATGGAGAGGTGGAATATTGCATTGGGGGACCAGCCCTCCTGTGTGAACATGGGACCCAACGGGTCCTACTTAGTCTAGTATAATATTAAAACTCTTCACATTTTCACATCAAGATTCCAACTACCTATCACTGAAGCATCTCTGAAATGTTAAATATTTAATTTTGGCATATTATGATAAATTCAGAGTGATTTCAACCCAAATACTACACATTTGTGGGTTGCAAGAAGCTTATTTGTCTCTGGACACCAATTTAATTTAACAACTCTTTAGCAAAAAAACAAGTTGCTAGAGGAACACAGAGGGTTAGGCACCATCTGTGGAGGCAAAGGGACAGACAATATTTTGGTTGAGACCCTGTGTCAGACCTGCACAGTTGATGTGAAATGTTGACTATCCCTTTCCCTTCACAGATACTGCCTAGCCTGTGAGTTGTTCCAACCACTTGCTGTTTAGCTCCAGTTCAAGCATCTGCAGTCTCTCATGTCTCTTCTCCTGCAAGGCTCAATACATTCATTGCAACTTTCTGTAAAAATAAAACATTGCAAGATTTGTTTTTGATGGGCATAGTTAAATGAAATAGAGCAGGAAGGAAATATCCCAGTTGGATTTTATTCAGTATCTAATATTGAGACTTTTAATTAAATTAATTGGACAACCTGCTGAATGTTTTTAATGCCAGTAAAACCAAAGAATTTAATCTTCATTGGGAACAATGAATAGTGAAAAGCCAGGATGTGGAGAGGATATTTCCACTAGTGGAAGAGTCTAGGACCAGACGTCATAGCCTCGGAATTAAAGGACATTCCTTTAGGAAGGAGATGAGGAGGGATTGCTTTAGTCAGAAGGTAGTGAATCTGTGGAATTCATTGCCACGGATGGCTGTGGAGGCCGTCAATGGATATTTGTAAAGCAGAGATAGAAAGATTCTTGATTAGTATGGGTGGCAGGGGTTATGGGGAGAAAATAAGAGAATGGGGTTAGGAGGGAGAGATAGATCATCCATGATTGAATGGTGGAGTAGACTTGATGGGCCGAATGGCTTAATACTACTCATATCACTTCTGAACCAATGAAATGAACGATAGGAGAAGAAGTTAGCCACATGGCTTCTTGAGCCTGTGTTTTTATTTCATCCAGTAAGATTATGGCTGGTCCTTTCCTTCCAATTTTCCATTCAATTCTCCCCCCCTCTATTTCTTGTACTGATTAAGGCCTTGTTTATCTTAATAGCTCAGCATCCGCACTCCTCTGCAATAGAGAATAAAGAGATTCACAACTCTGCAAGTAATGAGATTATTCTCTTTTAAGAACGGAAAATGCTTGAAACTACCATGCAGCATTTGTGCATTAACATTATACTATGTTCGGATGGGCAAAATATGAGATAGGTAGATCTCTCCTAATCTCTCTTTTTTTAAACTTTTTCCTTTTCTTTCAATCTTTTAACTTCTCATCGCTCTCCTTTATTTCTTTTGTTTTCTGTTTCTACTCGCTTGTCTATCTATTCCGACACTCTTTATTTCTTTTTTCTCTCACTGTTCTTTTATTATTGAACCGAAAGTATGAAGTTGTACAAGAATGAAAATATGTATTTATGTATTAGGTACTTAAGTACCACGCTACTGCACTTACTTCTAACAAAAAAAAACAAAAAAAAAAAACAAAAAACAAAAAAAAAACAAAAAAAAACATTATACTAAGTTCCAATGCCAGGATCCTTTGTCAGAGCTGGAAAGAGACAGAAACAAAAGTTTTTAGTTGTAAATTAGGTAGGAGCGTGGTGGATAGACTGGAGGAAATAATTCTGAGAGAAGACCAAATGAGTTAATGAAGCAGCTATTGGAAGTTTATGTTCCTCTGTCTCTGTTACAGTATGTGTGGCTAATAGCGGGGCTCTGGGACAAGCTCAGCAAACCAACTTTGATACACATCGAGAGAGAAAAAGCAACTAAGGAGCAGACGAACGATATCTGATGATCGCACTTTCTTTCCATCTGTACTAGAACTACTGACCAAATTCACATCCACATCCCTCTAAACTCTTACTTTCTCATGTTTTTTATGATTCTATCTCTATTACAACTCTCTCCCTTAGTTTAGTTAGTTTAGAGAAACAATGGCAAACTCAGGATAGGCAGTAGCTGAGATTACAATTGAACCCTGGTTATTGCAGCTGGGGGGCTAATAAATGCTACTTCCTGTACCACTGTGCCACCTTTATACTGTGAGAACCTCAGGAGAGAAAGTCAGTACAAGGACCTTTTTGTACAAAGTCTATGCTTTTCAAAAATACAAAGCTAAACCTGGTATTACGCAAAGTGCACAAATTTAGATGTTGGTTAACTCATGTTGTTCCCCTACTATTTGTTTTTTGCTGTATATTCTGGCATCTGTAGTCTTGTGTTCCTAAATACTGCACAGAATCAATTGTGTACTGATATCTTGTGTAGATAAGACAAACATCTCCCGAATATATATAGTTAAAGGTTTTACATGGATTGCACTCATGACATATCTGGAGTCTTTACTTCAGACTTAGAGGATGACTTGCTTCCGCACTCGTTTTGTTGACCCAGAAGTGGCCGTTACTTTTATGTGTGCCCCAAGTACTCTCACTTCCTTCCCCATGGTTGTGGCTAGATGATCATTGTAAAATGCCCCAGTGTGCAGTTGCGTGTGTGAGGTTATGGGGGGTGCAGCAGTTGGGGCAGGGGATAGTGAGAAGGGGAAGAGTGTCGATTGAATTACAGGAAACTTCTTTCTTTGTCTGTACTCGACTTGTCCTCCTGGATGCTTCTCTACCAATTTGAGCCATCATTTCAATTGAGGAAGATATGACAAATTTTGAAGGATATTTTAAAGATTTCTTTGAACCACCTTTCTTCCTGTTAACCTGTTGCCGTGATACACCTTAGAGTCCTAGGCCCAGACACAAGGATGATGTGGTCGACCCATTGGATTTGGTTGAAGGTGATACATGTCCTATTGGGGATGTTGGACAGGAGAAGGCACTCTGAAATTATATTACATCTTGCCAGTGGATGTGGAGGATATTGTGGAGAAAACATCAATGCGTTATGGTGTCAACTGAAAGTAGTCCATGTTCCTTCATAGACTTAGTGCCTTGAATCACGTTTGAGGTATTGACCTTCACTCAGTCACGTCTGCAAGCAGATGGAGTCTGGCTTGTGTATTGGTGTGGTGATAGATTTCCATCACTATTTTCTTTTCAAACTGTTGAATCCTGAGATTGGGAAGTGATTCACATTGATCCTATCGTCGTAGGCTGAAAATAGAAAAAGTTCCTTGTTAAGGAGAAAAAAAGTGCTGCCTAGACATTGCACATTCTTCCTATGACCGTATACTGTAACCCTGGGTGCACCAGTTTCCTCCACTTTCTAACGACATGTGGGTTCATAGCAAAGATCATGGAGTGCAGCAAGATGGTCCACTCCAGTAAATTCCAATGGACTGACGTGTAGTATGGAACGGAGCGGAACGCCCGCCATTTTCAAGTTCAAGTGAGTTGATTGTCATTCAGCAAACCCGACCCGACTTCCGTTATGCCTCTTGCAGTGTAATCAGCAAAGATCATAGAGCGGAGTCCGGGTCGGGTTGGTTTCAGGTCGAGACTCTTCTTCAGTCTTGACCCGAAAGGTCACACATTCCTTCTCTCCAGAGATGCTGCCTGTCCCGCTGAGTTACTCCAGCTTTTTGTGTCTATCTTCGATTAAAACCAGCATCTGTAGTTTCTTCCTACACACACATGAGTGTGTCCAGTCGAGGGCACAATTGGTGATCGAAATACAACAGCGCATGTTCATGGATGATTAATGCACCTGGCTCCAATTTATGGGCTTAACTTCATCCCGTGTTGAAACCGATCCGGGGTGTATTAATCACCAGTAAATACATGCTTCATTCCCCTCTTTCCATTACATGTATGACAGTTTCTAAAATCGATGCAATAAATGACAGAAATTAACACTTTGCACCACTACAGTATACGAGAGAACCCACCATCCATACACAATGCTTTGGGGCCTGTTTGAATGGGTGAAAAATACACCAATTCCGAATCTCGCTGCACTTAGCCCAGTAGAGTTACTTTCTTTACTCGTTTCAATGCACATAAAAGCAAATGACAATACAACATGAAGATTCTTGCCACAGACAACAAAAAAAGCTTTTAAGAAGGAACTGCAGATGCTGGAAAATCGAAGGTAAACAAAAGTGCTGGAGAAACTCAGCGGGTGCGGCAGCATCTATGGAGCGAAGGAAATAAGCAACTATTTGTCAACCAAAAAAGCTTGCAATGATTAACATTTTATTAACATTTCACTTTTTCATTTTGGATCGAATAAATAAAAGTGATAGACGTTTACATGGAATTCGAAATATTGTTTTTATCACGGGTAGCATTTTGGAGATTTGTAGAGAAATGGACCACTTAATGTTCAGGCACCGTTACTGTAATCCAACGCTAATCCGGAAGTGGCGGCGCTGCCTGGCAGCTGTGGCTCACCTGCAGTCTGTCTATTTTTTCTTTTCTTTTTGTCTTCTTGTGTCTGTTTTAGTTAGAATTTTTGTTTATTAGGCTGTGTATATGTGTGGGGAGGGGGGGGGGGGGGGGGGGGGGAGGGAGGGTGGGGAGAAACAGGGTTTTAGTCTCTCCCTTCGGGGGGGATGCGACTTTTCTTGTCGTGTCCCGTGTCACTGTCTCCGTCCGTGCTGAGGCCTAATGGCGGAGCTGGCGGCCTCGGAGCTATGGTGGCGTTCCAACTTCCAGCGGCGGCGGCCCGGCTTTAGAGCTGCGGTGCTCCAGTGGCGTTCCAGCGGTGGCATTCCAGCGGTGACCCGGCTTCAGCGCTGCGGTGCTCCAACGGCGACCCGGCTTCAGAGCTGCAGTGCTCCAGCGGCGACCCGGCTTCAGAGCTGCGGTGCTCCAGCGGTCCAGCTGACCCGGCCAACGTGTCCAGCGGCGTTCCAGCAGTGGCGTTCCAGCGGTGACCCGGCTTCAGAGCGGTGGTGCTCCAGCGGTGTTCCAGCGGCAACCCGGCTTCAGAGCTGCGGGGCTCCAGCGTTCCAGCGGTGGACCCTGCTTCAGAGCTGGGACCCTGCTTCAGAGCTGTGGCGGTGTTCCAGCGTTCCGGCGACGGCGGTGGCGGCAGCCCGGCTTCGGAGGCTCGGCCGTGGGCTTAGTGGACGATAACATCGGAGGCCTGGATTGCCTCAGCGCAGATGAGAACAAGGAGGGAAGAAGACAAAGACTTTAAGACTTTTGCTTTCCACCACAGTGAGGAGGTGCCTGGTGAACTCACTGTGGTGGATGTTAAATATGTGTTTATTGTGTGTTTTGTTTTTTATTATATGTTATGACTGGCATACAATTAAATTTTGTTCAGACCAAAAGGTCTGAATGACAATAAAGAATACTTTACTTTACTTAAAATGCCTGCGTTTTAAAATCTAAATATTTCTTTGCTGTAAAATAAATAGTTACACATGGTCATAGCTGGTTACCCTATATTCTACTAATTGGTATTCATATATATATATATATATATATATATATATATATATATATATATATTTTAAACCCCGTAAATGATAAATTGCAGGAATAACGTGTTTTTAGGAGTTTCAGTTGTGATTAGTTAGTTAATTCGCCCTCTTTAACGGGTCTTGTGGGAATCATAAACAGTGTAAACCATTTGAAATAGAAACCTATTATATTTTCCCAAAACAAAATTTGAGGAAAAATGTCCTGAGTGCACAAATTCCAAATTCATAATCAAGAAACTGCATCAAGAAACATCGGATTATAATTTGATTTAGACTCCCAATACAATCCATTAGGAACCGCGACAGTTCTGCGTGCGGAATGCACTTGGGCAAATTAAATGCATCAGTCTTTAGCGATTCAGAACTGCGTTCTGCATTGCAATAATTTCATACATGTTGAGCTAGGAGCTGAAGCTAGAGTCTGCAGTTTTACAGGCCGGCACAATTATAGGTAATCAAAAGAAAAATAAGTAACTTTATCTAACTCCTGGGTGAGAAGTGTCTCAACCCGAAACGTCACCCATTCATTCTCTCCAGAGATGCTGCATGGCCCGAACAACTGAGTTATTCCAGCTTTTTGTGCCTATCTTCGATGTAAACCAAAGATCATACAGCGGGGTAAGATAGTCCACTCCAAAGATCATAGAGAGGGCACCATGACCAAAGATCATAGATTGGAGTGTAGACTGAGGTCGGTTATGGAAAAGGTGCTGAAGATTACCCATGACCTACTACGGCTTTTTAGACGAGTGGACTATCTTGCTCCTCTGTATGATCTTTGGTTCATGGGTTAATTGGCGACTAAATTGTCCCTAATGTGTTGGTGAGTGGTAGAATCTAGGGAAGAATTGACAGGAATGTGGAGAGAATAAATTGGATTTGGGTACAATTAGTGCAAAAATGGGTGCTTGATGGCTGGCACAGACCTGGACTGTTTCTCTACCACATGTCACTATGATTTTCTAAATCGAAATGCTGAATCTGTAAAATTTTTGTCGAACAGTCAAACAGCATTGAAATAGGCTCTTCAGCCGTTCATTCAACTCTCAAGCACCCACTTAAAACAAATTCCATACGATTCCCACTTTATTGTCCTCACATTAGAAACACCTCCTCCTGGATTTGATCACTCATTGAAACATTAGGCCCAATTTCCAGAGCGACCACTTGTACAACTTTGGATGTGAGAGGAAACTGAAACATCCAGAGAGAAAGCTGGTGAGCAGGTTGAACGTGAAAACTCCACGCGAGCAGCACTGGAGTTTAGGATTGAACCCGATGTAGATTAAACAGTATTGCTGATTTGATCAGTGTCCGGTTTTGCTGCTGAACTGATCCATAATCCATATCAGGTTTCCACACTACCATCTGGTGGAATGCGGGTAGCCATGTTGGTTAGCTCAACTTGCGTCTTGGAGCCTGCAGTACTCATTTCGATGGTCTCCGTATGTATTCTAATTAAAGTACTTGTTATGATATATAATGATTCTTTATCAATAGTACTTTACACACCCAGTTCATCTGAACTGTAAGGTAACAGCCCTACTAGATGTGTCAATGTGCTATCCTGGACTGCTATACTCAATAGACAATGGACAATAGGTGCAGGAGTAGGCCATTAGGCCCTTCAAGCCAGCACTGCCAATCAATTCAATGTACTCTTCCCAAAATGGGGCCGAAATGTATGGACTTTTCTTCGACAAATTTTAAAACTTAAGTAGCGATTTTACCTACTCCAAAACCCTGCCAAGTTAGAGTAGCATCAAGGTTGTAGTAGGTAGCACGCTGTGAAATTGAGTTAAGGATACCCAAGTCCCTCTTGTTTGAGGAGATCTTTGAAGTGCCGCAAAAATATCTTCAGCTGTAAATGGTGCAAATAACATATGGCTAAATGACATCATTCCCCATTCATTAGAACACTGAAATTAAACTCCTGACTGTTTCTAACAAGAACATCCTGCACTCGCAATGATACTCTGTAGAGAAATCAACCATATTAGCACTTCGAATTCCTGATACAAGTTAATTGTGATAATCCAGTTGCGTAAAATCCTTGACATTGTCTCGTATTTTGATCCTCTGCTCAGATTTTGTTTATTTGCCCCTCACCTACTTCTTCCTCCACCACCACTTCCTTGAAATTATTTAAACTGAGAACGAGGCAGTGCATCAACTTTAAATCATAGGTTCCAGCATCTGTCTGTCCAGCTGAGTTACTCCAGCATTTTGTGTCTATCTTCGGTGTAAACCAGCATCTGCAATTCCTTCCTACACTTTAAGTTTACCTGGTTTGGATGTATATCCTTTTGTGTATGATGCAAACTTTTTGCTCAGCCTTTTACACACAGCTTTGCATGATGCAATATTTTAGTGATCACTGGGGGTGGAGTTGTTCTATGTCTGCATGTCCCAGTACACACAGGCCCCCATTGAACCAGCGCAATGACCCAGAAAGAACAGTTCTCTGTGATGTCTCAGTGCAGAGACATGATGAATCATAAAGGTTTAGATAGTGATCAAGCCATGCAATTGCAATCACCTTATAAAACTATGCCCCCTTCCAGGTATTCCCAAACTGCTTTGCCTTTGGTCGTCCATTGGATTAGGGCTTTCATTTTTGCAGTGACACATAAACTAACTCTGGACATGTTTGAAGGTATACAAAAATGCTGGAGAAACTCAGCGGGTGAGGCAGCATCTATGGAGAGACGGAATAGGCGGCATTTTGGCTCGAGACCTTTCTTTAGACTGATGTCGGGGGGGGGGGGGGGGGGGCGGGAAAAAGAAAGGAAGAGGCGGGGACAGTAGGCTAGTGGGAGAGCTGGGAAGGCGAGGGGAAGGAGGGAGAAAGCAAGGACTATCTGAAATTGGAGAAGTCAATATTCATACCGCTGGGGTGTAAACTACCCTTGCTACCCACTTGCTCCAAAAGCATACCAGCATTTAGATCCAAAGCCACAAATTCGTCAAAGTTGCTTCTGTGACAATTCTTCTCCTTGCCATGGCATTGTGTCCTGGTCTTGCACATTTGACTACAACTTAATAAACATTGCCCACAGTGAGGTTTGATGCCCTCTGAGTCCATATATCAAGGAGTTACCATTCCACCAATATGGATACTTTACTAAAATACATCCACGTCGAGCAAGTAGAGAGATGTGGGATGACTCAACTCTACGGATTTAGATAAGACGAGATCAAGTGGGACCAGTTGGGACCCTGACACATGGGAGGCCTGATCCCCCAATGCAACTCTTTCCCCAACGCAATATTCCACCACTCACCCATAGCCCCCAACCGCACAGGTGTGGATGACATTTTAAAAGATTAAAATGACAATAACTTGTAAAAAATAAGATCAATTTGAATGCATCTCACTCTCCCTCTTGTCCCCTATTCCCCTCCTCCATTATCCTCCCTCTCCCCACCCTCCATCACCGCTCCTTTGCTTCCTCCCCCTACCCCCTCCCTCCCCTCTCTCTTCCCCCTCCCCTCCTCCATTGCCTCGCCATCCCTCTTCTTAACCCTATCCTCCTCCATTCCCCGTCATCCTCCAGCACTCCCTCCCCCTCCTGTTCACCTGCCTCTTCTTTCCCCTCTCCTCCTCCCCTCCCCCACTCCCTCACTTAGCTCTGCCTCCCTTTCCTTTCCCCTTCCCTCAGTCACTCCCTCCCTCCATCCATAACCCCTATCCCCTCCCTACCCCCCTACTCTCGCACTATTCCAGAGCTGTGGGAGGGGGAAGGAGAGTCCGAGGCAGCTCCTCTCCCTCACCGCGGACCTGGAGCAGCAGCTCTCAGATCCCACACTGGCCCAAACCCCAGCCCAGAGCCCAGAGCCGCGCTCAGGGCCCATTCCGTGCCCATGTCTGTGCCCGCCGTGCTTCTAGCACACTTTTAGCAGCCTCAGGCTGCCCCAGCACCGAGGACAGATGGGTGGGTGTATTATTTGGGGTAAACAAATGTTGATGTCCAAAGTGTAGGAAGCAACTGCAATTTAAAAAAAAATAGTAAGATTAAACGAGAACTTACCAAGTTTGAAGGTTGATCTGTATTTTACGAGGAGTCGCGGTGAGGGATTTCGTGAAGACCCCGCCAGCACGCATGCGCGGCATCCTTCAAAGCAGCGGTGTGGAATCACAGAACCAAACCATGACTAAAAAATAGTAAGATGAAAACGTAGAACTACCTGTTTGACCTTATGATAGAGGGTGGGAGCGGTGGGCACGAAAACCCTCACCGCGACTCCTCCTAAAATACAGATCAACCTTCAAACTTGGTAAGTTCTCGTTTAATCTTACTATTTTACTTCGGAGTCACGTGAGTGACTTCGTGAAGATTTCAAAGCTCTGTGATTTCACGCCCTGGACAACGTCCATGCTTATCACACTGCCGCCAGTCTGATGGAGGAAGGCTGTTAATGGAGTTCAGTCGAAACTGACTGAAAAATCAACACAATTTATTAATCAAATAAACAACAAACCACTAAATCGGGGCCAGACATTTACTGAGCGGTACCCAGGATAGCTTCTGCGAATGTCGCAGGGGTGGCCAGAGACTTGTTATAGAACCGTTGAAAGGTTTTTACCACTGGCTCCAGCCCTCGGTGGCGAGAATGTGGTCCATGGGCACCTCCATGGCTCTCGCCGCTGATATGGATGCAGCCCTGGTGGAATGAGACTTAAAAAATGTTAGTAGCAACTCCTGCTGCATCCAGCACCACCCTGAGCCACCTGGCGATCGCTGTGTAGTCACCCGATGATGCGGAGGTTTATGACTGATGAGGAGCCCCTGTTCCTTCATCCTGATAACTCCAGTAACTCGGATGTAGTGGTGGAGATGGGTGACTATGCAGAGAGTGGCATCTACAGGGTACGCCCAAAATTCCAACTGCAGCCCATGCGCCCCTGGCCTGTGCTGTTTTAAATTTCTTTGTCAAAGAATTATTATTTGACCAGGGGTGGCCACCATGCTGTCCAGTCGCAGTTTCTGTAATGTCTGGACTCGTTGGGCTGTAGTCAGTGCCATAAGCATCACCACCTTGAGGGTGAGCTGTTTCATGGTAGCTCATCTATTGGAGCCCAAGCTCCTCAGTAGGGTCAGCACGATCCCCACATCCCACGTTACTGTATATCTGGGTCGTGGAGGGTTGGTGTTGAACACTCCCCTCATTAGTTTAGACACCAGGTGGTTGGAGCCGACACCTATATCCAGGTATGAGCACAGCGCACTCCTGGCGCTGTTGATGGCACTGTAGCTGAGGCCAGCATCGAAATGGAGGCCTGCTAGAAACTCCAACACATCAGGTATTGTTGCCGAGTTGGAAGACTTGTTGGTCCGGGCACAGAATGCCTCCCACTTTCTGATTTGGGTGAGGTATTGTTTCCGAGTTGATTCTCGGCATGATGCGGCGATAAGGTCTATGGCTCTTAACAAGATGCCTGCCCGGATGAGTGGTCTTTCAGAACCTGCAGGCCAACAAGTTTAAATGACCATGGCAAGGATGACTGACCCCCCCCCCCCCCCCGTAATGGAGTGAGTAATCAATTTGGGATTTTTCCCAATCGCCATCCATGGTTGTTTTAAAATTTCTACAACCATCGGGTACCATGGTTGTGTAAGCCAGTCGGGAATGATCAATATGCCAGTTGCAGAGTCTAGTTTAATTTTCTGCAATACCCGACTGGTGAGGCAGAATGGGGGAAATGCGTAGCAAACCATTTCCCCCAATGGATAAAAACGTATCCATTGCTATTGCCCCAGGGTCTGGTTCCCACAACACATACGTTGGTATTCGATGGTTCAGCCTGGACGCAAATAGGTCAATATCTGGTGTCCCAAAATGAGCTATAATATCTCCAAAATTTGGGGGTTCAACATCCACTCAATGTTGTCATTGAAGACACGTGACCTGGTGTCCGCCACTGAATTAAGCTTCCCAGGCAAATAGGTCGCAGTAATCCAAATATTTCTTTCAATGCACCAGTGCCAAATTGTATTAGCCAATTCATTCACAAACTAGCGACCTGATACTACCCATATGATTGATGTAAACCATTATTGTAGCATTATCTATTCGAAAGCGGACATGTAATCCCGTGAATTAGTACAGTAAGCCTGCAGTCCATGAAATGCCCCCAGCATTTCTATATAGTTTATCCCATGTGACTCCAGGAATGTAGACTCATGAGAGTTCCATCTGCCACCACAACTGGACATCGTACCAGTTGCTCCCCAGCCTGGTGCGCTTGCGTCAGTTAGTAGCACAACATCAGGGTTGCTCACTATAATAGGTCAATGACATTCTTTAATATTATCTACCCACCATTGTAGCTCATTTCTAGCTTCCGGTGGTAACCGAATTGGCCGATCAAAGCGGCCAGCATTTGTTTTTTAATGCTGTGACTTTTGATCTTTGTAAATTTCGGTAGTGTAGCGGTCCGAATCGTGCAGCTGGGAATGTAGTTACCAATTTAGAGTTACCAATACCAATAACTTTTGCTGTTTGCCGAATGGTCGGTACCCTGGCGCAAGCAAGATTGTGGCACTCTTCTATTATAGCAGTAACTTTATTAATTGGGATGATAAACTTCATTAAATTGGTGTCTGATTTGTCTGGTGAACACCCCAGCTTCTCAAGCAGAGCCTTGGTTGCAGCCACTCCTTGAATTGCCAATTGGAGGGTCTGCCCCACTATAAGGATTTCATCCAATATGCCATCACTATAATCTTGTTGTCGGAGAAGAGCCAATACAGGTAAGTACCAATTTGGTAAACAGCCTAGGGCTGTGATGGATTCCATTAGGCAATGCACCCTTCCAACAACTTCAGAATTCCCTGTGAGCCTCAGTGATGGGCACCTTATAGAATGCTTCTTTCAAATCGATCCATGCCATAAAGTACCCTGGGTAAAGCATCTGCCTAGCTGTTCCAAAAGTATCCATTTTGAAATGGGTATATTGTACAAAAGTGTTCAACTCAGTTAAATTTATTATAATCCGACATCCCCCTTCTTTTTTACTGCTGGTGAACATATTAGACTCAAACTCAATAGGTCCATGCTTGGTTATGCCAATTACCCCTTTTTCTGCTCGCCGTATAATTTCAGCATGCCCTGCCTCCACCTCTTTTTGGGATAGAGTAAATTCCTACGAGGCGAATGCTGGGTATGGGAATTCTATACCTTCAACAAATTATATACCCTTGAACACTTTGTAAAATAAACTCATCTGTGGTGACAGTTTTCCCCATATGTCCAAGGCCGCCCGCAATCGCCCACCTATTCGTGCAGGAGGGATACTACGGCGTGAGAGGAGCCAGACCCCCTTACCTCCATAGTTAACGGCGGTTCCGTACATACGGTGCTTCGGGTGGACGTTATGGAGGTTGACGGGCCGGCGGCCGCATTTTCCATGCAGGCCGCTGTTGGCCTTGCCCTAAAAGGTCGTTTGTTGAGATGGAGGTAGGTAGGATCTTTGTGCCCT
The DNA here is from genome assembly GCA_035221665.1 of Okamejei kenojei. Lineage (NCBI taxonomy): Eukaryota > Metazoa > Chordata > Chondrichthyes > Rajiformes > Rajidae > Okamejei > Okamejei kenojei. The sequence goes on along the minus strand of CM069141.1, from coordinate 64,609,338 downwards.
ATCCGGCAGCCTTGGTTCACAGGTTGTATTAGGCTGTTGCCGGTGATATGGGTGAACTCTGGCCGATGGAGTTTCATGAGGCCCGCTGTTTTGGCCTCCTTTGTCCAGTCCCTTCACCTGTTTGGACAGGTCTCCAAACAACCGATACGGCGGTGGAGCGGTAATGGTCGGCACAACCCCGCGAATTTGGGGTTGAGTGTGGGCTATATGGAGCTCTTACGCAGGCAGTTTATCTCATACTGGGTGTTGCATAGGAGTGCCAGTGCATCTTGCTGTTTACTGGACACATTATCCCCGACCAGGGTCCTAGCAAACGCCGTTATGCCCGTGGAGAACCTTTCTCCAAGGTATTATTGAGAACCTGACTCCGGAGTTGGTGCGTAATTAGGCAATCAATGGTGCCCGCCAATTCGTGGTGCAGGGGTTCACCTGTCTGGGTGGAAACGACAAACTTCACTCACCACATCCAGCATATCCTCCTCATGCTCTGGCTCAGCGGTCACTGGCTGTCCCGGGTCGTCTTCAAACACAGCAGCTGGGCAATCATTAATGCTTCTGGCTGGAGACGATGAGGTGCTGAGTGGTGTCCTTGCGTGGCTAGTGGATGCCCGCGAGTCCCGCTCTTCTCGTTCCCGGTCCCGCTGGAGGCGTTGCACCACTAAGAGCTCCAACCGCTCTATGCGACCGTCCCTGCTATACGCAGCGGACAAGCCGACTTCCCCAGGCCCTGCGAACTCACTGGGGCTTCCACCATCGGACCACACCTCTATAAGGTGCTGTCTAGGGTCCAATGGCAGATCGTCGTGACCTACAGCCCAAGTAGGATCATACGACTCCCTGCACGCACTCTCCGCTAGTCTGTCTTCTCCGAGATTGTGGCGGCCCACCTGTTTGATATGAAGGCAGGTGAGTTGAATCGGCGCCGGCCCCCGGAACCTGGCTCCCCGGAGTCCGTGCAGGCTTACCTCCACTCTTGCCCATCTTTTAGCGTGGAGGCGCATGGTCGGCCGCTCGCAGAGCTGAGCTGACCGACCGCTTCCTGCTGCCACCTCCGCCCTTGACCGCAGCCTGACGGGGTGTGTTGTCGGCGGTATCTGCTCCAGCAGGCCTACACGACGCAGCAGTGATGTTGCCAGGCTGCACTACGGCAGATTCCCTGGCTGTGGTACGTATTGCACATTGCAGGGCTCCCCTGTCGTGCGGCTGTCCCCCGGCCCAGCCCCCTCGGTCTTCTGGAGCTCGGGGAGAGGTTGCCTGTGAAGAACAAAACCCCTAGCCACGTACCTGTATCCCCCCTTCTTCTCTTGGGGGACGGGGGCTCGAAGTCTGGATCCGTTGCATCCAGCTCCGGAGCGGTAACCCATTCGGGTGAGTCGGCCCCTGAATCAGCGGGAGCGCCCGACTTCCGCATTCCTGCCCCCACCATGCGTTAAAGCTGCCGGCGTTCCTTGCAGCTCCGGGGACAAGGGCCCTTGGCTGGCCGCAGCTCAGCTCCTCGACAGCGTCGTCCTCCGGCCCTTGTCCATGCTGTGAAGAAAAAGGTAATACTTACCTGCCGGTCTTGTGAAGGAGCCGGAGGAGAGAGCGCACTCCCCCCCCCCCCAGCCTGCCGGTGCGAGTGCGCGCGACGATATGCCGCGCATGCGTGCTGGCGGGGTCTTCACGAAGTCACTCACGTGACTCCGAAGTAAAATGTAAATGAGATCCCATTGTGATGTAATGGTGGAACACTGTTGTGTTCTTTAAAAGGGATTTTTTAAATATGTAAATTAGATCCCATTGTGATGCCATGCACTGTTAACAGCAAGTGGGGGCACTGTTTTATTTTTTTTAGTTTAAAATGTCAATAACTTGTAAAATATACAATTAATCTGAACAAAACTTGATAGACCACACACCAGTACAATGGTGAGTAAGGTGGGCCAAAATTGTAGCGCTATCGTATGCCGGTTTTGGCGTAATTTCATGCACTTCCCCTGTCTCCCCCACCACTTCCAATTCCAAAGAAGGGTCTCGACCCGAAATGTCGCCTATCTCCTTCGCTCCTTAGATGCTGCTGCACCCGCTGAGTTTCTCCAGCTTTTTGTGTACTTCCAATTCCAATTCCACTTACCCTGGCTCCTCCCCCTCCTGTGCTACCAGAATCACGACTAAGTGTTCTATGATGGCAACATTGTTGCGAATGTCGAGTGGAGGACTGTGAGATTCCTTTCAGGTGAAAACTTGGAGGAAGCACAGAGCATTCCTGGATTGCAACTTTGTATGGAAGTTTGTTGGAAGCTGGGGCAGCAAGGAATTAACCGTGAAAATCTTTTTAAAGTTGTCTTTATTAAACCTTTAAATATAAATAACTTGTGAAGCAGAACATCAAATCGGAAGGAAATTTGACAAGGGCGACGACGGGAAAAAAGGTGTAACATTGTGCAAACATTTTAGCATTACTGTGTACCATTTTGGCATAGATACGATCACAATCACAGACACACACACATATAGAAAAAGACAAGACTTTTAATAGTATATAGATATATATATATTGAACTTGTTCTGAGGGGGTGTAATAGATGCAAATCTGACATCTTTAAGCATCTGCTAACTCTGCGCTTAATAGAAAATAACCGTGACAGCTCAGTGCTAAGTCAAGGTCAAGGTCCATGGCTCAAGGGGAGAAATGTTATTCTGATTACAGAGTTAAAATGCTTTTCTTATTTGAACTTATTCATGCTGAAGGCAGACTGGTATTTAATGCCTTCTGGTATCTCTCGTGTGCTTTAACCAATCTACAGTGCAGGCATCCAATATCAAAAGGTTATTTCACCACTGAGAACTTCACAGCTATTGCTGTCTACTTCTGTTATCTGACAAAGATACAGTTGGGTGGGTGTATTGTTTGGGGAAATCAAATGTTGATGTCACTCCCTTCCCACATTCACTCTCTCACTCCCTGCCCAAGCGCTCAGGCTGATGGGATTTGTGGTCCACTGTCCCCTACTCCCCCTTCTGGCCAATGGCGACTCCTTCACATTGGACTACAACCCTCCCCCACTATTGATGAGGCTCGCACCAGGGTCTCCTCCATACCCCGCAACACTGCCCTCGCTCCCCATTCCCCCACTCGCAAACAGGGCAGAGTCCCCCTGGTCCTCACCTTTCACCCCACCAGCCGGCAAATACAACATATAGTCTTCCGCCAGTTTCGCCACCTCCAACGTGACCCCTCCACCCGCCACATCTTCTTCCCATTCCCCCCCTGTCTGCCTTCCGCAAAGACCGCTCCCTCCGCAACTCCCTTGTCAATTCTGCCCTCCCCTCCCGCTCTACACCTTCCCCGGGACACTTTCCCTTGCAACCGCAAGAAATGCAACACTTGTCCCTTCACCTCCCCCCTCCACTCCTTTCAGGGACCCAAGCAGTCCTTCCAGGTCCGACAGAGGTTCACCTGCACCTCCTCCAACCTCATCTACTGCATCCGCTGCTCCAGATGCCAGATGATCTATATCGGTGAGACCAAGCGGAGGCTTGGCGATCGCTTCGCCGAACACCTCCGCTCTGTCCGCAAAAACCAACCCGACCTCCCGGTGGCTCAGCACTTCAACTCCCCCTCCCATTCCGCATCCGACCTCTCAGTCCTGGGCCTCCTCCACGGCCAGAGTGAGCAACACCGCAAGCTGGAGGAACAGCACCTCATATTCTGCTTGGGGAGTCTGCATCCTTTGGGCTTGAACATTGAATTTTCTCAATTCTGTTAACCCTTGCTGTCTCCTCCCCTTCCCACCTCTCCCTCAGCCCTCGGGCCCTGGCATTCCCTCTATCTCTATCTCCCTCCCCCACCCCAGTCGCACCAGCTTCTCATTTTCACACCACAAACAGCTTACAATGGCTTGTTCCCTTTATCATCGATACTTTTTTGCATATCTTTCATTCATTGTTCCTTATCTCTCCACATCACCGTCTATATCTCTCGTTTCCCTGATCCCTGACCAGTCTGAAGAAGGGTCTTGACCCGAAACGTCGCCTATCTCCTTCGCTCCTTAGATGCTGCTGCACCCGCTGAGTTTTTCCAGCTTTTTGTGTACCCTCGATTCTCCAGCATCTGCAGTTCCTTCTTTAACACTTGGACTACAACCCTAATTGTCCCAAATGCCCCAGACGCCTATTGACTGCCTCCATTGTTGATGTCCAAGGAGTAGGAAGCAACTGCAGATGCTCGTTTACACCGAAGATGGACACAAAAGACTGGAGTATCTCAGTGGAACAGGCAACATCTCTGGAGAGAAGGAATGGGTGACGTTCCGGATCAAGACCCTTCTTCAGTCTGACGAAGGGTCTCGACCCGAAACGTCACCTGTTCCTTCCATCCAGGGATGCTGCTGCCTTTCCCACTGAGTTACTCCGGCATTTTGTGTCTATCTTTGATGTCTAATGGCTTCATAAACAAATGCTTCCATCCAAAAGATTTGAGGAGTGAAAAATAACAGCAATGGTGACTCACTGAAACTATTTGGGAGTGGAAACAGTGAGCCCAGATGAAATAAAAATCATACCAAGCAAGAGAATTTTGCTAACCTTTCCTCATTTGAAGACAAGGCTAATTAGAACATAGAAAGGTATAGCACACAAACAGCTCTTCATCCCACAGTGTCTGTGCTGAGCATGATGACAAGATAAACTAATTAAACGGTACCCGCCACCTTTTTAAAGCAGATTAATCAAGGCAACATAAACTGCGGAGAGACTTGCTGTGGGCTTCAGTGTTGACAGGTAATTATTTCACTAAATACAGAAAGACAGATCATTTTGCTTCAGAGAATCCCAGACTAAACAACGAAAGGAATAGCATAGCCCGTTCACTAACCAATTTCAAGTGTTGAAATGTTGTTAGTCAAAAACAGGGGAGATTTGACCCAATTTATTGGTGTTCGTTTATTCTTCAACCAAAGCAGGTAAATGAGATCAAATAATTTATAGCCTTATTGTTGTTTGGAACTTGATGTGCGCAAATTGGCTTCTGCGTTGCCAACTTTGCAACAGTGCCACTGCAACAGTGGGTTTTGGTAAAACGGAGGGGTGGGGACGATTGATGGACATAAGGTGCAGCATCCTTAAGATTATGTAAGGCCAATGACTCAGTTATCTTTGAGTTTGATTGCTCTGGGATAACGTCTTGCAGACCCATTTCTTAGAACCATATCTTGGCTGCCATTATAGGATCTTTCCAACTGGTCTTCCAACAATACATCTCTGCTGCCTTACAATTCCCACCCAAGGAAGACATCAATTCATCTACTTTGATGTTACTGTGAGGGATCTTGGGCACTGAGGTTTGTCACTTTTGCTGCATTTCCCACAGCAGCAAGCAGTCAAAGTTGGCAAACATGTGCCGGCAAGGACCTTCTGAAAAAATGTCAAACCTTCATCTCATGGATGTTTTTTTTTTTGCTTGGTCGTTGTTTATGGCACTTGTAGAACACCAGAAAACTTTCTTCAGAGTCAGCTGCATTATTCATTGAAGCACAAGGGCGATGTGGTGGCTTGGCAGTGGAGCTGCTGCCTTACAGCGCCAGAGACACGGGTTCGATCCTAACTGCATGTGCTTATCTGCCTGGAGTTTGTACATTCTCCCCGTGACGTACGTGGGTATTCTCCCAGATCTTCGGTTTCTTCCCACACTCCAAAGACATACAGCTTTGTATGTTATTTGGTTTGGTATAAATGCAAAATTGTCCCTGTTATGTGTAGGTTAGTGTTTATGTGTTGGTGCGGACCCGGTGGGCCAAAGGCCCTGTTTCCGCATTGTATCTCTAAACTAAACTGAACTAAACACACAGAAATAACTTAATTGAGTTAATCCTCAGGGAGATTGAGTGGCTAGACATTCCACAGCCAGCATTGCCCGGGCAGGTGGACACTGCGGAGTTGGGGCTACCTTCTATTTCCTCTGGTTCCTCGCACCAATTCAAGGACTTGCAGCACTTGCTGAATAGTGCTACAATGAGAGCCATAACAATATTGGTATCATTGGGTCCTAGGTATAATATCCCAGTGTTTACATTAGTGTAGGCTAGCCCTACGGCACATACCTGGCAGATGCAGCCACCTCACTGTTTTGTGTTGCATGCTGCGTGACTCAGTAAAGCAAGAGGATGATCAGCATTCATCCTCAGAGCCTGAAGCTCACAAGACACTGTTTGTAGAATAACTGCAACAGTAGGATGATGAAAGCTACAGGGGAGTTCTCATCAACAGCTTCAATACCTAGGATGCATTGATTGCCGAGGGGGAGAGGACTCCCAAGCAGAGAGGTATTTTTCACAAGGAATCTGATAAATCTGATATATTTTTAGTCCGCAATGTAGGTGGACTCCAGTCCTTAACATCATAATTGTTCACCTGTGATCAGCTGGAGAGAACCAGAAAACACAGAACGACCCCTCACATCTTTAGATGCAATACCTCGATAAATCAATCCCCGATCTACTCACTGAAATGACTCCTGATAACATTTACAGTAGTTGGAAAGGAAAAACAAATCAATAATACGGACGTTGGAAACTTGTAACTGGATTGAATACTCAGCAGGTCGTTCAGCACTTATTGGTTCAGGGTAATAGCCAATAATAATTTAACTGGGGTGTGGTATATGGGCCCAACACAAGAGAGAGTGCAGGTGCTGGAATCTTGAGCAAAAAATAAAGTGCTGGAGGAACTCAACAGGTCAAGCAGCAAGCATCCGTGGAGCAAAATGCACAGACAAGTTCTGGGTTCAAACCCATCTCAGGTATGATAAAGGATCTTATCTAAAGCATCGTTTGTCCTTTTCCCTCCATGGATGCTGCCTGGCCTGCTGAATTCCCCCAGCAGTTTGTTTGTTTTCTCTGATGGAAGAGCAGACCGAACTGTTAACTCTCTCCCACAGACACTGCCTGACCCGCTGAGTATCATCAGCATTTTCTGTTTTTTATTTGCTTTCAGCAGTGCGCAGTTTGCCCAGACATATGTCAGGAGAATTACCTGTGTATTGGGCATTATCACATCTGGGAGGAACAGATGGAGCCACTCTTGCCAGGCTCTTCCTCTGATGGGCATCACATGTTTCCTTGTCCGAATGGCGCAGAGAGACTACCTCTTGCCAACTGTGTCCGTTTCCCTTTCACTAAGTCTTGGAGCTCTCTCCATCTCTCCCCCAGCCTTTGCCTCCTTCAAGGTACCCATAACGTGTGCTGCTGTTGTCTTTCTTCTGTTGGGAATGTGCCTTTAAGGGTAGATACCCATGGAAGCATGAAAGGAATAGATAGATTGCCTGCACAGAGAGTGAAATCGAGAACTAGAGGGCTTAGGTTTAAGGTAAGAGAGGCAAGATTTAACATGAACCTGAGGGGTAACGTTTTCATATAGAGGGTGGTGGGCATATGGATCAAGTTGCCCGAGGAAGTAGTTGAGGCATGTATAATAATAACATTTAGTAGACATTCAGATAGGCACAAGGATAGAAAAGTTAGAAATGGATATGGACTGAACTCAAGCAAATGGGGCGACTTTGATGGAGCATCTTGGTTGGCACAGACTAGTTGACTTACACCCAACTCACAGATGTGCAGCAGATTGTCAGAAGCTGTGTTTTGATGAGACTTTAGAGATACACCATAAAAACAGGCCCTTCGGCCCACCAAGTTCATGCTGTCCAGCGATCACCCTGTGCACTCGCAGTATCCTACACACCAGTGCCAATTTAATTAATGTTTTAAAACAAAGCCAATTAATCTACAAACTTGTACATATTTGGAGTGTGGGAGGAAACCGGAGCACCTGTAAAAAAAGCCATGCCGTCACAGAGTGAATGTAGAAACCGTGCAGATGCCACGTGTAATCAGGAACGAACCTGGTCGTATCGTACTGAAAGGCAGCAACTCTGCTGCTATGCCACTCCCGTTGAGAAACAGCAAACTCAATTTCAGTACTTCAATCTGCATGTAAAATCATTCTGAAACCACTTTAATCTATATTTTGGACAATATATCTATATTTTTTTCTTTCAGAAAGTCCTTCTTGAGTTCTAGTGTTAAACAAAACGACATTCCATTAAGGGTGAAATCCAATTTACAGGCTCCATTTTCTATCCATGTAAAATAACAATTTCTATTCCCGCTTCCCCTCAAAATGAACAAAAGTATTGCAATATTTGTTTTAACTCTTTACCATTTTTGAGGTTACCAGTTGCATTGTGAAAGTCTGCAGTAATGCATTGTGTGGGTGGCCCAGTAAATAGCTGCACTGAAAGCTGTGGCAAAGGGGAAATTAATTAGAGGATCCTATGGCCTTTATCCATGGCTTGTGTAAAATAACTAATTTTACCTTTGTTAGGTAGCAACTGGAATTGCTACCTGCTACAGGCATGGTAAAAAAATAATCTGATTTGTAGTATCTCCTGCTTAAGGGTAAATGGGGCAAGACTTGTCAGTGTGGGCACCCTGCTTGCATTGTCCATTCTTATGCCATTGTGACCAGGTCTGGACATGGATGGCATCCAGCACTACAGTGCTATGGTATGAATGGGGCCAAGGTCTCTGATAGCAGGTGCCCAATCCCCAATCCCAAATCGCCCTGAAAGATTCAGTAGGTGACTAAGTTCTGTATCTGTCAAAGCTGTGGAGATATTTAATGCCTCTGGCACTCAGACACATTTAAAAACTGCAAGACAAAAAATAAATCATTTAAAAGATAAAGACAATTATGTAAGCAAAAATATTAAATAAACCAACTTAACTTCCAGGAAATGTTTTTTTTTAATTTTCTCTTCTACTTTATTTTTAGCTGCCTCACAAATCATCATGAAATCAGGGTGGCCCATGGACCCTTCACCAGATTTGCCTTGTGCAGTATCTGACAGCCATGTCCCTGAGTAAATCTGGGTTCTCAGCAAGATCAATCTCTGTCACTGGATTCCATTAGGAAACCACTCGGCAAGTAGTTTTGACAGATGTAATGCCTTTAAGAATAAGGGGTGGGCCATTTAGGACTGATATGAGGGAAAACGTTTTCACCCATAGTGTGGTGAATTTGTGGAATTCTCTGCCACAAAAGGCAGTGGAGGCCAATTCACTGGATTTATTTCAAGAGAGGGTTAGATTTAGCTAGGGGGTGGGGTGGGGGGGGGGGGGAAAGCAGGTCAGGGTTGATTTTGGATGATCAGCCATGATCATATTGCATGGCAGTGCTGGCTTGAAGAGCAAAATAGCCTACTCCCACACCTATTTTCTATGTTTCTATGTTTCTACCATTGCCTAGTTAGTTGAAGACATTGGTGTATTACTACACATCTGCAGGATCCTCCAACTTGGTTATGTTTACAGACAACGTACAGGTCTCTGTGCTGATGCAGAGCAGTCTGTTTTAATGCTTCTGTTGGCTGAATAAGCCAGCAATTCTGATAGTCTGGGATCACACGTAACACTGAGCTTGGACCAGTGAAGATCTGACATTTTCCTTTTGTTTATTTATTTGCCTTCTATACTTGCATCACTTGTGCATGATTCATCTGTTATTTCTGTTGCATTACTCAGTCCAAATACATTGACTTTGAAGGAGATGTTATTTTCTCGAAAACTGATCTGCAGTGTGATATTTCCAACACATCTCTGTTTCAAATTCTAATAACGGTAAAACGTCTAGCTTTTTTCTTACCCTTTGTTGAACCTATTTACTCATCAATTGAAAATTCACCAACTCTCAACTAAAACTGTTGACCATCTTTTCCTGAATTATCATCACCCAATTTTCACCTCGTTAGCTGCTCTTTCTCAAATGCTTCAGCATTCACTCTGAACATGTTGATTTGAAGAAGGGTCTCGACCCGAAACGTTGCCTATCTCCTTCGCTCCGTAGATGCTGCTGCACCCGCTGAGTTTCTCCAGCATTTTGTGTACCCTCGATTTTCCAGCATCTGCAGTTCCTTCTTTAACACTTTGTCTACTCCACTGCGAAATCTCCTCAAGGTATGCCTACTTTGAAGAAGTTCTCCTCCTCCCTCCAGAGTCAGTTTCACAACCACCTCTCTAACCGAAGAAGGGTTTTGCCCCGAAACGTTGCCCATCTCCTTCGCTCTATTGATGCTGCTGCACCTGCTGAGTTTCTCCAGCATTTTGTATACCCTCGATTTTCCAGCATCTGCAGTTCCATCTTTAAAACAACATGTTGATTTATCTCCTGTGAACATATTAAACACTTTTTCATGAAGCTTTTGCCTCAGTTCTCTGGATGCATGGGGCATCTATCCTCATGGTGCTGTCCAGCCACACTCACTGAAGACGTGTGTTATCTCAAATGTTGTTGGTTAGCCTTCACAAAACATATGCACCAAACTGTCATGAGAGTGTTTGCCATTCTCTTGTTAGCATTGGTAGCTTTACTAAAGATATTGACAACACCCCCTTAATGTGTGATCAATATCTCCTAAATATCTTGAGCACTTTACCATGAGGTTGCTATTGGAGATGATTCCTAAGAGATTCCAGTGGTGTTGCTTGTATGTAGAGTAAGTGATCACTGTTGTCCCATGGCCAATCTGAGTAGTATCTAAGGCCAACTCAACATTATTAGCAAGAATAGTTCTCTCTTCCGCATTCACACCTTTTGGTGTTGGTTATGAATAGCGATGAGGTTCAGGAAGCCTAGTAGATTTTCTTCTGTGGCCAGAGTACAAAGTTCAATGATTGCATCCATCAGCTGCTGCCCCAGGAGTTTCATCTGAGATCAGAAATCATAGCTGGTTGGTTTGACCTATTAACTTGGTGGTATATATGACACTATTAGTGAAATTATTTAAAGAATGAAACTAGTTATTGTCCAGATTTTTTGCAATTTCCGTGCTTTATGCAGTTGACCTTCAAGGCTAATTTTAATGATACCTAGTCATAAATGTCAAAACAAAATTACATTGTGAAATGAAATTGGATTAGTGAATGATTTCCAGTATATCCAGCCCCACAAAATAAAATATATTATTTCTCCTCTGAGCTAACAGGTATTTAAAATTGTTACTGGTCATCTTCGTTGATGTTGACTATTGTGGGATACAATTCCAGGGGAGGTTGCACGTGTGAATCAGGATTCAATCATCAGACTGATTGATAATCTGGGCTGAATCTGCTATCAACTTCACCCACGTTTAATCTTTTTATTATTGAATCTGAGGCTGTGCATGCCACTGATAAGAATGACATTTATTCTCCTTGAGACGTTTTAACGATGGATCTTGAATGCAGCAGATAGAGGTTTATTATAGTTGTATGGCTTCCTAGACCATTCTAGTGGGAGTTGGGTACCAAGTAAGGGCAGCAGCTTTACTCCAGCAAAGGACAAGATCAATGAGGTTCATTTCAACATTTATCTTTATTTACTTACTGATTACTACATGGACGGTGGATATATGGCTCATCAAGTTTATGCTGGCCCCTCCAGAGCAATTATATCGGTCCCATTCCCACTATTTCACTGTGGCCTTGCAACTTATTTTGCTGATTTTGCCACATCTACACTGAGGGTTGATTAACAGTGGTTAATTAACCAACTGGGCAATGTTAGTGCATAAGATGCTCAATAGAAGTTTCAGTGTTATAGAGTCGTAGACAATGGAAACAGAATCTTCGGTTCACTGAGACACACTGACCATCTATAATAATCCCAATTTTATTCTCTCCGCCTTCTCATCATTCCCCCAGATTCTACCACATGCCTACATCTGGGGGAATTAAAAAAAAACTCTGATTGATCCACCAATCTGCATTAGTGGAGGGCATAGGATGAAAGTGGGAGGCGAAAGGTTTAAAGGGGTAATGAAGGACAAGTGTTTCACGCAGAGGGTGGTGGGTATATGTAATGAGGTTTTGGAGGAGGTACAATTACAAGCTTTAAAATACATTTGGTCAGGTACATGGATAGGAAAGGTTTAGAGGGATATGAGCCTAAAGCAGCAAGATGGGATTTGCACATATGCATCTTGGTTGGCATGGATGAGTTTGGCCATGGGGTCATATGATATTATGAATCTAAATATCCTAGCAAGCGCTCAATTCAAGGGCTACTGGTGATGGATAAAATAACCATGACCTTGCCAGGGATGCCAAATATTGAAAGCTGGATGAAAAATAATTGGCATCCGCCAGTTTTGTAATCAGTTCCATGAAATCCTCAAGCCTGTGCTTCTTCCTGCTCATCATGTCTGTTCTCAGTATGTGGCTCTCACACCTTTGTTTTTTGCAGAATGCCGGGACATACTGCTTCCCATGATGACTGAAGAGCTGAAGGCCCTGTTGGTGCAAAAGGATGAGCAACACCAAGAGCTGAAGCACTGCATTGAATTACTCAACAGCATTCTTGAAGTGCTGAGTGCACCTAGTGAGGTATGTGATTCCAGCAACACCTATTTCATGTCTTTCCTAATGATAATCAACCTATTTCTGTTCCCACACCCTGTGCTAATAGTGAAATAGAGTCTCTGAACAACATGAAAATGATGTAAGCATAATGGTGTTGGCTGCAGCAGTCATCAATTAAACCTGGACAGATCATATCCTGCCTTGTACCTCTTAACACATGAAAGAAAAAGATTTAAACTCCAACAGGAATTGGACCTGCAAGCACTGAAGTCATCAATCTGCCTACAATCAGCCTCATTATACCCCAGTCTTGCTAAAAACACAATTTTCTATTGTGAGCAGAACCAACGGAACATATATTGGAAGTGTCAACGATAATCTTCTAGATAAGACAGAATCAAAGCTAATTTGGAAGTGTGGAACCATCACAGGGACGGGATCCAAAGAAATTCAAGTTCTCATACCTTCCTTCATCATTCTTCCAACTGAACATTTTGGATGTGGTTTTCTTGAAGCAACTAATCCTGCTTAAATGATTTGATCAAAGCCTCGGAAACGTTTTGTAAGGAGATTGATAGGTTCTGGCTTCTGCCGCTGCTGAGACTGATTTACATACTTTTGTATCTTTAAACATTTGCTAAATACAATAATGGATACCTCACCCCCACCCCCACCCCCGCCCCCACAACCATGTCATGCTCACAGACCACAGTGTATTCAAAACAATGCAACACATCTGAAACTGTGGTTTGCAGAAGATTTTGCTGGCCTGGAAATTTTCTTGCAGTAACTGACCTTTCCATGTGGGACATGGAGTTAAATGTACATGTGAACTAAACTGTTACGAAAGTTGTTTAAGTTTCCATTATGTCACTCATTACTTTTCTTCTCCGGGTTTTAACTCTTGTAAAGACTCATGTTGGCATGGTTACATTTTATGCTTTTCTTAACTCCAATAAATGCTGGCTTTACCACCAATACCAGATCCCACTAAAATTAATTTAAAAACAATTAATTGCAGGGATGCTCAATTCGATCTGAACCATTTTTCTCAGAATATCTATATTTACATGAAACCTATGGATCTTATGTTAACAATTATACAGTTATCCAAAGGGGCCTATGGTGCAATATAGAATTGTTGATGGGATCACTCTTGATCACTTCAGTATACATGGGAAAGATAACGTGAGATTAAAAACTCAACAAACTAAGTGAACAGATAAAGAATCTTAATGTGGAATAAGTATTTTTGATCGTGCTAATATTTCAGATGGCTGAAATTAGAAGTTGGTGGGTTAACTCAACCAATTTGTGTTCTATTTTTAAATGTTCTGTATGTTTAGGGGAAGTACGTGGGTTTGAATCTCTGTGAGCACAGGTGAGGGTTTCATCCAAATTGCCAGGGCACACAAGAGAACAGAGAACAGAATTAAGTGATACTTGCACTTTACATTGAAGAGTAGACATGGCAAGATCAACAGATCTAATCTAGCCTGGATACATAAAATGGAAGGTCACAATAAAGCTGTCTTATAAAGAGCAATATACTGTAACTAGTAGCATAAAGCAAAGAATACTAAAATGTATATAATTGAAACAAAATACTGTAGTTTGAAAAATATGAGCACAGTGATGCACTAGTAAAACTGCTACTTCACAGCTCCAATGAGTCATGTTCAATTCAAACTTTGCGTGGAGTTTGCATGTTCTCTCTGTGACCGTATAGGGTTCTTCTTTGCACTCTGGATTACTATTACATCCCAGAGATGTATAAAGTGAAAGATTTAAAAGAGATAAAGAACAACATAGCAATGATGAGCGGGAAGCCAGAGGATTGAGCAAGGATTGATAAATACAAAGGCAATACAGGGAGAAAAGATGAGGTACGAAGGTAAGCTAGTCAAGAATATAAAGGAGGACAGTAAAAGCTTATTTAGCTATGTGAAGAGGAAAAAAATTAGTTAAGACCAAAGTTGGACCCTTGAAGACTGAAAAGGGTGAATTTATTATGGGGAACAAGGAAATGGCAGATGAGCTGAACAGGTACTTTGGATCCGTCTTCACTAAGGAGGACACAAACAATCTTCCTGATGTACTAGCCAGAGGATCTGGGGTGATGGAGGAACTGAAGGAAATCCACATTAGGCAGGAAATGGTGTTGGGTAGACTGATGGGACTGAAGGCTGATAAATCCCCAGGGCCTGATGGTCTGCATCCCAGTGCACTTAAGGAAGTGGCTCTAGTAATCGTGGACGCATTGGTGATCATTTTCCAATGTTCTATAGATTCAGGATCGGTTCCTGTGGATTGGATGGGTAGCGAATGTTATCCCAATTTTTAAGAAAGATGGGAGAGAGAAAATAAGGAATTCTAGACCAGTTAGCCTGACATCGGTGGTGGGGAAGATGCTGGAGTCAATCATAAAAGATGAAATAGCAGCACATTTGCAGTAACAGGATCGGTTCGAGTCAGCATGGATTTACGAAGGGGAAATCATGCTTGACTAATCTTCTGGAAATTTTTGACGATGTAACTGGGAAAATGGACAAGGGAGAGCCAGTGGATGTAGTGTACCTGGACTTTCAGAAAGCAGATGATAAGGTCCCACATAGGAAATTATTGGGCAAAATTAGGGCACATGGTATTGGGGGTAAAGTGCTGACATGGATAGAAAATTAGTTGGCAGACAGGAATCATTGAGTAGGGATTAACGGGTCCCTTTCAGAATGGCAGGCAGTGACTAGTGGGGTACCGCAAGGCTCGGTCCTGGGACTGCAGCTATATACAATATATATTAATGATTTAGATGAAGGGATTACAAGTAACATTAGCAAATTTGCAGATGACACAAGGTTGGGTGCCAGCGTGAACTGTAAGGAGGATGCTATGAGAATGCAGGGTGACTTGGACAGGTTGGGTGAGTGGGCAGATGCATGGCAGAAGCTGTTAAATGTGGATAAATGTGAGGTTCTCCACTTTGGTAGCAAAAACAGGAAGGAAGATTATTATCTAAATGTTGTCAAGTTGGGAACAGGGGAAGTACAATGGGATCTGGAGGTTCTTGTTCATCAGTCAATGAAAGTAAGCATGCAGGTACAGCACGCAGTGAAGAAAGCGAATGGCATGTTGGCTTTCATAACACGAGGAGTTGAGTATAGGAGCAAAGAGGTCCTTCTGCAGTTGTACAGGGTCCTAGTGAGACCACACCTGGAGTAATGTGTGCAGTTTTGGTCCACAAGCGTAGGTTCACAAGGTTAATTCCCGGGATGGCGGAACTGTCATATGCTGAGAGAATGGAGCGGCTGGGCTTGTATACTCTGGAATTTAAAAGGATGACTGGATCTTATTGAAACATATAAGATTATTAAGGGTTTGGACACGCTAGAGGCAGGAAACATGTTCCCGATGTTGGGGGAGTCCAGAACCAGGGGCCACAGTTTAAGAATAAGGGGTAAGCCATTTAGGAGATGAGGAAACACTTTTTCCGGAGAGAGTTGTGTGTCTGTGGAATTCTCTGCCTCAGGGGGCGGTGGAGGTCGTTTATCTGGATACTTTCAAGAGAGAGCTAGATAGGGCTTTTGAAGATAGCGGAGTCAGGGGATAGGGGGAGAAGGCAGGAACGGGGTACTGATTGGGGATGATCAGCCATGATCACTTTGATTGGCGGTGCTGGCTTGAAGGGCCGAATGGCCTATTCACGCACCTATTGTCGATTGAATAGTTGCTGTAAGTTTGCCTTAGTGAGAAGGGAGTTGATGGGAATGTGGGAAGATTTTTTTTAAATTAGATTATGCTTGGATGAATGTGAACGGGAGGTAATGATCGGCACGTACCAAGTGCTTGTTTCCTTGCTGTAAATCTCTATGAAATGAGGATGGAATGGGGTTGCGGGGGATCTCTGCAGCTGGCAATATTATTAAAAGCAAATGTATTTGCAATAAAATGAAAACAAATGGGCTGATATCAGATGTTAGTAAAGGTAAAGGTTAGCTTGAATGCACCAGTACAACTACCATCATAATGGTAAGAAATACCTGTCAGACAGCAGTTCACTTGTTTGTACAATGTGTGATTTTAGGAAAGGATTAATGTATTTTAAATGAGTTTCTTACACTCTCAGATAAACACAATTGGCCAGTATGATTGCAGCCCACAGACCTCCATTTATCAGGGATTATCACAGAGCGTGGGAGATGTAATGAAGCCCTTTTCACACCTCAAAACTGCAAGGAGGTGGAGAGAAGGAGGCGGCGAAAATGTCTCTTGTTTTTCATTTAACACCCTTCGTGTGTGGCACTGATGGATTAAAACAAAACTTTTACATCCATTTAAATAGGTTAAAAAAATGTCTGGAATGATCTCTCCAATTGCTAAGTGACGGGTGACATTCCAAAACAGACGAGAAGCCAGAGAGTTCCATAGAATGTAGAACGTACAATAGTGCAGCTGCACAGAGGGCTGTGGAGACCAAGTCAATGGATATTTGGATATTTTTAAGGCAGAGATAGATAGATTCTTGATTAGTACGGGTATCAGGGGTTATGGGGAGAAGGCAGGTGAATGGGGTTGGGAGGGAAAGATAGATCATTTGGAGTAAACGATGGGCGAAAGGCCTAATTCTGCTCCTATCACTTATGAACAGGCCCTTCAGCCCACAGTGACCATGTTGAACATGATACCAAGATAGACTAATATCAACTGCCAGCACATGATCCATATTCCTCCATTTACTGTATATCCATGCACCTATCTAAAAGCCTCTAAACCACCACTGTTATATCTGCTTCCACTGTCACCCATGCAGTGCATTCTAGGCACTCTGTGTAAAAAGAACTTGCCCCACCAATCTCATTTAAATTTTCCATCTCTGATCTTAAAGCTATGCCCTCCAGTCTTTGACATCTCCACCCTGAGGAAAAGGTTCTGAATATCTGTCCCATCTGCGCCTCTCATCTAGATATTACTAAAAATCTCATCTTGACCACTTCCTGTCTGTGTTGTAATTAAATTTGCGCAAAAATGATCCCCCACAGCACTACGACTTTTTGCCACCTTAAGGGCCTGTCCCACCAGCATGCGGTTGCATGCGTCTAGCGCGACCAAACGTGGTCGCTTGAGGCATACGGCCCCGGGGAGCCGGTCCCACTTCGAACCGCAGAGGCGTATGGAGTTGTGCGGGGCTGGTCCCGACATTGCGTGGGGCTCCGAAAATTCCGCGCGCCAATGCCTTGTCGGCCTGCAGGCGCTTTGACATCGTACGCAGCATCTTGACGGCTTACGCCTAGGGCGTGGTGTTGCGCGATGATATTGGGACCAGCCCCGCACAACTCCATACGCCTCCGCGGTTCGAAGTGGAACTGGCCCCGCATGGCCGTACGCCTCAAGTTACCCCGTTTTGTCGTGCCATCGCATGCTGGTGGGACAGGCCCTTTACTCGCCATTCTCTTCTGCTGCAAGTCAAATACGTTTTGTTCCAATTGGTGAAATAGTACTAAAGTTATGAAGGTTTTGAAGGTCCCTCCTCCCCCACAACCCCCCCACCCACCGCACAGCCACCCTCCGTCCCCACATCCCCCTCCCCCACACCCCCCTTCTCTACACACCACCTCCCCCAGACTCCACCCTCCCCCACACCCCCCACCCCATATCCACCCCCCCATCCCCACAGCCCCCTCCTCCACACCCCCCTTCTCTACACACCACCTCCCAGGCTCCCCCCTCCCCCCCACACACCCCCTCCCCCACCCCCCCCCCCTTCACCCTCACATACCCCTTCCCCCACACCATTCCTCCCCCACACCCCCACCCACACAGAAACTGAGCACTAAAACCCATATGGACAACATCCACTGCCTTACCCTCATCAATCATCTTTGTCACCACCCCTCAAAAACTAGTAAAAAGAAGTTAGTAAGACATGACGTACTTCAGACAAAGCCTTGCTGATGATCCCTAATCATTCCTGCCTTCTCCAAATGCGAGTCAAGTCTGTCCTGAGAAACTTACTTCACTCCCACAGAGGCTCCCCCACCCCATAATTCCCTGGATTATCTCAAGTGCTGAAGCAAAGGAACATTTCATTTCGGAGTCACGTGAATGACTTCGTGAAGACCCCGCCAGCACGCATGCGCGACATATCGTCGCTCGCAGTTGCAGTCGACGGCTGGGGGGGGGGCAGTGCGCTCCTCCACCAGCCCTTCAAAAAGGACCGCTCAGATAAGAGGAACTAACCTTGAGTTGGTTAGTTCCTGTGGATAGAATTTTTTTGTTCACAGGGACGATGGAAAGGAGTTTGAAATACACCTCCAGCCGCAGGACTTCCGACAGAAGTCAGCGGCTGCATTTTCCGGAGCTGCCCGCTACAACGGCAGCACCCGCTCGTCGGGCCGGGAAAAGGATGCGGAAGTCGGGGTGCCCTCCTCTACCAGGACATGACTCTCCACCACGGCTGTCCATGGAGCCGCATAGTGGTAGGAGCACCGCGCGGGAGCAGGGTAGGGAAGACCCTGACTCCCTACCACTGTCAGCTAAACGTAGGGACAGTGGGAAAAAGGTGCGTAAACGTGTTACCCGCTCTGCGGCACGTTCTGTTTCCCCTCCTATACAGGTCACCAGAAGGCGGCCCAGGGGAAGAACCGCACGATAGTCGGAGAGCCCCGCTGCAGCGGCCAGCGTCGACTTGCCACCGGAGCAGTCCGCCAGATCGCGGACCGGTGAGGAATCGAGGCCTGAGTCTGGGAGCCCCGCAGGTGCGGCCGGCGCAGACTCACCACCGGGGGGAGCCTGCCAGATCGTGGGCCGGTGGTAAATCATATCGGTCACCGCACCCCGCGTTAGCGGCTGGACGTGACCGAACGTCGCCTTTGTCCTGGGGAGGACAGGCGGCAAGCCCGCGCGGGCATCGGTGAACCCCGCTTCAGCGGCTGGAACCGACTCCTCACCGCTCATGTTTTTCCAGACAGTGTGCGGGCCGCCACAGTCCGGAAGACTGCGGACTAGCGGCATGTCCGCGCGGGAGTCGCAAAACCCTCGCTGGAGCGGCAGGCAGCGACATCCTGCCTAGGCACCCTAGACATCACCTCGACGAGGTGCAGAAGCCTCAGTAGTTCAGGAGAACCTGAGTAGAAGTCGACTGTTGTCCGCAGATAGCGGCGGCGGTCGCATGGCCCGCATGGAGCGCATGATGGAGCGACTCCTAGAGCACAATCTCCAGCAGCAGGACCGGATGTCCTCCAGTTCCAGGAGACATGCATCTGTCCCCCAGTATTCCCCGTCATCGTGTGGGGAGTGCCAGGGGTCAGCAACTGGCTGACGAGGAAGAAGGGTTGGCGCAGGAACCTGCAGCACCTGAGAAACCCCAACTTCTGGATGTGGTTTCCAAATTTGTCCAGCCAAAGCATTCAGGACAGCCATTGCAGCCCAAACTAGCGGCTAGCATTGACTTCCTCACTACACACCAGCTGCAGGATCAGGTCCTAACTGAGGCAATGAACAAATATGAGGCCCCAAACAACTGTGTATCATTGAATGTACCGACAGTCAACACGCCCATCTGGGGCAACATCAGTCCAGGTATAAGGGCACAGGAACTTAAACTACAAAAGATCCAGAAACTGTTGATGTCGGGAATCACTGCCTTTGCTAGATCGGTTGACAGCACGGAGATGACACAGGAGCAGGAAGATGCTCTTGCGTTATTGTGTAACACACAATACGAAATCAACGCTTTCCGGAAAATCTCCATCAAGCCGACTCTCAACCCCAAGTTTGCGGGGTTGTGCAAGGCATCTGCGACGCTGCCACCGAGACAGCTGTTCGGTGAGGACCTGCCTAAACAGGTCAAGGACCTGGACGAGGAGGCGGAAATAAGGCAGTCGGTTTGATAAAACCACTCCCTCCAGCAGGCGGCAGCTCGCAGACAAACAATATGTAAGACCTCGGGGGCCACCTGAAAGATCAGCAAGGACCAACACGCCGGCCGCACCCAACAACAAAAGCCTTTTTTAGGGCAGGGCAACAGCGACCGGCGTGGAAGATGCGCCAACCCCACAATCCAGCAACACAACGGAACGCCAAAGCCCAGAACGTCGGGCCCCGCCGGTAACCATGGAGGTAAGGGGGTCTGGTTCTCATGCAAGTGCTGCATGTTTAACCTCACAAATTGGTGGGAGATTTCGTTATTCTGGGATGGGGCTCTATAACTTTAGACTCATTTATTTTACAAAGTATTCAGGGGTATGAAATTGAATTCATAAATGAACAACTTCCCCGTCTCAACATGCACTTTCCCATAAGGAAATAGCGGAAGGACATGAGGAAATTTTGAGGCTACATGCAAAAGGCGTGATCGAGAAAACGATGCACGAACCTCTTGAGTTCGGATCCAACATCTTTACCAAAACTAAAAAAGATGGTAGATGTCGGATTATTATTGATTTAACCCATTTGAATACTTTTGTAAAATATACCCATTTTAAAATGGACACATTTGAAATAGCGAAATCACTGATTTCCAAAGGGTGCTTCATGGCATGCATCGATTTAAAAGATGCATACTATTCAGTGTCCATACGGAAACATCACCGAAAGTTCTTGAAGTTTGTTTGGATGGATCAGCTATGGAAATATAGAGCCCTACCCAATGGGCTTACAACAGCCCCTAGGTTATTTACAAAAATTTTGAAACCAGTATTGGCATCCCTGAGGAAACAAAACCATATTGTCATGGCATATTTAGATGACATCTTGATTGTGGGGAAGAACATAGAATCGACAAATTTAGCAGTAGCAGCTACTAAGACACTGTTTCAAAAAATAGGGGTTGTCATCCATCCAGACAAATCTAAGTTCTACCCTTCACAGGTCATGGACTATCCGGGATTCACAATTAACACCAATCAAATGATTGTTACCATCCCAGATAACAAGGTAATGGAATGTTATTGCAGCATGTAACAACCTTGCTTGCGCCAGGAAACCAACAATCAGACATGCTGCTAAGGTAATTGGGAAATTAGTAGCTACATTTCCAGCTGCACGATTTGGTCATCTACACTATCAAAATTTGCAAAGAACAAAAATTTCAGCAAAATGCTGAAAACAAATGCTGGACATTTTGATAGACCTATGCAGCTGCAAATCAAGGCAAGTTGAGCTACAATGGTGGATTGATAATTCGTGACTCATTCAATCCTATTATTGTACCAAACCCGTCAGTTGTGGTACAAACCGACGCAAGCGCCCAAGGCTGAGGAGCTAACCAACACTACTTCCATGTTGTGGCGGGGTTTTTATTAGTTGGTGAGGGTAGATAGGTAGATTAAGGGGGTAGATGGGATTTACATGAATCTACCCTTCTATTATCACAAGGGATAAACTATTTGGAGATGCTAGGAGCATTTCATGGACTACGAGCTTATTGCATGAATTTACGTCATACGCATGACCGTCTTCAAATAGATAACACCACTGTGGTGGCATACTTAAATCATATGGGTGGTATCAAGTCAATATCTTGGGATGAATTGGCAAACGCAATCTGGCTCTGGTGCATATAAAGAAATATTTGGATATCAGCTACCTACCTTCCAGGTAAGCTCAATACAGTGCGGACACCAGGTCACGTGTATTCAATGATAACATTGAGTGGATGTTGAATCCCCAAATATTTGCAAAAAGTATTGCCAAATTTGGAACACCAGATATCGACCTTTTTGCGTCCAGATTGAACCATCAGATACCAACATATTTATCTTGGGAACCAGATCCTGGGGCAGTAGCGATGGACGCGTTTCTCGCTGCACTGGGGGAAATGGTTTTTTTTTTTTTTTTCTTTTCTATGTCATTTCCTCCATTTTGCCTCATCTGTCCGGTGTTGCAGAGAAATAAAATCGATTCTGCAACAGGCATCTTAATAATACCCGACGGCCTACACAAAAACCCCATGGTATCCGGTGGTCCTTGAGATGATTAAAGAACCAAGGGCACATTATTAACAAGTGCCCGATTTGGTGACTAACCCCATTACAGGGAATACCAACCATGCCATGGTCCATCGAACCTTTGGCCTGCAGTTTCGAAGAGGCCACTCCTGCAATACGGACAAACAACCCAAGGACCATGGACACCATTTGCAGCATCGAGCAGGAAATCCACTAGACGACAGTACCTCACTCAAATCAGGAAATGGGAGGGCCTTATCTGAGCGGATTAACATCACGTATGACTCTGCCCGATTCCCCATGTGCTGGAATCCCCTCGGGGGCTGCACCATGATGAGGGCCAGCTACATGCGCCATCAACAGTGCCAGAGCCCGCACTGTCCATCCTACCTTGTATAGGAGTAGGGTCACACCAGCCGTGTCCAAATTGATAGGGTATCTTCATCGAAACCCTCCTCCAGACATTGATACAACTTCACCTGGGACATAGGGTAGTATTGACCCTACTCAGGAGTTGGTCGCCAATGATTGGACTACCGCTGGATAAACTCACCCTGAAGATGGTGATGTTAATGGCGCTAACATCGGCTCAGCGGGTCCAGACCTTGCAAAAGATAAAATTGGATAACATGGTCTCAACCCCTGAGAGAGTAACTTTCTTTATTGACGAGTTACTCAAGCAGCACAGACCTGGGACTACAGGCTGAAATTAATATTTCCAGCATACCCCATTGATGTGAGGCTCTGCATAGCCACCTACATACGTTACTATATAAAAGTGACGCATACCATCAGGAAAATGGAGAAAGGCCTGCTGATCAGCCATAAGAAACCCCATCATGGGGTGATGGTGCAGACGATCTCCAGGTGGCTCAGGGTGGTATTTGATGCAGCAGGTATTGATACTGATATCTTTAAATCCCATTCTACCAGGGCTGCATCCTTATCAGCGGCGAGAACCATGGAGGATCCCATGGACCATATCCTCGCTACAGCAGGCTGGGCCAGCGAAGCTACGTTCCAGCGGTTTTATAATAAACCTGTGGCCGCTCCTGCTACGTTTGCGGAGACAGTGTTAAGTGCTGGTCACCAAGAAACGTTTATCCCCGAGTGAGGGGTTTTTGATTTGTGTTAATAAATACTATATTATTTTTCAGCTTGACAAGTCTGAAATACGTTAACATACTCCTTCCATCAGAATTGCGGCAGTGTGTGAGCATGGACGTGATCCAGGGCATGTAATCACAGAGCTTTGAAATCTTCACAAAGTCACTCACGTGACTCCGAAATGAAATAGTAAGATTAAACGAGAACTTACCAGTTTGAAATTTGATCTTTATTTTATGAGGCGTTGCGATGAGGGATTTCGTGCCCTCCGCTCCCAACCCTCTACTATAAGGTCAACTGGTAAATAGAATCTCTTCAATCTTACTATATTAGTCATTGTTGTTTAATTCTGTGATTCCACACCGCTGCTTTGAAGAATTTCGCGCATGCGTGCTGGCGGGGTCTTCACAAAATCCCTCATCGCAACTCCTCATAAAATAAAGATCAAACTTCAAACTGGTAAGTTCTCATTTAATCTTACTAACTTTGTGTATTCTCCAGTCCTCTGGGGCCTCGCCTGTGACTAGAGAGGATTCAAAAATATTTTTGGAAGCCCCTGTAATCTCTTCTCTTTCCTCCCTCAATAAACTGGGTTGGATCACATCACGTCCTGGGGATTGACCCACCTTACTGCCTTCAAAAGACCCATCACCGCTTCCTTCATCATCTCAAACTATCCCAGCGTATAATTATATCCTGTCATGCTTCGATGATTTTCCATGTCCTTTTCCTTGGTGAATGCAGATGCAAAGTTCTAGTTTAGTACCTCCCTTACATTCTCTGACTTGAACCATAAATTCCATCCTTTATCCTTGAGCGGTTCTACCTTCTCCCTAGTTACTCTCTTGTTTTATTGTACATATAAAAAAACTGGATTTTTTTTCACTCCTTTTGCCATTGACAGTTCCTGGCCTTTTAAGCCCTGTCAATTTTTCTTACTCCCTGATTGAACCTCTCAGTGTTTATTGAGGTCCATTATTGATTGCAGGGCAGACAATTGTACTGGGCTATAGGGAAGGGAGAATCAGCCAAATGTTTCAGCTTGGCTCTTGGGTAAAGATGGAATCCAGAGTTAAAATTTCAGGTCAAAGGCTCTTTATGAATTCTAACAATGGGTCTTTTTGTTTACTCTGGTGTCTTATCTGTTGGGTGTTTCGAGCATTTTTTGTTTTCATTTCAGCTTTCCAGCATCTGCAGTCTTGTTTTATTTTCAAGAGTGGAGTCCAGCTTGGCTGAGATGCTTCTTGTCAGTGCAGGAAGACGCCCCTGCAGTGCAGTTGCTTGTGTATAATGCAAGCATTGGGATAGTGTCTAGCCATAGTGATGATTCCCACAAATTCCCCTTGGTAATAGTCCGAAAGTATAGCATCTGATCAACTGTGGTTCACTGGTGACCTTTTATTAATCAGTGTAAGGAGTTGAGCCGAACACATATCAACATAAAGCACATGTTTATTAAATCTACTTACAGCAAGGATCTGCAGGACATTACATTTCCGAGTTGCTTCTAATATTAACTAGCGTAGGCAAGCTCTTGATAATATAAAGCACATAATAGGCGGAGTCACTACTAACAAGCACTATAATTGGCTAGTATGAAGTAGCTAATCTACAGTAAAAGAATTTTAGAGTTCAGGTCACTCCAGGGATACGTATATGTGCAGTACATGCACTTCCCTCCTTCCATTAAAACTTTCTACTCAAGCCTATCTGCTCTTTCGGGTGGAGCTGATAGGGAATCTTAAATTAAAATCTGGAGAAAGCACAATGGTCGAATTCTTTGCACAAGACTATTTAGAGTTACATTTCTGGAACATGTCAACAATAGTCTGTTGTTTTTTTACTTGAAACAAAGTTGGGAATTTTCTGCTTTGTTTCTGACATATTTATCCCTCAGCAGCATTCACTACAGCAAATGATCTGATTATTTTCATATGAGTACTTTTGGTTGCAAATAGGCTCCCAACAACATGATAATGACACAGCAAGCATTGGACTTGAGATGTACAAAGCTCAAGAAGCATTGGCCTGGTGGGCAACTGAATCTAGCACTGATGGTCCTCTCTTGGAGCACATATTGCCCGGTGCTGCCATAATGTGCCTTTCCTGCCAAACCATTTTGCATTTACAGATTAAATCTTCATCTTATCGAATCCACACACAAGATTAGAAGTTGTTCAGCCAGAGCTGAACACACTTCTTGGCATCTGCATACAATGGAGTCTGTCTTGTCGCTTCTTGTGCGTAGTGGTGGAAAGATTGGTGGAAACAGGTCGCAGACGTGAATTTAATTCCTTGATTAAATAAAGCTCTTGTAATAACGATCAGTTAATGATAATTAAACTGGAGATGCGGATCAATCAGCACAGTTTCTGCCATGCTAAATTATTAGGAATATTCTGAAATGATTTAATACCCCTAAAATTACATGGATATTAATAACAGATGAATGAGTTAATTATGCATACCGCATCAATCCATCACACAAAAAAACAGATTTTATTCACTTAATTACCAGCCTAGTTCCTCTACCTTAATTTCCCCTGAGGGTTCCTGACATGCAAAGTATTTGTTTAAAACCACAAATAAACTTTTTTTTTTTCTGATGATTTAATTGGGAACGCAGGCTACTTGGTATTGGGTTGAGAGCAGCCACTTTATACAGGGAGGTCTGTCATCAGAGAAATAGAATGGATTGGAAATGTAAGAGACGATGGAGTGAACGGGTCCTTTTCAGGATGGCAGACAGTGACTAGTGGGGTGCCGCAAGGCTCAGTGCTGGGACCCCAGCTATTTACAATATACATTAATGATTTGGACGAGGGAATTAAATGCAACATCTCGAAGTTTGCAGATGACACGAAGCTGGGGGGTAGTGTTAGCTCTGAGGAGGATGCTAGGAGGCTGCAGGATGACTTGGATAGACTGGGTGAGTGGGCAAATGCATGGCAGATGCAGTATAATGTGGATAAATGTGAGGTTATCCACTTTGGTGGCAAAAACAGGAAGGTAGACTATTATTTGAATGGTGATCGATTAGGAAAAGGGGAGATGCAGCGAGACCTGGGTGTCATGATACACCAGTCATTGAAAGTAGGCATGCAGGTGCAGCAGGCTGTGAAGAAAGCGAATGGTATGTTGCATTCATAGCAAAAGGATTTGAGTACAAGAGCAGGGAGGTACTACTGCAGTTGTACAGGGTCTTGGTGAGGCCACACCTGGAGTATTGCGTACAGTTTTGGTCCTAATCTGAGGAAAGACATTCTTGCCATAGAGGGAGTACAGAGAAGGTTCACCAGACTGATTCCTGGGATGGCACGACTTCCATATGAAGAAAGACTGGATAGACTCGGCTTGTACTCGCTGGAATTTAGAAGATTGAGGGGTGATCCATAGAGACTTACAAAATTCTTAAGGGGCTGGACAGGCTAGATGCAGGAAGATTGTTCCCGATGTTGGGGAAGTCCAGGACAAGGGGTCACAGTTTAAGGATAAGGGGGAAGTCTTTTAGGACCGAGATGAGAAAATCGTTTTTCACACAGAGAGTGGTGAGTCTGTGGAATTCTCTGCCACAGAAGGTAGTTGAGGCCAGTTCATTGGCCATATTTAAGAGGGAGTTGGATGTGGCCCTTGTGGCTGAGGGGATCAGGGGGTATGGAGAGAAGGCAGGTACAGGATACTGAGTTGGATGATCAGCCATGGCGGTGCAGGCTCGAAGGGCCGAATGGCCTACTCCTGCACCTAATTTCTATGTTTCTATGTTTCTATGTTTCTATAATGTATGCTCTGTCTTTGTAGTCATACATGTGCCAAGCCTTTATGTGAATTTCAAAGTCCTGCTTCTTAATTCCTTTCTCCCATCATGAATATACTGACTCGCCATCATAGCGTCAAGGGGTGATTCAGTGTGGAATCAGGCCCTTCGACCCAACTTGCCCACGCCAGCCAACATGTCCCAGCTACACTTGTCCAACCTGCCCGCATTTGGTCCAAATCCCACCAAACCTGTCCTATCCATGTACCTGTCTAACTGTTTCTTAAATGTTGGGATTGTCTCAACTACCTTGTTCCATACACCCACCACCCCTTGTGTGAAAAAGGCACCCCTCAGATTCCTATTACAACAGCATGGTGGCGCAATGGTAACGTTGCTGTCTTACAATGCCAGAGACCCAGGTTTGATCCTGGCTATGGCTGCTGTCTGTATGGAGTTTGTACGTTCTCCACGTGGCCTGCGTGGGTTATCACCTGGTGCTCTGGTTTCCTCCCACACTCCAAAGACGTACAAGTTTGTAGGCTAATAGGCTTGGTAAAATTGTAAATTGTCCCTATTGTGTGTAGGATTAAAAAAAAACACACTTTTTTAAGCATCTTATTCTTATTGATACACAGAGTGGCTAATAGAGCTGCTGTGTCTGAGTTCCAATGATCTGGGTTCAATCCTGGGTTCAGTGAACCTCGGGTGCTACCTATGAGGAGTTTGCACATTCTCACTGTGACAATATGGGTTTCCTCCGGGTGCTTCACTTCCTCCCACAACCCAACAACGTGCAAGTTGGCTGATTAATTCTCTGTTGTAAACCAGTGTTCCTTTCAGTTTAGTTTAAGTTCAGAGATACAACGTGGAAAACAGTCCCTTCTGCCCACCGAATCCACACCGACAGCGATCCCTGCACATTAACACAAGCCTACACACACTAGGGACAATTTACACTTATACCAACTATACAAAGCCAAGCCAATTAACTTACAAGCCTGTACGCCTTTGGAGTGTGGGTGGAAACCGAAGATCTCGGAGACGATCGGACACCAGACAGCAGTCGGGATCGAACCCGGATCTCCGGCTCTGCAAGCACGGTAATGCAGCAAATCTACCACTGCGCCACCGTGCGCCCCTACACAGTCCACGCTAACAAACAAACACCCATACACTAGTTCTATGTTAGATCCAGTTTCACATCCTATAGACCAGGGGCAATTTACAAAAGCCAATTAACCTACAAACCTGCACATCTTCGGAATGTGGGAAGAAACCGGATTACCCAGAGAAAGCCCACACAGTCACAGGGAGAACGTACAAACTCCGTACAGACAGCACCCATTGTCAAGATCGAACCTGGGTCTCTGGCATTGCAAGGCAGCAAATCTACTGCTGTGCCACCGGGCCACAGTTAATGTGACCGGGGATGGAGGGATCCAAATCACAAGCAGGCTGAGGAGATTAATTTAGCTTGGCATCTTATTCAGCACAGACATTGTGGGCTGAAGGACTTGTTCCTGTGCTGTACTGTTGTATGTTCTATGTTCTAAATCCAGCAGGCCTTTCATTGAAGTTAATGTGAAGTGAATTCAATGATTTGAGTGTACGATTAGTGTATCTGGGTGCTCGCTGGTTGGCATTGACTATGAGGACCATGATGGATGATTTCATAACTCTATAACAACTCGGAATCCTGTTCACTCTGTCTTGGGCCCTCTCAAATCTCAATATGGTTTTGATAATGAGGAGCCCAGTACTGCACCGGAAAAAGTAGCAAGAACAGAAGTGCTGCAGGAAGAACTTTGTGGATCAGGCAATTTACAACTGTGGAGGCAAATTGATAGTTATGTATCAGGTCAGGACTATTCACCTGGATTCTAACCTAGACTTCAGATGAAGGGTCTCAACCCAAAATGTCAACTATCCATTTCCTGCTAAAGTTGCTGCCTGATCTGCTGAGTTTCTCCGTTAGCTCTAGTTTCCAGCATCTGCAGTCTCTTGTGCCTCCAGTACTGCACACACTTTTCTCATAGTAATCTTGTTTAATATGGGCAGTTCATTGCATCCTCACTTATATGTCGTACAATTTTGATTAGCGTTTTACAACCTTATCGACCTTCAGTGTCCTGTTAACCTGGACCTCGGCATCCTGTGCTCATTGGAGTGATGGGCCTTCTGCTATTAACAGTTTTATTGCATTGGCAAGTCTTTACAACTCCTTGCTAATCTCATAAATCTCATAGCCCACAAGCCTATCAAGCCTACCATCATTCAAAAATGAACAAGACTGTCAAAGGAAATGGAAGGCTTGCATTTACGTGGTGCCTCCTGCGACCCTTTCACCCCATGCGTTTTGGAGCTGACAAAATACATTTAATATGCAGCCACTGTTGCACTGTAGGAAACAATGCAACTCATGTGTGCAGAGCAAGCTCCCTCATCCCAAATGGTTAGGCCCACAAATCTTGTGGTTTAATAACCAGAGGTGAGTGATGCATATTGGCCAGTGTACTAATGACACCTCCCCTGCTCCTTTTTGAATTCATGTGATGGGAATTTCTGTATTTTGGTGAGAAGAGAGACAGGAATTGTGACTTTACTTTCCATCTGAAGGATGTGGTTACTGACCATGCAGAACACCCACAGCGCAGTAATGCAATACAAGGCCTGACTGAACTTTCACATTCAGTCCCAGAATATAGAACATTGAACGGTACTGCACAGGAACTAATCCTTCGGCTCACGATGTCTACTGAATATGACACCAACCTAAATTAATCCCCTGTGCCTGCATGTGATCCAGATTCATCCATTCCTTGCATATCCATATGCCTATCCAAAAGCCTGTTTTAAATGCCACAATTGTATCTGCATCGAGGAACACACTGATAACATGTTCTTCGTACCAACCACTCTGTTAAAATAAATCTTGCCCAGCACATCTCCTTTAAATATTCCCCCTCTGATCTTAAAGCAGTCCTCTAATCTTTCACATTTCCACAATGGTATAAAGTTTCTGAACATCTACCCTATCTCACCCTCTTGTAATTATATATAGTTCTATCAGGCACCCCCTCAATCTCCAATGCTTCAGAGATAACAATCCAAAATATCTCCTTGAAAATGTTGATCTCAATTCTATTCTCACGTCAATTCCCTTCAGATTCTACCAGCAATGTACACTAGGAGCAATTTACACTGGCCAATTAATCTGCCAATAAGCACATGTTTGGCATGAGGAGGGATACTGGAGTGCCCTGGAGACACGCATGGTAACAGAAAGAATATACAAACTCCAGATAGACAGGGCTCGAGGTCAGAATGGCCAGGTTAGTTCCAACTATAGGTCATTCAAGGCTTGTCTCTGAGCATGTGTAGCTTTCACACGTAAGAAGCCCTCAACTATGTGAAATGACAACATCAGCTTTGATGATTGTGAGCATCAGCTCTTGTAGTGGGATGTCTTCTTGTTGGTATTCATACAGCTCAGCAACCAGGAAGAGCTCAGAGAAAGAAGTGGTTTTTAAAACAAGATAAGGTCATGATCACAGTAGTTGTAAGAGAATTGTAAGATGAACATGTTTCTGTTCCCTGCCTCTTGTAAGTCAGAAAGGATTTTGAACTAGGATGTCTGTGAGATGTGAGGCAGGGAATTAGAGTGAGGACAGGTAGTTCTGCTCCATCGTGTGTTTCCACACCGCAAATTGGATACAACACGGATGCGGAATTAGGGAACTATCTGTGGTAACCTGGACAAACTGGTTATAACACGATTTCAAGTGGGAACTAGAGAACTATTTCGAAACTTTAAGTTTGGAAATTGACAAGCAAAAAAAGCCATTTTGCAAAGAAAACCAGTTTACAAAGATTAAAAAATGCTTCTGAATGAACTTCCCACAGTAATTATGGTTATGGGATAACAGAGGTTATGGGGAGAAGGCAGGAGAATGTGGTTAGAAGGGAGAGATAGATCAGCCATGATTGAATGGCAGAGTGGATGATGGGCCGAATGGCCTAATTCTGCTCCTATCACTTGACCTTTTTGTCTCTTATGAACAGAGTCCTTCAGTTTCACCATCGGCAGTCATTGAAATTGACAAGCATCACTTTTACTGACTCTTGTGTAATGATACTCTTAAAAATGTAACATGCAGCCTTTGCTAATTTTTAGCTTGCAGTGACAGAAATAAACTTAAAGCTGTTGTTAAAATAATCCTTTCATGTTTCAAAAACCTGCAAGGAAAATAATACCTTGGTTATTGTGAGTCGATAATTCGCTAACCCACAACTCTCTTTTTCCCGTTGACACATTTGTTTCTCGGTATCACGAGTCTTTTTAGGAATGCAGCTATTGAAGTACATCAGATGTACCTGCATGTTACCACTTGCTGTCTATCCACTGTGGTGCCTGCTTCAAAGGTCACCACTTTCTTCTCTGGACTACTGAGCTAGCAGAAATACTTCTGACTGTCATTTGTTGTTGAAGAGGCAATTTCCTCACCCACACGAGGTAGATCTTTGCAACTCTCTGCCCGAGAGGCCTGTGGTGAGGCAGTACTTGAGATTATTCAGGATAGAGATTGAGAGAATTTTACATTTTGCTTGAATCAAGGGATATGAGATTGCCGCTGCTGTATACTCTTAAGGTTTATACTGTAAACGATACTCTTTATACTGGCACGTAGGACTGAATGGCCCATTCTTGCACCTCATTTTGTAATGTTCATTCAGTAGCAATTGCCGTCAGCCAGAGCCTGACTCACCAAGCATCACCATGTGAACACGCTAATCAGTGTTTTTATCGTTGGTCAGATGCTGCAGTCAATATAATGAGGTGTCAGCACTAATTTAATCTGGGTTCTGTGTGGCAATTCCAAAGCAAGGTGTTTAGCATTGTACAGTTCCTCCAGCCAATGTATTCTTGTGGTGTCTGCCAGATTTCTGTCCCTGGGTGTCCAAATTAAAAAAGGAAACAGTGTGCGGGGAAGGGGATTTACAAAGAGGTGTGAATACCACCAATAGTCATACGCTTGCAGCAGAGAAATGGGCCTTCATCCCAACTCGCACCTGCTGAGCAAGTTTTATAATTGAGCTTTGCCATTTGCCTGGGTTTGGCCCATATCACCACCACTGCTTCATCTGGCAGCTTGTTCCATATCCCCTGCACTCTCTATGTGAAAAAATTCCCCATCGGGTCTCCTTTTAATTATTTTTCCTTTACTTTAAACATATGCTATCTAGTTCCAGACTCCTCTGCTGTGGAAAATAGACTGTGACTATTCACCTTATCTGTACCTCTCATGATTTTGTAAGCCTCTATAAGGTCATCCTTCAGTCTCCTGCACTCCAGGGTAAAATCTCCCAGTTATCTAAATCTATCTATATCCATCTATCTGTACATGACTACAATTCCGATCTAGTTATCTTCCGGTTTGGCGGTCTTTCTATTTGTGCAAAAACGGTTCGCGATAGCGCTACAATACCGCTCTCCTGTGCTGCGAGTGCGTCAAGTTTCGTTCCGATAGATTGAATTTCATAAAAGGTAGCGAGGTTTAAAAATCTTAAAAAATGCGTGTGCGCAGATCGATCTCTTCTCATGCCAGTCAGTGCCGTGCAGATTCAAGTCAAGTCAAGTCAATTTTATTTCGATAGCACATTTAAAAACAACTCTCATTGACCAAAGTGCTTTACATCAGTGGTAGATAGATCAAGTACATAGATCTAACAATACATACAAAAATACATACATACAGCGCTGCCTCAGAGGACCTCAATAAACACTTGCGAGTAGAAATAGGTTTTAAGTCTCGACTTAAAGGAGTCGATGGAGGGGGCAGTTCTGATGAGAAGAGGGATGCTGTTCCACAGTCTAGATGCTGCATCCGCAAAAGCGTGGTCGCCCCTGAACTTACTCCTGGACCGCGGGATAGTCAGTAGCCCCAGGTCGGCCGACCTGAGTGGTGGGTTACCAGATTTTGGATGTAGGTGGGGGCAAGCCCGTTAAGGGCTTTGTATACATGTAGGAGGAGTTTGAAATTGATTCTGTACCACACTGGGAGCCAGTGGAGAGAGGCCAGAATCGGGGTGATGTGGTCCCTTTTACGGGTGCCCGTCAGAAGTCTCGCTGTGGCGTTTTGGACCAATTGCAGGCGGGACAGGGATGATTGGCTGATGCCAGTGTATAATCTATACACTGTCACTCCCCGGGACGGTCCGCCCCTTGCTGCACATTCGCGTCTTTACTGGAGCTGAGGATGGCCGGCGGAGGTTTACAACCGGACTTTCGGTGTGGCCCGAAGCTGCCCCGCCCCAGCCCCGAGCAGCCCTGCCCCGAGCAGCTTCGGAGACCCTGCCCAGCCCAGCGTGGGGGTCTCAGCCCATAGCCGGAGACCCAGCCCAGCCCGGAGTCGGAGATGTCACCAAATAGAAAGCGGAGACGCTGATCCCAATGGAGGAGAACGACCAGCGACCAGCGCCCGCTGTGAGTCCCCATCGCACCGCCAATTCCAGCCATTATTTCACTTGTCCCCCTCGCTGGCTCATCCCCTCCTCCCCCGTGATGCCCCCCTCTCCCCCATGGCTCTTCCACCGTCTTTTCTCCAAGCTCAATCGCCCCCAGCCCACACACCCCTCCCCCCCACAAACCCCCTTGCCCCGCACAGCCCCCCGCCCCCACACACCCAGCCCCCCCCACACCCACAATCCGCCCCACACCTCCACAACCCCCCCTCCCCCGCTCACACACCCTTCCCCCCCCACAACTCCTCCGCCCACACATACAGCCAGCCGCCCCCACACATCCCTCCCCCCCCACACACCCCTCCCCCCTCTCACACACCCCTCCTCCCCACAATCCCTCCTCCTGCACACCCCTTCCCCACACACACACCCTCCCCCACACACACCACCGCCTCCCACGTCCTTCCTCCCCCCCCCTCCCACACCCTTCCTGCCCACATACACACCTCCCCTCCACCTTACACCCCCCCGGCCACACACCCCCTCCGCCACAACCTTCGCTCCCACCACACCCCCCTCTCCCCCCCCCTCCTACACCTCCCTGTTGACACAAACTCCTCTTCCCCTCCAACCCCACACCCCCCCCGCCACACACCCCACTTCCCTCCCCCTCCCTCCTCCCCTCCCACACATGAACAGGAGGGGGAGGGAGGGAGTGCTCTGGGATGAGGGGAAATTAGCCACACCTGCGCAGTTAGGGGATATGGGTGAGTGGTGGAATATTGCGATGGGGGTAAGGGTTGTGTTGGGGGAACGGGTAGTGGTGGAATATTGCATTGAGGAATGGGTTGTGTTTGGGGGGACCAGGCCTCTCAGGTCCCACGGGTTCTAGTTCTCCTTACAATTCAAGCATTTGAACACTGATAACATCCTGGTGAGTCTTCTCTGCACCGTTTCCGGCTTTCAAGTCTTATGACCTTATATAGGTTACGTCAGAAAAGTGAGATGGGGAGTTTTTAGACTGAGAATTAGATTTAAGGATGGAAACATTTCCATTAGCTGCAGCATATTGTTGGAGAATGCTGGTTACTGGAACTGATGCTCCTAAAGGTCAGCAATGATATTGCCACTCTGTGTTTGTAGACAGAAGCAGACACAAGCTTGGAATGAACATCCCACTTATTGCATGTGAATGCTATGTACTACTCTTGATCCTGAGTTGTTGGTAGGAATTGGTATTGAGTCTTCTTCTTGCTTCTTGCGTATGGCATGCACAGCTTGAAGACACAAAAACACTACATCTATTCGTTTGTGCACGTCTGGTCAATTGCATTAGTCGAAACAGGGTGGACCACGTGAAGGTTGCAATCTCCCACCTCGGTATTGAGCGGGATCTAATGATACATTGACTGATCTTGATCATCCAGCACCATGACCAGAATGCTTGGGTCCCATTCTCTGCTAGATTCTGACGTTCTTTGCTATATCCAGATCTGATCCCACCCAGTGTCAGCATAGGCTATATGCCATAAAACTTTGAGTGCGTAGGCAGCAGAATGCCAGTGCGTCACTTGCAATTCACAATCACAATAATACTTTATTAGCCAAGTATGTTTTGCAACATACGAGGAATTTCATTTCCCAAGTCAGTCATACAAATAAATAGCAACAGAACACACAAAACACATTTTAACATAAACATCCATCACAGTGACTCCTCCACATTCCTCACTGTGATGGAAGGCGAAAAAAAGTTCAATCTCTTCCCTTTGCTCTCCTGCGGTTGGGGGCCTCGAGCCCTCCATTGAGGGGATGATCTTGACTCCCAGAGCCAGCGGTGGGGAACACCTGCATCAGAGGGATGTCAGCTCCCCCACGCCGGACGATCGAACCCTGCGTCGGGGCTTGTCGAACCTTCCGCGACGTTGGAGCTCCCGACAACCACGACCTCTCCTGAGACTGCGAGCTCTGGATGTAAAGTTGCAGGCCGCGGTTGGAGTGATCCCAGGCAAGGGATCAACTCCGATGTAAGTCCACGCCCCGCGATGGGGCCCAAGGTCCAAGGTCAGCCCGAGGAGGCCTCCAGCTCCATCGAGCGGCCGGAGAATGTGATCCGAAAATGAATCGTATCTCCGGCAAGGTAAGAAACTGAAAAAAAGTTTCCCAGACCCCTCCCCCAACATAAAATGAACCCGAGAACATTTACACAGACTTTAAATACACACTAAAAATAAAAAATAAACAAAAAAATGACCAGACTGTTGGCGGGGCTCCCAATCGTGCGGTGCCCCTGGTAGTTTCATCCCATTCCTCCTGCCTGGATCGAGACTATCGAATTTATATTCAAAATTGGGACAGGATGAGAAAGTTAGCAAGATTTTTCTTTAATGTAATAAAATGGGAGAAGGCGAGAGATGGGGGCCAGGTTTGAATAGGATAGCAGAGGCATGATAGGCTGAAAGGTCACTTGCTGCATCAGGATGTCTTTGAGCTGTTGATTGTAAATCTTTCATGTGTCCCTGCCAAAAACTTTGATGGAGTCAGCAGCTCCATTGCAGCACAGTGACATGAAAACTGCAACATATACTTTGCCATTAAGTACAGCTGCTCCTCGCCCTACGATGGGGTTATGTTCCAATAAACCCATCGTAAATCGAAATTATCGTAAGTCGAAAACACATTTAATACAATTTGATCACGTGACCATTAGTGAGCTGCCGTTGCCGAGCGTTTGCATCATCGTAAAGTCGAAATATCGTAAGTCGAAGCTT
This sequence comes from Okamejei kenojei, assembly GCA_035221665.1. NCBI lineage: Eukaryota > Metazoa > Chordata > Chondrichthyes > Rajiformes > Rajidae > Okamejei > Okamejei kenojei. The sequence goes on along the minus strand of CM069141.1, from coordinate 64,572,923 downwards.
CATAAATCCTGAAGCATCTGTATACCTTATTTTGGATGCAGCACAACTTTGTGCCAGCATTATAAACTTCATGAGTATTAATAGGAAAGGCTTGGTGCTGTTTTTTTTTCCCAAAATCATTTGCCGTTTTTCTAGTTCCATTATTCAGCAGCGACTCCTGTCCAGTTTTACAAAGAGTCACTCACTAGGATGGAAAGCGATTCTTCCACCTCGAGTCAGTGTGGGCCACAGTGAGCCAGTGTGAGCGTAGGGAGTATTAACTGTGATTGCAGACTGCAGATCTCAAAGTCAGATTCCAAATTACGAGAGGATTTTGCAGCTGAGACTGATCACAGAATGTACACCCTGCTTTATATCTTAGCAGACAACTGTCATGCTCTAAGTGTATTCATGCTTCAATTTTCTTTTCCCCAGCTAAATTGCGCACAAATAGTGTTAGAATATATTGACGCATCAAAACACAAGTGATTGAAAAACCGTAAGCACATCAGAACCGAGTCAGTCAGATGCTTCTGCTTTTCTTATTTTTTCAGATTAATTGCATTGTGAAACAAACATTCAACTGAACCACCACCATCTTACCGAATTATTATTCCGACTAGAAATTGTCCCAATGGTGAGATGGATTTATCCAGTGGGTTACTGAAGCTAGCGACCAAGAAGTTGGTAAATCCTGTTACTGGTTTTCCGAACTCAGGCAAAGAAAGGATGGGACTGATTCTGGGATATTTAGTTTAGTTTAGTTTAGAGATACAGCGCGGAAACAGGCCCTTCGGCCCACTGTGTCCGCACCAACCAGTGATCTCCGCACATTAACGCTACCCTACACACACTAGGGACAATTTACACTTATACCAAGCCAATTAACCTAAACATCTTTGGAGTGTGGGAGGAAACCGAAGATCTCAGAGAAAACCCACTCGGGTCATGGGGAGAACATAGCAACTCCGTACAGATAAGCACCTGTAGTCTGAATCAAATCCAGGTCCCTGGTGCTGTATGGCTGCAACTATACCGCTGAACCGCCATGCTGCCCAATAAAATAATAGGTGAGCAACTCATTCAAGCCAGGAATCAACCAGCAACCGAAGGATGACTCTGTTTCCACTACAGTCCTCTGCACTACCAACAGAGCTATCAAAGGAAATATACCAAGCAATTTTCTGGATATGATGTAATTACTCAATAGCCTAAATGCGTGTAAAAGAATCAACTACACAGAAGGAGTTGGAAAGATTAACTCTGGCAGTCCTGCTCTTGGAGAATGACCTTGTCTTATTGAACACCTTGTTTTGTCAGAGGCACAGGCACAGGACATGATGGCAACATGCCCAGTCGAATCACTGGCAAGTATCAGATGACACTATTGTCTGATCAAGGGATTGCAAAGATGTCCTCATGATGTGTGTTATTACAGGCACTGATGTTTGCTGGACTGACCATCCCACTTAGTTATCTCCATTCACCTGCTCACAAAACATTAGCATCAATGGAAACATTGTCTCAAACAGATGAATATTGAAGTTCTCAATTACCCCACGATGCCAGGTCTTCAAGGGCAACCTGTCAAACTCGCAGCATACAAGAGAACTCTGAAAGGTGACAGTTCTTCTGGGACAACCTGCCAATGCGATGTCCTTGAGAGCTTTAACCTTTATCTTTTTGGGACAATATTACAGTTGATGCTAATGTTTAGAGACCGGGTCATTGGCAATAACTGAGCCAATTAAGTAGTGGTCAGTCCAACCCATGGGAGCTTGAGCTGGTCTGAAGTCTGCCACAAATGACAGCTGCAACACAATTCTTGGTTTATTCATAAATTCATAAGTGATAGGAGCAGAATTAGGCCATTTGGCCCATCAAGCCAACTCTACCATTCAATCATGGCTGATCTATCTTTCCCTCTTAACGCCATTCTCCTGCCTTTTCCCCATAAACCCTAATGCTCATACTAATCAAGAATCTATCTCTCTCTGCCTTAAAAATATCCATTGACTTGGCCTCCACAACCTTCTTTAACTACAGTGGCTTGCAAAAGTTTTCATACCCCTTGAACTTTTCCACATTTTGTCACGTTACAACCACAAACGTAAATGTATTTTATTGGGATTTTATGTGATAGACCAACATAAAGTGGGGCATAATTGTGAAGTGGAAGGGAAATTATACATGTTTTCCAAAATTTATTACAAATAAAAAATTGAAAAGTGTGGCATGCAAAAGTATTCTGCCCACCCCCCCTCCCCCCCGCCGAGTCAATATTTTGTAGAACCACCTTTCGCTGTGATTACAGCTGCAAGTCTTTTGGGGTATGTCTCTACCATCATTGTACATCTAGAGACTGACATTTGTGCCCATTCTTCTTTGCAAAATAGCTCAAGCTCAGTCAGATTGGATGGAGAGCGTCTGTGAATAGCAATTTTCAAGGCTTGCCTAGAGATTCTCAATTGGATTTAGGTTCTTGGTTCTTGGTTACTTGGTCCTCCAAAATATTCCAACTGGAATTTAAACTGGAGGTGGTGAAGGGAGGGGTTAAGCCAGAAAGGGTTATTGGGAAGAAAGTGCCACTTTAAGTTTAGTTGCATCTGGCTGGGCAACCGTGGTTTGGTGGAGATTATTCCATGCTTTAATACTGCGTGGGAAGAACGAATTGCTGTACACATCTGTCTCTGTGGCTGGGACCACAAATCGGATCAAATGCCCTCGTCTGCTCCTAATTGGTTTGGGGTTGGTGTAGGTCTTGTGATCTATATCTAGCTGACCATTTAACACTTTGTAAAAACAGGTCAAGCGGTGAGCTTCACGTCTGTCTTGGAGAGGGTTCCACCCCAGAGAATTCAGAGGTTTGGTGACACTCGCTTCTCTCTCGTAGGTGTTAGTAACAAATCGAGCGGCCTGTCTTTGAACACGCTCGATGGATGAAATGTTTTTATCTGTGTATGGGTCCCAAGCTGCAACTGCGTAGTCCAGATGAGATCTAACGAGGGGGAAATACAGCTTCTCCTTGACAGAAGCTGAACAATGATGGAAGTTGCGCCTCAGGAAGTTTAGGACACCTGTTGCTTTCGCTGTTGCATGATGACTTTGGTCTGTACTTTGACTGGACCATTCTAACACATGAATATGCTTTGATCTAAACCATTCCATTGTAGCTCTGGCTGTATGTTTAGGGTCGTTGTCCTGCTGGAAGGTGAACCTCCGCCCCAGTCTCAAGTCTTTTGCAGACTCTAATAGGTTTTATTCCAAGATTGCCCTGTATTTGGCTCCATCCATCTTCCCATCAACTCTGACCAGCTTCCCTGTCCCTGCTGAAGAAAAGCATCCCCACAGCATGATGCTGCCACCACCATGTTTCGCAGTGGGGATGGTGTGTTCAGGGTGATGTGCAGTGTTAGTTTTCTGCCACACATAGCGTTTTGCATTTAGGCTAAAACCTTCAATTTTGGTCTCATCAGACCAGAGCACCTTCCTCAACATGTTTGCTGTGTGCCTCACATGGCTTGTGACAAACTGCAAATGGGACTTCTTATGGCTTTGTTTCAACAATGGCTTTCTTCTTGCCACTCTTCCATAAAGGCCCGATTTGTGGAGTGCACGACTAATAGTTGTCCTATGGACTGATTCTCCCACCTGAGCTGTGGATCTCTGCAGCTCCTCCAGAGTTACCATGGGCCTCTTGGCTGCTTCTCTGATCAATGCTCTCCTTGCCCAGCCTGTCAGTTTAGGTGGACGGCCATGTCTTGGTAGGTTTGCAGTTGTGCCATACTCTTTCCATTTTCGGACAATGGATTGAACAGTGCTCCGTGAGATGTTCAAAGCTTGGGATTTTTTTTTATAACCTAACCCTGCTTTAAACTTCTCCACAACTTTATCCCTGACCTGTCTGGTGTGTTCCTTGGGCTTTGTGATGCTGTTTGTTCACTAATGTTCTCTAACAAACCTCTGAGGCCTTCACCAAACAGCTGTATTTATACTGAGATTAGATTACACATAAGTGGACTCTATTTACTAATTAGGTGACTTCTGAAGGCATTTGGTTGCACTGAATTTTATTTAAGGATATCAGAGTAAAGGGCGCTGAATACTTTTGCACGCCACACTTTTCAGTTTTTTATTTGTAAAAAAATTTGAAAACCATGTATCATTTTCCTTCCACTTCACAATTATGTGCCACTTTGTGTTGGTCTATCACATAAAATCCCAATAAAATACATTTACGTTTGTGGTCGTAACGTGACAAAATGTGGAAAAGTTCAAGGGGTATGAAACCTTTTGCAAGCCACTGAACCAAGAAGAACGGGAACTAGATTGACAAATAGACCAGCAGATTGTGGATCAAATTAACTGTAGTCTAAATGGCTACACTGTGTTTGTGGATCCATATATCTGTGACAACAGATGATTTCCTCAAGGGAAAATGAAAATGCCATATGGGTGTCTGAACTTTGAGGTCCATCAGAAAACCCCGGAGCATAAGTATATTTGGTATCTCGAGAGTGGCAGCCATGACAATCATGGGTTCTTCAACGGTAAAAAAAAAACGTTCTACCCTATCCCCATGTGAATGAACTTACCAGGAACAAATTATGAGCAATTTCGGGCACCATAACTGAGGAAGGATGTGCTGGCTCTGGAGAGGGTCCAGATGAGGTTTACAAAAATGATCCCAGGAATGAGTAGGTTAACTTATGATGAGCGTTTGTTGGCACTGGGCCTGTACTCGCTGGAGTTTAGAAGAAAGAGGGGGGACCTCATTGAAACATACAGAATAGTGAAAGGTTTGGATAGAGTGGATGTGGAGAGGATGTTTCCATTAGTGGGAGAGTCTAGGACTGGAGGTCATAGCCTGAGAATTAAAGGACGTTATTTTAGGAAGGAGATGAGAAGGAATGACTTTAGTCAGAGGGTGGTGAATCTGTGGAATTATTTTCCACAGAAGACCGTAGAGGCCATCAGTGGATATTTTTAAGGCAGAGATAGGTCGGTTCTTGAATAGTACAGGTGGCAGAGGTTATGTGGAGAAGGCAGGAGAATGGGGTTATGAGGGAGAGATAGATCAGCCATGATTGAATGGCAGAGTGGACTTGAAGGCCTAATTCTACCTCTAGTCCTTATGGCCTTATGAGGAGCAGAGAGTGGTATGCTGGAAGAAAGACCTTGATGGTCCCTCAAAAGTAACTCTGTCCTTGACATAAGGGTTCTTGATTCTATGCCACCCAAACCATTCAGGCCGCTTTGCCTCTTGGCCTACAAGGAATCCTCCTGTCTGAATATCGTTCTTGAATGTGGAATTGCTATGACCTTCAATTGCAAAATGTGAAATAAAATGAAGGACTAAATGATTGTGCATCAAGCTGTGAGTATATTATGAAGCATGACTATGGGAGAACCAGACAAAGGTCACAGTACCATAGGGATTGGCCGATCGATTATATGCCTCATTGGGTCTGACATTCATCATGGATGACCCAGCCTGTAATTAGTTCAAGATTCACTGGTTCGGACAGCTTGGGAGAGCAGTGACTTGTTTGTATATATGCAGAAATGCTTCTTGTTGGAGTGTGTGAACTGTTCACAAGCAGCAACAGAAGAGAATGGTCATTTCAAACATGAGGAACAAAAGGATACTCAATATCACATTCCGTTTAGAGACTGATGCCCATGTGCTCAAGCTTCTCCGTTGGTGTTTCTAAACATATCATGAAAGAGACTCTACAGGACCTTATTTTCTTTTTACCCAAAAGGTCTACACTTTACATCTGCATTCTGCTATCTGCGACAATAGCAACTCAGTCACAAATTATCATTCCAATCAGGTTGATCCTATCCTGGGCAATATCTGACATGAGAAAGCAAACTTTGAACCAGATGCCACAAAATCACTGTTGCATTTCCATCGGATCCCAGGTGTAAAAGTACCAATGCAATTCTCTAATTTTACTTCGGAGTCACGTGAGTGACTACGTGAAGAAGCCCCGCCAGGCGCATGTGCGTCATTACGTCCTCAAGGGGATGAGGTCCCAGTACTTCCCCAGGCTGCTGAGCAGCAGGGCCCTTATGAAGGGGACTATATGCAATGCCGCCAAGGGGAGTTCCTTCCAGCACCTGGTATAGGACTGGGGGATGCCTCCCTGGATTATCAATTGGGAGATGCGGGGCAGGATGCAGCTGACCCTGAGTCTGGTGTCCCTGCTTATGTGCAAACACCAGAGCACAAGAGCCACGCTCCGGGTGTACCGGACATAGCGATGATCCTTGCTATTCCAGACGGAACTGGTGAGGCAATGGAGGTGTACCTTACAAATAACATTAATTATTTAGTTTCTCACCAGCTACAGCTATCGGTCATCCAAGAGACCAGTAATAAATACAAAACACCTGTCAACTGTGCGTCGTTAAAAGTGCCTCCGGTGAACCCAGCAATATGAGCACCTATGACTCCTTCTATGAGGGGTCAGGAGGTACGTTACCAACATGTCCTCCAACTGGTGGCGGCTACGATCACTGCATTTGGTACCATGGTCTGAGGGACTGTGTTAACTCAATTACAAAAAGACATGTTGGCTATGATGTGCAACGCTTTCTTTGAGGTTAATTGTATTCGAAAAATCGCCATCGGGCCGACCCTGAATCACAAGTTTGCTGCGCTCTGTAAGGCAACCAGTGTCCACACGCCTGACCTCCTCTTTGGTAATGATCTCGTGAAACAAATTCGGGATATTGACGAGGAGGCAAAAACCATAGGGTCCGGTTGATGGGCCCTGCAGGAGGAGACCAGGGTGGCAACGAGGATATCCACCACGGCAGTTTGCCTACATCCCCAATACGGCCAGACAACAGCCTTACAAGCCACCTGGAGAGGTACAGGGGCTTTGTGTTCAGGTTAAGAATTCTGGTGTGCAACCTCCTATTGGAGGTAGATTACATTTGTTTTATACTGAATGGTGCTGTATAAACGTCTGATATGTTTATACTAAATACTGTGTCTGGTTCTACCATTGAGTTTATCTCAGGGATAGATCCACCTCACCAGCACCAGCCTAGTAAAATGTTGGTGTTTTCTGCTCCAGAGACTGAGCAGGTAAATGTGGAGATTGAGAATTTATCCCGAAAAGGTGTGATTGAAAAAGCCATTCATCATCCTCAACAATTTGTGTCTAATATTTTTCCCAGCCCTACAAAAGATGGTGGTTGTAGAGTAATTCTGCACCTCACTCAATTAAATGCTTCAGTTCTCCATAGGCATTTTAAAATGGACACATTTGTTACTGCAAAGCAGCTGATGTCACAGGGTTGTTATATGGCCACCATTGATTTACAAGATGCCTGTTATTCGGTGCCTATTCATGCTCATTATCGCGGGTACTTGAAATTTAATTGGATGGGACCGCTGTGGCAATACAAAGCATTGCCTAATGGATTAAGTTCAGCACCTAGGCTATTTACTAAATTCATCAAACCTGTGCTGGGGCTATTGAGGGCCCACAATCGCATTGTCATGGCCTATTTAGATGATATCTTAATTGTCAGCAACACTACAGAGTCAGCTGAGGAATCGGTTGCAGCAACCAAAAATGTGTTTGTATCATTGGGGGTTTTGGTCCATCCAACTAAGTCCAGGTTACAGCCAACCCAACAAATTCAGTATTTGGGTTTTCTTATTGATTCAGTTCCTATGACAGTCACATTACCAACAGCCAAGGTAGTAGATATTGTTAATGTCTCTATTTGCCTTACACAAAACCTTTATCCCTCCATCCGAGACGTTGCCAAGGTCATTGGGAAATTGGTAGCAGCCTTTCCTGCAGTACAGTTCGGACCTTTGCATTATCAACATTTGCAAAGAGCAAGAGAACAAGCATTGAACCGAAATGCAGGCCATTTTGATCGGGTTATGCAGTTACCAACCACGGCTCTAGCAGAATTGCAGTGATGGATTGTTAATGTTAGTCAAGCCTCCAGTCACATTATTGGGGGCATTTTATGGGTTAAAAGCATATTGCTCCACATTGACTGATTTACACGTTCAACTCCAGATTGATAACACCAGAGCTGTGGCATATATTAATCATATGGGAGGAGCTGGATCAGTGTTATGTGATAACTTGGCTAATGTTATCTGGCATTGGTGTATTTCAAGGAACATCTGGGTGTCAGCCACCTATCTACCAGGTATAGACAATGTGGTAGCAGATCTTAGGTCGAGAAAGTTTAATGACAATATAGACTGGATGTTGAATGCTAAAATATTTCAAACGATTGTTACTCGATTTCAATTGCCAGATATTGATCTCTTCGCATCCCGGCTGAATCACCAGTTGCCTAAATATGTCTCCTGGGAGCCAGATCCAGGTGCAGTAGCTGTGGATGCGTTCTCGTTACATTGGGGACACTCATTCTTTTATGCATTTCCTCCATTCTGCCTGATCGCGAAATGTCTCACCAAAATAGAGCGTGACTCCGCCACCGGCGTTTTGGAGGTCCCAGATTGGCCAACACAACCATGGTTCGCATTGGTACTGAGAATGATGGTTCAGCCATTTATGATGATTCCCAGCTGCAGTAATTTGTTGATGCATCCGGTTACAGGAGAAAGTCACCCATTACATGACTGTATTTATTTGTTGGTCTGCAGGTTCTGACCAGACCATTCCAAGGGCTTGGATTATCGAACAGGACCTTGCAGGTTATCACTGCAGGCTGGAGAAATAGCTCTAAAAACCAATACATGGTGCACATAAAGAAATGGGAGATGTTCTGTGTACAATCTTATGATACTGCTAGCAACATGTGATGTGTTGGAGTTCCTTGCTAATTTGCATTTTGATGAGCACCTCAGTTACAGTGCTATTAACACTGCTCCCAGTGCTTTGTCCTCTTATTTAGGGCAGTTTTCAGAACAACAACCTATCGGGTCTCATCCGTTAGTATCCCGGTTTATGAGAGGAATTTTTAACAAAAACCCTCCTCAGCCCAGATACACAGCAATGTGGGATATCAGTATAGTTCTCACACTGCTGCGGCAATGGGCTCCAATTACGTCATTATCTTTGCAAAAATTAACTATTAAAGTGGTTATGCTAATGGCGTTGGTTTCGGCACAACGTGTACAAACATTACAATTGTTACGAATAGATTGTATGCATTTGTCTCTAGATGACATTACATTTTATATCTGTGATTTATTCAAACAAAGCAGACCAGGAATGTCAGGAACCAAGGTGATGTTTAAAGCATATCCTGTTGACCAAATGTTATGTGTAGTTAAACATTTAACCCAATATATTGCGTTAACAAGGAGTCGCAGAGGTTCTGAGACGGGACTGCTCCTTAGTCACAAAAAGCCATATAAACAAGTGTCAGTACAAACTATTTCTAGATGGTTGAAACAGGTTCTCAATTATGCTGGAGTCGACACGGATGTGTTTAAATCTCACTCCACCAGGGCGGCGTCTACATCCACGGCGAAGGCTCAGGACGTGCCGCTAGATCAAATCCTTGCGGCCGCAGGATGGTCTAGAGAGTCAACTTTTTCTAGTTTTTATGACAAACCTGTTCAGATAGTGCCACGGTTTGGGCCTGCTGTTTTGGGTTCCATTTAATTCTGTTGCTTTGTTTATATCAATTATTGTTTGTAATTTCCCCCTGGGACAGAGGGGTTATTACTGTTTTTTGTTATCATTCTTAAAATAGTTATTGAATAATTCATGCAATGTTCAATATATTATTTATTTACTACTGTGTCAACCGAAGCAGATTGTCGTATGGAGTGCATCTACGGCATGGAAACACAGAGCTTTGAAATCTTCACGTAGTCACTCACGTGACTTCGAAGTAAAATAGTAAGATTAAATGAGAACTTACCAGTTCGAAGTTTGATCCTTATTTTATGAGGAGTGACGTTGAGGGATTACGTGCCCTCCGCTCCCACCCTCATAATCTAAGAGATCATCTGGTAGTTCTAGTCTTCTTAAATCCTTACTATGTTACTTTGGCTATTTGTTTCTGTGTTTTCACGCCGCTGCTTTGAAGTATGACGCGCATGCGCCTGGCGGGGCTTCTTCACGTAATCAAACTTCGAACTGGTAAGTTCTCATTTAATCTTACTATTTCTGTGCCAGCTCAATTAGCTGGGACTGTGAACTGAACATAACTTCTTTGGGCTGGCTTGTTGAAGAGAACACCAATGATTGTTCCATGAGGAGATAATTGTCGCAATAATGAATGTGCCTTGATTGTGTATTCACAAGAAAAGAAAAAGGATGTTCATTGTTGAACTGCAGTGCCCAAACTGAGAAAATAGTAGACAAAACAGCGAGAGATGATGTTGTAGAACTCTTGTCAGAGAGAGGAGGAGAACTTCTTCAAAGTAGTATGTCTTTCTAAGTGCCAACATTTCTGAGGATATTTGGTTTCACCTTAGAGGAGAGGTGATGTGACTCACATGCCTCTCTTCTTTATCCTTGTGGGTGATGAATATCTCAGGTTTAGGAGGTTGTTATCAAGAAAACCTTGTCATGTTGTACCATTGCCTTGTACCTGTCTCCATGCCCTTTAACATCTATGTTCCAAGTAATACTTTGTGCACTCGAAGTGCTTCTCCGTAGATGGTCTGCAGCTGTTTCTACTACATGCTATCTACATGAACATTATAACATATAACATATAACAATTACAGCACGGAAACAGGCCCTCTCGGCCCTTCCAGTCCGTGCCGAACATTTACCTGCACTCAGACCATAACCCTCCATTCCCTTCCCATCCATATACCTATCCACTTTACTTTTAAATGTTAAAATCGATCCTGCCTCCACCACTTCTGCTGGAAGCTCATTCCACACAGCCACCACTCTCTGAGTAAAGAAGTTCCCCCTCATGTTACCCCTAAACCTCTGTCCCTTAATTCTCATGTCATGCCCTCTTGTTTGAATCTTCCCTACCCTCAATGGGAAAAGCTTATCCACGTCAACTCTGTCTATCCCTTTCATCATTTTAAAGACCTCAATCGAGTCCCCCTTAACCTCCTGCGCTGCAAAGAATAAAGACCTAACTTGTTCAACCTTTCTCTGTAACTTAGTTGCTGGAACCCAGGCAACATTCTAGTAAATCTCCTCTGTACTCTCTCTATTTTGTTGACATCCTTCCTATAATTAGGTGACCAAAATTGTACACCATTCTCCAGAATTGGTCTAGAATTCATGAACCATTGTCTATGGCAAAGCCATCTCTTGTTTAACTTGATCTATTTTTGTAACTTTAGTTGATCAGATTATTTCTCAAATGTATTTGCCATTTTTCCATACTGAAATGGATGTCACAAATCACTAAAGGTCCTGTGGCTGCTTAACAAGGCCACAAACAATGCACCGGTGATCATTTAAGAGGAAAAGAACTGAAAGGAAACATTTTATACAGGAAGGAACTGCAGATGCTGGTTTACACCGAAGATAGACACAAAATGCTGGAGTAACTCAGCGGAACAGACAGCATCTCTGGGTAGAAGGAATGGGTGACGTTTCGGGTCGAGACCCTTCTTTAGACTAAAGAAGGGTCTCGACCCGCAACGTCACCCATTCCTTCTATCCAAGGAGAAATTTTAAACTGATTCAACCATTCTTTAGTTTTGGTATCAGTACATTATGAAAAGAGATAAAAAAACATTGAGGCAGAGTGGCTGGCGGTTTGCAGGATGCATGCCAGAGGTTGATACAGGAAATAATATAATTACTGCTTTGTTCACTCTGGGAGACTGAAGGATGATCTTACAGAATCTAGTAAGGAACTATTTGATAGGTAGATATATGAAGGATGTTGGAAAGATTAAGAAATACAAATGATAAATATCCAAGATAGCTGTTAATGGATCCTATATGGGATTCAGAGTATATTTTTTACTGGGAGATAGGTTAGTGTGTGAAAATGCTGCAAAGTGTTCTTCAAGAGAATAACCTAGATGCTTTAGGACAGCACGGTGGTACAGCAATGGAGTTGCTGCCTCATATCACCAGGGACTGGGTTCGATCCTGAGTATGGGTGCTGTCTGTATGGAGTTTGTACGTTCTCCCTGTGACCTGCGTGGGTTTTCTCCGAGATTTTTGGTTTCCTCCCACACTCCAAAGACGTACAGTTTTGTAGGTTAATTGGCTTGGTGATCAATGTAAAACTGTCCCTGGTGCGTGTAGGATAGTGTTAGTGTGCGGGGATTGTGGTCGGTGCTGACTCGGTGGGCCAAAGGGCCTGTTTCCGCGCTATATCTCTAAACTGAACTAAACTAGTTTTGAATAGAAAGCTTGCTAAAAGCATTGACAGAGAAAGGAATATACAGCTTGCTGATGGAGACAGTAGAAGGAAGGTGGTCACAGCATTTGTCGACATAAGCATTGGCGAAGAGTAGAGGGCATAATGATTTCTTATTGTGTGGTCAATTGGATGTCCCACACGTCTGCACTCAAATCACGGTGCAGTGTTGCTTCATGGAAATTGTGTCTCGCCTTTGAAATGCGTTCAACAGCAAGAGATTGCTGCACTTGTGCAACACTTTAAAATTGAACTCATCACTAAAAGTTAAGTCGTACTATTTTATGTCTACATAGACTTGAACAAGATGAGAAGTTTTTAATTACTGGCCATCAACCTCTCTAGGGCAGAAACTTAATTATTTCATACATGGAACTGCATTCTTTCGGGCATGAGTTGTTTATCAGCCAGTTTGTTGAGAGATGAGTGTATTGAAGCTCTCTCTGTCTTTCCAGGGACTCGTATCTTCCAAGCATCTTGGTGATTATAATACAGTTAACTTTTAATAAGCCCACAACCCCTGGCAGCATCACCAGAAGGACAACTTCAGAACACAAAATGTTGGTTCAAATTTCTCCCTCCCGTAATAGCTTGACAAACTCATGAATAATTTTACCCCAGAGAGCTTACACAGAGCATCACAAGGACATTGCCAAATTTGGAGAGTTATAGTTTAGAGGAGAGATTGGGTCGGCTGGGTTTGTTTACCTGGGAACAAAGAAGGTTGACAGGAGATTTAATTGAGATGTTTAACATTATCAGAGGCCTGAAAAAGGGCAAAGAGAAATAAGTTATTTTTCTTGACAGAAAAGTCAATATTTAAGGGACAAAGAGTTAATTTAAATGGCAAAAGGATTAATGGGGATTTGAAGAAAAAACCTTCTCAGCCTGAATTCTCTGCTTCAAAGGATGGTGGAGGCGAGAATATTTAAATACATACTCCGATGAGCACTGAATTGCTTAACCTACAAAGCCATGAAGATAGAATTAGCATGCATAGTTGTTCACTGCTGGCACTGAAATAATGTGAGGTGAGTGATCTCTCTCTTTCCTGCAAATTCTACAAGTTGGGAGAATAACATGTGGTCAGACGGTGGTACAGTGGTAGTGTTGCTGCCTTACAGCGCTTGCATCCTGAATACCTGAATACGGATGCAGTCTGTTCGGAGTTTGCACGCTCGCCCCGTGACCGCGTGGGTTTTCTCCGAGAATCTGCGGTTTCCTCCCACACTCCAAAGACGTACAGGTTTGTAGGTTAATTGACTTCATATGTGCAATTTGTCCCTCTCCACTGGGTGGCGCCACCAAAGTGGCTGCCTCGCCAACAGTCTGTCGGTCCCCTTTCTGTTTTTATTATTTTAAGTATGTTTTGGTGTTTTTTAATCTGTTTTATGGGGTGGGGGGGGGGGGGGGGGGGGGGGTTGGGAATTCTGGGTCCCTGCATCATTGGACTCTCATCAATTTGCATACAGGGCAAGTAGATCCACAGAAGATGCCATCTCTGTGGCTCTTCACACTGTCCTGACCCACCTGGAAATACAGGGCACCTACGTGAGGATGCTCTTCATTGACTATAGCTCTGCCTTCAATACGGTCATCCCCACAAGGTCACCACCAAACTCCACCAGCTAGGCCTCAGCTCACTGATATGCGATTGGATCCTGAACTTTCTGACGGAGCGACCGCAGGCAGTGAGACTGGGCCCGCACCTGTCCTCCACTATCACCCTGAGCACCGGCACACCACAGGGCTGTGTACTGAGCCCCATGCTCTACTCCCTCTTCACCCACGACTGTGTCCCTGCATTCGACAACAACACCATTGTCAAGTTTGCAGACGACACAATGGTGATCGGGCTGATCACCAACGGAGATGAAACAAACTATAGAGCGGAGGTGCAGAACCTGGCGGACTGGTGCTCACGGAACAACTTGTCACTAAACACCTCCAAGACCAAGGAGCTGATTATCGACTTCAGGAGGTCGCAGAATTGGGAATACGCCCCAATCTCCATCTACGGAGACAGTGTGGAGAGGGTGTCCAGCTTCAAGTTTCTGGGCACTCACATCTCAGAGGACCTCACATGGTCCACCAACACCGCTGCGCTGGTCAAAAAGGCACAGCAACGACTGTTCTTCCTAACAACATTGAAACGGACTGGTCTGCCCCAACAGCTGCTGACGACCTTCTACCACTGCACCACAGAGAGCATACTAACGTATGGCATCTCTGTGTGGTATCTCAGCTGCACGGAGGCGGAGAGGAGAGCTCTTCAGCGCGTTGTCCACAGAGCTCAACAGATTATTGGGACACCGCTACCAGCCTTGGACCACACACGGTGCCTCAGGAAGGCCGTCAGCATACATAAAGACTCCTCTCACCCTTGTATTGGACTGTTCGAACTACTCCCTTCCAGCAGACGTTACAAGGCCTTCTACGCCCGCACCACCAGACTCAGGAACAGCTTCATTCCCAGAGCTATAGCGGCTCTGAACCGGCCCTGCTGAGTACCCCCCACCCCCATGGACTGTCTCCCCCCGGCCTCACACTTTAGTCTGTGTTGATTTTACTGGTCTAATGTTCGTTTTTACAAACCTTGTTCTCAGGGTATTTAAACCTAAATTATATTTGTCGATTAAGTTATGACATCGGATGGAAGTTGCAAACCAAATCTCGTTGCACTAATGTGTAATGACAATAAAAGATATTATTATTATTATATTATTATTTAATTGGGGGAAACTTTTTTCAATAGCTAACCTCGACGGAGATGCAATTTTTCTCCGTATCGCATCTCCGTTCCCCCCCCCACCCTGCGGACTAACAATGTGTAGTGGTGCGGCCTTTCCTGAAGACCGACCTGGCGCTTCGAGCTGTGGGCATGTGGACTTTGACCTCAAAGGAGCCTGCGAGGGTCGCCTGTGAAGAGCTCCAACTGTGACTTTAACACCATGAAGCCTGCGGTCTCCGGTAAGAAGGAGCCAACTCGGGACTCCATGCCATCCTGACGTCGGAGTTTCGATCATCCCGACGCGAGGGCTTCGGACATGGGACCGTCAACAGCCCCGACCACGGGTGAACAAAGGAGGACGATGATTGAACTTTATTACCTTCCCATCACAGTGAGGAATGTGGATTCAGCTGTGGTGGATGTTTATGTTAAATTTTATTTTATGTGGCTGTGTGTATTGTTCCTTTTCACTTAGTATGGCTGTATGGTAACTCAAATATCACTGTACCTTAATTGGTGCATGTGACAGTAATTTCAAACTAGAATTTGAACTTGGTGTGTGTCGGATAATGTAAATGTACGGGGATCGCTGGTCGGTGTGAACTCAGTGGGCTGCAGGGCCTGTTTCCGCGCTGTAATTCTAAACTAAACGAAACTACATTTAAGCAACATCAAGAATGCTGTCCATTGCCACTGTTAATTATTTTTTGTTGTGAATCACCATGGCTATAGTTGTGGCACAAATGGTCACCCACACATGCAGACAGATGGAATTAATCAATCGTTCTGGACCAATAGTTCTTGAACTTGAACAGAAGGTTTGCAATGTTCTACATTCATTGCATCATGCAGTGCTGACAGATTAGGTGCATTTTGCCACCTTCAAAACCTCTGAGTGATTCTTAGCCAAGCAAGTACTTTTGAAGGATAATCACTGTTCAAGTGCTGATTCATGCACAATAAGGTCCCAAAATAATGAGGAAAATTACCCAATTATAAGCAGATAGGTAAAGAAAAAAAGTATTAATTGGTACTTTGCTTTTTTACTATTTAGAGTCACACAGCGCAGAAACAGGCTTATATGTCAAACTTATTCATGTCGACCAAGGTATCCTTCTAAACAGTCCCATTGCCCATGTGTAATTGAAAATAGATTTACCCATTAGTGCTTTTTTAATTTAGTTTATTGTCATGTGTATTGAGGTACAGTGAAAAGTTATTTTGTTGCATGCTCACCAGTCAGCAGTTCCTAACAACATGTGCACGCACATAAACACACGTGTGCAAGCACACACGCACACGCACACACACACACACACACACATGCACACACACACGCACAGATACACACACACACATAAACACTCGCACACACGTACACACTTGCACACATATGCACTCGCGCGGATGCGCAGGTGCACACACTTGCACACACACACACAGAGCACATGCACACGCACACGCACACACATAAACATTCACACACGTACACACTCGCACACATATACACTTGCAAGGATGCACAAGTGCACACATTTGCGCACACACATCACAATGTCTGGCCCGCTTCTTCTATGCTCCCCTTCACATGCACATCGCCGCATATATGCGGCTTCATCCGTCCCATCCTCCTCGCAGGCCGGTGGCTGGTCTCCCAAGCTTGACCTCAGGAGCAGAGGGCCAGGTCCTATATTCCCAAACCACAGACGCAACTGAAGTTTGTTGGAGCAGGGCAGAGATCAAAATGGCAGGTGACCCAATGCAGCCACGCCATCCTAGAACATTGCTGCTACTATGTTGTGGAGCAAAGAAACACATACGCTGTCTGCTCACAGATCAAATAGATTTTAATTATTTCCACTGACGTCACACTTGCAGTGGACATTCATCCCACCAGACATGGATTACACACTGTCTCTGATTACACAAAACATGGTATTCTATTGAACTCTAATACAAGATACCATATCTTGCACATAATGCACAGATATATAGCATTTAGTCCCGATGAGCTTGTGGTCAATGATTTTTGACATTACACGACCTGTGTGATCAGTGCCTTGGAGTCATGGGGTCATACAGCATGAAGCTTGAAAGCAAGCTCTTTGGTCCAAGTTGTATAGGGCTCTGGTAAGACCAAATCTGGAGTATTGTGTACAGTTTTGGTCTCCTAACTTGAGGAAGGACATCCTTGTGATTGAGGCAGTGCAGTGCAAGTTCACGAGATTGACCCCTGGGATGGCAGGACTGTCATACGAGGAAAGATTGAAAAGATTAGGCTTGTATTCACTGGAGTTTAGAAGGATGAGGGGGGATCTTATAGAAACATACAAAATTATAAAAGGACTGGATAAGCTAGATGCAGGAAAAATGTTCCCAATGTGGGGCGAGTCCAGAACCAGGGGCCACAGTCTTAGAATAAAGGGGAGGTCATTTAAGACTGAGGTGAGGAAAAACTTTTTCAACCAGAGAGTTGTGAATTTATGGAATTCCCAGAGGGCAGTGGAGGCCAAGTCACTGGATGGATTTAAGAGTTAGATAGAGCTCTAGGGGCTAGTGGAGTCAAGGGATATGGGGACAAGGCAGGCATGGGTTATTGATAGGGGACGATCAGCCATGATCACAATGAATGGCGGTGCTGGCTCGAAGGGCTGAATGGCCTCCTCCTGCACCTATTTTCTATGTTTCTATGTTTCTACTGAGGAATTTATATGCCTCTTTTCTGTCCTGTATCTGCTGGGCTGTTGCCTAGTTTTTTTCAGAATTGTTACAGCAAAGGGTTTAACAGCTAAGTACAAAATTCACTGTCCCCTAAGCGACAGACAGACAGAGATAGATAGATAGACGGAGAGACGGGGAGAGAGACAGGGACAGAGAGAGAGACAGAGAGAGACAGAGAGAGAGACAGAGTGAGCGATAGAGACAGTGTGTATGAGATAGGTAAATAGATAGAGAGAGAGTGAGTGTGTGTGAGAGGTGGATAGATGGATGGAGAGAGAGAGAGAGAGAGAGAGCAAGTATATAGTGTCACTGTTTCTTGCTGCACATGGTAATGCATGGTGCTAATTCTTATATTTTCCAATTGGCCTAAGCAATCCAAATTCCCACTTCACGTTGCACTGCCATTTTCAGCACAACTGTTGTAGTTATTGGCTGAGAAATAACTATTGACTGGGACACCAGAGACTTGCCGTGCGGCTCCTGAATATCCTCTATGTCCAAAAGTGGCAGCAATATTGCACTTACTGTTGCATTTCAGGGAGCCCACCTAAATCACGATCCTTGTCTCTTCTCGATAGTAGGAACTTGAACAAATTGGTCTGTGAGACAAGAGTGTGGCTACTAAACTGAAGTCGGGCAGTTGGGCACCATAACCGCGGGAAGTAGAGACAGACATGAAACATGCACAAAATGCAGGAAGGTAACAGAAAGAAAACCCATTGGGTAATGTTGATGTATCATTGTTGTTATTAACTAGACCTGATTCTGGCCCTATAACTGTGTTGGAGTTTTGTCCACATTTTGAAGATTGTGCTGTCTGGTGCTTATTGCTCCATCCCTGAGTAAAAAATGCTTTCTGCACCCGGTATCTCGCTATGAACCACCTTCCTTAACTCTGATCTTTTCTTTTCTCCAGGGATCAACTCGCAGCCATCTTCAAGGAATCATAAATAATTTGCTGCGGATCGTGAATCAGATGGTTATTAAGATGGGAGACCACATACTGGTTGTAAGTAATTTCACTCGGACGATTATTTTCCTTCCGATTTCTCAGTCTATTTTATGTGTTTGAGCTCTGCTCCACTGCATCTGGAATATATCATCGATATTCAAGGGATTTAGTGGCTGTACATGACGCACAGGTTGACAAGTGATTGACTTAAGGCTCATAAACTACAACTCCTCCTGTTTTACTGTTCCCAGCAGCCAGTTTTGCAGATGCTCACATTTCCCCTGATCTCGACTTCTAACAGCTCTGAGCTATCCAGTTGGTGATAAGTATAATCATACCTCTAGTTTCCCTCTCCCCTGACACTCGGTCTGCAGAAGGATCTCAATCCAGCACGTCACCCATTCCTTTTCTCCAGAGATGCTGCCTGACCCACTGAGTTACTCCAGCATTTTGTGTCTATCAGCGATAGGTATAAACACACAATGCTGGAGTAACTCAGCGGGACAGGCAGCATCTGTGGAGAAAAGGAACGGGTGACGTTTTGCGTCGAGACCCTTCTTCAGCATTTGCACCTGCAGTTCCTTCCAGCTTATGCTATAGGTATGATGTGTTTCCTGCGGTGATATCATTATCAATCATGAAGTGATTTCATACAGGGTAAATAATTAATACACAAAATATGGTTAACGGAACAGACGATTTGCACATTCCTTTGAAA
This sequence comes from Okamejei kenojei, assembly GCA_035221665.1. NCBI lineage: Eukaryota > Metazoa > Chordata > Chondrichthyes > Rajiformes > Rajidae > Okamejei > Okamejei kenojei. The sequence continues at coordinate 64,553,504 of CM069141.1, read as the reverse complement.
CTTTGGACCGATGCTTCTATTATCATTTCATCCCACTGGTTGGAGCCTGCAATAGGAATAAGGGCAATGCTCAAAGGGGCCAACTTCTCAATAACAGGCTAATGAACAAAGTGGAGACTTTATAGTTGCGCACAGGAGTTGTTTCCATAGGAACAGCAAATGTAAAAGTATTTCTTAGTACTTGCTCTTGCCCAAGGCTCAGCCTTTGGTGCGGTAGGGTGACGGCGGTGGGGGGGAGGTGGTCAGTTAGTACTGCAATTGCAAATTTATCTTGTTGATTCTTGGGGCAAAAGTGGACATTTTCTTGCACACAAAAAAAAGATTTTCACAGAAATGTTTGCCATGAGCTTATGTATGATTCTCCAACGCTTCTGCTTTCTTGCGCTACTAATGTTTTTTTTGGACTGGGAGCTGAACGGCAATTGATTTAATTAGATCCATATGGTTTGACACACTACAGCACTATTGATGGCCAATCGTGTCTTTGGGCAATGCTCCAGTTCTGGAGCATGGCAGGGTTTATTGGTCATTCGGGTGGACTGCTTTGAACATGGCACACTCACAAGATCAGAGCGCAAAATCATGGTAGCAACCTTAACCCATTTTGTTAACTTCAGGCTCAGTCACTTCAGAATGGGACTTTAGGATAAAGCACAGTGTTAGGCTGATCAGCAAGGTTGTTGCATTTCCTTGATCCAGAGGGAGCATCATGAAATGGTGTTTAAATATCAGAGAGAGAATTAGCTACACCTTGCAGCCAGAACATGTGTTTCCATCAGACATGTGGATGACTGACAATTATGCAGGTCCTTTGCTGAATTGTTCGGCTCTGAGGGGCAGGTGATCTCAAAACCAGGCTTTTAAGGGTGCAACAACAAATTTATTGTTGGCTTCGAATAAAAGAATATAAGAAACAAGAACACAAGTAGTCCATTTGGCTCTTTGGACCTGTTGTAATTTCTTAAGGTCAAAGCCATTTTCACGCCCTATCCCCATAAGGCCAATTCTCTGGTGAGTAGTACATTCATGAGTTACTGTAAATTACCCATAGTGTTACTGATGGGAGGAGAATCAGTGGAGGGTTAATGGCATGTGAGAGATTGATGGGATAAGTCTAATGAACTGTCATTGACTCAATAGATCAAATTTCCTCCTTTGTCGTAAGGTAAAAATATGTACAACTCTGGATATATTCAAAAATGTATTATTCTCCGTTTTGAATTAATTCAAATGCATTAGCTTCCTGGGCGCATATTCATTGCCCACTGCATGAAGACGTTTCTCTTCATCTCACTCCTAAATGACTTATCCATATCCTTTGACACTGACCTCTGGGCGTAGATTCATCTGCCAGAGGAAATAGCCTTTCTACATCCACCTGTTAATTCCTGTAAAAATTGTTCTTCGATTCACAATTCCATTTTAAAGCAACAACAACAAAAATAACACAATTGCTGGGAGTTTTTATTTGAAAGCCCTCTGAGTGCTGAGAGATAGGCTGTTCAAGAGCAAAGCTATTTGCTCGGGGACCTCTGCCATTTTATTGCTGAGTATTACAACAGTCCTGTTAGCAATCTCAATGCATGTTTCCGGGAAGCACTTAAGATGTCTCAAGGTTACCTCAGGTTGCTGCACTGACCAAGCACTACAGAAATGAACACAATATTCAACACAACACAAGTTTCAACACTTTTACACCAGAATCAGAGCCTGAAATTCATCCTCACCATGCCAATCGCCATTTGCTTTTGACGTCAGCTTCTTTTGCTATTGATTTCTAGTTATTTAAGCACATGTTTCTGGCAAGATTTGAACATCCTTGATGTGCGTGGCAATGTGTGCAGAAATTTGATGAGGAATTATGCTTCCAAATCTGTTCCATTGTTAAATCAAAATAATCTGGAAATATGAATTATTCCTGCTTGTCTCCTTTAATTAGATTGAGGCCATTTGAACAGTTGACTAAGACTTGCCAGAATAAGTTGCCCTGGCTGTGGGTTAGGTTGAATAACCAACGTAGCTCAGTCTTGAACTATTCCGAATTCATTTGTTTTCTGCGGTTGGAGTTGAAGCCAAAAGTCACGGCAATTAAGGATGCAGGTTCTGATGATTTATATAGGATAGTGTAATACCTTCAGCGAGAGTATTGGTTTTCAACTTAGCAAGCATAAGTCGACAACCCGAAGGGGTGTGCATTGGTGTCAATGGTGGCATAAAACAGAGCTGATAATGTACATGCATCGCTCAAACTGACCATTGCCGTGTCACAATCCTGGAATGAATTAGCTAGCAGCATTGTATGATGAAGTCATACATTTCACTGTTGCCTTCCCAGCTGCAAATGCCAGCCCTGCTAACAATGCCTGCAGCCAAAGAATTCACACCGATTCTTCATTTAATTTGTAATGTTTACTCATTTTGAAAGATATGGACAGCATTTATAACCCATCCCTAATGCCCTGAACAGAATGTCTTACAAAGCCATTGCATAGTCAATGACTAGATCACATGTGGGAGTGGCAGGCTTCCACACCGGCTGGCATTGGTGTACCAGATGTGGCCTTATTACAGTCCACTACATTTGTGGTCATCACTAGTTTGATTAACTGTTTCTGTTTTAGAATGTTGTGGAAGTGTACTCTTGTATCCAAGTGCTGAATAATTCTGGGTAAATTGTGCAAGAGATGGACTTCCATTTACGAATGCGAATAAAAATATTACTTTTACTTTTCCTCGAAAACATAACCTTTGACGCTTCACCAATTATGCACAACCCGTTTGTAGAATTGGAAGCAGTATGGTGTGTGTGCTTCAGTGCCAGTGTCCAACGACATGTATCCAGTGGTTTTTCAAGTTTAACAATTACCTCAGATGTTCTGCGTTCCACAGTTTGCCGATGCTCTCTGTGATCACATGGGTTTCCTCTGGGTTCTCCGGTTTTGTCCCACATCCCAAAGATGCGCTGGTTGTGTTGTTAATTAGCAGCTGTAAATTGTCCCTGCTGTGCGGGTGAATGTTAGAATCCGGGAGGTAGTTGATTCTGACCCGAACGATCTCGACCCGAAACGTCGCACATTCCTTCTATCCAGGGATGCTGCCTCTCCCGCAGAGTTACTCCAGCACTTTGTGTCTATCTTAGGCAGTTGAAGGGAATGAGGGGGAAATGAAAGATTCGAATGATGTAGGGTTAATATAAGTAGGTACATATAGAGGTAATAAAAGCATTCACCAGATGGTAATTAAAGAGCTGGAACCATAGCTAACTGTGGCATCTCCCTCTGTACATTCATCAGGATGAAACAAAGCAGTACTAACCAAGAGGATGATAATCACCCTGGATTGTGCGTCATAAACTCTTCATAAGCATAATATTGTCATTACGTGAAGGAAAGGACATGTTGAACCATCATTTCAGATGACAGCAAACTTAAATCAGAGTTTATCTCCCAGCTCAGAAGTAAACTGGGCACAAAAGCTGTGTGTGATCATTTGTTTAATCCCAAACAGTCGTTGTGAGGATCTCGATTGGTTTTGCTGCTTGACATCATAAATATATCAATCCCATCCTTCCCAAATTCTGGTTCAAAAACTTCAGGTTAAATAGCTGGAGTCACATAAGCACAGCAAAAGACCTGGATCCTTCGGGATGTGGCATTGGAAAACAACCATTTATTAAGTGGCATGATTCAAAGTAACACCACAATAGACACACGTGATCTGGAGATTGAGGTTGTGGAACCTAAAAGGCATCTGCTTCTCTTGTTGATCAATAAAACAAACTAACACTAAATAACTCACCTTTTGGTCACTCTTCAGTTCTGCCACTCTCTTCACCTCTTATCTAGTCAGGGTTTTGCAGATGCACTTATTGTTGGAGGGCAAAAAATCAAGTTAGCTCTCCTAAAGAATGAGGGAACTCAGTTATGTAATGGATTGAAGCATAAACACACTCCTGGACATGTTTCAGAGCTGAAGAGCTGGAAAGTTCCAAAGATAGACACAAAGTACTGGAATAAGGTTTTGGGTCTGGACCCTTCCTCTGACTGAAAGTAGATGGGAGAAAACTGGATTTAAGCAAAGGCCAGAACAAAGCAGGACCAGCAACAGATGACCAAGCAAGGGTGGAGCTCATAATGGTCCATTCTTGGCTAGGGAAGAGGTGATAACGTGGGGACACAAGGGTGCGAACAGTGGAACTCGTAGGACGACTAGGGTGGGGAAGGTGGGGAGGGAGGGACTGCACGGATTACTTAAAATTAAATAAATCAACATTCATGCTGCTGGGTTGCGAGCTCCAGACCTTTCTATAGTTCCAGGACCTTTCTATAGAGCACTGAGATTTGCTGATCCCATTAACGTTAGGAACTCAGTCGGTCAAAAGTGCCTTAAGGTTTTTGAAGATGGTCAAGTTATGCAGCGATTGATCATGGATGGTTGTTCAAGATGTTACATGCTCCAATTCACAAATGGTAGCAATTGTGAAATGGATCTATGTGTCAGGAAGGGCACAGTGGTACAGTTGGTGGAGCTGATGCCTCACAACCTCAGTGATGCAGGTTTGATCCTGACCTCTGGTGCTGTCAGTATGGAGTTTGTGCGTTCTCCCTGTCATGTAGATTTCCTCTGGCTATTCCAGTTATTTCCCACAGCCCAAAGATGTGTAGGTTGTTAGGTTAATTGGTCACTGTAAATTGTCCCAAATTTGTAGGTACGTGACAAAATCAGGAGAGATTTCTGGGATAATAAAATAGGATTAATGTAAAATTAGTGCATGGAGGCTTAATAGTTGCCTTGATCCCAATGGGCCAAAGGACCTGTTTCTGCATTGTATCTTTCTGTGACATCATTTATCTGCAAGCATCTAGGGGCTAGTGGGGTCAAGGGATATGGGGAGAAGGCAGGCACGGGTTATTGATAGCAGACGATCAGCCATGAAGGGCCAAATGGCCTCCTACTGCACCTATTTTCTATGTTTGTATGTTTCTATGACAAGTGATGAGCCCAGGATAGCAGAGATGGTGAAAATGCCTTTCAAAGTGGTGCATAAAACCTATGCAAAATGAAGCTCAAAGACATGAATTGCCCAACAGTAAGAGGAATACCTTCCAAAGGCTTAGAACAGTGGTGTCACCTTTTTTAAAGATGGTTGATATAGAATATTTTACTCTAATAACGGACAGGCTTCCAGCTGCAGGTCACAACTCCACAAGTCTCTGCTGCAACGTTCAAGGACCAGCCTAGACAATGACATGCCCACATTGGATTACTGTCGTGGCCACTTATTACTACTTGTAGTTTGAACACAAAGTTTTTGTGATTTGGGTAGCGGAGAAGTGGAGTACAGGGCAGATTCACAGTCATACTAGGTGGGCTATGCACAAACCAAGGGTTTATAACACCAGAGGTGACTATAATTACATTGTCACCACTGTCCATCTTTTATGGAGATACATGTATTCATAACTGAAAAAAAATGTCAGTGAGTGTACACAGGCAGAAAAACCTTGGAAAGATTTATTATGGAAAGGGAGATTCCATTATATGGGTTTGGATAAAAGATAGCACTAACATAGCTGCCTCACATAAGTCATTGGCTGTGTTGGTGAGCCTCATAACCAGTTAATGATGGAAATCTGGAATATGCATTGGTCTATAGACGTTGGGAGAGTGGTGTCTGTGATTGCTTGTGTTCCTGCAGCCTTCTCCAAAGCCATCTGAGTAAATCACTGAGGTACTGAGAACTTTACAAACTATTCCTGCTCTCAAAAATCTGGGAAATAATCATTAATTCTTTTTAAAGATTCGCTAATCGGTAGCAGTGAAGATCTGAAATACTCTGTCCGAAAAGGTAGCAGAAGCAGATATCTTTCAAGCATTTAAAAAGTCCTTGGTTATACATTTGAATTATTGTGATGTCCAGGGAAATAGGCTGAGAGCTGAAAAATGAATGAGGCTGGATAGATCAACAGTCAGCATGGATGCAATGGAGTGAATGGCCTCCTTCCATCCTGTACATTTCTGTGAATTACTCCCTAGTTCAATAAAACTGATTTTGTTACATTTGGATAAATTTTGCAGAGTTCTGCATTGAAAATTAATTTGTACTTTGATTTTAAGATATTTATGAAGCTTACCTTTATCCCAAATATGTGGCCTAGTCTATCTTTCATTCCATGTAAATTTAAAAAAAATGATAGTTAGAAATGACAGCTTTCTAATTTCTCATTTGCTCTCTGTGAGATTTCTTCAACTTAACTACCTTTTAGCCTTCTGCACAATATTAATGTTCAGTTTAATTTAGTTTAGTTTAGTTCAGGAATACAGCAGGAAAACTACCCTTTGGCCCATCATGTCCATGCTGACCAGTTCACCTAGTTCTATGCTATCCCACTTTCTCATCTACTACCTACACATTAGGGGCAATCTTACAAAGGACAACTAACCTAGAAACCGGTATGTCTTTGGGATATGGGAGGAAACTGGAGCAGCCGGAGGAAACCCATGCGGTCTCAGGGAAAACGTGCAAATTCCACACACAGGTCAGGATTGAACCTGGGTCTCTGGCGCTGGGAGTGAGCAGCTCTATAACTGAGATACTGTTGACATATGCACAAGATCTTGTGGAACTGGTGTTTGACAACTAATGCAAGGAAGTGCAAATTCTGGGCCACATAGAACGTTAACCCTTTACGGAAGTTTCTGTTGACTGATGCCACCAGACCATTTGATGCAAAGGCCAGTCCATTGCATTCATTTCCTCATTACAAACTGACTGCATGTATTCAAGAGCATTTTTAACAGGCACCAACATTTTCTGCAGCTAATCCATAACCCTGCTTGTACCGCGAAGCGTTATATTATTCAGCAGGCTATTGTCATGGTTTCATGAAGGCAAGTTGCCGATTTTACGCTCTGAAGATTTCATTTTCAATTTGTCTCAGCCAATCACCTTTGGGTCAATAGCTGATTAATTCCAATCCATTGGGTTCAAATTAGTTAAACAGGTTTAAGTTTAGTAATTCGGAGTCATTTCAGCATGGAAACAAACCCTTTGGCCTACTGAGCCCATACTAATCATTACGCTGCCAGGTACATTCAAGCTAAATTAATTGCAGCTGATTCATCCCACATTCCCATCCACCCCTCCCAGATTCTACCACTCAACTACACACTCAGAGCAAGTCTTAGCAGCCAATTAAACTGCTAACCTGCAGAACAGGTCATTCCAAAAAGGGGAGGCTAATGGGGAGTAGGAGGCAACCGTGGCTGACTAGAGAAGTTAGGGATAGAATAAAACTAAAAGAAAAGATGTATAACACAGCAAATAGTAGCCGGAAGCCAGAGGATTGGAAAACTTTCATAGGACAACAGAAGGAAACAAAACGGGCAATACGGGCTGAAAAGATGAAGTACGAGGGGAAGCTGGCCAGGAATATAAAGAAGGACAGTTAAAGCTTCTTATAGATATGTTAAGGGAAAAAGAGTAGCAAAGTCAAAGGTGGGTCCCTTGAAGGCAGACACGGGTGAAATTATTATGGGCAACAAGGAAATGGCAGAATAATTGAATAGGTACTTCAGATCTGTCTTCACTAAGGAAGACACAAACAATCTCCCAGGTACTGGAGGACAGCGGATCTAAGGGGGTAGAGGAACTGAAATAAATTTTCATTAGGCGAGCAATAGTATTGGGTAGGCTAATGGGACTGAAGGATGATAAATCCCCTGGGCCTGATGGTCTGCTTCCCAGGGTCCTCAGGGAGGTAGCTCAAGAAATAGTGGATGCATTGGTGATCATTTTCCAATGTTCAATAGATTCAGGATCAGTTCCTGCGGATTGGAGGATAGCTAATGTTATCCCACATGACAATAAACTCTTTTGACTTTGATTTTTGACTTTTCAAGAAAGGAGCGAGAGAGAAAACAAGGAATTACAGACCAGTTAGTCTGACTTCGGTGGTGGGCAAGATGCTGGAGTCAATTATTAAAGAGGTAATAATGGGGCATTTGGATAGCAGTAAAAGGATTAGTCCAACTCAACATGGATTTACGAAAGGGAAATCATGCTTGACTAATCTTCTGGAATTTTTTGAGGATGTGACAAGTAAAATGGATGAAGGGGTGCCAGTGGATGTAGTGTATCTAGACTTTCAGAAAGCCTTTGATAAGGCCCCGCACAGGAGACTGGTGACTAAAATTAGAGCACATGGTATTGGGGGTAGGGTGTTGACATGGATAGAAAATTGGTTGGCAGACCAGTAGCAAAGAGAGGAGTGAACGGTTCCTTTTCAGAATGGCAGGCAGTGGCAAGTGGAGTTGCTGCAATGCTCGGTGTTGGGGCCGCAACTGTTTACCATATATATTAATGATTTGGAAGGAGGGAGATTTAGGAGCAACATAGCAAGTTTTCAAGATGAACCCACAAAGCTGGGTGGCAGTGTGAACTGTGAAAAGAGGATGTTAGGAGTTTGCAGGGTTACCTGGACAGGTTGAGTGAGTGGGCAGATGCGTGGCAGATGCAGTTATAATATAGATAAAATGTGAGGTTATCCACCTTGGCGGCCAAAAACAAGGGGGCAGATTATTATCTCAATGGGGTTATGGTTAGTCCTTTACACGGGTCATAGGAAACATAGATTAGGTGCTGCCATTCAGGCCCGTGGAGAGATCACCTGTATCCGTACCTGCCTTCTCCATACCCTCTGTCCCCTTAGCCACAACAAGGGTTACACTTAATATAGACTGAATATGGTCACTGAAAGTTGGCTTACAGGTTACAGCAGGCAGTGAAGAAAGCTAATGGAATGTTGGACCTTTATAACAAGAGGATTTCAGGTATAGGAGTAAAGAGGTTCTTCTGCAGTTGTATAGGGCTCTGGTAAGAACACATCTGGAGTATTGTGTACAGTTTTTCTCTCCTAATTTGAGGAAGGAAATCCGTGTGATGAGGCAGTGCAGCGTAGGTTCACGAGATTGATCCCTGGGATGGCTGGGGATTGTCATATGAGGAAAGATTGAAAAGACTAGGCTTGTATTCACTGGAGTTTAGAAGGATGAGGGGGTATCTTATAGAGACATATAAAAGGACTGGACAAGCTAGATGCAGGAAAAATGTTCCCAATGTTGGGCGAGTCCAGAACCAGGGGCCACAGTCTTAGAATAAAGGGGAGGTCATTTAAGACTGAGGTTAGAAAAAACGTTTTCACCCAGAGAGTTGTGATTTTATGGAATTCCCTGCCACAGAGGGCAGTGGAGGCCAAATCACTGGATGGATTTAAGAGAGAGTTGGATAGAGCTCTGAGGGCTAGTGGAATCAAGGGATATGGGGACAAGGCAGGCATGGGTTATTGATAGGGGACGATCAGCCATGATCACAATGAATGGCGGTGCTGTCTCGAAGGACCGAATGGCCTCCTCCTGCACCTATTTTCTATGTTTCTATGTTTCTAAAACCAATGCTATTGTAGGCAAAAAACAGACAGCACCAGAGGTCAGGAATTGACCCGCATTAGAGTCATAGCGTGATAGAGCGCGAAAACGGGCCCTTCGCCTCAACTTGCCCATACCAGCCAACATGTCCCAGCTACACTACTCCCAGGTGCCTGCATTTTGTCCGTTTCCCTCCAAACCTGTCCTATCCATGTACCTGTCTAACTATTTCTTAACTGGCAGCTCGTTCCATACTCCTATCACACTTTGCACTCCTCAGATTCTTATTAAATGCTTTCCTCTTCACTTTAAACCTATGCCCTCTTGTCCTTGATTTGTCTATTCTAGGCAGGAGACTCTATGCATCTACCCAATCTATTCCTCTCATGATTTTATACACCTCTATAAGATCACCCCTCATCCTCCTGCGCTCCAAGGAATTATAATAACTGTCTACTCGACCTCTCCCGATAGGTCAGACCCTCTAGTCCTGGCAACACCCTCGTAGACCTTCTCTGTACCCTGACCACCTTGTTGGAGCTGTGCCAGTTTGCTGCTCTGTGGCAGATGCCCCGGTGGAATAGTGAATGCATTCTGCAGTGCTGGGAATGGTTTTTGGGTGGACAATGGAACCTGATGCAGCTTCTTCAAAAATGTTCTCATCGCCCATCTTTCCAGCCACATATTTGACCAGTTCTCTTAATGTCTTCCATGTTCGGGTTCATTACAGAACTGTAAAGGGCCTGTCCCACTTGGCGATTTTGCCGGCGTTATATCAATGTGTCCAACATTTCAAAACCCAGCGGCGACAAAAAAAACACCGTGCGTCATACGTCATCACGCCACGTCACCGGCGCGTCATACGTCATCACGCCGCGTCATCAGCGCGTCATACGTCGTCACGCCGCACTACGCCGCGTATTTTTCAGAGACCTGATACGTCAATGACGCCGGCAGTCGCCATGTGGGCCCAGCCCTTAAAGCTTTGACATTGATGGTTATATTACCAGCATCATGCAATACTACTGGCTGTGGTGCCAAGTGTCTTGTACAGCATTCTTTAAAGGTCGACCTCTCCTAGAACATTAATTAATAACCTCAAGGGTAACCTGGGGACATTGCTGTCATGTAACAGCTCTGTTTTTATATATAGAACAAAAAAACATTGCACTCCCAAAGAAATTCTTGCACAGGTGCTCTTAGATCTTGGCATGATCAGATGCTCGTGTGGTACAAATATTTATTTTTATGTTGATCAGCAGCATTGGCAGACTGATTAGTGATAAATGAAAAGTCAAATGAAAAATGACATATTTTTAAAAATATCATTGCTTGAATGTATTGTACAATTATATTCAATACCATACAAAGAGATTCTCTACTCCTGTACAGACAGTATACAAATTCTACTGTGCCTCACATGCCTGTTGCTGGAGTGCTACTATTATTTACTGAGGTAAGACACAAATCTTACAGGATCACAAATAACTCTCCATTTTTGCTATTTCATTTCCATTATATATTTTTCAAAATATACTTCAATATATCAATCTCTAAAAACTGATAGAATACATTTTTTTCTTTCCTTGGCAATTTTAATCATTACTGATGGACTTCATTACTAATGTCGGAACATTTTCTTCTGACATGTTAGTCCTCTGGTAACTCATTCAATAGCCCAGACTTCATGTGTGAGTGTGAGGTTCATGTAGTTGATATACTGTATATGGATGCAAAGGAAGAGAGAGCAGGTATCATAGTCCAAGTCAGTCTGCTCCACCTTGACATCCACTAACATTACATCTTGCAGCCAGAATGACTGGCAAATGTTTAGGAGCAACTTCTAAGCTCATTTGAATGATCCATACCAGCTTGGTGTGGTTTGTTTACTGTTAACGTGATGGAAATCACCTGACTTGGCACTGGTCGAGGATAAAGTGTGAAACATCTTTAGTCAAGTTTCAGATCAATTTCTGGTCTTGTACAATACAATGTGTATGTCTCTTGTACATTAGGCCCGTGCTTTTCAAGCACATGCTTTACAGTATCTGGGCTGCGTTGTCAGGAAATCTCCTCCCGTCTATGCTTGTGATCCCTGATTTTGAGAAGCACTGGGTGGAATTCTTTATTCCTCCTTGGATTAGCCCCAAAACTGGGTCAAATTCACATTTAAATGCTACCTTTACCTTGGTTACTCTCCACCCTCTGCAAGGCTCAAGTCGACAGTGATTTCTGAAGCACTGCCATTTTGTAAAAATTCCAAATAATGTTCACACATCTGGACAGGTCACAATCACAACTAAATGGAATTGATAACAGATTTATTGATAGATTACTCTGTGCTTCTCTGAACTCCTCCATTTTTCTCCCCTCCAAGTGGCACATCCAAAAGCTATTCATCTTCTTTGTGCTCTTGCTATGCTCAAAACTTAAATATTAGTGGTGATTAAGAGGCTTTTGTATAGGCACATGGACGTGCAGGGAACAGAGGGATATGGATCACGAACAGGCAGATGAGATCAGTTTAACTTTGCATCATGTTCAGTCGGCACAAACATTATGGGTGAAAGGGCCCGTTCCTGTGATGTACTGTTCTATGTTCTAACTCATCTCTCTCATTGATATTCCTGCTTCTGAACACAAACAGCTGATCACTTTCAGGCCACTACTGTTTACCCCTACTTCCTCCTTACTTTTTTTGGCCTGGACTGTTGATCAAACGCGGAATTGTAGGTAATTACAGGTCCAAATGCATTGCACTCCTCCAGGATTACCCACACAACCGCACATTTATTATCAGTTCACATCGTATGATACTGAAAACAAAACAAATTTATAGAAGCACCTATAACATTTATTTCACAGTATTGACATTTCCTAGGAACCTTGTAGGAGAGATAACAGCAAAAACAATCTCAATGTCTGAAAAACCAAAATAAGATCAGAAATGTTTTCCAGCATAGATAACCAATTAGAGGTGGATTTCTGGAGCATTTTTGTTAATCTTGTCGGCATCGATCAATTTCAAATTCGGGGTACATTATTTAATGCATGCAGTTTTTCCTATAGCATTATCGAGTTGAAAATGCTTATTAATTTGCAAAAAGCTGTTCCACTTTATTCACAGTATTGAGTCCACTCTTGAATAGCGGATGGTAGGGAGGTGATTAATGGAAGCCATTGACAGCGTGATACGTGGCACATTTAAAGAAACGCGGATTGCTCTCCTTCGCAGCAGGGAAGTTGTTCGAGAGAACAAGATGTGAAAAATTATGAGGAATTTTGATGTAGCTCTTAGGGAAAGACTCTACCCGGTGAGTACTTCAAGATATATGCTTCAGTCGAGAGAGAAAATGAAGAGAAACTTGTGATCTGGAATGCACGGCCTAAATTAAATGGTGGTGTGGTGATAATGGCTGATAATGGAAGAAGCATCAATAGTAACCTTAATAAAGAAATGTGTTTGCATTCAACGGGAAAAAAAAAAGAAGTCAGCCTTACTGCTTAGCTTAGCTCTTTCTATGAGCAGGAACGGACAAGGAACATGATTTATGGAACTCCGTGAATCCAGTTATTATGTGATGCTAACTTTAAGATGTGAAATACATATGGTTGTAGAAAGAAGCTAATATCAGGGTTGCTGAGACTCCCTGTTGTTTTGTGGTTCTGTAGTTGGCAGGAGAGCTTGACTCCGATGCTCCCTTTAGAAACATAGAAACATAGAACATAGGTGCAGGAGGAGGCCATTCGGCCCTTCGAGCCAGCACCGCCATTCATTGTGATCATGGCTGATCGTCCCCAGTCAATAACTCATGCCTGCCTTCTCCCTATATCCCTTGATTCCACCAGCCCCTAGAGCTCTATCTAACTCTCTTAAATCCATCCAGTGATTTGGCCTCCACTGCCCTCTGTGGCAGGGAATTCCAAAAATTCACAACTCCCTCAGTGAAAACGTTTTTTCTCACCTCAGTCTTAAATGGCCTCCCCTTTATTCTAAGACTGTGGCCCTGGTTCTGGACTCACCCAACATTGGGAACATTTTTTCCTGCATCTAGCTTGTCCAGTCTTTTTCATTTTATATGTTTCTATAAAATCCCCCCTCATCCTTCTAAACTCCAGTGAATACAAGCCTAGTCTTTTCAATCTTTCCTCAAATGACAGTCCCGCCATCCCAGGGATCAATCTCGTGAACTTACGCTGCACTGCCTCAATCACAAGGATGTCCTTCCTCAAATTAGGAGACCAAAACTGTACACAATACTCCAGATGTAGTCTTACCAGAGCCTTATACAACTGCAGAAGAACCTCTCTACTCCTATACTGAAATCCTCTTGTTATGAAGGCCAACATTCCATTAGCTTTCACTGCCTGCTGTACCTGCACGCCAACTTTCAGCGATCGGTGTACAAGGACACCCAGGTCTCGCTGTACCTCCCCCTTACCTAACGTAACCCCTTTTAAGATAATAATCTGCCCTCTTGTTTTTGCCACCAAAGTGGATCTCACATTTATCTATATTATACTGCATCTGCCCACACACTTAACCTGTCCAGATCACCCTGCTATCTCCTAACATCCTCTTCACAGTTCACACTGCCACCCAGCTTTGTGTCATCTGCAAACTTGCTAGTGTTGCTCCTCATTCCCTCTTCTAAATCATTAATAAATATGGTAAACAGTTGCGGCCCCAACACTGAGCCTTGCGGCACTCCACTCGCCACTGCCTGCCATTCTGAAAAGGAACCGTTCACTCCTACTCTTTGCTTCCGGTCTGTTCATGTCTACATCCAGGCTACTATTTGGGGGTCTGTAGATAACACAAATTAGTGTCTTCTTGCCTCTGCAATTCCTCACCTCAATCCACAGTGACTCTACCTCCTCAGTCCCTATGTCTTCCCTCGCAAGGGGCTGAATTCCATCCCTCACCAGCAGAGCTACCCCCCCCCCCCCCACCCCACCCCCCCCCCCCCTCCCCCCCTCCTCTGCCCACCTGCCAGTCCTTTCTATAGGATGTATAACCCTGAATATTAAGTTCCCAGGCCCGATCCTCTGCAGCCACGTCTCAGTAGTCCCTATAATGTAATTTCTACTCACTTCTAACTGATCCATATTACACTTGGCCATACTCTCCTATACCTTTGTGAGCTTTCTTTCCCGTGAATTCTGGGTTCATTAACTATCGGTTTACTCTCTTTCCCTTTAACTCCATCCTTTTGTAGTTTAAAACCACCTGTGTAGCAGTGGTGGAATGCCAGAATGCGTAACACTGGGCATAGAATCAGTGTCAAACTGCAGAGCAAACTGCACTGAGCTTGTTGTGCCTCTGCCACTGGCTGAAAGATGCAATCCAGCTTCCTTACATATACTGGAACCAGTGTTGGCATGGGTAGACTCAACACATAGAATTGCGGTTGCAGAATGTGAATTCAGTGTAACAGTTCTCAATATAAAACCATAACAATGGAATAGAGTCAGAGTGAGGCCCAGCGTAAATTGGGGGAACAACACCTCATATTTTGCTTGGGCAGCTTACACACCAGCAGTAAGAATATTGACTTCTCTAACTTCAACTAACCCTTGCTTTCCTTCTCTCTCCGTCCTTCCCCCCTTCCCAGTTCTCCAGCTAGTCTGACTGTCTTAATTTACGTTTTATCTCTGTTTGCTTTGTTGTTACCTTCTCTGAGCTAACAATGATCCATGCTACATTTTCCTTGATCTCCAAAGGCTGGAGCCACGTTAGTTGTGTACAAGGATCTTCTGGTGTTATTTGGAGGCTGGACCAGGCCAAGATCTCTGTATCTCCCTCTCTCCCAACTCAGTCTGAAGAAGGGTCTGGTCCCAAAACATCAACCATTCCTTCTACCCAGAGATGCTGCCTGTCCCGCTGAGTTACTCCAGCGTTTTGTGTCTATCTTCAGTTTAAACCAGCCTCTGCAGTTGCTTCCTACAACATAACAATAGAATGGTTGACTTGTCAGAATAGTTTAACTGTTTTGGTTTCTCTGTGAAAATCTGCAATTCCTTTTCTGGTCTGTAATTTCCAGTCCACACCAATGTGTTTGATTCTTCACTGCCTTTTGAGGTGGCCTAACAAACCACACATATCTGGGTTTTTAACCTTAAGGGTAAATGGCTGCCATTGGACCCTACCTACCCTGAATGAATAGAAAAATAAAAACAATATTATGAACTCCCCCTGCATTGTTGGCTGAATGTCAGTTGTTACTTTTGGAAAAAAAAATAAAATTCTTTATAATAGGCACAGAGTTATACAGCATGGAAACAGGCCCTATGACCCAACTCAGCCATGCAGACAGACCAAGATGCCCATCTATGCTTATCCCATTAGTCGATGTTTTTCCCACATCCCTCTCAACATTTGTTCTCCATGGACTCATTCAAATGGTTTTTAAATGTTTTGTACCTGCTTCAAACAGGTCATCTGGCAACTCATTCCATATATGCACCACCCTGTGTGTGAAGGAGTTATCCCTCAGGTCCCAGTTACATTTTTCTCCTCCCATCTTTAACCTTTAATATATATATAAGATCACACCTCCGTTTCCTGCACTACAAGGAATAAACTGCCAGCCCGCACAACCCCCTCTATAACTCACCCCTTGAATCATGGAAACATTCTTTTACATAGATGATACTTTTCGTATATAGATGCTGGAGTAAATCAGCGGGACAGGCAGCATCTCTGGAGAGAAGGAATGGGTGACGTTTCGGGTTGAGACCCATCTTCAGACTATGCTTTTCCTATAGCACGATAACCAAAACTTTACACAATACTCCAAGTGCGGCTTCACCATTGATTTGTACAATTGCAAAACAGCATCCCAACCGTACTCACTTACCTGGCTGATGAAGGCCAGAATGCCAAAAGCCTTCTTCACCACCCTGTCTACCTGCAACGCTGCTTTCAGGCAACTATGTACTTATACTTCTCGATCCCTCTGTTCCACAACATACCCCCCAGCCCAGACATTCACTTTGTAATTCCTACCCTGGTTAGACTTCTCACATTTATCTGAATTGGACACCATTTGCCATTCCTCGGGCCACTTATCAAAGTAAGTGATCAAAATCTCTCTGTAATTATTGATTACCTTATTCACTATCTATGATAGTTTACTTTTTTCGTTTAGTTTTTGAGATACAGCATGGAAACAGGCCCCTTCGGCCCACCAAGCCCGTGCCGACCAGTGATCCCCGCACATTAGCGCCATCCTACACTAGAAACAATTTACAATGTTATCAAGCCAATTAACCCACAAAACTGTACGTCTTAGGAGTGTGGGAGGAAACCAGAGCTCCCAGGGAAATTCCACGCAGGCCACAGGTAGAACGTACAAACTCTGTACGGACAAGCACCCATGGTCAGGATTGAACCCGGGTCTCTGCTGCTGTAAGGCAGCAACTCTACCACTGCTCCACCATGACACCCTAATGCTATCCATTTTAGTGTGATCTGCAATCACTGTCTCTCATGCTGCTTATATTGGTGTCATCTACATGAATAATCTTATCCATAATAACTCGTCTTGCATTCCCTTTTTCTGTTGCTAATACTGTGTGCACATCTCTTCTTACTGCTTTTGCAAACTAGAGAAATAATTTTATCGCTTGCTTTCTGAAATCCTTTCCAAATTCTGAGCAGTTCTAATCTCTCCCGTTGGAACATAGCATTTGTTTTCCAGGTCTCTGGCAATGAATCATGGTTGCCATTTGTTACAGTGTTAGCGCTTCCATAGTTTGGTATTTATAAGGGCAATAAATATTAGCCTTGTCAGTGAAACCCCCATGATGAAAATTTCAAACAAATGTATAGACAGTGCTCCAGAGAGAAAGTTGACTCCATGACACCACAGGCAGCAACGTGGCACAGCGACAGAGCTCCTGCCGCATAGCACCAGAGACCTGGGTTTAATCCTGACTATGGGTACTTGTCTGTAAGTTCTCCCCATGGCCTGCATGGGTTTTCTCTGAGATCTTCCGTTTCCTCCCACACTCTAAAGATGTACAGGTTTGTAGGTTAGTTGGCTTGGTATAAAATATAAAATTGTCCCTGGTGTGTGTAGGGTCACTATAATGTGCAGGGATCGCTGGTCAGTGCGTACTCAGCGGGCCGAAGGGCCTGTTTTCGCGCTGTATCTCTAAACTAAACTAAACTCCGTTATGGTGACCAATCTGAAAATGTCTCAACAAAATGAGTATTTTATACAAATTAATCTTCTGTTCCTTGCCTTCAAAAGCAACGGTCTCAAGTTTAAAACCTGACGCTTGGAGTGCGCTGCCCCTATTTTGTCAGTGAGGGGGACAATGTGCGGTAAAAGATGATAAGTCAATTTTGTTTCCTGGTAAGAACTGAATGTGGGTACATAATGTGCGACATTTTGATTTTTATCATTGCCTAGGCCTGTATCAGAAGATGAAATCTCGTTGAACATTTCTAAAATAGCTTGTTTATGCAGCAACCGTTATAATATTTGGCAGAATCTGTGTTTCTG
Source organism: Okamejei kenojei (assembly GCA_035221665.1). Taxonomy (NCBI): domain Eukaryota; kingdom Metazoa; phylum Chordata; class Chondrichthyes; order Rajiformes; family Rajidae; genus Okamejei; species Okamejei kenojei. The sequence continues at coordinate 64,535,565 of CM069141.1, read as the reverse complement.
TGGTAACCGGCATTGCGATTCTCATACCAGTGTTTCTGTAGCGTGCCCTGCTTTGCCCACACTGTCTGAAAGAAGCCTCTTGCATCAACCATGCTCGTAGATCAGAGCTGGAAAAGGGTCTCGTGTCTTCAATTCACCCCATTTTGCCTGCTCTCAATTCCCCTAACAGGCCATTGTTTTGCACTCGAGCCTATCCCTTTTGTTTGGGAGCACCTCACGACAGTTTTGTGGTATTCTTTGCAGTTCTCTAAACCTACAGGTTGACTGTGGTTGTTGCAAGATCTGTACATTAAGCTGTAAATGCCAGTTGAGAAGGTTAGGGCCATCAACAATTAATGGGCTCATAACACTATCTCACTTTGTCAATGCTGATGCAGCCATTAACCTGATTACCTGGGTCATTATGAGACAGATATGTCCCTGCACTGTTAAAGCAGCTGACTATTTTTAGGCTAATATCTAAATGCCTACCGTGGCCACTCCTTGGGATTCATGGCAGCTTTGTGAACATTTATCTCTTTATCAAATTATGCATCACATATAACAAATACAACATGAAATGAAGCCCTTTCCACTGCATGTAGAGGTTGTGGTGAATAGTAAAAATATACTTAAAGAGATCACCACGGAGGAGAACAGATAGAATGATGTGGCATGAAAGAAAGCTGTTACGTGGAATGTAAATATAGTGCTTGGATGTGGCAGGCCATACAATTTGTTTCTGTGCAGAACATGCTGGACAAACTTCCAGAGACCACTTCCAGAAAGAGGGTTGGGGTTTTGGGTGGAGTTGAGTCATGAAATTTGTAACCAGGGGTCTCAGCTTTCAATTCACCATCTAGCACGAGCCGATTCTTTTATAAATGTACAAATGAGGCACTGCTTGAACACCGACAGTGAGACAGATCTGTAATGCTGTATGTGACATTAAAAAGCAGAAAGATCGTGACCATTAAAAACACGAGAATGTGCATGCTTCCTCCTTTGTCAATAATGAATGAGGCTGCAATCATTATTATTGGGCAGAATTGATTTTACTTGCTAACTTGGAAGCTTAAATTCTCCGTTGCATCCATTATTGCTGCGTTCTCCTCTGTTCATTAATAAAAAATAAACTCATTATCAGTCAGAGTGCTGCATTAACCGAATGTAGTTCTAAAATGATCCATCAACCTGTACCAAGTGGCCTGAGTTCATCAGATGACATTGGGTCGCCTACACTGTTTGGTCGCCTTCACTGTGCAGTTCCACAGAGCTACAGCAGTAGAAGCGGTCTCAGTGCAAATTGTCTTACCTCTATAGTTTGCCCTTGTGCAAATACCTGGGGTAGCTGAGTTACTTGCCTTGACTAATACAACTGGCTGCAGCTCCCTTGAAATTGCAGAAGATGTCCCACAACAGCCCTTGATTTCCCGAGAGTCACATGGGTAAGAGAAAGCACTATTTTTGTGGCAGTATTTTGACAGCGGTTGCTCACAGACACCAAAAACATGTTTTCTTCTGCTTGCGTGCCTTATTCTTCAGCTCCTGTTTCTGGCTAGTCTGGTTGTCAGCGCTCCCTCTGGATAGATGCTGATGCTGTGTACCTTCATCCTCGCTCTCCAGGGCACGGAGCACATGATGGAATCTGCCCTCCTGCTGTCTAAAGTCATATTCTACACTGGGGGAAAAAATACAGTTAGATCAAATAGAACTGCCACCAAATAAAAATATATTAGTAGCATAGCGAGGATGAGCAGCATATCACAGCCCCCTTTAAATAACATTGACTTCCCTTTTATTGGTAACATGAGATAGATACTATATTTGAACCTGAGCCCAAATCCTTCTTCAGGCAATGCAATGAAAGCCTCTTTGGTACGTTAAGAGCTTGATCAGTTTTCAGGGGTAAATGTCAACAATTCACCATTAATTGGTAATCTTCTCCAGGGTCATTTGAAGAACGCATGTTGGAAAAGGATAAGTCGCCATACTTTTGTTACAAGAGTATTCTTTTCAATTGAATTTTGTCAGCTAATGAATACTTGAAAATGATTTCCTTCTCATGTCTTTGTCAGGACAAAATCAATTGCTTGCATTATATTAATCATCTTACTATATTGTTCTATATTGTACTACATTCTATGTGTAGGAAAGATTTTGGAAATCATTCCCTTCTTCCTCTCAGCCCAATTCTTTAGGACGTCCACATTTCCACCCATGTCTTCATTGATGGTGCATGGACTGGGAACTTCCTTGGATAGTTCCTCGCCAACAGTTTATTGTACACTACAATCCCCATTAAACCCTGAACTACATAGACTATTGGTGTTATTATTGCACTATTATTGTTGTTTGTTTATGTACGTATGGGTGCGTGTGCATATATATATAATATATATATCTGTATGTGTGTCTGTGTGTGTGTCTGTGTGTGTTTACGTATGCACTCTGAACTTTTTTCTCATTCATTATATTGTTTACGGTGTACTATGTTTACACGTTCTGTTGTGCTGCTGCAAGTAAGAATTTCATTATTCCATCTGGGATATATGATAATAAAACACTCTTGACTCTATTTCACATGAATACTAAAATGATGAGTTTTCTATTGCAACTCTATTGTAACATATTGTTGGAAGTGCAGGAATAATGTTGAACAATATCCATTGGCACTGAGAACACATCCAGGTGAAAAACACGAGGTAGTTGGCTTCTCCAATTTTCAATATGGTTACCATCGCCACGCAAATGGAGAAGGTGTTCATTTATTGTCCAATGCAATAAATTTATTTTTGAATTATTTTTACACTTTTCATTACATACAAAGAAAAGCCAAATGCTGATCTCGATACAAAATAAACCATTACACACTGAAACCTCAACAGTTTAATAAATACCTTGCTTCACCTATTGGGAATATTTTAATTGCTACAGGGATCAGTTGAGCAAGTGCACTGAAAAACAGGTTGAGTTTGCACCCAAATAGCAGAAGCCGCAGCTTAAGCCAAACTAACTTTAAGGAATCACATTTGAGATGAGTTTACGGCTAGTCTCTATTGAATTGATATATTAATACGTAAATGTCTGCAGTAGGTTAAGGCCATATTATTGAAACACCAACTAATTTGATTCAGAAAATAATACTAAAGTGTAAGGAACATAAGCGTGAAGCCAAATCCCAATTATTTTCCACCAGAAACCAGTTGAAGTCTACCTGAAAAGAAGCCATTAAATGTACTCCATGTAGGCTTGGATGTGAAAGAGCCATGGCACATTTCATCTCATTTATCTAGATCACCATTTGAGAATCATTGCATGATATTGGTCAGTAAGAGGCCTGAAAGGACAATGTCCATGTGCTGATGCTAGAGCTAGCTGATTTTCCCATTACGTTTTTTTATTCCTCATAATCCTTAAAATTGTTCTTTCTCCAGTCCTTGTTCGACGTGTTATTGAATTTTCCATCACCACCTTCACAGACATCCCCTTTCAAATGATAACAATTGACTGTCCAAAAAGTGTTTCCTCATCTGCACAACAAGTGGAATCCTTTCTGGAATGGAAATTACTCTGGCTCAATTCAATGACATTTGGTATATAATTCCAGCTGATTGGCAAAGTGATGATTCTTGATGTGTAGGAAGGAAATGCCGATGCTGGTTCAAACCGAAGATAGACACAAAATGCTGGCGTCTGAAGAAGCTGTTTTGACCTGGAACATTTCCCATTCCTTCTCTCCAGAGATGCTGCCTGTCCCGCTGAGTTACTCCAGCATTTTGTGTCTCTGATGACTTTTGATATCTGTTTTACACTCAGCCTTTTAGTAACACATGGGCTCTTAAACAACTATGTCTGTGCATATGGGAGCAATTTTCTTGTGTTTGCATTCCTATTCAATTGTGTATCGAAAATTTTTTTTTTTTTACTAATGTTGCCTTTTCTTAAACTTTTACTTTACGATATTAGAAATAATCTCTCCTGTTTGTGCTTGTTGAGTTTGACTTCATATTATCCTGAGCATTTCAATCTGTTTGCATTTCAAGCTCTGTATTAACACACAAACAGCTCATAAAATATATCTTAATTACAGAGGAATTTAGTTTCTGTTTTTATAATTTTATTCAGTAATTTCTATATTTCTATTAAGGGCCCAATGGTGCTACTTTAGCAGAATCATTCACTTTTAATGAAGGAGTTAACAACTAGTTTGTATAATTTCCAACATAATATACAACCAACGCATTAATCAATGCATTTAAATAGTGCACAGGGGGGAACTTAACTGCAAAATATCTTTCATTGTTATTATTGCTCATTGCGGTTTCACATTAGTTCGCTAATAATGCATAATGTTTCTGAGCTTGGTGAATCTTACAGCTCCAGCAGATTTCAGAAACTAATATTTGACATTTCCTCAAGTCAACCAGAAGTAGCTATGCCATGGATCCAAAATATTCTGTATACGTTTATTGATCTGAATCCGTAGTCTCCATCAGATGGTATTTATTGAAATTTAAATTAAGTTCAAAATTCCGATTAAGCCTCGTCATTCATATGTCACTGTATTGATTGTGGAGAGTCTAAACTTAAACTGGTTTTATATATCTTTGTTCAAGGTTAGACTGGGTTAATTATCTAGTTTCTGATGTTTGCATCCTAACCTGGCCTATTTGGAAGGCTAATGCTCAAGTACTCCCTCTGGGAAACATGTTCTCAATGTGCAATTCCAGGTAATTATCAGACATTAGAGGCTGTATTTTTTAAGCTTCTGGTCGGCCTTTGGCTGCCTTTTGCATGTAACAGAGTCTGTTAAAATATTCTAATAGGGATTTATTGCATTTTGCTTAAAATAAACTGAAGACTTCCGTGTTTTCCGAATTAACCATGGCAACCATATTTAAAACAACACATTATGATACAGACCTTTTGAGGCACTCAGATGAAGGAAACTGTATATGAATGTAAAAAAGATAGACTCAAAATGCTGGAGTAACTCTGTGGAACAGGCCGCATCTCTAGAAATAATGGGTGGCGTTTTGAATCTAGACCCTCCTTAAGATGTAGTCTTCAATGTAAAAACCCATACTGCATGATATTGGGCAATGAGCGAAGAATTGGGATTATTTGTATAGCTTACCAATAGCTTGCAGATGCAGTGCAGTTCAAATTGCTGTAATCTGTGCTATCAAATTCTCAAAAGAATTTAAAAGTACATTAAGTGTTTTAGAGGGGGCACCATTCAGGATTTGGAATGATAGCTTGAGAAAATTATTTTCCTACGTAATCAGCAAAGCAACATTGATTGAATATAACTTAATATGTGGCTAATAAGCCAAAAATCATGGGAAAGTTATCCCAAAGATTGAATATCCCAAAGAGGAGATTTAGGAGTTATTTTTAGAAATATTTAAATGTTAGAGAAAATGGTAAAATAAATATTGGCCTTTATCTCCAAGGGGTTTGGAAAGTACGAAAATGGAAATTAAATAAAGTTTCATCTGTCGAGGGTGTCGACCCAAAACGTCACCTATTCCTTTTCTCCAGAGATGCTGCCTGACCCGTTGAGTTACTCTAGCATTCTGTGTCTTTCTTCAGTGTTATCCAGCATCTACAATTCCTTCCTACAGAAGGTTTTACATTATATAGACAGTAGACAATAGGTGCAGGAGTAGGCCATTCGGCCCTTCGAGTCAGCACCACCATTCAATGTGATCATGGCTGTATAGTTTAAAGAATATAAGCTTCAATCAAACCTAGAGTTATCATCATCGAGCTGGCACAGTGGGCGACAACAAGGGCCTCACGGTGTCGCAACGGTAGAGTTGCTGCCTTACGCCGGGTTCGATCCTGACAATGGGTAGTGTCTGTCCAGAGTTTGTACATTCTCCCTGTGTCTGCGTGAGTTTCCTCCGGTAGCTCCAGTATCTTCCCACATTCCAAAGACAGACAGATTTGAAGATTAATTGGCTCCAGTAAAAATTGTAAATTGTCCCCAATGTGTAAGATAGTGCTGGTGTATGGGGATCGTTGGTCAGCGTGACTCAGTGGGTCGAAAGGCCTGTTTCCCTGCTGTATCTCCAAATAAAACAAAACAAATCTAATCTGCACTAAAACAGGCCCTTCAGCCCAACTTGTTCAGTTCTGCATTAAGTTCTGTGTATTGGTTTTATTCATTATGGAGGAGTTACCCAAATGAAACTGGGTCAGAAGGATTCAATTATAACTTGTGCAGATTAGCTTTAAATTAAAGTTCATCTGATTAGGGTTCTTTGGGTGATTAAAGGATTTGAGAGGATAGAAAGAGCTATGTTGTCAGAGGTGAGATCAAGAAGGATTCAGGAGATTAGAGAGCTCTGGGTTAAGCCATATCCATTGAGCTGCTGTAGCCAGATACAGTGAAAATGTCAACATTTACATGGTATTTTAATAAGCTGGGTTATCATCAGTCTCAATGAAAGGAGACTGAATGGGATTGTGGCACTATAGACAATAGACAATAGGTGCAGGATTAGGCCTTTCGGCCCTTTGAGCCAGCTCCGCCATTCAATATGATCATGGCTGATCATCCACAATCTGTACCCCATTCCTGCCTTCTCGCCATATCCCCTGACTCCACTATCTTTAAGAGGTCTAACTAACTATCTCTTGAAAGCATCCAGAGAATTGACCTCCACTGCCTTCTGAGGTCGACAATTCCACAGATTCACAATTCTCTGGATGAAAATGTTTTTCCTCATCTCCGTTCTAAATGGCTTACCCCTCATTCTTAAACTGTGGCCCTTGCTTATGGATTCCTCTAACATCGGGAACATGTTTCCTGCCTCTAGCATGTCCAAACCCTTAATAATCTTATATGTTTCAATAAGGTCCCCTCTAATCCTTCTAAATTCTGGAGTGTACAAGCCCAGCCCCTCTATTAGTTCAACATATGACAGCCCCACCATCCCGGGAATTAACCTCATGAACCTACACTGCACTCCCTCAATAGCAAAAATGTCCTTCCTCAAATTTGGAGACCAAAACTGCACACAATTCTCCAGGTGTGGTCTTACTAGGGCCCTGTACTACTATGCTCCTGTACTCAACTCCTCTTGTCATGAAGACCAACATATCATTAGCTTTCTTTACTGCCTGCTGTACCTTACAGCTTACTTTCAGTGACTGATGAACAATTACCAATTATCAATATTAATTGACCATCTGGTGTGATGGGCTGAATGGCCTGCTCATGTTTCTGTATACCTGCTTAATAGTAATTGTACTGCACAATTATAATTAAAATTCTCTCTCGGTTTAGAATGCAAGAATCAGCAGAAGGAATAGATCACATTTCTCCCCGAGCCTACTCCACATCATATCAACCTTAATTCTGCTTTCAAACAAATATTCAAACAGTTCTTACTCTTTCTTTATTGTAGAGATCAAAAATATGGTGGCAATTAATTTTGGTCAGAGTGTCTTCAATTGGCTACTAACGTGTGGGAATAAAACAATTCCAAAATGTTTAAAACCACTGCAACTTTCCAGTTTTCTACCTGACGAACTCTAGTTTGAATACGATTAACTCTCTGAATGAATCAAGGATTAAATCAGCACTAAGACAACTTTAATAACCTGGCTATCTTTACGAAGCTCAATCCTAGTATCACAAGAATTTGTGTTTAATTTAATTAATCTATCTTCACCAACCTCAGAATGAATTGTAAATACGATTTTGAAATGACACCAAAATTGGGTTATCCTGACAGATGCAATTTCTTCTTCGGATAAACTTATCGATTGTCACTGATGACACAAGGAAGTTGAGATTCCTTGGAACAGTTTTGTTCAGAGATTAACATGTTGACATATTTGGCTTGGATCCCCAAGTTCATGAGCCCATTGGCTGAGTAGAGGGTTGGATAGATCAAACTAATGCCTTCATGTCCTCTTCACAACAAGTTAATATATAACTCTTGCTCAATAGCAAATTATCCAACAACCATTGGGGTGATTATCTACTCAAATGATCAAGATTGTTATTCAGAAATGGCACATTGACAGCTCAAGTGCTTGCTTGTTATCTGGAAACCTCAAAATTATCAACTCTTATATTATATGCGGACAAAAGAAAAGAAGCAGATTCAAAGAGACAGACACGCCTAAAGCAGCACATGAGCCATTGAATTTGACATCGACAGTTGGGGAAACCTGGTGAATTGTCATCCAAAAAGGAAACAGTGACCTTCGAAGCCATGAGATGTCGCGCAGAATTAAGAAGAAAAGAGAAAAAAACGAAAAGAGAGAGCAGCCCACTGCCATCTGAAATTACCTGTCCTAATGTGAAAGAGGAGCTTTCAAACAGCCAGGATTGGACTTGTAAGCCACAACAGTGAGAGTCCATATAAACAACAAACGTCGACCAACTTCCTTCCTCGACCTCGAGGGATAAGCACGAATAATTTCATCCTGGTTTTTTTAGTCATTTTTGACTTTCCAAATTTCAAATAAACCTTAATTTATGTTGAGAACACATTTACCCATAGTTTTTATATCCCCATCCTCACAATCTTTATCATGGACGACCAGTCACTCTACACCTCCATCCCTCCATTCTCTACTCTACAACCTCCATCCCCAAACCAAGGACGGTCTCTAGCCCTCCCGGGTTCTTCCCCTCGACCAAGGAGCCATCCCATACCCTTCCACTGGACAAACGCCCCCTCCGCCGCCTAGCAGTAGTTGATTCCCTATCCCCCCTTCAATATCCACCTTCTCGTTTTGGATTCCTCCCTTTCCCTCCAAAACACAAAGCGAGCTTATGGGCACTAGCAAGGGCCCCCAGCTAACGCTTGCCTCTTTGGTTTGGGGTACGTCCGAACATCCTTGTTCCTCGGCGTACCAGGGCCCCATCCCCCCCTCTACCTCTGTTACATCGTACGACTGCTTTGGTGTCCACCTCCTGCACCCTCACACAACTGACTGACTTCATTCATTTTTCACCACCAACTTCCATCCGGCACTCAAATACACTTGGACCCATTTCCGACACTTCCCTACCATTCCTTGACCTCACCATTCTATTGCAGGGGTGATACACTCCCCTGACCGACATCCACTACAAAACCAACTGACTTTCCACAGCTACCTGGAACTACTCTTCCTCCCACCCTGGCTTCCCTGTAAGGGACTCCATCCCCTATTCCCAATACCTCCGTCTACGCCGCATCTGCTCCCAGGATGAGGTGTTCCCACACCAGGTCATCACAAATGGCCTCATTCTTCAGAGAACGGGGATTCCCTTACCCCACTACTGATGAGGCTCGCACCAGGGTCTCCTCCAACACCGTCCTCCACTGCCCTCTCTCCATTCCCCCACTCGCAAACAGGGCAGAGTCCCCCTGGTCCTCACCTTTCACCCCACCAGTGGCAAATACAACACATAGTCCTCCGCCAGTTTTCGCCACCTCCAACGTGACCCCTCCCACTCGCCACATCTTTCCCATTTCCCCCCTGTCTGTCTTCCACAAAAGAACGCTCCCTCCGCAACTCCTTGTCAATTCTTCCCTCCCCTCCCGCTCTACCCCTTCCCCGGGGCACTTTCCCTTGCAACCGCAAGAAAATGCAGCACTTGTCCCTTCACCTCTCCCCTCCACTCCTTTCAGGGACCCAAGCAGTCCTTCCAGGTCCGACAGAGGTTCACCTGCACCTCCTCCAACCTCATCTACTGCATCCGCTGCCTCCAGATGCCAGATGATCTATATCGGTGAGACCAAGCGGAGGCTTGCGATCGTTTCGCCGAACACCTCCGCTCGGTCCCCGCAAAAACCAACCTGACCTCCCGGTGGCTCAGCACTTCAACGCCCCCTCCCATTCCATCATCCGACCTCTCGGTCCTGGGCTCTCCTCCACGGCCAGAGTGAGGCAACACCGCAAGTTGAGGAACAGCACCTCATATTCCGCTTGGGGAGTCTGCATCCTTTGGGCTTGAACATTGAATTTTTCTCAATTCTGTTAACCCTTGCTGTCTCCTCCCCTTCCCACCTCTCCCTCAGCCCTCGGGCCCTGGCATTCCCTCTATCTCTATCTCCTCTCCCCACCCTAGTCGCACTAGCTTCTCATTTTCACACCACAAACAGCTTACAATGGCTTGTTCCCTTTATCATCAATACTTTTTTGCATTTCTTTCATTCATTGTTCTTTATCTCTCCACATCACCGTCTATATCTCTCGTTCCCCTGATCCCTGACCATCTGAAGAAGGGTCTCGACCCGAAAACGTCGCCTATCTCCTTCGCTCCTTAGATGCTGCTGCACCCGCTGAGTTTCTCCAGCTTTTTGTGTACCCATCATTCACATGTTGCCTCTCCAACACAGTTTGAGGTCTTTTGTAGTTCTGATTGAATTTTAGTTTTCACCACATTGTTGGTGTCCTGGCAAAGTAAAGGCTCTTGCTCATCATTGATCGCAACTATGTTTCCATGGATAGAAATTTGGGGCGGTTTTATGAAAATATATTGAGATTTTCTCTATATATATTGCAGTCTGTAATTGAGGTGAGCCAAATTGTTCAGCACCTGACTAATTTTATTAGAAGATCAAACGTAACGCTATTCCAAGTTCTGAACCCCTTTATATTATTCTCCACTTTGACTAAATTAGCAACTTAACTTTCAACTCCAAGAATCCTCACTTTCATTTAAAATAGCATTGTCAGATGTTATATATAGAGTCTCCATTAACAACCATCTATATCACATCTTGCATTTTTACTCGCAAAAAAACTGAGTTGATAAGTTATGACGCCAAAAGTGGTAATTTAATAGCTTCCTTTCCAAATGCATCTGCTGCTGGTAACTGTGAGGGCAGGTTTTTTTTTGATTTCTTCAATATTTTACCCCCATTTATTGAAAATTCAATTGGAAATTCAAAGCCTCTGGAGTTTGGCTTCTCGGTTTTTGAGGTGCAAATGATTTATACCAGTCAGAGCCTGGGTTCATGTTTTCTCTCACCAATAAATATGTCTGTTAACTCAAAAGGTGGCAGATGCTGGAGGAATTCAGTGGGACAAACAGAATCTGTGGTGGGGAAAGATATGTCGCCGTTTCAAGTTTAGACTCTGCGTCCCTAATATCTCCATATTTCAGTCAGTCTGTATTCATGAACTGTGTTCACAGTTTTCCCCATTGATATGCAAAAAACAACTCGAACAGCTTATCCAAAACACAAAGTGCTGGAGTAACTCAGCCAGTCGTGCAGCATCTATGGAGTGAAGGAATAGGTGACGTTTTGGGTCGAGACCCTTCTGCGGACTGATGTTCTTTTTAAACTGGTGAATGGTTCACCCAAGGGCAAATGAAATTATTTTAAGAAATGAGTTAACTTATGTTTTTTTGCTCATGTGACAAAATAAATGATATATAAAATTATACACAAGGGAGAATAAGACGAAAATTACCAAAAAAACATAAGAACATTGAGTTAAGGGTGAATGAAATTTTGGGATAAAGACTCATGGGTGAATGACACTGAAATAGTTTAAGGAGCCACTCAAACTGCTGCCTATCCATGTCCTCCAGAGATTCTTCCTGACCCAGTCTGAAGAAGGGCTTCGGCCCAAAACGTTACGTATTTCCTTCACTCCATAGATGATGCTGCTGCACCCGCTGAGTTTCTCCAACACTTTTGTCTACCTTCGATTTTCCAGCATCTGCTGTTCCTTCTTAAACAATTCTTCCTGACCCACTGAGTCACTGAAGAAAGTTGAGTTTTGCTCAAGATTCCAGCAGCCGCTGTTCCTCTTTTCTTGAGCAGCGTATCCAATGATTTGCTGCATTTGCATGCTACAAACTTGCTGTTTAATTTTGGAAATTAGTAACCTGAAGAAGGGTCTCGACCCGAAACGTCGCCTATCTCCTTCGCTCCTTAGATGCTGCTGCACCCGCTGAGTTTCTCCAGCCTTTTGTGTACCCTCAATTTAATAGTGATCGGTCTTATCTCAACCAGCGCTGGATAGGCCTGATTATGCTGCTGTGGAGGATTTTTCATTGTATTTAGAAGAAATGTTATCAGGAACACTGAAGTGCTGTCCTCGGTTTCATTTACATGACAAAAACATCCACGCCAGGAGCATCAGAACTAATGTTCATTGAGGCTGGAGATTAAATTATGGATGGGTTTCAATTTTCCTTATGCCTCCATTCTTTGTCCTTTCCCTTTATCCGTTTAAATCATGATTATGTTCACTGAATGATTGCAAAATCAAGCGTGTCTCTGGATTACAAATTAGACTTGTCAATTACCCCACTCCAGCAGGCAGATTTCATGAACTAGAGATTATTCAGGAAGTCATTAAGAGCTGTCTCTGCTGAAGGCTTGTCTAACCTGAAAATTACTAGCTTTGTTTCCATTTTAAAATTGTGTGGAATTGTATTAATCTCCAAAAAAAGATAATTAACCCAATCCAAACGACTTGTTTACCTTGCTTGAGGGCAGATTTGTCTTGGTATTACACCCACGATTGTAAGAATTTGGTTCTAAGACGAATCTCTGCACATTTAAGTAAAATATAACCCCACGATTTCAAGTCAATATTAGAAAGAAAGTAGGGGATTCTTCACTGTTAGCCAGATATCTGTAACAGAAGTTATTACAGTTGTAAAAGGTGCAGTAACTGGCACCAAAAAATATCAAGGAGATCGGACAAAGTCAAGCAAAACAAAGTGCTGGAGGAACTCAGCAGGTCAGGCAGGTAGCATCTGTGGAGGGAATAGATAGGCAATGTTTTGGGCCAGAACCCTTCTTTGGACTGATTTTAGTAGGGAAGAGAATGCTGGTAAAGAGAGGCAGGGGAAAGACAAAGCATGGAAAATGATAGATAGACAGACGCAAAATGCTGGAGTAACTCAATGGGACAGGCATCATCTCTGGATAGAACTAATTGGTGACGTTTCTGACTGAAGAAGGGTCTCAACCCGAAACATCACCCATTCCTTCTCTCCAGAGATGCTGCCTGTCCCACTAAGTTACTCCGGCATTTTATGTCTATCTTTGGTTTAAACCGGCATCTGCAGTTGCTTCCCACACATCTGCCAAATGATAGCTGGAGAAAGGTAGGGAGGGGGGTTTCCATTGCATTCCTCTCGCAGTTTGTGTTTTGCTCAAGATTCCAGCATCTGCAGTTACCTCTGTCTTCATTCTCCATTTCCCTCCTCATCTGGACCAAGCCAAAGTGGATTCATGAATGAGAAATCATATTGACTGCAGCGTTTTGGGAGCAAAATGAATAAAATAAAAGAGAGTGCTGTATTTGGACAATAAAATGCCCGTTAAGAGGTGAGATGCAAAATTAAAGCACACAGGAATGAGGGTAATCTCCTGCCTTGAATTGAAAATGGGCTGACAGACATGAAACAGTGTAGGAATTGAGCAGATCATTTTCAGATGTGTTCAGTGGTATACCACGAAGATCAACTTGTGTGGCTCAAGCTCTTCATAGTATATATGGACAACTTTGAAATGCAAACTAAATAGAGTCATAGGCTGATACAGGGTGGAAACAGGCCCTTCGGCCCAACCTGCCCACACCAGCCAACAATATCCCAGCTACACTAATCTCACTTGCCTGCACTTGGTCCATAACCCTCCAAATCTGGCCTATCCATGTACCTGTCTGATTGTCTCTTAAACGATGGGATAGTCCCAGCCTCAACTACCTCCTCTGGCAGCTTGTTCCATTCACCCACCACCCTTTGTGTGAAAAAGTTACCCCTTAGACTCATATTAAATATTTTCCCCTTCACCTTGAACCTATATCCTCTGCTCCTCAATTCCCCTACTCTGGGCAAGAGACTCTGTGCATCTACCCGATCTATTCCTCTCATGATTTTGTATACCTCTATAAGATCCTCCCTCATCCTCTTGCACTCCATGGAATAGAGACCCAGGCTACTCAACTTCTCCCTATAGCTCACACCCTCTGGTCTTGACAATATCCTCATAAATCTTTTCTGAACCCTTTCACGCTTGACAATATCCTTCTTATAAAATGGTGCCCAGAACTGAACACAATATTCTAAATGTGATCTCACCAATTTCTTATACAACTGCAACATGACCTCCCAACTTCTATACTCAATACTATGACTGATGAAGGTCAAAATGCCAAATGCCTTTTTAACCACCCTATCGACCTGCGACTCCACCTTCAAGGAACCACGCACCTGTACTCCTAGATCCCTCTGCTCTACAACACTACCCAGATGCCTACCATTTACTGTGTAGGTCCTGCCCTTGTGTGATGTCCCAAAGTGCAACACCTCGCAGTTCTCTGTATTAAATTCCATCACCCATTCCTCCACCCACCTGGTCAATCGATCCAGATCCTGCTGCAATCTTTCACAACCTTCTTCACTATCTGCAAAACCACTCACTTTTGTATCATCAGCAAACTTGCTAGTCTTGCCCTGTATATTCTCAACCAAATCATTGATGTAGATAACAAACAGTAACGGACCCAGCACTGAACCCTGAGGCACACCACTAGTCACAGGTAACATTTCTACTGTAAGCATAAATGATATTTTTTTTTAAAACTAGTTAATATTATGGGGTTGAAAAGAGGATGCAAAGGTGTTTCAAGGTGATTTAGGCAGATTCAGTGAGTGGATTAATACATGACAGATAAAGCATAGCATGGATAAATATGACATTCATCATCTTTGCTTGGAAAACAGGAAACAAAGAGTATTATATATGTCAATAGACTGGAAATTTTGAAGTGCGAAAGGATCTGGTGGACTTTGTACACCTGAAAGTAAACATGCTGATGTAACAAGCAGTTAAGATGGCAGAAGGTATGGTGGTTTTTATTGAAAGAGCTTTGAGTATGGAAGCATGGAACTCTTAATATAATCATATAGGGGCTCAATGGTATCTCGTTCTGAGTAATGAGGCAGTTTTCCCCTCCTTTCTTGTAAGTACTTGTCACAGCAAAGGTTCACCACCTGATTCATGGGATGTCGAGACTACTCTCTGGGGTGAGTTTGGGTTGACCCACTGAATACTGATGGTGCACTATAGGTTGGATGCTGGAAGAATGTTTTCCTTGGCCGACCAGCCGAGAACTGGGGGCCTACATTCTCAGGACTTTGGATGAGAACTTTAGGACTGGAATGAGGAGAGTGGTTCATTTGGAGAGGACAGAACTTGTAGAATTCTCTGCCACAGAGAAGTTCATGCCTATAAGTTTATAAGTCACAGGAGCAGAATTAGGGCATTCGGCCCATTGATTCTACTCTGCCAGTCAATCATGGCTGATCTATCTTTCCCTCTCAACCCCATTCTCCTGCCTTCACCCAATGAACCTTGATTTCATAAAACAATTTAACTAGTCAAGTATCTGTCAATCTCTAAAAATACCCAATGGCAGCCTCCACAGCCATCTGTGGCAATGAATTCCTTGTCATCTCCTTTCTAAAGGTACATACTTTTATTCTGAGGCTATGCCCTCTGGTTCTAGACTCTCCCACTAGTGGAAACATCCTCTCCAGATCCACTCTGTCAAAGCCTTTCATGATTCGGTAAGTTACAATGAGATCCCCCCTCATCTTTCTAAACTCCAGCGAGTACAGGCCCAGTGGCGTCAAATGCTCATCATACGTTAACCCAATCATCCCCAGGATCATTCTCATAAACCTCCTCTGGAACCTCTCCAACGCTAGAACATCCTTCTATGAGGCTGAAAATTGCTCACTGTATCTAAATATGGTCTGATCAGTGGCTTATAAAGCCTCAGCATTACATCCCTGGTTTTATACTCTAGTCCTCTCGAAATAAATGCCAACATTGCATTTGCCTTCCTTACAACTGATTCAACTTGCGAATTAAGCTTTTGAGAATCCTGCAGCAGCACTCCCAAGTTCCCCTGCATCTCTGATTTCTGAATATTTCCCCATTTAGAAAATAGTCAAATGTCAAATAGTCATTCCTACATCCGAATCCATGATTCAACACTGCTACATTGTATTCCATCTGCCACTTCTCTGCCCACTCTCCCATCCTGTCCAAGTCCTTCTGCAGAGTCCCTGCTTTCTCTCCACTCCACCTATCTTCATATCATCTGCAAACTTGACCCTGAAGCCTTCAATTCCCTCATTCAATCATTAATATACAGCATGAAGAGTAGCGGCCTTTGTTCCCATTGCCATCCAGCCAACCTGCTATCCATGCTAGTACCAACTCTTGGTGTGGAGGCCAAGTGATTGAATATTAGGACTGATATAGGACTGATTGGCTTGTTTAATATCATAAAGGGGTTAATTTGGTATAATGGTAGGGGAGCCCATTTCTCTCATGTGGTAGACCACAGTTAAGGGGCTGTCCCACTTGGGTGACCTAATTGGCGAGTTTAGAATAGTTTGAAAAAATTACGTTGGAGACCTCCTTCGACTATGTAGAAGACCTCCTTCAACCTCCTTCGACTATGTTGAAGACTAGCTTCGACCAGCTACGAATAACTTCAGGAAAGCTGGACACCGAATAGTGGAGAGTGAAGATGACCTCCTGCGATCTCCTTTGACCTCCCTTCGACTATGATGAAGATTATCTATGACTACCTATGACTGCCCTCGATTACCTACGACTAACATGCCGCCCTACTACGACCTACTATGACTAAACCTATTAATAAATAAAGTATAGATTTTTTCCATGGCGACCTCTTTTTACTCGCGGGTATTTTTTAACATATTGGAAAAAAAACGCCGCAACCTAGCTGAGGCCTCGAGTACGCGGAGATCACTTTCGAGCACAAAGGAGAGTTACGAAGACCTCCCTTAACCTCGTGTCGACCATGCTGCGAGTATGAGTCGAGGGCAAACTCTCCAGAACTCGTGGATTAGGTTCCCCAAGTGGGACAGGCCCTTAAAGAGGTGGAACCATAAAATAAGAACTGGGTTACCAATGGGTATTGTGAGAGTGTTAAAAATATACATCTTCTAGACGCGCTGGGGTCATCGGGTGTTTCAGGTCTCACGACATCAGACACCCTCGCCCAGGCGACCCAGCCGGGGTTGATCAGGCCCCGACGTGTCCCAGCAGCAACCGCTCTGCAGGGGTTAGGAGATTCTAGTGTGTGAAGGGACTGGACTCTGTGGGGTGAGTCCACGCGGGCTCCTCCTGCGTTTTACCAGGTTCAAGGCACGTGCGCTGCACCTCTTTCTCCTTCTCTGAGCATTTCATTCTCGCCTGATGGATTTTTAGACCATGGTGGGTCATTAGGCCTTTCTGTAGCTTTATTGGGTGTCTTTCTCACGAAAGACACAGACTTACCTGACCAAGTGCAAAGACCGATATCACGGGTTTTATTTCACTATATTTCATTATATAGACAATATACAATAGGTGCAGGAGTAGGCCTTTCAGGCCTTCGACCCAGCACCGCCATTCATTGTGACCATGGCTGATCATCCACAATCAGTACCCCGTTCCTGCCTTCTCCCCATGTCCCTTGACTCCGCTATCTTTAAGAGCTCTCTCTAACTCTCTCTAGAAAGCATCCAGAGAATTGGCCTCCACTGCCTTCTGAGGCAGAGAATTCCACAGACTCACAACTGTCTGGGTGAAAAGGTTTTTCTTCATCTCCGTACTACATGGCCTACCGTTTATTCTTAAACTGTGGCCCCTGGTTCTGGAGTAGTCTCATAGGGTTGAATGGCTTCTTCCTTATCCTTTTGGGGATAAAAAGCACTGCAGGTTTTTTTGCAATGAATTAAAACCAGTGCTATCATTCTTAGCACTTGGTCAAGAAAGTCTCTCCTAGTATTCAGTGGAATCAACACTTGAAAGCCTTGTTCTTATTTTATGGTTCCACCACATGTGTGGAAGGGGCTTCTCTCCATTATCCCCAGTGAACTCGCTTATCACCCTGCGGACAAAGCCAATCAGTTCACACCTCCGTGCTTTAAATTCCAGCAAAACCAAGCTAGGTTTTTGAAATTTGACCACACTTTAACTTATTAAGTTCTGAAAATGCTTGGATGAATTGGTACTTAACAAATACTTCAAACCCAGCAATGTGTGTTGCTCAGAGAGCAGATTCTGTACAGCTTAAACTAACTTCCTTTCACAATCCTGCCCACTTGAGATGAAGGTTAACATTCTATTAGCCTCTTTGATCAATATCTGTGCATGCATTCTAGCTTGCCCTACAGTTTTCACTCAGCACTCTCACAAGTAGTTTCCAGCTGAGGTTAATGGATAGTATTATATAAGGATGTGATTACAGTGGGGAGGGTATAAAAGTGATTCACTTGGATGTTCTCTGGAATGGATCATTTCAATTTGCGAGATTGGATGGTCTGGATTTATTTTCCCTGGAGCTGAATACAAAATAACAAGGGAGGGAGGATAAATCAGGTAGACAGTAAGAATCTTTTACCCATGGTGTGGTTGTCCAACACAAGAGGGCATAGACATCAAGGTAGAAGTAAGAGGTTTAGAAGTGATCTGAGGAGGAGGGTCTGTTACACAGAGAGTGGTTGGAATCAGGAACATGCTGCCGATGGAGACAGGTTCTCTCATTGCAATTAAGAAGCAGCAAGACATGCATTTGAAACACTAAACAGCTATGGAGCAAGGGTTGGATAGAGTGGATGTGGAGAGGATGTTTCCACAAGTGGGAGAGTCACTCGTATGGCTGTATGGTGACCACACATTTCACTGTACCAAATAGTACATGTGACAAATAAATGTCTCTTGTCTCTTGTCTAGCACGAGCGGGTGTACTAATCTCTTATGTGGGACCTTGTCGAAAGCCTTCTGAAAGTCCAGATATAACACATCCACAGGTTCTCCCTTATCCACTCTACTAGTTACATCCTCAAAAAATTCTATAAGATTCGTCAGACATGATTTACCTTTCATAAATCCATGCTGACTTTGTCCAATGATTTCACCACTTTCCAAATGTGCTGCTATCCCATCTTTAATAACTGACTCTAGCATTTTCCCCACTACCGATGTTAGACTAACTGGTCTGTAATTCCCCGTTTTCTCTCTCCCTCCCTTTTAAAAATGTAGGGTTACATTAGCCACCCTCCAATCCTCAGGTACTATTCCAGAATCTAAAGAGTTTTGAAAAATTATCACTAATGCATCCACTATTTCTGGGGCTACTTCCTTAAGTACTCTGGGATGCAGCCTATCTGGCCCTGGGGATTTATCGGCCTTTAATCCATTCAATTTACCTAACACCACTTCCCGGCTAACCTGGATTTCACTCAGTTCCTCCATCTCATTTGACCCCCGGTCCCCTGCTATTTCCGGCAGATTATTTATGCCTTCCTTAGTGAAACAGAACCAAAGTAGTTATTCAATTGGTCTGCCATGTCCTTGTTCCCCATGATCAATTCACCAGTTTCTGACTGCAAGGGGGTCAGAGGGTGGTGAATGTGTGGAATTCTTTGCTACAGAAGGCTATGGAGGTCAAGTCAATGGATATTTTTAAGGCAGAGATAGTTGGATTCTTGATTAGTACAGGTGTCAGGGGTTATGGGAAGAAGGCAGGAGTATGGGGTTAGGAGGGAGAGATAAATCAGCCACGATTGAATAGCAGAGTAGATATTATGGGCCAAATGGCCTAATTCTGCTCCTATCATTTATGTCCATGTGCAGGTAAATGGGACTACAATTGTCAGCATGGGCAAGGTGGTCCAAAGGACCTATTTCTGTGCTGTATAACTTCATGACTCTATTAAAGAGCAAAGGCCCATATTAATTATGGTAAATGGTGAATATGGTCATATTTAGTGAAAGGACCTGACTGACACCATCACAGAATAATCAGGTCATTTGTTTAAAAAAAAAGTATTTTGGGAGAAGGTTAAATACGAAGAGAGGGAGCATTGCAACCATCTTTCCTTCACTCAGTATTAATTTTTTTATGGTAATAAAACTATCCATCACATGCAAAAATAGGTCATGGCAAAAAATATATGTTTAGTTCCCTAGAGAAATAAAAACATTTGTACAAAAGTATTTGTGCAAAAATTCTGTTGTAGGGCAAAATATAACAGATGTTTAATGACAAAGGAATTTTGAAGGCCATTCCCAATCTTACACATTACACAACTAATCCTTATTCAGAGTACTACACTTCATTATTATTATTAAAATATTTTGCAATTATCAAAGAAAATAATCATCAAATATTAATGCTGCACTGCTAAGTACAAAAAGAATCGAATCGAGACACGTTTTGAGAAAAAATAATTATGCCTTTATAGCACTGATTACTGTTATCAATGTATGGGCCTACTGGGAATAAAGTTGAGCGCACAAGCAACAGGTGGGGGAGACTAAGAGAAGGAGGGTTACAGATGATGACTTTGAGTGAATTGTTTAATGCAATGTTGTTATTGAGGAACGTGTCAGGTAGAATACTAGCTCTGTGCTGAGGTGGTAACAGTATCGAGATTGAACTGCCCCGTGGTGCAGCTGGTAGAGCTGCAGCCTCACAGCCAGAGACTCATGTTTCACCCTGACCTTGGCTGTTGTCTTTGTGGAGTTTGCAATGTTCTCCCTGTGACCACATGGGTTTTGCTCTGTGTGCATCGGTTTCCTCCCCCGTCCCAAAGGCACGCGGGTTTGTAGGTTAATTAACCTCGGAAAGGAAATTGGCCTCGTTTGTTAATTGGCCTCTGCCCCTAGACTGCAGAGAGTGGATGAGAAAGTGGGATAACATAGAACGGCGGCAGTGGTGCAACGGTAGAATTGCTGCCTTAAAGCACCAGAGACTCGGGTTCAATCCTGACTATGGGTGCTGTCTGTGCGGAGTTGTACATTAGCCCTGTAACTTGTGTGGGTTTTCTCTGGGTGCTCTGGTTTCCTCCCATACTCCAAAGACATACAGTTTGTAGATTAATAGGCTTAGTAAAATTGTAAATTGATCCTAATGTGTGTAGGATAGTGTTAGTACTTTTGCTGGTACTTTTGTTTTCTTGTTAAATATTAGAGACTTTCACACTTATTTGTGAAGTGACACAGCTGGCGTCCTGGTGCCTTTGTAACAACCTGGAGCTCAATGCTCTTAAGACAGTGGAATTGATAGTAGACTTTAGGAGAGCTCCCCCTCCCCTCCCCCCACTCACCATCAACAACACCACAGTCACATCTGTGGCATCTTTTATGTTCCTTGGAACCATCATCTCCAAGGACCTTAAATGGGGGACCACCATCGACTCCACAGTCAAAAAGGCCCAACAGAGGATGTACTTCCTGCAGCAGCTGAGGAAACACAATCTGCCGCAGGCAATGATGGTCCAATTCTACACGGCCATTGTAGAGTATGTCCTCACCTTCTCCATCATGGTCCAGTTTGGCTCAGCCACCAAGCACAACACCTGGAGGCTGCAGCGAATCGTCCGATCAGCTGAGAAGGTTGTTCGCTGCAACCTTCCCCCCATTGACAAACTGTACACTGCAAGGGCCAGGAAGCGAGGGGGTAAGATCATCTCTGACCCCTCTCACCCTGGCCACAAACTCTTTGGAAGGCAAAGCCACCACAGCCAGATATGAAAACAGCTTTTTTTACACGAGCAGTAGCTCTACTCAACAATCAAAAGTCTGTAGCCTCCTTTTGCTCTGGTATTTTATTTCATTCACGTGTTTAAACTATAATGTTTTATTCTTAATGTTTTAATGTTTTATGTTTTATGCTTCATTGTACTGTATGTCGTGGTGTTACTTGCGAGCAGAGCACCAAGGCAAATTTCTTGTATGTGTACACACTTGGCCAATAAACATTCATTTATTCATTCATTCACTTATTTAACGTTGGTGATGATATAAAGTGGAGATGAAGCTTAACCAGCTGTCAAAGTAACTTGGGTGGTGGTAGCTGTAAGTTTATCGCGGAAAGTTTTTGTGTTTGGGTGGATCTCAATAATCAGCTGAGAGCCACCTCACAAATGAAAGTCTGCAGCCAAAGCCCTATTCAAAAAAATGTGTTTTATATCTGTTAATGGCATGAACATAGAGGCTGTGAATTAATAATGTAGTTTGCTGACAACTTGTCAGGGTAAAGAACATCTGTCGTATCCCATACCTGCCTTGGAAATGCATGATGCTGGCAGTGTGCGTCTTAATTAGGGAGCATTAGAGTGTCCAGCATTGACAATGAACTACAAACTCACAAGTAAATACACATGTTAAAGTAGTTTTTGTTACGACTTTAGTTATACAATGTGGAAATAGGCCCTACAGGCCATTGAGCCCTCACCAACCAGCAATCACACGTGCACTTGTTCTACCCTACACACCGGGGGCAATTTATGGAGGCCAATGAACCTATAAACCTGCACGTCTTTGGATGTGGCAGGAAACCGGAGCACAGAGAAACACCACGTGGTCATAGGGAGAATGTACAAACTCTGTTCATACAGCAACCGTAGTCAGGTCGAATCCTGGTCCCTGGCGCTGTAAGGCAGCAACTCTACTCTTGTGCTGCTGTGCTGATTGACTGTTCTGATTGAAAGGTGCCTACGGAGACTCACAAAACACTGGGATGACCACAAAGAGAAGTGGGTGGATTCACCTGCACCTCATCCACCCTCATCTACTGTATTCGCTGTTCCAGGCGTGGACTCCTATATATCGGCGAGAGCAAGCGCAGGCTCGGCAATTGTTTTGCTGAGCACCTCTGCTCAGTCTCTTTAGGCCTACGTGATCTCCCGGTTGCTAAACTCCCCCTCCCATTCCTACACTGACCTATCTATCCTAGGTGTCCTCCAGTGTCAGAGTGAGGCCCAACGCAGATTGGAGGAACAGCACCTCATATTTTGCTACTGCAGCTTTCAACCCAGCGGTATAATTTTGATTTCCCTCCTTCAAGTAACCCTTGCCTTCCCTCTCTCTTCATCCCTCCCCCACTTTAGTCCTTCAACTAGTTTCACTATCCTTCTGCTTAACCTTTCTGATTGTATGCCTCCTTGTCACCTTCCCCTCAGCCAACAATGAACCATTCTACCTTTCCTTGCTACACAAAAAGCTGGAGAAACTCAGCGGGTGCAGCAGCATCTAAGGAGCGAAGGAGATAGGCGACGTTTCGGGCCGAGACCCTTCTTCAGACTACCTTTCCTTGCTTTGATCTGTCATTTTCACACCTTACCCCTCCATATCTCTGGACTACCTCTCTCTAGACTTTCAGTCTGAAGAAGGGTCTCGACCCAAAACGTCACCGATTGCTTCTCACCAGAGATGCTGCCTGTCCCGCTGAGTTACTCCAGTATTTTGTGTCTAACTTTGGTGTAAACTAGCGTTGCAGTTCCATCCTACACACTGAGGTGACACTTTTGCACTGAGTGAGTGCCACACCATCAGAGGCACAATAATTAGATGAGAGATCAAACCAAGTCTAGGATGCTTTGTCATCCTGATTCAAATGGTGGATCTTCAAAGCTGGTGCGAGAGGATGCTTACGAGAGGATGTTTCTCAGAAAGAGAAGTGGGTGAATGCAATTTAACTTTTTGCTGTTTTAATATTTCCAGTAGCTAAAACCTTTTTCAGGTCTGATTACAGATTCTCAGCGATCCGTTTAAATTATAAACATTTTTTTCTTGGATTCATGAAATGCACCATTGACTTCAAACGACTGAATATGACTCATTCAACTGCCGCTCATTTACATGTGGGAGTTGTGTCTACTTTGTGATACTGCAGCCATTTACCTCCATTGTGCTGCAAGGAAAGCTTTTTCATGCTAATAAATCAGAGGGTTGTGACAGAGATGAAGGGAGGTACAACAAAACCACTGCACTTAGCTGTGATTTTAGAATTGCAGCCAGAAAACCCAAGCTCTAAACACTGAAGCCAATTCATGATAAGAATGAACTCTTGTCAGGGGAAAAAAAAATATTGGCTGTAAGTCTGAAGAAGGGTCTTGATCCAAAATGGTGCCTATGCCTTTTCTCCAGAGATGCTGTCTGATCCGCTGAGTTACTCCAGCTTTTTGTGTCTATCTTCAATGTAAACCAGCATCTGCAGTTCCTTCCTACACATGGGATGTGATCCTGGTAATTACTTCTCAACATCCATCAGGGTTGAATCCACTCGAAGTTGTAAAGACAATAGCACCGAGAGGTTACAGTACAAGAAGAAGGTCCTAGTTCCATTTTTTGTGTCATATGTATTCATTGTTTGGGATCTAAGCATCATTGGCAAGGACATCATTTATTGACTGTCCCTACTTGCTTATCTTGAACTGCTGTTCAACTTTTGGCCTGGGCGTTGCCACCATATCATTGGAATGAGTTCCGGGATTTGAACCCAGTGAGGGAACAAGTCGGGATGGTGCAGGTTGGAGAAGAGCATACAGTTGATGGTCTCATGCTGACTTTGTAATGTTTGGTGCTAGAAGTCACGGGTTTTGGAAAGTTGAATTGGAATAGCAATGCACTTCATAGAAATGCATAACTACTATGCATTTCACAGAAGGTACAACACACTGCAGCCACTGGGCATGGATGGCAGAGTGAATTAATGTTTAGGTGATGGATAAGGTGCTAATCATGCGGACTGCATTGTCTTGGATAGTGTTGAGATTCTTGAGATTTGTTGAAGCTGCACCCATCCAGGCAAGAGGAGAGTATTCCATCATGCTGCTGTCTTGTGCCTCGGAGAAGCTGGAAAGACTTTGGGAAGTGTAGGAAAGAACTGCAAAAGCCGGTTTAAACCGAAGACAGACACCAAAAGCTGGAGTAACTCCGCAGGTCAGGCAGCATCACTGGAGAAAAGGAAAAGGTAACGTTTCGGGTCAAGACCCTTCTTCAGACGGAGAATCAAGGGAAAGGGAAACAGAGATATAGATGGCGATGTAGAGAGATATAGACCAGATGTAGAGGGATATAAACCAGATGTAGAGGGATATAGACCAGATGTAGAGGGATATAGACCAGATGTAGAGAGATATAGACCAGATGTAGAGAGATATGGACCAGATGTAGAGGGATATAGACCAGATGTAGAGAGATATAGACCAGATGAAGAGAGATTTAGACCAGATGTAGAGAGATATAGACCAGATGTAGAGAGATATAGACCAGATGTAGAGAGATATAGACCAGATGTAGAGAGATATAGACCAGATGTAGAGAGATATAGACCAGATGTATATAGACCAGATGTAGAGGGATATAGACCAGATGTAGAGGGATATAGACCAGATGTAGAGGGATACAGACCAGATGTAGAGGGATATAGACCAGATGTAGAGAGATATAGACCAGATGTAGAGAGGTATAGACCAGATGTAGAGAGATATAGACCAGATGTAGAGAGATATAGACCAGATGTAGAGAGATATAGACCAGATGTAGAGAGATATAGACCAGATGTAGAGAGATATAGACCAGATGTAGAGAGATATGGACCAGATGTAGAGGGATATAGACCAGATGTAGAGGGATATAGACCAGATGTAGAGAGATATAGACCAGATGTAGAGAGATATAGACCAGATGTAGAGAGATATAGACCAGATGTAGAGAGATATAGACCAGATGTAGAGAGATATAGACCAGATGTAGAGGGATATAGACCAGATGTAGAGGGATATAGACCAGATGTAGAGGGATATAGACCAGATGTAGAGAGATATAGACCAGATGTAGAGGGATATAGACCAGATGTAGAGAGATATAGACCAGATGTAGAGAGATATAGACCAGATGTAGAGAGATATAGACCAGATGTAGAGAGATATAGACCAGATGTAGAGGGATATAGACCAGATGTAGAGAGATATAGAGATAAATTGATATCAGGCAATGATTTACTAATTTCAGGATACTAGACTTTGACCTGTTCTTGCTGTTCTAGTTTCCACAATATGAATATGACTGGTACATTTCAGTTTCTGGTCAACTATGACCCTACATTGCGCAGGTGGAGTTTTTATGAAGGCATGGAAAATGAATGTTATGGATAGGTTGTCATGCTCTCCCTAGTCTTCTTATCAAGGGCACATCACAAGATTGGAAATTGCTCAGCCAGAGCTGCACACACTTCTCGGCATCTGCACACAGTTGCATCTTGCGCTTCTTGTGCGTGCTGGTGGAAAGATCGGTGGAAACAGGGCCGCGACGTGAACGCTCTTTCCTTGACCCCCCTCTCTCTGCAAGGAGATGGTCATGACCTGCATTTTATAGAGTGGGTTTTGCTGATTACCTATCAGTGAATACTGAATTGTGAATGGTTTGGAACATTGTCTAATCATCAACGAACATCCCTACGTCTGATCTTCTGCAAAGTCAATGATGAAACACCTGAAGATAATTGGGCCTAGGATTATTTTCCTTCTCCCCCCTGACACTCATTGATTTCAATTTGACCTGGCGCCACACTTGGTCAAGTGCTGCCTTGATTTGAGCAG
Organism: Okamejei kenojei; assembly: GCA_035221665.1. Classification (NCBI taxonomy): domain Eukaryota; kingdom Metazoa; phylum Chordata; class Chondrichthyes; order Rajiformes; family Rajidae; genus Okamejei; species Okamejei kenojei. The sequence continues at coordinate 64,509,176 of CM069141.1, read as the reverse complement.
ACACTTTCCACTCACCTCTGGAAATCTAGACCGGGCCGATTGCAGAATTGTCCTGTTAAAACCCAACTGGATAACAGTGAGTAAATCACCGGTGAGCAAATGCATTGTCAGTGATAACATGTTCCAACATTTTGCTGATGATTAAGAACAGACTCAGCTGTAAATCACTGGAATGGAATGGCCTGCATTGTGCGGGCAGTAAATTCCTGGGTAATTTGACATATTAGCAGGAGGTATCAGGGTTACCTTCTTGACGAGAGAAGCAGCTATTTCTGGAACGCAGAGTTTAGCACGATGGGTGGGATATCATCTGGCTCCACAGCTTTTGCTTTATCCAGTGTTCGTCACTACTTCTTGACATCTCAGGTCATTAATTAAATTGTCTGAAGCCATTTGTGATGTTGGGACTTTGGGAGATGGATCATCCACTCATGTGGACAAAGCTTTCTCCTCGTCTTGAGTAGTCGCAAGCTGGGCTCAAGCAAGGAGATGCTCTTGGAGCAAAGAGCAATGTTGGAGGAACTCAGCAGCCTAGGCAGCATGTCTGGAGAGCAATTGTCTGTCAATGTTTTGGATCGAGAACCTTTTTCAGATTGATCATCAAAGGACTGAAGAAGGTTCCCACCATCTGGACATTTCCCTCCACCGATGCTGCCTGACCCGCTGAGTTCCTCCAGCAATTTGTTATTTGTTTAAGATTCCAGCATCTGCAGTCCCTTGCATCTGCATAGTCTCTGAGCTCCTTCTCCCCATAGTTGTTGCCCTGTCCATCACAAGTAATACTCTGATCAGTGACTGGTAATTGTGATGGACAGTGCAACAACTGACTGAGGGGCGCAGTCACTCCAAGACTCCAATCCAAGACTGAGCGGCGCTGAGCCTGGAAAGATGCCAACACCAACAACGGAGAGGTCAGTCATCACAGTGAAACCACTGGGTTTACACCTCCATCGCAAGCAATGGCTAACCCTGAACAGAATCCGCACCCTCCATGCAAGAACAGCCCAACACCTGCATAAGTGGGGGATGACAGACAGCCCTGCTTGCGACTGCGGGCATCCAGACCAAACCATCCCACACATCGTGAATGACTGCCCACTGAGGCTTTTCCCTGGTGGCATCAAAGCCATCCACCCAGTAACTGATGCTGTCCTGGCCTGGATGTCTACCTTTGATCTACAACTTTAGGCTGTGCATGCCGTACGCAAGAAGAAGAATCTGATATGTTGCTAGCTAATCTGGCACTTTGTGTTATGTGTGCCTGCTGCTGCCTCAGCGTATCCTTTTGTATTACTCCTTGTGTACTACTTGTGTACTACACCTTGTGTACCACTCATTGTGTACCACTCATTGTGTACTACTCATTGTGTACCACTCATTGTGTACTACTCATTGTGTACCACTCATTGTGTACTACTCATTGTGTACCACTCATTGTGTACTACTCATTGTGTACCACTCATTGTGTACCACCCATTGTGTACTACTCATTGTGTACTACTCGTTGAACCAGGCTTGATCCTCTAGCTTGATGGGAATTATAAAGTCAGGGCATATTGGGATCCGAAGTTATTGATGGTATACATTTGATGTTAGTATTGGCTTATTATTGTCACATGCACTGAGGTACAGCACAAAAAACTTGTTTGCTTGCTATTCAGTTAAATCATACTATGCATGAGTACAAAAGATAGACACAAAATGCTGGAGCAACTCAGCGGGACCTGCAGAATCTCTGGATAGAAGGAATGGGTGACGTTTCGGGTTGAGACCCTTCTTCAGAACGGATCCGAAACACCCACTCCTTCTCTCCAGAGATGCTGCCTGTCCCGCTGAGCACGTTGTGTCTATCTTCAGTGTAAACCAATATCTACAGTTCCTTCCTGCACATGTATGAGTACAATCAAATAAATACAATGGGCAAGGAGAAAAACACCTGAAAGCAGAATGTGTTAGAGTTTTATAGTGCTACTGTCGCAGAGAAAATACAGATTTCATAAAAATGTGCAATGAAATAGATTGAAAGATTAGGACCACAACCAGTTCCTGGGAGAATCGTTCTGTCATCTGATAACAGTGGGGGAGAAACTGTTCCCGAGTTTGGCAGTACGTGCTTTCAAACTTTTGTATTTTCTGCCTGATGGGTGAGCGTAGAAAAGATAATGACCGGGGTGAAAATGGTCCTTGAATATACTGGCTGTGTTCCCAAGGTAGTGTGAGGTATAGATGTAGTCAATATGGTTGAGGTGTGGAGGGGAGGGAGGAGGCTGGTTGGATTTTGTTATGGGCTGCGCTACATCCACAACTCATTTCCAATTCTTATGGTCTTGGGTAGAGCTGTTGCCAAACCAAGCTGTGAGGCATCCCAGTAGGATGCTTTCTATGTGCATCTGTAGAAGATGGTAAGGGTTGTTGGAGACATGCCAGACTTCCTTAGTCGTCTGTGGAAGTGCAGGCACTGGAGGACTTTCTTAGCCATAAGAAAAAAGAAATAGGAATCAGGAGTACGCCATTTAGGACTGAGATGAGGAAAACGTTTTTCATGCAGAGAGTTGTGAATCTGCGGATTTCTCTGCCACAGAAGGCAGTGGAGGCCAATTCACTGGATGTTTTCAATAGAGAGTCATGGGCCTGTCCCACTTAGGTGATTTTTCAGAGGACTGCCAGCGGGTGGCAAGTAGCCAGCAGTCGCCTGAAAAACTAGGAACAGGAACGGCGACTGTCAGAGTGGAACACACACACACAAACACATCGCTTCCTTCACCAGCCCATGTGATTTTTTTTTTAGACAGCGCTCCCCCCGCTTGTCCTGTCTAAAAAATTCACACGTGCAAAGTCAAGTTGATACAGACACACACCGCGATGATCAGGAAGGTTGGCGCTGTAAAATTATGGCTAAAGCACAGTGTATGCTAAGTCCTTTAAAGGGGGGGGGGGGGGGGGAAGGGAGGAGAAGGAGTGGAGACACCTTTTAAGAAGCCAGAGATATACGGCTGTGAAGCTCGGCGGACATTTAACATTACCGGTCGGTTATCCTTGGTTCTGAAAACTACTGCTTACCTTTTTTGTTTTCCCAATGAGCCAATGAAATTCACCGGTCAGCACCGGCTACAACCTACGAGAACCTCCGAGAACCTTCGACCTCCTGGCAACCAACAGAACCTCCTGGTGACCCACCTACGGCACGTGAATTCTCGCTACTCTCCATGGCGGCTTCATTCTAGTCGCCGCTAATTTCTCCGAACATGTTGAAATATTTGCGGCGACCATAATGAGGCCGCGACTGGTTCCCAGAATGCGGGAACTCCTCACGACCATGGGGGCAACTCCCCGGCAACCACCCCCGCGAGCATGTGGCGACCACGTGGCGAATGCATTGTCTCCTGCAGTTGCCGAAAAAGTCGCCTACGTGGGACAGGCCCATTAGGTTTAGCTCTTAGGGCTAAAGGAATCAAAGGATATGGGGAAAAAGCAGGAACGGGGTACGGATTTTAGATGATCAGCCATGATCATATTGCATGGCAGTGCTGATTCAAAGGGTTGAATGGCCTACTATACCTATTATTCTACGTTTTTATAACATTTGTGCAACTGTACAACATTCTCTCCTGGATGCCCACTTTTAAGATGCTTTTGATTTATCTTATTATTTTCTTCTTTGGTTCAGCAACTGGACTTTGAAAGAGTATGCACATGTGAAGCACATTGCCACCTTTTTTTCCTCTGTCAAAGGTGCCACATAAACATGAGCAGCAGTTGCTTTCTGCTTTGAAATGCTTAGTTATTAAAAAATTAGCCTGTCACCATCAGCATGGGAGGTTTAGGTTCTGGGCTTTGTAACGGATTATATTTACTGCTATAGCTGTACTTTACCAGTTGATTTTGAAGCAGCTTTAAATTAGGCTCCTTGAAAACATGACATTGGTCATTAATCAGGAAAGGTTATCGCTATTGTTCCAGTCAATGCTTCCACGACCTTTTCAAAGGGCTTCAGATCGTCCCTTATCTCATCACGGAAGTGCGATGCACTAATTACTTGTTTGGCCAATATCCCCCAATCAGCAGGTTTCTCAGGGGGTCGTTATCGGCACTTTGTAGGAAAAATATTTTTCCTGAGATTAGTTGAATACATTTTTTTGAAACGATAAGAACAAATGAAGGACATCCACCACCCTGGTCAATGGTCAAACAGGAAGCTTTTTCTCCGGGATTCAGTTAGTTTTTAAAAGCTATGTATCAGATATCCCGAGCTAACAATGAGCTATTCTACTTAATCTCCGTCCCCTTTGATGCCTCATTTTCACACCTTCCCCTCCTTATCTGTGTCTCCCTCTCCCCTCAGTCTGAAGGAGGGTCCCGACCCAAAATTTACAGAGGCCAATTAACCTGAAGAAGGGTCTCGACCCAAAACGTCACCCAGTCCCTCTATCCAGAGATGCTGCCTGTCCTGCTGAGTTACTCCAGCATTTTGTGTCTATCTTTCATTTACCTGTTCCATCTCCACATAATCGTTTACCCTTAATATACAATTTCCACAAGAGCATGAACTAAGTGCAGGGATAGATCAAGTATCTGTTTCACTATGTTCTCAGTACAATCATGACTTATCCTGTGTCTCATCCGCACTATGGCATAATCCTTATGTCCTCTGATTTATCAAAACCTTTTCTCGCCTTTGTATGTATTATAAATATATCTACATATACTGTGAAAGAAATTTCCAAAGTGTTGAGCCTTCTCCTCATTCCTAAATTAAAAACCTCTTATTCTGAAACAGTTTGGATGAATTTAAGAATGGGATTGTTGCAATTCGATCCCTGTACATGGAGTACACACACTCCAATCGTTTGAGTCTTATACAGAGATCTTGTTGGGTATAACATTAACTATTAAACATCACCTTTGTCACAATCCTTTTCTATCTGCCAATTACCCCTCTTCACCTGTATCTATCCATCACCTGCCAGGCTTTGCCCCACCCCTACCTCTCTTTTCCTGCTTTCTCCTCCCTACTCCATCAGTCTCGTCCTGAAGTGTCATCTGTCCACAGATGCTGTCTGATCCCTTCTTCTTCCAACCCTTTGTTTTTTGCTCATGATTGCAGCATCTGCACTCTCTTGCACATCTCTCTATCTTAGACTAGAGGACCTGTCCCACTGTACGAGGTAATTCAAGAACTCTCCCGAGTTTAAAAAAAAATTAAACTCGTAGTTTGGTAGCACGTAGAATGTACGTAGCGGGTACTTCGGAGCCCGGAACGTCTCTTAGCGGCTCGTAACGCTAACGGCAGGTACTCGGGAAACGCGGTAAGCTCGTGAAGACTTGTGAAGATTTTTCAACATGTTGAAAAATGTCCACGAAAGCCCCGAGTACCTACGAGCGGCTGTTACCGTAATTCTCCGAGTTCAAATCAGGAGAAACTCGGGAGAACTCTTGAATTAGCTCGTAAAGTGGGACCGTCCCATTAATGGCTTCATTGTGCCAAAACCATAGCCCTTGAGGGTCATATTTCCAGTTCAGTTTGTTGGTGGTGAGGTTGGTCTTAAAAGACTGTAGGTTGCATTGTCAGTTAAGAGCTCATTATTGTCAAAATCTCGGTAGTCTTTTTATGGTGTAAAAGAGAACACTTAAAAATGGGCAGAAAGATTTATGCCAGAGTAAGCTTAAGATAGATGAGAAATAAGCATCTCTCATCTTATATTCTCATATTGGAAAATATAAGGATCAATAAAGCAGAAAGAAGTAAAATTGAAACCATATTACATGTTTTAGTTCAAGAAGATTAATTAAGGGCACCACCTTGCCTCACATACTTTTCAGAAATGCACGTTCCTGTCATCTGATTTGCAAATAATTGGCATCACCACAGTTCGCAGAGTTTTATGTTCATCAAACTGATGACAAATGGTGTGAAAATGAGACTTAGATGGCAGCAGCTTGTCTCCAAGTCAAAAGCTTGGGCATTGATATTCACTTCAGAAATTGTGCATAATAACCCAGACGGATCCTGTGGTGGTATAGTGAGAAATACTGAATTGTCAGAAGTGGAGGCCTCTGAACGAGACATTAAGCCAAGACTCTGCCCGTTCAAGTGTGAATATAATGTCATTACTTGTGGGATGAATATTGGCCAGGAGCAGAGGAATTAGGCCAAGTGGCTGGGCCAATGTTTAGCCCTCGAGCAACACGGTGATAACAGATCTACATCTGCCTGTGCATGATCCATAACCTCTAATTCCCTGCCTGTGTGTCTGTTTAAATGGCCATTAAACATCACTTTCACCCCCCCCCCCCCCTCCCCCCCAACATCCTGATAGTGAATTTCAGGCACCCATTAATTTGTGTATAAAATACTTGTTCCGTATGTCTCCTGTAAACTTTCTCCCTCTGACCTTAAACCTATGCCCTATAGTTAACTTAAGTTTATTGGCCAAGTATTCACATACAAGGAATTTGCCTTGGTGCTCCGCCCACAAGTAACAACATGACATACAGTGACAGTTATGAATGTTTCATGTGTGTCCAACATTTCCATATAGTTAGTATTCTCCAATCCAAGCAGTGCCCCTGGGGGACTAGTCTCACCAAGCCCTCGATCTGCTTCCTGTATCAGGGCAACCAGAACTGCACATAATATTCCAAATGATAAATGCAACCTAACCAACATTTTATACTGCTGCAACATGTCTTGCTGACTCTTAAACTTAATGCCTCAACCAAAGAAGGCAAATATGTCCTATTGCCACCCTATCTACTTGCATTGCCACTTTCTGGGAGCTGTGGACTTACTTGTACCTCAAGATCCTTCGATACGTCAATGCTCTGCTCTAGTGCTCCGTCTATTTGTCTATTTTGTAAAGGGACATCTAAGGATCTCAAATAATCAGGGGCTTAACTTCATCTTTTCTGTATGCCGTGGTGCTCAGAGCTCGTGAAAACAATTGTAGTCCGTGCATCTATGGTGCTTCAGTGACCAGATAGTCCAATCTTCCTCATTGTTACACATTCCATTTGCAATGTGCAAAAGTCTACCAGAATCCACGTTTGGCACAGCAAGTTCAGAAAAGAAAGCACCTAAAAATAGTCTCAAATTATCCCAAATACACAAACCCTACTCTGCCTTTGAATAGCACTGTGCAGAATAGGAAATTAACCATGAAGAAAGATTTTAAACGCTGCCAATAGTGTCCTGTTGTCTTCAATCTAACTTTACCGTAGATTTTTGAACATTTCTTCTGGGTGTAAGTCAGCATGAAAGGTTGGACAGACATTACAAATGTATTCAATTAATTGAAATTGTAATAAAAATCTGTATGCCTCAACAGTTGACCGATCCACAATGATGATCTAATAGTGTGAAGTTCAGAATCTGCCCTGTGGCATTTTATTAAAGTCAAGAATTGTAACTGATAGCTTGATGCCCAGTGACCGTTTAAAAACTATCTCTGCAACATAGTGCGCATGGGATTGAAGTTTTTATTTGCACTGTGCTGCAAGATCTGGAATATTAGCTCTTGTACATGCGGAAAATTTACTAATTCCAGGGCAATCGCAGGCAGAAGGCTCCAATGCCTAAATGTTGGATGATGACTGAGGTGGAATGGTGGGGACTGCAGGGTGAAGAATGCTGAAGGTGTCCAGGTCCACATGTTCTCTCTAATTACTACCTAATGTACTTTGTGGCAGTGCCTGGATATTAGGCCACTCCTTGGGTCATCCCCCTCGGCTCTTGAGGGACGGGAGTCTGACCACGGGATTCCCCGGTTTCTGCTCGGGGGTTTTATCTGGTGTATTGTCATGCTTCATTAAAGGTCTTCTGAACATGCCTGGCGTCCAGCCTTTTCCTGACCTTGTCCAGGCCACTACGCCTTGAAATTTCCACAAGTTTCACTGGTCTGTGAATGACCGCTGGTGCAAAACCCATCACCAATATGTTTCCGAAGATAGACACAAAATGCTGGAGTAACTCAGCGGGACAGGCAGAATCTCAGAAGAGAAGGAATGGGTGACATTTCAGAAGAAGGGTCTCGACCCGAAACGTCACCCATTCCTTCTCACCCGAGATGCTGCCTGTCCCGCTGAGTTACTCCAGCATTTGGTGTCTATCTTCAGAAACATATTGGTTTCCAATGAGTGACCCCACATGAAGGCACAGTTAACCCACTTGTGCTGCAGCATGGGTAGAAACCAAAACATATCAACCAAACTTCCTTATGGCCGTGTCTGGTCAATGTAAAAGATCCCTTTGGAACTATTCAACAAAAATAGAGAGAGTCTGCTAGTATTTACATCTCAGCAGAAACACCAAAAATAGATAACCATATTATCACACTGCTGTTTGCGAGACCTTACTGTGTACAATTTGGTTGCTAAACAAGTGATGTAATATTTCAAGTGCAGTTACTTGGCAATTAGTCTCACTGGGTCTTCTGAACGCCTCTTTCACGCCTTCTTCATTTACTCCCCAACCAGTCTTTTCTATCTCCCCGTTATTCAAAAACTTCACATTTACTTTTTTAAAAAGAATATCAATTTTCCTCCCCAGTTGCCCGCACTGGCAGAAATAATTCCTCAATACAAATTCTTCAACCGGCAGGGTTATTGATAACACCCTTATCAATTATCTCCTGCCCAGGCTTGCTGTCTGACAAAAAACTCCCGTAGTTACATGTAGCAAGGCCAATGTTCACCATTGCTGGAATTACTTCTGAAGCAGTAAATTATTGCAGGGATGGTTGTTCTTTCTATTGGAAAACATTGGTTTTACTTTCTGCTACATGGAGTTAGTCAACTGATTTAAAGCAGCGACTGTCATTTTGAAATTTTTACCACTTTCTCTGTGTGATGGATTTGAGCCGTAACTGTGCAAAATGAATGTTCCTTTCACTACTGTAGCTCTGCCTCTGGTACACAGCAGGACCAATGATTCAATATAGGGAGATATTTTATGGGCTGCAACCAACTGATTGCCTCTGCATGGGAGCCCTTCTCCCATACCCATTCCTACCGTACACCAACCCAGAAATTAGACCCTGTGTTATTTAGAGTGAAATCTTGAGGGTGGCACAGTGGTGCTGCTGTAGAGTTGCTGCCTTACAGCGGCAGACACCCGGTTCGATCCTGTCCTCCGCTGCTGTCGGCACAGGGTTTGCCCCTGTGACCACGTGGGTTTTCTCCGGGTACTCCGGTTTCCTCCCACACTCCAGAGATGTGCAGGGTTGTTTAGGTTAATTAGCTTTGGTAACAATTGTGCATTGTCCCTGGTGTGTGGGATAGTGCCAGTATAAGGGGCGATCGCTGGTGGTCCGAAGGGCCTGTTTCCACGCTGTATCTCTAAAATCTTAAAGTGTAAATCTTCCAATCCACAATGGAGGTTGTGGGACAATTCCCTTGGAGATGCCGATAGGACAATTGTGCTGTTCACCGGTGAGTACAGGGATTGTACAGAGATGGCATCTGGAATATTGAGAACTGCTTAGGGCCCCATATTATCCGAAGAAAGATGTGTTGGAGTTGGAGAGGATACAGAGGAGGTTTACAAGAATGATCCTGGGGGCAATAGGTTTATGAGGTGCATTTGATTCCTCTGGGCATGTACTCTCTAGAGTTTAGAAGGCTGAGGGGCAGGTGGGGCGGGGTCTTATTAAAACCTGCTGAATAATGAAAGGCCTAGATGGAGTGGATGTGGAGAGTGTGTTTCCTGTAGTGGCAGTATCTAGAATCATGGAGTACAGCCGTCGAATGACAAGACATACCTTTAGAATGGAGATAAGGAGGGATTTCTTTCATTTCTTTCGCGAGCAGGTGGCGAATCTATGGAATTCATTGCCACATACAGCAGTGAAGCCCTAGTCATTGGGCATTTTTTGAATTGGAGATTGATAGGGACTTGACAAGTAAGGATGTTAAAGTTTATGGGGAGAAGGCAGGAGAATGGGGTTGAGAAGGAAAAATAAATCAGCCAATAGAATGGCAGAGCAGACTCGATGGAGCGAACGGCCTAATTCTGTTCCTATGTGTCAAGATGGTGGGATCATGGGAGTAAATGTACCGATGTCTCTGAGCTTCGACTTGGCTGCACATTGTTTTTTACAGTTTCCCACTTAATGAAAGGAAATTCTCAAAGAAAAATATACTTCTGTAGAAAATTATAGATTCATATTAATAATGCAATTGTGAATTAATTGATGGGACTGCTGTGGGCAGCAACCTCAAATGAAAATAAAAGACTACAGGTGCCAGAAATTAAAAAATAAACATGTAATGTGAGAAACACTGAATATTGAGCATTATTTGTGGTGAGATAATGTTTCATGTTGATGACATTTTCCTTATTACAATGTTCATAGTGAACATGATGCCAAGTTAAACTAATCTACTCTTCCTGCACATGGTCTATAACCCAAAGCCTCTAAAACACCACTATTGTATCAACCTCCACTTTGACCCTGGCAACACGTTCCAGGCACGCACCTCTGTACTAAACCTGGCCTACATATCTCCTTCAAACTTTGCCCCTCTCACAAAGCTATGCCCTCTTGTCTTTGACATTTTCACCCTGGGGAAAAAAAGGTTCTGATTGTCTAAGCTAGCCTCTCATAATTGCATATACGTCTATCAGGTCTCTGTTCAACCTCTGACAATGCAGAGAAAACAATCCAAATATGTCCACCCTCCCCTTGTACCTAATACCCGCTAATCCAGGCAGCATGCTGGTAAATCTCTTCTGCACACTCTCCAAAGCTACCTCATTTATCCTGTACTGGAGAGACTAGAACTGTATGCTATGCTCTAAAAGCAGCCTAATCAAAGCTTATAGAGCTATATCATGACTTCCTGTCTCTTGCACGCAGTGTCTCAACCAATGCAGATAAGCATACCACAGGCCAGAGTTGGAATGGGGATGGGAGGAGGGTGGTGGTCATGTGAAAGAGGTATTCTGAATTGGGGTGGAGATTTTCAAAGCTTTTCAATGTTGAGTGGGGGACGGGGTGAAAGTTGGCAGTTATGTATTGTGAGTAGCATTGCTATGCAGGGCTAAGGATGATACTCCTGTTGCAAAGTTGTTATGATCTGTAAGAGGAGATTGCAGCAGAAAGGGAGGGGAATGTAAGATCAGATCAGACCCAGCATTGGTGATTGTTGAACGTATTGTATGCTTTTGGACAAGTGGGTGTTGTTTCAGTTTAAGGGAGTGGGTGAGAGGGTGCAGGGTGGGATGTCACTGAAGGGGAACTAGTGAAACATGAAGTGGACCCATCTGACTCAGGTTCCCTGGTGCCAGCTTGGGACTTGTTCACGTTGAAGCTAACTCACAATTGTGTATTTTTTATGTATTTCCCATTAAAATGGAATTATAGCAAATAAAAACATGGTGTTATGTACTCTTTATGACCTTGTTACTTAAATGTTGTCAAATCTTTCATGGGAAGTTGCTACTGTAGTGTAGAGAAATGTTTCATCGAGCTTCAAAGTGAAGGTTGATAATGGGTTGCAAGTTATTATCCATGATGCCGTCGATAGATTTGCGGCTGGAGAAGTGGTCCCGATGGGATGGGTTTGGATTCCTGGGATTTTTGGGCCAATTCAGGGAAAATGTGCAAACCGGGTATTTTGTATCTCAACAGGGCCCTAATCCTAACCCTGATGGAATACCCTTACTATTGGCAACGGTTTAAACTGTGCGGGAACACAGTAGCTCAAGGAGTGGCCATAGAACGCTGAGATCTAGACCAGGCAGAAGAATGAAGTTGGAAGGGAAAGAAACCAAGTCTGAAGAAAGTTTGGCAGAATTTAGTTGTGGAAGCACCGAGTTCAGGAAAGAAATTAGATGTTCTGAGGCACAGATAGCAAATGGAAATATGGACCCTTGGCCGATACTGAAAAATTGACAGGATTGGCAAGTCCCATTCCCACACAGTTACAGTGTTCTCAGATAGGGTAATAGTTAAAAAGGAGGAGTGTTGTAATATTGCATCTTTGAGGAGTAATAATATGCTGGAAAAAAAGCAATAAATGAGGCACAATGGGATGAAATGATCATAAAAATGGAACAATCTCATTACCGGGAGAGTGTAACATAGCCAATAGGTACCATGGTGTACTCTTAACATTCGCACAGAGAAGCAGATGTAAATAGGCAAGATACTGGGATGAAGAACATAACAAGGAAATTATTGTTGAAGATGGTTGGGCGGCACAGTGGCGCAGCGGTAGAGTAGCTGCCTTAAGCCCCTGTCCCACTTGGGCGACGTCCACCCCGACCTCTGGCGAGTTTGCCCGCGACCCATAGTCGCGGCAAGGTCGCCACGAGGTCGTAGGAGGTCTTCGTCACTCTCCTTCATGGTCGAGAGTGGTCTCCGCGTAGTCGAGGCTTCAGCTAGGTCGCGGCGTATTTTTCGTGATGTTAAAAATTGACCGCGACTAAAAATAGGTCGCCGTGGGAAAAATCTATATTTTTTTAGTCGTAGGTCAAATCGAAGCCGGTCGCAGTAGGTCATGACGCTAGTCGTAGGTGGTCGAAGGTAATAATTCCGGGGTGAAAAAAAAGTCAGTAGGAAAAAAAGATAATTTAAACAGCAGAACGTCAACTCTTTCACTCCAAGGCATGTTCATTTATAGCTGGAGAGTTTTTTGGAGAGGAGACTTGTGTTTTAGAGATGGCACCAAAAATGTAGCAGGTCAGGGGGAGGGCACAACCTTCAAAAACCCTGCCATTCAGGTGTTCCTACCCAGGAGGAGGAGTGGCAGGAGGTGATGCCACAGGAGGTGATAGTGCAGGAGGAGGTAGCTCTGCATGAGAAACCCCTGGAGGAGGAGACCAGGGTGTAGTCCCCGATATGTCCCCACCACCACCCCATCCTTCACTGCCTCATTTGAAGGCAGCAAAGCAGCCCTTTCTCCTGTGTCTGACACAGCATCAGAGGCAGATGCCCCATTGGTGGTGAGGGAGGGCTGGTGAAGGAAGGTTATGCCCTACACCTTCACCAGGCAGCAGGAGGGGGACCTTGAGGAATGGTTCCAGCAGAATGCCATCATGTACGAAAAGGAAAATGAGGGGTACAGGGACAGGGACAAGAATGGCATGCTTGCCATCCACTGCCCCACATGTGAGCTTACAGTTCCATCTTTTGTCAAAGCCCAGCGCCACTCTCTTCCAGTCACCTGGTGTACTGGGACAGTCCATCACATCATCTCCATTCACCCATTGAGACCTCTTCTTGTGCTTCCTCTTCACCCTTGCTCTTGCCCTTCTGCCTTTCTTAAAAGGCTGCTGAAGCAAAAGGGCTGCTGCAAACAGCAGTAGTTGTATTTTTACCAACATCCTCCAAACTAGTTCCTTCCTTGCTTGCATGGTTCAGAATGATTTAAAAAAAAACCTGGGAGGCATTTTTTAACGAGAAAAAAAATGCAGACGTGACATTATTTTTTCAGGTGATCATTTGAGCTGTAGACACTCGTCACTGGTCGTTGTTGGTTTTCGGTGTGGTCCTCTGAGGTGGAAGGGGGTCGTGCTCATTCACGGACCAATTTGCCAGAGACCATCCTCGAGTAAAACGTACTTGGTTGAAGCCAGTCTTCAACATAGTCGAAGGAGGTCTTCTTCATAGTCGAGGAGGTCTTCAACATAGTCGTAGGAAGGTCGCAGGAGGTCGTAGGTCACCGCGATCTTGACTTTTTTTTTAGTCAGTTAAGTTCACCAGAGGTCGCGGTGGAGGTCTCCCACGTGGGACAGGCCCTTTACAATGTCAAAGACCCGGGTTCGATCCTGACTACAGGTGCTTGTTTGTACAGAGTTTGTGCATCCTCCCCTTGACCTGCGTGGGTTTGCCTTCAGTTTCCATCCACACTCTAAAGACGTGCAGGGTTTGTAGGTTAATTGACTTGGTAAAATTGTAAATTGTCCCAAGTGTGTATAGGATAGTGTTAGTGTGCAGGGATCGCTGGTCGTGGTTGAAGGGACTGTTTCCTCGCTGTATTTCTAAACTAAACTAAATTTCAACTGCTCTAACCTTGACAAAAACAGTAACAGAGTGAAGGATATTAATGCAAACCTTGAAATAGCACACCTCAAATGACTTGCCTTTGAACTTGACTTCAAGTTCTGTTTATGTGGAGTTTGCATGTGTTCTGTGGCACCACCTTGGTTTCCCTTTGGGAGCTTGGGTTTCCTCTTTTGGCCCAAAGAAGTGTTGGTTCGCTACTGTAAATTATCCCAAGTATACATGACCAGTAGGAGGACAGGGAAGAATTGTTCGATATGTGAGAAAGAATAGGCTACAGGGAAATGTGGGAGAGTGGATTATTGGGAATATTCTGAGAGTTGGCATAGTCTGGCCAGGCCAAGTAAGTTGCCTTCTAAATCAAAAGAAACAAATAAGCATTCAGGATAACTTATTAAACTGGTGTCTAGCAAAAGCAATAAGTGGGCGGAGAGAACTGGATTTACGACCTCCTCTGGCAGCTTGTCCCAGATTTCAAATATTCCTGATACAAAAAGTTCCCCTTAAATTCCCTTTAAAACTCATTCCTCTATCCTTAAGGCAATGCTATCTTGTTTTTGATACCCGCAGCACGGGAAACGATTTCAAGTATCGACACTATTCTATGCCTTTTGAATTAAATTGATTGAATTTGTTGAGGAATTAAGAAGAAGAGTTGATAAAGGGAATAAAAATAAATTGGTTGATGATGAAGTGCTGCAGTCAGCAGGTCAAATGGCAATCTGTGGAAAGAGATGTAGCATTTCAGATCTCAGGCCCCTCCATCAGTTCTGAGGAAGGAACATTTGATGTCTTCTTACTTGCTCCGAGATGGACATTTGATTGAATTGAAAGGAATTGAATTAAATTGAACACTTTATTGTCACATGACAAGTCACAGTGAATTCTTTGCTTGCATACCTTGCCATGGTATGCATACAGTCGCCCATAAAGGGCGTTTACAAAGCTACAAATTCCCCCCCACTCCAGTTCCCCCTTTGTTCTTTCCCCACACTCCCCCCCTCCACAGTCCCCCCACGCTGGCTCCTCCTTTGTTCAATGTTCTTCATGGCTGTTCCCCTCACGCCGGGTCCCCATTGTCTATTGATGAAGTCCCACATGGCAGATCGATTAAGAAAGCAAAATAATATGGGATCCAAGTTTGTATCCATTAAAATTAATTCAGAAGAGGTTGCGAATAATAATTGATGGGACTTTTGTTTTGTTGGGAGAATGTATGCGATTGCCTTTCATGTGTTTCAGTGCATGTTCCTTGCTTTGATGAAAAATATTTAAGGTTTATATTCAAATGTTGGGGCTATAATTAAGAATATTGGAGATGAAACTAAAATTGGCACGGGACACTTTGTAACACTCTTCTTGTCCTTTCCTTGGTATTCTACATTTGCTGTACCTATCCTTTCATTGTTTCCAAAGGCAATGAAGTGCACATTCTGGATTCAGTTGTATTTCATGTGCCCTCTCAATCATTGAAATCTTTCTGCAATGTAGAATTTTCATTTCCATGACCAGCCACACTACCAGTTTTGGCTCTGAAGAAAGGATGTAATAAGACTATGGAAAGTACTGAGAAGATTTATGAGGACATTGCCAAGGCTGTAGAACTATCGTTGTGAAGAGAATGCTTAGGTTCAGGCTGTTTTTTTTTTCTGGAGCAAAGAAAGAAAAGATCTAATTGCAGCGAATAAACTAATGAGAGGCTTCGAGAGAGTGAACAGGAAAGATCTATTTGCCATGTAAGTGAGAGTACTAACCATGGCAATATAGATTGAAATTAATTGCTGGAAAAATAAGAGAGCAATCTCAAATATTTCACCCAAAAAGGTATGGGGTCTCAATGCCTGACATAATGGTGGAGGGGGGAACACTTGTTGCTTGAAGATTGTAATGTAAGGAGCTATGGGCCGAGCATAACAGAATACAGGCCCACCACCCACATTCCAGCCACTGGTGGTCCGGCATCTTCTTTAATCCAGACAAAGTCGCGGGTGTATTCCATGCGGCTGGCGCACGCTCTTTCGGGATGAATACCTCCTTCCTGAAATAATTAATTGTTTACTTCTATGTTAATTGTTGTTTCTTTATTTAAGTATCCAGCAGTCCATTGTGCTTTGGAGACATGGGAGGGGTATAATTAGTGGCTTGGTGGCGTATTCCTTAATTATTATTATGTGACCTCTGTTGGTCCGGCAAAATGGATAATCCGGCAAGGTTGTGGAACCAAGGGTGCCGGAAAATTGATGGTCGACCTGTAGCTCCGTTTTTGGCCCATGTTAAATGACAGGTCGAATGAGCCCCTTCAATGCTCTAAGTCTCCATGAATCCACGATATTAGTTGAGTGATGAATGTGCAGCTTAGGAACTCCCTGTCCATTCCTTCTTTATCTCATGCTCTGTACATCCACTATGGTTTAAAGTCCAGTCTCAAGACAGCACATATGTCAATAGATGAGTGGTTCAGTAACATACTGAAGAATCAGCTCCAGAGCATATGCTTTGGTTTTGGACTGAGACTTTTGACTCCATCTTGCCTTATGCTGGATACTGGTCAGCCTATGTGCCAATCCGAGAAATGTGGTTAAAATGAGCAATAATACTGGACACTTGTTTTCACCTGGAAACCAACTTGGATGGTTTAGGTCTCAACACCGTGTAGTTGTACAGTTCATGTGGAATCCAGGATTGACCCCATGTTGAGATGCTAAACCAAATGGGTGAAAGATGAGTTTATAAAAAACATAAAGTGCAGGAGTAAATTAGTCGGTCAGGCAGCAACTCTGGAAGACATGGACAGGTGACGTTTTGGGTTGGGCCCCTTTTCAGACAGTGTTAGAATGATAATTTATAGTTACACAGAGTCAAAGTTATACAGCACATTCATACTTATCGATGCTGACCAAGATTCCCCATCTATACTAGTCCCACCTGCTTGCATTTGGCCCATATCCCTCAAAATGTTTCCTATATATGCACTTGACCAAATATATTTTAAATATTATTATAGTACCTGCCTCAATCTCCTCCTCTGACACCTTGTTACATATACTCACCACCCTCTGCCTGAAAAAAATTCCCCTTGACGTCCTTTCCCCTCTCACATTAAACCAATGTTCTCTGGTTCCTGATTCTGGGTAAAATATTCTATCATTCACCATATCTATTCCCTATCTATTCCCCCTCATGATCTTATACCTCTCTATAAGATCACCCCTCATCCTCCTGCTCTCCATAAAATATTGTCCAAGCCTGCCCAACCTCTCTCTCAGCCCCACAAGTCCTGACAACATCATCGTAAATCTTCTCCACACTTTTTCCAACTTAACGGCACCATGTACCTCTACTCCTAAAACTTTCCTCTGGGGCCTGCTATATAATATGTGGAGCCTGCCTTGGTTTGATCTAACAAAATGCACCATCTCCCACTTATTTGCTGAAAACCTCAAATCTGTTAATAACATTTCAATTTGCAGTTGGGAAGAAGTTCAATTAACTCAGCATGATTCTGAACATCTTATTTTTGATTTGGATGTCCAATCTCATGTTATCTCAAGCCCAAACCAGGATGGCACAAGGGCCCTTTGTACCTTTGTTTAACAGAGGCCTCCTCCTCTACCTGGCTGAACTGGTTCTCACTTCAAAAGTGTTCTTCTTTAACTCCACTGCAAATAGAGGCATTCTTGTGGGAGCTCGCATGCATCCAAGGTACACCCATGTCTTTGTGGGGTGGATAGAATAGTTCTTATGTTGTGCCCACGAAGGCAACCTCTCTCACATCTTTTCAAGGTTTCTTCATCTAGAATACACTGTCTGAGATAGCAGTGGATGAAGAGTCACTGACAGCATTTAAGAGGGGTCTAGATGAGCATTTGAATCACACAGAAATAGGAGGCTATGGGAAAAGTGCTGGATGATATGATTAATATAGATATGTGCCCACTAGTTGGTGCGGACATGCTAAATCAAATGGTCCGTTTCCATGTTGTACGATTCAATTACTCCCAGACTTTGAGCAAAGCTTCCTGCTTTGATCTTGAACCAGAAAGTGATATGATCTCGACATCTAATTTCTCTCCCCTTCTCCCTCTCACATAGTTCATTTCTGAGTCTCCTCTCCATTGACTTCTTTGCCCCGTTCTTAGTGGACAGGTTAACAACCTGTATCCGCTACAGCATCAAGGAATCTCACGTGTACTTTCTGACAACACATTAGACCTGTCCGGACTCACTGTTGCGATTAGTCATGCTGGCAGAGCAGTTAGGCACCTCACAGCTCCAATGACCCTGGTCCTGATCTCTGGTCCGAAGATAGACACCAAATTCTGGAGTCACTCAGCGGGTCAGACAGCATCTCTGGAGAAAAGGAATAGGTTTACAACTATTCATTCTCTCCAGAGATGTTGTCTGACCTGCTGAGTTACTCCAGCATTTTGTGTCCATCTTCGGTTTAAACCAGCATCTGCAGTTCCTTCCTACACATCTAACCTCTGGTCCGTTACGTGTGGAGTTTGCACATTCTCCCTTTGACCACATCTGCCTGCTGCTCCAGCTTCCTCCCCATTTCCCAAAAATATGCTGGTATTATGCCAAAAACTATGACAAGTTACATCTTAATACGAGTAAGAAGCAAACACAGGGAGATGATACCCTTGTGAGAATCAGAATAAGTTGCCGGAATGCAAGGAAATAACAAGAAAGGAAATGGGGCTGTTGGGACGGATCTTCTGGGAGCCAGCATTGACACAATGTGCCAAATACCTCCCTTCTCCACTGTAGTGAATACTGTACATATAAATTAACAATTCCAGATCAGCATTTCAAATTCCCAGCACGTATCTTTGTTAATTATCAATAACTATTTACTTATCCACCAAATGATCTTCTGTTATCTTAACCACCCCCTTCTCTCTGCTCTGTTGACTATTTCTTATGTAAAACGGAGAGGATGAGAAGGAGTTTCTTCCCAGAGGCCATTAGGACTGTAAACTCCTATCTCACCAGGGACTAACTTTGCTGAACCAATTTACTGTTGTGTGGTGTCTTTTTAAAATTCCTGTTTTTTCTTTTTTATCCTTCCACAAATATGTAATATGTGAGTGTGTGATTCTGTTCCATTCTGTTTTGTAGTTTTTCTGCACAATCTGAAAGCATTGCCACTTTTCATTTCACTGCACATCTCGTATGATTATGTGACGAATAAACTTGACTTGACTTGACTTGACTTGAATATAAACCAACGTGCTTTTACTGTTACAGACTCGTTGTCTGGTCTCCACGCACCGCACTGCTTTCACCTTATCTTGACCCACTTCTGTCCAAATGTCATTGACTCAAAAGCTTGACTCTGTTTTTCTCCTCGGCAAGGCCGCCTTCGTTTGGCCGACTGAATATTTCCAAGAATTTTATTTTTAGCTTGGATTTCCTTTATCCCCAACATTGTGCTTTTGCGTCACGAAAATGAAAACGGAAATGGATCATCTCAGTTAGAAGTGGGACGTTGAGAATTAGTGGAGGTGTTTAAAATTACAAGAACATTTTGATGGGATGGAAAAGATGTTTTCACCAGCAGTTTGGACAGTAGCCAAAATTCAGAACTTTCAGGTAGCTGGCAAAAATAACAGAGCAGAGATGAGGAGAAATATTTTATACTTAATGAGGTATTATGGTCTGGAACGCACAGATGGAAAGCTGATGTAGACAGATTCAGTATTAACTTTCACAAGGATCAATACTTTGAAGAAGGGTCTGGGAGTTCATCGTTATGATGAAAAGGGCTGTTACAAGCAATGGCAACATCGGGCTGTAGGAACAAACTATGACAATATCTTAAAGGGCCTGTCTCACTTGGCCGTCATTTGCGCCTCATTGATTACACGCCATATGCGTTGCGCATGGTGAGGTGTGGAATCGTATACGCGGTATCGCGCGGCGCTCCAGGATTTAGTACAGGAACAAAATCCTCGCGCACTACCTGCGTGACGTATCGCGTACACATGCTGACTCATTGGGTATGCACGCTGACACATTGGCGTCGTACGCTGGCGAACCGAAGTCTCACGTGTATCGCGTGGTGACGCATGGTTAGTCACCGTCCTTACGTCCTTGTGTCAACACCCTATGCGCGCCGCAGGGTATTCTAATGACGTCACGCGCACCAGACGGCTGTGATGACGCGTGATTTACGTGCGATGTCGCGCATCGTGACGTCGCGCATCGCGATGCGTTGACCTATTTTACATATGATGCGCAAATGAGGCGCAAATGAAGGCCAAGTGGGACAGGTCCTTTAAAGACAGGTCGCCATGGAAAAAATCGATACTTTTTTTACTCGTAGTAGGTCGTAGTAGGTCACCATGTTAGTCATAGGTAATCGAGGGTAGTCGAAGGTAGTCGTAGATAGTCTTAACCACAGTCGAAGGGAGGTCGATGGGAGGTCGAAGGAGATCGAAGGAGGTCGTCTTCACTGTCCACTATTCGGTGTCCAATTTTCCCGAAGTTAGTCGTAGCTAGTCGAAGCTGGTCTCAACATAGTCGAAGGAGGTCTTCTACATGTTATTTTTTTAAATTCTTTTTAACTCGCCAATTAGGTCACCCAAGTGGGACAGCCCCTTAAGTTATCAGATGGAGAAAAAATGCTTAAAACACAACCTGCTAAAGTAACTCTATCCCCTACTTCCAATTCCTCCGTCTATGCCGCATCTGCGCCCAGGATGAGGTTTTCCATACCAGGTTATCGGAGATGTCCTCATTCTTTAGGGAATGGGGGTTCCCCTCTTCCATTATAGATGAGGCTCTCACTAGGATAGCCTCGACATCCCGCAGCTCCGCTCTTGCTCCCCCTCCCCCTATTCGCAATAAGGACAGTCCCCCTTGTTCTCACCTTCCACCCCATCAGCCGTCGCATACAACAAATAATCCTCCAACATTTCCAACGCCACCTCCAACGGGATCCCACTACTGGCCACATCTTCCAATCTCCACCCATTCCTGCTTTCATCAGAGACCGTTCCCTCCGCAACTCCCTGGTCAACTCGTCCCTTTCCCACCCATACCACTCTCTTCCCAGGTACCTTTCCCTGCACCTGTCCCTTTACCTCCCCCCTTGACTCCAGCGAAGGACCCCGACAATCTTTCCAGGTGAGACAAACATTCACTTGCACCTCCTCCAACCTCATCTACTGTATCCGATGTTCCAGGAGTCAACTCCTGTATATCGCCGAGACCAAGCGCGGGCTCGGCGATCGTTTCGCTAAAAACCTCTGCTCAGTCCCCCTTAACCTACCTGATCTCCTGGTTGCTCAGCACTTTAACTCCCTCTCCCATTCCCAATCTGACCTTTCTGTCCTGGGACTCCTCCACTGTCTGAGTGAGGCCCAGTGCAAATTGGAGGAACAGCACCTCATATTTCGCTTGGGCAGCCAGTGGTATGAACATTGACTTCTCTAACTTTAAATAGCCCTTGCTTTCCCTATCTCTCCATCCCCTCCCTTTTTCTAGTTCTCCCACCGTCGTACTGTCTCTAACTACATTCTATCTCTGTCCCGCCCACTCCCCTGGCGTTAGTCTAATGAAGAGATTCGACCTGAAACATCACCCATTCCTCTCCAGTGATGCTGCCCGTCCCGCTGAGTTATTCCAGCATTTTGTGTCTACCTTTCTGCCAAGTAACTTAGCAGGTTAGGCAGCATCTTTGGAAAACATTAAAAGGTAATAAGTGTGTAGGAAGGAACTGCAGATGTTGGTTTAAACCAAAGATAGAAACAAATTGCTGGGGTAACCCAGTGGGACAGGCAGCATCTCTGCAGTGAAGAAATGGGTGACATTTCGGATTGAGACCCTTCTTCTGAAGAAGTCACCCATTCCTTCTCTGCTGCCTGCCCCACTGAGTTCCTCCAGCATGTTGTGTCTATCATGCATAGGTAACATATCGGGAATGTATTCTGAAGAAGAATCTTGACCTTAAATTCACCTATCCACTTTCTGTAGAGATGGTGCTTGACCCGCTGAGCTAGTCCAGTACTTTGAGTCTATTTTTATACGCCAACATCTGTAGTTCCTTGCATCGACAAGCTATCAGATGACAATGCTTGGTTGCTTACCTGCTATCTCACATGCCCTGCGGTTGGGAGAAGTAAATAGAGGAACCTGGAACAGAATTAGAGTTGGAAGACTTGTTGGTGGGTAGGAATGGAGGAGTTTGTAGGTAAGTGTTTTTTGGAGGATTCTGGTTGGGGTCTAACGATGTTAGAGAATTCACAGCCTTGGTAACTGGTTGGAAGGAGATAGTGTGGCAATCCAAATCACATTGGTGGGGTGTAGAGTACTGGGGGCATGATGTGAAAAAGTTCAGAAATTGGGTTATTTTTGTGGGATGGGGGGGGGGGGGGGGGGATGATGGGTTCTGAAGATACTGACTTTGCAGGTTTCAAGAGTCAAGGCTTGTATCTGGAGATTGGGGCTGATAAAATGGGGTCTGGAGACTGTGGTTGGAGGAGATATTGAGTCCAAAGATTAGGGTTTCTGGTCTGGGGTGTGGGGATACCCGGAGTTTGAGGTCTTGGGATGAGGGTGAACAAATCAGAAATTGGGAGAGCATCAGGAGTTCATGGCCGCCTGGATGTCATCGCAGTTAGAGGGAATAGATCAGGGAGGGTTTGGAGGGAAGGCGTGGATAGAAGGTAAATATTTTTTTTAAATGCCTAGTACTTCGAGTTCTGCTACTGATCACTTATCAGCCTAGAACCAGGGTTGTTCTGGTGTTCCTATCTCATTTAGAAGTGATACAGGAATCAGGTTGTGTCTGAGGGAACTGCAGATGCTGGTTTGCACCGAAGATAGACACAAAATGCTGGAGTAACACTGCAGAACTGGCAGCATCTCCGGAAAGAAGGAATTGGTGAAATTTTGGGTCGAGACCCTTCTTCAAACTGAGGATGTTTCAGGTCGAGACTGAAGAAGGGTCTCGACCTGAAACGTCATCCCTTCTTTCTATACAGAAATCACGTTATTACTGTCAGGGTTATTCGTGATCAGAAATGTCTCGGCAAATTTCTAGTGTGGCTTGCTTCGTCATGAGAATTATTGCAATCTCTTTCTTCTCTCGGTAAGTGATTTTATGATACATTGCACAGAAAACAAGTTAACATATAGTTGGGCAACAGATTTTTGTATTGCATAGGGAAAGATTGGAGTAGAGTAGTCTTCCCCTTCACAGAGCCAGGAGAGGAAAGATGGGCTAAATGTTCTCCTCCTGTAATGCTTGCTTCCATTAACCCTCCTTTACAATACCTGTGTATAATTTTCAGAAGAGCAAGGACAGAATCATTGGAAAGGAAAAATAAATGTAAATGCCAGAAATCAGAGAAAAAAAATAGAAAATGTTGGAAACACTCAGTAGGTCAGTGAGCTTTCAAATAGAGAAAAACAGGGTCAAAGACTTGAAACGTTAACTTCTTAATGTTGATGGTATGTCTTTGACCTGGAATGTTGACGTGGTATTTCGTCTCAACAGATGTTGCTTCTCTTTTTATACAAGCTTTATTGAAGATTTTGACACTTCCATGAAGCTACCAGATAAATAGCATTAAGGGCTCAGGGGACAGCTCAGATGATCTGGGACACCATTCGTGAAATTAATCCTAATCTTAGTTCATTGACGCTTACACGATTGACTGTCCATAGAGGTAAATAATATTGCGTTATCCCTACATACTTTCTGCTTGTCTGCACAGAGTGTGCTGCATTAAAGCAAATCCAATGGCTGGGCTCCACTGAAATATATTTGCAGCAACATTACTTTCATGGTTAAAATATATAATTCATATAACAGGGCCACTCTTCCAGAAACCATGTTAAAATAATTCACACATCTTAAACATCACCTTAATAGAATGCATCAAGTCCTCCGCATTGATCTATAAACGTAAGAACGCCTCCACAAGTTATCCAACCGATAGAAGGCAACTCTTGTCAAGCTTCTGCCACCATTAGTATATTTGGGCAAAGGTGTAGGTGTGGCTAGGAGTGATGCTGGGAGGGGGAGGTAAGTCAGGCTTCAGGTTACTCTCTGACGAGCATTGATGCTGATCGTAAAGTGGAGGTGTGTGATTATCGGGATAAGCCTGGATCTGACACATAGTGGTTCTTCAATAAGCTAGCGCTGCTGAATCCTGTTCAAAGCAGTACTGGCAATGTGACCATCTCCTGTTCTGACCCCGTGATATCCAACCAGAAAGTTGGTCACGTAACATCTCCACATTTTATTTTAATTTCTTTGCAGCCTTAGGGTACCCTGCAGGGGCTGTTGTGAATGAACACAGAAGGGAGGCAGAAGATGATAGAACAATTCACTGTGATGGGAATAATTTTGTTTAACTTTATGACCCTTAGATTTCCCTTTTATCTTAATAATACCTCAAATGCAAATAATAATAAAGGTTGCAAAGCCAAAGACCATTCCTTCGATAGAGACAGAAAACTGGAGTAACTCAGCGGGTCAGGCAGCATCTCTGGAGAAAAGTAATAGGTGACGTTTTGGGTCGAGACCCTTCTTCAGACTCTATAAGAAGGATCTGAAGAAGGGTCTCAATCCGAAACATCACTTATTCCTTTTCTCCAGAGTTGCTGTCTGAATCGCTGAGTTACTCCAGCTTTTTGTGTCTCAGTTTAAAACCAGCATCTGCAGTTCCTTCCTACACCAATCCTTATTCTCTGTTGTGCAAGAATTGTTCTGCACTGCACATGGTCTTGTGATGTTTCCCTGTATACCCCCGTTTCAATGAATTCCATCTCCTTTCTGTCTCCTTGCTTTCTGCACTGAAGTTGTTTGAAGATGGCAACTTTGAAGTGGGAGTCTCAGTTTGAGGCTCAAATTTAAGATGACAAAACAGATCAGGCTGGCAATGATTAACATTTTTATCATGCCTTTAACAATGTAAAACATACAGGCAGCTTCATTCAAAATGTAATTAAATACATGGAGTATTTGGGCAAACTAAAATGTCCTCAAACTGGTAGTTTTTGAAGTGATTTGCAAATCTGGAGAGATGGAGAGAGAAGGATTTAGAAGGGAATGAACTAAACAGAGGTTTAGGTTTAAATTTATTATTGTCACGTGCACCAAACAGATCTGGGGTGGCACGGTGGTGCAACGGGAGAGTTGCTGCATCAAACATACAGGTTCGATCCTGACTATGGGTGCTATCTGTAGGGTTATTACATACTTCCTGTCCCTGCGTGGGTTTTCTCCAGGTGCTCTGCTTTCCTCCCACACTTCAAACATCTACACATTTGTAGGTTAATTGGCTTTGGTAAAAAACTGTAAATTGTCCCCAGTGTGTAGGATGGTGTCAGTGTATGCAGTGATCACTGGTCGCCACAGACTCGATGGGCCAAAGGCCTGTTTCTGAGCCCTATCACTAAAGTCTAAAGTCTAAAATAAAGATTAGTTTCACCAAAAAACATAAATTATATCACATACAAACAATCAAGACAAACTGAAATGCTAGAGACAGAGCAAATAGGGAGATACAGAGTGCAGAATATATCTCAGTCTCATTGTTTATCAGCTCCATAGACAGTCCAATATCCACAATGGGGTGGAAGTCAATTGGACAGTAGCCTTGCTAATGGAAGGATCATTCGGAAGCCTGATAATTGAGGGGAAGAAGCTGTTCCTGAGTCTGGTGGTGCACGTTTCAAGCTTCTGAAGCTTCCGCTGGACGGGAGCAGGGAGAAGAAGGAATGACCGGAGTGGGTCAAGCCTTTGATTTGACTGTATGTCATGTTGTTACTTGTGGGCGGAGCACCAAGGCATATTCCTTGTATGTGAATACTTGGTCAATAAGCTTACTTACTTACTTACTTACTTACTTGTGTTGGCTGCTTTTCTGAGGCAGCATGAAGTGTAGATGGAATCAGTGGCGGGAGGTCTGGCCTGTGAGATGGACGGGACTACATCTCTGCAATTTCTTGCGGTCTTGGGCAGGGCTGTTCCCAAATCTAGCGGTGACGCAAACTGACCGTATGCTTCCTCTTGTACATCGGTAGAGGTATGTAAACATCAATGGGGATGTGCTGAGAAAGTGGCAATGCAATTCCACGCAGATCATTTTTACATATATCCTAAAAGCTTTTAAATGGTTAAATGGTCTGTCTAACCAGGGTCTCGACCCGAAACGTCGCCTATCTCCTTCGCTCCTTAGATGCTGCTGCACCCGCTGAGTTTCTCCAGCTTTTTGTGTAACCCTCGATTCTCCAGCATCTGCAGTTTCTTCGTTAACACTTTACGTTCAATCTTCTATTGGTCCAAAGCATTTTGCTTTATTTGCCTCATGCTCTTTTACATTCCCGTGGGAACTCTATGTATCCTACTAAAGATTTCAGAAGTCACAAACCCAGTTATTGGATGCATTCTCCTCTGCTGTGGTCTCATTGTTCTTGGCTTTGCTGAAGGCCTTAGTTTCTACGACTGGGCAGAGCGGCAGACATACTGGGCCCATTTCACAGTTTTCCTTCCTTCTTTCCGTCCTTCCTTCCAGTTCCCTCACAAATGCTAGACTCACTTTTCACTTTGGCAGTACCGTCCTCTTCCCCCTAATCTTTATGCCCGATGATCCTCTTTGGATGCTGAACTCCCATCTCACAATCTCTCTTTCTCTTGACGACATCAAATTCCCTTTATCTCTCTTGCTCTTTCCTCTTCTGATTCCTCAGCGTTTCTTGAACAACCCCGGCGGGCGGCACGGTGATGCAGTGGAGTTGCTGCCTTACAGCGCCAGGGACCCGGGTTTGACCCTGACCACAGGTGCTGACTGTACGAAGTTTGTACATTCTCCCCGTGACCTGTGTGGGTTTTATCCAGGATCTCTGGTTTCCTCCCACACCTCAAAGACGTACAGGTTTGTAGGTCAATTGGCTTGGTATAATTCTAAATTGTCCCTAGTGTGTGTAGGATAGTGTTAGTGTGCGGGGATCAATGGTCGGCTCAGACACGGTAGGCCGAAGGGCCTGTTTCCGTGATGTATTTCAAAATTAAACTAAACTAAACCCCCCCTACCCTTAAGTTTTCCCAGCTCGTTAACAGGTCCCGATCTCTACCAACGCTGGGCTGACTACATCGGGCAGCAATAGGAAGGAGCACTTTCACAGATCTCCATGTACTATTCTATTAAGCTCTTGAACATTTAAATGAGGCACATCAACATGCCATCTGCAGTGCACCAGAGCTCAGTGAGAGTTCTTTATGTTAACTGAAACTTGCCAGGCTCTCTCCCAAATCAGAAGCTTGTCCCACTCAAGAGAACTGAGAGCTCTTTTGGCAGGCTGGCGCAGTACAGATTTTGGATATGGCTCCCAGCTGAAGCGTTAACAAAGACCTTGTAAGGCCACTCAAGATGTCAGGGAAGACTACATGGTGCTTTTCACAGAACATCTGTGGAATTATTGTCAACATCACCAAATATCAAGCATCTTTTCATTTATCTGCTTGACATTTCTGGTACTCTCTTTTGTAGAGGCTACAGTTCATGGCTTGTAAAGCATTATTGGATGTCCTGTGGAAATTAAGAGCAGTACATAAAAGCAATTTCTTTCTCAGACCCAGCGTTGCTACTGTCAGAGCTGATTCTGCGAGTAAAGCCACTGGCAAAATGCCAGCTAGCTGCAACAAGTACTTTTGCTGGCATGAACTGCACCCCAGATCACTTTGGAAACCATTTCAGTGGTACATATTTTGTTTACCCAGTGCCACGCATTAATCCTCAATCAAACCATCTGGTTTCCTGTTTTCTTTTAAAAACACAAGCCTATACTGTGAGCAATCTGTTCATGACAGCAACTAATTAGGTCGCAGTCAAGTCAGTTGTTAGTGTTTACAGTCCTGTATCATTGGAATAGGGCCAGTTGCTTTGCATTCAGGATTAACAGCCAGGTACAGTAGCCGCCTTAGTGCTTGAACCCTTTCAGGTTCCAGTTGCATAATGATACAGAAATCTAGTATCTCTAAAGGTTTCTTTTTTAATTCAGTTTTATGAATGTGGGTATTGCTACCAATGTCAGCATTTCCTGCCCATCCATAATTGTCCTCAAGAAGGAGTTGGTGCATATATTCTGGAACTGACGAATCTCCTTTGTTGAAGGCAATATGATAAATGCTGTATCAATCAGGAGTTCCAGGATTAAGTAAGTAAGTTTATTGGCCAAGTATTCACATACAAGGAATTTACCTTGGTGCTCCGCCCACAAGTAACAACATGACATACAGTGACAGTTAGGAATGACTCAGAAAACACTAAACATTAATAATAATAAAACATTAATGATAAAACACCATTGATCAAGCATGTGAACCAACAAAATACCAGATCAAAGGGAGGCTACAGATTTTTGGCTGTTGAGTAGAGCAACTACTCATGGATAAAATCTGTTTTTATGTCTGGCTGTGGCAGCTTTGACAATCCGGAGTCGCCTTCCAGAGGGAAGTGATTCAAAGAGTTTGTGGCCAGGGTGAGAGGGGTCAGAGATGATCTTGCCCGCTCGCTTCCTGGCCCTTGCAGTGTACAGTTCATCAATGGGGGGAGGGTTGCAGCCAATAACCTTCTCTGCTGATCGGACGATTCGCTGCAGCCTCCAGGTGTCGTGCTTGGTGGCTGAGCCAAACCAGACCATGATGGAGAAGGTGAGAACAGACTCTACGATGGCCGTGTAGAATTGGACGTTGCCTGTGGCAGATTGTGGTTCCTCTGCTGCCGTAGGAAGTACATCCTCTGTTGTGCCTTTTTGACTGTGGAGTCGATGGTAGCCCCCCACTTAAGGTTCTTGGAGATGATGGTTCCCAGGAACTTAAAAGACTCCACAGATGTGACTGTGGTGTTGTTGATGGTGAATGGGGTGAGGGGAGGGGGAGCTCTCCTAAAGTCTAATCCACTCAGTAATCATCATCGGGCAGTACAGTGGCACAGCGATAGAGTTGCTGCCAGACCCAGGTTCGATCCTGACTACGGCTGCTGTCTGTATGTTTGTACATTCCTCCCGTGACCTGTGTGGGCTTTCTCCAAGATCTTCGGTTTCCTCCCACATTCTAAAGATGTACAGATTTCTGGGTTAATTGGCTTGGTATAAATGTAAATTGTCCCTAGTATGTGTAGGATAGTGTTAGTGCGTGGGGATCGCTGGTCGGTGCGGACTCAGTGGGCTGAAGGGACTGTTTCCATGCTGTATCTCTAATCTAGACTAAACTAAACTAAAGATGGACCATCAGTGGAGGGCATGGAGCTGGTTTGTGAATGGGATGTGAAATCAAGGGGCTCCTTTGTCCTGAGTGGTGTTGAGATTTTTGGACGTTTTTGAAGCTGTATTCATCCAGGCAAGTGGAGAGTACTCCATCGTGCTCCCAACTTGTTTCTTGTAGAAGGTAGAAAGGCTTTGGGGTGTCAGGAGGTGAGGCATTCTTTGCAGCACACCCATTCTCTAACTACTTTTGTAATCATAATATGAATATGGTTGGTCCAGTTATGTTTATGGATAGCAAGGACAGGACAAGGAGAATTACTGAATAATGCCAGGCACAAGAGTGTTCAGGAAAGTAGAGTAACTAGAGATGCCTGGTTAGACTAATGCCATGAATGTGGGGCAGAGAGGGTTGGTGTCGGAAGGAAGACAAACACAAAATACTGGAGTAACTCAGCGGGACGGGTAGCATCTCTAGAGAGAAGGAATTGGTGACATTTCGGGTCTAGACCCTTCTTCAGACTGAAATTCAAGGGAAAGGGGAACGAGAGATATAGACGATGATGTAGAGAGATATAGAACAAGGAGTCTGAAGAAGGGTTTCGGCCCGAAACGTTGCCTATTTCCTTCGCTTATTTCCTTAGATGCTGCTGCACCCGCTGTTTCTCCAGCACTTTTGTGTACCTTAGAACAAAGGAATGAAAGATATGCAAAAAAAGTAAAAACGATGAGGGAAAGAGGCCATCGTTAGCTGTTTGCGAGGTGAGAATGAAAGGTTGGTGTTACTTGTGTATGGGTGGGATGGAGAGAGAGGGAATGCAAGGGTTACCTGAAGTTAGAGAAATCAATATTCATAACCCTGGGTTGTAAGCTGCCCATGCAAAATATGAGATGCTGTTCCTCCAATTTGCGTTTCAATGCAGGAGGTCTAGGACAGAGAGGACAGTGTGCTCAGTCCCCCTGGACATACCTGATCTCCCGGTTGCTAGCCATTTTAATTGCCCTTCCCATTCCTACACTAACCTGTTGATGATGATGGTAGGGTCTCGGTGATGGTAATGCCATTGAATCAATGCAGCTTTCTCTTGAGGATATGGTCTTTGCTGTGGTGTGCATGTTACTGGCCACTTATCACCCCTTGCCTAATTATTACCTAAGACTTACATTTCCTTAATTAGTTCAGAAATGGAGATGGGGAATTGAACATTGTACAAACAACCTCATATATCCATTTACTCCATCTCTCTCATATGTTCCCACTGAATACAATGCCTTTACATCAAGTGTGTACCAATTCCCAGTGGAGAGAGAAATACATTTCTGAAAGCTATAACTGAATTTGCTTCCATCACATTTTGTAGCTTCATAACTTCCTTTGTAAATCAACCTTTTACTCAGATATCTTAAAACCCCATCCTTTACTTACAGTATGTGCCCATCTGCCAATGGAGATAATTTCTCTCTACTGCCTTCCATATTTTTTGAACAGCTCTACTAAATCTCACTCCAACCTTCTCTGCTCCACACTTACAGCACCGCTATTACTCTACATAGCTGAATGCCTTCATGTCGGCACTACTCATTAATACCCCTTATCCAGACCTTGCTATCCCTCTTAAAGTGGGACACCTGACATCTGATGCAGAGCTTTAATTACAGTCTACCCAATGGTTTTGAAAGGTTTAGCTCAACGATGAAGATGCTATTCCTGTGAACGTTAACAAAAGGAACTGCATTGCCCTATTTCTCTCTTTTATACCATAGTAATTCAATGGAGAATTGACAGCAATCTTGCATTTGACAGGAGATGAGCAGGAATTCCCCAGCGTTTGGATACTTGCTTTCAGCACCCTTCACTTGATTGCCACTTGCATTTTAATGGAGAGAACAGTTAGACCAGGGGCAGGGAATCTGCGGCCTTAAGGCCGCATGTGGTGTTCTAGGCCATTAAGTACGGCCTTTTGAATGAATCCAAATTTTGTAGAACAAATCCTTTTATTTTTATTAATATCTTTTTGTTCGTCTTTTATTATTTTTATTTTAATCTTAAAATGAACGTATTTAAAACACCAAAGAGTAAAAGAAGATTCAACAAAATAATCCTATATCTAAATTAAGTTTCTTGGAATGGGGCCTTATTAGATTACAGCTAACTTAATGTGGCATTCCAACATGAAAAGTTTCCCCACCCCTGAGTTAGACATTTAAGTCTACCTATTATTAATATACAAGATAGTATCACCTTAAAGCATGTGATGATAAAGAATGGCATTATTCCTAAAATGATTTAAAATACAGCGAGATATAGAACTTTGTAGCCCTTGCATCCCCTCTCTCTCTCCGTCCCTCCCCTACCCCAGTCGTTGTACTAGTTTCACTGTCGTCTAGTTAAGTTTCATTGTCTGAAACTCGTTTTCACCTAGCTAACAGCTACCAATGTCCTGTTTCCTTTATCATTGTTATATTTTTGCATTTCTTTCATTAATTTATTCTATATCTCTCTACATCACTGTCTATGTCTCTTGTTTCTGTTTCCCTGAATCTCAGTCTGAAGAAGGGTCTCCACCCGAAACGCACTTATTCTTTTTCTCCAGAGATGCTGTCTGAACCGTTGAGTTACTCTTTGTGTCTTTTTGTGTCTGTTTAAATATTTAAATATATATATATATGTATATATACACACACTCACATATTGCCTTGAGACTAACTATTTGTGGGTTGAGGAGTACACAATCTCCAGTTGTTCTGTTTATTTACAATTCATTCAAATCTCAAGGATCTCTTCGGAAATTTCTGCATAAATATTTCACACAAGGGGTCAAGAGATGTGATGAATGTCAAGGATGCTGGAGAAATTATAGCATTGAATGAACAAGCCTGTTGGATAATGTGAAGTGGAGTTTCAAAAGTGGATGCAATATTTTTCAAACACTTAGATGGAAATTTACAAAATTGCCCATGGAAACCTTGATTAGGTTATATTAATTTCTGTGTAGCTTTAAAGCTGGAGTAAAGATGTACCTTGACATAAGTCATGTTGGGACCTATATGGAGCTCTCCATTGATTTGGGTTCAATTCTGATAGCTGATGCTGCTTGCATGAAGTATGTCAGTTTTCCATGTGACTTTGACCATTCCTCTGGGCTTCTATATATTCACTGGAATTTGAGAAGGATGAGAGGGGATCATAGAAACACATAAAATTCTTAAGGGATTTGACAGGCTTGATGCAGGAAAAATGTTCCCAATGTTAGACGAGTCCAGAACCGGGGGGCTCACAGTTTAAGAATAAGGGGTATGTTTAAAAAGAAACTGCGGATGCTGGAAAAATCAAAAGTAGACAAAACATGCTGGAGAAACTCAGCACGTGAGGCAGGGTCTGGAGAAAAGGAGTAGGCGACATTTCGGGTCGAGACCCTTCTTCAGACTGAAGAAGAGGTAGGCCATTTAGGACAGAGATGAGGAAAAACGTTTTCAACCAGAGACAATAGACAATAGGTGCAGGAGTAGGCCATTCGGCCCTTCGAGCCAGCATCGCCATTCAATGTGATCATGGCTGATCATCCCCAATCAGTACCCCGTTCCTGCCTTCTCCCCATAATCCCCTGACCGCTATATTTAAGAGCCCTATCTAGCTCTCTCTTGAAAGCATCCAGAGAAACTGCCTCCACTGCCCTCTGAGGCAAAGAATTCCAACAGAGAGTTGTGGAATTCAATGCCACAGAAGGCAGTGGAGGCCAATTCATTGGGTGTATTCAAGAGAGAGTTAGATATAGCTCTTCAGGCTAACAGAATCAAGGGATATGGGGAAAAAGCAGGAACAGGGTACTGATTTTGGATGATAAGCCATGATCATATTGAATGGGTCAAAGGGCTGAATGACCTACCCCTGCACCTGTTTCCTTTGTTTCTCTGGATGCCCTGGTTTTCTCCCAAGCCCAAATATGTATGGCTACTCTCAATGACCTCTACTCTGCAGGTGGGTAGTAGAGTCAAGGGCAACTTGCTGGGAATGTGAGGAGAATCAAACAGTTAAATGTAAATTGGTGCTTAATGTTCAGCATCGACATGGTGGGCTGAAGGGTTCGGTTCTAAGCTGCACGAATCTTTGATTCCAAGAGGGCTGAGATGTGGCTGGAGTCCAGAGCGGTCAATGCATCATGTTCTGAGTGCTGTATTGATCTACGATAAGGAGCATCAACCTCGATAAGAGGAGTGCTGTTCCTTCTGTGCACCTGACTGACATTAGCTTTGTTGACACCTTGTGTGATGGGACTGGAATTGGCTGTGCATTCTCACACTGAACTGGGACAGACTGCTGCAGAACACAAGGCAAGGCTACACAATAAATTCACACACTGTGTGCCATCACCTTTGGTTCCTTGTCCCTTCCATGTCAAGCATGAGAAGTTTATCTACTGTCAGTAGTCCACTGTATTTTATCTACAGGGACTATCCCAACATTTAAGAAACAGGTACATGGATCGGACAGGTTTGGAAGGATATGGGTCAAACATGGGCAGGTGGGATTAGTGTAGCTGGGACATGTTGGTCGGTGTGGGCAAGTTGAGCTGAAGGGCCTGTTTCTATGCCATATCACTCTATGATTCTATGACTCTACCAATCTACTGTATGTTATCTACTATTACAAATAGGGACAGGAATAGGCAGTCAGTCATTTAACATTGTTCCCCTACTTATTAAGATTGTGGCTAACCTCCTCACAGAATATCTTATTTTTCATTCCCAACCCCTTATCCTTTATTCCTTGTAGCGCTAAGAATATAATGGGTAGGAAGAACTGCAGATGCTGGTTTACACTGAAGATAGACGCACAATGCTGGAGTCTGAAGGCAGGAATGGGATACTGATTGTGGATGATCAGCCATGATCACGGTGAATGGCGGTGCTGACACAAAGGGCTGAATGGCCCACTCCTGCACCTATTGTCTATTGTCTATTGTCTCTTGTCTGAAGCAGGGTCTCGACCCAAAACGTCACCCGTGCCTTCTTGCCAGCAATACTGCCTGTCCCGCTGAGTTACGCCAGCATTTTGTGTCTATATTAGGACTATAATGTTCTCTGTTGTGAATCTAGTTAATGATTGAGCCCTTATAGTCCCCTGAGGTGCAGAATTCCAATGATTCACTACCCTAAGAAAGAAGAAATTCCTCCACATTTCAGTACTAAATAAGCAAACTCCTGTATTGAGATTGTGATTCCTACTCCCAGTTCCTTAGTTAGGGGAAACATCCCCCCCTGCTTCAACCCTTGCCCACATGTTTTGTATGTTTCAATGACTCTCATTATTCCAACCTAAATAGAATGGAGGCATGTCCCATCATCCCAGAAACCATTACATATCTTTGCCACATTCCCTGCATAATCAAATATATAAGGTATATTTAATAACATATATTATAATAGGTCAGAAATAATGGAATGTACAGATTTATGTTATAATGAGATATTTGTGTTCCTAAGAAACCTTGTTTTTTAGAATATCACGTCAGAAAATAAATTATGTTAATGCATAAAAGGGGATTAGGGGCTGCAGGGTTTCAGACTTAAGGGCCTGTCCCACTTTCACGACCTAATTCACAACCTTTTTTACTTGTGGACATTTTTCATCATGCTAGAAAAACGCCCCGACCTACTTGATGCCGCGAGTACCTACGACTAGCATCACGGCCTGCTACGCCCTACCTACGATCTCCGACGACCTCGTGACGACCATGCTGCGAGTATGAGTCAAGGGCAAACTTGGCAGAGGTCGTGAATTAGTTCGTGAAAGTGGGACAGGCCCTTTACAATAACAATGTTTTTCTTCCCCCATAGGATTTTTAAAAACAAGTGTTTTTAATAGCTATGTTTATTTTTGTTACCGCAAGCTAAAAATAATAAGGACTATATGTTACGCATTGTTTAGTAGAGCATCACTGCACAAGTGGCAATAGAAGTGATTGCTTATCAATATCTATGATCACCTGTGGTGGGACATTATGTTCTTATGAGACAATGGTGCTTATTGCGAGGAGGTTATATGGAAATATATTTTTCCCCAAGGCAACTTTTTTTTTGGTTGCCAATTTCCGAAGTACCATTGGGAATTTTAGATTTTAAATTAAATTAAATTCCCAACCGAAACTGTGTAATAATGTAATAACCAATGAGGCTCAATGAGGCCCATGTAATACAAATTGTGTTCCCTAATTCATCTGTTGCATAATATTCAATTTGTGCAATGGAGCCTCATGTTACAGCAGAACTACAGATATTTCCTTTCAGGTAAGGATGCTAGGGCACACAATAAATATGGGGATGAGCCAGGGGTAGTTTAGGATTTGGGCTTCTCCTTAATTCAGTCATTCCCACTAATGTTTTCACTTCCGGCTGTCTGTCCTCCAAAGCCTCCTGCCTTATCATTACCCAGCCCTATACGGCCCGGTTTTATCTTCTCCCCAAAAAAGTCAGAAGAAGTCAGCCATTCCTTTTCTCCGAGATGCTGTCTGACCCGTTGAGTTACTCCGGCTTTTTGTGTCTATCTAATGTTTTCACAACCCCGTCTGATCTCCAATGACCTACATCACCCCCCCACCCCACCCCTCCTTCTCCAATGGTGTGACTCTCTGGGACATGGGGACTCGCTGAGGCATGGTGGTGGAAAATGGCACTGAGGTAGAGGATGAACCATGAACTTGATGGCGGGTGGAGTGGACTCGAACTGGCGGATGACCTAGTCCTGCTCCTGTTTCTTCCGTTCTCTGATTCCACGATACCAGACTTCCCATTTTCCAGTTCATCTTAGACAATAGACAATAGACAATAGACAATAGGTGCAGGAGTAGGCCATTCGGCCCTTCGAGCCAGCACCGCCATTCAATATGATCACGGCTGATCATCCCCAATCAGTACCCATTCCTGCCTTCTCCCCATATCCACTGACTCCGCTATTTTTAACAGCCCTATCTAGCTCTCTCTTGAAAGCATCCAGAGAACCTGTCTCCACCACCCTGTGAGGCAGAGAATTCCACAGACTCACTACTCTCTGTGAGAAAAAGTGTTTCCTCATCTCCGTTCTAAATGGCTGGATTAAGTTATTAATTTAGAATTTGCAGCTTTTGAATTCAGACCCTGGAACACTTGGAATTGTTTGGGAGCTGGTCCAGCATTCTTATGAGGATAGGTAGCAAAATGCTTTCTTCCAGTTTGACTTGAGTGGGATTTAAGCACAAGAAACGGGGTCTTTGAAGTTTAACCCACCCGGCCATTCTTCAGATAATTACGGCCCCCTTCTTCAGGTGTGCAGAACAGGGAATCTCTGTGAATCACAGGAAACTGAGCCAAGTTATTGCCACTTATTGCCACAATCTAACTGGAAGATATAGGTCAGGATTAATTAATGCCTCACGCTCAAAAAGACAAACGTACATGACTTGGTTAGTTAATCAATCTCAGAAACGTCAATTTAGGGACACGATGTATCGTATTTAGCACAGATATTTATTTAGTTGTTTACCTGATTTCCTGCCATTAAAACAAGAAATCAAAAGCATGATCGTCAATCATCTGAGCCTATTTCTCTCATCAAAACTAACCTTGACTTTATAACATCATCTTCAGCTATTTTTAGTTGTGCCAAGGGAAGAGCGCAGAGCGATAGAAGAACATTTATTTTCTTTTAAAGATATTGCACTCTTATTATAAGCCCTCTTTGTACCTGAGTCTGAAACTCAAACACACTGACCTACTTCTCCAGCCTGAGATTACCATTTCATCCAATCCTTCTCTTTGACATAGTTCTAATCAGGCAAGCAGTGAAGCTGAAAGCATTTTATATGCTGTGTTACAACATCCATTGCGAACTGGACTGAGATGGTTTGAATTGATATAACATTGTTTTTTTAATTGAAATGACAAGTGTTTTGTGGGCGGTTGAATGACAAAATGAGACCATCACTGTTTTTAGCGGTTAATATTTCAACTCATGCTTTCTTAATTAAACAGATTGTCTTACGGAGCAAACAAAGATACCCACTGTTGGGAAAGTCATCTCAGTTGTTCATACAAATATGGCATCATACAGTATGGAAGCAGACCCTTTGATCCACCATATCTGGCACAGTGCTGCAGCGGTAGAGCTGCTGCTTCACAGTGCCAAAGACCCGGGTTTGATCCTGACCACCGGTGCTCTCCTTGCGGAGTTGGCATGTTCTTCCTGTGACCACGTGGGTTTTCTTCTGTGGCTCCAATTTCCTCCCACTCTCCCAAGACGTGCAGGTTGGTAGGTTAATTAGTCTCTTTAATTGGTCCTAGTGTGTAGGACGGGAGAGCATAGTACTGGTGCACAGGTGATCAATGGTCGGTATGGATTTGGTGGGCCAAAGGACAAGTTTCCACACTGTATCTCTAAAATTAAAAACTAAATTGCTAAATATTTTGCCAGTCTACCCAAGTCCCATTTAGCTGATCAAAACTAATTCTATATTGCCTCTTTATGTCTGACTCCTTCTGGCACTTGCCAATTCAAGAACCTGTCAAAATGCTTTTTAATTATATTGCGTGTATCTGACTCCACCACCTCCACTGGCAGCTTGCTCCAGATACCAATGACTCCCTGAGAAACGTACCCATCAAGTCCACTTTAATTCTTCTCCCACTCACATTAAACACATTCCTAATGCAGGAAAATAATTCTATCTTCCCTATCTACTCGAATAGTGAAAGGCCTGGATCGAGTGGATGTGGAGAGGATGTTTCCACTAGTGGGAGAGTCTAGGATCAGAGGCTATAGCCTCAGAATTAAAGGACATTCCATTAGGAAGGAGATGAGGAGGAATTTCTTTAGTCAGAGGGTGGCGAATCTGTGAATTCATTGCCACAGAAGGCTATAGAGGCCAAATCAATTGATATATTTTAAGGCAGAGATAGATAGATTCTTGATTAGTGCAGGTATCAGGGGATATGGGGAGAAGGCAGGAGAATGGGGTTGGGAGGGAGAGATAGATCAGCCATGATTGAATGGCAGAGTAGGCTTGATGGTCAAAATGGCCTAATTCTGCTCCTATCACTTATGAACATGAACTATGGTCCTCATCATTTTTTATCCCTTTCTCAGGTTACCCCTCAGCCCCCTTCACTCCAGGGTAAACAAGCCTCATCTGTTCAATCACTCTCTATAGACTTTAGTTATCAAGTAATCAAGGCGAAATCCCGATGATTCTCCTTTGCACCTTTTGCAGTTCAATTGGATCATTTTTGGTTCTGCATTTATGACCTAAATCTGTGCGTGCTTTTCAATCATTGAACATGTTAAAGTTCAACCGAGAAACTGACATTGCTCAAGGTTCTTAATTCAGGATTACCAGACCTTGTATCTAAAAATCTCAAATTAGAGTAATTGGAAAGTGATAGAGAATAGGAAAGCTCAATCTGCACAGGACTAGAACCCGCATTGTGGAGCAGGTTACGTCTGATTTTGTGGTGTTGGTTGTGGGTTAATTTCAGGCTGCATTTTGCGGGGAATTCCTTGCTCCTCCTTAGATTGTGACAATGCCTGTCTGAGAGCGCCTTAATTTAGTTCAACAAAGAAACTGACAAGTTGCTAAAGAATGGTACCTTGGTTCAATGTTTCATGTTGAGAAAATATCCGTTTATCAAGCTCTTGGACTTCTCTGGATGCCCATTGCAGCCTATGAACTTTTGAAGTATTGTCACTCTGGGAACTAAAGAAATACAGTAACCATGTTTCCACTGCAGATTCCGGCAAACAAAATATGAAAATGATTAGGTTATTTGTGTTTAGTAATATTGCTTGTAGATTTCATCTTGGCAATGGTACTGGAAATGGAAACGGTTTCTCTGCATGTACTTAAAACAATGACTTCAACTTTTCATGCCCATTTTAAAGTGGATTCTCTCAGCACTGCACCAGCGAGTCAGCGTAGATTTAGATAGTAATTGCTTTGGAGTGGAAACGGTCCCTTGGACTAATAGTGGTGTTATCACCTGAACCACAGTTGATGGCTATGTGAAAGTTAACACACCAAAATGGGTGGCACGGTGGACTAGCAGTACTGCCTTACAGCACCAGAGACCCGGTCTTGATCCTGATTACAGACTTTGTACATTCTCTCTGTGACCTGTGTGGGTTTTCTCTGAGATCTTCGGTTTCCTCCCACACTCCAAGGTTTGTAGGCTAATTGGCTTGGTATAAATGTAACATTGTCCCTAGTGTCGAGTATTGTTAGGTGGGTCGAAGGGTCTGTTTTCGCTGTGTCTCCAAATATTCCTGACCTGAAACGTCACCTGTCCATGTACTGTAGGGATGCTGCCTGACCCATTGAGATTCTCCAGCACTTTGAGTTTTTGCTCAAGATTTCATCATCTGCAGTTCCTTGCGCCTGCATCTAATGGTCTGTCAGTCCCTCAACACGACACCAACGTGTTAATTGAGGCAAAGACTAATCAACTACTCCAAAGACGTGCAGGTTTGCAGGTTAATTGGCTTGGTAAATGTAAAAAATGGCCCTAGTGGGTGTAGGTTAGTGTTAATGTGCGGGCATCGCTGGTCGGCGCGGACCCGGTGGGCCGAAGGGCCGGTTTCCGCGCTGTATCTCCTAAACTAAACTCAACAAAATTGGATGAGAATCCCAGTAAATGGATGAGGTGTAGAAATTTGGGGTGGGGAGTAGTATCATTTAGCTTAGTTAACGGATACGGCATGGAAACAGGCCCTTCAGCCCACCGAGTCCGTGCTGACCAACAATCACCCATACAATAGTTCTATCCTACACACTCGGGACAATTTACAGAAGCTAATTAACGTGTGAACCTGCATGTCTTTGGATTGTGGGAGAAAACTGGAGCACCCGGAGAAAACCATCAAGGGGGAACGTACAAACTCTGTACTGACAGGACCCATAGTTAGGATTGAACCCGGGTCTCTGGCGCTGTATAGCAGCTACTCTACCACTGTGCCACCCCTGTGTGCTGGAACTTATTATATGCATTTAATACGAAGATATTAAACACAATTGCACTTCAGAATTGATCGTTTTCAACTGTAATTTCTTCGTGCCTCAGTGTAACATTACTATGAGTTGCGATCCAGAGAAAAAGCATTCAGAATGATTAAATTTGCCACCTTTAACCTTCAGTGTCTCCTCAACCATGGTTTAACTGTGGACATCATTCTTACTCTTCTCATAATACCATGACATTTTTGTTCCAATGTTCACACGTTGCTACACATTGGCTTGCAAAAAGAAGATTTTACATTTATATAGTATCTACCCCAAGCTTAGTTCAAATACAAAAAGTTCCAGGCACTGAATATCTCAAATACGAACAATAAATGCTGGAAATAATTAGCAGGTGAAGCAACATCAGGACACACAGAAACACAGATGCTGATTGATCTGGTGGTTATTTCCAGCACTTAAGGTTTCACGATCTTAAGAATGACCAATGTTTATTGCCAATAAAGTACATTTGCAATGTCACCGCTTAAATGCAGAGAATGGGGCAGCCATTCATCGCACGAGTACTAACAAGTAGCTGTGACAATAGATCCAAGAGGTCAGGAGGTATAGAGTATTTTATTGTCCTACGTCCTGAAACGGAACAATGAAATTCTTACTTGCAGCAACACTACAGATATTTAGCTGAGTTTAGTTTAGAGAATGCAGTGTGGAAACAGGCCCTGCGGCCCACTGAGTTCACGCCAACCACAATCACCCTTACACTAGTTCTATCCTACACACCGGGAACAATGTAAAGAAGCCAATCTTCAAACCTGTACGTCTTTGGAACGTGGGAGGAATGTGGAGCACCTGGAGAAAACCCACGTGGTCACAGGGAAAATGTACCAACTCCATACAGACAGCACCCATAGTCAGGATCGAACCTGGGTTTCTGCCGCTGCAAGGCAACAACTCTACCACTGTGCTGCCCCAAAACATTGTTAACGTTGTAAACATTAACACGTTGTAAACACGGTGGACACCATAATAGGCAACAAAAAGAAGTTCAATACATATTTAGAAAAATAAACAATATTGTGGACGATAAAAACAATGCCCCCCCCCCCTCCCCCATCTCTCCCCCCTCCCATCTCCCCCCCCTCCCCATTCTCCCCACCCACCCCTCCCCCATCTCCCCCATCTCTCCCCCCTCCCCTCCCACCCCAGTCCCTAATACAATCAAGACAGTTTGTAGCTTGGATCGTTTATTAACTATTGAAGTATTATTGGGCAGGGCATTAGGATAACTCTCCTGCTCGTCTTGGACTTGTATCATTTGATCTTTCATATCCAGTTGTCAACATAGATGCCACCTAATCGATAGTTTGTCCTAGGGCAGCAGCTCTGATAGCATGTGCTCACATTAGTACAGTCAGGAGCAGCCTGATATTATAGGCTCCATTCCCTCTTGTAGAACCAAAGCCCTCAAGCTTTCACATGTCGGTCAAATAAACAGATACAGTAAGATACCTTTGATGGTATTCTATGAACAAATTCTGTGCACTTTAGTAAGGGTAAATCATACGATGCAATGTGAATTGACTAAACACACCGTGAGTAACAATTGTTTAAGCATTTGAAGTCTGCATCTAAACTTTTTGATTTATTTCTCCTCCTTTTCAATGCCTTTTAAAAGATCCCCCTTTGACCAAGTTTGTGCGTAGTGCTGACATCTCCTCACATGGTTAATGAGTTGACTGATGAAGAGAGTAAACCTGAGAAGGCCTTTGGGATGTTTTTTCTGCATCAAAGACACTGCATAAATGCAAGTTGTTGTCAACAAACATGAGAAAATAATAATAAATGAGTGAACTGCTGTACCTGTAGATGATACAGGCGGTGTTCTGACATGTGCTGCAGTTACTGAGGTCCTGGCCAGTCCGATAGAAGTTCCTCCTTTAACGTAAAGACGATCAATGTAAATAAAGGGAAACAGAGTTTCACACCAAATTATTGCACTGGGGTGGGCAGTAATGTAATGTGGAGACAGGTGCACCATTCAGTCAACACAATCTGCTCGCAAACATCTGTTTGAAACATTCATAGTCCTTTTCCAAGAAAATCTACTTTACAGCTCCCAGGTTGACTTTGGCATCTTTTAAGCTGTTAATCTCATTGTGATTTAAAGAATTATGGAAATAGATGAGCAGTTGCTGTTTGTCAAGGAGTTCAACAGAATCTAAGAGGAATAAACGTGGCTTCTGCACGCTCTGTGTGTGTGTGTGTGTGTGTGTGTGTGTGTGTGTGTGTGTGTGTGTGTGTGTGTGTGTGTGTATGTAAGTTTGTGTGTGTATGCACATGTGTACGTTTGTGTGTGTGTGCGCTTGTGTGCATGTGCATGTGTATGTGTGTGCATGTGCATGTGCATGTGTATGTGTGTGCATGTGCATGTGCATGTGCGCTTGTGGTGTGTTTGTGTGTACGTTTGTGTGTGTGTGTGTGCACGTGTTTGTCAGTGCTTTTGGAGAAATGGCAGTTTTAGGAAGGGTTGTCACATTATTCCATGCTTTAGGAAGGATTGTCACATCATTCCATATTTGGTCAGCGCAGATGGGGATACAGTAGGAGAATGATGAGATAACAGCATTCAGAAAACAAGTACCTGGTGAGAGTGCAGGTGATTTGGTCATTCCTGTCTCAATGACATTCTAGTGCAAATGACAACAATTGATTTTGTATTTGTAATTTACCTTACATACCTGTCCGTTACTTTCAGTAGTTTACTGGAGAAAATAACCTAATTTTGTATCAGGTGATGTTACAATAATTTTAGTCATGGCTGCAGTTTGCTACAGTTTTGCTATGACTTTAAATAAGGTCCTGTCATTGAGAAAATAAATAAGTTGCTGTTACAGGTAATGAGAATAAACTTTGACTATTTAGTAATTAAACAATTGCAACAGTATTCTGTTCAAATACAAACGTTAGTGAGTAAATAAGTTCATTGGCTGACACACTGGTGTCCATAGATACAGTCAAATCTGTGGCATATGCTGTAATGAGGTCAAACAGGACGTTCAGTGATAATGAATCTGGGGATGATTATTCATTCAAGTGGCATGAACAAAATGGAGGTTGAATGTCTGACTGTATAGTGAATAAAAAACAACTGTTCTGAGGAAAGAAAACCACATAAATACATGTATTTAAAGATTGAATATATACTTAACATAAAAGGGATAACATTTGAGAGACTGGACAAAATAGGGAGAGATTTGATGGTTCAGGGACAAGGGTGGGGGAGGGGTGGTGGAACAAATGGCGAGCTTCATGGCAGAGAACAGTGCAAAAGCTACACTCTCAATTGTTGACGAGTGGCCATGATGTGTGCGAGAAGAGGCAAAGATTAATTATGGGTCATGGGAGAATGGTGAGGAGTAGGTGGTTTTCAGTGTCTTTTCTAAGTCACCTGAAAACACATCGGCACCTCTCTTGTCTCCTGTCTGTATGCGGAATCTGTAGAGGATCAATACAGTCTAAGTCAGGGAAAGACTAAAGTACACCTTGTGTCTGCAGGAACATGATGGACTGCATTCAGAGCACAGTTAAACAGGAATCATAGAGTCATGGAAAGATACAGCATGGAAAACAGGCCCGTTGGTTCATTGAGTCCATGCCAACAACCACCACCTAATTATACTAAACTAATATTAATCTCACTTTTCTAAATTCTCTCAATTCACCCCACATTCCTCGATTTCACCACTCATCCACATATTGGGGGCAATTTACTCTGGCCAATTATGCTACCAACCTGCATGTATTTAAGAGAGGGAATGGGTGACGTTTCGGGTCGAGACCCTTTTTCAGAAGAAGGGTCTCGACCCGAAACGTCACCCTTTCCTTCTCTCCAGAGACGCTGCCCGTCCCGCTGAGTTACTCCAGCATTTTGTGTCTATCTTCGGTTTAAACTAGC
Organism: Okamejei kenojei; assembly: GCA_035221665.1. Taxonomy (NCBI): domain Eukaryota; kingdom Metazoa; phylum Chordata; class Chondrichthyes; order Rajiformes; family Rajidae; genus Okamejei; species Okamejei kenojei. The sequence continues at coordinate 64,465,008 of CM069141.1, read as the reverse complement.
ATCTGCTGTTCCTTCCCACACATGCATATCTTTAAGATATGTGGGGAAAGCATGCGGCCACGGAGGGAACATGCAAACTCTAGGCAGGCAACAACTGATTTCCGGCAATTCTGTAAACCAAGGTGATATGTTGGCTTAGCTTCTGTGGGTCCTATTCCTTCCTGATGCCCCCCGCTGTCACCAAGTCACACATTCCTTTATATCTCACCGAGCTAATTATCCATGTTCCACTCACAATAACATGTGCCCGCTGCCTCATCTCATCATGGACAAAACAGGCAAGGCCCACATGTGTCTAAAAACAGACGTAGTGGGTGGTTGGTGACAGAAGTAATTGATCTGGTCAGCATTCAGCCTCCAAGCAACATTAGGGAGCGCAGACTATCTCATGATCATCATATTGGTTTGTGAGGAATTGGCTATCATTATGCAACTATGACAATGTTCCATTAACTTTCGGCGTGTTCCAACATTATAAGAAAATGCCAAAGAAATTCAAGTTTCTTTTCCTGATGACGGATGACATGAATGAATGAACGCTTAATGAATGAATAGTTTATTGTCACATGTGACAAGTCAAAGTGAAATACTTTGCTTGCACAGCCAAGGTATGCAAATAGTCGCCCATAAAGGCCGCTTACAAAGTTGGAAAGTATTCGCGCCGGGTCCCCCTTTTGTTCTCCCTCCCAGCCCCTCCTTATGGCGGTCCTCCTCCGCGAGGTCCTCCATGGTTCATGTTATTAACTTTGAGGAACTGCTTTGCCCGATCATTAATTAATGTGCAGAGGTGAACTGACTAACTCACTGACAGGATTTTGGATTAATGACTGTATCTCTTGTCCCATTAATTTAACCGCATCGCACTGTCGCAAGTCAGCTTCCTGCTTCTTCAGTGTACTCTACCTTCAAAAGAATGTCAACAACATGATAAAAAAAATAGACTGGCAAATCATAAAGCATCAAAATATGTTAAAGTAGCATTGTTTGAAAACCTGGAGAATGGGATTCAATTGATTTTTTAAAAACCTACCGTGGAACAGCTCTTCAAAAAACAGGAATGGAATAGCCTATGAATTACTTAGGTTTGGTCAGTTATTCAATTAGATCACAGATCTCCCTGTATCTCATATCCCTCATAACCTTCGATGCCATCACCTAACAAAATTTATTGATCTCAAAGGCTTCAATTAGCCCTCAACCTACAGAGGCCAAGGATGCACAGGTTCGTAGGTTAATTGGCCTTGGTGTGTAGGGTAGTGTTAATGTGTGGGGATCGCTGGTCAGCATGGGCCCGGTGGGCCAAACGGCCTGTTTCCTGTGCTGTATCTCAAAACTAAACTAAACTAAACTAATAGGGAGTTCCAGATTTTCATGAACCCTTTAAGGGGAAAGATGAAAGTCACTCTAATTTACACATCAAGGCCTTGCCTTGAAGTTAAGATAATGGTCTCTCTTGATTGCTCTCCACAGAACTGAATTCCATGTATCGATCAAAATGAATTTGCACAATTTAAATGTTTAAGAAAGAACTGCAGATGCTGGAAAAATCGAAGGTGGACAAAAATGCTGGAGAAACTCAGCGGGTGAGGCAGCATCTATGGAGCGAAGGAATAGGTGACGTTTAGAAGAAGGGTCTCAACCCGAAATGTCACCTATTCCTTCACTCCATAGATGCTGCCTCACCCGCTGAGTTTCTCCAGCACTTTTGTCTACCTTCTGCACAATTTAAATGCTTTGAATTGTTCATTGAATCAGACAGCAAGAAAACAAGCCCTTTGGCTCCTTGACCCTTTGAGTCCAAGCTGACCGTGAAGCATATGTTTATACTCATCCCATTTTATTCTCTCCTCATTCCCATCAACTCCCCCCAAATTCCACCGCTCGCTGACACAGTGGGGGCATTTAAAGTGGACAGTTGGCCGACCAAACCTCAAATCTTTGAGGTGTGGTCAAAAATAGGTGCACCCTGGAAAACCTATGGTGTCCATGCATACAGTGACAGATTGAACCAGATCATTGGAGCTGTGAAGTAGAAGCTTTTCTAACTACATCACTAGCTAAATAGTGAAATGCTTGGATAGAGTGGATGTGGGAGAGGATGTTTCCGCTAGTGGGAGAGTCTAGGCCCAGAGGTCATAGCCTCAGAATTAGACGTTCCTCTAAGAAGGAGATGAGGCGGGATTTCGTTAGCCAGAGGGCAGTGAATCTGTGTAATTCTTTGCCACAGACGGCTGTGGCAACCAATTCAATTAATATTTTTAATACAGAGATTGATAGATTCTTGATTCGTACGTGTGTCAAGGGTTATGGGGTTAAGGCAGGAGAATGGGGTTAGGAGTTCAAGAGAGTTCAAGAGAGTTTCATTGTCATGTGTCCCTGATAGGACAATGACATTCTTGCTTTACTTTAGCACACCAGAACATAGTTGGCACGAATACTGAACAGATCGGAAGGAGAGATAGATCAGACATTATTGAATAGTGGAGTAGACTTGATGGGCCGAATGCCCTAATTCCGCTCCTATAACTTATGACCTGAAGATCACTGTTCAGACCTACCAACTCTTCAACCCTCAGAACTCAATGGAATATAGCCCATATCTCTGCAGCATGACCCCCAAATTCAATTCTCTCACCTTGTGAAATTATATCACCAATTAACTGGTGTAAGTGATAAAACAAAAAGCTTTTAAAAATAAAATTATGTCTGTACTGAATCCTTTCCACTAACACTCTGTTCTGATATTAGTGCTAATGATATTGGTGGAAGAACTTGTTGTGTGATGGTATATAGTTTTCCTGTCCATAACCTGTGGGGGTGGCTATGGGGAGGTGTAGATGATATTTCAACCAGCTTTTTGTTTAGGAGTTTAGTGCAGAGTTGAACAAATCAACGACACAAACTATAAATCTGTGTAACCAGTGTGAATGAAGATTTGCTTCTGTAGCCGGGGCTTTTAGTGTGTAACAGTATTTTTCATGACAAACACACAAAGGATGTATTAAGATGGAACGGAGGAGTCAATGATAAAACAGAAAGTAATGGGAGCTGTTGGCTGCTTCGCATTCACAGAATGTGGCTGTGTTCTGACCCAGATACGTTGACGAGAGTCAGTGAATTATTGAAGCTCTTCCTGAGGAAAGATTATGCAGACGAAGGAAGGAGAAAGGAGAAGGGAGGGCGATAAACAGGAGGAGGGGATAAAGTTGTAAAACTCCCATTATACTAATATTATTACATTACTGTATCAGCGGACTCTCCTGTCCAGAGCTTCGTGCTAAGCTGAACGACGTGACATTCAAGCTCCATTTCACATTAGTGTCTGAATATTTGGACTGTCCTCACTGGAGCGTCCTCTGTGTACATGCGTTACTGGAGGACAGAATTGCAGATCATACTTCTCGCAGTCTCACAGCCTGACAAGTACTGAATCAAATTGCCTGAGCTCCAACCCCATCCATTCACCCTTGGTGAGATGACCATCACTAAGATGCAGCATCTTTGGAAAGAAGGAATGGGTGACGTTTCGGCATGGCACCCTTCGTCTGACTGCGTGTTAAGGGAGAGGGAGTCTAGAGATATGGAAGGGTGTCTATCTTCGGTGTAAACCAGCATCTGCAGTTCCTCGCTACACAAACACCTCTACATCCTCGTTTGTGTCTGAGACTCCCAGTCTGAAGAAGGGTCTCAACCTGAAACATCACCCATTCCTTCTATCCAGAGATGCTGCCTGTCTTGTTGAGGTACTCCAGCACTTTGTGTCTATCTTCGGTGTAAACCAGCACCTGCAGTTCCTTCCTACACATCACTGAGATGGAAAATTGGTGAACTTCAACCTTTCTCTTTCTCCATAGATGCTGCCTATTTTTTTTTTCATTTTCGGTTTGTGTTTCAGACTTACAGCTTCTGGATTTTTTATTTTTGTTATTTTTTTCACTGAGATAGGTCCTGGTGCATCTGTAGAATCAATAGTCACCAGTTTACAGAGTTAGTCAAGGCACTCTTTGTCATGAAAACATGAGAACCGCTTCATGATGGGTTCTAAAGGACTTCAACTGGCACCCGGTTTCACCATTTGAGTATCCATCTTCTACTCTAAACCTTTGTTTCTTAAAACCCCTTCTGTTGATATCAAATTTCTTGATTAAACCTCAGTGGGTAACAACAGCCGTTACCATTATGGAGTTTGTGGCATCTTACGTCAGGAATACTTAATTGGTAGTCTAGCACTTTAGAAAACCCTAGTGTTATGGATGCTGTTCTCTGTATCTCCCTCTTCCCTGCCTCTCAATTTGAAGAAGGGTCTCGACCCGAAACGTCGTCCATTCCTTCTATCCATAGATGATGCCTGTCCCGCTGAGTTTCTCCAGCATTTTGCGTCTATCTTTGGTGCTGCTCTAGAAGTTCTCTCTTACTGCTTTGGCCACTATGTGGTTGAGTGACAACATTGTGTTTTGGTGATGACTGGGCAGTACTTTGTGCTCTAGTGAGATTTGCGGTGTGAATCTATATGTCTGGATCGATATCAAATTCATGGGGGAGTGCTGGACTCACTAATGCGTACTTGATTCACAGAACAAGTTGGAATTTTCAAATGATTATAGCGATGCTTTCTTATTTGTACTGTGGGGCATAAGGTCTGTAATATGAAACTGTCTCAGGGAAGTTCAACCATGCAAACGGTGAAACCATTAACAATATATGAAAGGGCTCAATTCTTCCTTAGCAATGCCGGCAGTAAGCTCTCTCCTAACACAAAACCAGAAAATGCTGCGTACACTCGGGAAAGAGAGAGAACACATTATTTTTAAATTGGAGATAGCATCGGCGGCAAAAGAAATAGTGAACATTTAAGGTCCGAGACCAGAAGGGAGAAGGAGGGAGAAAAAAATATTTTTAATTTAGTCCCCGTTCTCTATCTCCAATTTAAAAATAATGTGTTCTCTCTCTTTCCCCAGTTCTGTTCAAGGGCTTCAGACCTGAAATGTTAATTCTACTTTCCTCTCCCCTAATGCTCCCTGACTTGCGGAGAGTTACCTGTACTTTCGGTTTTTATTTCAGAATTCCAGCATCTGCAGTTATTGTGATTTTTTCAGCTCTTTCCACACGTATCACTCCCGACTACAGATCATGTTTGGTCACAGTCGTAATTACATTTATTTTCACCCAAAAATCGCATATCTGCGCGTCCAATCTGACATGTACAACTTCTAAATATTATGTTGATGCTCTGCTGATAAACCTGTCACACTGGAATTACATTTTCCTGTCAGAGGTAACTTAAAATATAGTGTGAGTAGGTGTGCATTGGAAAACTGGAAGTTTTCCCTGGGGAGGCAGAGTGGTGTAGCTAGTGGAGCTGTGACACGTCCACGGATCTAGGTTTGATCCTCACCTTTGGTGCACCTCGCCTTGAGCTTGCATATTGGACTTGTGATCACATGTTTCCAGTTTGCTCCCATATCCCAAAGACGTGTGGGTTTGTAGGTTAATTGGCGCCTGGAAATTGGCCCTGGTGTGTATGGAATGGATGAGAAAGATAGAACTTGAATGTATGGGGTTTGAGTGTGTATGGTTGGCACAGACTCAGTGGGCTGAAGGGCCATATTCCATGTTGTATCTCTAAACTAAATTAATGTTTCCTCAATAGCCTCATGCATTAAAAAAGATTTATGAAATGGAAAGTTAATTTTACACCGTTAACTGTCCAAATGTGTAGGAAAGTACCAGAATCTTCAGGAAGGAGGAGAGATGATGGCAATGTTGTGAGAATAGAATTGTGAATTACCGTGAAAGCTAGTTGAGGGATGGGAATGGTCTGAAAATCAGCATAGACTCAATGGGCTGAATAACCTTCCTCTGCGGCAAAAGGAGATATGTACGGAAAACATGGAATGAGTGCAGAAGTAGCTATTTGAAATGCATTAAACAAAACTGTAATATAACGTTCAAATATTAAGAGTGTGGACTCGAGAATTTACAATGAGAAATGTTGCACGAAAGTTAAGCTGATTTTCCTCAGGAGTGTATCACGTGGGCTGGCTGAGTGAATATCATCAATGTGAAACAGCCAATACTTTTTCTGTGGCGAACTACGTTGGTAAAGAAATGTTTAAGAAGGAACTGCAGATGCTGGAAAATCTAAGGTAGACATACATGCTGGAGAAACTCAGCAAGGTGAGGCAGCTTCTATGGAGCGAAGGAAATAGGAAATAGAGTCTGAAGAAGGGTTTCGGCCCGAAACGTCGCCTATTTCCTTTGCTCCAGAGATGTTGCCTCACCCACTGAGTTTCTCCAGCATTTTTGTCTACCGTTGGTAAAGAAATGGTGGCTTATGACCAGTGATCCAGGTAAGCCCCAAACAATATTAGACCAAACCAAAGGAAGCCATATTTTTGTGGAGGATGCAGGCGGAGGTGGAGTGCCTGTGGCTCTGGCTGGTTCCTTGAGGAAGACAGCTGATCAGTTCACAAATAAATAGTGAGGAATTTACCGATGATATTCCCTCTGGCCAGTTCACTGGTAAAATGTGAATGGGCTCCTAATTTTATCAGAGGCATCTCAACTGACAACAGCCTGAGGTCCTCCCCAGCTTTCTGGTAGTTAGCTCGGTGAATGTTACTATGGTAACCGTGTTGGCAGCAATATACATTATCCATTAGATTGAATTGGAATTAAATGCTCCAACATGAATTTAAGAAGTTATTCCAAGTAAACATTTTGTGAACAGAGAGGGAGTAACTAAGATATAAATGTGTGGAAATATTCGATGCAAGAAGTTTATCTAAATTGATAACTCCAAAATAATTGTTATTGCACAATTTTAGTTTATTAAGTGATATTGAGTGAGGAAAACACTTATTTTTCCTTGAACCATACAATTAGCTTTTGAGTCACTCCTGCCCAAGAATGTTCACTGTTGATCTATAATGCCCGTGTGGAACCGGCATGAAACACAAACATTCAAATGTTTTATGAGGTTTTTTTTTTGACGTGAAAAAATAAAAAGTTTGGACATACAAGGTTTATTAAAGTAGTCATGTTTACTATTATATTTGTTGTGATTTATAAAAGAGGAAGAAATATAAAAACTAGGCAACAAGCAAATAATAATAAAGGATAGATGCAAAAAGCTGGAGTAACTCAGCGGGACAGACAGCATCTCTGGAGAGAAGGGTGTGACGTTTTGGGTCGAGACCCTTCTTCAGAATAATAAAGGATATAGATTTACAATTTGGCTATGAGCAAAATTTTGAGTATTATCCACCAGCTTGATTTTTGAATAACGTGCTGAATGTTTTATTTAACAACTTGGATGAAAATCAGAGTCAGATAAAAATACATCATGTAAGGCAAATGTTACTCCTTCACTCACAAGGAGTGAAGGAATAAGCCAAACACGATTCTAAGATTTATCGATGGAGGCATAAAGTAGGAAAGTAATAAACTTTTATTAAACATTGGTCTGACCTCAAACAGAGTATTGCATTCAGTTGTGCTCTCCTCATTGTAGAATGGATATGAGGGCATTGAAGAGGATCCAGAAAACGTGTTTCCTGGGATGATGAACTACAGTTGCAAGGAGAGAATAGGGAAGCTGGAACTGTTTCCTCTGTAGAGGAGAAGTCTCAGAGGAGAATTGGTAGAAATATATCAGATGATGAAGGGTCTGGGCAGAGTGGACAGTGTTGACGGGGGGGGGGGGGCACAGACTGGAGGTCACAGCGATAAGGCAAAGCGGAAGAGAGTGAAGAGTGATATGAGGAAAAGGTTTTCATGTTGGAATCTGGGATATACTGCCTGTGGTTGTGGTGGAGGCAGGTTCAATTCTGACTTCAAAAGGAAGTTGGGTAAATATATGGTGAAAAACAATTTGTAGGAAATAGGTGGTAGCTGGAACTAGACAGCAGTTCTTCTAGAGAGTCAGCAAAGACATGCAGAGCTGACTGGGTCCTTCATGCGCTATTCGCTCTCTTTCCCAGTATTGCTCACGACCTTCACACATGATTTGTTTAACTCTGTTTTTCTCTCCACTAATGCTCCCTGTCTTGTGAAGGGTTTCCTGCACTTTCTGTTTTTATTTTGGAATTCCAGCATCTGCAGTTTAGTTTAGTATTGTTTAGAGATACAGGGCGAAAATAGGCCCTTCGGCCTACCGACTCCGCAGTGACCAGCGACATTATAACACACTAGGGCCAGTTTACCCGTACACCAAGCCAATTAACCTGCAAACCTGTACGTCTTTGGAGTGTGGGAGGAAACCGAAGATGTCGGAGAAACGCACGTGGTCACGGGGAGAACGTGCAAACTCCGTACAGACAGCACCCGGGTCCTTGGCGTTGCAAGCGCTGTGAGACAGCAACTCTACCACTGCGCCACCGTGGCCACCCTAAATTGTTATTGTGATTTTCAGCTCTCTCCTAGAGTATTACTTCTGACTAAAGACCATTCATTGATTCCACTTTCCCTGACATGTCCTTGCACACTTCCTCGAATGGCCATTTCTCAGCAATAACAACTCCGACTCCTGCCCAGCCACCTGCATCCTACCTGAACAACAAAACAGGAGTATCGTGACTTGACTCCGCGGTGCAGGTTAAATAATAAGTGTAACACTTTAATGTTTAACGCAGCAAGCGGGAGAGTGATCCTGTGGATGGAGGGTTGAAGCATAATGAAGTGGGTTTTTTTTTTTTTTTTGCTTTAGTCACCTGCTCCAAATGTCATTGGTAATAACTGATGAAATTTAGCTCTCGGATTGCAAATGGAAAGAAATGTCATAAGTGAAGAACGGCAAGCATTCACCACTATATCGTTCATTTAAAGCACACAAGCAAAAGCAAATTTACATCTGAGACTAATAACATAGAAGAAAATCACAGAATTGTGTTCGTCCGAAAGCAAAGATGAGCATTGTTAAGAAGGTGCATGAAAAAGATTTACCGACCTCCAAAATAAAAAAAAAATAGCAAAAGCTTTTACACATCCATTAGGACACAAGAGAAAATCAAGGAAGGCAAAGGGCTCACTAAAGCATTAATGGTGCCACATTGCACAGGAGAACAAGGAGCTTGATTGATATGCACTTTAAAGTGTTTTTGACAAAGGCAGGTGGAAGTCAAACTATAGGAAACTTGAGTGGGATGTGAAGAGCTTTTACTGGAAGCCACTATCTAGAAGGATGCTGGGCTAAAAATGTATACAGATAGTACTGGATGGTTTTCAACTCAGAAGAATGAGGAAGGCAAGGGAGGAAACAAAGGAGATGCTAACTTAATTGTTTTAAATGACTGCTGTTGACGGCAGCAAAAGTAAGAATCTCTGTCCAATTTCAAATCAATAGGGCTGAAGATCAGGCAAGGCTTTTGAGGCAGGGCGGGTGATGTGATATAGACACCACTTTCATGTTCTGATGCAAATTTGATGATCAGCTAAGAGGATCACAGGTAGACAAAAATGCTGGAGAAACTCAGCGGGTGAGGCAGCATCTATGTAGAGGAAGAATAGGCAACGTTTCGGGTCGGGACCCTTCTTCAGACTGATGTCGGGGGGGGGGGGGAAATAAGAGGCGGAGACAGTAGTGTTGTGGGAGAGCATGTCAGAGGATCCTAACTGGTAAAGGTCACGAGCTAGACACAAAATGCTGAAGTAGCTCAGCAGGACAGGCAGCATTTCCGGAGAGAAGGAATGGGTAACGTTTCGGGTCGAGACCCTTCTTCAGACTGGTGTGTGCACCATGGGAGGATTGAGAGCCCAGGAGATCCCACAAAGTGCAGCTCCAGCTTGACCACTTGACGTGGACTTCTTGGGAGTAGCAGAGTAAAGGAATGTATGAGGTACAGGGTGTATTGTTTTAGATGTTTTTTTTTAAAAATAAATAGCAGGAAATAAACAGAAACCTCTGACACCCGTACTAATCAAGAATCTATCTATCTCTGCCTTAAAAATATCCACTGACTTGGCCTCCACAGCTTTCTCTGGCAAAGAAATCCATGGATTCACCACCAAAGATCAGTGCATGACCCCAGAACCTACAATAAAATGGGAGCACGTGTTATGAAAATTAGTTGGGTCAATTACTGGGACGGAAACTGTTGTTTCCATTTCCAGACCTTCCATTGTCTTGCCCTCCCTACCTCTGAAGGTATCTCCAACCGCATAGCCTTTATAAACGTTCAATTTTGGTGTCTCGTCTGTTCCATATTTCCAATCACCATTGCTGGTCTGCACACAGTCCCCTCCAGAAATCTCACTGCCTCTCCTTCCCAAAAGGTGCCAAAATCTGAACTCCTTGTCAAAGTATTTTTGGTCCTGATAACTTATGATATGGGTCATCGTTAAATTTAGTCTGATTACATACTTGTAAATCCTTTGGGACATTTAATTAGTGATGATATTTTCAACACAAATTGTTGTTGGTGTTGCGGCTTCAAAATAGAGGCTAGAGCTGAGTAGATGCGGAGATATGGGCGAAGGTGGTAATGGCTGAATTTCACCTTTAGCTGGGATGCGGATGGCTGCATGTAGAAGTGGAAAACCCGGGGGGGGGGGGGGGGGGGGGGCACGCCCCCTCCATGTTTTGAGAGGTGGGGGACATCCCCCCCAAGTTTTTGTGATCCGGATTTTAAAATCTCCGCTTTCCGCGAGACAGTGGAGGTGGGACTGCTGATCGAGGGCGCCGATTGGCCGAGAGAGACGTCAGTCAGCAGGTAATGGGGGCGGGGCATGATGTGGGTGAGTGTGTGCATGCGCGCGCGGCCACCAAAAAGTTGTGTCCCCCATCCCCTCCATGTTTTTATAGCGAGTTCTGCTCTTGGCTGCATGCCTGGTCTCTCTGGTGGTTTCAATTTATAACAACAATTTGAACACAAGCATGGGGGAAAAGGCACCAGTTCCATTAATCCCAAAAACCCATAGATCCAGTCTGCAGGGAGAAGCCTGTAATGGGGCAACCAGAACTCTGTGTGATACTCTAAATGCAGTCTAACCAAAGTCCTATAGAGCTGCACCATGAATTCCTGACTCTTATATTCAATGCCCCTAGCAATGAAGGCAAGCCAGCTATAAGCCCACTTTCCTACCCTATCGACTCGTGCTGCCACCTTCAGTGGGCTATGAACTTGGACTCCAAGGCCCCTCTGCACATCAATGCGGTTAATGTTCATACCATTAACTGTATACTCTCACCTTAATCTCTCAAAGCGCAACATATTACACATGCTTGGGTTGAACTCCTTCTGCCATTTCTCCAGCCATTTTTTGCCGCTGATCTACATCATGCTGTATCTTCGGACAGCATTCCTCACTGTCTGCAACTCCCCCAACGTTGGTAAAATCTCCTCCGCGGAAAGCGGAGATTTTAAAATCCGGATCACAAAAACTTGGGGGGGATGTCCCCCACATCTCAAAACATGGAGGGGGCGTGCCCCCCCCCCCCCCCCCCGGGTTTTCCACTTCTACTGCAGCCATCCGCACCCCAGCTAAAGGTGAAATTCAGCCATTACCACCTTCTCCCCAAACAGCAGGAGTCCCAGCACAAGATCCCTAAGGAACTCTACTGTTCACCGAAGTCCTGCCAGAATATCTACTTTCCACCACAGCCCTCTGTCTTCTATGAATAAGCTAGTTTTGAATCCATATGATAAAGTCATTGTGAATCTCATACATCTTAAGAACATCCCGGTGGTACAGCGGTAGGGCTGCTGCCTTACAGCACTTGCAGCACCAGAGACCGGGGTTCGATCCCGACCACAGGTGCTGTCTGGAGTTTGTACGTTCTCCCTGTGACCGTGTAGGTTTTCTCCAAGGTTTTCGGTTTTCTGTCTCCCACACTCCAAAGATGTACAGGAATGTAGGTTAATTGGCTTGGTGTGAATGTAAATTGTCCCTAGTGTGTGTGTAGTGTTGATGTGTGGGGATCGCTGTTCGGAGCGGACTCGGTGAGCCTAAGGGCCTGCTCCCGCACTGTATCTCTAAACTAAACTAAAACAAAAAAAATCATAAGTGATAGGAACAGAATTAGCCATTCAGCCTATCAAGTCTACTCCACCATTCAATCATGGCTGATCTATCTCTCCCTCTTAATCCCATTCTCCTGCCTTCTTCCCAGAACTCCTAACATCCGTACTAATCAAGAATTTATATATGGGGTACACAAAAAGCTGGAGAAACTCAGCGGGTGCAGCAGCATCTAAAGAGCGAAGGAGATAGGCTTTCTTCAGTCTGAAGAAGGGTCTCGACCCGAAACGTTGCCTATCTCCTTCGCTCCTTAGATGCTGCTGCACCCGCTGAGTTTCTCCAGCTTTTTGTGTACCCTCAATTCTCCAGCATCTGCAGTTCCTTCTTTAAAAAAAAGAATTTATATATCTCTGCCTTAAAAATATCCATTGACTAGGCCTCCACAGCCTTCTGTGGCAAAGAATTCCACAGATTTACTTCCCTCTGACTGAAGAAATTCCTCTTCATCTCCTTCCTAAAAGAACATCCTTTAATTCTTTAACATCATAGCCCTTGGGTCCTTGATGATGTCACAGCTCAATTTGTTTGGTCCACATGAGTAAGTTATTTGTCATCTTTTTTAACAACTTCGGAGACCATTTAGCCCATCAAGTCTCTGCTGGCTCTCAGAACAATCATGTCAATCCCATTCCCCCACTTATTTCCCTGTAACCCCCTCGCTCGCATGATCATTAATTCCCACAAACCCCAACTCTCCTGCCACCCATCAACACATTTAGGATCATATACAGTGGCAAATTAATCTACAACCGGCACATCACTGGAAGGTGGGAGCAAACCTGACCACCTGAGGGTTGTAAAAGTTTACGAAGCCTCACTGTTAATTATAAATGGCCTATAAATTATGCCTGACCCATGCCGGACACTTCTCTGAAACAAGTTTAAATAAAAAAGTAGAATCAATAGAACAAGCTAAGCCCAGATGGGAAAACTAATTGGTGTATAGGCGAAAAAAATCTATTTTTTATAATTACACTGTAATTATCACACTATACACCCTATAATTTCTGGTATTGTCTTTATGCAAATGATGGGATTTTGTCAAGTGTTGTTCAACAGTTATGGTACAGTGGATGCTGATTTTGTGTGATATTGTAAAACTAGTGTTGGCAGACCATCTCAAGGCTCCTAATTTTTTAATTTGATGATAACTTAGGGATGCAGTACGGGTTGCAGAAACTTGCAATTGCCTGTAACCCATTTCTTTCAATGTTATGTAACGTTCATTATCAACAGATGGGGTCTACTTATAGAAGGTTTAATAGTACATTGCAGTCATCTGTTACTATTGCAAATGTGAGAGCAAACAAGAACGATGATTCTACTTAAACTTTCTCTTTTGGTGACATATTCGGGCTTCTTGCAGTAACTGTTGTGTATCCCCCCCAACTGCAAATCTGACATTTCCAAGTGTTCCAAAATCTCTTGGGATTGCCCAGTGGGTGAACAGAAAGGGATGCGGAGGGTCACACACATCACGACACACTGTAAAAACACATGATGCAGATGATATATTTTTTGGTTCATACGTGAATTATGCAATCCAATGTTGTTCGCCGTGAATTGCTTATACATGGACTTTAAACAAAACATACCCATTTCTGGTTAATATCTTTGGCAATTTATGTGTGTGTGTGTGGATAGTCAGCACAATGGTGCATCGGATAGAGCTGCCACCTCGCAGCGCCAGAGACCCGATTTGGTCCTGACCATTTAGTGCTTTCCGAGTGGAGTTTGCATGTTCTCCCTGTGACTGCCTGGATTTCCTCCGGGTGGCCTGGTTTCCTCCCACATCCCCCCAAAACGTGTGTGTTTGTAGGTTAATTGGCCTCTATAAATTGCCCCTGGTGTGTAAGGAGTGGATGAGAAAGTGAGATAACATTGAACTAGTGTGACGGAGTGATTCATAGTCTGCATGGGCTACGTGGGCCAGAAGAGCCTGTTTCCATGCTTCATCTCCAAACTAAACTAACCTAACCTAACCTAAAGTGTTCTTCTTGTCACAAAGAAGACAACAGGAAGGGTGTACAAAGTCTTACAAAGAAGATACCAGAAGTGGTTATAACTTTAAAGAACGACTAACTAGGCTAGAGCTTCTTTCACTAGACATTGGAAAGCTTGGGAACACTAATAAAAGTACTTTTTTATTATGCTTTTAAACATTAGAAGCACAGTTGAAGGGGAATTGGATTAAGGGCATTAATTATAAAAGAGTATAATATTATAAAAGGCATTAAAAAGGAAGTAGTTTCAGGGATGAGGTGGATTTGAAACCCACTGCTACACATGGAGCTCACATTTAAGGGCACACTGGAATGGGTACTCAAGGAATAAATCATCAAGGAAATAAGGTCGGAGAATGCCTCAATGACCAGTTTCAATGCACTATCCTCTGCATACTGGATCTCAACCCGACATGGCTAATTTAAAACCAGGCAATTGAAAAGTTAAAAAAAAGTTAAATTGGAATTCTGAAATAGCAATGAGTCAGATGGCATTTGCGGTAAGACAATCAACACCAGCATTTCAGGTCAAAGATCTTTCGTCAGTTTCTGAGAGGTGGCCCTGTGGTGCAGCAGTGGTGCGTGCAGCTGTGTCGAAGCTTACGAAACTGCGATTTAATCCCCAGCACAGGTCCTGTCCTTGCAATGTTGACATTCTCCTGAGACTATGGAATAGAATGGAATACTTTCTTGTCACCTGTGATGAGGCACAGTGAAATTTTTTGCTTGCATACCCAATGTACACAAATTGGTGGGTTAGGCGGACTTGGACTAGGGGTGTTTCTTCCTGATGCTCTGCTTTTGTGCCGGGTTGAGGTTTGTGGTTGATAGGTTAATTAGCCAGTGTAAATGGCCTCTCGTGTACATTGTTGTTTGTGGGAACAAAGGGGGAGTTGGAAAATTGGGAAATAAGTGGGGAGTGGCATTTTGCTGGGCTTGCACATGTTCCATGGGCCTGATGGCACCTTTCCATGTCATGGAAAAACATGGGAACAACCTGAAATGTTAACTGCTACTTTCTTACCACAGATGCTACCTAATAGGTTTAGTATTTCCACCATATTTTTTTAACAATTTGGATGATTTATTGATTCAATTATACCAATTTAATTATGTTTATTTATCCTTCATTGCCATTGCTTAACATTTATAGATACATGGGCATCCAATCCCATTTGTCCTGCCTATGTATTAGAATGCCTTTGTCCTATGGATGAGGTTGACATCATATTTTACCTGAGTCACACTGGAAGGCAAAGTGATACCAAAGTCATATGGTATCTTGATTATACCCTATCTGGACTACTATGTTTGTTTCTGGGCATCTCATAGTAATATGACATCCAGAATAGGCTTTTGTGTTGAATCACCGATACGCGAATGGGATCAGTGTGTTACATTATGTTGACTGATCTATAAAGGGATTGTATCACTTGGGCAAAAAGTGTTAAAGGTGATTAAAGCAATAGGTGAAAATAAAAGGGTGCGTTGTAGATAAACTATTTCCTCTAGTGGGGAAATAAGGATTTGAACGGTGTTAAATTTATAGATTAACCAATGAGGCAAAGCATAAGGAATCACTTTCTTACACAAAGGGTCATAAAAATGGAGAACTTTTACCACAAAGGATAGCAATGTGAAGTTAATTGGCATTTATAAGAGCTTTAGTGGTGGATTTTTACTCCCCACACTGTTACAAAGGATGTGGAGATGTGGTTTTTAATTGAGGTTGAGCCTGAGGTGCAGTGTCTGGTTGATTCGGGGAACATGTTGAAGAACTGTTTTACTTTTCCCTCTCTCACAGGGTGCTCAATTCAGTCATCTCGCTGCACATATCCACCTGGTAAACCATCAGACCTCAGCAGATTAGGACACATTGGTTTGTGACTGAATGTCACCAAACCTCAAAATGTTAAAAATTGGGAAATAAATGGGGGGGTTGGGGGGGGGGGGGGGGGGGGGGGTGGAAGAGACAAATGTTACAAGGAAATGAAAATGTAATAAAAGCGATCATACCCTTCATTAAGTGCTTTTGTTTTCTCCATGTCCTGAATTACATTCAGAAGGACTTTGATCTTGTGTTCGTTTGACTGTAAGGTGTCCTCAATGAACTGCATCCTGCCTTGTAGATCAAATAAGTCCCCTTGTGTCAGATGGATTTGATTAATTTCCTTAATCCTTTTGCTTGTTTCAGCTTTTATTTCCATGTTACAGGAGGCTGTGTGATTAGGAACGTTGTCTGAAGCAGGATCAGTGCCTGAGATGCCCGCCTTGTCTTCAGTTAGTGTGCACGGTGTGGATTTTGGAACATCTCTGCCCGCTTGTTCACTCTTGCCGACACACTCGGGTGGACAGTCTGAACACTCTGGCCAAACTTTATCCTTGCACTGGCCTTCCCCTCCAGGCTCGGCTGCAATAGACGGCTGTGCGGACACTGATTCCAGTTTGTGCAGACCAGAGCAATTTGGATGTGAACCATTCCCACTCGGTGTACTTTCAGTCAGGGAGTCACCAGCGTTGGAATGAGGATCTCCAGGATCCGATGGGTGATCCAAAACCATTAATTTCCCAGAGTTGTGTGCTTCGGCAGAGATATCTGGGCAGTGGCATGAAGCTGACCCCTCGCACTGTGTCTCTGGTAGTTTGGGCTCTGGTGATTTTGATGAGGACTTCCTCCTGACCATGCTACAGGTGCTCGGCTCGGAAGATCCCCTCACAGCTCCTTTCACCTGGGCTAAGCTGGGCTCAGTCCGTCCCACCTGCGTCGCAGCATCGGTCACATCCAAGGCCAGGCCTTTGCCAGTGGCCGTGGCCCCTGCATCTTTAGCCGACTCCATTAACATGGAGCCCTTGGCTGATTTGCTGGAGTTCCTCAATTTGCCTTTGAACCTTGGAAGGTGCTTTCTCAGACTTGGCGAGGTCTGAATGGCGATGCTTTTGAGAACCCCTTGTCTCTTGGGTATCGCCAGCGAGCAGCTGGCCAGTCCCTGTGGCCTGGGGACGTTGTGCTTTGCCTTTTGGTGCAGGTTTTCCTTCCGTCTTCTCCCTCATTTTGGACGTTTGTTCCTCTTTGAAGTGCACTTGCTGAACTTTGCCCTTGCTCTCTTGCACTTGGTTGGTGGGGTCACCTGAAGTTTGGCCTCGCTTGAGCTCAAGGGAGCGATCCTTTGAGTCCTGCAGTGGAGCACTATGACACCTCGAAGCTTGCAAGCAATTGCTTTCTTTGCGACCCATCACAGTGCTCGATGACAAGGGGCAGAATTGTGGCTGTGAGTTGCAGGTGAAAATAACTCCCTGGCCAAAACAACTATAGTCAGTGTGTCTCAGACTGAACCACAATGAAAGATCAATGGTTAAGGTTGAAATTGTTCTTAATGCTTAGTAAACTGAAGGATGTGTAACAGCTGACGGATAGGTAGGCGGACGAGGAAAAAACATTCTGTCAAAAGTTGAAGTGCGAATCAGAAAAGATAAGTAAAGACCTTGACATCTCTGGGTTTAATTGAACTGTACAAACTGTGCTTTGTGGCTTTGCAATGCATCCTGGCCCCCATTGTAAAATGATACAAAAGCTATTTTCAGGACTGCCACATGACCACTGAACAAGACCGTAACAAAGAAAGCAATTCTGCGCAGTCGATCTCAGAGAGCGAGAGTTTCTCAAGTTTCTAGGAAGGCTTGGACTCTGCAAAGTGAGAAGCCACAACAGTTCCTGTGACTAGTTCCTTGGGTGGGCTCCCTTATGCGTGGCGATAGGTTCCAGTGGGTCCCACCGAGAACAGTCCGCCAGTCCATTCCGCCAAGTCCTTTCCTCCTCAGCCAGAGAAACCCAATCAGCTCCGAGACAGGGGGGTGGGGGGAGAGAGAGATCAGTGCCGGGAAATTAAATCAGAGCAAGGTCTATTGGAATAGATCCCATTGGTTTCTGGTGCATGCCAGGCGCAGACTGCTGAGGCAATCTTCAGTAACTCTCAAATTTGGGGGCAGGCCCCTAAAAACAGAGCTGGAGACTTGAGAACACTGTGGACAATTGGTTGTGGAAAATCACAGTTGTTTCTAGAAATGGAATACAAAAGGTAAAGCATTTAATGTTTTGCTCGGGGTGAACATTTCAATTTAAGAAAAAGGATAATGTGTTTTCCAATTCTAAATCACCTTCTAAGTTGGTTCTCTTTCATTTCCTTCAAAGCCATATCTCCATCACCAAAGGCTCAGTTGCTGAAGGATTTTGTATTTTGTCATACAAATTTCTAGCTTCCATTTACAGTGTTTGCTCTAAAGTTCAGGTTTAGGTTTATTACCACGTGTACCGAGGTACAGTGAAAAGCTTTGTTTTGCATGGTATCAAACAGATCAGATACCTTCAGCGGGACAGGCAGCATCTCTGGAGAGAAAGAATGGGTGACATTTCGGGTCAAGACCCTTCTTCAGAACTTCACCCATTCCTTAAGGGGTTGGACAGGCTAGATGCAGGAAGATTGTTCCCGGTGTTGGGAAGGTCCAGAACAAGGGGTCACAGTCTAAGGATAAGGGGGAATTCCTTTAGGACCGAGATGAGGAAAACATTTTTCACACAGAGAGTGGTGAGTCTCTGGAATTCTCTGCCACAGAAGGTAGTTGAGGCCAATTCATTGGCTACATTTAAGAGGGAGTTAGATGTGGCCCTTGTGGCTAAAGGGATCAGGGGAGTATGGAGAGAAAGCAGGTACAGGATACTGAGTTGGATGATCAGCCATGATCATATTGAATGGCGGTGCAGGCTCGAAGGGCCGAATGGCCTACTCCTGCACCTATTTTCTATGTTTCTACGTTTCTATGTTTCTATGTTTCTCTCCAGAAATGCTGCCTGTCCCGCTGAGTTGCTCCAGCATTTTGTGTCTATCTTCAGTTTAAACCAGCTCAGCAGTTCCTTCCTACACAGATCAGACATGCTATCCGATGTACCAATTATGCAGTATTAGCCAGAAAACTACAGTCAGGACAAGATTTGTGAATAAATAGTCGGGATTTGTTTCCAGCTGGAGTTGTCAGTGGTACATGTTGCCTCAGCAAGGATGGGAATAACTCTACAGCGATGGCTCTCAAAGTCCACCAGGTGCTCAGTAGTCTGGCAGGGACAGTCAATGAAGAGTGACGAGCAGTTTTGCTGGAGGACACACAGCGGGTCGAGCAGCATCTGTGCGGTTGGGAGAGGGATGGAATGGTCGTTGCTTTGAATCAAAGCCCCGCACCAGGTCATAGCCTTAGAATGAAAGGACTTTCCTTTAGGAAGGAGATGAGGAGGAATCTCTTTTGACAGAGGGTGGCAAATCTGTGGAATTCTTTGCCACAAAAGGCTGTGGAGGCCAAATCAATGGATATTTTTAGGCAGAGATAGATGGATTCTTTATTCGTACGGGTGTCAGGGGTTATGGGGAGATGGTAGGAGAATGGGGAAAGGAGAGAGAGATAGATCAGTCATGTTTGAATGGCGGAGGAGATTTGATGGGCCGAATGGCCTCATTCTGCCTTTCACTTATGAACTTATGACCTTATGATCAGGGCTGGAGAACGCTGATGCAAGGTATCGACCGAGACATTGACCACTGCTTCCTCACTGATGCTGTCTATACAAGTGAGTTCCCCCAGCAGATTGTGTGTTGCTCTGGATTCTATCTGCAGTCTCTGTGTCACCAGTTAATGAGGAGTGATGAGTTGGGGACAGTACTGAGGGGTAAAATGGTACCGGCATTACTATATTTGAACAATAAGAGTCTAAGGGAAAGAGAATTGAAAACAAGAGTGTAGAGCATTTTAAAAATAGCTTTTTAAGCTGAACGGCGAAGAGTTAAAATCGAATCCTTGCCCACAATCCACTGTTTTGTATTTTGACTTTAAGTAGGAATATGAAGAGAGAACTTGGAAAATCTAGAACATTTAACAATTTCAGAATGTCCCAGACGGTTCGCATGCCAAGTACTTAACTGAACTATTTTTCTTGTTATAGTAATGCAGGATAATGCAGTAAAATTATTGACTCAAGAACATTCACTGGAGGTTCAGTTGTAGAAGTGTTGCAACATTCCAAGTTTATCTGCAGGATTGGAGCAATCGGAAAATCCACTTTAAAGGTCAAAGACCATTAAAATAAACATTTCTAGTTCCGTTCCATGGAATACTTCATTTGATAATTAAAACTATGCTGTTGGACTCTTGAGGTGGTTAGAGACAGTTAACTTTGACGTGAAATCTTTAGTAGGTCCACCAAGGTTAAGTAATAGCTGACACCAATGCATGGCCCAAACATGCCTTTGTTAGTGCAGTACTGGTTGGGTGGGTCTTGTACACCATATTAGATGTATAACCAAGTACCAACACCAGACTTGTGACTCTGTTCACAGTTACTCAGCGTAGAAAACATTGAACAGACCAGGTCTAGTTAAAGGCAAGGGGATGCATTAGCATATTTTATACTAATAGATTCTCATGAAATGATAAACCTCCTTAAAGGCTAGTGTTATATTTTGCCTAATTTGGACAGCATAAGGAAAAGCTGTTAGAAAAACAACCACTTAAATCAGTTTACCATTTTATAGTGAAGGTTGATACTGCATTTATTCAATGCATCTACCACCCTTTGAAAATCACTTATAATATAAAGGATGTTTCATATGTGGTTAAATATTTGTTGTTACTGTTTATGTTCAAGTTAAGCATGGATTGAAAATTAGAATGCCTAAGCAAATCCTCATCTGATCTGAGTATGTTCTTAAATACTACAACTGGACTTAATAACCAGGGTTAAGCGGAGAAAAGCTTCTGATCACTGTTCACTGACCTCTGCTGGTATATGGGTGTCAGGATATAAACAGGATGGGACTGGACCATTGCCACAAGTCTATCGTCTAGACTTGGAAGGAAGAAAGGCTAATGAAGAAAAAGGCCTCGGGGAGAAATTGTCCTTGATCACTCAGACTAATTTCACGTGAGAATAATGGCCACAGTTTTGACTCACCTCTGCACATTCAGTTCCACTGAAGTTTCATATTCTCACACATACTTATTGCCAGTTGACTAAGTTGAATTTCTAGCCCTGATCTCCCTGGTGCCTAACCCCAGCAAAGATGGACATCTCAGGGAAGGGTGAAGAATGGACACAAGAAGGAAGCTTCGACTGTGCTGAAACTGTTAGAGATATCAAGCTTGCCTGAAACCCATACAGAACTGTTGGCATCCTTGCAAGCTCCGCATGCTCAGTGCTAATAAAGGCCTCTTAAATTACCATTTTAAAGGGAAATAATGTGCCATGTTCTCAATTTTTGCCAGCATATATTAACTGGAAAGTAAACCTATCATTAGGATCTCTTAGAAATGGGTCAGCTCTCAAGAGGATTGTCAAATAAGTAGAGATGAGGGAGACCATTTGGCCCAACTAACCGGTCTACGCTTCATTTCTATTCCTATCTCTGTTACTCTTCAAGGCACCCAGTTGCCTCTGCAAAGTTTCCAGTATATTGGGCAGTGGGCAGTGGGGGGAATGGTGCAAATTGAAGTGTTCCTCTCTCATTTTCTTTAAAAAGCTTTCAGTCTCTGCTTCCTGGTACTCTTCATTTTGACTTAAATTTAAAGTGAAAAGACTTCAACACAACTACATGAGGTCTGATAATTTCCCACCTGCAATACTTCAGTGAAGCCCGAGGGATTGAAATGAGGTATTAATGCATATTTACATGGCCACCACTGCGCTTCCAATCATCCACAGACCTGTCTCGGAAACATTTTCAGAGAACAAATACAGGGCCAATGTAAAAGTTGGGTATTGCATCAGTAGAAAAATATATCAATTGTTATTCACTTTTAACTATCCCTACACTCTTCCTCCAAGTAGTTGCCAAGTGCCATTAGCAAGTTGTTCAGGGCAAGTCACGAAAATAAATACTGACAAGGATTCCTGGTAGACAAAAATGCTGGAGAAACTCAGCGGGTGAGGCAGCATCTAAGGAGCGAAGGACTGGATGACGTTTCGGGTCGAGACCCTTCTTCAGACAAGGATTCCTGTCTCACTTCCCCTTGATTCAACACTACAGTCTCGCTCGCTCCCTCTCTGTTTCTCCCCCCAACTCTCCTTGTCTCTCCCTGTGTTTCTCTTTCTCGCTCCGTCTCTCTTTCAGCCCCTGTCTCTGTTTCTCCTTCTTTCTGTCACTGCATCTGTCCCCTCTGCCTCACCCTGCCATCGCAGTTCCTCTGGCTGGGTGTGGGTCACGGGTGCGTGAGGTGCCTTGCGGGCTGCCACGGATAGAGCGGAGAGGCTTAGGCCGGGCAGGGGGAGACGGGACTGAACAACCTTGAACGAGCCACTGTTTATATGATATATTAGATCAAGCACCAGAATAACTCAGCAGATACAGAGCAGGAAGCAGATGTGAAGATAAAGAGATTAAAATGCAGAGCCTCTCTGTCACCTCATAGATCATTAAAGCTGTAGGTTTAACACTGATTTAAGATGCTGATTTGACTCATACGCCGAGGTTAATGCACCTTGACAAGGCAGTTTAAAAGCATATCAGGAGTTGCCCCCTTTTACAAGCAACATGCTTTCGGATTACATTGCAAGTTCTTCAGGTTAATAATGTGACTGAAATGCTCCTCACCTGCTAATTTTCCACCGTTGTGCGATATCCATGACATGCTACGAGAGCAAGCGCAGGAGTCCATTTTCAACTCTTCTCTCGAGGAGACCTCTGAAGTTGACAACCTGACGAAACCAGCACAGGCTTTAGTGAGACCAGCTCCACAGTCACCCCTTCCCCACCCCCAGCCCTCATTTCGTCACAGCAAGGTGTAATTCGGTCAAATCGTGACTTCGTCCCGGTGAAGCATGAAGCAGAGGGAAAAAAAATCTCATCAGAGCTCCGTTCAATGGTACTGTACCATGCCACCAAGAAACAGCTTTAGAATATTTACAATCTGAGCTGCAGCGCTGGTAGCAAATAAAGCAGTGGCAAACTCACAGTGCTGTCGCTGTGTCTGTCTGTCTCTCTCTCTCTCTCTCTCTCTCTCTCTCTCTCCTCTCTCTCGCTCTCTCTGTTTTCCCTACACATTCCACGTGAGGACTGTGCACCACATTCAGACCAGAGGGGTTCTGGGTCAGGAGTAGAGGTGAGATTTGGGTAACTAATTATCAGTGAGTCAGTCAGTTCAGCCTCGCCAAGTCTGTCTGAGATTCTAATTTGCTGGTGCTTTGGTAAATACTGTTCACTCCATCCAGTCTCAATCTGTTCCACAGTCTGCCTATCAGTGCAATCTGTTCATTCCTGTACATCATTAAAAGGGCAATGAAGCTGTGCATTTGTTCCTGTTGATTCCATGATTACAGCAGACCCCGGTTTCCCTGTCGTGCGCTGGCTGCTACTTCCCCAAAGCATCACAGGCATGATCTATCATTAAATATGCTGCAATGCAATACTTCATACTGTGGAGGGAGTCTCTGACTCGCTGGTCTCATAGCTGCCCCTCGAGTCACTCCAGACAGAGGGTGGGGATTGGTGTCTAATATCCAAACTGCTGGGATGATGTCCGGAGGGGATTGTGCATCCGCTCCTCGCTTTGAAAGAGGCAGGTTGAGTTTCTGCAATACCTCAGACATTTCCCAAGAAGCAGAGCTCAGAATACTGGCACTAAACACTACGATAATGTACCGTGGGTTCACATGTCCAGTGGGTGTGGGTGGACACTGCTAACTGTGATAGCTTTGCTTCTTTAATCCACCTCATAGAAGTGCTCCTTGAACTGTGAAGCTGAAGGCAGTGAATGTCTCCAACCTTGAGCTCAGACTTTTCCTACTATCCCTTAATTTTTATCCCTTTGAATTTGATGCTGAATGATGTGACTCGGATAGAGTTCTTTGGATCATCTTCTTCCCAGCTGGGGGAAATGGGGGAAAGTTATTACTGTTTGACTTTAGGGTCAAACACTCAGCAAGGTTCTTCCACCCGACCATACCTTGGACAGTGCTCCAGCAGGGGATAGAGCGATCTCAGCACTGAGGCCAACAGTGTGTGATTCAGCTCAGCTCACTCAGCACTGATGGTTCCAGGGACTGATATCCTGCATGGTTCACTAATCCACAGAATAAATCTCTACTGATAAACTATGATGTGTCCTGAGAATCCTTTCAGCTGAAATGAACTACTTTCAGTCCATTGAAACTGAGCTGAGTTACGATGTGAAATGTTAATCTCAAACAGGCAGTCAATTGCACCCTGCTGCTGAGAACTGCTGATTTAAAGACTTAAAGAATGGGTTTCTTCTTTTCTTATTCACTAACCAGTCATCATGGTTGGAGAGTAGTGAAAGATAGGATGGCATCAATGGGGTCCAGCCTATTCCTTCTCTCTCATCCTGTCCCCCACCATCCTTCACTATCTCTCAGACGTGTAGGAAAAAATGCTCATCAACTGAGGAATTTAGAGGTGGCCAGTGGTCAGAGAACACCTGGTTTCAAATGCTGCAGTAACCCAGCAGGTCGGACAGCATCTCTGGAGAAAAGGAATAGGTGACGTTCCTGACTCTCGGTCTGAAGAAGGTTCCCGCCCCGAAACGTCACCTATCCCTTTTCTCACAGAGATGCTGCCTGACCCGCTGAGTCACTCCAGCATTTTGTGTCGTCTTTGGTATAAACCAGCATCTGCAGTTCCTTCCTAGGCATGAGGTTTAATATTATTTCCTGCATTGGAGTTACACAAAGCCGCTTTCTGTAATATGAGATCCATTCTTAATGCAGATACATTGGCAATGATGCTGATCTTCCATAAGACACCAGAAATGTTAGTGAAATGCATCTCACAACCCTTGTGAGGATAATTCTCCTGGCTTCCATTTGAATTCAATCCAGTAGTAATTGATATTAAGTTGGTCATTTCAATTGTCTAGGTGGTGGAATGAATTAGGAGAGAAAGAGGAATGTTGCACTGGTCCATTAGATATTATTTCTCTGAGGGTTTCTGATTTCTAATGCTTGTCAGACTAACATATGTGCTGACGCAGATACATGGGTATTTCCATGCAAGCACCACATGGAGGCACGAACTCTGATAAACACCCACACGGATGCGCACACAGCTACGCGCCCATATCCACCCACACAGGCACACACAGACCCATAAACATTCACCGACACGGACACTCCCACAGAGACTGAGACTCATGGACCTCAGTGATCCAGACCCACACGGTTACAAAAAGCAGGAGTAACACAGCGGGTCAGACAGCATCTGTGGAGAAAAGGAATAGGTGGAGTGACTCTCAGTCTGAAGAAGGGTCTCGACCCAAAACATCACCTATTCCTTCTCTCCACAGATGCTGTCTGACCCGCTGAGTTACTCCAGTTTTTTTGTGTCTATGTTCGGTTTGAACCAGCGCCTGTGGTTCCTTCCTGCCAACACTGTAACACATGGAACCCCTCACACACATAGACATTTTCCTCATGAGGAGGCAATTCTTCATCCTTTATAAGGTTGTGCTATTCCACACCTCTGCATTAAATGAATCTTCATCATTTTGCGAAAGCAGCCATTGTTCTCTGTTTTGTCAATTGTTTTAAAGACAGGTGCTGCTTTATCATCAACACTTCAATTAAGCTTAATGAACATCTGTTAATAAAAGCAGCTTTCGACCTGTGTGATGTATTGGTTGTGGTCCTGGCTGCCAGATTAATTCCACCTCATGCCATTCTCTCTTGTTTGTTTTTTTTTTTTTTGCTAATTATTTTGTCTCTTTTTCTTCTGAGGAAAATGATTCTCGCAGGGTTTGGATCTTACAGAATCATTATTTCCTCTTCTCTCATGCAACCCCTATAAATGGATGTTGTCCATCTTCTCAAAGGCATCCGAGCCAAAGCTCAAAGGGACTACAAACCAGGCTGACTGATGGCAATCAGAGGCACCAGATCTCACTCCTGGCCCCAGCCACTGTTTCCGTCCCTCTGCATTTTTAAGATTATACATATTTCTCTCTTCCTTAAGGACAGTACAGTAAGGCAGCTGGTAGACCTGCTGCCACACAGCACCAGAGAACCGGTTTCGATCCCGACCTTCTTCTTCTTCTTGCGTGTGGCGTGCACAGCCTAAAGTTGTAGGACAATTTGTTCTATTTGATCTTACTTGATTGTGCACGCCAGGTTGATTGCATTCGTCGAAACAGGGCGGACCACGCGAAGGTTGCAATCTCCCACCTCGATCCCGACGTCAGCTGATGTCTGTGTGAAGTGTGCACACACTCCCTGTGACCGCGCGGGTTTCTCTGGGTGCTCCAGTTTCCTCTCACATCCCAAAGTCATGCTGATTTGTACATTAATTGGGTCGGAACAAACTGCAGATGCTGGTTTGTAACAACGACAGACCCAAAAAGCTGGAGTAACTCAGCGGGATAGGCAGCGTCTCTGGAGAGAAGGAATGGGTGACGTTTTGGGTCGAGAACTTTCTTCAGGTTAATTGGCCTCTGGAAATTTGCCTCTAATGTGTAGGCAGTGGGATTACATAGAACTAGTGTTGACGGGTGATCGAAGGTCAGCGTCTACTCGGTGGGCCAAAGGGACTGTATCTATGCCATATCTCTAAACTAAAACTAAAACTCAAGTTAGGTGGCATTCTAATGAAAATCTGGCCATTCAGCACAGAATAAGCATGAGATCTGTCTTCAGGATCCACTGCACATCATGTGATGCTTAAATTCACACAAACATTAGGGAAAGTCGAGGTAGGTAGGATGTTAGCACATAGTGGTTCATCTAAACTAAGAACATGAATTGAAAGAGTGAGGCTCTTGATTATAATGTTCAACTGATATGACACTCCCATGTTGATATGAAAGGTGCAACTGAAAAAAGAAAGTGTGGATGGCTTCTCTCTGTTATATGTAGCCAGTCTTCCTCCTTTAGAACATAGAGCATAGAACAGTACAGAACAGGCCCTTCAGCCCACAATGTCTGTGCCTTACATAATGCTGCCTGCATATAATCCACATCCCACCATTCCCGGCCTATCCATGTGCCTATTCAAAAGCCTCTTAAATACCACTATTGTATCTTTAACCAACACTAACTCGACAATGAACTGATCGGAAAATCCCTTAA
Source organism: Okamejei kenojei (assembly GCA_035221665.1). Classification (NCBI taxonomy): domain Eukaryota; kingdom Metazoa; phylum Chordata; class Chondrichthyes; order Rajiformes; family Rajidae; genus Okamejei; species Okamejei kenojei. The sequence goes on along the minus strand of CM069141.1, from coordinate 64,437,876 downwards.
CTGTGTGTGGGGGTTGACTGTGTTCTGATGGGCTGTTATGATTGCCAATGCTCAAGGTAAGATATCACACTAAGTGCAGTTTGAGTCGGTTGCCAGCGGAGATCTTAAAGAGGCCTTACAAAAAGAGAGCCGCGTTTACTTCTTTTAAATTCACAAGAAATATGTTCTAATATGCATTTTGGCTAATTGTGTTGCTTTCTGTCAGCAGGTCTGCAGTGGGGTTGCTAATGAACCGCACAGACAGATTTATAATAACATACTTAAAAAGTGTTCAATTAATAATTCAGCTAGAAGTGTCATCATTCATTATTGTGAGGAACCCACAAATCAAAAATGCAGGAAAGGAAAATGTGGATTCTTTAATTATTGAAGGCGGCCAATAATTTAATTCTGTTGTTGACCCATGGCATAAGTTGGTAGCACTCTTGCCTCTGACTATGGAATTCATGTGTTCAGGCCACATATTGTGGCACAGAATGTGGGCTGACAGCTCAGTGTTGAGCAAGTGCTAAATATGTTGGATGAGTTGATTAAATCGAGCTTACACATCATTGTGGTATCTATCACCGTACAAGCTGGTTCCAGATTCGTCTACCTAAACCAGTCACTGGCTTCCACAGAATGTCAAGTTTGCCTCGGTAAAGCACCCAAGCTGTCAACACAAGTCTGACGAAGAGTCTCGACCCAAAACTTTGCCCATTCCTTCTACCAAGAGACGCTGCCCGTCCCGCTGAGTTACTCCAACATTTTGTGTCTATCTTCTATCTTTTCACCCCAGTCGTTCCCTCGTCTGTCCCCTCTCATCGAGCAGCATACACAAAAGCTTGAAAGCGCATACCATCTGATTCAAGAACCTCTTCTTCCCTGCTGTTATCAGACTACTGAACGGTTTTGACTGTGGCTAATTAAACGTAACCTAGGATGTAGTCTCGAACTTCCAGCCTACCTCATCGCGGCCCTTGCATTTTTTTTAATCTGTATTTTTTCTGTGACTGTAAGGCTATAACCCTGTAAATTGAGCATTCAGGCATTTTCCCTCCTTGCTCTCCCTAGTGCATGGCTTGATTGCACTAATGCAGAGTATGATTTGGTTTGACTGGATAGGGCAAAAAACAAAGCTTTTCACTGTATCTCAGTACACATGACAATAATAGCGAATACAATACAATACTGAGGATGTGCTAGGATGCCACAGGATCTCGATTTTAAATATATTTTACCTGGAGCTATTAATTAGAAATGTTTTGTGTGTACAAGCATGAAGTCGTCTCCATCCCCAACTATAATGTGGATGGAACTTAACATTTTTCTATCAAGGCTTGTAGCCACACTTGCTCTCAAGACTGTGATGTTCTTTTAGCAAGAGACAAGCACGACTCATTGCATAGCAGAGTGCCTGACAAGTACATACTGTGTGACAACTGATCTAACAAACTGCAGGTACATTACAACTCAACTATGCAATAATTTGTTTTCCTCAAAGCTGTGGTTAGCTGATGTAATGAATTTTTATTTAAAGGGGCGAGAGAAGAAATGGAAAGTTGGCCTTTGTCTTCACCAAGCCTCCATAATCTTCACCTTCTCCAAATGCCTGCTGTCTCTTTGCTGGCTTGCCCCCAACATCCTTCAACCATTACTCTTATTAATTGATACTGGATCAATTTCGACATGTCTCTATTTTATACTGCTCATCCCTTCACGGCCTTTTGCTTCCTATCTCTGTAACCTCCTGCGGAACTACAACACGGGCAGCACGGTGGCGCAGCGGTAGAGCTGATGCCTTACAGCGCTTACAGCGCTAGGGACCCGTGTTCGATCCCGACTACGGGTGCTCTCTATATGGAGTTTATACGTTCTCACCATGACCACGTGGGTTTTCTCCGGATGTTCCGGTTCCCCTCACACTTCAAAGATGTACAGGTTAATACGTTAATTGGCTTGGTATAAATGTAAATTGTCCCTGATGTGTGTAGGGTAATGTTAATGTAGCATTGTTACAAAATTTTGAGATTTAAAAAATCAAGTCTGCAATTTATCCCATCAGATAAAGCATAAAAATAAGTTTAATTTGACACCTAATTCACTTTCATATCTTCAGTATTAAAAAAGTTATGGCACTTGTTCCCATTGCTTTTCCATTGACTTAACACAAAAGCTGTGATCTAGGACAGTCAAAAGCCCATAACTTTCTTAAAAATTAAGAGAACTCAATGAAATTTTCAGTTATTATAGATTGAAGCATTCTGAAACAAACATGAAACAATATTACTTGGATGACCCGAAATTAAAGCATATAATTAGTTAGTTACCTAATTGTAGCTAATTACAAAATTCAATTACTAGATCAACATCTATCCATTTCTTAAGAAAAGATAAACTTTTTTAAATTGCCAAAGTGTCCAAATAACATTCAGACAATAATTCACAATATAACATGATTTTTAAATCTAATTTTCATGAATTTATAGGCCAAATGGAAGGAATTTAGTTTAATTCCTGTAAATTAATGGCCATTTAAATCAACTTGCAAGTGGGTTTTAGTGGAATGCTGTGGATTGGAACGTTGCGGTTTGCGGTGAAATCGGCATGAAAAACACTGCCGGTTCATACATTTTTTTTGTCCCCATTTTGCAACATGAAAATGTGATTAAAGGCTTCCTAAAAACCAAGTTTTAATGTAAAAATAAACTTGTGTACTTTATTTTCTCCCCTACGTAAAATCCTTCCTGTTGTCGGCGCTCACGGCTTTAGAAGATGATTTTTAAATTACTCTAGCTAATAAATAATCTAGCGTAATTTAAAAATACCTTCATGAATGAAATGTCGGAGCGACTTTTCTTCAGCAACGAAATCGCCTGACATGGATCGATTTGCCGTGTCTGTGGAAAAACGGCATTTTAAACCCGCCCCCCTCTGAAAGGCGCCAAAGTCACGCACACGGGGAACAGCAGAACTGCAGCGCTGCTCAAGCTAAGTTTTGTAACATATCAAGTTAATGTGCAGGGATTGCAGGTCGGTGAGGACTCAGTGGGCCGAAGGGCCTGTTTCTACTCTGTATCTCTAAACTGAACTACAATCTTCCAGGGTCTCGGTATTTGTTTAGCTTTTACCCACTCCCCATTTTGCTTTAACGTCTGTGGCTGCCAAAGCTGAGAGCTCATGACTTTCTTCCCCCAAATCTCTGCCTCTTCATGTCTTCCTTCATAACCCCACCCCCTCTACTAACCTTACAACTTTAAAGCCGCCTTTAGCTTGGTATTGTAATATAGTAAAGGCACTACATCAATGTAAAATGGCAATGAAGGGTTCTTTAGTGAGTTTAGAAAAAATAGTGACACTTCCGTCATCTGAGACAAGAAGGCTCCCGAACCGAAACATTATGATACATTATAATATGATATGACCCGGAACGTCGCCTATTCCTTCTATGAAGGGTCTCGATCCGAAACGTCACCTATTCCTTCGCTCCGTAGACGCTGCCTCACCCGCTTTAGTTTCTCCGGCATTTTTGCCTACCTTCGATTTCTCCGGCACCTGCGGTTCTTTCTTAACCATATTACAGAATCGTCAAACTATTCAGACATTAGATTATAAACAACCATGTTACAAATAACACCACCCTCTCTGACGTAACCCCGGTAAATGGGTGAGCATCTGGCCTCTTCCGCCTGGCGCCGTGACTCGCTAGAATTTAGGAGATTGAGGGGGGATCTTATAGAAACTTACAACATTCTTAAGGGGTTGGACAGGCTAGATGCAGGAAGATTGTTCCCGATGTTGGGGAAGTCCAGAACAAGGGGTCACAGTTTAAGGATAAGGGGGAAGTCTTTTAGGACCGAGATGAGAAAAACATTTTTCACACAGAGAGTGGTGAATCTGTGGAATTCTCTGCCACAGAAGGTAGTTGAGGCCAGTTCATTGTCTATATTTAAGAGGGAGTTAGATGTGGCCCTTGTGGCTAAAGGGATCAGGGGGTATGGAGAGAAGGCAGGTACAGGATACTGAGTTGGATGATCAGCCATGATCATATTGAATGGCGGTGCAGGCCTGAAGGGCCGAATGGCCTACTCCTGCACCTATTTTCTATGTTTCTATGTTTCTATGATAGAACTTTATTTATCCCAGGAGGGAAATTGATCTTCCAACAGTCACAAAACACAAAATACATGAAACATGAAATTAAAGTGACGAGTTGAAAGAATTGGGGATGTGGAAAGATTGGGGAGGAGGGGTGTCAGTCTACCCCACGACAGAAGGTGGAGGGGGGGGGGGGGGGGAGTTGTACAGTTTGATAGCCGCAGGGAAGAATGATCTCCTGTGGCATTCTGTCCTGCATCTTGGTGGAGCCAGTCTGTTTCTGAATGTGTTCCTCAGGTTGACCAGCGTGTCACCGATCCACTGATGCAGCCTGACCTGTTGTGTTTGTCCAGCAGTTTGCTTTTTGCTTGTCGGTTCCTCTGAACTGATTTTCACATTGGCTCGATGCAATGCTGAGCCCGGCATTACCAGTTGATCCACAAAACCTACAAAGCTCTCCTTCCATAGTGTAATAGAGGTCCATGTGGGCCACATGGCAGGGGAATATTCTGCTTACGGATGGATGTTTGGATATAAAGATCAGGGATGAGTTAGAACTTTATCCTTTACCCTCGTCAGATGCATCCCAAGAGAGATGATAAAGTGCACTCTGCCTAAATCTAGATCAGACTCTAGTCCATGTGTGGAAAAAGAATGTAATTCTGAATATCCAAGACTATTAACAAGAGTATCAGAGCTTTTCTTTATTCTGCACGAGATTAAGAATATGATGAAATACATTGTGCACCTTTATCAGAAATGACTTAGAATATGAAATTAAATTGGTTCATTGGTTTATAATTGGCCATGTCCCCCATGAGTAATTACCCATCCATCTTTTGGGGAAGTGGAAATGTAGATTGTAAGGCAGTTTCAATAACAAGGGATCCCTTGATGTACAGCTTCAGTCCAGCTATTTTAAAATTTATATTGGCCAATTAAGGTACAATCCTGCTTATGGAGAACACAGAACTCGTCTGTGTATGCAATCAGTGATGGTGAATGGAAATGTAGCAATACCTACACTGTCTCGGTCCTCTGTGGCAACAGTACTAACTGCTGCACCACTGTGCTGGACACTGAGGCAATCTGGTCCACAAGGTGAATGACACAGGGGGTTCATGAATGAATAGTGGTCCGAACTCAGAGCAAAGGGTGTTCCATGGAGGCAAAGCTTCATTCAATGTTCCATTTTGAGTCTTCCTCTGATATATTCTGGTGTGCAGAGACCCAGACCACCTTTGTTCGTGGCCTGCACCATTCACAGCTGAACTCAGTTTAGTTCTAGGTTAAGGTCTAGATGGGGTGAATGTGGGGAGGATGTTTCCAGTTGTGGAGAGTCTAGGACCAGGGGGAATAGTTTCAGAATAAAAGGACGTACCTTTACTATGGGGACGTGGAGGAATTTCTTTAGCTAGAAGGTGGTGGATATGTGGAATTCATTCCCACAAATGTCTATCGAGGCCAAGTCATCGTGTATTTTTAAAGCAGAGTGTGGTAGGCTCCTGATTAATAAGGGTATCAAACGTTACAGGGAGTAGGCAAAATAATCGGGTTGAGAGGGAAAAATAGACCAGCCATGATCAAATGGCAGAGCAGATTCAATGGGTTGAATGGCATAATTCTGCTATGGTTATGAAGTCTTGTCCACGTTTTCTGAAAGTGGACTGGAAACATTTCACTGGGTCCAGACCAAATGCAATCCCTGACACTGTTTTACTGTAGATATAGCACATGAGCAAAAAGAGTAATTTTTAAAATTCAACTCCACAGCTAGATTCATTCTATTCCATTGGGAATAAGGTGCATTATAAATATGACACACTGCCCTATTTATGGTCTCATGTCTTTTCTTATTCAGTTGTCTGGCACTTCCGACCATTGATGTGGGATGAGTGAGTCTCCCTTCATCAGGCCAAGCTCTCTGTTGAGACTTAGCTGGTCAATAGGTTGCCCCTCGATAATTCAGAATTAAAGGACATTCTTCTGGGAAGAATGAGGAGAAATGAGGAGAACTTTCTTTAGTCAGTGGGTAGTGAATCTGTGGAATTCTTTGCAACAGATGGCTGTTTTTTTTTCAAGGCAAAGATAGATAGATTCATGATTAGTGTAGGTGTCAGATGCTATGGGGAGAAGGCAGGAGAATGGGGTTAGGAGGGAGAGATAGATCAGCCATGATTGAATGGCGGAGTAGACTTGATGGGCCAAATGGCTTAATTCTACTCCTATTCCTTATGACCTTATGTCCTTGTGAGCTTATGATACCTGCCACTTGTTTTCTCCTGATATGCACAGAAAGTGACTAATTGGTGAACTGAATGGAAAGTCTGCCTATACAGGTGCACGCTGTTCAACAGATGTGACTTGAGCTCCTGACATGACATAACACTTAGATCAATGTCTCAAGTCATTGTGCAGCCATTCTTAGCTAACTAGGTTGTCTATCACGTCAAATCCTGTACCCTCCGCCCCTGGTTCAGTTGGTTGCAGCCTGCAGATTTCCAGCAGCATTCGCCTTCACTTTTATTTCCACAAGAGCAACCCTGAATCCTAACCCATCCCAATCTCCGTGGGAGCTTCCCGTTAATCTCCAGTTCGACAGGGGCGGACTGTTGAGATAGACACCATTATAGAGGAGAGATGAATAAACTCCAGGCTTCAGTGCCCAATTAGCACTTACTGTGAACCAGTTTGCAAGTTGAATTAGTCGTCTTCCAGCATAAACATTCAGTAATGGTGGGATTTTGTGGGGAAGTGCCACAGAGCGCAAGTGATTCCAATAAATAAGTAAATAGATAAATGGATCTGGATAATATTTACAACTGTTTCAAACTTATTGGATTGAACAGCCATCCGTATACAAGGTTACTCATGTTGGCACCTCATTAGAATTGAAGTGATATATTATGTATATATACTCACCTTAATGTTATGTCAGATCTGCTTTTAAACTTGCTGTACAATATGATTCTGTGTGCAAGAGGCAGTGCAATAATCAGTAGACAGATGTCTGCCAGATAGAAATGCTTTGCATTGGCGAGTTTATTCCACGTCGACTGACAAGCGCTTTTAAGAGAAAGAGAAAATTGGCCCTATTTGCGCTTGTCTGAATTTTAAAAAAAATGACAAGAGTGACTGAGTAGAAACCATGGGTGACAGAAAGCAGGGAGCTTCATTCAATATAACCTGACGGCAATATAAGTGCTATGGGAGGCTTTAGTTAAGATGCCAAGCTCTTACTTTCTCTATTATTTGGCAATGTCGTTTTCCTTTAGGTTGAAGCAACTTGAGAGGTCTGTAAAAATAATTTAATCAACAGAGATGGTTTATGCTGGAAAGGTTTATTCTCTTGCAAGGCTGTAGGCCTTTCTACACCTGAGAAATTCTATTGTGTTTGTTTAATCCCATTTCTTACATTGGCCCCCTCGCTCATCACTTGCTTCATCCTCAAGAGGCAAGAGTGGTCAATTGTCACATGGACCGAAACGGAACATTAAAATTCGTACTTGCAGCACGACTGGTTTGTAAACGCTGTACTCGATAGATAACATAATGAGCAGACAAAAAATTAAACACAAACAAAACAAGGCTCAACGTCACTAGTGCCAGCAAGCCAGTTCATAGTGTAAATAGATGGTTACAGTCTAGTTTCAGTCAATAAAATACTGAGTCAAGCACTTGAGCAACTAAACTTTATTTTGTAAAACACAATAACAGTTCCCCACTACTACACCTAATCACCGCGGGTTCGATCTTTGTAACTGCTTGGCCAAGCCCTCCTAGCCTCGTGCAAGCAGAGACACTCCAAAAGGTCACGCAGTCCCAAGCGCTCTTCCAGAAAATCGACACAGGATCTCGTGGGAGCTACCTTTTATAGGTCCTCGAACCTTGAGCACCGAACCATATGGGGGTAATCTCTTTACAGTCCATTAACAGATATCGATTAACACAGTACATGATAGACATTTCCCTAACTCAATCATACAGTAACCAATACATTGTATTCAAACAGAGCTTCTGGAAGGAAGCAAACATAGCAACATTTCCCCAGATATTCAAGAAACCCAGGCAAGGCTCAACACTTAACCCAATCAACATCTAGCAAAGTAAAGCTTTGCAACAATTTTTACAATATGTATATCTGGTTTGCATTCAACCAATCCACTTAATGCAATTTACACCTAATTGTAAGAAGCTGCAGACGTCAAAAATTACAAAACAAGTAATAAGACAAATGCATGAATAGTAAAACAAAGTCACTAAAACAATAAAACGATTTTAAAAGCACATAAAAGGGATAAGATTAGAAGGTTAAGATTACCTGCGTGTTGGGTTATGGAAAAGCTACAGTAAACAACAGTGTTTTTAGGCCTGATTTAAATGAGCTTACAGTCTGTACGCACCTCAGGTGTTCAGGGAGCTTGTTCCACAGGTGTGGAGCATAAAAACTGAACACACTGCTTCAGCCTTTTTAGTTCTGACCCTGGGAACACAGAGTAAACCTGTCCCTGAAGACCCGAGGAGTCTAGGTGCCTCATATACAACAAGAAGGTCAGAGATGTATATTGGACCCAGACCATTCAGTGCCTTGTAGGCCAGTAACAGAATTTTAAAATCTATCCTTTTACACACAGGGAGCCAGTGCAAAGATTTAAGGACAGGTGTAATGTGGTCCATTTTCTTGGTGTTGGTCAAGACTCTGGCAGCGGCATTCTGGATAAGCTGTAGCTGTTTAATTGGTGTTTTACTGAGACCTGTAAAGATACCATTACAATTCAGCAGCTTGTCCTATTTTTGCAAAAGGCACATTTAAATTGACCAAATGGCCTAGCAGCCAGAAGCCTTTACTCGATTTTAGTGTCGTGACAGCTCCAAATTGGCCAGAATTAACAATAGTATGCCGTTTAATTTGGGCTTGTGGTGTTCAATAGCATAATAGTTGGCTGTTGACTCAAAATGGGTTGGGCACTTTACTACATCAAAAACAACATTTAATTTAGTTTAGTTTTGAGATACAGCACTGAAACATCCCCTTTGGCTCACCGAGTACGCATTGACCATCGATCCCCGCACATTAACACTTTCCTACTCACACAAGGGACAGTCTTTTGACGTTTACACCAAGCTAATTAACCTACAAGCATGTATGTCTTTGGAGTGTGGGAGAAAACCAAAGATCTTGGAGAAAACCCACGCAGGTCACGGGGAGAACATACAAACTCCGTACAGACGGCACCCGTAGTCAGGTTTGAACCCAGGTCTCTGGCACTGTCAGGCTGTAGCTCTACCTCTGTGCCACCGTACCACCTCTTGTGGGACAACTTGCTTTCTCTTTTGGAAACATCAAGTAAGGCTGAGGGTGTGATGTGAATGTGACTTTAAGCCCAAGAAAAAAGATCTATTTTCTGATTCTGTTAGTGGTAGTTAGGTGAATAAATCTTTTAAGTCTTCTGACAAACCATATTCATGCCAAGCCCAGTGTGACACTCAGTGCGATCTATTATAGATTGCTGTTTGTGGGTTCTTGCTCTGTGTGTTACATTTGGCTCCTGCCCACAACAGCAACTACCCTTCACAGCAATTTCAATGAACATAATATGCACTGGCAAATACAGAGTTTGTGAGAGATACTTAGTAAGGAAGCAGGTCTTTCTTTAATCACTGCAATATCTCAACTGTCAGCCTCAATGTAAACATTTTAATGTCCTGTTGAATCACCATTGAAGACTGGCATGTGGCCTTAACAAGATCACATATGCCTCCACCCACAAGACTCATTTGGTCTCTCCTTTCAACATAGATGGATGAGGGGACAGGCATTGGGCCTCTACTCGCTGGAGTTTATAAGAATGAGGGGCAACCTCATTGAAACAAACCGAATAGTGAAAGGCTTGGATAGAGTGGATGCGGAGAGGATGTTTCCACTGGTGAGAGAGTCTGGGACAAGAGGTCGTAGCCTCAGAATTAATGGACGTACCTTTAGGAAGGAGATGAGAAGGAATTTATTTAGCCAGAGGACGGTGAATCTGTGGAATTCTTTGCCACACAAGGTTGTGCAGGCCAAGTCTATGGATATTTTTAAAGCAGAGATAGATAGATTGTTGATTAGTACGGGTGTCAGGGGTTATGGGGAGAATGGGGTTAGGAGGGAGAGATAGATCAGCCATATTTGAATGGCAGAATAGACTTGATGGGCCGAATGGCCTAATATTGCTCCTATCGTTTATGAATGTGAATGAGACCCCTGTTCTCCATCCTGAGCAGAGTGCCGTTGTGGAACATTCCACCAACACTCTTGTAACTGAGTGCTGTCATCTCTTCATTCCTATAAACAGACTGAGCCGGCATCTTGCCACAAATCCACTTGTTTTTATGTAAGTTAGAAAATTAATTCCAATCTCCCAGCTGGCGAATAAACAAAGGATGGTTGAGGGGGTTATTTTTCTTACCACGTTTTTTCATAGTGTTATTCTATTTTCGATTTAGCTCATGGTTTCTCATTTTGTGCTTTCAATTCAACTCTCCAGTAGTGTGGAGGAGGTTTCACAGAGGGCAGAAAAGTGGTGACAATTACTGATGGGGGTGGTGTCAGCTGGGAAGCTCACCAGAACAAAAGCATTTGAATGCTGGAGGAACTCAGCTGGTCATGCAGCATCTGTGGAGGAAAAAGGCGGCAACGGTTGGTGCAGCGGTGGGGTTGCTGCCTTACAGCGCTCGTAGTGGCGGAGACCCGGGTTCGATCCCGACTACGGGTGCTGTCTGTATGGAGTTTGTACGTTCTCCCCATGACCGTGTGGGTTTTCTTCGAGATCTTCGGTTTCCTCCCATACTCCTAAGATGTGCAGGTTTGTAGGTAAATTGGCTTGGTGTGCGTGTAAATTGTCCCTAGCGGTGTGCTGGATAGTGCTAATGAGGGGGGATCGCTGGTCGGATGCACTCGATAGACCAAAGGGCCTGTTTCTGCGCTGTATCTCTAAACTAAACTAAACTAAATAGACCAACAAAGTTTTGGGTCGGGACCAAGGGCCCTGACCTAAAGCATTGTCTGGCCATTGCACTCCTCAGCTGAGCTCCTCTGTTTTTTTGCTGAGGATCTCTCGTGTTTCCAGCAAAAAGGTACTCGGGCCATTCGGGAGATGAGTGAGAGGAAAGGAAGCAAAGGATAGATGTGAGAAGAGGAAGGGTTGAACGGGGTAGTGGTCTGAGAGGGAGTGTGGAAGAAAGTGTGTAAAAGAGGAGAGATAACAGGAAAAATAAGGCAACGTGGAAATGATTGACATTGATTTAAACGATTGTGGATATAAAAGATTTGTTTATTTGTGATTGACAGGATCTGTGCTGGATCTTCAGATATTCACTGCTAAAGACTCAGTTAAAGGAACATCTGATATCACTGTAAGCACATTAATAAGCACTGTATGTTGTGTGAGTGGGAAGAGCTACACTGAATGTGGCAACTCTTGCAGGTGGATGCGCAGAACTGTAGGACTGTTTGCTTTGTGTTTGAAGAAAAATAGATTAAATGTTTCCTTAATGGCTAAATTTATGGAAAGAATTGAGATGTGCATGCACACTCTAAAGGCTAGTACACTATAAGTCCTCATAATCTACAAGAAATAGGGGCACAGACTTCCACTAATAATAAAAACACTGATGCCCTCTTCCTTTGTAAGCAGTGCGCCACTCTGAATGAAGATACTATTTTAAAAGCATTAGCATGCATTAATGAACACATTAACACATTTAAATTTCTAAAGGAAAATGATATAGCCTACTTCCATTAAAACTGACAAGCAGTGGGAGATTTTGAACTCATTAAGGTGTAGCTGTTTAAATAAAGCCTGCCCTCCATATGGGCAATGCATAGTTTAGTTTAGTGTAGAGAAACAGGATGAAAACCGGCCCTTCAGCCCATCGGGTCCATGCCAACCATCGCTCACCCGTTCACACTAGTTCTACGCTATTCCACTTTCTCATCTACCCCCTACACACTACGGAGCTTGTATGTTCTCCTCGTGACTGCGTTGGTTTTCTCTGAGATCTCCCACGTTCCAAAGACATACAGGTTTGTAGGTTAAATGGCTTGGTGTAAATGCAAATGGTCCCTAGTGATGTGTAGGATGGTGTTAATGTGCGGGGATCGCTGGTCGGTGCGGACCTGGTGGGCCGAAGGGCCTGTTTCAGCACTGTATCTCTAAACTAAACTAAACTAAACACTAGGGGCAATTTATAGAGGCCAATCAACCCCAAAACACGCACATCTTTGGGATGTGGCAAGTAACCAGAGCATCCAGAGGAAACCCACGCGTTCAAAGGGAGAATGAGAAAACTCCATACAGAGGGCAGCAGTGGTCAGGATCGAACCCTGGTCTCTTCTGTGATAATGCTGTGATGCATCTTTGCTTTTTAAGCAAACACATAGCAGGAAGCCACTCGATAAAATGTTCTGGCAACTGATCACCGTATTTACATAGACTAACTATTGGTTCCTTAATATATACATGTACATTGAGATTTATTCATTTGCAAAACATCTTGAGATGAGGCCTGGGGTAGATAACGAGGACAGAGTGCAGAAAGGTTCAACAAGCATTCAGATGGGCTGATACAAAGTCGGCCTTTATCTCCAACATGTCCAGGCTTTCAAAATGATACTCCAGTACCAGGAGTGCCAGCCCATTCTGTACACCACTAATCAATATTAGCTTTCCAGAGGAAACAGAGCAGATTTGGCAACATATTTAAAACCTACAGGGGTTAAATAATAAGGACTATTTGCTGGTATTCCCCTGCATTAAAATGTTGAGGGGTTACCTAATTCAAAGATAAATTAATTAGGGATCTGAGAAGGTAAATACAGAAGAAAAAATGATGTCCTGTGATGAAACAATCTAGAACACCAGGACATAATGAAGTGTGAGCTAGGCCAATAGGGACAGTAATAAGAAGGCTCTTAGTCATAGAAAGCAAAGTGTGAGGGAGCATTTTGACAGCACAAATCTGGGTCAGTGCAGGTACGATTTGCGTTTCCACTTGGCAGCAGCAGTCAAAGGATGTTCTGAACTGAATGGGCTACAGACGATTACACAAACAAATGGGTTACATCTTCTGTGATCAGTCATAATGGTGTATCACAAATCTGCATACATACACCTCTCTAAATGTTTTCACAAGATCATAAGTTACAGGAGTGTAATAAGGCCGTTTGGCCCATCTAGTCTACTCCGGCATTACAATCGTGGCTGATCTCTGCCTCCTAATCCCATTTTCCTGCCTTCTCCCCACGACCCTTGTCATCCATTCGAATCAAGAATTTGTCAACCTCTGCCTCAAAAATATCCACTAACTTGGCCTCTACAGCACCTCAGTGGCAATGAGTTCCACAGATTAAAACTATCCTCTGACTAAAGGAGTTCCTCCTCACCTCCTTTCTAAAAGAGCGCCCTTTAATTCTGAGTTTATGACTTCAAGCGCTCATCATATGCTAACCCACTCATTCCTGGAAGAAGTCTTGTAAACCTCCTCTGGACCCTCTACAGAGCCAACACATCCTTCCTCAGATATGGGGCCCAAATTTGCTCACAGTACTCCAAATGCGGCCTGACCTGCACCTTATAGAGCCTCAGCATTACATCTCTGTTTTTGTGTTCCTGTCCTCTTGATATAAATGCTAGCATTGGACTTGCCTTCCTTACTACCAAAGTTTTGTGAGTCTTGTGTGACAGTCTGACGAAGGCTCCGCCTTCTGCCTTCCATGGAGACCGCTCCCTTTGGAACTCCTTGGTTCAATCATATTTTACCACCCACACCAGTCCAGCATCACCTCCAGACCGTGAAACATCACCTCCAGAGATGCTGTCTGACCCACTGAGTCACTGCAGCTTTTTGTGTCTATGTTCCTTTTGTGCGACATCTCTCTCTTGTCGACTGAATAGCTTTCCGAAGACAAAAGTAGAGTTAAGGAAGGGCTCCGTGAATGCTGCAGAGGGATGTGGTTATTTGAAAATAAATTAAGATCTTATTTATTAAGATTAATTAAGTATCAAGCCATTTGATTAACCGGGTATTAGCTGTGTTCTGTAGGCTTGCGGTCTCAATTCAACTAAAATGGATTTGGTCGCAGTGTCAAAGCTCTTTGCTGGTTTATTATTCCAGCAATCACTCGAAGTTAATCTCAGATCAACACCGTCAGTTGGTCCAAACAGGACATTAAAGTGGAGAAGATTACATGCATGGAATAACATATTTAATTCAGAGCATGGTTCAGGTACGAAGTCCTCTGAGAAACGAAGATCTAGTGTAAAGGAATTTTATTTCCTGATGACAGGACTTCTCAAGTCCCGTAACATGGGAAAAACTATTTTGAAATGTATAATTGAGAAGCGGTTGACAATTTACATACAACAAAATCCCGCAAGCAATAAAAAAGTAATGATTGGACTGAGATTAGCCGGCAACATGACATGAAAGAAGGGTGGCATGGACCACAACAGCAATGCAATATAGAAAAGATTCGAATCATCAACACATTAACCAAGGAACTAAAGAGGAAATAAAAATTTAAATGGAATATTGTTTGGACCTAGAATGAAGATGCTAGTAAAAGTAGATACAATGGTACAGCTCCTTCCCCGGTTACAAATACCCAATTTGTGTACAGTCCGTACACATACGAACAAGCATTTCAGAGACGGATGGGATGGATTTGCTGCTTGCTCCGGAGCTGTAGGCATCTTCTGCCATGTTCAGCACAATATCTGAATGATTGAGTTAAATCTCCTGGTTTAACTACAGATTGTTCTTGGTTGGCTTATGTTTCAAATTTAGAAATGTTGTACGCAGCCGTACATCCGACTTTTGTACTGTTTGTGTGACAGACAATTCTCAGTAACAGAACCTGCTGTAATGCGGATGGGGCTGTAGGTGAGAGGGATCCTGGATATGTAAGAGTTTAGATTCCAGGGACCATGATGGGGAAGCTGCCACACTTTGCAGGCCGGACATGTTTTACCTGTTCACTACTGGGACGACACTTCCTACAGACAGGCTTTTTGGTTTGTTTTGGGAGAGTGAAAACATTAGCTCGACAGGGGATTGGAAAGCTGAGGAAGTAATCTGAACGGAGAAAAACTGAACAGAAAATGAAAGGGAGAGGATCGATGAGAGAGTATAAAAGGCTGCATCCCATATTCCCATCCTCACCGCTTTCTGCCTTCCATGGAGACCTCTCCCTTTACAACTCCTTGGTTCAATGATCCTTTCATATCCAAACCACCCCCTGCCCAGGCACTTTCCCCTTCAACTGCGGGAGATACAACACCTGTCCCTATGTGTCCTCCTACAACTAGATGCAGACACCTAGGGAGGTAGAGATTCATATTCATCTCCTCGAACCTTATCCACTGCATCCTGTGTTCTCGATGTGGCCTCCTGTACTTTGGCAAGACCAAGCACAGATTTGGCAAGCGTTTTGATGAACAAGTGTGCTTGGTCACCCAAGGCCTACTGCAGCTTCTGGTTGATTATCATTTTAACTCCTCTTCTCATTCCCACTTTTACCATTCTGTCCTAGGCCTCCTCCATTGCCAGGGTGAGGCCACAGGCAAACTGGAGGAACAGCAATTCATATTCCGCTTGGCTAGCTTACAACCCAATGGTATGAATATTGAACTCTCCAATTATAGTTATTTACCAAACCAACCCCCTTCTTCCCAAAGATGCCTTACCCCCTTTTCCCCTGTGCCCCACTTGCACTCATACCTATTTCTCCTTCCCCTTCCACCTTCATTTATTCCTCTAGCCTTACAATTTACAAGTCTTCAATCCATTTGTCTCCCACCTTTTAAATTTTCAACTCTAGCCTTTGTCCAACCATCTGCCTGAGGACCCCCGCCCACTCACCTGTATCCACCTATTACCTGCCAATCTTAGTCCTGCCCCACCTCGCTTCCAGCTGACTCCCCCCCCCCCCCCCTCCCCCCCCTCCGCAATCAGTCTGAAGAAGGGTCCTGATCCTTAACATCACCTATCCGTGTCTCCAAAAGATGCTGGCTGACCCAGTATGTTACTCCAGCAATTTGTGTCTTTTTTTTAACGGTGAAAAGGAAGGTTAGCATGTAGTCAGAAAAAGCAGTGTGCTTAATACTGTACACCACAGTGCAAGGAACACGGTGGAAAAAGCACATTAGTCAAGAGCGCTGTTAGACTGAAGGAAGTGTGAAATGATAGCTATTACAGAAACAGGCTGGGATGGCAATTTAACATTCCTGCTTACAGAGTATTCAGGTGAGATAAGGACAGAGATGTAAAAGGAAGGGTGTGGGGGGGGGAGGGGAGTATATTTGATAGACAATAGACAATACGTGCAGGAGTAGACCCTTCAGCCCTTCGAGCCAGCACCGCCATTTAATGTGATTGTGGCTGATCATCCACAATCAGTACCCCGTTCCTTCCTGCCTTCTCCCCATATCCCCTGCCTCCGCTATCTTTAAAAGTTCTATCTAACTCTCCATTGAAAGCATCCAGCGAATTGGCCTCCACTGCCTTCTGAGGCAGAGAATTCCACAGATTGACAACTCTCTGGGTGAAAACGTTTTTCCTCATAACAGTAAAAAGCAACGTGGTGATGTAAGGAACAACTAATGAGGCTGAAAGGGCTGCATTAAATAATGAGTAAAGTTCAGACCTCCACACAGTCTGAGAGACCCAGAAGCGAAAATATGAAAGCAAATTCTTAACTAATATGTATGCATTTGTGCAGGGATAGTGGGAGACTTTAATTACTTAAATATTAAGAGAAGCAACAAGAAGAGAAAGCGTAGAATTCCAGAAATGTATTCAAAGTAAAACACCGGGTGTTTGAAAACACTGGGTGGCGCCACCAGCAGTGGCTGCCTCTCCAACAGTCTGTCTGTCCTTTCTTCTTTTTGTTACTTTTAGTATGTGTTTAAAAGTATGTTTTATGTGGGAGGTGGGGGGGTGGGCAAACATTTTTTCAATCTCATACCTCGACGAAGGTGCAATTTTCTCCGTATCGTATCTCCGTCCCTACTGTGGCCTAACATCGTGGAGTTGGTGGCCTTTCCTGGAGACCGGATGGTGCTCCAAGCCATGGGAGTTTGTGCGGGACTTTAACATCATGGAACTTGCGATCCTTTTGCCGGGGATTGAAGCTCCAACCGCGGGACCTGTGGACTTTAACATCGTGAAGCCCACGGTCTCTGGTAAGAAGAAGCCGACCTGGGAGCTCCATGCCACGGAGAGAGTCTCACTGCCCCTACGCAGGGGTTTCAATCACCCCGACGGGGGCTTCGGTCGTCGGCTGCAGGGGCTTTGATTGCCCGACTGCAGATGGTTTGACTGCCCCAACCACGGGAGAACAACGAGAAAGAAGATTGAACTTTATTGCCTTCCATCACAGTGAGGAATGTGGAATCCGCTGTGATGGATGTTTATGTTAACCTTTTACGTGGTTAGTGTTTGTTGTTTTTCACTTAGTATAACCTCTGTCTCACGGTGCGAGTTGGCCCACGAGTGACCCCGAGTTTTCACTCGTGGTGATCACGTACAATCAACGTTGCGGGAACGTCGGAACTCGCGCGAGCAACTTATCGACTCGTGGCGCTAACGGCAGGTACCTGTGAAACTTATTAACTCTTGAAAAAATTCAAAATGCTTGATGTTTTCCACGAGTCAAATTTACTGTTCAAGTTAAAAATGGAAACATTTAAACTCGTTGTAAGAACGTAGTGGCCCGTGCGTTTACCTGAGTGACTCGTGAGTCTACCGTGGGCACTCTTTAACTCAGCGGGCAGGCAGCATCTCTGGAGAGAAGGAATGGGTGACGGGATGACATTTCCAAATTTCTGCTGCGTCTTTGTCCTCCATCTCAGATGGTAAAGCTGCAACTTTAAACTGACATATGACAATCTTAACTCTTCACATTTTACAGGATTGGATGCTAAATCAGTGATATTCTCGGCCATTCTCCGTCACACATTGAGAGAGGGACGGGGAGCGGGGAACCATGGTGGATGTCTAAAGGATGTAACTCCAGGGCACTGCCCCACACACTGACCCTTGACTGAAGCCCAGGGACTGCTCAGAACAGACAAGTCCACCCTCTTTAACCTGACTCCCCTCCTTGTCCATTCTGCTGGAGCCCTTCCTCAAATCCCACCGGGAACAGTTGGGCATCCCAGTTAAAAGGTGCAGCAGTACAGAGTGGTGTCCAGGGCATTTGGTGCCATCTCTCTGACACACACATTTAGACAAAAAAGCGTCAGGGGCTAGGGGGTAGTGGTGATGGGCAGACACGGACTGTGGGAAAGTTACAGAGAATCCTCATGTGTTATCCTCATTTAGATGGCCAGAGTTAATCATGGATTAACAAAGTCAGCATGGATTTGTAGAAGGAATGTTGAGGTACTAATTTGATTGGACTTCTGTAGGTGGTTCAGTGAGGGATATGCTTGTTTAACGTAGTCTGCAGATTTTTGCAATATTTTTGACAAGATCCCTCTTTGCAAGATTGTCTTCTTCTCCTTCTCCTTCTCCTTCTTCTTCTCCTCATTCTCCTTCTTCTTCTCCTTCTTCTTCTCCTTCTCCTCCTTCTTCTTCTCCTTCTCCTTCTGCTTCTCCTTCTTCTTCTCCTTCTCCTTCTCCTTCTCCTTCAGTTGTAGGACAACTTGTTCTATTTGATCTCCTGCGTGTGCACGTCGAGTTGATTGCATTAGTCGAAACAGGGCGGACCACCTGAAGGTTGCAATCTTCCACCCCTGCAAGATTGTCAAGACAAAGTTAAAACCCCAAGGAATTGGCAAATGAGACAGAAAAAGAAAGCCTGTTTTAGCCATCACCTGGACAGTGTGATGGTGAATAATAGATAATAGATAATAATAGACAATAGGTGCAGGAATAGGCCATTCGACCCTTCAAGCCAGCACCGCCATTCAATTGGATTCATGGCTGATCATCCCCAATCAGTACCCCGTTTCTGCCTTCTCCCCATATCCCCTGACTCCACTATCTTCAAGAGCCCTATCTAGCTCTCTCTTGAAAGTATCCAGAGAACTGGCCTCCACCACCCTCTGAGGCAGAGAATTCCACAGAGTCACAACTCTCTGTGTGAAAAAGTGTTTCCTCATGTCCGTTCTAAATGGCTTACCCCTTATTCTTAAACTGTGGCCCCTGGTTCTGGACTCCCCCAACATCGGAACTTGTTTTCTGCCTCTAGTGTGTCCAAACCCTTAATAATCTTATATGTTTCAATAACATCCCCTCTCATCCTTCTGTTCCAGAGTGTACAAGTATACTCTTGTATACAGAGTATAAAATATAAACAGGAAATACAAAAGGGCCGATAGACAAATAACCCACAAAATACTGGAGTAACTCAGCAGGTCAGTCAGCAACTCTGGAAACCATTGATAGTTGAAGTTTTGGATTGGGACCCATCATAAACAAACTATTATGACTCGAAATGTCACTTATCCATGTTCTCCAGAGATGCTGTCTGACCTGCTGAGTTACTCCCACATTTTCTGTCATTTTTTTGTAAACTAGCATCTGTAGTTTTTTGTTCCTACAAACAAGAAGTGAATGACAGTAAAAAAAATAAGAATCCAAGGTCTGCTACAAGTATCTTCAGATTAAATTGGTCTGTAAAACATTTGGCGGCCCAATTTTGGGTTAGAATAAAGATCTCTTATTTTGAGGTGGTAACTGAATAATTTGTTTATGATGATTCAGGGCTTAACAAAAAAATAATTATAAACAAGGATGTTATACAGATCATGTCAATTGTATAAGATGAACTTCAAAGAAAGACGGACAGTCTCTAAAGTAGCCAATTCAGTCAGTTTTCTAAGAATGCAAACAAACTAAGGGCATAATCTTTCCACTGAATCTCAATACATATGACAATTATAAATCAATATCAAAAAAGCTCTACACAAAAACTTCTATATGTGTTTGAATTGAAAGATTGTGCCAGAGGACTGGAGATTTGCAGATGCAATGGCCTTAGGATAAAATAATTATTATAATCAATGTTAGAAATTGATGGTATTAGACATGAAAAGAATGCACAAATGTCCCTTTTGTTTATCATCTTTCACAACCTCAGCATGTCCTAAAGCACATTACAACCCTTGAAGTCCTTTGAAATTACTGCTGTAAGATAAACAAATGTAATATTCAGTTTGTGCGCAACAAGGTCCATGGTCTTAGTTAATGGGTAAATATTGACAAGATTATTAGAAAGAAATCCTACCTTGAATAATCTTATATCCATCTGAGAGGACACATGAACTTGGTTTAGCTTCTCATTGAGTTACCATTAGCCAAAAGGTATTGCTCTCAGTATTTTACTGTAGTGTCAGCAAGACTGCATCGAAGAAAATGATTATCTCATGCTCATATTACAGACTGAGACATGGGTAAATTTGTTGTCCAATCAGGAAATAACGGAGAAAGTAAACAAATATTTAGTAGCTGACTTCACAGAAGGCACAGGAAACCTCTTGGAAATAATAGAGAACTAGGGTTCAAGAGTACATGAGGAGTTCAGAGAAATTGTGATCAGTTAAAAAAAAAGTACAGGAGAAATCAAGAGACTGATGATAATAAATCTCCCAAACCTGATAATTTATACCCTGGGGTTTTTGAGGGAGGTAGCTATGGAGTTATAGGATGCATTGGTTGCCATTTCACAAAATTCCATAAATGTTATGATGGTTCCTATTGATATAAACATAACAAATGTAACTCGGTCCTTTAAGAAGAGAGCGAGAGAGAGAAATCATGCGAAAATAAATCAGGTGGCTTAAATCTGTAGGAGCAGAAACACTGAAGCTATTATTAAGAAAGTCATAACAATGAGAATGTAAGTCATAATAATAAGAATGAGCATAATCAACAAGGATTTAAGAAAAATAAATCATGTTTGACAAATTTTTTTTTTTAAGTTGTAATTAGCAAAATAGGTCAGGGTGAAACTGTTGATGTGATGAATTTGGACTCTTGGAATTTGGACTTTAACCATTGCTAATGTGGAAGCACAAGAGAGCAGTACTGGAATCTTCAGCAAAATATAAATTGTGGGGGAACTCAGTGTCAGGCAGCAGTGGTGGAGGGGAATACTCTTGCCATAGGCATTTTGGGTCAGGATTCTTTTTTCAGATTGAAGAAGGGTGTCGAACCAAAACAACATTGTCCATTTCCCTTCCACAGGTTCTACCTGAACCATTTATAAGGTGCTGCTCAAGAAATGATTAGAGTGACTGGTGTTGCAGATAATATACGGGCATGTGTTGAGAGTTTGTAAATAAGCAAAAAAAAGTGAAGAGGAGTAAAAAGATTATCTTTAAGTTAAGAGGTTGTGACAAGTGCTACTGGGCCCAGCTTTGCATCATCTATATGAGTGATTTGGTAAAAGGATCAAATCTTAAATATGGTACAAAGCTGGATGATAGGTGAGCTGTTAGGAGAATGTAAAATGGGTAATTATGTATTAGATAGGTGAATAAACAAAGATATGCTAGATGTAATACATGTAGAAATGTGGTAGAAAAATATAGAATGATAGTATTTATTAAATGGCGAGAGATTAAAAGTTAATGGTATTCAAAGGGTACTTGAAACATTAAACTTTGATGATAATAATATAATGAGTGATTATAAAGGCATTTGCTATCTTCAGTAGACCCTTAAAGCCCTGTCCCTCTTAAGTACTTGGGGCTCTTGTGGACATTTTTCAACATGTTGAAAAATCTTCATGAGTCTTCCCGAGCTTACCTGCCGTTAGCGAGTCTTCCCGAGTACCTGCCGTTAGCGTTACGAGCCGCTAAGAGGCGTCACCGAGCTCCGACGTACCTGCTACGTTCATTCTACGTGCTTACCACGAGTTTGATTTTTTTTTTATACTCGGGAGAGCACTTGAATGAACTTGTACAGTGGGACAGGGCCTTTACAAACATCTGCCTAGTTAAGGAAGGGTGTATAGGAAGGAACTGCAGATGCTGGTTTACACCGAAGATAGACACAAAAAGCTGGAGTAACTTGTGGGACAGGCAACATCTTTGGATAGAAGGATTGGGTGATATTTCGGTTTGCGTCTGAAGAAGGGTCTCGACCCAAAACATCACCCATTCCTTCTCTCCAGAGATGTTGCATGTCCCGCTGAGTTACTCCAGCATTTTGTGTCTATCTTCTAGTTAAAGAAGGATGTATTTTCAGTAGGGATAAAGCAGTAAAGGTACACAGATTGATTCCTGGGGTGGTGGCTTTATTGTTTGATGAGAAATTAAGCAGACTGTGCCTATACTCTCCCAAGTTAGGTAAAATGGGGGGTAAGTTCTTTTGAAAAGTACATTTTTAAGTGGTTTAACAGGGTAAGTGCAAGGTTGATGCTTTCTTTGGCTTCAATGTCTGGAGGCACGAGACACAGCCTCGTAATAGAAGTTCAGCCATTCAATACAGGGATGAGAAAAAAAAATCTTCACAGGTGATAGTGGATATTTGGAATTTTCTATGCAAGAAGTTGTCAGAAGCACAATCACTGAGACTAAGGCAGAGGCCTGCAGATTTTTAGGTACTGAAGGAATCAAGGATATGAGGTTTGTGCAATTGAAGTTGTGCTGAGGTAAATAATCAACCAAGGACATATTGAATGGTGAAGAGACACGAAGGGCCAAATTACCTTCTCCTTCTTGGATTTTTTTAATGTTGTTAGGGTTCTGGATTGGCTCTTGAAGTAATAGACATTGAAACTCAGAAGATATGATTCCAAATGAAGATGGGGTTGCAATGGAAAACATACTCTATCTGCTTTTGAAAAACAAAAACAAAACTTGCATTAACAAAGTGCACCAAAAGAAAATTGACAGAACATTAACTAATGACCTAAAAATACAGATACGGGGACAATAACCCTGAGCGCCACTGCTCTGTAAGTAATGTTGGTACTTCACTTAAGTAGCGAGATTAATGAGGTGGAAAGAGGAATCAGAAGGATTGGATGGCAAGAGAATAGTTCAAAGGCTTTCTTGATTATGATTCATATTTTTTGTGCTGAATTAAGCACAAAGCTATATCACTGTATGAATTCCAAAGCAAAAACATATTTAACAGCAAATGCGAAGGCTAATTGTCTGTCCACAGTGGCTAGTAGCTTGAGGGCTCCTTGCTTGGCTTATAATCAGACTTACCCCATTACCCCTTTGCCTGGTGACCTATATTAGCTCCTGGTCCGACAATAATTGGAATTTAAAACTCTTGTAAACTCTCCCACTTTGTCCTCATCCTATGCAGTAGTGAAGTTAGCCATCATTGTACTGGAGGACAACAACCAGAAGAGATTGCTGAGGCATTGCGAGATTTTAATTAGACCACATTAGTTTTTGTAGTTTGGTCTCTTTACTTATAACTGAAGTCTTGTGGTGAAAGATGAATAGACACTGTATGTTTATTCCATGGATTAGGAGTTGCCAATGAAAGAGGACATAAGGAGGAATTTCATAAGCCAGAGGGTGATGAATCTGTGGAATTAATTGCCACAGACAGTACTGGAGGCCACGTCATTGGGCACTTTTAAAGTGGATATTGGTACGTTCTTGATCAACCTTATGGTTAAAGGTAACGGGGAGAAGGCAGGAGAATGGGGTTGAGAGGGAAATACAGATCAGTCATGATCGATTGTGTAGGAAGGAACAGCAGATGCTGGTTTACTCCGAAGATAGACAGAATATGCTGGAGTAACTCAGTGGGTCAGGCAGCATCCCTGGAGAAAAGGAATAGGTAACATTTCGGGTCGAGACCCTTCTTCAGACACAATGTTAATGTTAACGTTCTCCAGACCTAATGATCGAATGTTAGAGTAGACTCGATGGGCCTAATAGACTAATTGTGCTCTAATGCCTTATCATATGATCTTATGATTATTCAACACTCACTGGTGTATTGGAGGAACGTGAACTGATCTGATCGAGAGGAATTAAAAATAATGATGCTGACAGATTGTTTCCTCAGGCTGAAGATTCCAGAACTCGGGGGCACAGTCTCAGTGCATTTAGGCCAAAGATGATCAATTTGTTGGTATTGTAGGCTAAAAATGTATGGAATTATTTATCTCAGAGAATGTGAATTCTCAATTGTTGAGTGTATTCAAGGCTGAGACAAATTGGGCAGCTATTTAAAGAGACAGCATGGGCATTGCGGTCCTGGAATTTAGAAAGATATAATGCCTCCTTTAGCTATTTTCTCAAAGCATTCTTTGGTCTCTGCAGGTGTTTGCAAAAGCAGAATATTAGTGTCACATTGATTCCTTGTTTAAAATGATTTCTATGGAGTGCTACATTGTATAATGGGATCATGTTAATATGAGATTGTGAGCTACAGCAATCCATGCAGCAGGCTTGTAAGTTGTATGAAGATAGACACAAAAAGCTGGAGAAACTCAGCGGGTCAGACAGCATCTCTGGGAGAAGAGGAATTTGGGTCGAGACGTTTCGGGTCAAGATCCTTCTTCAGACTGAGAGTCAGGGGAGAGGAAAATGAGAAATACAGATGGTTATGGAGGGAGAGAGATATGCAAAACAGTAACGGGGATAAAGGCCATTGCAAGTTATGTGCTAGGTGAGAATGTATATTGTATGCTTGTGTTCTCAAGAGGAGTCATTGTTCACTAGAGCAAGGTTTCATGATTACATTTATTCCAAAATTAACAGAGTTTTAAATACATAGGACAGAACTACAGATGCTGGTTTAAATCAAAGGTAGACACAAAATGCTGGAGTAACACAGCGGGACAGGCAACATCACTGGAGAGAAGGAATGGGTGATGTTTCGGGTCGAGACGCTTGAAGAAGAATCTCAACCCGAATCGTCACCCATTCCTTCACTCCAGAGTTTTAAATATATCAGGCAGGTTGTTTTCAGGTTGGCAAGCCTTTGTTAGATTAGGTGTTTGTGGGGGGGTGGTTGAGGCTGATAGCGAGAGATGCAAAACACCACAATTGTTGGCAACCTGAAATTAAAAAAGAATGGTGAAAATATCTAGCTGATCATGTATCATCTGTAGAGAGAGTAGAACTGAGCTAACATTGCAGGTGGGTGATCTTATAGGATCGGTCCGAGTCAGCATGGATTTATGAAGGGGAAATCATGCGTGACTAATCTTCTGGAATTTTTTGAGGATGTAACTAGGAAAATGGACAAGGGAGATCCAGTGGATGCGGTGAACCTGCACTTTCAGAAAGCATTTAATAAGGTCCCACGTAGGAAATTAGTGGGCAGAATTAGGGAACATGGCATTGGGGTAGAGTGCTGATATGTATAGAGCATTGGTTGGCAGACAGGAAACAAAGAGTAGGGATTAACGGGTCCCTTTCAGAATGGCAGGCAGTGACTAGTAAGGTGCCAGAAGGCCCACAAATATTTACAATATACATCAATGATTTAGATGAAGGGATTCAAAGTAACATTAGCAAATTTCCGGATGACACAAAGCTGGGTGGCAGTGTGAACTGTGAGGAGGATGCTATGAGAATGCAGGGTGACTTGGACAGGTTGGAGTAGTGGGCAGATGCACGGCAGATGAAGTTTCATGTGGATAAATATGAGGTTATCCACTTTGGTAGCAAAAACAGGAAGACAGATTATTATCTAAATGGTGTCAAGTTGGGAAAAGGGGAAGTACAACGGGATCTCGGGGTCCTTGTTCATCAGTCTATGAAAGTAAGCATGCAGGTACAACAGGCAGTGAAGAAAGCGAATGGCATGTTGGCCTTTATAATAAGAGGAATTGAGTATAGGAGCAAAGAGGTCCTTCTGCAGTTGTACAGGGCCCTAGTGAGACCACACCTGGAGTATTGTGTGCAGTTTTGGTCTTCACATTTGAGGAAGGACATTCTTGCTATTGAGGTGTGCAGTGTAGGTTCACAAGGTTAAATCCCGGGTTGGTGGGACTGTCATATGCTGAGAGAATGGAGCGGCTGGGCTTGTATACTATGGAGTTTAGAAGGATGAGAGTTATCTTATTGAAACATTAAAGGTTTGGACAGGCTAGAGGTAGGAAACATATTCCCGATGTTGGGGGAGTCCGGAACCAGGGGCTACAGTTTAAGGATAAAGGGTAAGCCATTTAGAACGGTGTTGAGGAAACACTTTTTCACACAGAAGCTTGTGAGTCTGTGGAATTCTCTGCTTCAGAGGGCGGCAGAGGCCGGTTCTCTGGATACTTTCAAGAGAGCTTAATAGGGCTCTTAAAGATAGCGGAGTCGGGGGATATGGGGAGAAGGCAGGAACGGGCTACTGATTGTGGATGATCAGCCATGATCACATTGAATGGCAGTGCTGGCTCAAAGGGCCGAATGGCCAACTCCTGCACCTATTGTCTATTCTCTATTGTCTATTATCTACAACTTCCAAAGATCCTATTAAGAATGAGGGCCAATGGAAGACAGATGAATTAAGCACATAATTGCTTAATTAATCACATAAGATTAAAATCTAGCAATTCGACGAACAACCATTTCATCTCAATAAAGCTAACGCACTGCTTACACATGAAAGACAGCAAATAAGAAACTTGCATTGATGCAATGTCTATCTTATCAAAGCAATTCAAATTCACTGGTAATAAGTCAGACTGGAATACTGATGGCGATATCAATATGGTTGTCATTTCCCATACAGCACACTCAGACAATTGTCATGAGATGAATGCTTTATTAACTTTTTCATGATGGTTCAGTGGAACACATTGGCCGAATGCCTAAAATAATCTTCTTTGCTGAGGTGAGCCGATGGAACATCTCATTTGAAAATCAGTATCTCCGACTGTAAACCATTCACTCAGTAATGGCAGCTTGAATTGTCAAATAATAGCCATGAACTCCCAATTTAGAATATGAGCATTTAATATCAGCTGACCTAATGACATTCCACCACTTCATTGCAGTCACATGAAGCATCCACTCTGCAGCAGATCAACACCCTGATAATCCAACATCTACCTATTTGGAAATGTCAATGATTTGGCATCTGGCTTGCAGGCGATGATATCCATGCTGCCCTGAAACTCAATAGGTTCCTGGTACCAGCACAATACTTAAACTGAGTTCATGCAGTGTAGATAATGAGATACTTTCACTAATTATAGATTCCTGAATATGGTGATATAGTCAATAGATAAGGGGACATCTTGGACAATACAGTTCACCCACTGCATGACACACTGATCAACCTGAGGAGTACCTTCAGCCACAGACGGGTTCCACCAAGATGCAACACAGAATGCCACAGCAGATCTTTTTTCCCTGCGGCTATCAAACTGTACAACTCCTCCTCCTTATGTCGTGGGGTAGACTGACTACCCCCCCCCCCCCCCCCCCCCCCAATCCTTTCCACTTGTCTCTTTAATTTAATGTTTCATGTATCTTGTGTTTTATAACCGTTGGCAGATTAATTTCCCTTCTGGGCAAAATAAAGTCCTATCGTATTGTATCATGCAATTGAGTTTCTTCTCAGAGGGGGCGGAAAATCGCTAGTCTTGGCCACAGCAGGAGGCTGCAGAGGAAAGATCAGTGGAGGTACTTAAAGAGGAGTAGATACAGTGGCTTGCAAAAGTATTCATACCCCTTGAACTTTTCCACATTTTGTCACGTTACAACCACAAACGTAAATGTATTTTATTAGGATTGTATGTGATAGACCAACACAAAGTGGCGCATAATTGTGAAGTGGAAGGAAAATGATACATGGTTTTCAAATCTTTTTACAAATAAAATAACTGAAAAGTGTGGCGTGCAAAAGTATTCAGCCCCCTTTACTCTGATACCCCTAAATAAAATCCAGTGCAACCAATTGCCTTCAGAAGTCACCTAATTAGTAAATAGAGTCCACTTGTGTGTAATGTAATCTCAGTATAAATACAGCTGTTCTGTGAAGGCCTCAGAGGTTTGTTACAGAACATTAGTGAACAAACAGCATCATGAAGCCCAAGGAACACATCAGACAAGTCAGGGATAAAGTTGTGGAGAAGTTTAAAGCAGGGTTAGGTTATAAAAAAATATCCCAAGCTTTGAACATCTCACGGAGCACTGTTCAATCCATCATCCGAAAATGGAAAGAGTATGGCACAACTGCAAACCTACCAAGACATGGCCGTCCACCTAAAATGACAGGCCGGGCAAGGAGAGCATTGATCAGAGAAGCAGCCAAGAGGCCCATGGTAACTCTGGAGGAGCTGCAGAGATTCACAGCACAGGTGGGAGATTCTGTCCACAAGACAACTATTAGTCGTGCACTCCACAAATCGGGCCTTTATGGAAGAGTGGCAAGAAGAAAGCCATTGTTGAAATAAAACCATAAGAAGTCCCGTTTGCAGTTTGCCACAAGCCACGTGGGGGACACAACAAACATGTGGAGGAAGGTGCTCTGGTCTGATGAGACCCAAATTGAAGTTTTTGGCATAAATGCAAAACGCTATGTGTGGTGGAAAACTAACACTGCACATCACCCTGAACACACCATCCCCACTGTGAAACATGGTGGTGGCAGCATCATGCTGTGGGGATGCTTTTCTTCAGCAGGGACAGGGAAGCTGGTCAGAGTTGATGGGAAGATGGATGGAGCCAAATACAGGGCAATCTTGGAAGAAAACCTGTTATAGTCTGCAAAAGACTTGAGACTGGGGCAGAGGTTCACCTTCTAGCAGGACAACAACTCTAAACGTACAGTCAGTGCTACAATGGAATGGTTTAGATCAAAGCATATTCATGTGTTAGAATGGCCCAGTCAAAGTCCAGACCTAAATCCAATTGAGACTCTCTGGCAAGACATGAAATTGCTGTTCACCGACGCTCTTCATCCAATCCGACTTAGCTTGAGCTATTTTTAAAGAAGAATGGGCAAAAATGTCAGTCTCTAGATGTGCAAAGCTGGTAGAGACATCCCCCAAAAGATTTGCAGTTGTAATTGCAGCGAAAGGTGGTTCTACAAAGTATTGACTCAGGGGGGCTGAATACCTTTGCACACCACACTTTTCAGCTTTTTATTTGTAATAAAATTTGGAAACCATGTATCATTTTCCTTCCACTTCACAATTATGCTCCACTTTGTGTTGGTCTATCACCTAGCTAATAACACCTAGGGAATAATAAAAGTAAAAGAATGACAGGGAGCAGGGGGGGTATGAGAGGGAGTGAACATATCAGAGGTTGATGGAAAAAATACTAAACATTTAAAAAAATCATACTTAATTAAGTGCCATCCATTATTGTAATTCCAACCCAGATTCCCACAGGGATGCCAGCTTTTAGAGATGGTGAATATTATTAAAAAATAACAATTGGACAGTCTCTGCAATGTTTCTCATTACACCAAATCTGCAGGAATGATATTCTGCTGGTTAAGTAAGATAAATCCGCGAAAAGCCTGTATTGAGTTCTTGACCCTTCCTCAAATTATTCTTTGCAAATGCAGCAAGAAAGTAGTTGAAGATGAACGTGGACTGTAACACTGGGAACATCAGAGACAATCTGGAGAAACATTATTTCATTGAGAAAGTGGCTCATCTTTCAAAAGAAAACATAAGCAGCTAGTATTGATGTATTCAAATGGAGGGTAAATGACTTTCATGTAGTAAAATCTTGAGATGCCGCACCAGCACAGTTTGAAACATGAGCTTTGGGACAATTTATGCTTCTCAAATTAATAGATAACCCATTCATTATTTAACATGTTCCGATCTTCCAGTCTGGTGGACAACATACTGTACCTTTGCTTGTTTAGCAGTTATCGGGAATGGTTATTTATCCTCATTTATAACAAGATAGCCATTAATATTATACAAATCAACATAATACTGATTATTTAGAGCTAAGGAAATGTAAGAACATTAAATGTAAGAAATGTAAGTATGACTTGTGTATGCATCCTAGACATTTTCAGAAATTAAGGGATTTTGGAACTGAAATGAAACATAAGAGGCCATGATTTTGATCCTCTCTCTCTCTCTATGTTACCTGTTACCAATGATGCTGGAGGTTGGCCTCTCCTGGCCTGTCAGCCAGTGTTGGGGATTAGAGTGGTATCCAAGGGAGGGGGCGCTGTAAGAACGGCAATTTTCCAAGTACTTTACAGCAAGGTGACTATTATAAATGTCTTATCACTATTATTGTACAGGACTTGCTGCACTCAATTTATGGCCAGCAAGATCCCAGAGATTGCATTGTAATACCATCATAGTTTTATGAACTGCGACTTCACTTGTGTGATTCTGGGGTAACTGAGGCTGGAAAGGGTCACCAACAAAGGTGCTGGTCTAACTTAAAGACATTGCTGCGTTTATATCAAAATGCCAATTGTAACGCTGGTGCTTCTATGGGATTGGCTTGAAGAGATTGCATTGTTGATGGAGTCTTCATCAAGATGAGAAATTAGACAGAATTAGAATAGAATTAGAATAACGTTTATTGTCATTTGAACCTAAGTTCAAACAAAATACGTTTCTGCAGTCATACAAACAAGAAAAAACCCAGGACACACTCTTAACACAATTTATATAAACATCCATCAGAGTGAATCTCCAAACACCTCCTCACTGTGATGGAAGGCAAAGTCTTGTCTCTCTCCTGTTCTTTTATTCTTCTCCTGATGTTAAAGCCCCCGGCAGGCGATGCTAATTCCCTGCTCCGGGTCCCGATGCTGCACCCCCGGCGGGTGAGCGTTGGCACATCCCGTGGCCGTTAAAGCCGCGCCGGGCGATGTAAGGCCCCGCTCCGGGTCATCTTCAACCCCGCAATTCAGGCGGGAGAAGTTGCCATTGCGGGGGCTCCGTAAAACGGTCTCCCACCAGGGATCCGCGAGCTCCCGATGTCACCGTCCACCGGGACTGCGGCTGGAGCCTCCGAAGCTCCGAAGTCGGGTCGCGGCTGCGCGTCACCGCAGCTCTCCACGCTCCTAAGCCGGCCAGCCCCATGATGGTGAGTCCGCTAGCTGCGCGACTGGAGCCCCCAGGTCGTTCCGGCTGGAGGCCGCTCCACGGTGCTAGGCCCCGAACGACAACGGAGACCCGACAGGGAAAAGGTCGGGTCCCCCGTACAGGGAAGAGGTTTAAAAGTTTCCCCTCCACCCCCCATATATGCACAGCTAAAAACAATATATATAAACTACAACCAAAAACATGCACTAACAGTACAAAAAGAAGAAAATAGACAGATGGACTGCAGAGGCCGCCACTTACAGTGGAAATGTGAGATTGCGGCATGGGGTGTCAATATTTTATTTGCTGGCTTAATACATTAAAATAAAAGACTTATGATAGACCTGGAGTAATATAAATAATTAAACATGAGAGAGTGCATTGTGTTTTGGGATGTGTAGGATGGAACAGCAGATGCTGGTTTACACCGATGATAGACACAAAATGCTGGTGTAACTCAGCGGGATAGGCAACATCTCTGGATAGAAGGAATGGGTGACATTGCAGGTCGAGTGCCTCCTTTAAGTTGAGCGGGTCTGAGCTTCAGTCTGAAGAAGGGTCTTGACCTGAAATGTCACCCATTCCTTCCATCCAGAGATGCTGCCAGTCCCGCTGAATTATTCCAACATTTTGTGTGTTGGGATTGCCGATTGTTGGTTATTTTTGGAATGCAAGACAATTCCAAGTGAAGAAGTATTCATGCAATCTCATTACTTTGAGCTTCTCTTCCTCAAAATTATTGAGTTGGAATGTGAGGTGGAGATGCTTCAAAAAAACAGTGACGCCTCGCCCAATTACTAATTTTAAATTAGAGATGGATAGCTTAATGTCAATCAATCTATTATAGCAGAATGGTAGGTTATACCATCAGGTAACACATTAGCCACATTCGCATTGAAAGGCAGAACAGGCTTAAAAGGCTAAATAGCTGACTCCAACACATCTGTGTTCTGTGGTGTACGTGTTATCAATATTGAAGTGCTCTCTTACTGGGGAAATCATCACATGTCAATCCACTGTCCATGGCTTTCACTTTGCAAGTTGTTGCCTGCCGACGAATTATGTTTTCACCCGCTGTGGCTCATTAGTAAGATCAAACTTTTGTTTTTTGAACTGCGTTTCCAAGTCATGTCCTGATTTTACCTCAGCTTTCCATTGAATTGCTCCTGTTAACTCTCCAGTGCAAAGGCAGCTTCAGAAGATCAATTTAACTTGTTAGCCTGCTGTCGACTCTGTGCTGTCAAACTCCGCGTCTCATGTTTCTATTTTGTAGCCGGTGAAGTAATCAAATGAATTGTAATAGGTGCTTATTAATGCACATCTTAAATCTTTATGCTGGGTGCCTTTCATGAACTTAAATGCAGACAGGTCCCTGTGAGAGGGGACAGAGCGACAGAAATATTAGAAGAGTATTTTTTTTCCCCAAACAACTTCAGTTGCATTTAATGAAGGCACAGTTGGGCTGCTTTCAGGAATGATTATCTGTGCAGTGCCTACAAAATAAGCAATTCCAATGCACTCAGCCTTTCTTTATCCGTGGCTCAAAACCCATATCTCTGTTATCTAAAACAAAGGCTACAGGTGCATGGAGAACAGCCACTTCCAAATGACACACTGGCTTAACTTCAATGATATATCAGTGTTCGTTCATCGTCACCAAAGTCAAGTTTCTAGATCTCTAGACCTCACAGTAATTTGGGAATCTTACCCCCACACAACACTTTACAATTGAAGAAGAAGACAGTTCAGCAATACCTGCTCTAAGCCTATTGGGGATGTGTGATAAATGTTCTTTCCGTTAGTGATACCCACATCTGAAAGATGGCTTTTCATTAAATACAAAGCCGACACTTTCATACTCCACCTGTGGAAGATTGCTCTTGGCTCAGGTCATGGATGGGGTCGAGCAGCCTGCAGTATTTCACTGGAGCGTTGCCTTTTCATTTGTACTCGTGTTGCACGTCAGTAAGCGTTCAGCTGTGGACCCATTACGATCAAAAACAATTCTTCGATGCAACTTAACCCGCGCGCTTTTCATGAGCATATCAGGGGCAGGAATCCCTGTGAAGGCTTCCCAATATGAACAGTTTTTATAAAATCATAATTTCCGAAGTTCTCGGAGCAGAATAGGGACATTCAGGCCATCAAGTCTACTCTGCCATTCAATCATGGCTGATCTATCTCTCCCTCTCAACTCCATTCTCCTGCCTTCACCCCATAATCCCAAACACCTGTACTAATCAAAAATGCGTCAATCTCTGACTTAAAAAAATACCAATTGACGGCTTCCACAACCTTATGTGGTAATGAACTCCACAGATTCACCACCCTCTGACTAAATAAATTCCTTCTCATCTCGTTTCTAAAGGTAGAACCTTTTATTCTGTGGTTATGGCCTCTGGTCCAAGATACCCTCACTAGTGGAAACATCCTCTCCACGTCCACTCCATTTAGGCCTTTCACTATTCGATAAGTTTCAATGAGGTCTCCCCTCGTACTTTTAAACTCCAGCGAGTACAGGCCCAGTGACTTCAAATGCTCATCATATGTTAACCCAATCATTCCTGGGATCATTCTCATGAAATTCTCGTTATTTTTATTTTCTAAATTAACTACACATTATTTACGTCTGTACTGGCGTAATACATTTGCAGTGTCATCAAGTTAGTATGCTCTATCTTTAAACGATCAAGGCCTCATTGAACAATATACCCTTTGGCTACTTGCATGGATGTTCCACATGACCTCAGACCTTTAGTGCCCAGTAGCAGCAGGAGCTTAGATTGCAAACCTTCTCCACAAGGCCTTTGAGTTGGCCAAATCAGTGTGTCCCTCAGCATATACTCCTGCAATCTGAAATCTCCCAGTCGGTAGTATTCCCTCAGGAACATCATATTGCACTGGAAGGCCAACAGGTTTTGGGCTGACCAAAAAGCTTCTTTCATCGAGATGATGATCTTTGTCTCGGAGCTCATCCATGGGAAGAGCTTGTAGATCAGAGATACCTCTGTTAGGCAACTGCTCAGGATGAACCTCAACTAGAAGACATGCATCATTTCCAGACCTTCTTTGCAAATCTACATCTACAAAGAGACTGGATCCAATATAGAAAACCTATTGTTTTCAAGATGTTTTGAAGAACTGAAGTTATGGTAGCATGGAAAAAAGGACCTTGGTTCCACTGCCTTCCTGTGGACTTGCAAGTCCTTATTTAAACGGATCCAGTTTATCCTTGATCATTCCCATCAGCTGCCCACCACAACCCACCTCCATAATTTACCACTCACGACACATTGGGCAATTAAACCAGCATCACAAGCACCTCTGAGATAGGGTAGACACGTGAAAATACAAGACAAGGGAAGTACAGAATGAGACAGAGAAGGAGAAAGAGAGTGAATGAGAGAGAGAGAGAGAGAAAGCAAGAGAGAGAGTGAGAGATCGGGAGGATAGAGAGGGACGGAGAGGAAGAAACAGAACATGAAGATAGGAAGAGACAGCGACAGGAGGTGTTTGGAAGAAACTTGCTCGTGAAATAATTGACGATTTCGATTCTTGGCATAAACGTAAAAGACTGGCCTTTCAGAAGTCCAATGAAGAAATACATGTTGAGGATGGCAAAAATTATGGGCTATCCTCAAGAGGCAATTTTTGTTTGGTTTATTGTTAATATTAAATCTGTGATTGACGTGTCTACTTTCAGTTTAAACCAGCATCTGTAATTGGAGGTTAGCTAAGTGGGCTCTTTTAACTTTAAAACTTAATTAACATATATATCCTATCATCTCCCATCCCATCAGTGTTAGCCTGGTCAACATTTTGGAACACCTATCTGCCATGAACAGTATTTGTCTCTGAAAATAGCATTTTCCATCTGAGTCCCCGTCAAGTCCTTCAATATCACTTAACTTTGAAGTCATTAATTTCTATTCTGTTAACACAAATTGCTTTCTCAACACAATCTTCTCCTTCTCTCATTATTTGTTTTAAACCACTAAGTGCAACAAGGAGACAGAACTGCAATGAAGAGGCTGCTCATTTAAAACCAAGGTATTTCTTCTCTCAGTGGGTAGTGAAGCTCTGGAATTGTCTGGTCCTGAGCGAGGTAGAGGCCAGATCATGGAATATATTTAAAGTGGAAATTGATTAAAAAAAATGAAAGATCGAGGCATTGAGGGTTATAGGGATCTAGCACTGTAGAAGAGTTAAGGCCAGTTTTTTATCAGCCATGATCATGTTGAATGAAGGGGCAGATGAGAGAAGCCTGGTAACCTACTACAATTGACACAAAATGCTAGAATAACTCAGCGGGACAGGTAGCATCTCTGGATAGAATGAATGGGTGAGGTTTCGGATCGAGACCCTTCTTTGGACTGAAGGGTCTCGACCCAAAACGTCGCCCATTCCTTCTATCTGGAGATGCTGCCTGGCCCGCTGAGTTACTCCAGCATTTTGTGTCTATCTTCGGTGTAAACCAGCACCTGCAGTTCCTGCCTACACAACCTACTCCTACTTTTTGTTTCTTGGATCTTTGTGTGTTTTCCGTTCACCACTGGAATATATTCATACTGTGTGGCTCAAGACACTCCTGTTGGCATCCACTAGCGAGATAGCCCGTGGTCTTGTTACTTCCAGGGAATCAGTGGGTGAATGTGGAGTAAGGCAGAGAGATTTCACAACACATTGCTCTACCAGCTGGAAATACCAACCTCACACAACTCCTGATTAAGCATTTTCTCCCACTCCAGAAGTTTGGGAAATGTAACTCTGGCAATAATCAAAATATTTCAGCATAGTGATGCAAAGCCTGATGATATTTATGCAGTGTTTTTCAGAAGCCTGCTAAATTTAAAGTGTAACTTCCATGGGTGCTATTGTCTTTCACATAATTGCTACTTGCGTTAAAGATTAATTTTCAACTTCCCAGATGGGATTAGTGGGCATGTAGCCTGTTCAGTGCAGGAAGAGGAGTGGGTGTAACAAGTTGAAGGGTGCAAACTGGCAGTGGAGGGGGTAATGTGTCTATTTTATCAGACTCCTCATTCCACACATAGAGTTATGGGCCTGTCCCACTTAGGCGATTTTTGTAGGCAACTACAGGCGACTAGTTTGTCACCGCATGTTCACCGGGTCTCCTCAGTTGCGCAAAAAGTCGTAGCGTCTTTCGGGTCGGCGCTAAATTTTCAACGTTGAAAATTTTTCGGTGACAGTGTGTTTGACGCCAATGAGCATAGCTTGACTTCTCCTGACGTAGGTGCTGTCGCAGGATGACGTAGGTTGTCACCGTTTTTTCAGCAACCTGGTACGAATATGACAGTCAATAGACAATAGACAATGGGTGCAGGAGTAGGCTATTCGGCCCTTCGAGCCAGCACCGCCATTCAATGTGATCATGTCAGATTATCCCCAATCAGTACCCAGTTCCTGCCTTCTCCCCATAATCCCCTGACTCCGCTATTTTTAAGAGCCCTATCTAGCTCTCGCTTGAAAGCATCCAGAGAACCTGCCTCCACCGTCCTCTGAGGCAGAGAATTCCACAGACTCACCACTCTCTGTGAGAAAAAGTGTTTCCTCGTCTCCGTTCTAAATTGCTTACTCTTTATTCTTGAAGGCTTCCTCTTAATTCTTAAAATAAGTCGCCGGCTGTTGCTAAAAAATCACCAAGTGGGACATGCCCATGACTTCACCCTCTACCAAAGACAATAAAAAGCATAAGTAGGTTAATATATTTGTGATCCATGTGGCCGAGAACAAAACATTGTGGTTTTAAAAGCCCCTCTGGTCAATGCATTTATAAAATTACAATTAAAACACAAAGTGCTATAACACCAGGATTAGCACTCAACCAAGAAAACAAAACCCAAAGCTAAAGTAGTATCTAAACTACGTTTACACATTTATGGTAAGAATAATATCAAGCTCCATATGTAATAATAAGCTATCTACATGTTAACAAGCACATAAAAACGAATTGTGTACCTGTAGATGCAAATCCATTATTGGGGCAATCAAGTGAGTACCTCCTTCAGAAATAAATAAAAATAATGATATGGAAAGAGGGCTTGAAATAATGTAATGTTGTTAATGGATGATTATTTCTCTCTACTACAGAGTAACTTTGTGGCGTGCATGACTGCAATACTCAAACAGATGACCAACGAACATTATTCCTGTTACCTGGAATCTTTCCGCACAAACCGAGACTTGGTTGTGAGTAAACTTTCAGTTACTGATCAGTGAGCAATGAAGCGTTTATGCATTGAACCATGTGATATTGCTAACTTGATTCTTGCTCTAAGTAAGAAAAGCCATCTTCATTTTAACGTGTTATTTACAAAGCTGGCGGTACAGAAGAGAAATTTAATGCCATTTCTTAATTTCCTATTTTCTTTTGTCAGTCTGAGGTGAAAGCAGAAATAGTGGCATGGATTTGGCATTGACCCAATTGTACACAAAGAATTACATTTTAAGACCCTCTGTCAGAAGATGCTGATATGCACCAGTTTAGTTTGGTTTAGTTTAGAGATACAGAGTGGAAACAGGCCCTTTGGCCAACCGAGTCCGCACCGACCAGTGATCCCTGCACATTAATATCACCCTACACATTAGGGACAATTTATCATTTATACATTTTTACCAAGCCAATTAACCTACAAACCTGTATGTCTTTGGAGTGTGGGTGGAAACCGAAGATCTCAGAGGAAACCCACACAGGTCACAGGAAGAATGTACAAACTCCATACAGACAGCACCCATAGTCAGGATCGAACCCGGGTCTCTGACGCTGTAAGGCAGTAGCTCTCCTGCTGCACCACCATGCCATCTAAAACTAAAATGTGTTCCATATTTTCTTAAGACATAGAGGAAAACCAATTTAGTGCAGTGAGTCAATGTCAGCTCACAAAGCAATCTCATTCCCCCAATAGTTTTGCCAGTAAGCTATTCTCTCCACATTCCCATCAATATCTGCTGAGATTCTACCATGTACCTGCACACTAGATGACACAATTAAGCTGCCAGACAAAAATCTTTGGGATATGGGAGAAAACTGGAGCATCTCGGGAAACTTACATTGTCACAGGAGGGAAGTATAAACTTCACCACTGTGCACAGTGCCTGCTTGATGGACTTGCTACAAAGTCACCATTGTGAGTTCAGTTTGTTGCTTGTTGTATTGTACACCCTGTGCTCTTTGATGATGTTTTAAGTGACAATCATACTGTACATTCTTAATGCAACCAAGGCTGCAAAAAGGTGACTCCTTAGTAAAGCCCAGTCACGTTATCCAGTCATGGACTGCACACGCTGAGGCAATATGCTGTGTTTGCACAGGTTGCACGCAACACTGCACGAACTTTTCATTATATGTTAACTTGGAAGGTCCTTCCAACGCACATGTCACTGATGAGTGATAGCAAGTTGCAAAGTTGATGCAAAGTAAAACACTTGGTGAGTGTCGCTGCAACAACACCTTCTCACTCAACGACATCAAGCCTAAGGAACTAATCCTTGGCTTCAGAAAGGGGAAGTTGGGGTTTTTTTGGTGAATCGGTGGTGGGCAGCTCTAGCAGCTTCAAATGTCTCCAGCACATAGATGTCATCACGCTGCGGGCATGCCGGTGCCTCTACTCTCATGGACGTTTAAAGAGATTCATCATGTTACTGGCTACTTCTACAATCATTCTCAGATCTCCTGTAGAAAGTATCTTGACTTGTTAGAATATGGCTAGCGCGCATTTTCAATGTGCAGGGACACAGGCAGATGTAGAGAGTGATGGAATGAAGATAGGAGAGAATGGAGCGGCTGGGCTTGTACACTCTGGAGTTTAGAAGGATGAGAGGGGATCTAATTGAAACATATAAGATTGTTAAGGGTTTGGACACGCTAGAGGCAGGAAATATGTTCCCAATGTTGGGGGAGTCCAGAACCAGGGGCCACAGTTTAAGAATAAGGAGTAAGCCATTTAGAACGGAGACGAGGACACTTTTTCTCACAAAGAGTGGTGAGTCTGTGGAATTCTCTGCCTCAGAGGGCGGTGGAGGCAGTTCTCTGGATGCTTTCAAGAGAGAGCTAGATAGGGCTCTTAAAAATAGCGGAGTCAGAGGATATGGGGAGAAGGCAGGAATGGGGTACTGATTGGGGATGATCAGCCATGATCACATTGAATGGTAGTGCTGGCTCGAAGAGCCGAATGGCCTACTCCTGCACCTATTGTCTATTGTCCATTGTCTATGGTAGACACAAATGCTGGAGTAACTCTGCAGGCGCAGGCAGCATCTCTGGAGGGAAGGAATGGGTGATGTTTTGTGTCGAGACCCATCTTCAGACTATGGAATGATGGAATGAGCCCAGTCCCATCATGGGCACATCCCTTCCCTTCATCGAAAGCATCTACATGAGGAGCTGCCACAAGAAAGCAGCATCTGTCACTAAGGACCTCCATCATCTGGGTCATGCTGTCTGCTCACTGCTACCATGGGGACCCAGAAGCCTGAAGACCCACACCACCAAGTTCATGAACGACTACTTCCCTGCAAGTATCAGGTTCTTGAACCAATCTTTGCAACTCTAATCCCACCTCAACAACAGAATATTAGAGCCAAGGTCTTGCAATACCACGGACTTTCTTTTCTGATTATGTTTTACTCACAGTCTTCATTCTTTTAGAAATGTAATGTGCAATTTATGTATGATTTATGAATTTGTGTGTTTGGCTGAATCGGCTGTGCGTTGCTACTGTTAAGGGCCTGTCCCACTTTCATGGCCTAATTCATGACCTTTTTTACTCGTGGACATTTTTCATCATGCTAGAAAAACGCCCCGCCATACTTGATGCCACGAGTAACTACGACTAGCATCACAACCTACCTACGACCTACCTCTGAGCACCTACGACCTCCTACGAACTCGTGACGACTATGCTGCGAGTATGAGTCAATGGCAAACTCGGCAGAGGTCGTGAATTAGGTTGTGAAAGTGGGACAGGCCCTTAAGCAAGATTGTTATCGCACCTGTACTCACCATATTTGTACACAAAGGTTGGTGGGTGTATGGAACAAGCTGCCAGAGGAGGGAGTTGAGGCTGGGACTATCCCAACGTTTAAGAAACTGTTAGACAGGTACATGGATAGGACACGTTTGGAAGGATATGGACCAAATGCAGGCAGGTGGGACTAGTGTAGCCGGGACATGTTGGCTGGTGTGGGCAAGTTGAGCCGAAGGGCCTGTTTCCACACTGTATCACTCTATGGGAGAATAAACTCGAATTCACATGGCTTGACTTTGCATTACGTCTGGGACAACATTTCAGTAGTTGGAGTTCAATGCTTGTCCACTTTGAATTGCTTAAAGGTAGATCAGTTAGCATCATAAATGAGGAACTCTGGAGAAGGGAATAATTTTTAGAAGTCACTCAGTAATATCACTGAAGGCAAGTGAATAGACTCAAAAGTTAATTTTACAAAGGTTACTGCTAACCATTATCTAAAAGAGATTGAAATGTAAATAAGGGGAAGGTAATTATAATTAATTAAACTGATGAGACCTCAGCTGGGGGAATTATATTCAAATCTTCATGCACTTCAAGAAGAATATTACATCTCATTGAACTTCATCTCAGTTTAAAAAAGTTACATTTGGAGAGAATTAATGATGTAACTAAGGTGACACATAGCTGAGGTGTTTAAAATAATTAAATGATTTTGCAAGGCGGATAAAAATTATTTTCACTGATGGATAACTGGAAGAATAGCTGTAAAATTAAAAGTAAGCTAGGAAGGGATGATGTGCAAAATCTGGAATACTCTCTCTCTCTCTCTCTCTCTCTCTTTCTCTCTTTCTCCCTCTCCCTTTCCCCCTCTCTCTCTCTCTCTCTCTCTCTCTCTCTCTCTCTCTCTCTCTCTCTTTCTTTTTATTTCTCTCTCTCTCTCAGTTAAAATGAACAAGACTGATATTTTTGTTACCAAGTGTTTGGTTTATGGATCTGGTATGGTTAAAGTGCCCTGCAGCCAAGATCTAACCAAATAACGAAACAAGCTCAAAAATCTAAATATACCAGTCCATTTCCTCTGTTTCCCATGACATTCTGCTCTATCTGCTGGTTGGTCGGTTCTGAGGTGAAAGGTCCTTTGAAATATCCCTCCATGACCTATTTTTGGCACGGGAAGCTTGTGGGCTTGCAGTTCAAGGGAAAAGGGAGCACAGCGTAGATATTGCTTGGTTGGAAGTGGGGCAATAGAGGACCCAGTGCTCTTGTGATTGTCTGTGCTGCACCTGGTCGGGGAATACTTTCTGCTGGGCCTGAAGCTGCCAACTGTGATTGAAACTCTTCTTCAAGATGATCATACTTTCCCTCACCAATTTGAAAGCATGGGTTTTCCAGTTTCCTCCCACGTCCCAAAGATGAGCAGGTTGGTAGTTTAGGAAGGAACTGCAGATGCTGGCTTACACCGAGGATAGGCACAGAATTCTGGAGTAACTCAGCGGGGCAGGCATCATCTCTGGCTAGAAGGATTCAGGTTGGTGGTGTAATTGGCCACATAGGTTATCCCTAATGTGCAGCTGAGTGAGAGAATCCAGGGGGATGTTAACAAGAATGTGCGGAGAAGAAAAATTGAATTGATGAAGTATTAGTGTAAGTGGGTGGCGTATAGTTGCCACAAACTCAGTGGGCTGAAGGGCCTGTTTCTATTCTATACATCTCTCTGGCTCAGAGACACTTTCTATGCCCAATGGGATGAACAGTTCCTCCCCTCAGTCTAATATTCATTGCTTTCCAGAGATTTTTACAATGGATTGCTTATATTGGTCTCGAAAGAGATTAATTTTTAATTCCTGGCGAATCCAATGTCGATGAGCACGATAGGT
This sequence comes from Okamejei kenojei, assembly GCA_035221665.1. Lineage (NCBI taxonomy): Eukaryota > Metazoa > Chordata > Chondrichthyes > Rajiformes > Rajidae > Okamejei > Okamejei kenojei. Next base: position 64,395,946 of record CM069141.1, on the reverse strand, counting down.
CCGATCCATCTGCTCCACCTGGAGTTGCTTAGTTGCTGCAGTTTCAAGTCTTTGGCTAAATCCCCCTGCAATCTTGTTTTATTGTGAAAGAAGTGCACAGCTGTGCTCGGCTGGTATTTGGACGCGAGATAGCCTGGAGCGGCAGGCTGTCGGAGGAACAGTACCTTTTCATTCTGCGCACATTTCAAAATTCCCGTTCCAATGTGTAGTCTCTTATTTTTATCCACTTTAATAACCATCTGGTATTCCTTTTTGTATTGTAATCCAGAATTTCATGATTCAAATGCTACGAAGTTGCAAGGGAAAACTCTACTTGGCATCAGGGGCTTGAACTTGGAATGGTTCCATTCTATTTCTAAGTACTGAGTAACCCTCAGTTATGAGCTTGTGTATGTACTTGCTTCAGTGCCCACATAATGTTCCAACCACAAATTTCTGGATGACAAGCAGATGGCTGTTACAGTGGATAAAAATAAGAGTGTATGTTGGAACAAGAATTTTGAGATGCGCAGAGAATTAAAAAGCACTGTTTCCCTCACAGTTTACAGCTCCAGGCAGTTGTCTAAATAGCAGCCAATTGCTACTGTGCTTAGCTTTCAAAATCAGATAAGATCTCAGGGCGATTTAGCTGCAAACCTGAAACCACACCAACTAAGTATCTCCAGGTGGCTTGTCATTCAAAACGGAGAATTGGATTTGAACCAGAAACTTCATTCACGGAGATTTGGTGAGGTTTGATGTGTACATTGCAGGAATGATCCCAACAGAGACCAAAGAGCAGAATTGCAGAGGGGAGATAACAGTGGTTGCCCCTGTCATAAGTACCGCATGTGATCGTGTGGGGCCAAGGGGCTCTTCTAAAGCTAAAGGCAATGGGCTTCAAGAAAAAACTGGTTGAGATCAGATCATATGAAAGAAGATATTTACGGGTGTTGGAGAAAGTCTGAAGAAGGGTCTCGACCCAAAATGTCACCCACTCCTTTTATCCAGAGATGCTGCTGTCCTGCTGAGTTACTCCACCATTTTGAGTCTATCTATGGGTGGTGGAGGTCAGTTCAGCTCCTCACTACAGAAGTTACATTGGCCACCCTTCTGGCCCAACCATTTTCACCTGTTTCATCAATGACCTTCCTGTCAGCAAAAGGTCAGAATGAAGAATGTGTGTAGTGTATAATGTGCAATTACATTTTTTTTAATTTAATTTTTTTATATTAATATTTTTATTAGAAGCAGTGTACAGTAGTATAAATCATGGCATATGACAACACACATTTATTGTACATCTTCCATTTCAATTTTGGCAAAAATGAAATAGAAAAAGAGAGAAAGAGCAAGAAAGAGAGAAAGTGAAAGAAATAGTGAATGTGTAAACCGCTAAAGTACCAAAGAGTGTAGTCAAAGAGTGAATAAGTAAAAACTTAAAAAAGAATAAGAAGACAAAAACGAAAAATAATTTTTTAAAAAAGGACCAAAACGTGTTGATATACCTGCTCCATTTCTCACCACACCCATCACCTTGTCCGTAAATCGGCAATTACATTTTAAACTCTTTTAGGGCCTGTCCCACTTTCACGACCTAATTCGACCTCTGCCGAGTTTGCCCTTGACTCATACTCGTAGCGTGGTCGTCACAAGGTCGTAGGTAGGTCGTGATGCTAGTCGTAGGTACTCGTGGCATCAAGTAGGTCGGGGCGTTTGTTCAACATGATGAAAAATGTCCATGAGTAAAAAAAGTCATAAATTAGGTCACGAAAGTGGGACAGGCCCTTTAGCTAATAGAATTTTCTTAATCTGCATCCAGCATGACCTGGACAATATTTAGGCTTGGGCTGATAACAGGCAAGTAACAATCATCCCACGCAAATGTACATCTCCAACAACACTGCATACATCCTCCGCTTGACGTTCAGTGGCCTTTCTATCACCCAAACCTGGCTAACATGCTGAGGAGTCGACAATGATCAGAACATGAATTGGACCAGACACACACAGTCTATGGTAATAGAAGAGGTGGTCTGTAGTCTGAATTCTGTTGTTGAGGTAAGGTTAGAGTTGTCCAGGTTGGATCAATAACATGTTATGGCCACAAGAGCAGGTCAGAGCTGGGTATGTATTTGCTCGAGTAATTCATCTTCAGGCTACTTAACATTTAAAGGATGTGAGTGACTGGGGTGGTGGAATATTCCCATTTGCCTGGATGCGGGTTTGCAACTCCACCAGCATGCAAGATGCTCAACACCTCACAGGACAATGTAACATTATAACATCCTTCCTCATGCATTCATTCCCTTCACTAGCCGTGACAGCCCCTGTAGTGGGCCCTTACCTCCACATCAGGAGTGCAGATTTAAAGGACTTTTGTTTACGGACATTACCAGAACCGCCTGCGGTGCTTCATGCACTCTTGGCCTTTGGATTCATCTGCAGAAATTTCTCACCATTGCAGAGACATCCCGTGAATGAAAAGGTAACCCTTGTTTCATTTTCTCTCCTGCAAAATTAAATCCAACCCGCCTATTTCTTCCACTTTTTCTCCTAACGTAGCTGTGGACTAGCTACTGAGCTATTGAGTCTATCAAATGAATGGTGATGCAAGGAACTGTTGATGCTGGTTTACAAAAAAATGACACAAAGTGCTGGAGTAACTCAGTGGGTCAGGCAGCATCTCTAGAGAACATGAATAGACGTAGTTTTGAGTTGCGATCCTTCTTCTGACTGATTTCAGCGTTAGGTGGGGAAAGATGGGGAGTAGAGGGGGCATCCAAAGCCTGGTGAATGATAAACAGGTGCAGGTAGATGACAGATAAATGGTTGGACAAAGGCCAGAAATAACAAGACCAAAAGTGTGAGATAAAGATACAAGAGGTGAAAATTGTGAAGCCAGAGGAAGGAATATAGGTGGACGGGGATAGCTGGAGGGGAAGGAGAGAAGGTGGTGTGAATCTAGGTGGGGCACAGGGGAGAGAGGGAGAAGAAAGAAAGAAAAAAAGTTGTTTGTACGTTAGTTAACTAAACTGGAGAATACAATGTTCATCACATTGTAAGCTACCCAGGTGGAATATCAGGTTCTGTCCTTCAGTTTGAATGTGGCTTCACTCTGGCACTGGAGGAGACCCAGTTTAGTTTTGTTTCATTTAGTTTTGTTTATTGTCACGTGTACCGGGGTACAGAATGCTCACCCAGGACAGAAAGGTTAAAATGGTTATCAACCAGAGACCCAGCAGGCCTTGGAAGACCAAGTGTTCAGTGAATCGGTCACCGAGTCTTGCTGTTGTAACGGAAGCCACATTGGGAACGCCGGATGCGGTAGACAAGGTTAGAGGTGGAGCACATGAACTTCTGTCTCATCTGGATGGACTGCTATGGTCCCTGGAGGGATGTGAGGGAGGAGGTATAGAGATACAGGTGTCACCTCTCCTGCAGTTGCAGGGGAACATACCTGGGGAGGGGGTCATTTCGGTGGGAAGGGATGAGCGGACAAAGGAGTTGTCATCATCATCATCATCGTTGATAACATCAATGCCTTACAATGCTATGTACGACAGTGATCGCAACTTCCACTGAAGTGTGGATGGCTGTTGGCTCGCTCGGAGCTCACCCGTCCTTGGACAGGTCTTGTTTTTGATCCTGCTGGGGGTCCACAGCCCCCTCCGAACCCGGCAAACCAGGTGGGGGAGAAGGTTTAGTCGTCGACTATCCGACCATGGAGCAGGTAGCACGGGATTACATGGTACCCGTGGCGGGGGGAAATCCCCCCGACCTGACCTGAGTTGTGAGTGAGTGATCTCTGTGAAACTTGGAAAAGGGTGGGGATGGGAAGAAGTGACTGGTGGTGGGATCACGTTGAAGGTGGCGGAAATGTCAGGGAACGATGTGTTGAATGTAGAGGCTAGTGGAGTGGAAAGAATGTTTCCTGCTATTTCCCCCCCTCCCTTGTCTCGTGCACTAATTTTTGTCTAGCAATAGCCTTCCCAACCAATCCTTGCTCTGAACTGATTTCTTTCTTTAACCAACACCGCAAGTTGGAGGAACAGCACCTCATATTCCGCTTGGGGAGTCTGCATCCTTTGGGCTTGAACATTGAATTTTCTCAATTCTGTTAACCCTTGCTGTCTCCCCTTCCCACCTCTCCCTCAGCCCTCGGGCCCTGGCATTCCCTCTATCTCTATCTCCCTCCCCCACCCTGGTCGCATTAGCTTCTCATTTTCACACCACAAACAGCTTACCCCTTTATCATCGATACTTTTTTGCATATCTTTCATTCATTGTTCTTTATCTCTCCACATCACCGTCTATATCTCTCGTTTCCCTGATCCCTGACCAGTCTGAAGAAGGGTCTCGACCCGAAACGTCGCCTATCTCCTTCGCTCCTTAGATGCTGCTGCACCCGCTGAGTTTCTCCAGCCTTTTGTGTACCCTCGATTCTCCAGCATCTGCAGTTCCTTCTTTAACACTCTTTCTTTAACCTGTTTTCTTTTAACCTTAAGCCATAGTTTTTTGTAAGATCCACCTTATTCGAAGGTAGACACAAAATGCTGGAGAAACTCAGCGGGTGGGGCAGCACCTCGGGAGAAGGAATGGGGATTGCCTCTGTGCTCACTATACTGCTGACTGTTCAAACTCCGCTTCTGAAACCACGTTACCTGATGCTGTTCCCTCAAAAATAAGTAATTTACTTCTCTATTCCAATAAATACCAGTCGGTGCAAACAATGCCAGCTGAGCCAGAATGCCAGTAAATAATTCACCTATCGTGAAAAGGATGTCCAGGTTATAAAGTGGGAAGAACTGACCCTGTTTCCTTGACTCTCGGGCTCTGTCAGTGTGAGAGAGCAGAGAAGAAAGGAGAAAAAAGGGAAAAGGGTACAGGAGAGAAACAGGAGAGAAAAGCAAAAAGAGTGCAAGAGAGAAGGAACGCAACAGAGCAGAGAGATGGAGTCATGCAAGAAAGGAGGCCACGGGGGAATGCAAGATGGAGATAGTTTGAATGATGCACAGCAAACAAAGAAAGAAAGAATGACCAAAAGCATGCGAATGGAAAGACCAATGGAGAGAGGAAAAGGGAAAGAACTTCAGGGAAGATTTGTACTGAGATCTAGCTGGAAACAGGCCCACCGGGTCTGCGCCAACCAGCGTTCTCCACACGTTAACAACATCCAACCTACTAGGGATAATTTCCAATTACACCAAAGCTGTATTTCCAATTAACCTACAAACCTGTACGTCTATGGAGTGTGGGAGGGAACCAGAGCACATGGAGAAAACCCACGCGGTCACGGAGAGAACGTACAAACTCCATACAGACAGCACCAGTAATCAGGATGGAACCCGGGTCTCTGGTGCTGTAAGGCAGCAACTACCGCTGCCCACCGTGCCGCAATCTTCACAGAATCGGTGAAAAATGGGCAAACATACTACTTTAAAAGAGCCCCAATGGGGGAGATTTTTCACCAGCGGGAGATTCTCAAACAAAAGGATGTAGTTTCAGGGACAGAAGCTGATCTTTTTAAACCGAGCTGTGTAGAAATTGTACCTTGCATAGGCAGTGAATATCTGGATTTTTCTGCCAGGAGAGTTGTGGAGGCCAGCTCATTACAAATGTTTAACAAATATTTAAGAGGGAGGTAACAACATTTCTGAAAGTTCGGGGGATTGAGGGCTGTTGGGATTTGACAAAGAGCAGGAGTTAATGCTTGAGGTAGAACAGCCATGATCATATTGAAAGATGGGACAGGCTTGAGGGGCTGAGTGGCCTTCTCCTGCTCTTATTTTTTAAGAGACACAAGGGATTGCAGATGCTGGAAACTTGAGCAAAAGCAAACTGCTGGAAGAACAGTGCATCAGGCAGCATCCGCGGAGGGAAATAGACAGACAAGGTTTTCTGTTGGGGCAAGGGTCCTGAGTTCCTCCAGTGGTTTGCTTTTTGCTCCCATTTTCTTAAGATAAATATATAGGCCAAGAGAAATTCTGAAGTGAGAGGGACAGAAGGAGATGGAAAAAAATCAGAAGGGGCAGAGAGGAAGTATCAGATGGAAATGTGATTTATTGCAAACGTTTTTAAACAACAGAAAAGAGAGCTAAAGGAATAACTTGGACATGCTTGAGGATATTGCTCTCATATTGTTGAGATTCATTCAGGATAATTGGCTGCTTGCACAGCCTTCAGGAAAACATTGGGTAATCCAAAAAAGGCACAAAGTGACAGTCAATGAGTAAAGGGGAGCAGAGGAAAAAACCAAAATCCAAATACTTCCTCAAGAAAGTGTTCAAGAAAGAACTGCAGAAAAATCGAAGGTAGACAAAAATGCTGGCGAAACTCAGCGGGTGAGGCAGCACCTATGGAGCAAAGGAATAGGCGAAATTTCGGGTCGAGACCCTGAGGTTCCTTCGCTCCACCTCTCCCGCTGAGTTTCTCCAGCATTTCTGTCTACCTCCTCATGAAAATCCTCAGTTTGTTCAGCTTATGATTAAGCACTGTTAATCTACAGTTCCCCAGTTCACCTCATCCAACATCCACATTATGCAGCCATCCCCTGTGCAAAGGTTCTTCATGCAGAAGGTCATGCCACCATTTGACAGATTGAAACACATTAGCACAGATGCCTGGGAATCCTAATTTGATAATAGAAGGCAATTGATAGCAATTGCACTTCTATTTTCATGCATTGATCAATATTTCCGAGCCCAAATTTATCGAGTTCATATCCGAGCTGCCAAGGAAATTGATTTCCACACTTTGGATAACAGGAACATAAAAATCCTTAAAACAAACTTCTAAAGTCTGAGAAATCAGAAGGTCCAGTGGTGCAGTGATAGAGTTTCTGCCTCACAGCACGGGAGACCTGGATTCAAACCTGACTACGGGTGATCTCTGTATAGATTGTGTACGTTCTCCCGGTGGGTTTTCTCATGGAGCTCCAGTTTCCTGCCACAATCCAAAGATGTACAGGTTTGCAGGCTAATTGGCTTGGTCCCTAGTGTGTGTAGGATAGTGTTAGTGTGTGTGGATCGTTGGTCTGTTCCCGTGCTGTACCTCTAAACTAAACAAACAACAAACCCTCCATGCTAAGTAGTAGTGACCAGCTTTCAATAGGCAATAGCGGTGGAAAATGGACTAATCTCAGTTTATGGAAGGAGAATTTGTTTAATGGTACCTGCCTTGGTTTCTTGCCAATTTACAGTAATGCATGAATTTATATCGCACGATGAAAATATGTCAAACTTCTCAGAAAGCAGTGACTCTCACCAAAGTAGATACATGACAAGCTGAACTGCATACCACAGTAAACGTTATGTATAGTTTGTCTGTTTTCAGATACACAAATAATTTTTATCAGGGCCATGAAAAAAATTTAAGTCCTAAAGAAGACCATCGGATATCATAATTGATTCCACACAGTAGCTCTTCCACACAGTAGCATTCTTTCACGATAGGATTTTTAGTTTTAGTTTTAGAGATGTAGCATGGAAACAGGCCCTTCGGACCACTGGGTCCGCGCCAACCAGCGACCCCCACATATTACACTTTCCTACACACACTAGGGACAATTTCTACATTTACCAAGCCAATTAACCTACATATCTGTACGTCTTTGGAGTGTGGGAGGAAACCGAAGATCTCGGAATAAACCCACGCAGGTCACAGGGAGAACGTACAAACTCCGTACAGACAGCACCCTAGGTCAGTATTGAACCCGGGTCTCTGGCACCGCAAGCGCTTTAAGGCAGCAATTCTAATATATATATACCCCCATATATGGCAGGTATATAGTCTCAGAGGAATATTACAGTACCAAGATGCAGAATGATTAAGGTTTGACAAACCTATCATCCTCCATCCGAGTATTTGCATAAAACAGCGATGATATTTATAACTAAACGACGGGATCTATCCCTATCAATTGGTCAACAACAATCCCACATGAAGAAAATATGCCAGCTTTGATAACCAGAGATTTAGTTTAGTTTAGTTCAGAGAAACAGCGCGGAGAAGAGGTCCTTAGGCCCACCGAATCCAGGCCAACCAGTGTTCCCCACACATTAACACTATCCTACACACACTAGGGACAATTTACATTTTTTTTTACCAAGCCAATTTATCTACAAACCTGAATGTCTTTGGAGTGTGGGAGGAAACAGAAGATTTCAGAGAAAATCCTCGCGGTCACAGGGAGAACGTACAAACTCTATACATACAGCATCCATGGTTGGGATCGGACCTGGGTCTCTGGCGCTGTAAGGCAGTAACTCTACCACTGCGCCACCGTGCGGACCCAGATTCTTGGCCATCAGTTCTCCCGAATAAATCTCTGTCTCACTTCTGATCTTCTTCGTCGGCAGTCTCATGGGAGCGAGGATGTTGCATTTTTTCCAAGGAAGTTTCGAACACATCCTTGAATCTTTATCTCCATCTTCCCGGTAATCACTTCCAATAGCAGAGTTTCCACACAAATTATTTTGGAAGTTTATTATTCGGCAGACAAATCCTGACTAACTTTATCTTGGGCAAAAAAGACAGTGCGGGAATGACTCAGTGGGTCAGGCAGCATCTCTGGTGAACTTTAAAAGGCCATGTTCATGGTCAGGATCCTTCTTCAGGCTATTTGTACTGGGGGGTGAAAGCTGGAACTGAGGTGGGGGCAGGACATAGTCCGACAAGTAGAGGGTGCTGGAGCCTTTAGCTGATGTCAATCTATCTAATTTCCATTTGAATCAATCAATACTTACGGATTGTGCATTAGGAACCTGTTAATAGCTGACTGCTCACTTGGAGAAATATTATGACTCAACAGGAGGCTGCATTCTCCAGTTCTGCTACCCGGAACAAGATAAAATAAATTGTTACAGACATAATTATCTTGTTCTGTTAGATTCCTGGCCAAGAGAAAATGCACATCAACCCTCAATCTTCCCTTTCACTGTGAACATATCCAACCAGCTCCATAGTCCTACTGTTCCCTCAGCCATTTTGCTTGCGCTCTCCTGCTCTCTTTCAATTCCTGTTTTATTTGAGGCAACGGTGTTCACAATATTCTAAGTGCATCACATCAATGATTAAAAAGTGGAAAGTGTTCCATTAACATTTTCATCAATATTGGCTACTTAGGGGAATTGTGGAATTGTTGTCAGGAATAAAGGGGCCATTCAACCCATTGGGTCAATGCTATCTTCTTGTAGAGCCTCCTGTCAGCGGTCGGTCGGTGGGGGCACCGCGAGTCGGCTGCCCTATCAGCAGCGTGTCCGTTATTTTTGAATTTTTGTTGTTGTTTTAGGTTTGTCTATGTGTTTGTTTTGGGTGTTTCTCGGTGTGTCTTGTGTGGGGGTGATGGGTGTGGGGAAAGGAGGAAACCATTCTTCAGTCACCCTCGACGGAGAGGCGACTTTTTCCATGTCGCTTCTCTGCCTCCCCTCTTGGATTGGATTGGAGCGGCCTTTCCCGGAGCCGGGCCCGGAGCATCTGCAGCGGGCGCAGCGAGGACTTCCATCGCAGAGCTGGAGAACCCTTGTCAGGTGTCTCCAGAGAGGAGTGCTCCGACCGCCGGCTCACGGGCTACGACATCCTGAAGCTGCGGTCTGCGGAGCTTTTAGCTGCGGGTGGGGCATGGAATAACCTTCCGGAGCCTGGGATCCTACGCCAGAGAAGAGCTCTGACCACCGGCCTGCCGCCTACAACATCCTGAAGTCGCGGACTCCAGTAGGAAACCGCCGATTCGGGCACTCCAAGCCACTGAGTGTGTTCGACCGTTCATGGCCCCGACCAGGGGTGAACAAAGGAGGAGGACTGGCTGAACTTTGTGCCTTCCACCACAGTGAAGAATGCTGTGGTGGATGTTTTAGTTAAATCTTATTGTGTATTTTGTGTTCTTTTTAAGTGTATCGCTGCTGGCAAATTCATTTCACTGCACCGTTGGGTGTATGTGACGAATAAAATGCACTTTGACTTTGATTTCTGCCATTTACCCAGAGCTGTGAATGTGACTCTCCCTCTATCTGGGAAGGGATCTCTAGATCCTAACTGGGTGGGGGAAGGGGGGGGGGGGGGGGGTTGGGGGGTGGAGGGGGAAGGGAGTGGCGGGCGTGGTCGCAGCAGACACAGCTCGCACTCTGCTCACCCCGTACCTTCAGCTTTCGGCCGCACACAGTAGCTCCCGGTCCCACTCCGGCTTCACTCAGAGGCTTCCGGTTCAACTCAGTATCTTCTGGCTCCTCGTGCTGGTCACCGCAGAAGCAGCCCGCACGTTGGTCTCTGCCCGCACGCTGCTCAACTCAACACACTCCGCTCCTTCAGCGTTTTATGCTCCTCGCCGCTGTGATTGACAACGGGTGCCGGAAGGGGCGTTTTTAATGATTTTTAAACCTTCATAACTTCTGTACTATTTCACCGGTCTGAACAAAACCTATTTGATTTGCGGCAGAGGAGAATGGTGAGTAAGGTGGCGGAAAATTGTAGCGCTATGGGGATCGCTTTTGCGCAAATTTAAAAACAACGCAAACCGGAAGAGGACAAGATGAGAGGATGGATGGATGGATGGATGGATGGATGGATGGATGGATGGATGGATGGATGGATGGATGGATGGATGGATGGATAGATGGATATAGATAGATAGATAGATAGATAGATAGATAGATAGATAGATAGATAGATAGATAGATAGATAGATAGATAGATAGACAGACAGACAGACAGACAGACAGATAGATAGACAGACAGGCAGATGGACAGAGCGAGTGAGCACTGACGGAACTCAGTGGGCCAAGCAACATCTTTGGAGGGAATGGAAAGTTGATGTTTCAGGTCCGGACTCGTCTTCGGACCTATCCCAATCCAAAATGTCATCTCCCCATTCTCTCCATGGATGCTGCCTGTCCTGCTGAGTACCTTCAAAACTTAGTTTTTTTGCTCAAGATTCCAGCATCTGCAGTCTCTGTGTCTCCATTCCCTGCTATACTGGTTTTATACATCTGTGTATCAATCACAGGTTTCCTTATGTTCGCCTAACCTCGCTGAAAGTGGCTGTGAACTACAAGGTTTCATGCACCAGTAAAGTCAGATCTGACTATCACACAACCTTTATCATTGTCTCATTATGTTGAGATATTCTTGCTGCTCAAGTGTATTACCTCACACTCATCTGAGTTTAATTTTACTTATCATTTGTCTGCTCATTCAGCTGATAGTCAATGAAAGACACAGTATGGAAATAGGCTCTTCGGCCCACCAACAATCAACTATTCATTTACACATATCCTACATTAATCCAATTTACATAGATACAAAATAGGTGCAGGAGGAGGCCATTCGGCCCTTCGAGCCAGCACTGCCATTCATTGTGATCATGGCCAGGAATCTAACAGAACAAGATAATTATGTCCGTGACAATTTATTTTATCTTGTTCCGGGTAGCAGAACCGGAGAATGCAGCCTCCTGTTGAGTCATAATATTTCTCCAAGTGAGCTGTCAGCCATTAACAGGTTCCTAATGCACAATCCGTAAGTATTGATTTATTCAAATAGAAATTAGATAGATTTACATCAGCTAAAGGCTCCAGCACCCTCTACTTGTCGGACTATGTCCTGCCCCCACCTCTCTTCCAGCTTTCGCCCCCCAGTACAAATAGTCTGAAGAAGGATCCTGACCCTGAACATGGCCTTTCCACGTTCATCACAGATGCTGCCACTGTGTCTATCTAAGAGGGTTCTCTATCCAAGAAGGTTCAAGAAAGGAATTGTTAGATTTTTGAATATCATGAGAATCGAGAAATATGGAATTAGGCTAGGAAGTAGTGCTGAGATAAAGCTGCCAGAGTGCCAGAGAAGGTAGGAAGGGCTGAATGGTCTCCTCTTCCTCACCTTCTTGTGTTACATTCTTTTACACATTAAATCCAACCATGGCAGATCCACGGTAGTTCAATTCAATTTGTCATGAGGGAAATGTTTTACTTTTGCATCTGTAAACATCAATATTTTTTGTATTATTCTTGAATATTTAATAGAAGAATGTTTTAGTTTTGTGCATGAAAGGTTATACGAATAAAAGATGAAAGCTAAGCAAAAATATTGGCCTAAAAACCGCAGTCAAAATAAAATCAATTTAAAAGAGAAGGTGGGTGCTTAAATATGGGAATATATATCTTGAGAGAGACCTCCTTTATGGTCCTAATAGGAGGCAGGGCTTGTCAGGAAAAGGGTCACCACCCAAAACTTCACCTATTCCTTTTCTCCAGAGATGCTGTCTCTAAATCACTGAGTTACTCCAGCTCTTTGTGTCTATCTTCAGGAGAAGTTGGCCTGTGATTTTATGTGAAGGTAATCCACAGGTTATGAGCTCTCCATATATGGACAGCCCATACACACAAATGAGCATTTTGAGAGACCAACGGGATGGATTTTCTGGTTGTAGCAGGGCTGCAGGCATCTTCTGCCATGTGTGAACTAGGTTCACTGCATTATCTCAAGGGCTGAAGTTAAATGCCCTGCTTTAACTACACATTGCCCTTGGTTGGTCTATGTTTTTATTTATATATATTACCTGTCAGCCCCACAGTTTACAATCAGTGGAGTTTGCACATTCTCCCTGTAATTGTGCAGGTTTCCCCAATGGCCCAAAGACAAAAGAATGGGGTGTATAATAGTAATATTAAACGGGAACTTACCAGTTTGAAGTTTGATCTTGATTTTATGAGGAGTTACGATGAGCGATTACGTGAAGAAAGCCATCAGTCGTCATGCGCGTCAATCTTCAAAGCAGAGTTGTGGATTCACAGATAAAAGAAGTTGACCTAAAGATAGTAAGATTTGGAGAACTACCAGATGACCTGATAATATGAAGGTTGGGAGCGGTGGGCACGTAATCGCTCATCGTAACTCCTCATAAAATCAAGATCAAGCTTCAAACTGGTAAGTTCTCGTGTAATCTTACTATTTTACTTCGGAGTCACGTGAGTGACTACGTGAAGATTTCAAAGCTCTGTGATTTCACGCCGGTTCGAATTCAGGCGTCACACACTGAATGGATTGACCATGGGTGAGTGAGAAAATATTAATGCATTCAGACATAACATAGTTAGGTAACAATACTGATGCTTTAATGTAAAATCAAAAATGATAGCGACTCCGCTCAACCTGGTGGGAAACTATGAACAGAATTCAAAATGGTACTTGCAAACACCCCCCGGTCCGGCAATGGGTTCATTAAAAAACCGGCGGAACATCCTTTCATTGACCCATCCTGCCGCTGCTAAGATGCTGTCGAGGGACATGTCCATAGCCCTTTCTGCCAACGTTGATGCAGCCCTGGTGGAGTGAGATTTGTAAATGTCAGTATCCACTCCTGCATCTGCCAGTACCTCTTTTAGCCATCTGGAAATGGTTTGTGTTGACACCCTATGGTGTGGTTTATTGTGGCTGATTAGGACAGTTAACTCTGAGCCTCTGAGGCTCCTGGTGACTGTAATAACTGATGCAAGTGATCAACCACACATAGTCGTGGACCTTCGGGGTATGCCAGGAACTCAAGCCTGGGCCCTGGTACTCCCGGCCTGCGCTGTTTATCTAAATCATAAATGATGAAAGTTATGGTGTTGGCAGTGGTGTTCATGTTGTCGAGTCGCAGTTTGTGCAGAATCTGGACTCGTTGCGCCGTTATGAACACCATTAGCATGACCACCTTGAGGGTGAGCTTGGGTAAGGATAGTGTGGTGGCTGGGGCCCACTGACGGAGTAGTGTTAGCACCACGCTAACATCCCAGGTGTTGGTATATTGTGGCCTGCGGGGTGTAGTGTTGTATATGCCCTTCATGAACCTGGTAATAAGGGGATGCTTTCCCACCGGTAGGGCCCCCGTTCCCAGCACTAAATATGATGACAGTGCACTTCTGGCACTTTTGATGGCACTGTAGCCTAATTTCTGGTCATGATATAAGGTAGACAGAAATTCCGGTATGTCCGTGATGCACACAATGTCATATGTAATGTTGGAAGCCCGGCAATACGTCTCCCACTTCTTGATGTGAGAGACGTACTGCTTCTGTGTGCTGTCCCTCCAGGCTGCTGTAATTACATCCACCATTCGATCAGCCAGACCGAGTCCCAGGAAAGGCCTCCTCAGAATCTGCAAACCAACAAATTGACTCGGTCATGTAGCGGATGATGGTTCCTCGTTACCAGGTGTATCAGCAGCTCCCTGCTGTTGGGGATAGCCATCAAAGGCTGTGTCATGATTCCCAGGACGAGTGGAAACCAAGATTATGTAGGCCAATCTGGCACTACCAAAATGCCTGTGGCATTGTCCTGCTTTATTTTGACCAAGCATTGGCTGATGAGGCAAAATGGAGGGATGTCATACAAGCACATTCCTCCCCAATGCAGTGTGAACGGATCAACTGCTACTGCCCCTGGGTCTGGCTCCCATGAGACATATTTGGGTAACTAGTGATTCAAACTGGAGGCAAACAAGTCAATATCCAGCGTGCCATATCGGGCAACAATGTCGGTGAACACGATATGATTCAACATCCATTCTGTGTTATCATTGAATTTCCATGATCTAACGTCCGCCACCATATTATATATACCTGGCAGGTAGATAGCCATGACCCAAATGTTCCTTGCAATACACCAATGCCAATGGAGGTTTGCCAATTTATCACATGATACAGATTGTATTCCACCCATGTGATTGGCATACGCCACTGCCGTGGTGTTGTCAATCTGTTGTTGAACATGCACATGATGCATATTGCTGCAATAAGCCTTTAAGCCATAGAGTGCTCCCAACAACTCTAAGTGGTTGATGCCATATTGCTGTAGTATTAAGGATTCCTGCACATTCCATCTGCCCCCACAGCTGGAGCTGGTGTCTGTTCCCCCCAGCCCAGGCCACTCACATCGGTTTGTATTATTACAGATGGTGTGTCAATTTGAATTTCTTAGAGCAGTGATGTATATTGGTAGCCCACCAGTGTAATTCCGCAATGGCGTCTGGTGGTAAGTGCCCGAATTGGCCTGCATGAGCTTTGAGGACCCGTTCCTTTGCACGTTGTAAATTTTGCTAGTGCAAAGGTCCGAAGCGTACAGCTGGAATGGCTGCCACAAGCTTGCCAATTGTACTTGCTACTTGCCTGATTGTTGGCTGCTGGTTAGCAATGAGCTTAATGCAGGCTTCCATCAAGTCTGATTGCTTGCCACCTGGCAGAGTCACCGACATTTGAATTGAGTTCATTGTAAACCCTAGGTAATCCATTACCCTAATTGGAGTCAATTTTAACTTAACTGGATGGATTAAGAATCCCAACCTCTCAAACATGAGTTTGGTAGCTGAAACAGATGCTATTGCTGATTCCTTTGTGTCCCCAATTATTAGAATGTCATCCAAATAAGCCATCACAATGTGGTTCTGTGCTCGTAGCAATCCCAGAACCGGTTTTAGTAATTTTGTAAAAAGTCTGGGAGCTGGTCAGCCCATTTGGCAACGCCTTGAATTGCCACATCTGCCCCATCCAGTTAAATTTCAAATATCCACTGTGCTCCCTGTGTATAGGTACTGAGTAGTACGCATCTTTTAGATCTATGCAAGCCATATAACATCCATTAGAAAACCAGTTGGATAGCTGTACCAAAGTTGGCAATGTTTATACTGCACATGGGTATTGGGTTCCGCCAAGTCTAGGATAATACGACTTCCTCCATCCTTCTTTTGCTTGGGGAATATGTTCGATACAAATTGGTGTGATTCCTGACAAGACCTCTGAATCACCCCTTTTGTGTGTTTACGCGGACAGTTGATCTCAAACAGGGCATTACAGAGAAGCCCCACAGCATCCTGCTGTGTCTCCGTCAGTGGCCCACCATCTATGGATCTGTCAAAAGCCATTACCCCTGAGGCCAGCAGTTTTAACATTTTTTGGAGTTTTACCACCTGGGCTCTTACCCCTGCTCCAATACGGCCCCAGATGGCGTGATTGATGGCCGGCACATTGAGGGGGGCACAGTTGGCAGGTGTACTGTAGCGGCCGGTGGTCTCCTCCATAACCTGGTCCTTTAGCTGGTGGGAGGCCAGGTAATTAATGGTGGTGGCCAGCTCTTCATCCAAGGGCTCTCCGGCTGGGGTAGGTATGGCAAATTTTGACGCCATTAGAGGCACTGCGGCCCCTCGCTCCCTAGAGTGTTCCCCTGATGTGCCTCCCAGCTCTGAGTCAGGATACTGCCGACTCCGCGTACTCCCCTCTCCAGAGAGAGAGACACTTCGCAGCCCTGTGTAAGGTGCTGCTGGTGCGGGCTCCCGTGGAGACCTGGGCTGATACTGCTCCATCCTCTGGAGCAGATCAGTCTGGAGCCACCTCTCCAATAGGGGATCCCTCCGATATCGGAGTCTACGGGTCTGGCAGACTTGTGGGTGGCTTTGCGCCCCGGCGGGGCTGCACCCGTGCTTTCGTGTAGCACCAGCTCTGCTGCCGCTGGTTCCAACACCGGCGGCCTGGAAGGTGACTCGAACAGCCGTCCACTACCTGCAGCACCGTGGTCTTCTGTAGCCGGCTTCGCAGACCGTCTTCGCACCTTCGACATGGTAGAAAATCTAACAACCGAACCTGCCAAACAACGACCGTAAGTGACTTATTAAAAAAACACTTACCTCGGTTTTAAAAACGTACAGCTGGAGAGACGCAACGCGCCTGCCAGTCAGTCGTTGGCGCATGCTTCAGACGTAATGACGCGCATGACGACTTACGGCCTTCTTCACGTAGTCACTCACGTGACTCCGAAGTAAAATTGGCCATTAAATTGTGAATGAGTGGTAGGATCTGGGGGAGTAAATGGGGAGAGAATGCAATGAGGTGACTCGACCTGAAAAGTCACCCGTTCATTCTCTCCAGAGATGCTGCCTGTCCCGCTGTGTTACTCCAGCTTTTTGTGTCTATATTCAGTCTATACCAGCAACTGCAGTTCCTTCCTACATGGAACAAAAATGAACCCATTTTAGAAGAATAGCAATGACAATTTATGCCTCTGTCGTGTTTATAACATCATGAAACATCCAAAGGCATTTCACAAAAGAATCAGAAGAGAAACTATCAAACTGGGGAAGAGGCAAAGGGGTACAAAATTGAAGCCTGCTCAAAAGAGGACGAAATGCAGGTGCTATTTGATCGTGATGAGATTCCCATTGTTTATATTGACATTCAGCTTCTTACTCTGTTGTCAGGGTAGGATGGCAGTGGACCGGCCTCTTAGTTTCCAAACAAGACTTTCATCATAAGACCATAAGATAGCAGAAGTAGGACATTTGGCCCACCTGGTCTACTCCGCCATTCGATCATGGCTGATCTATTTTTCCCTTTCAACCCTATTCTCCTGCCTTCTCTCTGTACCTTTTGACATGCCTACGAGTCAAAAACCTATCAATCTCTGATTTAAAAATACCCAATGTCTTGGCTTCCACTGCCGTCTGTACTTCATACTTGTCATATTTCAAAACTTGTCTGCATGCCTTTATGCCTGGGGAAAGCATTCAACATTTAACAGTCCCAGAAGGAACTGCAAAATTAATCTACTCCAAACTTTTGAGAAAGGCATCATCCATAGGAGGACTGAATAGTGTTCTCTTGGTTAGACTCAGAGTATGGATAATATATCAGGGCTTCAGGCATGTTATATGCAAGGGAGGCAATAACAATGTTTAATAGAACATATTCTATTCTCTGATGCAATATTTTCTTTGGGAGACTTTGCATGAGTTCAAATTGAGGAGGGTTTTGCAGGATTCGGTTGATGCTTTCTGCAGTTGAATAACCTGCTGGGCACAAGAGGAAATAATGTTGCTTTGATGCCTGAGATGTAAGCTACAGAAAGCATTTTATCGGGATGCATCACAGCTTGGTTTGGGAACAGCTCCATCCAGGACCGTACGAAAATGCAGCAAATTGTGGACGCAGCCCAGACCATCACACAAACCAACCTCCCTTCTATTGGCTCGGCAAGGCCAGCAGCATAATCAAGGACGAGTCGCACCCTGGCCATTCCCTCTTCACCCCTCTCCCATCAGGCAAAAGGTATAGAAGTGTGAAAACACACACCATCAGATTCAGGGACAGTTTCTTCCCAGCTGTTATCAGGGAACTGAATCATCCTACCACAATCAGAGAGCAGTACTGAACTACTATCTACCTCTTTGATGCCCCTCAGACTATCCTTGATCAGAGTTTGCTGGCTTTACCTTGCACTAAACACTATTCCCTTATCTATCTATACACTGTAAGTGGACTAATTGTAATCATGTATTGTCTTTCTGCTCACCAGTTAGCTCACAACAAAAAGCTTTTACTGTACCTCAGTACACGTGACAATAAACCAAACTGAACTACATTCCCTCAGCTCTTCCAGCATGAGCCGACTTGTATCAACGCTGGACCTCATCAAGTGGTAAATGTGCTGTCAATGAGAGTGAGAGCTGTCCCTTAAAAACTAGTTTCAAACATCTCAGGGAGCCTAAAGGCCTGTCCCACTTAGGCTATTTTCATGCGTCTGCCAGCGACTGTCATAGTCGTAGCAGGTCGCCGAAAAACTGGTGACTGGACCGCCCCTTCGACATAAAATTTGAAATAGAATCATTACTTTAACAACAAAGGATAAACAAAGTCAGCACCAGCGACAACCTATGTCACCTGGCGACAACCTAAGTTAACCTGGCGACAACTACGACAGCACCTACATCAGGAGAAGTCAAGCTACGCTCATTGGCGTCAAACCCACTGTCGCCAACTATCTCCGAAAAATGTTCAACACGTTGAA
Organism: Okamejei kenojei; assembly: GCA_035221665.1. Classification (NCBI taxonomy): domain Eukaryota; kingdom Metazoa; phylum Chordata; class Chondrichthyes; order Rajiformes; family Rajidae; genus Okamejei; species Okamejei kenojei. The sequence continues at coordinate 64,377,157 of CM069141.1, read as the reverse complement.
AATCCAGCGGCAACCAGAGAGCCGCTACGACTCTTTGGGCGACTGAGGAGACTTCTGAAGACCATACAGGCGTCACCCCGGCGACCATGTGGTGATACCCTAGTCGTCTAAAAAATTGCCTGTGGGACAGGCCCTTAAAGAATCTTTTTTTCCGATATTTGAACTTTCCCAGATCATTCAGAAGAGACTGTCAAGAGAGATTATCCATACACTTGTGTGGGAAAGAACTGCAGATGCTTGTTTAAATCGAAGGTAGACAATAAAATGCTGGAGTAACTCAGCAGGATAGGCAGCATTATGCATACACTTTCCAACTTAAGGAAAGGCTGCTGGCATCAAAGTTCATCATTTAAATATTATTCTAGATGAGTGCCAACCAAAATGATCGGTCAATTATTTTTCTGCTATATGTAATCGGTAATTTCCTCGTTTTTGGGTCCCTTGATCCTAACCTCAGAATTTCTTCATGGAAACTTTCATTTTAATAGGTTTCTCTCCACAAGACCCAACCCCTGCATCCAAAGTGTAAGTTCTTGCTCGTTGAGGAACTGTTGGTGTGTGAGGATTTGTGTGTCTCGGGCTGAAGGATGGTGACATTTTTTTCATGGGGTGGCACGACCATTCATTGACACACAAAGTAAACAGGCGATGGCAGTGAAAGTGAGCATACAGATGGAAGAGATGTGTGTTCAAATAGCCAAGACTAACGTCACAGTTACGTTAGTTATGAATGCTCAAAGACGGGCTGTTCTCTTTGAGAAGGATATGCTCGATATCCTGCCAATACTACTAATGATTTGGTAGGTTAACTTCTGTATAGTTCAGGAATTCTCAACACACTATAGTTTTGCAATCAGAAGAAATGTAAGATTTGCCAGCGTTCATGTTTACAACATGTTTGATGGCCCATTGTTCATCATTGAACATGAGTTTACAGTCTGTGTTTATGATATTAGAACATTGAATTCCTGGTTCAAAGACAGGTTACAATTGGAGAAGTCCCTTAATTTGCTCTTTGCTGTTATCATTAGAGGAATTTAAACCAAAAGGATCATTCAATTATTTCAGTGCTATTTTTTTTTTTTAAATTTATTTATTTATTTATTTATAAGTAAGTACATTACTCTTTCATGCTACCTTTTTATAGGTTCCCAGAATTATTAAGACATTCTTTGTACAACTTCCTTTTTTTTAGAAAGAAATGAAAAAGAAAGAAGTATCGAAGAGTAAAGAATAGTCTAGTGAGTGTAGTGTAAAGAAAGAAATAAGTGAGAAAGTGAAGCAGAAAGCAGGTTCTCACATGCCACAAGTCGATATATATTTTTTTTTTAATTAAAAAAAAATATTTTGTTCTTAATCATTTTTCACTCAAACCCAGAGTTTTTAATTTTACGATGTTATTACACCCCATGAATCCACAAGATCAATAAATGGAGACCAACTCGTTAAGAATTGGTCTTTTTTTTCTATTAGGAGGAGTCTCATTTCTTCCAAATGGGCCGTTTCCAACATATTACCAATCCACATTTTGAGTGTTGGTATTGTAGCCTTTTTCCAGAATTTGAGTATAAGTGTTTTCGCTATTATTAAACCATAATTAAAAAATGAGATTTGGGATATATTTAATTTGTTTCCATCTCCTAATACTCCAAAGATAATCATTTCCATGCTAGGTTCCATTTTTATCTTAAATAAACTAGTGAATATATCAAATATATCACACCTAAATCTTTGCAGTTTTGTGCAAGAAACGAAAGAATGTGTGAAGTTGGCATTTTGAGAAAGGCTCTATGTTATATGTTATCGGTAATTTCCTCTTGCACTTGGGTCACTGATTTTGTCACTTGTTCCTAACCAATGGATTTTCCCCTCAGGATTTCTTCATGGAAACGTTCATCTTGTTCATGGCTTTGATAAAAAAGAGTGTCTACCCTGCTGACTGGATGGCTATGAGTATGGTGCAAAACAGGTAGGAACTGTTATATTACCCCTTTCTTTTATGTCAGCTGTGTGTTACTTGGTGAATTCTCCTGGTCTCTGAGCTATAATACTTCATGTCTCGGTTCAGATACCCCAGCACTTAGTCCAATCTTCCCTGTCAACAAAACACTGAGGGAGTGCTCATGTGGTACCTTTCGAATGGAATGTTTAGTTTAGTTTAGAGATGCAGCGCGGAAATAGACCCTTTGGCCCACCGAGTCCATGCCGACCAGCGATCCCTGCACACTAACACTATCTTACACAAACTACGGACCATTTACAATTGTACCAAAGCCAATTAACCAACAAATCTGCACATCTTTGGGGTGTGGGATGAAACCGAAGCACCCGGAGAAAACCCACGCAGTCACAGGAAGAACGTACAAGCTCCGTACTGGTCTCTGGTGCTGTAGAGTAGCAACTCTACCGCTGCTCCACAGTGTCATGCCTCACTGTGTCATACAGAGAGGTCTGATCTGACCCATCACGTGAATGTGAATAAACCTGCAGCATTATTTGAAGATGCAGTATTTTAGGTATTAATTTCTGTGGGGAATTCTGAGGTTGTCTTCTTCTTCTTTCGTGTGGCGCGCACAGCCTAAAGTTGTTGGACAACTTGTTCTATTTGATCTTCCGTTTGTGCACGTCGAGTTGATTGCATTAGTCGAAACAGGGCGGACCACGTGAAGGTTGCAATCTTCCACCCCTCTGAGGTTGTGAAAGGGAGCTTTAATTCAGCTCCCTCTTTCTCCATATATAGACTTTAACACTATGAATTGCTCTAGGTCATGGTAAGATACAGCAAAAACAATGGAAATAACATCAAGTTGGAGCTTCTTTTAGCTTGGGAATCGGACAGAAGTGCCCGCACGCTGTTATCAGCAAACAAAATCGCATAATTTCCCTCCATGCCTGAAATATTTCCCTTAAGTCGAGGCATCAGACTGTGATGTGTCAATAACGTTACTTCTCTTCAATGCGAACGGTTTAGCAATAATTGATCTCTGCTTTAAATAATTAACCAAAGACTTTAAGTGCAAGTGTAGAGAAATACTGGGTCATGGGAGGACAGAAATCAGCTTCGCTCAGAAGGAGTTTAGAAAGCACAGTTTTCAAAAGTTTGGAGTTCTCCCAGGAAAGACACAAAGTCCATTACTGTTCAGTGCTTAGTCTAGTTTCGTTTTTCATTGTCATGTGTACTCAGGTGCAGTGAAAAGCTTTCTGTTGTGTGCTATCCAGTCAATGAAAAGACTATTCATGATTTCAATCAAGCCACCCACAGAGGGCAGATAAAGGATACATTGTGTAATGCAAGATAGAGTCTGATTAATGATAGATGGTTTGAAGGTCTTCATTGAGGTAGATGGGAGGTCAGTACCATCCTCTAGCTGGGGAAAGAATGGTTCAGTTTCCTAATAACAGCTGGGCAGAAACTGTTCCAGAATCTGGAGGTTTGAATGTTCAAACTTCTGTACCTCTTGCCTGATAGGAGAGGAGAGAAGTGGGAGTGACTGGGGTGAGACAGGTCCTTGATTATGCTGGTGGCCTTGCTGAGGCAGCGTGAAGTGTAGATGGTGTTAATGGAAGGAAGGTGAGTTTGCGTGATGGTCGGTGCTACACCCACAACTCTCTGCAATTTCTTGTGGTCTTCAATGGGGCTGTTCCCAAACCATGCCGCGATGCATCCCGATAAAATGCTTTCTACTACGCATCTGCAGAAGTTGGTGAGAGTTGTTGAGGACATGCCAAACTTTCTTGTGAAGGACTTGCAGAGGATACTCAAGGAACCATGTCATCCTTGACAATTATGCATGAGGTAACCACAAGTCTGTGAAAAATCAGCCTGGGAGAAAGAAAGCTCATCTTCATAGATCATTAAATCCAAGGGAAAAGTAGTTCCAGAAATGTGAGAAAGTCAAAAGCGATGAAGGAGAAAGATGAATGGAAGAGAGACACAACAATATGCAGACGCTGAAATCGCGAGCAAAAAAAACAAACTGCTGGAGGAATTTAGCAGGCCAGGCAGCAACTATGGAAGGGAAATGGACAGATGACTATTTTGGGATAGGGACCACTCCTCAGGCAAAGGAGAGTGTTGTTATATGTGAAATTACCCAAATAAAAGATAGGAAGCTTGCGTTCATGAGCAAAAGGAACTCGTAAAGTAGATGTTTATTTGACTGTGAAGATGGAGTTGTGGACGACAATTGACTGGACAATGCTCCTGTGTAAACATGATACACAGGAGTTCAAGGATTGTTTAGATATAAGCCCTATACCTCTGCGTGCATGATATATTTTGTATGGCTCTTGGTGGCTTTTGGCAAATCCATCCAAAATCAATCTTCAACACAATTCCCAATGATGAATTTGCCTATCTATAAAATGACAGTTTTGAAAATTGATTTATTTAAATTTAAAATAAAATTATCTCCACCCTCTGAGTTTGGATGCTGGCCATATGCTGGAGGTTTGCTTAAGTTACTGTTCCCATTGCATAACCCCACATCTGCCTCCGGGTTGATGTCTAACTGAGGAAGGATTTAGACCAGCGAAGTCTTATTTGAACCAGGTCTCGTCAAACCTCTGCACACCCTAGACCTTCTTACATGGATTCTACTTTAAGTTTACCAAAGGGATATTGACTTCTAAAGCCAAAACTGATCCAAACTTCCACCTATCACTGCCACAACATCCAACTGCTAATTTGAGAGATCCAACTTAAAAGATCCTTAGAAAAGCTGAACCATTTTTAAAATTCAAAACAATAAAATTGGTGAAGCTAAAAATGAATATGATGCTCATCACACAGAATATGATCCCATAAATGATGAGATTCCCATTGTTTAAATTAACAATTAGTTTTTTACTCTGCCGTCAGTTAGGAGGGCAGAGCAAGTGTGGACCGGCCTCTTAGTTTCCAAACAAGACTTTTATTATAAGACCAAATAAACCATAAGACATAGGAGCAGAAGTAAGCCATTCTGCGCATTGATTTTACTCCGCCATTCGATTATGGCTGATCTTTTATTCCCTTTCAACCTCATTCTCTTGCCTTCTCTCTGTAACCTTTGATGCCTTACAGTCAAATATCTATCAATCTCGCTTTAAAATACCCAATGTCTTGGCTTCCACTGCTGTCTGTGGTTCCGCACTTGTATTTCATATGTGTCTCCATGCCTACAGGCCTGGGGAAAACATGAAATATTTAAAAGAGTCCCGGAAGGAACTATAAAATGAATCTGCTCCAAACTTTTGAGGAAGGCATCATCCATAGGGGGACTGAATATTGTTCTCCTGGTTAGACTCAGTATGGATAATATAACAAGGCTTCAGGTACGTTGTAGGCAGGAGAGGCAACAAAAATGTGTAGAAAGGAATTGCAGATGCTGGTTATACACCAAAGATAGACACAAAATGCTGGAGTAGCTCAGCGGGACAAGCAACATCTTTGGAGAGAAAGAATGGGTGACGGTTCAGGTCGAGACCCTTCTTCAGACTGACAGTCAGCGAGCGGGAGTCTAGAGATATGGAAGGGTAAGGTGTGAAAATGACAGATCAAAGCAGACAAAGTTAAGTAAACATAGAATAATTCATTTTTATTTGAGGAGAAGGTGACAGGGAGGCATGCAATCAGTAAAATTAATCAGAAGGACAATGAAGCTAGTCAGAGAATTGTGAAGGGGAGGGATGGAGCGAGAGGGAAAGCAAGGGTCCTTTGACGTTAGAGAAATCTATATTTATACCGTTGGGTTGTAAGCTGCCCAAGCTAAATATGAGGGCCTGTTCCTCCAATTTGTGTGGAGAAGGCTCAGGAAAAAAATTGGGAATGAGAGATATTTAAAGTCTGAAGAAGAGTTTCGGCCCGAAAGGTTGCCTATTTCCTTCGCTCCATAGATGCCGCCTCACCCGCTGAATTTTTCCAGCACTCTTGTCTACTGGGGTATTTAAAGTGTTTAGCAACCGGGAAGATCACGTAGGCCTAGGTGGACTGAGTGGAGGTATTCAGCGAAAACGATCGTCGAGCCTGCGCTTTGTCTCGCAGATAGCCAAGGAAGGGTGGAGCCCATAATGCCCCATTGTTGGCTGGGGAAGAGGTGATAACAAGAGGGATGCAGGGATGTGAACAGTGGAACTGGTAGGATGACTAGAATGGGGGGGGGGGGGGGGGCAGGGAATGCTAGGGTTATTGAAAGTAGATAAATCATTGTTCATACTACTGGTTTGTAAGCTGCCCAAGCAAAATATGTTGTTCCTCCAATTTGAGTGTGGCCTGACTCTGACAGTGGAGGAGGCCCAGGACAGGTGTGGAAAGTGTGGAAACTTTCATCAGTGAGAGAGAGGGAAATATATTTGTTGTCCGTAAGAGAGAAGGTGGGGAACTGATGCCATTGCAAAGGGAACATCTCTAATAGGGTGAGTCAAAGTGGCACATTTGAGAGCAAACGTAAGCTTCCTTGTCTGGGACATGCCCAGCAATCAAGGTAGAACAAGTAAAATAGGAAAATTAAGGCAAAATGCTGATCGACAGAAATGGTTCATTCTGGTACAGCCAGAAGAAAGAGTGAGATCTGGAAGTTGGAGAATTTGACATTGAATCCAATAGATTTTATGGTACACAGGCAGAAAATAAGGGAGTGTAAATGCTGGGGTAACTCAGCAGCATCTCTGGAGAGAAGAAGTGGGTGACGTTTCGGGTCGAGACTCTTCTTCAAGCGTCTCGACCAGAAACATCACCTATTCCTTCTCTCCAGACTGAGTTACTCCAACATTTTGTGTCTATCTTCGGTTTGAACCAGCAACTGCAGTTCCTTCTTACACAACTGAAAATAAGGTCTTGCTCCTCAAACCTGCATTGGATAGGTCAGACAGAATGATTTTCTATTAAATTTTTACTTCCTGAAACCTTTTACAACAAATGGACTAGTTTAGAGATACAGCGTGGAAACAGGCCCTTCGGCCTACCAAGTCCATACTGACCAGTGATCACCCATACATTGGTTCTATCTTGGGTCAATTCACAGAGCCCAATTAACCTACAAACCTGCATGCCTTTGGAATGTGGGGGGAAACCAGAGCACCCAGAGAAAACCCACGTAATCACAGAGAGAACGTTCAAACTCCATACAGACAGCAGCCGTAGTCAGGATCGAACCCGTCTCTGGCGCTACGAGGCAGCAACTCTACCGCTGCGCACCAGACTGCGCCACCGTGCTGCGCCATATACTTATGATGTTGACTTTATATTATTATGGTGACAATTCTAGCCATTCATATGTGCACAATGTTGGTCTTCAAATAGGCAAATAGATGAATGACTAACGAGAAATATTGGTTTGGTCCCACAGCCTGTTTAATAACAGGCAATCCGTGTGTATCCAGATTCAGTAGGGCAGCAATGGGGGCTGTCATCCTATTGAGTTTTAAATCTAGTTTAGTCATGGATCGGCTCAGACCTACGCACTGCTTTTATCTGACAATGTCTCATGCTTTCTCAGCAACATATGTTTAAATCACTGTTTTCTTGAAAGCAAAACTGAGAAATCTTGCTATGTATTATACATCACCAATGTTTCATTAATTATTGACAAGCTGCTTTGCCTTGCATATAAAATGAGTCATTATCTGATGAAGGAGGTTTCCCCATGGTGTTGAAGTGGAAGCAGTGCTGAGGTGGGATATTGTCTCCACATGACGCTTTGACCAAGCAGACAGAGCTGGATGCTTGTATCTTTAAACATAAGCCCACACTCTGCCGGATGCCACTTAAAGGCTGAACAAGACCAAAGAGTTGTCAAGACAATCAGCCTTGCACAAATGCCATGGTTTCATCCCACTTAAGCAAAAGGAGTGCCATAAGGACTGAAGACCAGGGCTGAGGAAGTCTGCAGATGACCCTAACCCTAACCCTAACCCTAACCCTAACAAATAAACAGCTTCTCAACAGAAAAATATAACTCCACAGATTAATTGCTGGCAATTGAGATGAATGTAGATGGGTAATTGATGGTCAGCATGGACAAGGTGGGCTGAATAGCCTGTTTTATACTGCAGCACTCATAGGAAGGAGGGTTAATGGGAAAGGTGCAGTGGCTGGGCAGGAAAGCATAGAGCATGGAACAGTATAGACACAAAGTGCTGGAATAACTCAGGTCAGGCAGCACCTTTGGGTCGTGCTTGTTCTGGGACCCTTCTTCAGACCCAACCCCAAACGTCACCTATCCTGGTTCTCCAGAGAGGCTGCCTGACCTGCAGAGTTACTCCAGCACTTTGTGTCTTTTTTTTTTGTAAACTCGCATCTGCATTTCCTTGAGTCTCCATAGAGCAGGATAGCATGAGAACAGGCTCTTTGGCCAACAATGTCCATGGCAAACATAATGCCAAGTCAAACTCATCTCTGCCTGCACGCGATGTATGTCCTTTCATTCTATGCATATGCCTGCGCAAACATATCTTAAATGCCACTGTTATATCTGTCTCTGCCACCACCACTGGAAGCATGGGCCAGGCATCCACCATTCTCTTTGTAAAACGTTGCCGACCATCTCCTTTTAAATTATAGGAAAGATGTCAACAAAATAGAGAGAGTACAGAGGAGATTTACTGAATGTTGCCTGGGTTTCAGCACCTCAGTTACAGAGAAAGGTTGAACAAGATAGGTCTTTATTCTTTGCAGCGCAGAAGGTTAAGGGGGGACTTGGTAGTCTTTAAAATGATGAGAGGGAGAGACAGAGTTGACGTGGATAAGCTTTTTCCATTGAGAGTAGGGAAGATTCATACAAGAGGACATGATTTGAGAATTAAGGGACAGAAGTTTAGGGGTAACATGAGGGGGAACTTCTTTACTTGGAGAGTGGTAGCTGTGTGGAATGAGTTTCCAGTGGAAGTGGTGGAGGCAGGTTCGCTTTTATCATTTAAAAATAAATTGGATAGGTATATGGACGGGAAAGGAATGGAGGGTTATGGTCTGAGTGCAGGTAGATGGGACTAGGTGAGAGTAAGTGTTCGGCACGGACTAGAAGGGCTGAGATGGCCTGTTTCCATGCTGTAATTGTTATATGGTTATAATAAACTTTGTTAGGGTTGGAATAGTGTGCAAACGTATGCTTGATGCTTGGCCGCAGAGCCAGTTTCCATGCTGTATCTCTCTATGACCAAGAATTATAGTGGGACACATTAGAACTGTTAACATCGCAGTTGGGTACAGAACAAAGGCTCTGAACCAGACAACAGGCTAATTTGTTCTGGAATCACGTTGATTAATATGTTTGTGCCTAATTCCTTGCTGCATTGCTTTAACGCAGTCATTAAAGTGAAATAAACAGGCTGGCAGAAGGCATAGTACACAAACTTGATAACCAAACACACCACCTGGGGAAATTACGCAGCAGAAAAATGATATCACCACAGATACCGCAGGGTAGCACAGCCGTAAAAATGTGTGAGTGCAATTATTAAACATCAGATAAAGCACAGGCCCGCTGAAGCACACAATTCAAACTCAGCGTAATTGAACTATGAACACGTTGATGCATTTTGAGGTTAGAGTGACCTGGATAAGCATCTGCAAGGAATGTACGCATGGGTGTGTGGAGAGGGAGAGAAAGGGAGGGCAGAAGAGTACAACTAGATGGATTTCTCGCACATGTATCCAGTATAAGGGTTCGACAAGCTGAATGGTCTTGTTCTCTGATTACTTAATAATGCCTCCCAATATCTCCATCAAGCCAGCTGGCAACCAGTCGAATGGAGTCCACAACTAACTAAATTGGTCATTAACAATCCAAATAGAAAAAGTAACAACTTTCCAATATTAAATAATTATCCAATGTGATACTGAAACTGTGTCAATTACTGCAGGATAAGGCGAGATCTAATGAATGAAATTCTACACCATTAACTTCATAATCAATATTTTTAATTGGGTAATTGTAAACCTAGCCGTCTTATTATCTTGAAGATAGACCCAAAATAATGGAGTAACTCAGCGGGGCAGTCAGCAACTCTGGACAGAAGGAATGGGTAAAGTTTTGGGTCGAGACCCTTCTTCTTGTTACCTTCCTTGTCTTCGCTCTCACAATTTATAATTTTTCCCTGACCTCTAAAATCAACCCCCCCCCTCCACCCGTCCAACCCCAAATGTGCTGAGTTTATATCCTCTTCCAAGGTTTCTCCCATAGTCTCTCTCCGAGTGTGAGTTTGTACAATGTCAGCAAGCTAACTATGCAGGGACTTGTTCCAACGTCAAGTCTGACCTTGGCCCTGTTCCTCCTGCAACCAGCACACTTGTTTACTCAGCAACCAATTGTTAGACATTGATGGAGAATTACAGGACGATCTTTATCAACCCTTTCGTCAATTCAATCACATCCTACCTTCTCAGTTTCACATTCTCAACTCTCAGCCAAGGATCAAATCCCTCCACCTCATGTGTTCCAATTATTATTTCTGGATTTGCCTTTTTGAAATACAATGAAAAAACCTTGTTTAGCATTTGCTTGCAGCATGGATCCTTCATAGCCCATAATGGCCATCTCGCAAACAGTCAGTTTCATCCCTTCTCTGTTTTAATTATTTTAAATATGTCTTAAATGTATGTTTCAATGTTTCTTGGTATGTTTTATGTGTGGAGTGGGGGGATCAGGGGAAACATTTTTCAGCCACTTACCTCGACGGAGATGCGATTTTCCCCCGTGTTGGATCTCCCCCCCCCTGTGGCCTACAACGTGCAGCGATGTGGCCTTTCCTGGAGACCGGCACCGAACTTCAAGCTATGGGCGCGGCGCAGACTAACCATCGCAGAGCCTGCGATCCTTTGCCAAGGAACGCCAGTGAAAGGGCTCCGACTGCGGGACCTGTGGATTTCAACACCGTCAAGCCACGGTCTCCGGTAAGAAGAGGCCGACTCGGGAGCTCCATGCCACGGACTGTTCCGATCCATCCCGATGCCGGAGTTTCGATCATCCCGACGTGAGGGCTCGGACAGAGGACGGTCGACAGTGACAAACTGCTGGGTTCAAAGGCCCCGAATTTAGTATGGCCGTATGGTAACTCAAATTACACTGCACCTTAATTGGTTAAGTGACAATAAACGCAAACTTGAACTAGAAGTTCATGAATTCATAAGTGATAGGAGCAGAATTAGGCCATTCGGCCTATCAAGTCTTCTCTGCCATTCAATCATGGCTGAACTATTCTCCTTCCTAACCCCATTCTCCTGCCCTCTCCCCATAACCTCTGACACCCATACTAATCAATAATCTATCGATCTCTGCCTTAAAAATATCAATTAACTTGGCCTCCACAGCCTTCTGTGGCAAAGAATTCCACAGATTCACCACCCTCTGACTGAAGTTGAATAGACCTGGTGGAAATAAAATTATAAATGCACTGGGATGCAAACCTATCTTTGTTTTCTCGTGCTAAACAAACACTGTCATATCAGCTGGTCATTGCAGCACTAAATGCCATTATTGGATGGCACCATACCACTGTGCTACACTGGTAGACAAGTCCATTTCTCATTGCCTCACATGCACAAATTCTAAATCAATTTTGTTTGAATGAAAGATAAAGAAGATATATTTTGTGTCAGTTAATCTGATTACTAACTTCTCCTTGAAATGATATTCAAGTCTGGGCAGAGAGAGCAAAACCCAAACATTAAGTCAGCGATGTATTTCCCGGGGTTGAGCAATAGACAATATACAATAGACAATAGACAATAGATGCAGGAGAAGGCCAATCGGCCCTTCGCGCCAGCACCACCATTCAATGTGATCACGGCTGATCATTCACAATCAGTACCCCGTTCCTGCCTTCTCCCCATATCCCCTGACTCCGCTATCTGCAAGAGCCTTATCTAGCTCTCTCTTGAAAGTATCCAGAGAACCGGCCTCCACCGCCTTCTGAGGCAGAGAATTCCACAGATTCACAACTCTCTGAGTGAAAAAGTGTTTCCTCATCTCTGTTCTAAATGGCTTACCCCTTTATTTTTAAACTGTGGCCCCTGGTTCTAGTCTCCCCCAACATCAGGAACATGTTTCCAGCCTCTAGCATGTCCAAACCCTTAATATATCTTATATGTTTCAATAAGATCCCCTCTCATCCTTCTAAATTCCAGAGTATACAAGCCCAGCCACACCATTCTCTCAGCATCTGACAGTCCCGCAATTCTGGGAATTGAAGATTGGCCAAATCAGTGCGGTGAGATGATTCAAAGCCTAAAGTAGATTTAACAACTGGAAGCTTAAATTTTCAGACTTCCACTTGTCCTTGGTGCACCCAGAACACCTATCACCTCCCGGCCAGGTTCCATCCCCTCCGCTTCAGGAGAACGAGCACACTTTTTAAGTGCCAAAACCGGGCAAGTGGTCTCTGGAGACTATTTCTTTGCACTCTGTACTAATCAAGGATTGTACTTAGGTGTGGCAATACTTTACTGAACTGTATGCAAAACAAAACAAAAATAATCACTGTACGTTTGTCTGTACATCTGACAAATAAAGAACCATTGACTATTACATCTTTAAATTGGCTATCTTCCCTCTAATCTCTCAGAACTGATGTAGGGACAGACGTGAAAGGTTGACCACACTGTTTGCCATCACAGATACTGCTCAACCCACTGAGTTCCTCCAACAGTTTGTTTGTGGCTCCATTACGCACCCTCTCTCCTTATTGGACAGGTCCACAAATAGTCTGACATTGTGAAAATACCATCTCTATGTCAGTAGTTTTATCATCTTGAATACAAAGTATGAGATTTGTTTTTTCACATAGTCACTAATGAATCGATCATCACTTGATTCCTCCTCCTGCCTCTCACTTCCTCCCATCTTTACATACGTGATTTGTCTCATCTATTCCACTTTTCCTCTAATCCTGTTTCTTTCCCAATCCTTTACTTTCGTTGTAGGCATTGTATTTATATATTGCCTAACTCATTTCTCTAAGCATCTTACATACACTGGAGCCTGAATAAGAACCCGAAACGTCGCCAGTCCATATCCTCCTTAGATGCTGCCTGAACTGCTGAGTTACCCCAGCACTTTGTGTTCTATGCAAGATTTCAGCACCAGTAGTTCATTCTTACTTGCAGCAAGAAGTCCTCTGATCTTCTCTTTTCAACATAGTGCCATTTTTAACTTTTAAGTTCACTGAGACTGCATGTTGAAGTAATGATAAGGAGCTGGGGCAGAGGATGGGGACAGAAGCTGAGATCCTCACATTAATCACTTACCGTATCATGGATGCGATTGTTTTCCGGACCATATCTCCGGTCACTCTGCGGCCTAACATCATGGAGCTGGCGGCCTTGCTCGGGACTGACGTTGAGCCCCACCGCGGGGATGAGGACTTACCATCGGAGCCCTGCAATCCCTTGCCTGGGATCAAAGCACCAATCGCAGCCTGCGGATTTCACCATCGAGGAGCTCGCAGTCTCGGGTAGAGACCGATGTCGGGAGCTCCAAACGACACAGAAGGTGTCGACCAACCCTGACCCGGGGTCAAATCGCCTGGCGTGGGGGAGCTGAGAATCCCCCCTGAAGCAGGAGCCTGATCACCCCGATGCGAGGGCCCAAACGCCGCCGGCTCCGGAAGCCAAGATCACCCCATCAACGGAAGGCTCGAGTCTCCCTGACCGCGTGAGAACAAAGACGGGAAGAGTGAACTTTTTATCACCTTCCATCACAGTGAGGAATGCGGAGGAGTCACTGTGGTGGATATTTATGTTAAAATGGATATTGTGTGTTCTGTTGCTTTTTATTGGTATGACTGTATCGCAAATGAAATTCCTCGTATGTTGCAAAACATACTTGGCTAATAAAGTATGATTATGATAAAGATGATTATGGGTTTAAAGCAGTTACAATTGTACTGCTGTGCATTGCACTGACAGAGAGGGATACTGTTGGTCTTGTCAGTCACTAGGACTCAGGTGCTACAATGATTTTGCTGGACCGTAATCAGCTTCCACTGCCAACAACTTGCAGTTGCACAAAGTCCAAGGGAATTAGATGCCCCATGATCAGACTCAATTCAGAAAATTCTAGACAAAAAAATGTGATACGGAGAACTCCTCTGCTAACTTTGTTCCAATAACGTACAGTACTTCTATGGAAAATAATGCAGCTACATTACTTCTCACGACACTACCTAGCATTTTGATTGTCCTTGAATTTTCTTAGCATGACGTCCCCTGCTCTAGCCTGTTCTCTGCCCCACTGGGTTTGAACATAACCTGGCGGGAATCTACTGCACTAAGAGAACTCTACACTGGTCAGAGTAGAGTAGTGCCTTCAGACTGTAAATTGTACAGTCCACTTGTATAGTAACTTCCTGAAAGTTGTCAGCAAACATGTATGCCATCCCCTCATGCATTCACAAGTATTACAACTATTTTCAAAGGGCAGCACAGTGGCACAACTGCAGAGTTGCTGTGGACGTGGGTTCAATCCTGTACTTGGGTGACATCTGTGTAGAGTTTGTGCGTTCTCCCTGTGACCTGCCTGTGTTTCCGCCGGTGCTCCAGTTTCCAAAGCTATGCAGGGCTTGAGGGTAATTGGCTTCTGTAAATTGTCCCTAGTGTGCAGGATAGAACTAGTGTATGGGTGATTGTTGGTCAGCACGGACTCGGTGGGCTGAAGGGCCTGTTTCCGCGCTGCATCTTCAAACTTACATTTTTTTAACGTAAAAATACTTATAGTAAAAATAAAAAAAGGTGTTATAACATGAACAGCATGAGAAAACTGAAGCTAAAACAAATCAATTACATTTAAGTAATCTGGGCAGGTTCTCAGTCCAACTGTTTAAATGCTTTAAGACTTTGAAGAGGCCAGCATCAAAATGACAGTGGCAAAGGTTCTCTGGAGATTTAGAGATTTATTTGCAGGGATCCCTGCCCTTCTTGAGAGACATGGGGAAATTGCATTTGTATTTTCTAAGGAATACCTGATGTCCATTGTAGTTTTGCAGGCAATTGATTTACTCTCACAGAGTAGGGACATACATGATAGTCAGTTGAATGGTGTAGGTTGAAGGATACATGTAAATCTAACTTTCAGAGAAACTCCTCTGCTATTGTTCAGATAATACCATGGGATTTTTTAATATCCAGTAATGCAATAAAAAAATAACCCAGCACATCTGAAAACATAGCTGCCCCCCAGTACTGTGCTGGGGAGTCAGGCTAGACTCCATCTGATTTGAGCCCACCAATCTATAGCTGGTAACCAAAAGTTAAACACTATGCCAAAGTGGCACTCATAAAACACAGCTTTACAGTGACTGACCTCTTCTAGCACTAGTACATTTAAGGTCAGAAGGTCATAAGTAATAGGAGTAGAATTAGGCCATTCTGCCCATCATGTCTACTCCACTATTCAAATCATGGCTGATCTATCTCTTCCTCTTAACCAAAGATCCTATAGCAAGCAAGATAGATCACTCCATGAAAAAGACGTAGTACGGTCATGGGCAGATTCATGGGTAATTTTCGATCCCATTTCCGTAACCGGCTTCCGTCTCCGCACCAAAGCTTCCATAGCGGAGCAAAGATAACTAGTGCGGAGACGGAAGCCGGTTACGGAAACATCCTCATAAAAATAAAAGTTCTTTGGTAAAAATCCTCTCCTCATTTTCAGAATTATAATTTATTAACACAAACTGTTCCCCCGCAACGCTGATTACACTGTGAGTCGGGTCGGGTCGGGTCGGGTCGGGATACTGAAATTGATTTTTTTTCAACCTGGCTAGAATTCATAGCATCCAAAACACCCCCTGTCATTGAGCAGTCTTTGACATGGTCTTTGATCTGGCCTAGAGACAAAGCATGGTTGCAACACATTGAACTTCTTTGCTTGCTTCAATAATAGGAGACTAGGAGAAATTACAATGATAATTAAAAGGGACAATGATCACTTTCTTTCTGCAGAGAAACTCAGTTCAAATCTTTAAATGTTTATCTTACCTGCTTTCAAAGATTTCATAGGAACCTGAGGGGGGACTTTTTCCACACAGGCT
The DNA here is from genome assembly GCA_035221665.1 of Okamejei kenojei. Classification (NCBI taxonomy): domain Eukaryota; kingdom Metazoa; phylum Chordata; class Chondrichthyes; order Rajiformes; family Rajidae; genus Okamejei; species Okamejei kenojei. The sequence goes on along the minus strand of CM069141.1, from coordinate 64,361,152 downwards.
GGTGCGTGCATAGAAAGAACTGCCAGAGGAGGTAGTTGAAGCATGCACTATAATAAAAGACTAATTAATAATTAAAGACAATTGGACATGTACATGGATAGGAAAGGTTTGGAGGGACATGAGCCAAACATAGGGAGGTGGGACGTGTAGATGGAACTACTTTGTCTGCATTGCCAAGTTGGACCAAGGGGCAAGTTGTTTGACTCCATGACTTTATTAATATTAGAGCACCTGTTTCCATATGTTAGCACTTATTTGAAAACATAATTTTCCAATGTTCACAGCATTGAAAGTATAAGAAAGCACAAAAACAAGCAAAGGCCATTTAGTTTGTTTAATCAATAATCACTGTTCGCCATTAATCGAGAGGGTCTACTCTGTCTCCCTTTCATCTTTGGATAATTAATGCTCGACTAAATAGGTCATTTCTTCAGAAGGACTGCAGTCCTTGATCAATTGGCCATGACTATAAGTCCTTTTCTGTGCAATGCACTCATTTCCCATGTGTCTAATGACTGGGAGCTGAACACTGAGCCCAGACTCCGTTCTGCAGAGCTCTTCGCATTTACCTTAATTACCTCAATTTAGATAATAGTCTCCTGCTCTGTTTCCGCTCAGACCACACAATGAGCCACCTATCATTTTGCTTACCTCCGCCAAACATGCAGTCAGATCTCCATGTACACAGCTAACAAAGCAATTGCAATCAAATTATTATTTTCGATTCATGCACAAGCATACTACTTTTCCACAGAAATTGCATTTCACTATGACAGATAGGACAATATACATCTGGTTTAATGCTGCTTTAAGCCTCCGGCTTTTAATATCTGGAACTGGGTAGCAGGAGAGTGTATTACAAGGAGGATGGGAGCGAACAAGTGAATGAAATTATACACGATGGAAGGTTATATATCAAAAACCAAACAAATGGTGCTGCCTTCTTCCTCCTGCAAGGAGGTTGGTACCAAAAATTGATGAAAACTAAATAATGTGAACTTAGGAGGCCATGAGTCTTCAGATGGAGTGATTTGCAGAACTATTATCTGTGGAATTCGCTGCCACAGAAGGCAGTGGAGGCCAATTCACTGGATGTTTTCAAGAGAGAGTTAGATTTAACTCTTCAGGCTAACCAGGCTAACGGAATCAAGGGATATAGGGAAAAAGCAGGAACGGGTAGTGATTTCGGATGATCAGCCATTGAATGGCGGTGCTGGATCGAAGGGTCGAATGGCCTACTCCTGCACCTATTTTCTATATTTCTAAGGAAGCTTAGACCTTTGCAGTAAATATGGGGGATATTTGGCCCATTATATTTGTAAGAGCTATTTGAAAATATTTGAAGAACTATTTGAAAATATTCCTCGGCTTTTTCACTATTTCCCATAATGGATACAACTACTTTTATTCACTTTTGTCCATTTGGTTTCCAAGATTTGGGAAAGACAGTTTAAAAATACAAAACATTTTGTCTTACGGTGATTTTACTCAGTGTCCTGTGAATGGCGACCAAATCTGCGAGTTTAGACGAGTTTTCCCTCGACTCAAACTCGTGGCATGGTCTCCCCCCCTTCTTCCCCCCTTCTCCCCCCCTTCTCTCCCCTTCTCGTCCCCTTCTCTCCCCCTTCTCCTCCCCTTCTCTCCCCTTCTCCTCCCCTTCTCTCCCCCTTCTCCTCCCTTCTCCCCCTTCTCCCCCTTCTCTCCCCTTCTACCCACACCCCCCCCCCCCGGCTCTCTAAATGAATTACCGTACACCGTGGCAGCTGTTTACCTTCCTCTTCTTCGCAGGTGTGAATTTCAGACAGCGCTCCCCCGTTTTCCCTGGCCCCCACCTTTGCGGTGTGTGTGTGTGTGTGTGTGTGTGTGTGTGTGCGCGCGCGCGGTCGGTCGATCCAGCTCGCGGTTTCAACGCGAACGGTCGATTCAGCTCGAGGTTTTCCAGGCGAGTGCCCTCGAACTTGAAGGTCGAAGGCACTCTTCTTAACTCGCAGATTAGGTCGCCGCAGTGGGACAGCCCCTTTAGCTCTTCCACCCTTTACCTTCCCCTCATCGTCAATCCTTACCCCTGTACTTCCAGCATCCACCCAACCCCCTCCACTCATCATCCACCATTCCCACTCTTCCGCACCATCCAATCTCCTGCTGCACCATTCACCCCTCCCTTGTCCCTCAACTACCCAACCTCCCTTTGACCATTCACCTTCCCCGCTCTCCCCGCTCTCCCTGTCATTCCCATTTCCCTCGCCAACCACCGTTAAATCCCTTCCACAATGCCCACCCTTATGTCTCCTCCCAAAATCCACCCTTCCGCTCCCCTCACCATCCACCCTTCCCCTCCCCCCACCAACCAGACGTAGGGGCCTGTCCTACCAGCATGCGACTCCATGCGGTGAGCGTGACCTAACGTGATTGCTTGAGCCCTCTGGCCTCGCGGGGCCGGTCCCATTTCGATCGCCGGAGCCGCATGGAGTTGTGCGGAGCTGGTCCCGACATCGCACGGGGCTCCAAAAAACTGACCGTGTTCAAAAATCCGCGCGACAACGGCCTGTCGCCCGCAGCCGCCTCGACGCATTAAGCAATGCTTCGACGTCGTGCCTCCGTGACCATCTCTATATATGCCTCCGTGTCCCCTTATGTGTGCCTCTGTGACCCTCTATATGTGTGCCTCTGTGACCCTCTATATGTGTGCCTCTGTGACCCTCTATATGTGTGCATCCGTGACCCTCTCTCTGTGTGCCTCCGTGACACTCTCTATATGTGCCTCCGTGACCCTCTCTCTGTGCCTCCGTGACCCTCTCTCTGTGCCTCCGTGACCCTCTCTCTGTGCCTCCGTGACCCTCTCTCTGTGCCTCCGTGACCCTCTCACTGTGCCTCCATCACCCTCTCTCTGTGCCTCCGTGACCCTCTCTCTGTGCCTCTGTGGCCCTCTCTCTGTGTGCACACCGTGGCCCCTCTCTGTGTGTCCCTCTCTGTCCTTGCGAACTTACTGCGGACTTCGCGCCAACTTCGCTCCAACTTCGCGCCACGTCGCGCCACTCACCCGACCTCCGCGCGGCCCCCGCTGCCGGTTTGGTCGCACATGCTGGTGGGACCGGCCCTGTACGGGGATCACCCGTTCTCCGCGCAGCCCCCCCTTCCAGTTTGGTCGCGCTCACCGCATTGAGCCGCGTGCTGGAGGGACAGGCCCTTTAATCCCTCTCCCTCACCATCCATCATGCCCCAGCCTGCTTCTGTAAAACTAGAAGAGGACAGAGTGAATCTAGGTTTGTTCAGTTTAGTTTATTGCCACATGTACCAACGGAAAGACAATACATGATTACAATCGACCCATTCACAGTTTACAGATACATGATAAGGGAATAATGTTTAGTGCAAGGCAAACCCAGTAAAGTCCGATCAACGATAGTCTGAGGGTCCAGAATGAGGTAGATAGTAGTTCAGCACTGCTCTCTGGTTGCAGTAGGATGGTTTAGTTGCCTGATAACAGTTGGGGAAAAAACTGTCCCTGAATCTGGAGGTGTGCGTTTCCACACCTATAACTGTTGCCCGATGGGAGAGGGGAGAAGAGGGAGCAGCCAGGGTGCGACTCGTCCTTGATTATGCTGTTGGCCTTGTTGAGGCAGCGTGAGGTATAAATGGAGTCAATAGAAGGGAAGGTTGGTCTGTGTGATGGTCTGGGCTACGTCCACAACTCACTGTAAATTCAGGCGGTCTTGGATGGAGCTGTTGCCAAACCGTGCTGTGATGCATCCCGATAAAATGCTTTCCACGATGCATCAGTAGAAGTTGGTGAGGGTGAGGGTGGTTGGGAATGTTTAAACCAACCCCTTCTGCTTCTGACACACCTATCTCATTAATTTAAGCAAACTCGAGAGGCTTTCAATTGTGCAAAAGAAATCATAGTTTAAAAAATGAGTTATTTTGCCTAATTGCATCCTGCCCATTCCTCTCCATCAAAGTGTAGAATTGTCATGGTTTTAGATTAAACTCTTACTATGTACATGAGGGGGATTTCAGAAGATTAGTATCTCCAGCTGCATTTTATTTGTTAAAACTGAGGTAGCAGGTGCGTAGATAATCTTATTGGAAATGGGCTGATCTGTCAGTCAGATTTCTGCTTCTCTGACTCTGTCATGTTCAACTCAGACCACCCTTGCCAAACTTTAATTACACCCTTTCAGGAATGTGATAGCATTTTATCATTCCAAATGAAAAGAGCTGAATGCAACTCTATGTAGACCAGTTGTTTACCTCGGAGATTGCTTGACTACTTTCCAGCATTTGTCTGATGTTCTATTAAAGCTTCGTGTTCCTGCTGGGTTAACCATTATACACTCACTCTGAGACCTGACTTTGAATCCAGTCTGGACTGGTGGGGATAAACCACTCCCTGCACCATTGTTCCGCAGGTTCTGGTACAAGCTCAGCTTGTTGCAGTTTCAGCCCAGTTCTAAATGGTTATGAACAGACTGTGCCAAATTGGCTAATTGGGATGGTGCCAGTATGCTGTAATACTTGGAAAAATGTAAAAACCATGAACGACTGCCAGCATACGTTAACAAGTGTCCCAGAGAATTAAAGTTCAGAAATGTTCCCATGTGTTGCATCTCATTGCTTGCTAACTACAAATGGACATGTTAATAACTAATCCCATGTTTATCCTGTTGTAATAAACATCCTGGCCAGGAGATGAGACCGACAGCAAATTATATACTTTCTGTCATATTGTCTTAAAAAACGGATCAGCAACTATTTTGTGAAATCCACCTGGATATATCACGAGCTATTATTACCAACATTTCCACGATAATTCAGACATTTACACGTACAAAATAGTCTTAAAGGGAAAAAAAATAAATAGACCTCTTCATTCGAAGATGAAAATTGAAATTTAGAGCATAACATAAAATGTTGGATGAACCCAACGTCAGGCAGCATCTGTGGAGGGAATGGATGGGTGACGTTTTGGGGTGGGACACTTCTTCAGACTGATATTATAGATAGTGATGTTGGTTGGCAGAAATTGCAGCAGGATCTTGATCGGTTGGATGGGTGGGCAGGTGGACAGAGGAATGGCTGATAGAATACAGAGAAATGTGAGAAGTTGCATTTTGGGAGCACTAACATGGGCAGAACCTACACAGTAATCTGCGGAGTGTTGTAGAGCAGAGGGATCTAGGAGTACAGGTACATAGTGTATTGGCAGATAGGGTGGTCAAAAAGGCTTTTGGCACATTAGCCATCAGTTAGAGCATTGAGTATGGAAGATTGGAGGTTATGTTGCAGATGTGTAAGATGTTGTTGAGGTTGCATTTAGAGTCCCAGTCACACGGGAGGCCTGGTCCCTCAACGTAACTCGTTCCCCAACGCAATATTCCACCACTCACCCATAGCCCCTAACTGTGCAGGCGCGGCTCATTTCCCCCAGCACTACCCCCCCCCCCCTTCCTCTTCATGTGTGGGAGGGGAGGAGAGTGGGGTGCGTGGCAGGGGTGGTGTGGGGTGGGAGGGGAGGAGGGGTGTGTGTGGACGGGGAGGTGTAGGAGGGGCAAGTTGGGCCGAAGGTCCTGTTTCCATGCTGTAAGATTCCACAGGCTCAAGGTTCTCAGTGCCTTCTTGAATGCTATGTCTCCATTGTAGTACTCAAGGGATGCGTATTCCGATAAATTAGTTGAGCTATTACACATTTTCAAGGAAGCTTTGAGAACACCTCCATTTTCCCTCTATCTTGTAAATAGTCTCTTGCCAAGACAGATCACGTTATTAATTGCCTGTATTGAAGTCCCATGCCGATATGATCAGCACTGTCTGCCCAATGAAGCTTGCTGAGTTTAATTAAGGCCTCGCGCAACAGGGATAATAGGCTCACTTATACTGCCAATGTACGTGAAGGGTTTTTTGAAGGCAGCAATGGTGATGTGGTGCTTTTGTGCCATCTGTAGCTAGTCCACATCTCAGAAGCATAAAGGACCGGGAATCACCGCAGCCTAGTCAACAATCAGCTTTGCCAGGTTTGATCTTCAACACTCTTTACCTCAGCCAGCCTAAGGCTGTGCTGAAGGAAATGATGAGTTTCACCATCAATGTCATCATCTCTCTTTGCTGAGAGGTAACTCTTGAGATATGGCCAATGACTCTTGTCTACGAGGGTCTTACCATGGACCTTTATTGAAAATTGGTGGAAGACCTTTGTTTTGTAGATGTGGCAGCCCATCCCTTGTATGCTTTGGTAAATGATTAAAAAATGATATTAAATGTGCAGAGCAGGCTGAGAATACCTAGTAGATCAAGCAGTATTTCTATGCAGTGAAACCTTTAACAATGCGAGTTGAAGAACTGAGTTTCTGAGTTTAGTTTATTGTCATGTGAATCGAGGTACAGTGAAAAGCTTTTGTTGCGTGCTATCCAGTCAGCGGAAAGACTGTACATGATTACAATCGAGCCATTCACAGCGCACAGATACACGATAAAGGGATTAACATCTAGAGCAATTTCTCTGAATGGGGAAAATATGGTTTGTGTTAAAATGGAATCCTTCATAACTGTCAGTGCCTTTTATGTGGCAACTTTGTACACCTTGGCAAAACAAAGAATATCACTGTGACTTGTCACATGTGAGAATAAAATATCATTCATTCATTCAAAATGAGAAATGAGGGTGCTGCGGGGTCCGGGGAGGAAGCGGCCACTCCAGACATTTCCAAGCCGCTGGGGAGTGTTGACCCGATGCCGGAGTTCCAGCTTTCTGGCAAAAGGGTCTGAAAACATCGGACTGGCTGCGGAGGCCATAATAGGCCCGACTACGGGTGAACAGGGGATGGGACTGGACTTTGCTGCCTTCCCCCACAGTGGGAACCATTGTGGGGGGGGGGGGGGGGGTGTTTTTATGTTATTAAATTCTTTAATGTTGTGTCATCTTTATTCATGTGCTGCATTGGCAAGTCAAATGTCACTACACCATTTGGTGTATGTGATAATAAATGTCCTTTGTATCCTTGTAAAATTAGCACTTTTTAAGCTGCAGAGAAGATCATGCAGAATCTGTGGGCAGTGAAACATTTCATAATTTGTTGAGGAACTTTGATTTGAATGGGGAAAACATTAGAACATTTGCACTTTTTAAGCTGCAGAGAAGAGGGAAGGGTAGAGAGAACAAAGGGAATTTTTGTGATTGTGTTAAAGAAGGAACTGCAGATGCTGGAGAATCGAGGGTACACAAAAGGCTGGAGAAACTCAGCGGGTGCGGCAGCATCTAAGGAGCGAAGGAGAAAGGCGACGTTTCAGGGCAAGAGACCCTTCTTCAAACAATGTTTGTGATTGTTTGAAGATCACGATACTGATTGTTACGCACTAAATGATGTATGCGATAGCTTGCTAATGACAGCTAATTTAAACTGAGGTGCTCTTCTTCCAATATAATGTACTACAATGAGCCCTGACAATGCGGTCTCCAGTTGGAAGTGTTTGTGATCGAGGGCACTAGATTGATGTATGGAGAAGCTTGAAGCAATAATGAGAAGACTATGTGCTTCATCAGTTCAGCTTCAGTTTAGTTTATTGTCACGTGTATTGTCACCGAGGTATGGTGAAAAGCTCATGTTGTGTTCCATCGAGTCAGCAGAACGACAATACATGATTACAATCAAACCATTTACAGTGTATAGATACATGATAAGGGAATAACGTTTAATGCAAGGTAAAACCAACAAGTCCGATCAAGGATAGTCCGAGGGTCACCAAAGAGATAGATAGTAGTTCAGCACTGCTACCTGGGTATGGTAGGATGATTCAGTTACTGGATAACAGTTGGGAGGAAACTGTCCCTGAATCTGGAGGAGTGTGTTTTCACACCTCTCCACCTTTTGCCTGATGATGATGAGGGAAGGCATGGCTGCCTTCTGATTTAGGAGTGATTGTACTGTGAGGCTAAAACAATGATTTCATTCTGCATGTGTTTTAGTCGTTGAAGTGTAATTCAATCAGTTCCTCAGCTGAAAGGTTGAAAATTGTTTCTATCGATGCGACCATTCCATTGCCACAAGGCTTAAAAAACGCCTGATTAATCTGCTTCATCCAACTGCTTCACTAGTCTGGGGTTGTGAAAAATTAATTAATGCAGTCAGCATCTCACGTTGATGGAGAGAGGCGTCCAAGGATATAATTCCTGTTCTGGAGGACAGGCAGGAAGATAATTAGTAGTTAATGAAAACAACTCAAATTTACAAGAATGACTCCAGGAATGAGTAGGTTAACCTATGACGAGTGTTTGTTGGCACTGGGCCCGTACACGCTGGAGTTTAGAAGAATGAGGGGGGACCTCATTGAAACGTACAGAATAGTGAAAGGCTTGGATAGAGTGGATGTGGAAAGGATGTTTCCACTAGTGGGAGAGTCTGGGACTGACTAGAGGTCATAGCCTCAGAATTAAAGGACGTTCTTTTAGGAAGGAGATGAGGAGGAATTCCTTTAGTCAGAGGGTGGTGAATAGAAACATAGAACATAGAAATTAGGTGCAGGAGTAGGCCATTCAGCCCTTCGAGCCTGCACCGCCATTCAATATGATCATGGCTGATCATCCAACTCAGTATCCCGTACCTGCCTTCTCTCCATACCCTCTGATCCCCTTAGCCACAAGGGCCACATCCAACTCACTCTTAAATATAGCCAATGAACTGGCCTCAACTACCCTCTGTGGCAGAGAGTTCCAGAGACTCACCACTCTCTGTGTGAAGAAAGTCTTTCTCATCTCGGTCTTAAAGGATTTCCCCCTTATCCTTAAGCTGTGACCCCTTGTCCTGGACTTCCCCAACATCGGGAACAATCTTCCTGCATCTAGCCTGTCCAACCCCTTAAGAATTTTGTAAGTTTCTATAAGATCCCCTCTTAATCTCCTAAATTCCAGAGAATCTGTGGAATTATTTGCCACAGAAGGCTGTGGAGGCTAAGTCAGTGGATATTTTTAAGGCAGAGATAGGTAGATTCTTGATTATCATAGGTGTCAGAGGTTAGGAGAATGTGGTTAGGAGGAAGAGATTGATCAGCCATGATTGAATGGCGGAGTAGACATGATGGGCTGAATGGCCTAATTCTAATCCTATCACTTATGATCTTATGACCTTGCATTTCTGTAGCAGCTTTCTTAACCTCATAATGTCCTAAGATGATTTGCAGCCAATAATTGACCACAAATTGCTGTTAGGTGCTGTGAAGTTATAAGTTGCCATTATGTCATGAGGTGAAATTAAGTTATTAAAAATAAAAATTACTCTTGTACTGCAGCAGATTTGCTCTATCATGGACCCATAAATGACATGCGTAGGAAGGAACTGCAGATGCTGGTTTACACCGAAGATAGACACAAAATGCTGGAGTAATTCTGCCGGACATGCAGCATCTCTGGATAGAAGAAATGGGTGATGTTTTGGGTTGAGAGATGCTGTTTATCCCACTGAGATAATCAAAGAGTATGTTATGTCTATCTTCGATGTAAACCAGCAACTAGAGGTCGTTCCAACACATTTTGTCTGCTACACACATCTCCACAAGCTATGCCTACTTTGAAGAAGGTTCCCCTCCTCTCTTCGACAAGATTTCTGCAACGTTCTCTCTTGCTACTTCACCTCTGTGGAAGGGTCTCAACCCGAAACGTCTCCCATTCCTTCTATCCAGAGATGCTGCACTTCTTGCAGAATTACTCCAGCATTTTGTGTCTACCCATCAATGACATATTGATACTGATTACATAGTCGGTTTCAATTAAGCGATTTTAAAACATAAATTATTTGGCAGAGGTCAAAAGGCTACTTCTTTTTAACATAATGCTGAGTAATATATTTAATCAGCGTGACAAGGTAAACGGTGTAACAATCTTAAGATGGAACGGCGTTCCATCTTACCAACGGAACTACTAGGACGTTGCAGAAATCTTGACAGAGAGAGGAGGAGAACTTCTTCTAAGTAGGCATACCTTGTGGAGATTTTGCTGTGGAGCAGACAAAATGTGTAGGAAGGAACTGCAGATTCTGGTTTACATCATAGATAGACACAAAATGCTGGAGTAACTCAGCGGGCCAGACAGCATCCTTGGAAGTAGCTTCCTTTAAATCTGAACTATAAAGTTATTAAGGTGTACAGGTTGGTAGGTGAATTGGTTTGGTATGAATGTAAACTTGTCACTAGTGTGTATAGGATGGTGTTAGTGTGCGGGGATCGCTGGTTGGTGTGGACTCAGTCGATAAAACATACCATATACTGACGGTGAGCATACGATGTGAAACCATTGTCTGATGAGTGGTGAGCTGTGCTTTACAATGGCAATGGCAGAGTGAAAGTGGCACATACGCAAGACCTATTTGCATGGAACAACTGCTACATCTGGCTGAAACACATTTGCGCACAGTGTGTGTGCCCTTGCTTGAATAATATGGCTGGCGTGGAATTGCGGACACCCACGAGACAGCAATACGCTTTAAACAACAGTAACAAATACCAAATGTAACATATCAAATGTTCATTCATTTGGTACGATTAAATTACTACAGTCCCCGCACTACAGTATGAAGTGGATGGTTCAGCTACCTTTGTCTTGTAAGTTTGGCATCTGCCTATGTTTACAACAGGCTGGTAATTGAATTACCTCTGCCTGACTAGAGATTTTAAATAAACAACAGATCAGAATGCCTTACAGTCTTTCGGTTGAGCGATTATAGTAATTTTAATTTAACGATTGACACTACCACACATTTCCCTGTTACGCTATGAATGAAACCCTGGTATAAGCACAGCCATTTGGAGTGGGAGAGGTAAAATCTACACTGAACTCATGAGATGCAAACCTGTTGTGACTGAGCACATAACCCTTCCTTTGGCAGAAGTACATCCCTGGCTTGGAGGTCTTATTAAGGAAAACTGCTGAACATAAACAATTGTAATCGTAACAGTTCCTTTGAATTAGTCTTTAGTCTCCCCGCTCCATCCCTACACCACCTCTGCAGGCTTCAGCTCCTTCTTTCTCTCCTGAATAGGGTGTATCTGTCAACAGTTTGATAGGATCATTAAAATATTGCAAAGTCACAATGCTGAATTACATTGCAAGTGCTCAAATTGTGTTGATGATATGTTACAGAGTGGGCTTTCACACGGAAAGGCAGTTTCAATGGAATTATGTGTTCATAGTGGAGTTACATTTTGGGAAAATACTAAAGGCCCTGTCCCAGTGTACAAATTCATTCAAGTGCTCTCCCGAGTTTAAAAAAAAAAATCAAACTCGTGATAAGCACGGAGAATGAATGTAGCGGGTACGTCGGAGCTCTGGGACGTCTCTTAGCGGCTCGTAACGCTAACGGCAGGTACTCGGGAAACGCGGTAAGCTCGGGAGGACTCGTGAAGATTTTTCAACATGTTGGAAAATGTCCACGAGAGCCCCGAGTACCGACGAGCGGCCATTACCGTAAATCTCCGAGTTCGAATCAGGGGAAACTCGGGAAAGCTCTTGGAATGAACTTCTCCTTCTTCTTGCGTATGGCATGCACAGCCTAAAGTTGTAGGACAACTTGTTCTGTTTGATCTTATTTGATTGTGCACGCCGGATTGATTGCATTTGTCGAAACAGGGCGGACCACGTGAAGGTTGCAATCTCCCACCCCTTGGAATGAACTTGTACAGTGGGACAGGGCGTTAACATGTATATTTTCCTGTACCAGCTCCCTACACTGTTCATACCAGTTAACTATGTACCATAATGAGCTGCCTTGTATACACGGACTATTTGTATTGAACTGTGGAGTCTTTAATACTCTACTGTAAATATTACAGCTCATAGAGACATAGAGTGATACAGCGTGAAAACATGCCTTTCAGCCCAACCTGCTCACACTCGTCAACAAGTCCCAGCTACTCTAGGCCCTCCTGCCCATGTTAGGCCCATATCCCTCCAAACCCATCCTATTTATATACTTGTCTAACTGTTTCTTAAACATTGGGATAGTCCCTGCCTCAACTACGTCCTCCGGCAGCTTGTTCCATACCTCTGCCATCCTTTGTGTGAAAAAGTTACCCTGTTAGATTCAGATTCCTATTAAATCTTTTCCCCTTCACCTTAAACATGTCCTCTTGTCCTCGATTCACCTACTCTGGGCAAGAGACTCTATGCATCTATCCGATCTATTCCTCACATGATTGCATACACCTCTATAAGATCACCCCTCGTCCTCCTGCGCTCCAAGGAATAGAGTCCCAGCCTCCTCAACCTCTCCCTATAGCTCAGACCCTCTAGTCCTGGCAACTTCCTCGTAAACATTCTCTGTTGATAGTCAAAAACTACTGATGGTCAGGTACACACCTCGCGCTCGTTCCATTTCACTTTCTTCCCACAGTTTGTAAACTCAGAACCCTTGGTTCTCTCAGGAAATGCTCTGATACCTGAGCTATGGTCAATTTCTGAGTATATGTCCCACAACTAGTATCCCTACTTTAGCATTGTCCCATAGCCAACATCAGTCCTATTAATATATGTAGTTAGCCAATTTTCCATCTGAAATGACCACAATGTCCCTTTCTGTTTTGCTTACTCAGCTTGGTTTGATAATTCATTTTAAATTATGATAACTATTTATCATATAGTTATAGGGGTGGCATGATGACGCAGCAGTAGAGTTGCTGCCTCACGCACCAGAGTCCCGGGTTCGATCCTGATTATGGATGCTGTCTGTATGGGGTTTGTAAGTTCTCCCAGTGGCCTGCGTGGGTTTCCCCCGTGTTCTCGAATGTGGGTTTACTCCCACATTCCAAAGACCTAGGTTTGTAGGTTAATTGACTTGGTATAATTGTAAATTGTCCCTAGCGTGTGCAGGATAGTGTTAATGTACGGGGATCACTGGTAGTTGCGGACTCAGTGGTCCAAAGGGCCTGTTTCCACACTGTATCTCTAAACTAAAGTAAACTAAACGAAACTAAACTAAAAATCAAAATATATAATATAGCTATCTATATATTCATGAAATAAAACGCAATGTGCACAATCCTTCATTAGCTGTCTAACATGCACAACACACAAAGGAAGTTGGATTTACTCTAAATGGCACTGACATAGAAGTCCATGGAGAAATGTTGTTCACTTTTCCAAGGTGCAGCCTAAAGGGAGACTTGCAGGTATCTATTTCTGGTTTTGTATGTGACGGTTAAAGTCCTAATAACATGGGAGCTTGTCAGAAATACTGTGTTTACATTGTCTTAATCATTATTGCTGGCCTGCAGTGTTTAGTTTTATTGAAGAAGTGTCTGAAGAATAGTTACAAGTCTAATAATTTAGACAAAACCATATCTCTTAGTATCAGGGCAGCACCTCTCCTCAGCCTTCCTTCAATTGTCTGCTTAAATGCTTATCTTCCTCAATATATTTTCATCGTGTTGCAATCAAAGTATGGGACATATTTTACTCCTTCTGACATACTCTTCTGGCCAGTACTGGCTTCTGAGCATCACGTTAAATTAGCTTTTCCTTCTAGGCATCTAACAATTTATAATTAGTTAGTTAGTAGGTTAATTTAGTATGGAGAACTATCCCCCATGTAGGTGGGTGGGTGATCAGAGAATCAAAATGGAGTCAGTGGCCATTTGCAAGAGAACAGGTAATCGGAGAAAATGTAGAGGAATGGGATAGATCATTTGCTTCAAGAGAAAGGATAGACCCATTAGGCTAAATGGACCCCAACTGTGTTGTAGGAAGATGTTAATATCCGATAATGTTGATATATGTTCAGAAGAAAATACACAATTTAGGCCTGTGCATGCACCTGCAAATATCCTTAGGTGAATTGTAAATTAATTGGCGAAAATCGATGTAAAACAAATAAGAATAGTTGTGAGGAAATGTGACAACCGCTCTAACCCATAGGCAATTGAGAACTAGTCCAAGAAATCCCTCTGGACTGGTTAATCCCATTCAATATCCATATCTTGTACAAAACGGTGTCTGCCCCAGAGAAAGACAGCTTCATCTCTCACTGTCGGGCACAAAATGCCAGAGTTACCCAGCAGGTCAGACAGCATCTCTGGAGAACATGGATAGATGACATTTAGGTCGAGACCATTCTTCAGACTTAGTCAGTTATTAAGAAGGGTCTCGACCCTAAACATCACTTATCCATGTCCTCCAGAGATGCTGCCTGACCTGTTGGGTTGCTCAAGCACTTTGCATTCTTTTGTGTATTAACCAGCATCTGCACATCCTTGTTTTTATCTCTCAATGTCTATTGCATTCAAAATACAAAATATTCTTCTCAGCAAAGATTCAGACATTGTGCAGGAAAACCTTCTTCAAAATAGACTGTGTCCTGCCTGACTTTGGAAGTAAATACACTAGTATTGACATAAATCTGCAGGTAACAGAGCTCAGTGTGGAACTGGTATGAGAACCACTCCATTGGTACTCTGAAACGAAATCATGTTTAAATTTAGAAAAACATAGGAGTGACATTGTTGAACCCTTGGTTAAATTTGATAGGACTTGGGGAAGCTTTATTCAACATTTTCATATGACATAAATTGTCCCCTCTCCAGCTGTTATATTAATTATTTTACCTTGATATGGTGGAACGGACTTGATGACAAATAGGTACTTAAATTGTTGAAATTCTTTGCAGCCCATATTCTGTTTTGCTTTTTTTTTAGTTTAGGGGGGTTTTGTTTTTTCGTTTTTTCTTTTTTATTTATTTTTTTTATTTTTATCTTTTTGTTTTTATACATATAAGTTCTCTTATAAACAGTTAACTATATTTACATAGAGACCTGGAGGTCTATATTCATTGTGTAGTTTGACACTGGACTCATATTTAGTATACTCATATTAATGTAACCCTGATCCCTATGTATCAATATCATTGTTATGTTTATCATTATTTTGTTGTCTTGTTTTTGCTTTTGGAAAAAACGAATAAAAAGACTTTAAAGAAAAAGAGAACCACCCAGAACATCTCCCAATCATGACCTTTCAATCGGGAGTAAAGGAAGTGATCAAGGCCATAGTGAGGGCAGACACAAATAGCTGGAGTAACTCAGCGGGTCAAACAGCATCTCTGGAGATAAGGAATTGATGATGTTTCGGGTCGAGACTTCTTCAGACTGAGAGTCAGGCATCAGATTTAGATTTAGATTTAGCTCTGAGCACTAAAGGAATCAAGGGATAAGGGGGAAAAGCAGGAACGGGGAATGGAAAGGGGAATTAATGTGTTTTGCAACCGGGAGGTCAGGTGGGCCGAGGCAGACTGAGCGAAGGTATTCAGCAAAATGATTGCCCAGTTCACACCTTGAACAACAGATACAGTAGATGAGGTTGGAGGAGGAGCAAGTGAACTTCTGCCTAAGCTGAAAAGACTGTCGGGGTCCCTGGACAGATTCAAGGGAGGGGGTATAAGGGCAGTTGTTGTATCTCCTGCAGTTGCAGGGGAAGGTACCAGGTGAGGGGGTGATTCAGGTGGGAAGGGTTGAGCAGTGAGGGCATTGCATCCAGTCTGATGCACAGATTTATGGGGCTGAGTGGTATCAATCAATCCCATTACAGTTTGAATGTACTCAATTTATGGGAGGTGATTCAGACTGGCCAATGTCCACTTGCATGATTGCATTAGCAACGGATGTGATAGTAGCTTTGCTCACTGTTCAAGACTGGTTATTTACATCATTCACATGAATGCTTCTTCATTGCCTAAAGGTGCAAGCTAAGCAAGGATTTGGAAGGATGAAGTCTGACAAGAATTGACTGGCTGCTTTATTGTGCACCATGAGAGACACGCAGTTAGGTCTTGACTCAAGTCGATCAATGTAGCATTATGATGGAAAATATGGATTTGCCATGCTACCCTGTGTTATAGGTTATCATTCTCTATTAAACAAAATGCTTGTAGCACCTGCAAATTTACAGTTTTAACAAAAGACTTTTCAGGTGTTTATGATAACAGAAGTCAGATTCAGTATAAAGCTTACTGGCCATCTTACAGGTATTGTTATTTCCCATGATGTATCGTTTTCCTAAGTTACCCATTCTGACATATGAAACACTGCCATTTACTGAAGTGAGGGGTGTCTAAAGCTCTGAATTATATATATTACAACATTTAATGCAGTTTCAATTTTGTAATCCCAAAGAAAGTTTATAATTATCCCAACTGAATCTCACATTGCTCCTGCAGTATTCATGTTATTTCTCAATAGGCCCCATACTTGAAGAGGGATGTGCTGGGAGAGGGTCCAGAGGAGGTTTAGGAGAATGATCCCGGGGATGATTGGTTTAATGGATGATGAGCGTTTGACACCACTGGGCCTGTTACTCGCTGGAGTTTAGAAGGGCGAAGAGTCCCCTCATTGAAACTTACCAAATGGTGAAAGAGTGGATACAGACAGAATGTTTCCACTAGTCTAGGACCAGAGGGTATAAAAGTACTTTTAGAAAGGAGATGAGGAGGAATTTGTTTAGTCAGAGGATGGTAAATCTGTGAAATTCATTGCCACAGACGGCCGTGGAGGCCAAGTCATTGGGTATTTTTCAAGTGGAGATTGTCATATTCTTGATTAGTAAGGGTGTCAAGGGGTTATGGGGAGAAGGCAGAAGAATATGGTTGTGAGAAAAAGATAGATCATTATGATTGAATGGCAGAGTAGACTGAAAGGCTGTACCTCTGCCCCGATAACGTATGAACTTGTGAACGTATATGGGACTGTGATCACTTTGATTTGGATGTGTGCAAAACCAACAAACTTAGAAAATCGGTGCAGGAGTAGGCCATTCAGCCCTTCGAGCCTGCACCGCCATTCAATATGATCATGGCTGATCTTCCAACTCAGTATCCTGTACCTGCCTTCTCTCCATACCCTCTGATCCCTTTAGGCACAAGGGCCGCATCTAACTCCCTCTTAAATATAGCCAATGAACTGGCCTCAACTACCTTCTGTGGCAGAGAATTCCACAGATTCACCACTCTCTGTGTGAAACATGATTTTCTCATCTCAGTCCTAAAAGACTTCCTCCTTATCCTTAAACTGTGACCCCTTGTTCTGGACTTCCCCAACATCGGGAACAATCTTCCTGCATCTAGCCTGTCCAACCCCTTAAGAATGTTATATGTTTCTATAAGATCCCCCCTCAATCTTCTAAATTCTAGCAAGTACAAGCCAAGTCTATCCAGTCTTTCTTCATATGAAAGTCCTGCCATCCCAGGAATCAGTCTGGTGAATCTTCTCTGTACTCCCTCTATGGCAAGAAAGTCTTTCCTCAGATTAGGAAACCAAAGCTGTACACAATTCTCCAGGTGTGGCCTCACCAAGACCCTGTACAACTGCAGTAGAACCTCCCTGCTCTTATACTCAAATCCATTTGCTATGAATGCTAACATACAATTCGCTTTCTTCACTGCCTGCTGCACCTGCATGCCTACTTTCAATGACTGGTGTACCATGATACCCAGGTCTCGCTGCATCTCCCCTTTTCCTAATCGGCCACCATTTAGATAATAGTCTATTTTCCTGTTTTTGCCACCAAAGTGAATAACCTCACATTTATCCACATTAATCCACAAAGACCCAGCCATTCTTTCATCATAGGCATCTCAGTCAACACTTTTAGTTAAGTTTTCTTTAGTTTAGAGACACACAGCGTGAAAACAGGCCTTTCAGCCCATTGAGTGTGCTGACCAACGCACCCAAATACGAGATTTATTCTACATACTGGGGACAATTTACAGAAGCCAATTAGCCTACATACCTGCATGTCTTTGGAATGTAGAAAGAGTGTAGAGCATCCGATAAAAACACACAGGGAGAATGAACAAACTCCCTACAGATAGCACCCACAGTCAGGATCAAACTGGGTCTCTGGTGTTGTAAGGCAGTAACTCTGCCTCTGCCCCACCATACCATCTTGATTACGACTGCTGGCTGTATGAGTCAAATTAAATTTGATAGCATGAGATCTGTTCAAGCTGGGCACAAATGTCCATTCAAAATGTCTCAACATCTTTACAAGTTGGCAAGATAACTCAGTGTGATTGATGTTATATGGAGTAATATCAGCCAAGTGCATGAGGGAGTGTTTTTAATGTGCTGAGTCTGAAGAATGTCACAATGGAACAAGCTGAAGGCTATATCTGACTGTGATTGATCTGATGTGGAAGTGATTGGTCCTGGCATTGGTTACATGAAGTTAAAAGCAACATTTCTCAGCACTGACTTACTTTGTGTTTTGTGACAGGAGAAGGTGTTTGAGACTGCTCAAGTATTTATTAACCAATTGTGCTTCTTTACTTCTGCATCTTTCTTCATGCTCCTGAATCTTATTGCTCTTGAAGCCTCTGTCCCCTTTCAATAACCTGGATGTTCTTCCAAACGTGGTATTTTGGGGATTTAAAATTCCCTCAAAGTGTCGTAACAACAAGTTTTCAAAGATCAAGTGTTACGCAGATGAGGTTGAATTTGAGGGCCAATTTTGCTCATGCACGTTACTAATGGAAACCCGCAACATTAGCGGTGGCACAGTGGCGCAGTGGTGGAGTTGCAACCTTACAACATCATAGCCCTCAGTTCTATTCTGTCTACGGCTGCTGTCTGCAGGGAGTTTGTATGTTCTCTGTGTGACCACGTGGATTTTGTCCAGGTGATCCAGTTTCCTCACATATTTCAAACACGTGCAGGTTTGTTGGTTCATTGGCTTCTGTAAATTGTCCTTTGAGTGTTGGATAGAACTAGTGTGCAGGTGATCGTTGGTCAGCGTTGACTTGGTGGGCCTAAGGGTCTGATTCCACATTGCATCTCTAAATTAAACAAAATTAAGCTATACTAAACTAAACTAAATTAGCTGTCCATAATGGATTAGAAATTGTAAGACATAACTCTCAGACATAGAACGCGTTGAAACAATACTTCCAGCTGGTCTTAAAATTGGCCCATGTGTCTGTTTACCCTAGGTTCCATTATTAAAAAAGTGAAGGAACTTCTTGACTGGGCAATAGATTCTCTGAGTTTACCACCAATCGCACCTCCAGACCTGGCAGCACATGTTTGGCAAATCATGGAAATGTCAGTTCATCCCAGAGAAAATAGTTGATTGTAGTCATCTCCCCACACTGTGAAGTTGCCAAAGCGGTTTAGTTATTCACCAAGGTAGCACAGTGGCATTTTATCTTTATGCCTCTGAGCCCAAGAAATCCAGGTTCAATCCTGATGTCTGCACATTCTAATTGTGACCACATAGGTTTCCACATCCCAAGGATGTGCTCATACAGTGGAAACAGGCCCTTCGGCCCACCAAGTCCGCACCAACCAGCAATCCTTGCACATTAACACTATCCTACACACACCAGGGACAATTTACACATAGACCAAGCCAATTAACCTACATACCTGTATGTCTTTGGAGTGTGGGAGGAAACTGAAGATCTCGGAGAAAACCCACACGGCACGGGGAGAATGTGAAAAGTCCTGTACAGACAGTACCCATAGTCGGGATTGAACCCGCATCTCCGGTGCTGCAAGCGCTGTAAAGCCCCTGTCCCACTTAAGAGACCTAAACAGCAACCTCTGGTGACCTTGCCTGCCACCCTAAAAAAAATCAAGGTCGAGGTTACCTGCAACCTCCTACCACCTCCCACGCATATGTTGAAAACCTTCCTCGACTATGAAGAAAACCGACTTCGACTAGACCTACGACTAAAAAATTATCGATTTTTAAAACGGCAACCTATTTTTAGTCGAGGCCGGTTTTAATCATGATGAAAACATAGCAGCAACCTAGATGAAGCCTCGACCACATGGAAACCACTTTCGACCATTAGGGAGAGTGACCAAAACCTCCGGTGACCTCATGGAAACCTTGGGTGGCAGGCAAGGTCATCAGAGGTTGCTGTTTAGGTCTCCTAAGTGGGACAAGGGTGCCACCGTGGCCACCCACTAGTTTATCTGAATACTGTGACAGATGGCTAGTGTAGCTCAGTGGAAGAGGAATCAAAGGGGAGTTGACGGGCATGTTGGAGAGAATAAGTTGCAGGGCTACAGGGAAAACAAAAAGAGACGGGCGAGGAAGCAGGAACGGGGCACTTATTTTGGATGATCGACCATGATCTTATCGAATGGCGGTGCTGGCTCAAAGGGCCGAATGGCCTACACCCGCACCTATTTTCTATGTTTCTATGTTTTTATGAATGGTACTGATGGGAATGCAATGCTTAGAGCTGATTTGGACTCAATGGGTCGAATGGCCTCTTTCTGTGCTGAAATAAGTAACTTAAGTTATACTTCTGCCTTAGCACTGTCTGCAAACTGAATGATATCATCAGTTATTTACCGTATGAAAAGTTGGCATCCCAGAAACAATGCCTCAGGGATTCCGCTGGTTTAGTTTAGTTTAGTTTATTGTCACATGTACTAAGGTACAGTGAAAAGCTTTTGTTGCACGCTAACCAGTTAGCGGAAAGACAATACATGATTTTACAATTGAGCCATTCACAGTGTACAGATACATGATAAAGGGAATAACATGAATAACCTTTACTGCAAGATAAAGTCAATAAAGTCTGATCAAAGATAGTCCGAAGATCTTCAATGAGGTAGATAGCAGTTCAGGACTGCTCTCTATTTGTAGTAAGATGGTTCAGTTGCCCGATATCAGCTGGGAAGAACCTGTCCCTGAATCTGGAGGTGTGCGTTTTCACACTTCTGTACCTTGTGCTCAATGGGAGAGGGGTAAGAGGGAGTGGCCGGGGTGCTAGTCATCCCTGGATTATGCTGCCGGCCTTGCTGAAGCAGTGTGAGGTACAAATAGAGTCAATGGAAGGGATTTGTTGGAAAGAACTGCAGATGCTGGTTTAAGTAAGTAACTAAGTAGGTTTATTGGCCAAGTATTCATATACAAGGAATTTGCCTTGGTGCCAAAACTGCAAGGAGCAGTACACAGTGGTCGCCATCGTGTACAGCAGCAGCAGCAGCTACACTGCAATCAGCTACACAGTCGAATGTAGACACAAAGTGCTGGAGGAACTGAGTCAATGGAAGTGAGGTTGGTTGGTGTGATGGTCTGGGATGGGCCAACAATTTCCTGCAGTTTCCTGCATTCTTGAATGGAGCTGTTCCCAAACCATGCTGTGATGCATCCCGAGAAAGTGCTTTCTATGCCCCATCTGTCAAAGTTGGTGAGAGTTGTTGGGGGCATACTAAACTTCTTAAACTTTCTGAGGAAGTAGAGGCGATGGTGTGCTTTGCTTCCTGAAGTCACTTGACCATCTATGAGAGAATACTCCTCATGTGTGCTCATCTTTTTCCCAATTATCCTTGCATGTTACAAAGTTTTCTCTGTAGCCCTGCAACGTATTCTCTCTAATATGCCCATCAACTTCCCTTTGACTCCTCTGCCCCTTACCTGCAGTAGCCATCTTTCACAGTAGCCAGATAAACTATGAGCACATCCTTGGGATGTGGAAATCCATGTGGCCAAAGCTGGAGTGTGCAAACTGTGCACATATCAGGATTGAACCTGGAGCACTGGAGCATTGATGCAACAAGACAAACTGCTCTGCCACTGTGCTACTTTGCTGAATTATGAAACAGCTCTGGCAACTTCACAGAGAAAGCAAACTCACTGCTAGCATTTATTTCAAGAGGGCTTGTATACAAAAACAGGGATGTAATGATGAGGCTCCATAACAGGGCTGGGCAGCCTTGTTCAGCATAGGGGCCAGGATGCATGTCTGTGAGCGGATGGCGGGTCACATCTATCACGTCTTCACATTGATCCCTGCCCCATCCCGCTCCGGATGGCAGGCATCAAATCACATAGATCCCGCCCCTTCAAGGCCGCCACCCGGAGCACTGGCCCATAGTTACAAACAGCTTACAATGGCTTGTTCCCTTTATCAACCGATACTTTTTTGCATATCTTTCACTCATTGTTCCTTATCTCTCCACATCACCGTCTATATCTCTCGTTTCCCTGATCCCTGACCAGTCTGAAGAAGGGTCTCGACCCGAAACGTCGCCTATTCTCCTTCGCCTCCTTAGATGCTGCTGCACCCGCTGAGTTTCTCCAGCTTTTTGTGTACCCTCGATTCTCCAGCATCTGCAGTTCCTTCTTTGAAACAGACAGAATAGTGAAAGGCTTGGATAGAGTGGATGTGGAGAGGATGTTTCCACTAATGGGAGAGTCTAGTACTAGAGGTCATAGCCTCAGAATTAAGGGACGTTCTTTTAGGAAGGAGATGAGGAGGAATTTCTTTCTTCAGAGGGTGGTGAATCTGTGGAATTCTTTGCCACAGAAGGCTGTGGAGGCAAAGTCAGTGGATATATTTAAGGCAGAGATAGATAGATTCTTGATTAGCACAGGTGTCGGAGGTTATGGGGAGAAGGCAGGAGAATGGGGTTCGGAGGGAGAGATAGATCAGCCATGATTGAACGGTGGAGTAGACTTGATGGGCTGAATGGCCTAATTCTACTCCTATCACTTATGACAGTGTCGGAAGATGACTGTGGTCTTCACACAGAACTTGTTCAAATATCTTTTCAGATTCCATGGTGCGACCTCCATCAATCCATTTCTAAGCACCTCAGTGCCACCATCAAGGAAAAACTCTAATAGGTTTGTTAGACATAATCAACCTTTCACAAAACCCCGTTGAATCTTCCTAATCAGCTTATACTTTGCTAAGTGCTCACTTACTCTGATCCCAGTGATGAATTCTAGCAATTTTCCCCACGACTGCTGCTAGACTAATTGGCCTGTAGTCATTCTGCTGTATTCATTTCTTCTTCTCTTTGAAATAAACTTAACTTTAAAGAGCAAAACGAGTGTATATTCTGAACCAGAAGCGTACCTGGGATGCAAAATTTCTGGTTTGTTGAGTTGATGAAAGTATTAGCTCTGAGTGAGACAGCCTGCTTTTTGACTTGGGCATCATATATAGGACTCAGACAAAGAGTCCCTGATGAACTGATTCTTTTCAACAAAGACTTCCAGCTCTGCTTATCAGATGCGAGACATCAATTTGATGGGCACTGCCCCTTGTAGTTATAGTATTTAAGGTCCTATTCTCCCCTTTTCAGGCTTGGGATGATCAAATTATGTATGTGGGACATGTTAGCATAATGCACTTTATTGCACCATTTTACTATGGGCTTTTGGTTATGTACATGTTCATGAAAGAGAAATGTAGGAAGGAACCGGAGATGCTAGTTTAAACCGAAGATAGAGACAAAAAGCAGGAGTAACTCAGTGGGTCAGCATCTCAGGAGAAAAGGAATAGGTGATGTTTTGGGTTGAGACTGAAGAAGGATCTGGACCTAAACGTCACCTATTTCTTTTCTCCAGAGATGCTGTCTGACCTGCTGAGTCTATCTCCATGAAAGAGATGCTAATGGGACTGTCCCACTTACACCACTTTTTCAGCGACTGCCGGCACCCATCATTGGTCGTTGCAGATCGCTGAAAATTTTCAGCGTGTTAAAAATCCAGCGGCGACCAGAAAGACGCTACGACTCTTTGGGTGACTGAGGAGACTACTCACGACCACACAGGCGACACCGCGCCGACAGGTGAAGCCTGTATGGCCGTGAGTAGTCGTCCAAAGAGCTGTACCTTGTTCTGGTCGCCACTGGATTTTCAACATGTTGAAGATTTTCGGCAACCTACAATGACCTATGACAGGTGCCGGCAGTCGCCAAAAAAGTCGCTTAAGTGGGACAGGCCCATAATTTTAATCTTTGCATGAACCAGAGAGGTCCATTAGGGTTTTGTTTGCAGGTTTAGTTTTTAAATTGTATTTTCAATTCTCTTATCGCACTGGAATCAGAAGCCAACTGTCTGGTGTAGTTGATCAACAGTCTAAATGTTCCCCTCTGCTTAAAGGCCAACAACCTCCCCACTACTGTCCTGCTGTAACCACTTCTTATGACGATGTGATATATAATTCAGTGTTAATATGCCTGCAAGAGGCATATACTTCTTTTTTGACTATAAGATATGGATACTGATAATATGCATTAGGGTTTATTGTTTATAAATTTATTGTTTATCCCTGGTTACCCTGAGAGAACGTACCATTACTAGGGGTCACTGTGTTCCTCTAGCACAGTTACATGTGACTAGGTAGTGTGTTATGATCCTGTGAATGAAACCATTGGGTTTTGCATTGATTATCTTCAATGTTAATTTATTTAGTTCAAAATCACAGATTTTTGTCACTTAAATTTTCCAACTTACCAAAGAAGAAGGTTCTCGACCCAAAACATCACCCATTCCTTCTCTGCAGAGATGCTGCCTGTCCCGCTGAGTTACTCCAGCGTTTTGTGTCTATCTTCGGTTTAAACCAGCATCTGCAGTTCCTTCTCACACACTTGGCATCCATTTAAGATATCTTGCTACCTTTTACGGAAATGGCCATGGTTATATTATCTCATCTTGGCCGACTAGCTTGGTGTATCAGACAAGGGGGGTTTGGTAATGCCGGAAGCTGATTAAGATCCCTTGTAACAAGTAACAACAAAGTCCCTTAATTGCAATTTAGTGTTGCAATACAACGGCATCCACATTAACTTTAATGGGCAGTAAATAATTTAGGAACTCAATTTGCAAATATGCATTCACAGCGTTTGAAGGCCAACTCCTATGTACTTTGAATCACCAAAATGATTTGCTTACAGGCTGATAGAGCGAGAATGGTGGTATTAATTATTTGCTATACATACATGAGAATGTTGAGAGCAGGGGCTTCAATTTTGCCAGAAGGGCAAAAGAAAATATACAGGCTACCGTTCTTTATCATTGTTGATTCAATTGAAGGAAAATGGTTACTTAATTAGTCCAGTCTACTGAAACGGATATGTGTGATGTTGCTGCAAAAAGAAACCAATGCTATTACATGTTAATGTCACCTAGTGTAGAATCAACAAATATTCACTTATAATGTCATACATTCTTGCAAACCTTTAACTAATGAAGCACTTTGGAACCTCACTAGGGATTGTAATGTAGGGGCCATTAAAGAAAGGCAAAGCCCCACCGATTGAAACTGTGATAATGAACCAGATAATTGATTTGGTTGAAGGGTAAAGGGCCTGTCCCACTTGGCGATTTTTTTCGGCGACTGCCGTGGTCATATCAGTGTCGCCAAAAGATTTTGAACATTTCAAAATCCAGCGGCAACGAGTGTTTTGCGACACTTGAAAAAACACCGCGCGTCATACGTCATCACGCCGCATCACTGCCGCGTCACTCCGTGGAGTTTTCAGTGACCTGTTACGTCAGTCAATGATGCCAGCAGTTGCCGAAAAAATCGCAAAGTGAGACAGGCCCTTAAGTGTTGTCTCTGGCATCAGAAGGTTCGGGAATTTGTAATCAAGAATTGAGTGCAGAATCTAGGCACTTACTGTGATACAGAATGTGTGCTAATTGGTAGGGATGACACATTAATCTGAAGCCATTTCTGCTCCTTGAAGTAGACAGCTTTGAGTCCACATGAGCAGAAGGAGATGTTTTTTTCTAAGGTTCAATATTTAACCCTGTATTTAACCCCCGCCCATAACATACTTGAACACAAAATATCTGATTATTTACACATTTTGTTTTTCCTGAAAAGAGTGATGAATTAGAGGTAGACGCAAAATGTTGGAGTAACTCAGCGGGACAGGCAGCATCTCTGGAGAGAAGGAATGGGTGACGTTTCAGGACCTAAAATGTTACCCATTCCTT
The DNA here is from genome assembly GCA_035221665.1 of Okamejei kenojei. NCBI lineage: Eukaryota > Metazoa > Chordata > Chondrichthyes > Rajiformes > Rajidae > Okamejei > Okamejei kenojei. The sequence continues at coordinate 64,335,432 of CM069141.1, read as the reverse complement.
CTCTCCAGAGATGCTGCCTGTCCCGCTGAGTTACTCCAGATTTTTGTCTATCTTTGGTGTAAACCAACATCTGCTGTTCCCTCCTACACATAAATTAGAGGTACTAGGTCAAACACTGCAACTCACAGAAGTTGGCGTCATAATTGTTAATCAGATTGTACATAGAAATGTTTCCTCATTATTATCAGCGTTTGATGAAGCAGCAATTAAGCTGGGAATTTTTAAAATTCATATCATAACAGTAAAATAAATCAATAAATTAACATTAAATCTAGACATAACTAAAACTCTCATCTTGTCCTCTTACGATTTGCATTGTTTTTACATTTGCGCAAAAACGGTATCCAATAGCGCTACGTATTTTCGCCACCTTACTCACCGTTCCCTTGTGCTGCAAGTGCACCAAGTTTTGTTCCGATCGGTGGAATATTACAAAAATTATGAAGGTTCAAAAATCGTAAAAACCGCCCCTTCCAGCACCCGCTGTTAATCACCGGCGGCGAGGAGAATAAAGCTGAAGGAGCGAAGTGAGCAGACTGCAGAGTGCAGCGAGAGCGGAGTGAGCAGAGTGCAGAGTGGCGATCACAACCCCCACCCCCCCCTGCCACCACAACCCCCCCTCGCTACCACAACCCCCCACCATACACACACCCCTCCCCCACACACCCCTGCCCACAACATACCCCCCTGTCACCCACACACACACAACCCTCCTCGACACACACACCCTCCACCACACACACACCCCTCCCCCACACACGGACCCCTCCCCCACTCACCCCCTCTCCCCCACACACACTCCACCACCACACACCCTCTCCCCCACACCCCGCTCCTCCTCCACAGACCCCTCCCTCACACCACCCCTCCCTCACACCACCCCTCCCTCACACCACCCCCCTCCCTCACACACTCCACCACACCCCCCTCCCCTCCACCACACCCCCCCTCCTCCACCACACCCCCCCCTCCACCATACACCCCCTCCTCCATCACACTCCCCTCTCCAACACACCCCCTGTCCCCCACCCCCACTCCCTCCCCCACACCCCTCCCCCACACACACCCCTCCCCCACACCCCCCTCCCCCCACCCCCACCCCTCCCACCACACCCCCCTCCTCCCTTACACCCCCTCTTCCACCACACCCCCCCTCCCCCATACACCCCGCTCCTCCACCATAGCCCCCTCNCCCCACTCCCCCCTCCTCCACCAAACCCCCCCTCCTACACAAACCTTTGAAGGGAACCAATGTCCTTGGGGAGTGTTTGCTAGTGCTGTCAGGGAGGATTTAAACTAATGTGGCAGGGGGATGGGAGCATGAGCAGAGAGACAGAGGGATGTAAAATGAGGGTAGAAGCAATAGGTAGCAAGGTGAAAAGTAAAAGTGGCAGGCAGAAAAATCCAGGGCAAAAATCAAAAAGGGCCACTTTTCAACATAATTGTATAAGGGGTAAGAGTGTTGTAAAAACAAGCCTGAAAGGCTTTGTGTCTCATTGCAAGGAGTATTCGAAATAAGGTGGATGAGTTGAATGTGCAGATAGTTATTAATGAATATGATATAGTTGGAATCACGGAGACATGACTCCAGGGTGACCAAGGCTGGGAGCTGAACATCCAGGGATATTCAATATTCAGGAGGGATAAACAGAAAGGAAAAGGAGGTGGAGTAGTGTTGATGGTTAGAGAGGAGATTAACACAATAGAAAGGAAGGACATTATCTTGGAGGATGTGGAATCGATATGGGTAGAGCTGCGAAACACTAAGGGGCAGAAAACGCTAGTGGGAGTTGTGTACAGGCCAGCTAACAGTAGTAGTGGAGTTGGGGATGGCTTCAAATATGAAATTAGAAATGCGTGCAACAAGGGTAAAACAGTTATAATGGGTGACTTCAATCTACATATAGATTGGGTGAATCAAATTGGCAGGGGTGCTGAGGGAAGGGATTTCTTGGAATGTATGCAGGATAGTTTTCTAAACCAACATGTAGAGGAACTAACGAGAGAGCAGGCTATTCTAGACTGGATATCGAGTAATGAGGAAGGGTTAGTTAGCAGTCTTGTTGTGCGTGGCCCCTTGGGCAAGAGTGACCATAATATGGTTGAGTTCTTCATTAGGATGGAGAGTGACATTGTTAATTCAGAAAAAAAGGTGACTTAAGGAGAACTTTGAGGGTATGAGACGTGAATTGGACAAGATAGACTGGCAAGTGGATTCTTAAAGGGTTGACGGTGTATATGCAATGGAAGGCATTTAAAGACTGCATGGATGAACTACAACAATTGTTTGGCAAAGAATGGTAATAAATCAGGGAAGGTAGTGCATCCATGGATAACAAGGGAAATCAGGGTTAGTATTAAAACTAAAGATGAAGCATACAAATTAGCCAGAAAAATAAGTCTACCAGAGGACTGGGAGAAATTCAGAGTCCAGCAGAGGAGGACAAAGTGCTTAATTAGGAAAGGGTAAATAGATTATGAAAGAAAACGGGCATGGAACATAAAAACAGACTGCAAAAGTTTTATAGATATGTGAAGAGAAAAAGGTTAGTTAAAACAAATGAAGGACCCTTGCAGTCAGAAAACTCGTGAATTGATCATGGGGAACAAGGACATGGCAGACCAATTGAATAACTACTTTGGTTCTGTCTTCACAAAGGAAGACATAAATAATCTGCCAGAAATAGCAGGGACCGGGGGTCAAATGAGATGGAGGAACTGAGTGAAATCCAGGTTAGCCAGGAAGTGGTGTTAGGTAAATTGAATGGATTAAAGGCCGATAAATCCCCAGGGCCAGATAGGCTGCATCCCAGAGTACTTAAGGAAGTAGCCCCAGAAATGGTGGATGCATTAGTGATAATTTTTCAAAACTCTTTAGATTCTGGAGTAGTTCCTGGAGGGTAGCTAATGTAACCCCACTTTTTAAAAAGGGAGGGAGAGAGAAAACGGGGAATTACAGACCAGTTAGTCTAACATCGGTAGTGGGGAAAATGCTAGTCAGTTATTAAAGATGGGATAGCAGCACATTTGGAAAGCGGTGAAATCATTGGACAAAGTCAGCATGGATTTATGAAAGGTAAATCATGTCTGACGAATCTTATAGAATTTTTTGAGGATGGAACTAGTATGGATAAGGCAGAACCTGTGGATGTGTTATATCTAGACTTTCAGAAGGCTTTCGACAAGGTCCCACATAAGAGATTAGCATACAAACTTAAAGCACACGGTATTGGGGATCAGTATTGATGTGGATAGAGAACTGGCTGGCAGACAGGAAGGAAAGAGTAGGAGTAAACGGGTCATTTTCAGAATGGCGGGCAGTGACTAGTGGGGTACCGCAAGGCTCAGTGCTGGGACCCCAGCTATTTACAATATATTTTAATGATCTGGATGAGGGAATTGAATGCGACATCTCCAAGTTTGCGGATGACACTAAGGGGGGCGGGGGGGGGGGGGGGGCAGTGTTAGCTGTGAGGAGGATGCTAGGAGGCTGCAAGGTGACTTGAATGGGTTGGGTGAGTGGGCAAATGCATGGCAGATGCAGTATAATGTGGATAAATGTGAGGTTATCCACTTTGGTGGCAAAAACAGGAGGATAGATTATTATCTGAATGGTGGCTGATTAGGAAAAGGGGAGATGCAACGAGACCTGGGTGTGATGGTACACCAGTCATTGAAAGTAGGCATGCAGGTGCAGCAGGCTGTGAAGAAAGCGAATGGTATGTTGGCATTCATAGCAAAAGGATTTGAGTACAAGAGCAGGGAGGTTCTACTGCAGTTGTACAGGGTCTTGGTGAGGCCACGCCTGGAGTATTGCGTACAGTTTTGGTCTCCTAATCTGAGGAAAGACATTCTTGCCATAGAGGGAGTACAGAGAAGGTTCACCAGACTGATTCCTGGGATGGCAGGACTTCATATGAAGAAAGACTGTGTAGACTCGGCTTGTACTCGCTGGAATTTAGGAGATTGAGGGGGATCTTATAGAGGCTTATAAAATTCTTAAGGGGTTGGACAGGCTAGATGCAGGAAGATTGTTCCCGATGTTGGGGAACTCCAGAACAATGGGTCACAGTTTAAGTAAAAGGGGGAAGTCTTTTAGGACCGAGATGAGAAGATCTTTTTTCACACAGAGTGGTGAGTCTGTGGAATTCTCTGCCACAGAAGGTAGTTGAGGCCAGTTCATTGGCTATATTTAAGAGGGAGTTAGATGTGGCCCTTGTGGCTAAAGGGATCAGGGGGTATGGAGAGAAGGCAGGTACAGGATACTGAGTTGGATGATCAGCCATGATCATATTGAATGGCGGTGCAGGCTCGAAGGGCCGAATGGCCTACTCCTGCACCTATTTTCTATGATTCTATGATTCTATGAACCCCCCTCCTCCCCCATGGAATGGGTTGCGTTGGGGGACCAGAACTCCCGTGTGACCATCGGGTCCCACTTAGTCCACAAATTAATATTAGCAGGTATTATCTTTTTACATTGACCATGGGGATTGTAATACGATATGATATAATAGAACTTTATTTATCTCAGGAGAGAAATTGGTCAGCCAACAGTCATAAAACGCAAAATACATGAAACAAGAAATTAAAGTAATGAGTGGAAAGGATTGGGGATGTGAACAGATTGAGGTGGGGGGGAGGGGAGTCAGTTTACCCCACAACAGAAGGGGGAGGAGTTATACAGTTTGATAGCCACAGGGAAGAAGGATCTCCCGTGACATTCTGTGCTGCATCTTGGTGGAACCAGTCTGTTGCGACAGTAGTCCTCAAGTTGACCAGTGTATCATGGAGGGGGTGAGCTGTATTGTCCAAGATGCTCCGCAGTTTGAGGAGCATCCTCCCCTCCAGGACCAATTCCCATGAATCCAACTCTGCCCCCAGGAGGAGCCAGCCTTCCTGGGATGGTAGGTAACTTATAGTGAAAACAGTAAATAAATAAACACAATTTTTAAATGTTTTAACTTATACTTCTTGACGCCTGCACAGATGGCATAGTCTTGCATTACAGAAAACTGCTACCATTTTTGGGGAATGCAGCTCCTTCCCCTCGTAACACATGGTCACCCACTTATGCTTTCTTCTGTGTGCACACAAATCATTATTTTGTTCTTACAATGATAATGAGGAAAGCCACATGATGCATTGGGCCAAATATCAATCCCAGAGCAATCCCTTCATCTCATTATCCCACTCCTGATTTCCCAATATCCCTGAAATTAATTTTGTCGTGCGCATGTTTATCAACTCCCCGTTGAACTTTTATTGCTATCATCCGTGCCATGGTAATTAACAGTGGCCAATTAACCTCACAGCACTTATTTAACATGTGGGAGCGAACCAATGCACCAAGGGAAAGCCCTCACCGTCATGGGGAGAATTAACACATTTCACACTAACAGCAGCAGAGGTCGGAATCGAACCCGCATCTTTGGATCTGTGGAGCAGCGGCACCTACTGTGCCATGTATTCTCTGAATGACAATGCCCAATTATGAGCAGCTTTGGGAAATCCTACCATAGTGCCCTCTTTGGGAAATCCTATCATTATACAACGTGTGCTGGCATACTGTGACAATGCATCGTCCAAACCCAACTAATCTACAGATGAGGAGGGTTTACATCTGGTCGGCAACCTTTTCTGCCAAGGGGTTAGGACATATGTCTGTGAGCGGATGGCGGGCCACATCTATCACGTGTACACATGAATCCCGCCCAATCCCGCCCTGGATGGCAGGCATCAAATCACGTGTTCACATAGATCCCGCCCCTTCAAGGATGCCACCCGGAGCACTGAGCTCAAATAGTGCTCGAAGTCCCCGGCCTTCTGACAACCCCGATCTCGACAGTGAAGCCCAGACACAGAAGGTGCGCGGCCCTGCCGGTGGCTTGGCGCAGGATGCGGTACAGCCAAATCGCCTTCTGGGCACCGGAGGTAGAAACAATTGCTGGAGAAAGTCACTCCAGCATTTTTTTCTGCCATTGATTTTTCCAGCATCTGCACTTCTTTCTGAAACATTCCAGGTACTGGAGATGACGGAAGTCTGAGGGCCGGATGATTGAGGAAAAAAAAAATACACATATGAGCCGGATGATTTTGGGGTACGTGCCGGATTTGGGCTGGGCGCCATAGGTTGCCGACCCCTGGTTTATAGCAATAGGCCACTGTAAAGGAAACAAGAGCCCAGAATGGAAAATTCTACCTAAGAGAGGAACCATTTCCCTTTTCATCTACGATTGATTGAAAAGAGGACTTTTATGTAATCTGCCTGGGCCACAATTGACTCCCTTTTACAGAATGTAAAGAAGACTTCCCTTTAACCTTCAAACTGGCAGGTTAATAAATGTGGATTAACTGATTGCATTTGTTTTCCGCAGGGTGTTTTTAGGAGCCATTAACAAGTTTGCAGAAACAATGAACCAAAGATTCTTGGAGAACATGAATTTTGAGCAACAGGTAAGAGAGTACGGTACTCAGCAGCAGATGCATCGCTTAAATGACCAGAGCCTGTTGTAGCCAAGATGTGTAGGAAGGAACTGCAGATGCTGGTTTAAACCGAAGATAAACACAAAATGCTGGAGTAACTTGGTGAGGCAAGCAGCATCTCTTGAGAGAAGGAATGGGTGACATTTTGGGTCGAGACCCATCTTCAGTCGACCCGAAACATTGCCCATTCCTACTCTCCAGAAATGCTGCTTGTCCCGCTGAGTTACTCCATCATTTTGAATCTATCTTCTGTTGTACCCAAGTGCAGACACAAGAAAGCAGTCCAAATTGACACTGACACACATATTCACAATATCCAGGGCCATCTTTCATTTAAATCTGGCTAGGTGTAAAGTAGTTGGATAACAACACAGTGAACTTAATGTAGAAGCAATTGCCTTTCAGTGCATAATAAAATGATTAAATTAATGAAAATTATTTGTATATTCTAAAGCTTGATCAGGAAAGTGGTTTTTCATGATATGTTGCATTTCTTTCAGCCAACTTTCATGACTGAAGGCCATCAACCATGCCATGATAATTAACAGTAGCCCACTGTTTCATGAATTAGTTAGCTGAGGGGTATGAGAGACTATTGAATGAAATAAAAACAGCTAATTGGACAGAACCTATTGTCATGAGTAGAAAAGTGGGCAAAAGGTAGTTGGAAATTGATTAAAATGTACTCACCTAAATTGTCAACATTGATCAACAAAGTCTCCCAGCGACTTCAGCATTTCAATACATGAATGTAGTTTAGTTTAGTTTATTGTCACATGTACTGAGGTACAATGAAAAGCTTTTGTTGCGTGCTAACCAGGCAGCGGAAATACAATACATGATTATCATCAAGCCATTCACAGCGTAGAGATATATGAAAAGGGAATAATGTTTAGTGCAAGCTAAAGCCAGCAAAGTCTGATCAAAGATAGTCCAATAGTATTTCAGGACTGCCCTCTGGTTGCGGTCGGATGGTTCAGTTGCCTGATAACAGGAACGGAGAGATGAAGGAAGAAAGGATTTGCTGTGAATACTAATTTAGGAAGTAGAGTAGTACTGCAGAAGTGGCCAGACAATAGTAAATAAGGAATAACACACTGAACGGGCAAAACTGTGGCAGATGAAGCTCAGTATGAGGAACAGCAGGCTACATTGGACCTTAGAATGAGAGAAAGCATCTCTAGTTTAAAGAAGTAATATTGCTGCGAGAAAGGATTTCAGTCCATTGAGACTCAATCAGTTCTAGTAAGAGCAATCCCATTGATCCCATTTTTTCAGTCCAATTCCATATAGTTTCCCTCAAAGTCTTGACTTTTCTGAAAGCCCTGATTCTTTCAAGAGTCAAGTCAAGAGTGTTTATTGTAATTGTCCCAGATAGAACAATGACATTCTTACTTGCATCAGCACAACAGAATATGTAAACATAGTAGACTGTAAGCAATATAATAAATGAGAAATAAAAAGTTTAGTGTTCACACACACACACACACACACACACACACACACACACACACACACACACACACACACACACACACACACACACACACACACACACACACACACACACACACACACACACACACACACACACACACACACACACACCATAGGCAACATGTTCCAAATCATCAACACCACTCTTCCCCCATTGATCTTTATAATCACGTAATATCTGATTTAAACATTATTTCCACATTTCAAAGTAACTGACAAAGTGAATCCACAATACTTGTACAGGAAACACAAAAAAATATCCAGTAGTTGGAAAATTATTGAAGGCATTACAATAATGAATGGAATTTTGTCCATTACTTGAATTAGCTAGATTACAAAGGGCAGGGAATTATGTTATAGTTGTATGGAACTCTAGTCGATCCCACATGGAATAATTGTTTATTTCTGGACAGGATGGATATGCTGACATGGGAAGGAAAATAATCGTAGGCTAAAAATATTAAATTATTATGACAGATTCCTTTGACACGGTATTTCCCCAAAGATTAATTGATGGCTCAATCAAGCTGTTTAAGATGATTGAAGTATTTACTAGGGTTGCCGTGAAGAAATGTTTTGCTATACTGATGGAGCTAAAAATTTTGAATTTGGGGAGGAAAGGGTGTTGTGTGCAATTCGCTCAAGATCAGGGAAGGATGATGTCAAGAACCATTTCTTCACAAGAAGCGAATGAGCTGTTTCAGGGAGGTAATTTAGAAGATTGATGGAAACAGGATGCTGGTGTGTTAGTAAGGCATTTTACAAAGTCCTGTGCAGTAGGCTGGTCCAGAAGGTTAAGGCAGATGGGATTCAAGATGAGCTGGCCTGATGAAAGGGGCAAAGCATAGTGGTGGAAAGATGCTTTTAGATTAGAAGTCTGTGACGAGCGAGATCAGTAAAGTGACCTTTGTTGTTTCTTATATATATCAAATACTTGGATGTGGATGTAGGAAGTACAGTTGGTAGGTTTGCAATTAACATGAAAATTAATTGTGTTTTGGATAACAAGGAATCTGTAGGATAATAGATCAGATAGAAAGTTGGCCGTCTGTCAGATAATGTCTAAGACTAGAGGTCACAGCCTCAGAATTAAAGGACGGTCCTTTAAGAAGGAGATGAGGAGGAATTTATTTGGTCAGAGGGTGGTGAATCTGTGGAATTGTTTGCTGTAGAAGGCTGTGGAGCCCAAGTCAATTGATATTTTTAAGGCAGAGATAGATAGATTCTTGATTAGTATAGGTGTCAGGGGTAATGGGGAGAAGGCAGGACAATGGGGTTGGGAGGGAGCGATAGATCGGCCATGATTGAATGGCAGCGCAGACTTGATGGGCCGAATGGCCTAATTCTGCTCCTATCACTTATCACCTTATGATCTTACAGCAAGTGGTACCGAAGCCTGAAATTCACCATCAGGTTCAGGAAAAGTAACTTTCTTATAACCATCAGGGTCTTGAACCAACTTGCACGACCCTAATCCTACCTCAGTAAAAGCCCTGTCCCTCGGTACGAGTTCATTCCAAGAGCTCTCCCGAGTTTGCCCTGATTCGAACTCAGAGATTTACGGTAATGGCCACTCGTCGGTACTTGGTGCTCTCGTGGACATTTTTCAACACGTTGAAATATTTTCACGCGTCTTCCCGTGCTTACCTGCCATTAGCGAGTCTTCCCGAGTACCTGCCGTTGGTGTTACGAGCCGCTAAAAGACGTCCCCGAGCTCCAATGTACCCACTACGTTCATTCTCCGTGCTTACCACGAGTTTTATTTTTTTAAACTAGGGAGAGCTCTTGGAATGAACTCGTACCCTGGGACGGGGCTTTAAGGAAGGGTTAACTGCCACCCCTCGCTCAACCCTGACTTGTTTTTTGATTTTGTATGAATGCCTTGTTTCTACACGGCCTTCATAATGTATGTACAGTTTATGTTTTCTCTGTTGCCTGTCCAAGTGCCTGTGATGCTGCTGCAAGCAAGATTTTCATTGTGCTGTGTCTGCACCTCACTGTACCTGCCCAGAGGACAGTAAACCTGATGAATTTTGCAAAGTTTAATAATGATAGAACACGTCCAGTAATTACTAAGATGCAAAGAAATGTTAATGAGCAAACAGAACCGAGGGTAAAATCCTTAGCTCCCTACAAGTAAGAACACAAGTCAATAGAGTTTTGAAGAAGACATCTGGTAGGCTTGCCCTGATAAATTGGGACATACAATATAAACATAGGGGTGTACGCTGCAGTTGCATAAAACATTGTGAGACAAGTACAGTGTGCAATTCTTGTTGCCATGTTTTAGGTAGAATGTGATGGTACTGAAAAGAGTGCAATGGAGATTCTGCAGGAATGGACGGACACTTCAAGTATAGTCATAGAGTCACAGAGTGATACAGTGTGGAAACAGGCTCATCAGCCCAACTTGCCCACACCGGCCAACATGTCATTCATTCATTCATTCATTCATTCATTCATTCATTCATCATCATTGAAAACATTAGCGACGCAGTGGTGTTAGTTTTCAATGGGAATGGGTGATGGTCCAAACACACATCTCTGTCTTCCAGTTCCTGCGGATGTCTGCCGCTGGAAGAATAGGATATTGGTGTGTGTGTGCTTATCATCATTCCTTACTATGCTATGTACGACAGTGATCGCAACTTATACTGAAGTGTGGATGGCCGTCAGCTCGCTAGAAGCTCGTCCACCCTTTGACAGGTCTTGGTTTTGGTCCTGCTGGGGGTCCACAGCCCCCTCCTCACCCGGCAAACCAGGTGGGGGAGACGGTTTAGTCGCCAACTATCCGACCACGGAGCAGGTAGCGCGGGATTACATGGTACCCTTGGAGGGGAGAACTCCCCCCGGCCAACACGTCCCAGCTACACTAGTACTACCTGCCTGCATTTGGTCCATATCCTTCCCAACCTGTCCTTTCCATGTCTAACTGTTTCTTAGATGTTGGAATGGTCCCTGCCTCAACTACTTCCGCTGACAGCTTGTTCCATACAACCACCACCCTTTGCGTGGGGTAGGATTGTATAGGCTGGGCTTGTATTTTGCTGGAGCAGAAGAGATTGAGGGGGTGACCTGACAGTGGTATATAAAATCGTAGGAGGCATAGATAGGGTTCAGAGAATCATTGTTTTCTCCTCGCTAAACTACCAAAAAAACAAGAAGGCATATGTTTAAAGTGAGAGGACGGAACTGTAGAGAGAATCCACAGGGAAAGTGTTTTTTTGACCAAAATTGGTTGACATCTAGAACACATTGCTAGAGAGGTGGGAGAACCAAATACAATCACTATGTTTAAGAGACCTTCGGACTGCATAGGCAAAGCATAAAATGACACAGGTTAATGCAAGCAAATGGGATCAGTGTAGATGGACAATAAGTGCAGCATGGATGTAGTGGTCTGAAGGACATCCTTCTGTGCTTCCTGACTCAATGACTATTTAATATGGAGGTTTGCACACATCTGAAATCCCCACACAAGAAGCCAAGTCAATTAAAAAGATCAGAACACATTGCTACTTTAACAACATTTATTGGTACTATAACAACATTTAAAACGATAACATTTATTTGTACTATAACTACACTTAAAATAAATCTGAACAGTTACATGGATATGTAAGGTTTAGAGCGATATGGGCCAAAGGCAGGTGGGACTGAAATAAATGTGGCACATTGGTCAGCAGGGGCAGGCTGGGCCAAAGGGCCTGTTTCTGTGCTGTATGACTCTTATGATTCCATAACCAAGGCAAATATTGCCCAGGTAATAATATTAAAGATCTAAGGCACAGAAATAGCTGAGATACAAGCACTCAATGTGTAGTGGATGAGCACCTTTGTGGTTGACTACAAAAAGTAGTAAGCACTGCCCAGTCCATCATCGGCTCTGACCTTCCTTCCATCGAGGGCATCTATCACAGTCGCTGCCTCAAAAAGGCTGTCAGCATCATCAACGACCCACACCACCCTGGCCACACACTCAGCTCCCTGCTACCTTCAGGTAGAAAGTACAGGAGCCTGAGGACTGCAACAACCAGGTTCAGGAATAGCTATTTCCCCACAGCCATCAGGCTATTAAACTTGGCTGAGACAAAACTCTGAACATTAATACCCCTTTATCTGTTATTTGCACTTTATCGATTTATTCATTCATGTGTGTATTTACGTATATAATGGCATATGGACACACTGATCTGTTTTGTAGTCAATGCCTACTATGTTGTTGTGCTAAGCAAATAAACAATGTCATGGTCCTGTCAGGGACACATGACAATAAACTCTTTTGACTTTTGAATTTGACCACAGTGTTTACTATTATTATGGAGATAGGAGTCTGATTTACAACGGGGTGGCGCCGCGATGGCAGCCTCGCCAACAGTCTGTCTGTCCTTTTGTCTTTATTTGTTGTTATTTTTAGTGTGTTTTAAAAGTTTGCGTTAACATTCTCTGGTTTGTTTTATGATGATTATGATTGAAGGGTACATCAGGCTGGAAGGATGGAATGACTCATCACTATTGCTATGCTCCATCTTGCATTTGACATTTCACTGCCCTATTTGGTCTCCTCATTATAAAATAATAATGGTCCTGTCCCACGGTACGAGTTCATTCCAAGAGCTCTCCCGGGTTTGACCTGATTCGAACTCGGAGATTTACGGTAATGGCCTCTCGTCGGTACACGGGGCTCTCGTAGACATTTTTCAACATGTTGAAAAATATTCACGCGTCTTTCCGAGCTTACCTGCCGTTAGCGAGTCTTCCCGAGTACCTGCCGTTAGCGTTACGAGCCACTAAGAGACGTCCCTGAGCTCCGACGTACTCGCTACGTTCATTCTCCGTGCTTACCACGAGTTTGATTTTTATTAAACTCAGGAGAGCTCTTGGAATGAACTCGTACCGTGGGACAGGGCCATTGTGCAGAGAATGGTTCAAAATACAAAGATCTCATATAAAACTTGTAAACTAGAAATATTGGCACAATTAGGGTGACAGGACCTTGCGTATATTATTTAGAAATATTATTTATAATTTTGTTTAAAAATGCCAATTTCTTCCAAATAATTAAAATGCCAGGCTAAGCCATTACACTTAAGTAGTGATGAGTTACGACATGCAGTGACATTTATATTTTGTTTTTGTGTGAGTTTAAAATGTTTTTATTCTCTTCAGCTGTGGAATAACTACTTTCTTCTGGCTGTGGTCTTCATTACACAAGATTCATTGCAGTTGGAACACTTTTCTCAAGCTAAAGGCACCAAGATCTTGAACAAGTAAGTGTTGTACTCCAACTGTGTGTGATTTGGGCTTGGATATGACCATTAATAGTCAGAAAAGAAACTTTCCTGAATAACCATTCAATCTCAAATCTCCCTTCTGACTTTATACAATAGTCTCACTGTGTGCATCAAACCTACTTTGTGGAATATAAGGGGCTTTTGACAATCATTGCCTCAGAAACCTAACTCCATCTGCTCATCCGGTCCTCTGCTGATTTATCCTATTTTAAAATTAGGGTCCTATTTAAAAAGGGTGCTCTGATAAAATATTTCTTGCAGCGTTTTTCCTCATTAGTAGGTAAAATGCATTATCCTCTCCATGGTGGCCCATCATAATGCCCAGTTGACATATCACCACCCACCCAACCCACCCCAATCCCGTACCCACTGTGATCTCACCTCCTCCGCTTCTCTGTTCGTAATCTCCCACTGATTGCTCATCTCTCCTGCCTTTGGTGAGTTACATTGGCATTCAGTTCGACTACACATTTTAACATTGTCATTCTCTTATTTAAATCATAGCCTAAACCTTATCATGTTTATCTCTTCCATTCCTGCATGATCCACAAGCTCACTCTATTTTTCCTACATTGATGCCATATATCCTTCACTCCGACACGTCACCCTTTGCTCGTTCTGTTCTCAGATGCGTGGACCCACACTTACTAAACCATGCTATCTTTTAAATTGTTGTTCCTATTATAATAATCTTCTGTAAAGCTAGTCACTTCAACAGAGCTTTTAATCACACCCTTTTAATTCCTTCCTTCCTTTTGAGATGCTTCGGGTTGGTTTTCATACATTTTCTTGTTCAAATCGAAGTCAGAACACCAAGAGCTCTCATTTGCAGCAGAATTGAAACATTGCAACACTGAAGGTAAATGAGCAGATGAGCTGTGAGAAGGGTGGTGAATCTCTGGATGATCACAGAGGCTAGATCACTTGGGCTATTTAAAGCGAATATAGATTCATTTTTGAAAGATTGTGGAATTAAGAGCCCTGGGGAATTGACACAAGGGGAAATGATGCCTGGGGCAGATCAGCCATGGTCATATTGAACAGCTGAGAAGGCAAAGTGGCCTATTCCTGTTAATATTCTCGTCTTTATTTTGAGTCACAGGGGGCCGGAATCTGAATGATATTCATGAACTAGCAATGACCAGGATATTCTACTCTGTGCCTGGAAGGTGCTTTGCTCAGTGTTAATCCTCCCCAGTCTATTTATTTTCTGCTGGCAGGGTTTTGCAAGCATACTCTCTCATTAGATGGTCAAGCTAATTAACAATCACATTGTTTGTTCCTGCTCACATTATGACTGTACTCATTCTACAGCTTGGCAGTGTAAGAACTCTCATGCCGGTTGGGTATTTAAGATGGTTAAAAAAAAAAGTGGAAAGCAGTTGGAAGAACGAAAGGGGTTGTCCCAATTCAGCGACCTAATTGGCGAGTTTAGAAGAGTTTGCCCTCGACTCATACTCGCAGCACGGTCGACATGAGGTCCTAGAAGGTCTTTGTACTCTGCTTTATGCTTGAGAGTAGTCCCCGCGTACTCGAGGCCTCAGCTAGGTTGCGGCGTAATTTTCAACATGCTGAAAAATGCCCGTGAGTTTAATAAGAAGGTCGCCATGGAAAAAATCGATATTTTTTTTACTCGTTGGTTTAGTCGAAGAAGGTCGTAGTAGGTTTGCATGTTAGTCGTAGGTAATCAAGGGTAGTCAAAGGTAATTGAAGGTGGTCGTAGATAGTCTTCAACATAGTCGAAGGGAGGTCGAAGGAGATCGAAGGAGGTCGTCTTCACTCTCCGCTGTCGGTTTCCAATTTTCCCAAAGCTAGTCGGAGCTAGTTGTAGCTAGCCTTCAACATAGTCGAAGGAGGTCTTCTACATAGTTGAAGGAGGTCTTCAACATGACACTTCTTCAAACTCTCCTAAACTCTTCTAAACTCGCCAATCAGGTCGCAGTGGGACAGCCCCTTAAGTGTTCAGGTAGCTTGAGGGAGATGGACAGTCCATGTTTTGGGACAAGATTCTTCATCTAGACTTAAATTGACCTTTGTTTCATGCAAACTCATTAGTTTTATCATCTTGATGCATTTGTAAACTTGCGCTTGCTAAAGAAAGGCAGGGACTAAGCAACATAACGAATAGTTTATTGACAGAGGTTCAATCAATCAGTCTAAAAAGTAGAGAGCAGAGTGCTTTCTCCTGGGCCAACAGAGCTCTGATAGTTTTGCCAGGTTTCATTTGGTTCATTCGTTCGACAGAGTATTACCCAGAGAGCAGCAATCTCTAACCTGACTCCTGGTTTATTAAAGGGTATTTGAAAGAAAAAAAGAAAGCCTTGAATTCATGTCTTTCCTCATCTTTGGGTATCCTGAACCATTTTAGTATTAATTAAGTGTTCAACTTGAAGTGTAATCACTTCAGTAAGATAATAAAAGTGGCAGCCAATTTGTAAAAAAATAAGGTCTCATAAACAGCAGTGCAATGTTAATCAGATGATCTGTTTCAAAGCCAATGTATGAGCAGAAAGTACTGAGCCTGACACCGGAGCCAACAAGAGAGTGCAACCTCAGAGAGTACGTATCACATCCACGGACCACACCTCGGGCAGTGTGGCACTCTATAAATCCCCAACTGGGCTGGGTCATGAATCCAGAGTAAGACTATGAAATTCTAATGGTGAGGCAACAGTATCATCACCAATGCAAAGCTGACACAAGTCTTGATTTTACAATTCTAAACTTAGAAATGTTTTAGAGATGCAGCGCAGAAACAGGCCCTTCGGCCCACCGAGTCTGCACCGACCAGCGATCCCCATACATTAACACCATCCAACACACACTTGGGACAATTTACATTGAATACCAAGTCAATTAACCTACAAGCTTGTATGTCTTTAGAGTGTGGGAGGAAACCGAAGATCGCGGCGAAAACCCACGCAGTCATGGGGTGAACGTACAAACTCCGTACAGGCAGCTCCCATAGTCATGATTAAGCCCGGGTCTCTGCCATTGCAAGCACTGTCAGGTAGCAACTTTACCGCTACACCACTACTGAACGATTGCAGCAGGATCTGGATCGATTGGCCCGGTGGCCGGAGGAATGGTTGATGGAATTTAATACAGAGAAGTGTGAAGTGTTGCATTTTGGGACGTTGAACAAGGGCAGGACCTACACAGTAAATGGTGGGCCTTTGGTTAGTGTTGTAGAGCAGAGGGATCCAGGATTACAGGTGCATGGTTCCTTGAAGGTCGAGTCGCAGGTCGATAAGGTGGTCAAAAAGGCTTTTGGCATTTTGGCCTTCATCGGTCAGAGTTTTAAGTATAGAAGTTGGGAGGTCGTGTTGCAGTTGTATAAGACGTTGGTGAGACCATATTTAGAATATTGTGTTCAGTTCTAGGCACCATGTTATAGGGAAAATATTGTCAAGCGTGAAAGGGTTCAGAAAAGATTTACGAGGATGTTGCCAGGACTAAAGGGCGTGAGCTATAGGGAGGGGTTGAGTAGGCTGGGTCTCTATTCCATGGAGCTCAGGGGGATGAGATCTTATAGAGGTGTACAAAATCATGAGAGGAATAGATCGGGTAGATGCACAGAGTCTTTTACCCAGAGTAGGGGAATCGAGGACCAGAGGACATAGGTTCAAGGTAAAGAGGAAAAGATTTAATAGGAATCCGAGGGGTAACTTTTTGTTGGTGTATGGAACAAGCTGCCAGAGGAGGTAGTTGAGGCTGGGACTGTCCCGTCGTTTAAGAAACAGTTGGACAGGTCCATGGATAGGCCAGGTTGGCCGAAGGGCCTGTTTCCACATTATATCACTCTATGAGTCTATGATTATGACTACCTTGCCGACCTGTTTCAATGGCATTATAAAGCTGCCTTTAGTACTTTAGTCAGACACAAAAAGCTAGAGTAACTCAGTGGGACAGGCAGCATCTCTGGAGAAAAGGAATAGGTGACGTTTCGTGTCGAGACCCTTCTTCAGACAGTCAGGGGAGAGGGAAGCAAGAGGTACATAGAACAAATGTATGAAAGATATGCAAAAAGTCAAATCAAAGCCAGCAACGGTGATCATGGAAAAGTGGAGCCCACAATGGTCCATTGTTGGCTGTGGGGAAAGTAATGACGAGTGATACAAGCAGTGAAACTCAGCAGGACGACAGTGAAACTAGTATGACAACTAGGATGGGGGAGAGACAGAGAGAGAGGGGATGTAAGGGTTACTTGAAGTTCGAGGAAACAATATTCATACCGCTGGGTTGTAAGCTGCTCAAGCGAAATATGAGGTGCTGTTCCTCAAATATATGTTTGGCCTCACTCTGAAAATGGAGGAGGCCCAGGACAGAAAGGGCAGTGTAGGAATTGGATGCGGAGTTAAAGTGTTTGGTTTTCCCTGATCTGGTGAAGATTAAGCACGCAAGATTCCTTGCGTGAGAGCTTGAGACTAATGCCCCTGTCCCGCTTAGGAAACCTGAACGGAAACCTCTGGTTTGAGCCCCACCCAAAGTTTCCGTGCGGAACCTCCCGGAGGTTTTTGTCAGTCTCCCTAATGGTCGAAAGTGGTTTCCGTTTTAAAAATCGGTAATTTGTTAGTCGAAGCCGGTTGCTAGTTGAAGGTGGTTGCCGGAGGACAAAAACCTTCGGGAACCTCCAGGAACCGCACGGAAACCTTGGGTGGGGCGCAAAGTCTCCAGAGGTTTCCATTCAGGTTTCCTAAGTAGGACAGGGGCATTAGAGTACAAAATTCAGGGCAGTAAATCCTTTAATGAAAGTCATGACTGACTGCGGATCTTCAAAACAGCACCTATGCCGTGTATGGTGATTTGTGTTGCTAATTGCTTCACACCCTATATTGACATTGACTTTTACATATGGAAGTGCACATGGTCTGCAGATCATCACTGTGTTCCGTTCATTTTAGACTTTAATACTCCAACCAATCCTCCTCTTACCTTTGAATGGATCAATATGTTCAAGAGCAGGGAGTAACTCCCTTTCAATACTATTTAAAATCAGCATCAATCATTTATGTCTTATTGTTGGTTATTTTTGCTAACAAGATGAGGTACAGGGTCTATCTCTTCCTCCATCCCCTAACTTATCTGCCAATCAACCCCTCCTTACTTGGATCCACATATCACCGAAGAAGGGTCTCGACCCAAAACGTCACCCACTCCTTCTCTCCAGAGATGCTGCCTGTCCCGCTGAGTTACTCCAGCATTTTGTGTCTACCTTCCACATATCACTTGCCAGCTCTCCCCACCTCTTCTCTGATTGTCTCTCAATTTCCCTTCTACTCCAGCAGAGAGACTAAGGGTCCCGACTCCGGAACATTGTCTGTCTATTTCCCACCACAGGTGCTGCATGCCCCGTCGAGTTCCTCTGGCAGTCTGTTTCTTTTTGTCTCAGCAGCACATGATAACCACACACAGAGTTCAAGGAGTAAACCAGCTACCCGAGCAGCTTGAGAATATGTGTGAGGCAATGCTGTTCAGGCAGGGACGTTCCTGCTGATATGATCTACTGATGTAATTGCTTTGATATCAATGGATGATGAAAGCAGGCATCCCATGTTACGGGAACAAATGACTGAACTATCATCACTCTGTGGGCGCTCGGTGCCAATGCTGCATCCACCAGAACCAAGATAGATAATTCAATAGTCATTTGTCACGTGCAATTTCACAGTGAAATTATTTTTGCATACATTACACATGCCGCCATTTTTGGTGCCATTATTCAGAGTCCAAGGTCCGGTAGATATACTGGAGCAGTTTCCATGATCTGACATCCCTCTCCACTTCTTTGTGTCCCGGGGGCTGCCTCCTACAGCCTATCTTCCAGGTGTTTGAGGCTTTACTCTGGTTCACCCTCCTACTGACCTATGCTCCTTGCACCTGATGTCTCCAGCTCCCCCCCCCCCCCGCTTATAGAAACATAGAAACATAGAAATTAGGTGCAGGAGTAGGCCATTCAGCCCTTCGAGCCTGCACCGCCATTCAATATGATCGTGGCTGATCATCCAACTCAGTATCCCATACCTGCCTTCTCTCCATACCCTCTGATCCCCTTAGCCACAAGGGCCACATCCAACTCACTCTTAAATATAGCATCACTCTTAAATTATGCCGACCAATGAGCCTTTGCGCGCGTTCCAAATCCCGCCAACAGACGAGCGTTTGGGCAGGTTCCCGGTCCCGCTGTCCAATAAGCCTTCGGTCGAGGTCCCATCGACCGCCGAGCTTATGGGCAGGTTCCCTTCCCCGTTGACCGATGAAACATCTGGGCAGGTACCTTGACCGTGGCACCTCGGGTCAATCCACCACAATGGGGTCCACATCATCAATATCATGCTGAAGTGTGTGATTATAGCAAGAATTCCTGTTGGTCAGTGCGCTGTGCCATCTACACTTGTATACATCTCACCTCTGGAAACCAACTGATACTTACTAATCTACGTATCAGCAAGCAACCTATGTGGGAGAGATGCACTGAACATATTGATGACACAAAGCCTGGAGGAGTTATTTCACGGCCTATTAAGCCAATACTCCCGCTGCCTGGACCAGACTGGAAGTGATTGGAAGGAAAGGTGCTAAGACCCTTGGGGGTCTTACTGACCACTGTGGGGCCAGAGCTCAGAATCAGCTTTCCATTGAGGAGAAAGAATAGGATGAAGAAGAAGAAATGGGTAGAAGGAGGCAAACTAGAAAATATATTTCTAAGGTAGACAAAAGTGCTGGAGAAACTCAGCGGGTGCAGCAGCATCTATGGAATGAAGGAAGTAGGCAACGTTTCGGGCCAAAACCCTTCTTTCCAACCCGACCGTCTGAAGAATTCACACGATTAGAATCTTAGATAAAACTATTATTTCAAAATTCTTATTCTTATACCTTAAACATTCTTACACCTTACTTCCTCTTAAATGACCATCATAGCAACAGCTAGGGCACATTTTAGAGTTAAATATACTGCAGAATAAACATTGCATGCCAAATTAATACATTTCATCCATATACGATACACCACATGATAATCAGCCCTAATCACTGCCTTGTGCCCTGGGTCCATATATCTTTTCTTATGTTAGTAATTGTTTCCCCGGCAGCTAGAGATGGCTTGTGCAAGGCAGCTGTCTCGGTAGTCGTGGGAAAGGTGGCTGCTTCTGTTCACGGTAGAAATGCCACTCACTTGGGGCAACTCGTCGGAGATCCTGGCAACCTGCTGTGGGACCTTGCAAGTCCCTTGGCTTACTGTAAGCCACAGTAACCACGGTAACAGTCCGAGCTGCAGTGCAAAACTCAGACAATGGATGAACACGACTTGCAGTGCAGTGGAAGCTGTAACATTGACCATGCCTTGCTTCACTGTGGCGGCAACAATGGGCAGGTGAACAGTTGGTCATCAATTCCTTTGTGGTAAAGGTGGGCTCCCTCCTGAATAAGGATGGAGATGGCTAACCACCTCCTCTGATGTTTGACACAGGCTTGATGGCACCTTGCCCAATCATTTCAATTACATATTTGATAGATTACAAGTACTTAGTGAAGTCCACATCAGCAAAACATGTGACTTCACCCATCCTGAGCCGGGTGGGGGTTTTACGGTCTTCTTGATCCCCAGCCTGGTTGTAAATGTGGATTGAGCAATGATAGGTTATATGGAATATGTATGGGAATACAGTCTTGTTCAATACTTCAGCCTTGTTGCAACCTCATCCCTGAACACCTCAATAATGGCCTGCATTGTTTCTTCCGTGGGGATTAATCCATCCCCCTTGTTAGTTTCTGCTTCCTCTTGCTATTGCAAAGCGAGGCTGTTTCCCAAGGAAGAGAGTGACATCTTAGAGGCAGCAGTGCTGGTCAGTGATGAATATTTGCCAGTGTTTGGGATCTCCAAATAACCTATGTGTGGTCTGGAGAAATAATGTGCAAAGGATGCAAAACAACATACAAATGTGTCCACCTGACATATTCAACACTTAAAGTAGAGTTTTCTGTAAAATTGCATTGTACTAATTCACTTAGCATGTTCTGATTGTGAATGTTGGTGGTTGAGTGATGGGGGCATGGTGCATTCAGCATTGACCAAGACTAGTGATGCAACAGATGGGATTTAATAGTTCATAGACTGACCTTAATCACTCCTATATAATCAATGAACTTCTGAAGATCCAGGTCACAAGACTTGATTTTGGCATTAATCTCCATGATTATCTGTAGCTGCCTTCAGAGTGCAGGCATGCAGGATTTCCTGGCCAATGCAGAATCAGGAGATCTCCAGTGAGATATCTGAAACCTTGGCATCTATTCTACCCTATGTCATGCAGTTCTGCTGTGTTTCCACAATGTCAGATCATTCTTTCACATGAACGTTGGCACTTTGGTCTGGCCACAGTTACCTTCTTTGGAAGTGCTGCAGTTTAGTTCACCATACCACTGGTTTTAGCAGCCAGCTTGCTGATGCAGACTGTTTAGAACAGATTACACAAGGAATCATAGGATGTCAGTTAGTTTTGAAGAACAGTGTACAAGTTCATGCTTGAAGGTGGCAGCATGGGTAGATAAGATGTTGAAAAAAGCATATGGGATAGTTTTAGTTTAGTTTAGTTTAGAGATACAGCATGGAAACAGACCCTTCGACCCACTGAGTCTGCACCGAGCAGCAATCCTCACACATTAACACTACCCTACATACACTAGGGACCATTTAACCTTTTTTATACCAAGCCTGTTAAACCAAAAACCTGTACATCTTTGGAGTGTGGGAGGAAACCGAAGATCTCTGAGAAAGCCCATGCAGGTCTTGGGGAGAACGTACTAACTCGTACAGACAGCATCCATGGTCAGGATCGAACCCGGATTTCTGGCCCTGTAGAGGGCCTGTCCCACTTTCATGACCGAATTCACGACCTTTTTTACTCGTGGACATTTTTCATCATGCTAGAAAAACGCCCCGACCTACTTGATGCCACGAGTACCTACGACTAGCATCACGGCCTGCTACCTATGACCTCCTACGACCTCGTGACGACCATGCTGCGAGTATGAGTCAAGGGCAAACTCGGCAGAGGTCGTGAATTAGGTTGTGAAAGTGGGACAGGCCCTGTAAGGCAGTAACCTTACCACTATGCTACCGTGCCACCCACAAATTTGTTATTTCATTAGCTGATGAATAGAGTATAAGTCAGGGTACCACTTTATAAAACATTAGTTTCCCCACAGCTGGTGTAATGAGTACAGTTCGGATCACCCACTCTGTAGGAAGGATGTGACATTGGATAGAGTGGATGTGGAGAGGATGTTTCCACTAGTGGGAGAGTCTAGGTCATAGCTTCAGAATTAAAGCATGTTCTTTTTGGAAGTAGATGAGGAGGAATTTCTTTAGTCAGAGGGTGGTGAATCTGTGGAATTATTTTCCACAGAAGGCTGTGGCGGCAAAGTCAGTGGATATTTTTAAGGCAGAGATAGATAGATTCTTGATTAGTACAGGTGTCAGGGATTATGGGGTGAAGACAGGAGAATGGGGTTAGGAGGGAGAGATGGATCAGCCATGATTGAATGTCGGAGTAGACTTGATGGGCCGAATGGACTAATTCTATTCCTATCACTTATGACCTTATGACCTTATGAGAGCACTGGAGAGGGTGCCGAGAAGATTCGAGATGTTGCCGGAGATGGTGCATTTTTGGTAGGAACAGAGTCTGTCTGAATATTCATTTACCACACAGCAGTGGTGGCTGAGAGGCAACCTGATGGATGTATACAAAATGGTGAGGAGTTTTAATAGGGAAAATAGTTGAGAGATTTTCACGTGGCAGCGGTATCAGACAGCATGGGTGTACAGTAGAGAGAGGAGGTTTAGAGGGGATCAAAGGAAGCAAGTTTTCATCCACTGTGTGATTGAAACCTGAAACACTGCCTTAGATCAGGCAGTTGCTCTCAAGTGGAGGCATGTACCCGCACAAGGATAGATAGTCATAGAGGCATAGAGCACAGAAACAGGCCCTTTGGCTCAGCTTGTCCATACCAACCAAGATACTTCAGCTAAACTGATCCATTTGCCTGCATTTGGCCTATGTCCATTTAAAAAATATCTCCTCTCCATATACCTGACCAAATGTATCCTAAATGTTGTTATTACACCTACCTCAATTCACATGATGTTATAGATAGTTGGAAGCTTTTCCCAGGGCAGGGACTCCAGATCTGGAAGTGAGGGAGGAGGAATTTATAGAAGCTCTAAGGGGTAAGTTACACTCAGAGGCTGGTGAATGAGCTGCCAGAGAAAATGGTAGGGGCAGATCCAATGACAAATGGACAGATATTTAGACAGGAAAAAAATAGGATATGAACTTAATGTAAGCAAATAGGATCAGCAAAGATTGGGATCATTGGTGATATAGGTCTGAAAAGGCTTGTTTTATGCTGCATGATGTTACGACTCACAACATTTTACAAGTACCTGGAAGAGCACCTAAATGCAACATTAAAGGCTAAAGAACCAGGTGCAGGTGAATGTGATTAGTGTAGATAGGTACTTGATGATCAACATGGACATGGTGGTCTGAATTTTCTGTGCTTGTGACACTATGGCCCTAGATTATTGGGACATCTCAATCTTTGCATCTCTTTCAAGGGTTGTTGCGTTCACTTTCCAAACCCCAGCAATTACCTTATTTGGAACATAATTTCTACTGGTAAATTGAGGACCTCTACTAGCTGAGGTGAAGACAATTATGGATGGGAAGGATGTGAAATAAGAGCAGGAGTAGAGCTACGAACTTTGCATCTACTTTTCCATCTGAATCCTCCATTGGGTGGTATGGTGGCGCAGCAGTAGAGCTACTGCTTTACAGCGCCAGAGACCCGGGTTCGATCCTGACTACAGGTGCTGTCTGTATGGAATTTGTACGTTCTCCCCGTGACCTGCCTGAGCTTTCTCCGAGATCTTCAGTTTCCTCTCACACTACAAAGACATACTGGTTTGTAGGTTAATTGGCTTGGTATAAATTTAAAATTGTCCCTAGTGTGTGTAGGGCATTGTAAGTGTGCGGGGATCGCTGGTTGGTGCAGACTCGGTGGGCCGAAGGGCCTGTTTCCACGCTGTATCTAAACAACTAAATCTTCTGACCCTATTTGTTCAAAAATATGTCAGTCTAATCTGGTAAGAAAGAACTGCAGATGCTGGTTTAAATCGAAGGTAGACACAAGATGCTGGAGTAACTCAGCAGGTGAGGCAGCATCTCTGGAGAGAAGGAATGGGCGACGATTCGGGTCGAGAAGGGTATTGACCCGAAACGTCGCCCATTGCTTCTCTCCAGAGATGCTGCCTCACCCGCTGAGTTACTCCAGCATCTTGTGTCTACCTTCAGTCTAATTAGACCTTCAGTCTAATCTGGAGTTAACTCAAGTGCTCTGCATTGATTAGATATCTAGAATAGAAAATTCTAAGGACAAACACCAATTCACTTTCTCTCAGATCTAAATGGATGATCCTTTATCTTGAGAATCAGTCGGTTTCTTTCACATTTATCTTCTAAAGATAATGGAAAATAAATCAGCACACTATCGGGTAACTGGCTAATTTTTCCCATGTGTTGTTCAGTAGCATTTCCTCCCAAAGGTCAATGGTTCTTTATTATTGCTTGTATCGAGGTACGGTGAAATTATTTTTTTGCAAACAGTTCAGTAAATTATTATTATACAGAAGCATAATCCTGGATTAAGTTCGAAGTGTATAGAAATAGTCCATTGAGACCATATACAAGTCTCCAGGTTTTGGCACCATATTTGAGTCAAAAACATGTCAGGAAAACGTTAATGATTACAAGACAAAGTGGAGAAATACAGATTATTTACACATTTTGGCTGCTTTGCAATTAAAAAAAAGATAATGCTCTTTGTTTTTTTTCAGATACGGAGACATGAGGCTTCAGATTGGGTTTGATATTCGTGATATGTGGTACAAGCTTGGTGAGTGAAATGTTGTGGCCCAGAAATTCTAATGCAGTGGCCCTGTTCAACTCCCAATACATCTTCAATCAGTAAACAATTGTTCAGCAAAATCGTGGACTTGGTACGAATATCATCGCACTTCACCCCTGCATCTCGATACAAACTCCAAGTTTTTACTCCTTTCCTCTGCACTTTCTAGAAGTCCGATCTGTGCTCATAGTCTGGGAGGTGTGATTTACAACATATGGCAACATGGGTCTTAACTGATCTACATTGACATCTGGAACACATGACTCCCCCCGCTATATGATTGAGCAGCATTAGACCCCTAAAATAAACATTCATTGGGTTTCTGCATTTCTGTGCACTGAAGGATTGGCATAATTTGCTAGTGGGAAGTCCTGTGGCTTTTTAGTGGCCATTCATTGTTAATGCACATTGATTGTAGTTTGTAGGTCCATCCACAGGAATGCTTTATCCAGCGTGCCACAGTGTTTCTAATTACCATTCAGGTCCCTGCTTCAGTCCCACGAACATTATTCTGAGCCAGGGCACGTTCAACGTGGCCAGACTGCCATTGAGCAAGAAAGGAATAAAAGTTCAATTAGAATCCTTATCTCTGAACGTTTTGGGCTGAGGTACTTAGCACTCCTCACCAGACTGGCCATTTTCTGTTCCATTTGCTAGCTAGTTATCGTTCCAAGAAGCATCCTTGAGCGGTTGTCAGGAGGAAAGGAATATAAGTTTGCTGTAGGCTTCCCTCACTGAATATGACCCTCTGAGTCAAATCATACTTGAAACTGTGTCTTCAAGGCTAAGTAAACATTAATTAGCAATGTTACAAATTTTTGAGATTTAAAAAATCAAGTCTGAAATTTATCCCATCAGATTAAGCATAAAAAGAAGTTCATTTTGACACCTAATTCACTTTCATACCTTCAGTATTAAAAAAGTTATGGCCATTTTCATACTCAGAAATTAGCATATTGTTCCATATTGACTTAACACAAAAGCTGTGATCAAGGACAGTCAAAAGCCCATAACTTTCTTAATAATTAAGAGAACTGAATGCAATTTTCAGTTATTATAGATTGAAGCATTCTGAAACAAATATGAAACAATCTTACTTGGATGACCTGAAATTAAAGCATATAATTAGTTAGATACCTAATTGTAGCTAATTACAAAATTCAATTACTAGATCTAAACATCTATCCATTTCTTAAGAAAAAGTTAACATTTTTTAAAAACCTAAGTGTCCAAATAACATTCACACAATAATTCACAATATAACATGATTTTTAAATCTCATTGTCATGAATTTATAGGCCAAATTGGAGGAATTTAGTGTTTAATTCCTGTAAATTAATGGCCATTTTAATCAACTTGCGAGTGGGTTTTTGTGGAACGCGATGGATTGGAACGTTGCGGTTTGCGGTGAATTTAACCCCAATATCGGCAGGAAAAATACTGCTGGTTCGTATATTTTTTAGTCACCTTTTCGCAACATGAAATTTTGATTCAAGGCTTCCTAAGAAGCAAGTTGTTATGTAAAAATAAACTATACCTTCTTTTGTCCCCGACGTAAGATCCATCCCGTTGTCAGCGTTGACGCCATTAAAAGATGATTTTTAATTTACTCCTGCTTTTAATTCTTCCAGTGATAATTTTAATAAATGTAATAAAACGGCAGTCAAAGCGATTTTTCTTCAGCAACTAAAAAGCCTGTTCAAAATTGATTTGAATAGTCTGAAGAAAAATAGCATTTTAAACCCTCCCCCCTCTCAAAGGCGCCAAAGTCGCGCACACGGCCAGTGACAGTACTGCAGCGCCGCTAAAGGTAAGTTTTGTAACATACCTATATTAATCAATAACACACAAGCAATGAGGCTCTAGCAGAGGAGGGTAGACAATTAGGAATAATGATAATAACAATTCACATTAGTTCCAATATTACACTAGCAACACAGATTAAAAAAATAAAAAAAAAACACTGCAAATACTGGCAGCACAGTAGCACAGTGGTAGAGTTGCTGCCTTACAGTGCCTGAGACCAGGGTTTAATCCTGATTACGGGTGCCATCTGTACAGAGTTTGCACGTTTTCCCTGTGACTGCGTGGGTTCTCTCCAGGTGCTCCAGTTTCCTCCCACGCTCCAAAGACGTACAGGTTTGTAGGTTAATTGGCTTCTGTAAAATTGTAAATTGTTCCTTGTGTGTAGGATGGTGCTAGTGTACTGATTGGCAAGGACTCGGCGGGCCGAAGGGCCTGTTTCCATGCTGCATCTTAAACTAAACTAAATACCCAGAGGATGAGGCTTCAGGAGAGGAGGGTAGAAAATTATGAGTAAAGATAATAGACAAAGCAATTCAAATTAGTTCCAATAGTACACCAGGAAAAATGTTAAGAATAAAAAAATCTGCAAATATTCAGGGTGTGTTTCTCTCCATGAATACTGCTTGACCTGTGAAAGTGTTCAGTGCTTGCTGTTTGTGCCTCATTTCAAATTTCCTGCATCTGCTCTCCTTTGCTCTCTAAAGTCAGGTTTGCAGTAAGGGATGTTTCCAGACACCCACTTCACTAATCAGTTTTCATGTTCATGTTGAATAACAGCACAGAACAAAATCCACTTCATCCCAGAGATGGTCGGCCCAATCCTAGAAATGACCCTGATTCCAGAGGTGGAACTTCGCAAGGCTACAATTCCGATCTTCTTTGACATGATGCTGTGCGAGTGCACTGTGTTCAATAACTTCAGAAAGGTATGTAGGGGGAGATGATCGATCGTGCGCAAATCTTTTCATGACGTCAAGCCCAGGGGAGATTTAAAGCTCACAAGACAGTTTTGCCTGTGAAACAGAATCTGTAAGATGGAGGTGCCGCATGATAATTGCACAGTAAGGTTGGTGATCACAATTCGAATGGGATGAGCTCAAAATTGCTGGTGCTTGTGGACGTTAGAAATAATGATGGATGTTACTGCACTCTATTGAACACTTATTGAATTAGTTTTCTATGAACAGAGGAAGATGCATAATTGCTAGCCTAAAAAAAAACATGTTGCACAGTGATATTGATGCATTATCTTCTATCTCTGAGATTCATTTTGCTGCAATCAATGGATGAATGTTTGGAGGGAGAGTTCAATGCACTAATGCGATTATCTTACTTAAAGGGACTGAGTGGGGATGTATTTTTTATTTATTTACTTGATGGATGTGAGCAATGCTGACACTTATTGTCCATCGTTAACTGAATGAATGAATGAATGAATGAATGAATGAATGAACGAACGAACTGCTCCAGAAATAAGCAACCAGTTAAGAATCTGGCCTTAGTTAAGTCATATGTAGGATATTAGGGACTGTTGGGCATGGGGCATCTTTCAGGAGTTATGGGATTGGGATAGCAGACAGTTAATACAAACAGGAATGAGTCTTCAAACAAACTTGATACTTTAAGGACTTTGAAAAACAACCATAGAGCTTGGGGCATTTTGGTGTTGCACGATTGCAAATCCCACACGGCGAAACAATTGACATATTTATTTGAATCATCCCATATTGAAACTGCCAGGTTCGGATCAGGGAAGGAATTAAACAGTCATCATGTCACTTAACATATTTGTTCTGTCAATCAATATTTGGAATGTTTGTTTATCCAGGGAGACATTTCTCAAAACCTTAATAAAAGAGGTATATTTGTGTGCCTGGATTTTTCTGCTCAGAATCCTATGGCCCAGCCACAGGTGTTTCAATATTAAAAGGTGTCTTGTCAGTTGAGGAGTGCTCCCATTGTAAATATCTCCAGTCACCATGGGCTCTTTCATTGTCACTACATCGGACAGCATATTTCCACATTAATGGGCATCAGTTAGATAATGTCTGATAGCTTTACTGTTACCTTAACCAAGGGCAATAGGCTCACAACAGATTGAGTCTCAAAACAGACTAAATTAAGATAAACAGTGTAATCACACAAACATGTTTCTTAATCTTTCTTCCTATAAATTTGCACCTCCCCTCCAACCAGTTTCTCGCTGGAGCAAAGCAATTTATACCCTCTAAGGGGTGGCACTGCAGCACAATGGTAGAGTTGCTGCCTACAGCGCTTCCAGTGCCAGAGAACCGGGTTTGATCCCGAATTTGGGTGCTGTCTGTATGAGTTTGTACGTTCTCCTCCTGATAACGTGGGTTTTCTCCGAGATCTTCGGTTTCCTCCCACACTCTAAAGACGTTTGTAGGTTAATTGGCTTGGTATAAATGTAAATTGTCCCCAGTGTGTCAGTAGGATAGTGTTAATGTGCTGGGATCGCTGGTCGGTGCGGACTCTGGGCAGAAGGGCCTGTTTCTGCGCTGCATGTCTAAACTAAACTGATAAAAGGACTAATGGAGAATTGTTTAACTTGCATCATCTCTACTCCTGAACCATGGCCAGTTTTTGAGCTGCACTTTTCCGCACAGTGTCTCATCAGGTACTTCTTGATTTATCTGTATAGAAGGGATCGTCACTCCCACATTGGCCTCATCTGTCACTTCAGAACCCATCTTACTCAAGTCTCCCTTGATACTGAGGGACTGCCTGAGTATCAAAGGTCCTTTAGCACCTGTACCTGTGACAACACCACTTTCAACAAAAATAGTTTGCAACGGGGGCCTGGACTGCTCCCCACATGTCAGGAATCATCTCTTAATGATGGTGGACTTTGATGATGAAATTCACCATTATTTTCTGCGCTCTAGCAAGATTTCCGTCACCCTGAAGAAGAAACTGTTCAAAGATTAATACATCAAAGATGGCACCAAGCTCATTCTGATCTCTATCATGACAAGAGACTAGCAGGTGAAAGATCAGAGTGATAAGTGACAGGAGCAGAATTAGGCCATTTGGCCCATCAAGTCTCCGCCATTCACTCATGGCTGATCTATCTCCCCCTTCTAACCCCATTCTCCTGCCTTCTCCCTATAACTCTGCCTTAAATATATCCATTGACTTGGCCTCCACAGACTTATGTGGCAAAGAATTCTACAGATTCACCACCCTCTGACTAAAGAAATTCCTCCTCAATTCCTCCCTAAAAGAACATCCTGTAATTCTGATGCTATGCCCTCTAGTCCTGGACTCTCCCACCTGTGGAAACATCCTCTCCACATCCGCACTATGTGCACGTTTCAATGAGGTCCCCCCCTCATTCTTCTAAACTTCAGCGAGTACAGGTCCAGTGCTGTCAAACGCTCATCATGAGAAACTGAGAAAAAGGTTTAAGGATGGTTTCAAAACCCCTTTGAAAGGATGCAAGATTCTCACTGGCCTGGGAATCGCTGGCACAAGGGTACCTAAATAGAGAAGGTGCATTTACAATGGCTTTGGCACCAGTTCAGGAACTTACAGAATTCTAGTGTAAATAGCAGGGGTCTTCACCACATTCCAGACCACCCACTCACCCACCCCAACAGGCATTTCCCCTCACAACCTGGGCAGAGTTTGCCGTTCCCACTTTGGACTCATTCATCACAGAAACGCAGCAGAAACAAGTCAGATTTTCTTCTCTGATCGACATTTGTGAAGCAGATTTTTTTTAATAATGCTTTAATAGTTTCATTGCTAACATTGCAGAGACTAATATAATTTTAAAATTAGATTTATTTAATTACTTGAATTTAAATTCTCCAATCGCCATTTGAATTTATGATTCTGTATCAATGATGCAGATGGGGCGGCACAGTGGCACAGCGGTAGAGTTGCTGTCTTGCAGCACCAGGGACCCAAGTTCGATCTAGACTACAGGTGCTGTCTGTACTGAGTTTGTACATTCTCCCCGGGACTGCTTGGGCTTCCCTCGGTCGCTCCAGTTTCCTCCCATGTTCCCAAGACGTACAGATTTGTAGGTTAATTGACATCAGTAAAGATTGTATATTGTCCCTAGTGTGTCGGATAGTGTTAAGGGCCTGTCCCACACGGTTGTCATTTGCACGACCGCCCATCACTGCCTACGTCACCACGCACCATGCGCGCGTAATGTGTACATCGTGCGTCGTGACGCATAAACGATGTCGCGCAAATAACGCCCAAGTGGGACAAGCCCTTTAGTGTATGGGAATCACTGGTTGGCCCAGACTAAGAGAGACAACAGGCCTGTCTCCGTGCTGTATTTCTAAACTAAGCTAAAACTAAAATGACCCTGAACAGTGGCTGCTGGCAACTTAATGTAACAACCACCACACCATGTACTGTATATATTGGTCAACAAATCCTAAAATATGGAAAGAACGAAGTGGTCTTTTTATTTTCAAATAGCTCAGCAATTAGTCACATTTCACAGACCGATCTTTTCAATTTTTTAGATAAATATCCACATGGGAACAACCCCACTTACACAATTTATCCAAGTTGCAGACCATCCAGCCTTGAAAATATGTTGACAATCCTTCAACTTCACTGGTACTAAATCCTGGAAATCTCTCCCCTGGAGCAACACAGGAAGATTCTCTGCATTGGTTCAGAAAAGCAACTCTCCATCACCTTCTCAGGGGCAGTTCGTCATCAGCAATAAACACTGGCCACATCGCCAAAAAATTATTTAAAAAACCCAAGTAAACATTCTACTGTCAAATCAGCATCTGGGTCTCAGGGAGGAAGGGGAAGCTTGAATCAATTGGAAATGGGTCTAGAAGAGAACAGAGGTTAGTGTTGAATGGATGAGACCAGTGTGGACATATGGTCTGTTATGTATGTTTGATGTTGAAGGGTTTTCTGCTAATCAACATGGACAGAAGCTCAGGGATATCTTGCGACGGCTCTCTGAGAGAGGCAGAAAGGGTCTTGAATTGATGAACTCTGGGAACAAATCCAAAAATAGCAGCTGTGAAGTGCTGGAAAAATAATGCTAAAGTCTTTTTGAGTCCAATGAAACATAAGTGAGTTAATGAAAAATTATTTTTGTACCATTGAAATGCTTACCTGCTTACCACTCCTTGTTCCAAAATAATATTTACACAAATACTGTACTGCTCCTTTATTCATTGTCATCTCAGATATCCCAAATAACGAATGATTATTTTAACAGTTTGAAGATGAGATTATCTTGAAGTTGGACCATGCGGTGGAAGGTGGTTGTGGTGATGAGCAATACATGCAGCTCTTCCAGACAATGTAAGATTTTATTCATTTCGAAATTTCAACTAACAAGCATAGAGAAAGACACATACATGTGTATCAAGCGTAATGGCAAGGGGCTGAGAAATAATGGTTCAACAGCTAAAACTGCTGAGCTTGACACAATTCAGGAATCAACCTTTGCTTCACGCTCTGCTTCTCTGGTTCAGAATTGTTCCTAATTTAAACTGTGAAGCTGATCCAGCAAATGGTTTATTATTGCCATGAGTACCAAGATACAGTGAAAATCATTGTTATGTTTACTATCCAGGCAAACGCAAGGTTTCAATGGTGCACATACACATATTAGGAATTGGGGCAATTATCAGTTATTTGTTATGGTGGTTTATCAACTTATTATCAATTTATTAACCAATAATGCTCCATGGCAATGTCAATAGTGATGAAGAGCTAGCCTTGTAATAACTCCCTGGCTTCCTCATTCAGATGCGGGCTTTGCACGTTTGGTTCTTGGACAATTGTTTATAGCTCTTGGGTGGTATCCAGACTTATCCCTCTGGGTGCTTAATTCCCTACTGTGTTTGAAGAGTCATGAGTGTTTAATTGGCATAAACACAGGGAAAGGAACAGGGTCAATTTTTACTTGTTGCAGTTTTACAAGGTGACAACAAGGTGTCAAATAAAGACAAAAATTAATAATACAATAAGTTACCAAGACCATTATAGCACGTCAAAGTACATTATACAACATTAACAAAGTCCACAGTAGATCGTTGCTGAGGTAGGGTTGTGCTTAGGCTGGTGCAATGCACTTCAGGAGCCTAATGGTTGATGGGGAGAAGCTGTTCTTGAATCAGGAGGTCACAATTCTCAGGCTCCTGCACCTTCTTCCTGGTGGTAGCAGCAATTTGAGAACATGACCAGGATGTTTAGTTTAGATTAGAGGTACAGCGTGGAAACAGGCCCTGCGGCCCACCGGGTCCGCGCCGACCAGCGATCCCCGCATATTAACACTATCCTCCTACACACACTAGGGGCAGTTTTTACATTTACCAAGCCAATTAACCTACATACCTGTATGCCTTTGGAGTGTGTGAGGAAGCCGAAGATCTCGGAAAAGACCCACGCAGGTCACGGGATGAACGTACAAACTCCGTACAGACAGCACCCGTATTCGGGATCGAACCCGGGTCTCCGGCGCTGCATGCGCTGTAAGGTTGCAACTCTACCGTTGCGCCACCACCCTTAAGTTGCTAGGCATTGATAATATGAGCAGCACTTCCCGTACCTATTGTCGATGGTGGTGAGGTGATGGGCTGGACAATATCCACCACTTTTTGCAGCCTCCTTTATTGTTCGACATTCAAGGTACCAAACCAGTCTGTGATGCAACCAATCAATAAAGCCTCTATGGTGATGAAACTGGCAGAGGTTTCACATCAGAACCTCAGTGATTTAAGGTTCATTCCTGACTGCTGGTGCTTTCTGTGTGGCTTTTAAATTCGTCATGCGGCTGTGAGAGTTTCTTGTGGGTGCTCCGTTTGCCTTCCACTGTCCCAAAGATAAAAGAAGGGTCTCGACTCAAAACGTCAGCCATTCCTTCTCTCCAGAGATGCTGCCTGTCCTGCTGAGTTACTCCAGCTTTTTGTATCTAACCAAAGATATGCCTGTTGGTGGATTAATTGGTTCATTGTAGATCAGAGTTAGTATTGACAAGAGACAATGGACAATAGGTGCAGGAGTAGGCCATTTGCCCCTTCGAGCCAGCACCGCCATTCAATGTGATCATTTTAACATAGAAACATAGAAAATAGGTGCAGGAGTAGGCCATTCGGCCCTTCGAGCCTGCACCGCCATTCAATATAATCATGGCTGATCATCCAACTCAGTATCCTGTACCTGCCTTCTCTCCATACCCTCTGATCCCTTTAGCCACATCTAACTCCCTCTTAAATATAGCCAATGAACTGGCCTCAACTACCTTCTGTGGCAGAGAATTCCACAGATTCACCACTCTCTGTGTGAAAAATGTTTTTCTCATTTCGGTCCTAAAAGACTTCCCCCTTACCCTTAAACTGTGACCCCTTGTTCTGGACTTCCCCAACATTGGGAACAATCTTCCTGCATCTAGCCTGTCCAACCCCTTAAGAATTTTGGAAGTTTCTATAAGATCCCCTCTCAATCTTCTAAGTCATGGCTGATCATCCCCAATCAGTACCCCGTTCAGTATGTAGGAGAGTGATGGAATCTGGAGGGAGTTGATGGGAATGTGGAGAAAAATAACTTGGGATCAGCATGGGTTTGGTTTAAAGAGGTGCTGAATGATCAGAGCATACTCAGTGGTCTGAAGTGCCAGATATTTTAATATTTTTTGACTTTTTAACTATAATCTCTGATCCAGCCTTCTAGACCATGCTTCAAAACATCCGAACATTGAAAAGTCAGTGCAACACTTTGTCAACCTGGTCAAGGGTCTCCTGGAGAAACTATTGGACTACAGACTGGTGTTGAGTGACGAGAGCAGAGGAAACCGTATGAGCTGCACTGTCAACCTGCTGGTACGTTCATTGAGCAAATCTGCAACTTCTCTGCTTGGTACCTTCACTCTGCCAATTCCCTCTCTTTGTACTACCCTTGGCAGCTCTGCTGGAGCTGCAATTTCCTCCAGAAGCTTTGCTTCTTTACAAAGCTTCCTTGTTCTGTCTCTGTGATCGACCTTGAGATAAGCTGCCCCAATTTCTCCTTCTTTTGTTCAGCGATGCTCTTTGTCTGATTACTCCTGTGCAGCGTGTCAGGACATTTTATATTTGAGGCACAATGCAAAATCTAAATGGTTGTTTTGCTTCCGAACAGAATAGAGTGTTAATGTATAATGCATGTTGCAACAGTGGGCAAGTTCTATAGGGTTTGCCGTGTCACCTGAATCAGATATTATACACAGAAAGTATTATCTGCCGTTCATATGGTACAAGAGTATATTGATTTTGAAAAGCGGAGATAAGGCCATAAGGTCATAATTCATGTGATCGAAGCAGAATTAGGCCATTCGGTCCATCATGTCTACTCTGCCTTTCAATCGTGGGTGATCTATCTCTCCCTCCTAACCCCATTCTCCTGCCTTCTCCCATTAACACCTGACACCCATACTAATCAAAAATCTATCTACCTCTGCCTTAAAAATATCCACTGATAAACTGATAAACTGAAGCTCCAGACATGGTCAGTGTATACTTATTGGGCTAAAGGTCAGTTTCTACGCTGCATGACTATGGGCGAAGGAGAAGTAATGTGCCAGGAGAAGAGGGGAAGGGAAGGGATACCAAAGAGCAGCCCTATAAAAGATTGACTATCCTACTGGAAAGATTTGGGCCACTTATTAGGTTCTGTTTGGTAGAGAGTGAGAACATTAATTGGGATTGTCAGATTGACCAGGTTAATTTGCGTAACTTCTTTAAAGAAGGGGAATGTTCTTTGTTGTAATTACTAGCCCTCCATAAGAACTCAATTCAGAAGATATATATTGAGTCTAATGGCAAACATATCTAAAAGTATATTCCACCGATAGGAATGGATCTAATTACAGCAGCCTTCTCAACAGGAAAAGAAGGTTGTGTAGGAAGGAACTGCAGAGCTGGTTTAAAGTGAAGAACCAACAAATGATACAACCTTCTTTTCCTAAAGATAGACACAAAATGCTAGAGTAACTCAGCAGGACAGGCAGCATCTAGAGAGAGAAGGAATGGGTGATGCAACCTCAAAGGTCACCCATTCCTTCTCTCCAGAGATACAGCCTGTCCTGCTGAGTTAGTTACTCCAGCACTTTGTGTCTATCTTTAAGAAAAGAAAGTTGTTTCATTAGTTCATTAGTTCTTATCTTTAGATTTACAAGATGAACGGTCAAAGTATGAACAGACAGTTTTTGTCTGTAAACTGGGCAATGCTGGTCCTCACTAAGACAGTGCACCTCAGCTGTCCAGACTGCAACCAGCTGGCCATAACCTCTATCACTATTGCCTATTTGCTGTTTCAACCCTCACTACCGTCCGCCCAACCCTCAATCTGTCCTTGTGAACACGCAGCCACTTTGAAGTTTATTGACACCTGCAACTCATTAATCGAGTTAACATTGCCAGCAGTCGGGCCTGGCAGGCATAAAACTGGAGAGCAATTTTCTGAAACTCAATGGCATGTATCTAACATCAGAAGTCATACATTACAAAGATTTAAAGAGAATCTGAGGAGCAATCTGAGGTGGGTATGTGGAATGAGCTGTGAGAGGAAGAGCTAGAGGTGGGTTCAATTACAATATTGAAAAGACATCTGGACAGATGCACAGATAGGAAAGGTTTAGTCTAATGGGCCAAACACGACTAAATGCGAGTAGCTCTGATTGGTAACTCTTTCAGTATGGACTGGTTGGGTCGAATAGCCTGTTTCCATGATGTATAGCTCTATGACTATTATTACTATTATTATTATTATTATTACTCAATATTAAAGCTGACATGGTATTCAGTGACATGGAGAGGGTAGGGGGCCCCATTAGAGATGTGAATGCTTCAGGATTGAGTTGAATCTTTAAGGAGTTATATGGGGTCACCTAACTCCAGCAACCTAGGTCCAACACTGACCTTGGGTGCTATCTATGTGGGCTTTGTACAGTCTCACTGTGATCAGCTGGTTACCTCCCGGTGCTCTAGCTTGCATCCACATCCCAAAGGTGTGTGGCTTGGCCATGGTAAATTTCACCTGGTGTACGTGAGTGGTAAAATAATTGGTGGTGATGGGGGGTAGAGGGAGGTGGGGAGGGGGAATTGGAAAGGGGATAGGTTGCAGTGGAGAATGGGACTGATGGGATTGCCCTGAAAGCTGACATAGACTCAAAAGGCTGAATGGCCTCCTCTACTGTTGTAAAGAAGTGTAAAGTTTCTACTGTAAATAAAACGGAAAAAAATATAGCTCATGTTTTTTTTTAAATTCATTTTATTTGAAAGTTTTGTACATTAATCATAAAAATGTGACACATGGGGAAATTAGTGTTTAGTAACAGAAATATAATTACATTGGAAAAAGACCATTTGCTTTCCATTTGTGTGGGAAGGTTTGGTGAGGACTTGCCAGATGATCATTGATGGAATAATTGAACACCTGAGATTAAATGACAAATTCTCATGTTAACGAGAGTTGTCAGTCAAAACTGCCATGTACACATGGCTTTGTATCAATACTCTTGCTGTCTAACACATACTAGCATTGAATCATTCTGTAAGTTGTCCTAAGGTGATATTTTATCACACTGCTCTTAAATGTATCTTTCTGATACTTCAATGCAGAAGGGAGTAGAAGTCACCAATTGGTTTTAGTTCAGCAGAGAGCATTTCAGCCCATCAAATCCATACTAATCCTAGACAGGTGCAATCCAACTTGATCTTTTCACCTGTCAGCTCCCCACATTATAGTCATACAGTGTGGAAACAGGTCCTACTTGCCCACACCAACAAACATGTCCCATCTACACTAGTCCCGCCTGCCTGTGTTTGCCCCATCTATCTATCTATGCATTACTAAAACTCTGATCTTGTCATCTTCCGGTTTGTGCGGTCTTTCTATTTGCGCAAAAACGGTTTGCGATAGCGCTACAATTATTCAGCAGTTCACTCACCGTTCTCCTATGCTGCACGATTGCACCAAGTTTCGTTCAGATCGGTTGAATGTCCTAAAAGTTAGCGAGGTTTAAAAAATCTCTAAAACCGCACATGTGCAGATCGATCTCTTCTCCTGCCGTTCAGGGCCGCGCGGATTAGTCTCTTCCCCTGTCACTCACCGGGACGGTCTGCCCCTTCCTGCGCCATCGTGCCTTTACTGGAGATGCGAGTGGCCGGCGGAGGTTTCCAACCGGCCACAATTTCCGGAGGGACCCGAAGCAGCCCAGCCCCAAGCAGCCCAGACCCAAGCAGCCCAGACCCAAGCAAGCCCAGCCCAGTGTGGGAGACACAGCCCAGTCCAGCGTCGGAGACCCAGCCCAGCCCGGAGTCGGAGATGTCACCAATGTTGTCAAACGGAAAGTGGAGACTCTGATCCAGGTGGAGGAGAATGACCAGCGCCTCACTGTGAATCCCCATCGCATCGCTAATTCCAGCCACTACCCCTCTGGTCCCCCTCACTGGCTCCTCCCCCCTCCCCCGTGATACCCCTCCCTCGCCAATGGCTCTTCCCTGTCTTTTCTCCAAGCTCACTCCCCCCCACCCCTCACCCACACACCCCTCTCCCCCGTAACTACCCCCCCCACCCACACACCTTGCTACCGCCACAGCTCTCCCCCCGCCAGTGCTCCCCCTCCCCTACAACTCTCCCCCATCCACCCACACCACCCCTCCCCCCACAACCCCCCCCCCCCCCCAGAGACACTATGCCCCCCCAGCGCACATCCCCACCCCTCCCTTCCGCCACACACCCCACTTCCCTCCCCCCTCCCCTCCCCTCCCACACATGAAGAGGAGGGGGAGGGCATGCTGGGGGATGTGGGGAAATGAGCCACGTCTGCGCAGTTAGGGGCTATGGGTGAGTGGTGGAATATTGCATTGGGGGAACGGGTGAGTGGTAGAATATTGTGTTGGGGAATGCGTTGAGTTGGGGGACCAGGCCTCCCATGTGACTGGGACCCAACAGGTCCCACTTAGTCTAGTATAATTCTAAACCTGTCCTGTCTATGTACCTGTCCAAATGTTTCTTAAACATTGACATACTACCTGGCTCAAATATGTCCTCCGGCAGCTCATTTCATACACACACCACCCTCTGTGTGAAAAGGTTACCCCTCAGGTTCCTGTTAAATTTTTCGCCCCCTCACAAACATAAGTTCTAATAAATACCCTTTATTATCAATAGACAATAGACAATAGGTGCAGGAGTAGGCCATTTGGCCCTTCGAACCAGCACCACCATTCAATGTGATCATGGCTGATCATCCACAATCAGTACCCCGTTCCTGCCTTCTCCCCATACCCCCTGACTCCGCTATTTTTAAGCAGTTATTATCTGTTGGAAATATATGGTTGGGTCTCCAAAATCCTACTTGGACAGTAATGGAAGAGGCCAAGATCACCTTGAACCACTCTTCAAAAGAGGGTAAAGTTCATAATTAAAACCAAAGGTATTCATCATTTGCGAACTTGTATTCAATTGCAAGGCTTCTGCTTTAGGATGAGACTGGGAACTTGTAGGTTTAGGAGTGTCTTTTTCCTAATTATCAAAGCCTATCGCTGTCCTGGTGGGCTTATGATGTGTCGGCATCAACCAGAATGTGAGGGTGCTGCTCAGCCAAACCAATACACCCTCAGTTAGGTAGGGGGCAGCAGGGAGGCACACATTGTCACCTAGGGCGGCACAGCGGCCCAGCTGGGAAAGCTGGAGTGGCCTGGGTTCGATCCTGCCCCAGGGTGCTGTCTACGTGGAGTTAGCGAGTGCTCCCTGTGACATGGTGGGTTTCTACCAAGCACTCTACCAGTTTTCTCCCAAATCCCAAAGACATGCAGGTTGATCGATTAATTGGCCTCTTTAAAACAAAATGCCACTAATGTGTAAGTAATGTTTGTGAAAGTGGGTTTACATAGAATTAGTGTGAATTATGTGACCATGTAAGGTGATTAATGGTCAGTGTGGACTCGGTGGGCCAAAGGGTCTCTTTCTTCGCAATATCTCTAAACTAAACGGGGGTCAAGGATTATGGGGAGAAGGCAGGAAAATGGGATTAGCAGGCAGAGATCAGCCATGCTTGAATGGCGGAGTGGGCTTAATGGGCCGAATGGCCTCATTCTACTCTTACTTGTAAACTAAACTAATTGCCCCCATTGCCAGGCTGTCCCTAACGAATCCTATTGTGGAGAAAGAGTTCTCGTATGAGATCAATCCAACCAATCTGCAGGCTGGCGATATGGTGGAAGGTGAAGGCCGCTTGATTGAGGCATTTGAAAGTAGCTGAGGTGAATTGAAGCTATTCTGAGAAAGAGCCAGCAATGGTGGGGAAAAAATATTTAGTTCCTTAGAGCTTTGATCTATTCGTGGCTAACAGACTTTCAATGGAGACAAATCACCCCTAACTAACCTTCATGTGAATTGACAGAATGTTTCTAGACCTTAATAAACCAGGATTGTACAGTGTGCTTATTCTTGCTATCTGCATAACTTAGCATATTATTATGCTGTTGAAGTTCCAACTGGCAATCAGTGAATTAACACAATGAAATACCTGATCTTAATTACCTAGCTGCGTGTTTTACCTGACAACAGGGAGCTGGTTTGTTTAATTTAATCTTGAGAAGCAACAAACTACTTGAATTACATAATTGAAGGAGTGTTTGGAATAGCTTAGGAGGTAATTCAATCCATTATGTCACAGTGTAATGTTTCACTCATTCACCTTCGCTCCCACTTTCATATTTTATATTCAACTAGTGATGCAGAAGAGATTATATTTGGCCCATCGAATCTCTGCTGGCTCTTGGAGCATTCCCATCAGTGCCTTTCCTCCCACTTATTCTCCCTGCAATCTCGTCTCTCTCTCGCATCCCATCAACTTCCCCCAATTCTCCTGCTATGTAACTCCACCAGGAAAGTCCTGCAGATGCTGGTCTAAATCAAAGGTAGACACTAAATGCTGGAGTAACTCAGCAGGTCAGGCAGCATCTCTGGAGAGAAGGAATGGGTGATGTTTCGGGTCGAGACTCTTCTTCGGACTGATAATCTACAGTAGACATGGTAATCAACAGCGGCTAATAAACCTGCCGCATATCTTTGTGATGTGGGAGAAGAACAGAGCACAGAGGATTCATGAACAGCTGCACAAGAACACGCAGAAATGCACAACAAAACTGTCCCTTTTTTAAGCTGTGCACTTTGCCACTTAAAAGTGATTGGAGTGCTGAAGGATATGTCCCTGAGCCAAGGATTTAAAGATGATTGCAATCCCACATATTGAGAATTTGAATTCAGTTGTAAGTAGCATGGATATAATAGCCCGACAGTGGTGAAAGCAATATCTATGTGATTTGAATGTCATAAACCTAACCTATATTCTTTTGGGAAATAAGCTGTTGCTTGTGAACGTAATCTACGAAATCCATTAGTTTGGGCTTATGAATTTCATGTTTTTTGGGTTTTAAAAGAGATGTGGACACATATGTGGATGGGAAGGGTTTAGAGGGATGTAGGTCAAATGCAAGCAAATGGGACTAGTTTAGTTTAGTTACTTCCCTAACTTCCGATAGGCTTTGCTTTCCCTCCCTCACCATCCCCTCCCCTTCCCAATTCTCCCACTAGTCTTACTCTCCGACCACATTCTATCTTTGTCCCGCCTTTGTCACAAAAATATGGTTATTTTTCATGATTGCTGGGTTACAAAAATGTTCATTTGGTGCTACACAGCAGTATAGCTGGTGTCATACAGCAGTATAGCTTGTGTCATACAGCAGTGTAGCTGGTGTCAGGAACTGAAGTAAATTCACATTAGTCAGGAAATGGTGTTGGGTACTGATTGGACTGAAGGCTGATAAATCCCCAGGGCCTGATGGTCTGCATCCCAGGGTACTCGAGGAGGTGGCTCTAGAAATCGTGGACGCATTGGGGATAATTTTCCAATGTTCTATAGATTCAGGATCAGTTCCTGTGGATTGGAGGGTAGCTAATGTTATCCCACTTTTCAAGAAAGAAGGGAGAGAGCAAGCACGGAAAGCTTGTCATCAGTGGTGGGGAAGATGCTGGAGTCAATTATCAAAGATGTAATAGTGGTGCATTAGGATAGCAGTAACAGGATTGGTCCAAGTCAACATGGATTTACGAAGGGGAAATCATGCTTGACAAATCTTCTGGAATATTTTGATGTAACAAGTAAAATGGACAAGTAGAGCCAGTGGATGTAGTGTACCTGGACTTTCAGAAAGCCTTTGATAAGGTCCTACACAGGAGATTAGTGGGCAAAATTAGAGCTCATGGTATTGGGGGTAGGGTATTGACATGGATAGAATATTGGTTGACAGACAGGAAACAAAGAGTAGAGATTAATGTGTCTCTTTCAGAATGGCAGGCAGTGACTAGTAGGGTGCCGCAAGGCTCGATGTGGCCCAAGGGCCGAATGGCCTACACCTACACCTATTGTCTATATGTCTATGCATCTATATATCTCTCTGTTCTGCAGCGCTTCAGGACTATCATTTACTGTTCAGGTCCCGCCTTGGTTTGACATACCATAGTGCAACACCTCTTCCTTGTCAGTTGAATTCTACTTGCCATTCCCTGGCCCACTTTCCCAACTGATCTACATCTTATCTAAGTATTGTAAAGTTAGATAACCTTCCTCACTGTCTAATATATTGCTAATTTTGGTGTCATCTGCAATTTTACTAACAATCTTAACTACACCGCCATCTGATTGTTGATGTGTATAACAAACAAATGGACTTTAGCAACAAACCATGTGTTTTGAGGTGGGTGCTTCTTAATGTTTAAAGCTCAGTACTGCCCCCGATGGAATACGATCAGCTAACCCATGTGCAATGCCTAGCATGTGTAGGAAGGGACTGCAGATGCTGGTTTACACCGAAGATAGATTTCGACCCAAAATGTCACCCATTCGTTCTCCCCAGAGATGCTGCCTGTCCCGCTGAGTTACTCCAGCATTTTGTGTCTATCTCCAATACCTACCATGCAGAACATGCAACAAATGACAACATAGGTTAACTCCGTCATTCGCCAAAATGTCATGTTTTTTGGCTTTGGAAATATCATGGGGAACTCAATGAAACAGGCTGTCAGAGCATTCTAAAAACAATAAATGAACTATCTAAAGGGTTATTCAGCTACTGTTTAATAGAACGTAGAACAGTACAGGAGAGGAACCCCCACCCCACAATATCTGTGCTGAACATGATGCCAAGATAAACTAATTCTCATAAGTCCAAGCATGATCCACATCCCTCTATTCCCTGTATATTATGTGCCTGTCTAAAATGGCACCATCACATCTGCCTCCACCACCACCTCTGGCAGCACATTCCAGCAACCACCGCCCTCTTTAATTTAATCTTTTGCACAGAGAGTAGTACATATATGATCACGAGCGGCCAGAGAAAGTGGTTGAGGCAGGCTCAATACCAACATTTAAAATACATGTGGATAACTACTTTGTGGAATTTTGGTTAAACACTGGCAAATATGATGAGCATCTTGGTCATCGTGGACAAGTTAGACCAATGGACGTGTCTCCATGCTGTATGACTGTGTGACTCTGGAGTTTTGGGTCAATCACATGGAAGCAGGACCTCTAGCCCAGTTTGCTCTGACCATCACACACACATCTACACTACATTTTAATGCAACTTAATTTTGTCTGTGTTATTAAAAATTGACGTTATTATTTATCTCCACAGAATTTCTACAAAGATATTAATCGAGAAGAGATGTACATAAGGTACGTGGGTAATAACATTTAGTCAATTTTGTGTGATCTACACCACAGGTCAGTGCTGCAGAGTCATATTTTGCTTGAGGTATATTTCATATTTTGCTTGAGGTAAAATGAAGAATAAATATTTGCTGTTCAGGAGTTGCACATTATTTTAAATAAACCATTGGGCCCAAAATGAAATATTGAGTAATCGAGAGGAAGCAAACAGGACTGCAGACAAACATAAACCTTAGCTAATAACAGGCTCATTTAGGTCTCATTGCATCTTTTCAGACTGTGATTGAATCAGAAACGTAGCTTATAGTCCTTGCTCAATCCATTGAAATGTGTTATCTGCAAGTAGCTTTTCTCACGCCTCTGGAGCTTCGTGGGATCAGTGCAATCTCTATTCACAATCTTCACAGCGCTGACTCTGAACCTAGACTGATGGACGTGATGAGATTCAAGTCAGTATATAAGGCATTTTTAAAACTACCAAACGCTTGATCATTGATTTCAACAACCAGGAGAAACGGAACATAAAAATTGATTTCCAGTTCAGTCTCGGCACCTTTGGAAGATCCAAGCATGGACATGGTAGAATACCGTAAACAGTCAAGAGCAATACTGAATGTCTAGCTTGATAAATAGATGTGACTTTCATATTTCTTTACAACACACAGTCATAGCAAGATATAGCATGGAAACAGGCCCTTCAGCCCACTAAGTTTGCACTGACTGTGAACCTACCCATTTACACCAATCCCACATTCTCATCAATTCCCCCCAGATTCTACCATGCCTAACACATTAGGAAAACTTTATGTAGCAGCAGAATTTTACATTGTTCGAGAAATTAA
The DNA here is from genome assembly GCA_035221665.1 of Okamejei kenojei. Classification (NCBI taxonomy): domain Eukaryota; kingdom Metazoa; phylum Chordata; class Chondrichthyes; order Rajiformes; family Rajidae; genus Okamejei; species Okamejei kenojei. Next base: position 64,290,799 of record CM069141.1, on the reverse strand, counting down.
CTCTAGCCGCTAAATGGATGAGCATGGATAAGGGTAATATCTTCGATGCGCATACGAGCTCACTCACAGACCTTCAGAGCTTCTTCTCAGATATGGCTTCTGATGAATAAATACATTATTGTTGAACAGTCTTTTGAGAATACATTATTGTTGATCAGTGAGATACATCCAAAACAGTGAGATACATCCAAATTTCTCCCGACTCGTTACTACAATCTTCGTCGAACTCCAGCTTATTACTTTAAACATTAGAAAGCTCCTTGTGTCTCAATTACAATTCGCATGATTTCCTTTAAACCTCGCATGGTCGAAGAGTTAATCTTCTCCCCACTCACTCCAAACGACATTAAAAACGAAACTTCTGCGCAAGCGTCTTAGCTCCAAACATGCCCATAAACACTTCATAAATCCCACCCACAATATAATGGGCAGTCTAAAATTTAAAGGCACATGCCATCATCAGTGACATGCAAAACAGGCCAAATGGCCACTACACTTTACACCAACCAATTAACCCACTAACCCCTACATCTTAGGGATGTGTGAGGAAAACAGAACACCTGCAGGGAACTCATATGGTCACAGGGTAAGCGAGCAAACTCTGTACAGACGGGACCCGAGGTCAGGATTGAACCTGAATCTTTGAAGCTGTGAAACAGCTGTACAATCTGCTGCATCACAGTGTTGCTGTGGCAATGAGAAAAACGTTGGGGTCAGGAAGATGATGACAAACTTCAAAAGTAGCTTGTGATCATATGAGTGTGGTTGTCATAGTTTTGTTACCGGATTTATATTCCAAGAAGATTAACTCTAATCGCACTGGAAGAATTAAAAACAATTAAATTGAAATGGTTCAAGTAAAAGTGAAGCTGAATCTTATTGGCGGGTTACTGAAAGAGAACTGTGTGTAACTGTCTTATCGACATGGGACTTTAGTTTCACATCAGCATGAATGACTCTTTCCTGTACCCTGAACTTTGTAACCCATTCAGTTTTATAACCTCGATAGTCCAGCATTGGGGCGACACAGTGGCACAACTGGTAGAGCTGCTGTCTCACAGCACCAGAGTCTTAGTTTAGTTTAGTGTGCAGATACAGCACGGAAATAGTCCCTTCAAGATAATTCAAAGGTCTGCAATGAGGTAGATGGAAGTTCAGGTCCTCACTCTAGCTGATGAGAGGATCATTCAGTTGCCTGATAACCACTGGGAAGAAACTGTTTCTGAATCTGGAGGTGTGGGTTTTCAAACTTGTGTACCTCTTCCCTAATAGGTAAGGGGAGAAGAGGGAGTGACTGGGGTGGGACTGAACCTTGATTTTGCTGGTGGCCTTGCGGAGGCAGACTGAAGTGTGTGTAGATGGAGCCAATGGAAGGGAGGCTGGTTGGTCTGATAGTTTGCGCTACATCCACAACTCTGTAATATCTCGTGCTCTTGGATGGAGCTGTTCCAATACCAGGCTGTGATGTATCCTGAAAGATGCTTTCCACATGCAGCTGTAGAAGTTGTTGATGGGTGTTGTGGATATGCCAAACTTCCAAAGGAAGTAAAGGTGTTGGTGTGTTTTCGTAGCCATAGCTTCGATATGGTTGGTTCAGGACAGCTTCCCATGCACCTGGAGGCGATGCAGCACCCCTCTCCATTACCACCATTTGGATACCCACAGTCTTTTCAAGTGATATGAAAGTAAGCATGCAGGTACAGCAGGCAGTGAAGAAAGTGAATGGCATTTTGGCCTTTATAACAAGCGCAATCGAATATAGGAGCAAAGGGGTCCTTCTGCAGTTGTACAGAGCCCTAGTGAGACCATACCTGGAGTATTGTGTGCAGTTTTGCTCCCCTAATTTGAGGAAAGACATTCTTGCTATTGAGGGAGTGCAGCGTAGGATTACAAGGTTAATTCCCGGGATGGCGGGACTGTCATAAGCTGAGAGAATGGAGCAGCTGGGCTTGTACACTCTGGAGTTTAGAAGGATGAGAGGGTATCTCATTGAAACATATAAGATTGTTAAGGGCTTGGACACACTAGAGGCAGGAAACATGTTCCCGATGTTGGGGGAGTCCAGAACCAGGGGCCACAGTTTGAGAATAAGGAGTAAGCCATTTAGAACGGAGACGAGGAAACACTTTTTCTCACAGAGAGTGGTGAGTCTCTGCCTCAGAGGATGGTGGAGGCAGGTTCTCTGGATTCTTTCAAGAGAGAGCTAGATAGGGCTCTTAAAGATAGCGGAGTCAGGGAATATGTGGAGAAGGCAGGAACGGGGTACTGATTGGGGATAATCAGCCAAGATCACATTGAATGGTGGTGCTGGCTAGAACGGCCAAATGGCTTACTCCTGCACCTATTGTCTATTGTCTATTGAAGCAGTAAATTACTTGCAATTTTTTTTGATGCAATCCCCTCAACAGTAGAGAAACATAACCTGGGTTGGGTCAACATTTTGTAGAAGTGTTGTGAGGGCAACCCTGAGTTTCCAGTAAAGACACAAAGTGCTGGAGTAACTCATCGAATTCAGGCAACATCTTTGAAGAACATGGATAGATGACATGTTGGGTCAGGTCCCTACTTCAGACCCCTGTCATATTCCCCATTTCATTCACATCATGACTTCCCTATCTTTCGCCTGCTACACTATTCTAATAAAAGCCCGACATCAGCTTGAGAAGCAGTACGTCATCTCTCTGGGAAGAGCCATCCCCTGGGACAAATTTGACAATTTCAGGTAACAACTTTTGCTTTTCTCTCTACAGAGACAGTTGAACCCTCCTGTTATCATTTGCTTTTTTCTCGCTCTCTGTTTTCTGTCACTACTTATCAGTTTTTAATGTATTAATCTCTTTGGCGGGGTTTCACATTGAAACCTATTGGAAGATTTAGACTGAGCAGACGTGGAAAGGATGTTTCCTGTTTGGGGAGAGTTTGGTGCATTGGAGGCGCTAAGAGACTTGGAAGTGTTAGTACAGGATTCCCAAAAGGTCCATTTGCTGGTTGGCAAGGTAAGGCAAGGCAAATGCAATGCTCACATTCATTTCGAGGGGACTAGAATATAAAACGCATAGTTGTAATGCTGAAACTTTATCAGGTGCAGGTTAGATCATATTTGGAATATTGTGAGCAGTTTTAGGATCCATATCTGAGGAAGGATGTACTGGCTTTGGAGTGGGATCAGAGAAGGTTCATGAGGATGATCCTGGGGATGATTCGGGTTAATGTATGGGGAGCGTTTGAAGGCTCTGGGCCCATACTCACTGGAGTTTAGAAGGATGTGGGGGGATCCCTCAGAATTAGGGGTTCCCCCATAAGAATAAGGGGTAGGCCATTTGGGACTGAGATGAGGAAATCTTTTTTCACCCAGACAGTTGTGAATCTGTGGAATTCTCTGCCACAGAAGGCAGTGGAGGCCTAATTTAGTGGATGTTTTCAAGAGAGAGTTAGATATAGCTCTCAGAGCTAACGGAATCAAGGGTTATGGGGAGAACAGGAAAGGGGTACTGATTTTAGATAATCTGCCATGATAATATTGAATGGCGGTGCTGGCTCGAAGGGCCGAATAGCCTACTCCTGCACCTATTTTCTATACTTCTATGATCTCAATGAACCTCACCGGATAATTAAAGGCCTAAATAGAGTGGACGTAGAAAGGATGTTTCCAGTAATGGGAGAGTCCAGAACCAGAGGGCGCACTCAGAATAAAAGGATGCACCTTTTAAATGGAGATAAGGAGAAATTTCTTTAGTGAGAAGGTGGTGAATCTGTAAAATTATTTGCCACAGGCAGCTGTGAAGACCAAGCCATTATGTATTTTGAAAGCTGAGATTGGCATGTTCTTAATTAATATGGGAATTGAAAGTTATGGGGAATAGCCAGGGGATGTGGTTTAGAGGGAAAAATTAATCAGACATCATTGGATGGGAGAGTAGACTCGATGGGCTAAATGGCCTAATTCTCCTTGTATGTCTCATCATCTCATGCTCTAGAAACAAAGGGCACAGCCTCAGAGTAAACGGACATACCTTTACAATGCAGATGAGGAGGAACGTCTTCAGCTACAGGGTGATGAATCTGTGGAATTCATTGCCACAGACGGCTGTGAAGGCAAAGTCATTGGGTATTTTTAAAGCTGAGATTGAGAGGTTCTTCATTATTAAGGGCGTGAAAAGTTATGGGGAGAAAACAGGGGAATGGGGTTGAGACGAGAAAATATATCAGCCATGATGGGGTAGGCATGATGAGCCAAATGACCTCATTCTGTTCCCATGCATTATGGTTTTATGATCTTATGGACAACTTTGTTCTGCTCCTTATCAGAGATATGCTACCTAATTTCTTCATCCACCTACCCTGCAACATAACACTTGTTTTCTCACTTTCCCAGTTCTGATGAAGGATCCTTGACCTGAAACATTGGATCCTTGACCTATTGGTGCTGCCCGACCCATTGAGTGCTTCCAGCAATCTCTATTTTTGATTTGCATATCCACCACCTCTGAATTCTGCAACAGTTATGATCTACTATTAGTCACATTAGAGAAAGTCCATATTGTGATACTAGATACTGCAACTCTGTGGTGCAGTCTGGATGAAGCAATGCATTGTGTCCTACCTGCCTAAGTCATTTTCCCCATCAGCTGCTAACAGCACATTCTGTGACAGATTCCGGAAGTAACATTTGCATGGGGATGGGTAGCTAACTGTTGGAGTCTGCTTCAGCCCAAACTAAAATTAAACTCCCACTTGGAGTAGAAGCTGTGTATATTAGTCATCAATAAGATCGCTGTACAAAGACCATAATCTAATTCTTGCACTCAGGTGGAACATATTGGAGTTTTGCTGCCATGGTTTATAATGTAATTGGAACCTTTCAATTAGATTACTGCCTTGTAATCACTCTTAGGTATTGAATCTAAACAAGTGAAATTGCTCTCTACTTTGTAATGTTTTTTTTCAAAAGTTCCTGTGTGTTGTTGGAATTGTCTCTTTTGTTTATTTTCAACCCAACCCATATTATATTACCAGCTCCAAGGGTCAATGTTGCTCCTTTGACCTGAAGGGCAAGGATGGCTCCAGAATCTCCTCCAACTCGCCCATCTCCAATCATACTGAAGTCTACGCTTGACCAAGACATCAGCTGTAGTCTTTGGGGAGGACAGCTGGAAATTAGCCCAGTATTTCCTCACCTAAATTTTCCAAGAATGCACTCTTGTGACTGGATGGGCTAAGGCACAGCAGCACAGTGAGGAAGTGGAAGATGTGTATCTAGATATATACTGAAGAAGGGTGAATCCTGGAGGATAGCACTGACTAAGAGTCTGTAACTTCAGTGAGACAAAGAAAATCCTGGAAAGGAAAGCACATGTTAGTCTGCTGACCTTCTTCCTCGCCACTCTGTTGACATGTATTTAATAACAAGACAGATTTTTTAATGAAGTTCAGTTAAGCTGGTTGAATACTCAGTTCAGTTTAGTTTATTGTCACGTGTACTGAAGTACAGTGAAAAAGCTTTTGGTGCGTGCTATCTAGTTAGGAGAAACACAATACATGATCACAATCGATCCATTTACAGTGTTTCGATACATAGTAAGGGAATGACATTTAGTACAAGGTAAAGCCAACAAAATCCGATCAAGGATAGTTAGCTTTACATAATAAATTCTCAACATCAAATTGCTGTTTCTCAGAGGGTCAGGGAATGATCCCTGTGGCATTCTGTGTGACTGTGGAATCTGAGTGTTTCAAAATCACTCCCATGCTTTGAGGACACATATTCCAGGCCAATGCGTCTGTGCAGCTAGAAAGGAGTGCAGCATTGTCAGAGATACTGCTTTGCCCATGGCATTTCAGCCAAATCTTTTCTGTCCTTTCAGAAAGATGCAGGATGTTCCTTGCTATTACTTAAAGAGCAGATGTTCTGGACAATATTTATTTCCTAAACAATATGATAAGAACATACATTCTGGTCAATATTGCATTGTTGAGATTACTTGCTTCCTCTGTACAACCCTTTAACACTATGGATATGTTGTTGGAATAGCAGTTAAACTACTGGGCCAGTAATCCAGAGACCTGTCGTAGATCAAAGAGATGCAACATGGCCATAGGTTCTTCAGCCCATCAAGTCCCTGCCAACTCTCAATCAGCCCCTCTGCGACTGAATAGGTTGTATTAAACTAGGAACCATTTACAATAGCCAATTCAGCTACCAAACTGCGTGCTTTTGGGACATTAAAGAAAACTGGAAGAAATATATGTAATCACAGGGTGAGCATGCAAACTCTATACAGAGAGCACCAGAAGGAGCTGTGAGGTTGCAGATCTATGAGCTGTGTCAATGTGCCGTCCCCAAACCAAGTTAGATCTGGAATTAAAATTCCCTATCATAATCAGGAATGTGCGAGAAAAAAAGTAACTCAATCTTTGGAAATCTAAAACCTGCTGGATGGTGTAAAAACACATCTGGTTTCACCAATATCATTTAGATGAGAAAGCTGTCTCTTTACCCAGTCCAGCTTACATGTGATTCCAGGCCAGCCCGTGTGATTGGCTGTGTCAAGTCAAGGGTGTTGACCAAGACTGTGTCCTGTCAAATGCACCAGGAACAGAAAAATGACATTCTTACTTCTGCAGTTCTCTCAAGCACATTACTGCACCAACACCACAAATAAATATAAAATAAACAATAATAATAATAATACATTTTTGGTTATACTTGTGAACTGGATCATAACAGTGCGAGCTGGAGTACCCAGTGCGACTCTTACAAAAACTCCATGGTAGCTTGTTGCTGAGGTAGGACTGAGGGTAAGGTTGTGCAGTCTGTTTCAAAAGCCTGATGGTTGCTGGGCAGAAGCTGTTCTTGAACCCAAAGGTCACAGTAGAGGTAACCTAGAGAAAGAAGTTACAAGCAGCTCCACGGGATGGAATATATGTGCATGATCTTTGATGCAGCTTTGATGCAACAGTGAGCAGCAAATCAGGAGATAGCACATATCAGCTGAAGCCACTTGGAAAGAGATTGTTATTGAGGAAGTTGAGTCAAGGTGACATTCATCTCCAAGAGGGGCCAGATATAGGAGTCTTCCTATAGATTGCCAAAGACCTCAGTAGCGACCATCTTGAAAAACCTGAGCCTGTGAATATACCCTTCTTGATACCTGAGCCTGGGATCTCTCGTTGGGGATCCCCAGAGACGAAGAGCTCCGACCCGCTGGCCCGGGGCCAACGACACCTTAAAGCCGGGGACCGCGGAGCTTCTAGCTGCGGGTGCGGCATCCCTCGTCGGGGATCCCTGGAGAAGAACTCCGACCGCGGGCCTGCGGCCTACATCATCTTGAAGCCGCAGTTTCTAGTAGGGAAACACCGATTCGGGACCTTCCAGAAGAGTGGGCCTGTACATCTGTCCGCCGAGAGCGGCGACTGCGGAGCTTTATGGCCCCGACCACAGTGAAGAATGCTGTGGTGGATGTTTGTGGTAAATTTGATTGTGTATTGTGTGTTCTTTTTGATTGTGCCGCTGCTGGCAAGTTCACTTCACTGCACTTTATTGTGTATGTGATGAATAAATCTGATTGATTGATTAATGTTTTTATACCCTGAACGTAAATTCCTGACAGTTAATTCTGCAACTCAGCAATCCAGTCGGGATGATCACAGTGTGTTAGCAATCCTCTCACGTCAACAAAGAGTCAGGCAATTAGGAGAGGAATACAGTTGCCCTGTTTCTGACTGCCCACTCCTGAAGCATATCAATTCTCCAACAGCCTGGAATAACCACAAAATCTAGGTCCACTAATCTCAGTTTGTACAATAGTTCATGAGAACATCACAGCAGCAATAATCCACGAGACTCCTCAAGCCAGCTCTGCCCTTCAAAAACGGAGCTTCTTTATCAATTCCATTCCCAAGAGTGTGAAATCTTCAGAACCTAAATCTATTGCTTAATCTTTCATGTACGCAGCCTTTCAATTCAAGCCTTTTATTTCTTCCTTTCTCTACGATGTATGTGAAGAAATAGATTGGCTTCCAAATTCAGAACATCCACGATAATTCTGTTATGAAGTCAATTTGCTCAGAGAACCATATATTATTTTACTCTCTTAATCATAACCTCTCGGGTAGCGCCGTGCGCAGCAGCCTCGCCAACAGTCTGTTTGTCCTTTCACCCTTTTTGTTATTTTTAGTCTGTTTAAAAGTATGTTCCTGGCGGTTTCATAGTCCTTTTTATGCGGGCGGGGGGGGGGGGGGGGGGGGGGGACCGTTTCCCAGTCACTTGCTGGTCGGGATACATCTATTCTCCGAATCGCATCTTCACCCCCCACCTCGTTGCCTACCATCTGGATTGGCGCGGCCTTTCCTGCCGGCCAGAGCTTCAGCGGCGGCGCAGCACTGAGTTACCATCGCGGAGCGGGCGATGCCTTTCCGGGGATCGCCGTGTTGAGGGTCTGGAGTGTTGGGCCAGCTGACTTGAACATCGTGGAGCTGTGGTTTGCAGAGCTTCCAGCCACGGGTGGTGTTGACTTTTAACAGTGTTGAGCTCCGGCCTGTGAACTTCAGGAGCCGTGGTCTCAGGTAGGAAGTGGCCGATTGGGAAACTCCAAACCACTGAGAGTGTTCTCCATTCCGACGCCGGAGTTCCGATCATCCCGGCGAGAGGGCCTGAAAAATAGCCTGTAGCGACAACTGTGGAGGGCCCAAAGGCCCTGACCACGGTTGAACAAAGAGGAAGATGACTGAACTTTGTTGCCTTCCCTCACAGTGGGAAACGTTGATTCTGCTGTGCGGGGACGTTCATGTTAAATTCTATCGTGTATTGTGTTCTTTTTATTAGTATGGCTATATGGTCATTCAAATCTCACTGTACCAATTGGTGCATGTGATAATAAATGTCTCTTGAACTCTTAAACTCTTGATAATTGCAATGGTCTTTTTTTGAAGTCAATTGTCTTTACTAAACGGTTCTGAGTCTCAGAATACTTAGATTTTAACACTTCAATTCTTGTTTCCAAATATTGCCATTGTTTCCACATCTGTGAATGACTTGGTCATTTGGAATCAGAACTGGCTTACCCATGGAAGACAGAGGGTAATGATGGAACAGTCGTTCTGACTAGAGGTCTATGACCAGTAGTGTTCTACAGAGATCAGTGCCGGGACCTCTGTTGTTTATGATGTATATACATGACATCGAAGAGAACACAGAGAGATCAGTTAGTATCATCCTTAAGCAAGAGCAAGATGTCTTAACTTGCCTTAAAGTTGCATTAACTTGCCTCAAGCAAGAGCAAGTTTCATGCCTAAATGACCGCCTTCTGGTGTCTCTGACATTCCACCATCGTGAAATGCTTTTAGATGCAAGTCATGGATCATATCAATTCCAGCCTCCAGGCCAACCTTGAACCTCTCGCCCTACACACATCCCTGGAACATTTGGACAACAAGAACACATATGTTGCGTTGACTACATCAACTTCATGGACGACAGTTCTGCCTTCAACACCATAATTTTAAGCAAACTCATCTCCCATCTCCTGAACCTAGGACTCAGCACCCTACTCTGCAACTGGATCCTCGACTTCCTGACCCAAAGACCACAATCTGTGAAAATAAACATCCTCCACAGGAATTGCCAACATCGACGCCCTACTGGACGTCATTATCAGCCCTTTACAATACTCCCTATACCCTAGCGACTATGAAGCCAAATTCTTACTCTAACTCCATTTATAAGTTTGCAGATGATACCACAATGGTGGGCTGGATCTTGAACAATGATGAGATGGAATACAGGAATGAGATGAAGAGCTTACTAGAGAGCAGCCACCAAATTCAAAGAGCATTCCCTCTTTCATCTCCCGTCGGGCAAAAGATACAAAAGGTTGAAAGCATGTGCACCAGGTTCAAGAACGGTTATTCCCTGCTGATATCAGACTTTTGCCCGAACCTCTTATACACCAAGGAGGTATTCCTCAACCCCCATTCTACCGTATTGCAGCCCTTACACTATTTCTTTTATCTGTACTTTCTCTGTAGCTGAAACATTATATTCTGCATAGCTTGATTGTACTAATGTCTGTATGTTTTACCTGAATAGCACACAAAAGGCTTTTCACTGCATATCAATACATATGACAATAAGAAACCAATACCAATACCAGATGGAGTTTAACCTGGGCAAGTGTGAGGTATTGCACTTTGGGCGGTCAAATGTGAGGGCAAAATCTACAGTTCATGGCAAGACCCTTAACAGTATTAATGTTCAAAGACATCTTGAGATACAAGTCAATTGCTCCCTAGAAATGTATACAAAGGTGTTTAGTTTGCTTGTCTTCATTGGCTAGGGCATTGAGTACAAAATTCAGGAAGTCATGTTGTAGCTTTATAATGGGCCTGTCCCACTTAACGGACTCTTTAGGCAACTGCCAGGGACTAGTTTTAATGGAATTCACCTACGACACCTGGCGACAACTTGCGACAGCACCTATGTCAACCTAGGACATCCTACGACAGCAAAAATTGTCACCACTGCCGCCGAAAAATTTTCAACATGTTGAAAAATTTGCGGCAGTCGCCTGTAGTCGCCCCCAAAAATCGTCCAAGGCTTTGGTTAGGCCACATTTCCAGTATTTTGTACAGTTCGGGTCACTCTGTTGTGAAAGTTTTCGAGAGGGTGCAGAGGTGAATTACCAGGATGCTGCTTGGATTAGAGGGCATCGCAATAGAAGTTTATAAAATGATGAAAGGCATAGATAGAATAGATGATCAATTTTTTTTCCCGGGATGGAAATGGCCATAGTGGAAATGGAATGTTTAAAGGAGATGTGTGGGAAAGTTGTTTTACACTTATTCTTTTTGTTTATTTTAGTTTAGTTTAGAGATACAGCGCAGAAACAGGCCCTTTAGCCCACAGAGTCTGCACTGACCGGCAATCCACATATACTAACACTATCCTGCACACACTAGGAACAATTTACATTTAATCCAAGCCAATGAACCTACAAACCAATAAATCTTTGGGGTGTGGGCGGAAACTGAAGATCTCAGACAAAATCCACACAGGTCACGGGGAGAACGTACAAACTCCGTACAGGCAGCAGCCGTAGATCGAGCCCGGATCTCTGGCACTGCAAGCGCTGTAAGGTAGCAACTCTACCGCTGCGCCACTGTGCCACCCACCTACATAGTGAGAGGTGTTTGGTACCGCTGCCAGCAGCGGCGGTGGTGGAAGTATTTACAATAGCGGTGTTTAAGAGACTTTTAGATCGGTACATAGAATGTTTCACATTTACTAAAGTTATGTGACCCATTAACCACCGTCCTCGTAACAAATTCGGAAGCAGTTAACATCCAGTGGAATTGATCCTTGACTATAATCCCCAAACCTTCACATAACTAAAGAGGAACCAAAGTGTAGTGTCAAGATTGAATAATAGGCATACAGAAGAACGTTGTGGAAATAAAGTCTCCAAGCACTAAAAGATTGAGGTGATCTTTCTCTTTCACAAGGCAAATCCCTCTTGTATATTACCATCATATTCTTTGCTTAGCTTTTGAACCTTATTTTTTGTTTAATAATATTTTTATTAGAAGCATATACATATAATAGCAGAACACGATTTGTTTACCAATTACATATATACAAAGCTTCTATTTTTTTTAATACATTTTTTTTGAAAGATAGAGCTGTAGAGAGAAAAAGAAATAAGAGAAAAAAAAGAAAGTATAAACTAATAGAGAGGGGAGGGAAAAATGCAAAGGAAATGACCAATAACACAATTTTGGAGATAGGTCCATAGATTATAAGGTGTAATTATTCATCCAGTCCTGGACTCAAGTTTCAGTGCAGCTTCCGTGTTAAACCAATTTACCTTTTTAGAAATTTAATAAATGGAGATAGTTCTGATTTGTCAATTAAGACAAGTCTAATTTTTCCAAGTGTAAGGTCTCAGACATTTCCGTTATCCACATTTTTAATTGTGGGGGTTGTTTGATTTTAGTATTAATTTTTTTCCAATTATTATACAGGATCCAATTGATTGTTAACAACTTCAGAAATATATTTTTTAATATTCATCCAAAATGTTTTAATTTTTATGCAGTTTACAAAAGTATGAATTGGATTAGCTTCTAAGCATTGACATTTATCACAGATAGAAGAGATATTTGGAAAAATTCTGCTTAATTTTGTTTTAGAGTAGTGCAATCTATGTAGTACTTTGAATTGTATTAAAGAATGTCTGGCATTTAACGAACAATGTATATGTTGTAAACTTTCATCCCATATATCTTTCGTTATGAGTTGAGCCAATTCATTTTCCCATGCAATGTCTGTGTAATTCCCATGCTTGTCTGTGTAATTTTCCTCTGTACCGAACATTAATCAAACATTTTAAGCACCTTTTTATACCTCTAGTTTCCCTACCCCCCTGATTCTCAACTTTCGACCCAAAACGTCACCTATTCCTTTTCTCCAGAGATGCTGCCTGACCCGCTGAGCTACTCCAACATTTTGTGCCTATCTTTGGTGTAAACCAGCATCTGCTGACCCTTCCTATGCATTTTAAGCATGGAACTTCATATGGAATCTGTTGGCATTGGCACATTTTGAAACTCATAGTGTGAGATGGTAGAGTTGAATTTTGAGAATGATTTGCAGAGATGTGTTTCATGTTCGCTTGGGCTTTAGATACCTGAGGAGGTATCTATGGTCCAATAGAAAATAACAATGGCGTTGTGGGCCAAGCCAAGTGATTACCTAGACATTGGACAAAGCTGTTTTGGCATTAGAATTCATTTTCTGCCAAAGGTTTAGCCTTTTACTTGCCTTTTCCATTTCCCCGCTAGAGTCAGATGATCTTGTCCTTGTTCATACAGTGGGAGAACTGCTACTGCTTTACAGCACCAGAGACCCAGGTTCAATCCTGACAATGGGTGCTGTCTGTCCAGAGTTTGTTCTCCCTGTGGCTTTACTCTGAGATCTTTAGTTTTCTCCCACACTCTACAAAGATGTACAGGCTTGTAGGTTAATTGGTATAAGAAATGTTTAAAAAAAATTGCCCTAGTGTGTATAGGATAGTGTTTAATGTGTGGGAATCACTAGTTGGTGTGGACTCAGTGGACCAAAGGGCCTGTTTCCATGCTGTATCTCCAAACTAAACTAAACAAAACTAAATATTATAGCCCGTGTTCTCTTCCAAATGTTTTACATGATGATGATGTCCTTGAATACTCCTCAGATGGGGAAGTGACGTGACGGGAAGTGAGGGAGACTAAGGGAAGGAATGCTTGCAATCACCTTTTTCAAGTAATGCCAAACAGTCTGGGTGAAGAGAAACTAGGAGTTTGCAATTATATTTCCAGGAAAAACGGAACTGCCATATGGATACTCAGGGCAGTGTCAAGCAAGAAGAGGTGGTCAGAATGTGTAGGAAAGAACTGCAGATTGCTGGTTTAAATTGAAGGCAGACAAGGTGGAAGGTTGTGTTCTTGTCTACCCAAGAAGAGGAGGTCCTTGGACCAGGAGTCCTTGGACCAGGCAGCATATAGGATAAGAATCATGAAGTGATTTTCAAAAGACAAGGGAACCCATTCACCTCTTAATTATGGCTCAGATCAGGAAAACACACAGAGTAAATCTCATACACCAGTGGCGAGTTTTCTAAACGTGGTGTTTTTTCAGACAGTGTCACGGTATACTGAGGCAGCACTTCAAGTGTGGGCTTGCACATGCTTCGCTATTTCAAAAGTCTGTAATTAATGTATTCACTTAACAATGGTTACATGCAAATTTTATACTTTCACCATAATTCACCAGTAATCCACTTTTCTTCGTAGTCTTGGTACAATGTTTCATCTCCTCAGGAGTAGCAGTTATCTATCTGATGTGATCTTTAGGTTATCTTTACTATGCTAGCCAAATTTCTCATCATCCTTTTCCAGTACGTAAGGCTCTTGGGTTAACCATGAAACAAACTTGCCTAATGCTCTTACAATTTCAGGAGATTTATTTCAGAAGGGCGGCAAGGTGGCACAGTGGTAGAGTTGCTGCCTTACAGCACCAGTAGACCCGGGTTCAATCCTGACTACGGGTGCTATCTGTACGGAGTTTGTACGTTCTCCCCATGACCACATGGGTTTTCCCTGAGCTCTTCGGTTTCCTCCCACATTCCAAAGATGTTCAGGTTTGTAGGTTAATTGGCTTGGTATAAGTGTAAATTGTCCCTAGTGTGTGTAGGATAGTGTTAATATACGGGGATCGCTGGTCGGTACAGGTTTGGTGGGCCAAAGGGCCTGTTTCCGAGGTGTGTCTCTAAACTAAACTAAACTAAACTAATTTCTTCTTCTGCTTTCATTCATCACTGATGTATACATATATGACAAAATGCTAAAACCCCAGTACAGTTCACATGTGAACATCATTGTCACGTCCAGAGAACAAATCTATTATTACTCTGGGTTGCCATGGAATCCAGGTCATTTTGGAAACTGGATCCAAAATTGGGTTGGTAATAGGAGACAGCGGATACTAGTGGAGGTTTCATTTTCTTACTGCAACTCTACAACCAGGGGCTGTATCACAAGTAGCAGTGCTGAGATCTTTGTTATTTGTAATTAATATAAATTACTTAGAAGAGAATGCCTGTGGGCTGATCACAGATCACTAAATAGATTTAGTGATCACTTGAGGATTGGTGGAGTTGCAGATAAGAAGACAAGTGCTAAGAATGCAGAGATATTGATCAGTGGGTGGAGGGGTGACAGATGGAATTTAATCCACACAAGTGTGGAGTGATGTACTTTGGGGTCATCTAATACTGGCCAGACATATGCAGTAATTGGCAGAGATCTTAGAATTGTTAACGTGCAGAGCGACCTTGAGGTGCAAATTAACTGCTTCATGAAAATAATGGCACAGGTGGCTAGGGTAGTGAAGAATACATTTAGTGTAGTAAGGAACTGCAGATGCTGGTTCATACCGAAGATAGATACACAATGCTGGAGTCTCAACGGGTCAAGCAGCATCTCTGGAGACAGGGTCTGAGAAAGGGTCTCGACCTGAAACGTCACCTATGTCCTTTCTCCAGAGATGCCGCCTGACCCAATGAGGTACTCCAGCATTTTGTGTCAACTTTCGAAAAAGACATTTAGTTTGCTTGCCTTCATGCACAGAGGTATTGAGTCTAAGAGTTGGCACATCAAGTTGCAGTTGTGCAAAACATTGGTTAGGCCAAACTTGGAATAATATGTGCAGCTCTGGTCATCATACTACGCATCACATCTACACTTTCAGAACGGAACTGGTGGTGCTAGAAAAAGTGCAGAAGAGATTCACCAGGATATCGTCTGGAGTGAAAGACTTTTTAGTTGCAAGGATTGGCTGAGATTGTTCTCACTGAAATGCAGGAGGCTGAGGGGAACCTCTATAAAATAGTGAAGGGCCTGGATAGGAGATATAGTCACAGTCTTATTGAAAATGTGAAGAAGTCTAAAATTAGAAAATGTATGTTTAAGGTAAGAGGGGGAAATATTTAAAGGAGACCTAAACGGGCAGGGTTTTTTTACAAGGAGGTTGGTGGATATATGGAACAAGCTGGTAGAGGAGGCGGTAGAGTATTTAAAAACCATTTAGACAGGTACTATGGAATATGATACAAATGCAGGAAAATGGGATTCATGTGGCTTGGCATTTCTGCGGCATGGAAGAGTTGGGCCGATAGGCCTGTTCCCATGCTGTACAACTCTACAACCCTCTGGCTATATGACGTAAGCAGATAGAGAAATGCGATATAGACTCATAAAATTACCTGTGGCAGAAGGGAAAGGGAATAGGAGGAACACTAGAAGAGAATAATAGCCCTGGGTACGAGTTCATTCCAAGAGCTCTCCCGAGTTTAAAAAAAAATCATACCAGTGGTAAGCACGGAGAATGAACGTAGCGGGTACGTCGGAGCTCAGGGACGTCTCTTAGCGCTAACGGCAGGTACTCGGAAGACGTGCTAACGGGTGGTAAGCACGGGAAGACTCGTGAAGATTTTTCAACATTATGAAAAATGTCCACGAGAGCCCCGAGTACCGATGAGTGGCCATTACCGTAAATTTCCGAGTTCGAATCAGGGCAAACTCGGGAGAACTCTTGGAATGAACTCGTACCGTGGGACAGGGGTTTAAAAGGGGCAAAAGGGACTTGCTGAGCTGCATGCTAAACTGCTCAAAGTTTGGAACTTTGTCGCAAAGTAGAAGTGTGCACCTGCTAACTCATAACTCCAGCAACCCATGTTTGCTCTTGACCGCCCGTGCCGTCTATGTGGGTGTTACACATTCTTGTGTGAATGCAAGGTCGTCCCCCCCCCAAGGTACTCCAATTTCCTCCCACATCTTCGAGAGTTGCAAGCAGGTCGGGAAATTGGCGACTGTAGGCTACCCGGAGTGAGAGCGGATAGTAGAAGAATCATTGGGAGATGATGGGCTTGTGAAGGAGTCTAGGGAAATGGGATCACTGTAAGACCCAATGCAGACTCGATGGGCCAAACAACTTTCTTCTATGTTGCAAGAAATTAAGAAAAATTAGATTTGAATGTGAAAAATGTTCAACAGTTTAGACAACCTCCATGGTGAGATGAATGAAACAAGCCATATAAGTTTGTGCTTGATGCCACTGCCTCGTAAGTGATGAAAGGACATCGACCTGAAATGTTGACTGTTTCTTTCTCTACCAATGCTGCCTGACATGCTGAGTAATTTCCACATTGTCTGTTTTTTATTTAATCTTCAGAAATAATGGTTCTACTCTTTCGTAGATACCCAAGGACTTTCCAGAATAAGCAAAATCAGTTACTGACAATGCTATGGATTCATATTATCAGATATTATTGATTATTGATATTATATATTATTGATATTATCAGATGACTCTCAATGACGTATTTTTAGATTGCTCTCTGCCATTTTAGTAGTAGTGATAATCCATTTTACATAAATGGGGACGGGAATATGAGATAAGTACACAAGGGCCTTCACATCAACAGCTTAAGTGACAGTAATTTCTAATTATTAACAAGCTGCTCCATAAAGTCTTGTTACAAATCATTATCCGAGCCTTGCATCCTTTGGGAACAATCATGTACACTAATGAATGTTATTTTGACAATACTGATCAGAGTAACCATCCAAAATCATGTAATTTATCCTTTTTATTTCTGAAGTTAATTGCAGCTCGGTAAATGTAGGAAACACAGTAGCTTCAGTATTGTTCAATGTTTTGCGTGTTTCTCTACAGATATCTGTACAAGCTTCGGGATCTGCACCTGGAGTGTGAAAACTACACCGAGGCTGCATACACCCTGCTCTTACATGCTAAACTGCTCAAGGTATGGAATGGTCCCAGCATGGCACCTATTCTAAAGATAGCTAAGTTACCTATCCACATCTAAGTGTCCACTTTTTCACAGAGGGTGGTATGTATATGGAATGAGTAGCCAGAGGAAGTAGTTGAGGCAGATACTATAACAGCAATTAAAAGACACTTGGATAGGTAGATGGATAGGAAAGGTTCAGAGGGATGTGTTGAAAGGAACTGCAGATGCTGGTTTAAACCGAAGATAGACACAAAAAGCTGGAGTAACTCGATGGGTCAGACAGCATCTCTGGAGAAATTTCTCCAGGGATGCTGTCTGACCCGCTGGGTTACTCCAGCTTTTTGTGTCCATCCAAGGTTTAGAGGGATATCAGTCAAACAGTCAAATCGGACGTGCTTAGATGAAGCATCTTGGTCGACATGGACTGTTGGGCAGAAGGGCCAATTTCCGTGCTGTACAACTCTATGTCTCCATGTTACATTAAATTAATTATAGAGCTGTGCTGGAGGAATGCAAAGGAGAATGATCGCTTAGTGGTCAAGAAAGATAGATGATAAAAGATTCAGCTTTGGACAATAGGACTGAGCATGCAATGTAACTGTGTCACCACCTTGCGCACTGCCGTGGTTGAAGGCAACTCTTTGCTGTGATCACATAATATGTTAGCAAGCAGGCACATATATCTGGCTAAGCATGTTTTCTGAACATTGAGGAGACAGAAACAACAGTGATGGAACAATAGAGCTCAGGAACAGGTCCTTCAGCCCAAAATGTCTGTGTCGATCTAGGGAAGCAAATTCCAATCACCTATTACTTCCAACTAAGACCCAGCACCATGTGTTTTCATTCCTGGACATCTCTTATGAGATTTAACCCTATCTACATGGGTAAAAGGTTAGTTGACACCAGTATCCTATGGGTGTGATTAGGTTCAGGAAGATTGCCATGGGCTCTTCATCATTGGATCAGTGTTTCCAGTGCCAGCTGAAACTGGAATGACTCTAAAGTGGAGATTCACAGTGAACAGTGTAATGTTCTAACAAATACAACCCTACTAAAATCGGTATCAATTGTGGCATCCATAGGACATTTAACAAGTATAGACTAGATCCAATAAAAGACACATGAGGAAGATCCTTTGGGTATGTTGATATGCAAGCACATATGATGATAAGTGGATCAGAGTCACTGGTGGGCAGAGTGGTGATGTACGCTTTTGGCGTGCTGGCCTCTATTAGTAAAGGCACTGAGTATAGAATGTGAGTCATTATGTTGCGGTTATCCAAGAAATTGGTGAGGCCACACTTGGAGTACAGTGTTCAGTTCTGGTCACCCACCTATAGAAAAGATGCTGGAAAGAGTGCAGAAAAGATTCATTAATATGTTGCCAGGACTCAAGCAACTAAATTATAGGGAGCGGTTGGGCACACTGGGTCTTTCTCTCTTGGAGCACAGGAGACTGAGGGGTGATCCTATAGAGGTGTGTAAAATAATGAGGGACATAGATAGGATGAAAACACAGTCTTTTTCCCCAGAGTTGGGGAATCAAGGGCCAAATGCTATAGGTTTAAAATAAGAAGGGAAAGATTTAAGGCCCTTTCCCATTTTCCCGAGTTACTCATGAACTCTCCCGAGTTTTCCCCTTGATTCAAACTCGGAGAATTGAATATATATTTTTTTATTAGAGTATTTAGACAGTGGATTAGCAAACATATATTATGATAGAAATATTTCATGTTCAACATGCATACATTATTAATATTGTCAGTTGTATCATTTTGACTCTAATAGGTTTTTTTTATATAGAGGAGAACAGTAAGAAAAATAGAATAATAATCTATATCAAAGAAGAAAATCGTAAAGAAAGGAATAATTTACTATTAATACGTAGGAGATAAGATCAAAGAATATAAGATATAACTTTTCATCTATTCCTAAATCCAAGTTTCAGTTAGGGTTCCCTGCCGAACCATTCTACCCTTTTAAGTAATCGATGAAAGAAGACCATGTTCTAACAAAAACTTCTTGTTTGTCCAATAAGGCAAATCTGATTCTTTCCAGGTGTAGGGTCTCCGACATTTCCATAATCCACATTTTAATTGTGGGGGATATAGGGCCTTTCCAAAATTTTAATATTAATTTCTTCCCAATTATTATACTGTAGTCTAGGACATTTCTTTGGCTTGTTGTAAGAGTTAAACTTTGTTCTGATGTTCCAAGTATTATTAATTTTGGGTCCGGATCCAGTTTAGTATTAATAACTTCAGAAGTTATTTTAAAAATCTCAGTCCAGAAATTCTTAATTTTTATACAATTTGCAAAAGTATGTGTTAAATTAGCCTCTAGATGTTGACATTTATCGCAGGTAGACGATATTTGTGGGAAGATTCTATTTAGTTTAACTTTGGAATAATGTAATCTATGTAAAACTTTAAATTGTATTAGAGCATGTCTGGAATTTAGCGAGCATTGATGTATGTATTGTAAACTTTTATTCCATAAATCTTTCGTTATAGATTGATTTATTTCATTTTCCCATGTGTGTCTATATGATTCCGTTGATGGTATCTCACTATCTAAAAGGGTGTTGTAAATATAAGTTATTAATTTTTCTGTATTAGGATGTTTATTCAGACATTCATCTAAGATTTCTGGTTCCCTATTCCTATAATCTTGTGTATTTGACCTAACATAATCTCTGAGTTGCAAGTATCGAAAACAATTATTTGAGTGTAACCCATAAATCTGTTGTAGTTCTTGAAATGAGAGATGTGCCTTTTTTGTAAAGGTGTTCCACCCTTTTGATTCCATAGTTTTTCCATTGTATAAAGCCTTTATCTAGTATGGAAGGTTTGAATAAGGGATTATTTACAATAGGGAGGTAGAGTGGTATATTGTCCAGTTTTAGAGCCTTTTTAAGTTGTTTCCAGATTCGTATACCACTATATATTATAGGGTTTTCCCCATAAGTTTTTTTGTGCAATTTTGTCGGTACAAATATAATCGAACCGATTTCAAAAGGTAGACAATCCTCCTTTTCCATCCTTAACCATTCTGGTTGTTGATCCATTTCTTCCAGCCAAAAATTCATGTTTTTAATATAAACTGCCCAGAAATAGAACAAAAAGTTTGGTAGAGCTAAACCTCCATTAATCTTTGATTTACATAAATGTGTTTTATTTATTCTATGATTCTTGTAGTCCCAGATGAAACTTGTAACAGTGGAGTCTACTTTTTAAAAAAAAGATTTTGGAATATATATCGGGATGGATTGAAATAGGTACAATAATTGCGATAGAAAAATCATTTTTATAGCATTAATTCTACCGAACATTGAGATAGGAAGTGTTTTCCAGTATTGAATATTCTTATTTAGTTTATTCATTAAAGGTGGAAAATTTGATTTAAATAAAGAGCTATACCCCTTAGTTACATAAATACCTAAATATTTAAATTTTTCGTCAACTATATTAAAAGGTGATTGTTGTAGTATATGTATATTATGATCCGTTATTGACATGATTTCGCTTTTATTCCAATTAATTCTATATCCTGAGAAATGACCGAATTGAGTTATTAGATTTAATAAATTTGGAATGCTAATTTCCGGCTTTGTAATATATATTAGTACATCATCTGCATATAGAGAAATTTTATTCGTTGTATCTTTAGTATTGTACCCATGTATTTCTGGATTAGATCTGACATTTTCTGCAAGCGGTTCAATTGCTAAAGCGAATAATAATGGAGATAACGAACATCCTTGTCTACAACCTCTGGAAAGATTAAATTTAGTTGATAACATTTGATTTGTTAGTATTCTAGCTGTTGGGTTAGAATATAACAATTTAACCCACTCGGAGAATTACCGTAACTGCCAGTCGTAGGTACACGGGGCTATTTTTTATACTTGTGGACATTTTTCAACATGTTGAAAAAACCTCCCGATTTACCTGATGCCCCGAGTTCCTACGGCTGGTATTATGAGCCGCTACGAAATATCTACGGCCTCCTATGGACTCACTACCGACATTACCCAACATTCCCCAAGTTTGAATCAACGGGAAAACTCAGGAGAGTTCGTGAGTAACTTGGGTAAGTGGGACAGGGCCTTTAATAGGAACCTGAAGGGCAACGTTTAACACATACTATTGTGTTTACATGGAATAAGCTACCAGAAGGAAGTGGAAGCGGTAGTAAATGAACTTTTAGTCAGGTGCGTTGATATGAATGTTTTAGAGGGATAACGGTCAAATGTGGACAAATGAGATTTGTGGAGATGGGCAGCAAGCTCAGTAAGGACGAGTTGGGTCCAGGGGCAGCTCTCTTTGCTATATGACTCCATGATTTTACTTCGGAGTCTCGTAAGTGACTACGTGAAGAGGCCCCGCCAGGCGCATGTGTGTCATTACGTCCGACGCATGGCGCACCGACGGGCTGGAGAGCGCAGCTCCACCAGCGGTAAGTAGTAAACCCACAGGTAAGTGAATTAAAAACTTTTTCTGCGAGTATTAAACCCCGTGAGTCTGGCTCGGCAGCCAGTGGGAGTTGTTGGTAATGGAGCGAGTTGAGAAGAAATCTGGCCGTAGTAGGAAGGTAATGCGCGGGCCTGAGGTTAGTACTCGCAGATCGGGTTGGGAGATACTGGCTGCAGTAAAGCCGGCTCCGATACCGGCTGCTGTTCTACCGGCAGCTCAACTGCCTCCGTTAGTTTCAGTGCTTCAGGGCACTGAGACCACTCCACCAGGGAGCAGGCCAAAAGAAAATCTCTCAGGCCCATCTTATCCGACGTGTCTGATGAAGAGGAAGACTCCCTTCCTTCTAATAAAAAGGTATGGGGACGGCTCGACCAGATGGAGAAAATGCTCCAAACTTTAATGAGCAATGAAAAATGTTTCAATCGGGGTCGAATGCCCCTAGGATTCCCCAGACAGCCTCATGTAGAGGCCCATACAGCGAAGGGGACTGCACCGCTTATGAATATCAGTGGGAATCACCCTCGCCAGCACCTTGTTTAGGGCTGGTAGAGACCTCCCTGGAGCAAGACTCAGGAGAGCCAGGGCAGGATGAGTCTGACCCTGAAGTTGGTGTCACTGCTTTTGGGCACACACCAAAACACATGAGCCATGCTCCAGGTGTCCCGGATGTGGCAAGAAACGTTGCTATTCCGGAAGGTACTGGTGAAGCCATGGAGGAAGATCTGGTTGCTAACATTAACTACATGGCCTCTCACCAGCTACAAGATTCTATAATGGAACAAACAGCCACCCGATATGTAACACCTGTGAATTGTGCATCGCTCAAAGTGCCCACTGTGAACTCTGCTTTCTGGGCACAAATGAGTGCAACGATGCGTGGACAAGAAATCCAATTCCAGCGGATCCTCAAATTGGTGGGAGCAGGCATCACGGCTTTTGGCAAAATGGTCGGAGGGGACCAATGTCCGGCACACAGCAGGATATGCTGGCCCTGCTGTAAAATGCATATTTTGAAGTGAATTGTATCTGGAAGATAACTATAAAACCTACACTAAACCCGCGATTTGCAGCTCTATGCTGGTCGACCAATATTCAAGCGCCAAATTATTTATTTGGGGAGGACCTGCTCAAACATGTCAAAGACCTGGAAGAAGAGGCCAAGACGATAGGCCTCATAAAGACATACATCCCTTCTGCCATGATGCCACCTCGCAGGTCGTTTTCGACACGAAGGGGGTCAGATCCGGGGGCAGGGCCAAGCAGAGTGGGGCCAGTGGGACGGCGGTATTACCCACCTGTATACGCCAATTACAACCCCAGCATGGCGAAAAGGACGAGACCTCCAAGGTCGACTATGGAGGTACGTGTGAATCATTCAGTCCAGGATAAATGTTCTGGGGAACAACCTCCAGTTGGGGGTAGATTACAGTTATTTTTTGATGAAGGGTGCTGCATAACATCTGATCTGTTTATACTGTCTCAGGGTCTCAAATGTCAGGAATTCATCCACCTGCACAAAATATGCCTAGTTGGGTATTAGTTTTTTTCTGGACCAGAAACTCAGCAGGTAAATAAAGAAATTGCAGTTTTGTTCCAAAAAGGGAAATTGAGAGGACGACATACCATCCTCAGCAATTTGTGCCCAATATATTCCCCAGACAGAAAAAAGATGGTGGATGTCGAGTCATGCTGGATCTAACCCAGTTAAATTCCTATGTCCAGCATAGGCATTTTAAAATGGACACCTTCAATACTGCTAAACAGCTGTTATCAGAAGGTTGTTATATGGCAACCATAGATCTGAAAGATGCATATTATTCAGTACCAATTCATCATCAGTACCAAAGACACTTGAAATTTAGTTGGATGGGACAGCTGTGGCAATTTAAAGCATTACCCAATGGGTTAACCTCAGCTCCTAGGTTGTTCACGAAATTGTTAAAACCAGTTCTGGCGCTACTTCGTGCCCAGAATCACATTGTGATGGCTTATTTAGATGATATCTTAATTATAAGGTTAACACTTTTAATTATAAGGTTAACACTATTAATTAACACTCAGGAAACAGCTGAGGAGTCGGTTTCAGCAACCAAACACCTGTTTGAGAGGTTAGGGTTTCTTGTCCATCCAACAAAATCCAAGCTAGAGCCATCCCAAAACATTGTTTATTTGGGGTTTGTCATTGATTCAGTTGATATGTCAGTGACTTTGCCTACAGCCAAGGCTGTGGAAATCAGGGAGGTCTGTACCAGTCTTGCTGAATAACAACAGCCCTCCATCCAGGAAGTAGCCAGTGTTATTGGTAAATTGGTGGCGGCTTTCCCTGCAGTGGAGTTTGGACCCCTGCACTATCAAAGTCTGCAACGAGCTAGAGAACAGGCACTTAAAGAACATGCAGGTCATTTTGATAGACATGTGCAGTTTCCAGCCAGAGCCATCGCCGAATTACAATGGTGAATCATCAATATTGTACAAACTACCAAAAACATTTTGGTTCAACAACCTTCAGTGATTTTACAAACAGATGTGAGTGCTTTGGGATGGGGAGCCACGGACAGCGAGTCTAGCTGTGGTGGTAGATGGAGTGGACAAGAGGGTTTAATCCTGCACAGGCATGGTATAAATTACTTAGAATTGCTGGGTGCATTCTATGGATTAAAAGCTTATTGTTCAGCAATGAATAATTTACATGTTCAGCTCCAGATTGAGAATACCATGGCTGTTGCCTATATCAATCACATGGGAGGAATAAGGTCAGTATCATGTGATAATCCGGCTAACCTTATTTGGGACTGGTGTATTTGCAGAAATATCTGGGTCTCAACTGTCTACCTACCAGGTAGAGATAATGCAGTGACAGACAACAGGTCACGTAAATTTAATGACAACATAGAATGGATGCTAAATCCTGATGTTTTTAAAATGATTGTCAGCCGCTATGGTTTGCCAGATATTGATCCCTAAATACGTTTCGTGGGAACCAGATCCAGGAGCAGTAGCGGTGGATGCATTCTCGCTACATTGGGGACATACGGACTTTTACGCTTTTCCCCCATTCTGCCTCATTAGGCAATGCCTCACCAAAATAGAGCAGGACTCCACCTCAGGCGTTTTGGTGGTTCCGGACTGGCCTACACAGCCATGGTTCCCATTGGTGCTAAGAATGATGACTCAGCCATTCATGGCTGTCCCCAACTGCAGTAATTTGTTGGTGTATCCAGTAACAGGAGAAAGTCATCCGTATTAATTTGATAATCTGCAGGTTCTGACCAGACCGTTCAAGGGCTTGGACTGTCGAGTAGGACCGTGGATGTGATAACTGCAGCTTGGAGAGATAGCACTAAAAAACAATATGTGTCTCATATTAAGAAATGGGAGATGTTTTGCTTGCAGTCAGATATATCTTATCATACTGCAAGCATACCGGATGTATTGGAATTCCTTGCTACATTGCATTTTGATGAACACTTGAGCTATAGTGCCATTATTAGTGCTCGGAGTGCTTTGTCCTCCTATTTAGGTCAGTTTTCAGAACAACAATCTATCGGGTCTCATCCGTTAGTATCCCAATTCATGAGAGGAATCTTTAACAAGAACCCTCCTAAGTCTAGATATTCAGAACTCTGGGATGTCAGTATAGTTCTCACACTGCTTCGGCAATGGGCTCCAATTACGTCACTGTCTTTCCAGAAATTAACACTTAAAGCGGTTATGCTCATGGCGCTAGTATCAGCGCAACGAGTCCAAACATTGCAAAAGCTACGACTAGACAGCATGTATTCATGTGCAGATAACATTACGTTTTATGTGTATGATTTAATCAAACAAAGCAGGCCAGGAATGGCCGGATCCAAAGTAAGCTTTAAAGCATACCCCGTTGACCAAACGTTATGTGTAGTCAAGCACCTGAGTCAATATATCGAGGTAACTAAGAGTCTCAGAGGCTATGAGACAGCAATGCTCATCAGCCATAAAAAAACTCATAAAAAGGTGACAGTACAAACTATTTCTAGATGGTTAAAACAGGTTTTGGATTGTGCTGGATTAGACACTCATGTGTTTAAATCTCACTCCACCAGGGCGGCATTAACATCTGCAGCGAAGGCACAGTACGTGCCTCTAGACCAAATCTTCGTGGCCGCAGGATGGTCTAAGGAGGCGACCTTCTCCAAATTTTATGATATACCTGTCCTGACAGTGCAAGGTTTTGGGCATGCTGTTTTGGGTTCGGTTTGAGTTATTTTTCTTTCTAAATTTCATTTGTAATTTCCCCCTGGGACAGAGGGGTTATTACTGTTTTGTTTGTTATTGTTATTAAAAATGATTATTGGATAATTCGAAGCAATGTTCAATACATTATTTATTCACTACTGTGTCAACTGAAGCAATGAGTCATATGGAATGGATCTATGGCATGAAATCACAGAGCTTTGAAATCTTCACGTAGTCACACACGTGACTCCGAAGTAAAATAGTAAGATTAAACGCGAACTTACCAGTTTGAAGTTTGATCTTTATTTTATGAGGAGTTACGTTGCGGGATTACGTGCCCTCCGCTCCCGGCCCTCATAATCGCAAAGATCATCTGGTAGTTCTAGTCTTCTGAGTTATACTATATCACTTCGACTATAGTTTCTGTGTTTTCACGCCGCTGCTTTGAAGTATGACGCGCATGTGCCTAGCGGGGCCTCTTCAGGTAATCCCTCATCGTAACTCCTCAAAAAATAAAGATCAAACTTCAAACTGGTAAGTTCTCATTTAATCTTACTACTCTATAATCATTCCATGTTCTGACTTCACTCTAAAGAAATGTCCACATCCTCGCAGCTGACTAATTAAAACACATACAAGTATTTCTGCAATCACACATATTTCCAAAGTGCAAATTGGTTATAATGTGATTGATGGATAAGGAAACACAATTGAACTACGTGGGTTGGTCTGATTAAAATGCAATTATGAAGAGGAAAAATCTGTTTAAATCTGTGCTTTGAAGGCAACTATAACTTATTCTGATGTGAAGCGAATCTCTATTATGTGAGATTTCTAAGGAACTTAACCATTGTGTTACAGCATGTTGGATTTCATTAAGGTCCCATAGAGAAGAGTTCTACATGAAAAATATCCTTATAATCTAATCTTTTTTTTTATCATACTTTTATTTTATTGGCACTATTCTCCAAGGCCTTGATTGATATGAAGATGAGATTTATAGGCACAGAGTTTATGCAAAAGTAGAGTGAAATTATTATAGTTCCAGGAGGTATTCTTGACATGGGAGAATTGTATTTGTCTCTGCAACATTTTGTTCTTGGTTGTTCATGAACTACTGCCTGGTGCAGATCATTGATTGATCCAACTTCAAGACTCCACTATCGATTCACTGGCACATATGAGACAAAGGAAAATAAAGCAGGCATTTGGATTAATTCTCCCAGGATACCAACTTTATTCTCTCACAGAAATAAAATGAGAAAATACTGGAAATCCTTGATCAGGCCGGCAGCAACTGGAAAAAGAGAATCTGTTAATATTTAAGATTCAGGACCCTTCATTGGATTGGGGAAATGAGCAAACAAGTTAGATTTCAGATGCTGAAAGGGTGGGGGAAGGACAGGTTGAAACAAAAAGAATATCTCTGAGAAGCTGAGATCATATGAGTTCATGTACTGTCGCAGTTAAGCCGTAGTTTGTATCAAATCATGCTTTTCGTCTGTACGTTATGGCTTGGCTGTGGGACGTACCCAGCGAGTATATGAACGCAAAAATAAATCAGATGCCAGGCAGATGGATGGTACAGTAGCACAGTGCTGCCTTACAGTGCTTGCAGCGCCAGAGACCCGGGTTCAATCCCGACTACGGTGCTGTCTGTATGTTCTCCCCGTGACCGCATGGGTTTTCTCCGAGATCTTTGGTTTCCTCGCACACTCCAAAGACGTACAGGTTTGTAGGTTAATTGGCTTGGGTTTGTATACTTGGTATAAGTGTAAATTGTCCCTGGTGTGTCTAGGCTTGTGTTAGGCTGCGGGGATCCCTGCACGGCGCAGATTCGGTGGGCCAAAAGGCCTGTTTCCACGCTGTATCTCTAAACTAAACAAAATTAAATGGACAGTTCTAATACAAAAAATAGAATGAAAAATTGATTTACCTAAGCATAGAATTCTATATTGAGTCCAGAAGGCTGTGCCATGCTTGGAATAAGACAAGGTTTTATTTCAGAAGCCTGTATTGAGCCTCATTGTAATAGTGCAGTGGATCACAGACTGAAGCTCAGAGTGGGAGTGGACTGGGGAATGAAAGCCACTGGTAACCTAAAGGTGAGCAGCACTTCTGCACCACTTCTGCCGTCATCACCGGTAGAGTTGCTGCCTTCAGCGAATGCAGCGCCGGAGACCCGGGTTCCATTCTGACTATGGGTGCTGTCTGTACGGAGTTTGTACGTTCTCCCTGTGATCTGCGTGGGTTTTCTCCGAGATCTTCGGTTTCCTCACACACTCCAAAGACGTGCAGGTTTGTAGGTTAATTGGCTTGGTAAATGTAAAAATTGTTCCTCGTGGGTGTAGGATAGTGTTAATGTGCGGCGATCGCTGGTCGACGCGGACCCGGTGGGCTGAAGGCCTGTTTCTGCGCTGTATCTCTAAAATAAACTAAACAAATCTGTTGCATGAGTTCCATCTGCATAACTGCTGCAGGTACACAAGACATCTCTAGAAGTTATGTGGGAGAAATAGTGCAAAAAACGATTCAACGAATGTGTCACTATTATAAATGTTTTCAAAGAGTCTTCTTCTTAGTCCCCCTTGGGTCATGGCTGACCATGGGTGTCTCCAGTGTGCTATTCCCTATATGGAGGATGCCTGTGCGTGACTTTGTTTAACATGGGGGAGACTGGTGCACAAACAGCCACCCCACTGTCCTTGACAGATCTGTGTCAGGTTCCAGTGGCATGGCGTCCAAGACGACCGGGGACCCTTTTCTGCTGCAGCCTTCATCCGCCTTCCCAGCAGTTGTGATGCTCCACTAAGGTCAGCCATCATCCTCCGCCTGTTCCACCATTGAAGTTTTGGTTGGATTGCTCTTTGTCAGAGACCTCCCCCTCGACCTTACCGCCATGGGTGGCCCTACCAGGAGCATAGCTCCAGACAGCATCGCTCTCAGGATCTCAGGTCCACACAAGCTCCTCCTCCACGACTAGGTGACAATCCACAGAGAAATTTGTCAAAATTTGAAAGAGATTGTCAAAGAGTATGTCAATATTTAAAGGGGTGTCCTGATAAAATATCATATAAGCATATTCAGGAAGATTGTGTGTGTGTGTTTTTTTATAGAGATTTCTAGGGAAGGTTTCTGTATTTCCAGGAATCCTCGGGAAATGTTTCAGTATTTACACATCACTCCTGTGATCTTGTCAGCAGATATGGAATTCTCCAAGGAACGTGTTGGTATTTGTGGAGATATCCAGGAAATTTGTCAGTATTTTTAGATATCTCCGGGGAGTGTGGCATTGTTTATAGAATTCTCCTGGCAATTTATTTGTATTTGTAGAGAAATCCCGGGAGTGTATCAGCATTTACATAGAACTCTAGGGAGTATATCAGCATTCACCACAATCTCCATTTAATATGTCAGTATTTACATGGGTGTCTTGTGAAAGAGTCAGTATTTACAGTGACCCTTATTTACATGGTTGGATTTCCAGGGAGTGAGGCAGTGCTCAGAAACGTCTTTAGAGACGAGTTATAGTCTTTGGATTTTTTTTTGGATGTCATACCTTGATTTATAGGAGGGTTTTCTGAATTTCCTGGTGCTTCACTCATTCTCTTTAATGTTCCTCTGTTAAAATCCAGAAATGCGGTGACCATGAAATGCATGACCAATGTCATTCTTCTTTTAGATTGTCATTCTTGTCAGATGTGACCATATGTGAGAGTAGTACACCTCATTTTTGTCTGAGGGAATGACAGAACTTGGGAACGGTGTGAGTGACGTACTGGGTTGGTACCGGAGGAACACAGCAGATCAGGCAGCAACTGCGAGGCAACATTTGGTTTGGGAAATGTCGTCACATGGTCTCAAGCCCACACTTTCTCAGAAGGGAGTCTGAAGTAGGATGCAGACCCAGAACATTTTTCTCCATCAATGCTGCCTGACACATTGAGTTCCTCCAGCATTTTTCTTAATGCTCAGGATTCCAGCATCTGCAGTCTCTTGTGTCTCTATTGAAAATATGTGGTGCACTGGGTGATAAGCGGGATGAACTGGGGCAGTTTGGGGATTTTCTTTTAACAACATTAGTAATAATATTTAATTTAATGATTTCATGATTTACAGTTCTTTTCACAACGTTAAATTTGAAAAAAAAAATTGGAAAAGAAAGAGAATAAATCATAAATGTATACAGCCAAATCTGGAGAAAGATAACATAGAACGTAGAACATTGAGGATAGAACAGTACAGAGAGGCCCTTTGGCTCACAATGTTTATGCCAAACATGATGCCAAGATCAACTCCCATTTCCCTGCACAAAATCCAACAATTCCCTGCATTACCATATTCCTAGCCAAAAGTCTCTTAAATGCCACCATCATATCTGTCTCAACCACTTTTTTCAGACATTTGCTTGTTTCAGACACTCATCACCCAGTGTGGGAAATTTGCTCCGTGCATCTCCGTTAAACTTTGCCCCGCGCAGTTTAAAGCTATGACCATTAATATTTGACTTTTTTCCATCCTGGGAAAGAAATCTGCATTGGCTACCCTATATATGCCTCTCATAATGTTATATACTTTCATCAGGTCTCCCCACAACCTCTGGTGTTTCGGAGAATTCAGTCATAGTCTGCCCAACCTCTCCCTTTAGCTAATGCCCTCTAATCTGGTAAACCTCCTGCTCTGCAGTCGTTCCAAGGATTCACATCCGTCCTGTACTGGGGCAACCAGAACTTCATGCAATGTTCCAAATGCGGCCTAACCAAAATTCTATAAAGCTGTATCATGACTTCCTGACTCTTGTACTCAATGCCCTGACCTAAGGAAGCATACCATATACCAGTCTATCTACATGTATTGCCACTTTCAGGCAGTTATGAATTTGGACAGCAAGATACCTCTGTACATCAATGCTGCTAAGATCATGCCATTGATTATATATATTCTCCTTTCATTTGACCTCCCAAAGTGTAAGGCCTCACACTTTGTTAGATGAAACCCCATGTGCCATTTCTTTGCCCATTTCTGTAGCTGATCCACGTGTCGATCAGTATCTAAAGAGTAAGAAGAGCTTGTGTCTCTGGTCTAAAATAAAAATGTACATATCTATATATGGTACAGCGTGGAGCTGTAGTGCTGGTCATTTCAGGTAGCACAGTGGCGCAGCGGTAGAGTTGCTGCCTTACAGGGTTAGAGACCCAGGTTCAATCCTGACTACTGGTGCTGTCTGTACGGAGTTTGTATGTTCTCCCTGTGGCCGCGTGGGTTTTCTCTGGGTGCTCCGGTTTCCTTCCAAACTCCAAAGGCGTACAGGTTTGTAGGTTAATTTGCTTCTGTAAAATTGTATATTGTCCATAGTGTGTGTAGGATAGTGCTAATGGACGGGGATCGCTGGTTGGCACAGACTCGGTGGGCCGAAAGGCATGTTTCTGCGCTGTATTTCTAAAGTCTATAAGCAACACTAGCTTGAAGCACGGTGATTACTTTGTTGGACAGATATGTGAAATTATACAACTTTGGGAAAAAAAAGTCACCTTCAAAACAAATTTCTTCCCGGCAGTGGTTCCATTACACATATGAGTTTGTGTAAAGCTGACCCAGTTTTCATTTTCTGATTTAGTGGTCTGATGAACAGTGTACGTCCCACGTTATGCCAAGAGATTTTCACATTTCGCAAACACAGCGGCAGCTGAAAGAGAGCTTGTACAAAACCATCATTAATTACTTCGACAAGGGAAAGGTGAGTGGAAAGTGATTGTGGTGGAACCTTGCCAGATCAGCAGCAGTTGTGTTTCATTTAAAGTTGGAGGTTGACGTGACGGAGAATACGTTGCAAATAAATAAATGGGAGGAGGGGATTGATGGGATTACTTTGAAAACTGGCATTAATTTAAGGGCCAAATAGACATTATATATTGTAAGAAAATATGACATTTGTAAACCTTTCCCCATTTGGGCTTTATGTAACTCCAGACCAACCAATTTTGCTGTCTCTTAAATCCCCTCGGAAAATGGCCTGGTAGTCATTCAGTTCATGTCAAGGCAAATCGAGTTTCTTGTCATATAGGCAAATATAGTGAGGTGAGGTACAGCTAAAATAAAACATTTTGCTTGCAGCTGCATCACAAGCGAGAAGACACCACATAATAAATAAATTACACATAACACTTCTCACAGGAAGAAGATTGCGCAATTAACAAATGTTATTGCAAAACCCAAAAACAGTAAAGAAGGGCCTGTTCCAGTTGGCAATTTTTTTCGGCGACTGCCGACGTCATATCAGTGTCGCCAAAAGATTTTGAACATTTCAAAATCAAGCGGCGACAAAAAAAAACGTTGAAAAAACACCGCGCATCAATTCATCATCACGCCGCATCACGCCGCTAATATTGTGGTGACCTGATAGGTCAGTCAATTATGCCGGCAGTCGCCAAAAAAATCGGCAAGTGGGACAGGCCCTTAAATCCGTGGTATCCACGGTGGTGCAAGATATGGACCACAGTGTTCCTTTCAATATTTGTGGTAGGATTAATGTTGTGCAGTTTGTTCAAGGAATTGATAGTTGTTGGAACGTAGACACAAAGTGCTGGAGTAACTCAGTTATTCTTTTCTACTTTTCTACAACAATCAGTTTCTCGAACAACTTCACAACCGTTTTAACTCCCCATGCCCAGACTAACCTATCTGCCCTGGGGCCTCCTCCATTACCAGAGGCCACACACATACTGGAGGAATAACACCTCATCTTCTGCATTAGCAACCGAGAGATCCACCAGGCCCTCCTCGCCTGTATCAACCTATTACCCGCTGGCTTTGTCCTGCATTTCCTCTCTTCCAACTTTCATTCCCCTCTGCATTCAGACTGAAGAAGGGTCCCGTCCCGAAATATCACCCATTCACGTTCTCCAGAGATGCTGCCTGACTTGCTGAGTTACTCCAACACTGTGTGTCTTCTTTTGTAAATCAGCATCTGCAGTTCCTTGTGAACCTGTTGGTGTGATTCTTTGGGCTTCTTTACCTCCTATCCGACTGTAGCACAAATTCAAAGGCAAGAAGGGTAATAAATGCTATCATTTTCAGCAATGCCCAGATCCCCATCAATGTATAAAACAGAAAATGTCTCAGCCTTGCTTCCAATCAGATCGTCCCTATAAAAGTCAAGCAAGGATATGCCCCCAACTCCTTGACTGTGACTAGTTCACACCCAATGATTTTGGTAATGGACATGTCTTCATTATGAATGTTTCAAAGAAAGGGAAGACATTTTGTTCCTCTTGTAGCATTTTTCTTAGAACCTTATAATGTGCATCGCTGCCAATAAATTGTCAAATAAATAAAGCCAACCTGCGCTCAGGTTCCCACAAAATGCATAAAGAAAAAGTTTTTGTTATGCACTAAAGTGAGGAAGTTTATCTCAATACAAGAAAACTACTCAGCTTGTCTTCAACTGGGGCTATGGACGCTTAGTTCAAAGTCTCATCGGAAAGTCAGTGGGACAAAGGTTGCAATGACTTTCACAGTGCTGCACACTTTCAATGGATCAATGGATCACAGTTCACCTGTTGAATAAACCCCTCAGGCTTCTGATAAGGGTGACCATGCCACTGTTGCAAGTGTGTTCCTACCTTCCTACCTGCTTTTGTTCACTGCATGGAAATGCCCAGCTTTTTACAGCTCTCTTGTGCTTCTATTTACTTTTCTTCTCATTGCTTCATGCCACTTTTTAAAGATGCTCCCATTCATTGTACTATCGGTGG
Organism: Okamejei kenojei; assembly: GCA_035221665.1. NCBI lineage: Eukaryota > Metazoa > Chordata > Chondrichthyes > Rajiformes > Rajidae > Okamejei > Okamejei kenojei. The sequence continues at coordinate 64,257,007 of CM069141.1, read as the reverse complement.
TATCCTCCACATACAGTGTAGGTTAGAGAGGAAGAGGAAAATCATTCTCTGGTCAGATCTATAGGGTGGAGTCCATTTCCTGACCAGTGGAGAGAGACTAAGTGGAGCAGAAGACAAGACAAATAAAATGGGCAGGCTTTTAGACCCAACTTGTACCATTCACTGCACATCCCGTATGTGTATGTGACGAATAAACTTGACTTGACTTGATTCAGGGTTCATTTTGGATTCAACATATGCCAATCAGCATGGTTAATATAATTCTGGACCAAACGTATGCCAACTAGCATGGTTAATACAATTCTGGACCAAACATATGCCAAGCAGTGTGATTGAAACAATTGTGCCAACATGTGCCAGCCAGCATGGATGATATAATTCTGGACCAAGCATATGCCAACCAGCATGAGTAATACAATTTTGCACTCAATATCTGCCAGCCAGCACGTGTGATACAATTTTGCACCCAAACTGTGCAAGCCAGCATGAGCGATGCAATTAGGGATCTCAGCAGTAATTTCAACTTGAGCTAAGTGCTAAGGACTGCTATTCCTGGCAAGCATGACCTTGTATGCACATGATAATGTAACAACAGACTGAAGCAGTAAACCAGTTCTTCAAGGTAGTCACTGAAAAACCTTGCTGACAAAAAGAATGGGTAAGCCAAGATAAAAATGTTCATATCACCTTTTACTAAAAAATAAATGAAAGCAATAAATATAAGATAAACCTCTTTGAAGAGTAATCTAAGCAATCTCAGCACTCAAATCACCTTACAGTCAATTAAAATGCTTTGAAATACAATCACTTACAACATATATTAAATTCAGTAACTAAATTATACTCAGTAAGGCTTGCAAGATGTAATAAGGTGATGATGAGATAATCTAGTTTAATGGTTTTTATTAAGGGATGGATGTCGAGTCGGATACTGGGGTGAATTCCCTCACCTTTGCCTTGTTCCTTTGCTCTTGTTTTTTTTATTTAGTAGTAGTTTGAGAGCCTTTACACCCAGTGTACAGCCAATGGAATGCATTATTCTGTTGGCCGTACACTGGAAGACTAACTCATGTTTTGGACAAGTTGAAGATAAAGGTTAAATGAGGGCATCCCTGTGTCTCCCGATTTCTCTTGTTTCCCTCAACTGATATCTGACCATTCCCCACCACTCTCCAAACTGATCTTGGCCCAGAGTCCTCCTTTGCTGCCACCCTCCTCATTGCAAGAGACCTTTCCAGACTTACGATGCAACTGGTCTTTCCAAAATGAAGAGCTGGTTTGATGCTCACAAAATTTGAAGCAGTTGTAGCCACAGAGTACCGGACATAGTACAACTCCCAATACCCACTTATGATTTGTGAGTGGGCTTTATCATTAGTCAGAGGTACATTCAGTCTCAAGCGATAGAGTAAAAGCAGGAAAGGGAAAGGGAAAGGTTTACTAATGTGGGCACCCACCAGTCCTCCGCTAAATCACCAATACCTAGAATGGTCACATCTCAATGAACGCTTGCTAATAAGACTGCTTCTCTTTTAGATGTGGGAGGAAGCCTTGAACCTCTGCAAAGAGCTGGCAGAACAGTTTGAAATGGAAATTTTTGATTATGAGCTTCTCAGCCAGAACCTGGTAAGTTTCCATGAGCTCACTGCTGTGACAAAGTGTTTCAAAATGCCAATTCTCAAACTGTCAGTTCCAAAAACATTTTTTTTTAAATCTAAAGCTTAATGTTTCTCTGGGACCTGCAGGCTACCAGATATATGTTAGGCAGCATATATTTTCTCATCATCCTTGCTATTGTTTCCTAGTTCCATGGTCACTGAGTGATGTTGCGGTGGTTGCTAAATCCTTGAGGAGTTGTGTTAGTATTCACTGTATCAAATGGACAAGGATGTTCCTCCAGCTACACCCTTAAAACTTAGAATCTTCTTGTCCGGAAGGGTAAGGGAAAGAGGAACTTGGGAACCATCGTCATTTGTGACGGCAAAGTACTCAGTGCAAGGATTCGGAAAACACTGGGATCCCAGTAATCATATCCCTCAGGAAAAAAGGACATGAGACCAAAAAGATGCCTGATTAAAATCACCTAAAATCACTGTTGCAGTCTGATCAGCAGCCCGAGTTATATATCGCTGAAGAAGACCCTCCACAGAAGCATGATGCACACACAATACAGGGGTGGTTCCCACTATGCAGTTGCATACATGACAATTAAAACATGAAAGAACAATATTGCTGGGTAAAATAACATTTCTTAATATTTCTTCTATCTTCCCAGGGTTAATTGTGTGTTGGGAATGGTTTCTGCTCCATTTCACTATAATCCTATATGTTAAAGGGGAAATTTCCCATTGTCCTCAATGATATAATAATTTAACAAAAAAGACCACGTCAATTATACTGCCTTGATCCACCATTCCTCAAGATTATGGCTAAATGTTTTTACATCAACTACACTTCAGCTAGAGTTTTTTTTTAATGGTTTGGTATCCAAAAATATAATTCTTGAGTGTACTCTATTACTGAGGCATGTATTGAATTGAATTGTATTGAATTGAATACTTAATAGTCACAAGTGAAAAGTCACAGTGAAAGTCTGTGAGGTAGATGATAGAAAGCAGCTGGGAAGAAGCTGTCGCTGAATGTTGACATGTGCATTTTCACACTTCTGTACCTCTTGCCTGACAGAATAGGGGAGAAGTGAGAATGACTAGGATAAGACTCATCCTTGATGCAAACAAAGGGTATGATGTACAAATTGTATCATTGCAACTTGCAAGGCTTCTTTCCTAAGAATCACCTCCTAAACCCATATCCTCAGCTCCATGGAGGAAGAAGAAGGACATCAGGTGTCAGAGAAAGCCCATCTCCTGCACAACACCAAGTTGTTCTGATTTCAAAGTAAATCGCAACATTCCCTTCATGTCATTAGTAAAAATCCTAGAAACCAGCAAGTCTCACAGAACTGGGAATATGCAGACCCACAGAGAGTGCAGTGGTCCATCATCATCTTCTCAACAACAGTAGAGTTGGACATTGAAGTCACACATTGACATTGACTCTGAAGTCCCACGTGTGTGTAGAAAAACTATAAAGATGCTAACATAGTTTGAGTAAAAATGCAAACATATTGACTAAAATTCAGATTTCATTGTAAATAACCAGCAGCTTTGCATGTCTACCCACAGAAAGAGCAAGCGACATTCTACGAGAACATTATGAAGATCCTACGGCCAACTCCTGATTACTTTGCCGTGGGGTTCTATGGCCGTGGTTTTCCACTATTCCTTAGGGTGAGTCTTGATTTCAAGATTTTTTGGCATCAGCGTGGATATGGTGTAGTGCCAATTGGGCCAACCACTGTGACCAAGAGAGATTTCCATGGCAGAAAAATACACTCAGTTTGTGCTTGCCAATATGTAATCGGGTGAACATTTTGGCTCATTTTGTTTTAGAATGGTGTTGGCATTAATATTGGTTCATTATTGTCACGTGCATCGAGACTCAGTGAAAAACCTTGTTGTGCTTATTATCCAGGCAAATAATTGCATCCGTGAGTATAATCAAACAATATAGTGTTGCAGATACGGAGAATGTGCAAAAATACAATTGTGCAAGGGCCAGAATGCGGTAAGTTGGGAGATTGGGAGCGTATCCTTCATCTAAGAGAGGACTGTTCAGTGGGCTGATAACAGTGGGGAAGAAGGTGTTCTTGAATCTGGTGCTATGTGCTTTCAAGCTTTTACATATTCTGCCCAAAGGGAAGAAAAGGGAATCACCAGGTGTGAGTGGCCTTTGATTATGTTGGCTGCTTTCCCTGGGTAATGTGAAGTTTAAGGGGAAGTGTAGTTTAGAGATGCAGCATGGAAACAGACCCTTCAGTCCAGAAAGTCTGTGCCAACCAATGATCACCCGTACACTGGTTCTATCCCACACCCTAGACACAATTTGCTGAAGCCAATTAACCTACAAACCTGCACGTCTTTGGAATGTGGGAGGAAACCGGAGCAGTTGGCGAAAGCCCACGCGGTCACGGGGAGAATGTAAATACTCTGTACAGGCAGAACCGTAGTCAGGATTGAATCCGGATCTGTGGCACTGTTAGGCAGCAGCTCTACCGCTGTACCACTGTACCACCCCTGTTGATGTTGGGGAGCCTGGTTTATGTGATGGACTGGGCTATGTTCACAGTTCTCTGCTATTTCTTACAATCTTGGGCAGTGCAGATGCTGAACCAAGCAGCGATGTATCCCAATAGGTTTCTTTCTTTCATCTTTAGTAAATGGAAGGCAATTTTAGACATGCCCTGTTTCCTTTGCATTTTGAGGAAGAAGAGGCATTGATGTGGCTTTTTTTTGGCCAATACAAATTGTTTGGTAAAATGAACACCAAGAAATTTGAAGCTCTTGACCATCTCCACATCAGCACTGTTGCTGCAGATTAGTGTGCATACTCCATCCCATTTCCTGAAATCCATAACTAGCTCCTTTGTTTTGCTGACATTACGTGAGAGGTTGTGGTGTTGACACCATATTACTAAGCTCCCTATCTCATTTTGGGTGTTGGACAGGCAGCTTCGCCATTCAATAACTGTGGGAACATCAAGTAAATCGACTGAACACCTTCACTCAATCCACCTTGGCCTACGCGATCTCCCAGTTGCTATATACTGTAACTCCCTCTCCCAGTTCTATACTGACCATTCTGTTCTGGGTCTCCTCCACTGTCATACTGAGGGCCAATGCCAATTAGACGAACAGCACCTCATATTTCACTTGGGCTGTTTACAACATTTCTCTAACTTCAAGTAAGACTCAGAAGACTAGAACTACCAGATGATCTTTGCGATTATGAGGGCCGGGAGAAAAGGGCACGTAATCCCTCATCGTAACTCCTCATAACATAAAGATCAAACTTCAAACTGGTAAGTTCGCGTTTAATCTTACTATTTTACTTCGGAGTCACGTGAGTGACTACGTGAAGATTTCAAAGCTCTGTGATTTCATGCCTTAGATCCATTCCATACGACACGCTGCTTCAGTGTACACAGTAGTGAGTAAATAATGTATTGAACATTGCTTCAAATTATCCAATAAACATTTTTTAATAATAATAAACAAAGCATTAATAACCCCTCTATCCCAGGGGGAAATTACAAATGAAATTTAGAAAGAAAAGAAAATCCAACCGAACCCAAAATAGCATGCCCAAAACCCTGCACATGCCGCCCTGGTGGAGTGAGATTTAAACACATGAGTGTCTACTCCAGCATAATCTAAAACCTGTTTTAACCATCTAGAAATAGTTTGTACTGACACTTTTTTATGAGGTTTTTTGTGGCTGATGAGCATAGCTGTCTCAGAGTCTCTGAGACTCTTAGTTACCTCAATATATTGACTCAGGTGCTTGACCACACATAGCGTTTGGGTCAAACGGGGTATGCTTTAAAGCTTACTTTGGTTCCGGCCATTCCTGGCCTGCTTTGTTTGATTAAATCATACACATAAAACGTAATGTTATCTACAGAAGAGTACATGCTATCTAGCCGTAGCTTTTGTAATGTTTGAACTCGTTGCACTGATACTAGCGCCATGAGCATAACCGCTTTAAGTGTTAACTTCTGAAAAGACAGTGACGTAATTGGAGCCCATTGCCGAAGTAGTGTGAGAACTATATTGACATCCCATATTTCTGTATATCTAGGATTAGGAGGGTTCTTGTTGAAGATTCCTCTCATGAATCGGGACACTAACGGATGAGACCCGATAGATTGTTGTTCTGAAAACTGCCCTAAATAGGAGGACAAAGCACTCCGAGAACTATAGCTCAAGTGTTCATCAAAATGCAATGTAGCAAGAAACTCCAACACATCCAGTATGCTTGCAGTATGATAAGATATATCTGACTGCAAGCAAAACATCTCCCATTTCTTAATATGAGACACATATTGTTTTTTAGTGCTATCTCTCCAAGCTGCAGTTATCACATCCATGGTCCCAATCGACAGTCCAAGCCCTTGGAACGGTCTGGTCAGAACCTGCAGATTAACAGATTAATACGATCATGTAATGGATGACTTTCTCCTGTTACTGGATGCACGAACAAATTACTGCACTTGTGGACAGTCATGAATGGCTGAGTCATCATTCTCAGTACCAATGGGAACCACGGCTGCGTAGGCCAGTCCGGAACCACCAAAACGCCTGAGGCGGAGTGCTGCTCGATTTTGGTGAGGCATTGCCTAATGAGGCAGAATGGGGGAAAAGCGTAAAAGAATGTACGTCCCCAATGTATCGAGAATGCATCCACCGCTACTGCTCCTGGATCTGGTTGCCACGAACCGTATTTAGGCAACTGGTGATTTGGCCTGGATGCAAACAGATCTATATCCGGCAAACCATAGCGGCTGACAATCATTTTAAAAACATCAGGATTTGGCATCCATTCTATGTTGTCATTAAATTTACGTGACCTGTTGTCTGCCACCACATTATCTCTACCTGGTAGGTAGATAGCTGAGACCCAGATGTTTCTGGAAATGCACCAGTCCCAAATGAGGTTAGTCAGATTATCACATGATACTGACCTTATTCCTCCCATGAGATTAATATAAGCAACAGCCGTGGTATTGTCAATCTGGAGCTGAACATGTAAATTATTCATTGCTGAACAATAAGCTTTTAATCCATAGAATGCACCTAGCAATTCTAAGTGATTTATACCATGTCTTTGCAGGATTAAATCCTCTTGCACACTCCATCTACCACCACAGCTGGACTCGCTGTCCGTGGCTCCCCATCCCAAAGCACTCACATCTGTTTGTAAAACCACTGAAGGTTGTTGAATCAAAAATGTTTTTGGTAGTTTGTGCAATATTAATAATCCACCATTGTAATTCAGCAATGGCTCTGGCTGGCAACTGCATAGGTCTATCAAAATGACCTGCATGTTCTTTAAGTGCTTGTTCTCTAGCTCATTGCAGACTTTGATAGTGCAGTGGTCCAAACTCCACTGCAGGGAAAGCCGCCAACCATTTACCAATAACATTGGCTACTTGCCGGATGGATGGTTGTTGCTTTTCTGCGAGACTGGTACAGATCTCCGTGTTTTCAACAGCCTTGGCCGTAGGCAAAGTCACTGACATATCAACTGAATCAATGACAAACCCCAAATAGTCAATAGGATTTTGTTGGATGGACGAGAAAACCTAACATTTCAAACAGGTGTTTGGTTGCTGAAACCGACTCCTCTGCTATTTCCTGAGTGTTGCTTATAATTAAAACATCATCTAGATAAGCCATCACAATGTGATTCTGGGCACGAAGTAGCTCCAGAACTGGTTTTAACAATTTTGTGAACAACCTAGGAGCTGGGGTTAACCCATTGGGCAACGCCTTAACTTGCCACAGCTGTCCCATCCAACTAAATTTCAAGTATCTTTGTTACTGATGATGAATTGGTACTGAATAATATGCATCTTTCAGATCTATGGCTGCCATCTAACAACCTTCTGATAACAGCTGTTTAGCTGTCCATTTTAAGGTGTCCATTTTAAAATGCCTATACTGGACATAGGAATTTAACTGGGTTAGATCCAGAATGACTCGACACCCACCATCTTTTTTCTGTCTGGGGAATATATTGGACACAAATTGTTGAGGATGGTATGTCATCCTCTCAATTACCCCTTTTTGGAACAAAACCCCAATTTCTTTATTTACCTGCAGAGTTTCTGGTCCAGAAAAAAACAATACCCGACTAAGCATATTTTGTGCAGGTGGATGAATTCCTGATACACATTTTTTCAAGAAAAGGGATGCTAATTATAGACAAAATGTGTAGGAAGGGTCTTGACCTGAAATGTCACCCATTCCTTCCCTCCAGAGATGCCGCTAAGTTACTCCAACATTTTGTGCCTGTGCTGACTGTAGAAACAGTATCATGTCTGAGGGGAATTGCTCACAGTTACTGGGGCCTAGGGGGAATTTCAATGGTCCAGTGATTAGGCAGGGTTGGGGTCAAAAGATTAAGAGATGTCTCCACGATACTGTACGATACGACACCTTACGATAAACTTTATTCACCCTGGACGGAAATTGGTCTGCCGACAGTCACGACACACAAGGTACACAAAAACTTTAAATTAAAAGTGAAAACTATAAGAGGCTCCCATACCTGCCGAGGCCCACGTTGTCACCGAGACTCCTGTAGCCACCGAGGCTCCCTTAGCTGCCGAGGCGTTGATCTCATAAATGAGATAAACCAGGAGAGCATGAAGGTATATTAATAGAAAGTCCTAGACAAGAAAACGTAGGTTTGCCCCAATGGCCTTTGAGTGGGACAGAATTTAGAAGAGGAACTGATCAGATAGTCTGTGTCTTTGAAATAAAGATGTTTATGAGCTTTATGCTCATGTCCGTAATGTATCTGAAGAAGAACAAGGGAAAAATATTAAAAATGGCCACATTCTCTACTAGAGTTCATATGATTAAGTCAGTTAGAAAATAAATTAGGAAATACGTTATCACAATGTATTTGTGCATCTGAACTGTTTTCTCAATGGCATCAGTACTGGGGTATGATTAAGGCTTTCAAGGTTGTTTTCTTAAAATTAGGTCAGCACATCAAAGAAAATGGATAATGGTATTAATTTGCAGGCCAAATGCCTCTGAACTGCACAGCATGGCTGGTTAAGTGGCTGCTCATTTTAATGAAATAATTCAGAAAGTGATGGCATAATTGGAAAGTTTGAGAAATGAAGGTCAGCGTACAACAAAGCAAAATATGTAGAAGGAAAAGGAATGCAAAATGAAAGCGAGTTTATTTTGTGTCAGGTTGGAAAGTGTCCAATGAGACCCAGGGTGAAGAGTAAAGGGGCTGTCCCACTGCGGCGACCTAATGGGCGAGTTTAGCAGAGTTTGCTCTCGACTCATACTCGCAGCATGATCGACACGAGGTCCTGGGAGGTCTTTGCAACTCTCCTTCATGCTCGAGGGTAGTCCCCGCGTACTCGAGGCCTCAGCTAAGTCGCGTCGTATTTTTCAACATGCTGAAAAATGCCCACGAGTAAAAAAAGGTCGCTATGGAAAAAAAAAATATTTTTTTTACTCGTAGGTTTAGTGTAAGTAGGTCGTAGTAGGTCGGCATGTTATTCGTAGGCAATCGAGGGTAGTCAAAGGTAATTGAAGTTAGTCGAAGGTCGCCTTCAACATAGTCGAAGGGAGGTCAAAGGAGATCGAAGGAGGTCGTCTTCACTCTCCACTGTTCGGTGTCCAATTTTCCCAAAGCTTGTCGAAGCTAGTCTTCTACATAGTCGAAGGAGGTCTTCTACATAGTCGAAGGAGGTCTTCAATATGACATTTTTTCAAACTCTCTTAAACCCTTTAATATCTCACATGGGGAAATATACTCCCAATAGAGACTGCCACATAAGGTGATTGCAGATCAGGATGCCAGGAGCCGCGATGTTGCAGTCCCAACAACAGTTCCTCGTCCATCCTTTGACAAGAGCTTGATGATGAGAGTTGAAGTCAGTGAGGTTACCGTGGGGAAGAGATTGGGTCACCTAGGTAGCCACGATCAGGAAATATCAAACAGTGTCTGTACGGAGGTTGTACATTCTCCCCGTGACCCCGTGTGTTTTCTCCGAGATTTTCGGTTTCCTCCCACAATCCAGAGACGTACAGGTTTGTAGGTTGATTGGCTTGGTAAATGTAAAAATTGTCCCTAGTCGGAGTAGGGTGCGGGGATCACTGGTCGGTGCGGACCCGGTGGGCCGAAGGGCCTGTTTCCACGCTGCATCTCTAAACTAAACAAAACTAAAAAGTGAATTTAAATTCAGCAGATAATGAATGGAACAATAAAGTAAATGATATGTGTGGCAGAGGGAGAGGGTGATAGAGTGGTTGGGAAGTTGAACACATCGCAATGACGCTTCATTTCAAATTGTGAATATGTCCATTATTTGATTTCTGAGGAGACAGTTCAGTTTCATGAGCAGACTAGCCATGCAAGGGACTTAAGGAGGAAGCTGGTTCAACATAAACAGAATGGGCCTATGTTCAAACTTCCCTGGACCTCGGTGAAACATTGCAAAGAGTATTGATTTGAAACCAACCTTACATGGCCATTGTTTGACCTGCCCCATGTAGATTAGAATATGGAAATATTATAAATGGCAGTCCTGACCGCTTTTGCATTTCCCTACATCTGTATTGAGCAAAAGCCCAGTTCTGATGATATAAAAATAATTTAATGTCAGTTTCGAGGAATGAGGGAGGACCTAATTGAAACATGCAGAATAGTGAAAGGCTTGGATAGAGTGGATGTGGAGATGATGTTTCCACTAGTGGGAGAGTCTAGGACTAGAGGTCATAGCCTCAGAATTAAAGATACATTTATTTAGTCAGAGGGTAGTGAATCTGTGGAATTCTTCACCATAGAAAGCTGTGGAGGCCGTCTATGGATATTTGTTAAGGCAGAGATAGATAGATTCTTGCTTAGTACAGGTGTCAGAGGTGTGGGGAGAAGGCACGGGAATGGGGTTAGGAGGGAGAGATAGATCAGCCATGATTGAATGCAGAGCAGACTGGATGGGCTGAATGGCCTGATTCAATTCCTATTCCTTATTACCTTATGACACACTGAACAAGGACTTTTCCAGGATTTAACCGGCTAAGATGGAAAGACCTACCACAATTCCGGCTTTTGATTGTCAAACATTGCCCTCTGCTCACAGCTACCTGTGTTTGAGCATCCGCAACTTTACAAAACACTGGTTAAACTGCACTTGGAAATTTGTCTTCAGTTTTGGCAGCTATGGTTATGATGGTGAGACAGCAGAAGAGATCCACCGGGATCTTGGTTAGATTGGAGGGCTTCAGTTATGGGAAATAATGTGGGATTGTTTTCCCGAGAGTAGAGGTGATCCAATTAAGATATATTATATTATAAGAGGCAGAAACAGGGGGACAGTCAGAATTTCCTCCCCACAGTATGGGTAAGAGGACATATGTTTAAGACAGGAGGAAGGAATTTTAAAAGGGACATGAGGGGTACGTTTTTTCACACAGACATTGGTTCCTGGAACACACTGCCAGAGATGATGGTGAAATCAGATAAAATCACTACAATTAGGAAACATTTAGGCAGGCACTTGAATAGGCAAGGCATGGAAAGATACTGAATAAACATTACGTGGATAAACGTGGGTGTGGTGGACTGGAAGGCTTGTTTCCGTGCTGTATAATGAACTATATGACTCCAAGATACATTGAGTTTGGTTGTGATGTCTCGCATCAGTTCACCTTGCAAGCGGATCCTCAACGTCCTGATCAACTGACCCCAGTCAGTGAGGGTAGGGGACAAATCGTCCTCTACGATAATTCTAAACTCTGGTGCTCCGCAAGGATGCAATCTCAGCCCCCTTCTTTACTCCTTGTACACCTACGACTGTGCAGGCATATACAAATTCAGCGGTAGAGTTGCTGCCTTGCAGTACCAGAGACCCGAGTCCCGGGTTCGATCCTGACTATGGCTGCTTGCCTGTACAGAGTCTGTGCGTTCTCCCCATGACTTGCATGGGTCTTTTAAACGAGATCTTTGGTTTCCTTCCACACTCCAAAGACGTACAGGTTTGTGGGTTAATTGGCTTGGTAAAAATGTAAATTGTCCCTAGTGTGTGTAGGACAGAGTTAATGTGTGGGGATCGCTGGTCAGTGTCCTGTTTCTATAATGTATATCGATACATTCAATATGCTCTCTACTGTAAACATTCAGAAGTTCAAGAAAGTCATCTCTGATATACCGAATCTCCAGAATCTTCCCACAAATGCACTGAAGGAGCATTAAAGTAAAGTGCTCACTAAGTATATCTGCACCCCTACCCTGTGTAGGCCATGGAAGGCACTTCCAGTTTTATGTAACATGATCATTATATTAAATCAGAAATTGAGGAATGGGCTAAAAAGTAGCTTTCATGTTCTTGTGGACTCTCAGTTTTATGGGGGGGTGGGAGATTGCAAACTTCACATGGTCCGCCCTGTTTCAACCAATGCAATCAACCTGGCGTGCACAATCAAATAAGATCAATTAGAACAAGTTGTCCTACAACTTTAGGCTGTGCACGCCATACGCAAGAAGAAGAAGAGTTTTATGGGAGCAGTCTTTTGAATGCAGTGCAAAGGACCTACAAGTAAGAAGGGTCTTGGCCCAAAACATCACCTATTGCTTCCCTCCAGAGATCCTGCCTGACCCTCAGAGTTGCTCCAGCTTTTTGTGTCTACCACCACCGATGAGGTTTGTCACACAACTAATCACAAATATCCTCATAGCACAAATATCCTCATAATATCCTTATAACAAATACAAGCAAATTCCTTGTATGCGAATACTTGGCCAATAAACGTACTTACTTACTCTGCCTTCATCGCTGTCAGAGTTATAGGGAGATACAGCATGGAAATCAGCCCTTTAACCCACTGAGTCTGTGCTGACCAGCAAGCAACCAATGACACTACCCTGTAACAACCTCATTTTATTCTCTCTGTAATCTTATTAACAGCCCCTTCTCACTTATACATCAGGGCAATTTACAGAGACAGACTCACCTAATAGCCTGCAACTCTGAGGGGTGTGGGAGGAAATTGGTGCACATGGGGGAGATCAAACAGTCTCAGGAAGGATATGCAAACTCCACACAGACAGCACCAGCCAGCACCAGCTCCACACTCACAGCGCCAGAGACGTGGGTTCGATCCCGACTACGGGTGCTCTATGTGCGGCGTTTGTACGTTCTCCGTATGACTGCTTTCTCCGGGTGCTCCGGTTTCCTCCTACTTTCCAAAGATGTGCAGATCTGTAGGGTGATTGGCTTCTGTAAATTGCCTCTAGTGCGTGAGATGGGTAAATGGTGTGTGGGTGATCAATGGTTGGCATGGACTCAATAGACACTAGACAAAAGGTGCAGGAGTAGGCCATTCGGCCCTTCGAGCCAGCACCACCATTCAATGTGATCATGACTGACCATCCCCAATCAGTACCCCATTCCTGCCTTCTCCCCATATCCCCTGACTCTGCTATCTGCAAGAGCCCTATCTAGCTCTCTCATGAAAGTATCCAGAGAACCGACCTCTGAGGCAGAGAATTCCACAGACTCAGAGCTCTCTGTGAGAAAAAGTGTTTCCTCATCTCCATTAAAAATGGCTTACCCCTTAAGGGCCTGTCCCACTTACATGTCCTTGGCATGCAAATTAAGAGACCTCGTGGTCGCGTTGAGCCGAGACGGTCGAGCGAAGGTCGGGCGCGATTTCCTGCCGAAATAACGCGTGACGTCATTTGAGGATGGACACAAAGATGGTGTAACTCTGCGGGACCGGCAGCATCTCTGGAGAGAAGGAATGGGTGACGTTTTGTGTCGAGACTCTTCTTCAGTCTGAAAAGAAGGGTCTTGACCAGAAACGTCACCCATTGCTTCTCTCCAGAGATGCTGCCGGTCCCACTGAGTTACTCCAGCATTTTGTGTTATCTTCAATTTTCTTGGCCCCGCTCTGGGAGTAGAAGTAGGGGCGGATGTCGGCACGGACTGGAGGGGCCGAGAGGGCCTGTTTCCGTGCTGTAATTGTTATATGGTTATATGGTTATATGGATCTGGACCGCAACGGCCGTGAGCCCCAGGTCGAGCTCGGCGATCGTTTGCCTGCTTATGCTGCTGTTGAAGGTGAGACGCTGCGTCGCGCCAGGGCCTTTGGCCGTCAGTTCCGCGACAGGCCATTGGCGCGCGAAGATTTTGTTCACTGCAAGAATTTCGGAGCCCCGCGCGATGTCAGGACCGGCCACGCGCAACTCCATACTCCTCCGCGCTTCTAAGTGGGACTGGCCCCGCGCAGCCATACGGTGCCCATACGCCTCAAGCAACCACGAGGTCGTGTAATTTGTGAGCCAAGGACGCGTAAGTGGGACAGGCCCTTTATTCTTCAACTGTGGTTCTGGACTCCCCCAACATCGGGAACGTGTTTCATGATGGGCCAAAGGGGTCTATTTCCACTCTGTATCTCTAAACTCTACACCAGAGGTCAGGATTGAACCTGCGTTGCTGGATGAGCTGTGCGGATCTAATGTCTGCACCACTGTGCCACCCTCGTGTCAACGCTCAGTATTTTTGATAGTGTGAGAGAGAGCATCAGTCATCACTCAGCCCATTGAAACAAGATACTTTCCTTCTGATATCTTTGGAGGCCATAACATTTAACTCATCCACTGCACTCTGATACTGACTCAGAATAAAGGATCTCAGATGATTGCTGGGAATACATTTAATGAGTTTTATCTCATTTATCATAACAGCAGAGTAGTTTACCTCCCCTGTCATTGGCCAACAATTGTGTGGGATTTTCCACTGGTATATCATTTAAAAATGATGCTTTAAATTGCACTTATGTTGAAAATATCCACTTGTGGCCTAATTTGTCAGCAAGGAAATTGAAGATAAATGCAAGGATAAGCTGCTATTACTTAAAGAAAAGGGCCCTTTCATACCACACCTTCCTTACTTAAGTATGAAAATTAAAATTTCAAGCCATCTAGCTATTATTCATGCGCATTAGTCACTTTAGAACCTGCAACTGGGAAGGTTTTTCAATTTTTAATGTGAGTCATTCTGAAACCACAAAAATGCATTAAAAGATAGAATATCAAGACCAGGGCGCAGTATTGATAATTTTTAAAGTCACTTTCAAATATCACCCTAAAATGCCACAAAAAATAACTTTGTGTTTCGATTGTGAATTCAATACCCAGAGGTATAAAGTCATTAAAATGGGCAGGGAAAAAGTATGGGATTCGTTTTTAGTTTAGTTTAGTTTAGTTTAGAGATACAGCATGGAAACAAGCCCTTCAGCCCACTCAATCTGCACCGACCAGCGATCCCCACAAACTTACACTATCCTACACACACTAGGAACAATTTACAATTATACCAAGCCAATTAACGTACAAGCCCATACATCTTTGGAGTGTGGGAAGATACCAAAGATCTGGGAGAAAGCCCACATGGTCACGGGGAGAACGTACAAACTCCATAAAGACAGCACCCATAGTCGGGATCGAACCCGGGTCTCTGACGCTGCAAGTATTGTAAGGCAGCAACTCTACCGCTGCGCCATCGTACCGTCCAATGATACCACATGGATCAGGGATAATATAGGTCAAGAGAAGCAGCTGTGGACGCTCTGTGGTTGGAAAAGTGTGATGAGGAGTAATGAGTGGAAGGCCTGTCCCACGGTACGTGTTCATTCCAAGAGCTCTCCCGAGTGTGCCCTGATTCGAACTCGAAATTTACGGGAATGGCCGCTCTTCGGTACTCGGGGCTCTCGTGGACATTTTTCAACATGTTGAAAAATCTTCATGACTCTTCCCGTGCTTACCTGCCATTAGCGAGTCTTCCTGAGTACCTGCCGTTAATGTTACAAGCCGCCAAGAGACGTCCCCGAGCTCCGACGTACCCGCTACGTTCATTCTCCGTGCTTACCACGAGTTTGATTTTTTTTTAACTCGGGAGAGCTCATGGAATGAACTCGTACCGTGGGACAGGGCCATGATGAGGCTGAATCATGAGCTCCAACGACACAGAAGGTTCGACAAGCCCCGACCCGGGGTCCGATCGCCCAGCGCAGGGGAGCTGACATCCCCCCGATGCGGGAGGTGATCGCCCCAACACAGAGGGCCCAAATGCCGCCGGCTACGGGAGTCACGATCATCCCATCAATGGAAGGCTCGAGGCTCCCGACTGCAGGAGAGCAAAGAAAGGAAGTGATTGAACTTTTTTTCGCCTTCCATCACAGTGAGGAATGTGGAGGAGTCACTGTGATGGATGTTTATGTTAAAATGTATTTTGTGTGTTCCGTGTGTTCCGTTGCTTTTTATTTGGCAAATTAAATTCCACGTATGTTGCAAAACATACTTAGCTTCTTCTTTCGTGTGGCGTGCACAGTCTAAAGTTGTTGGACAACTTGATCTATTTGATCTTCCGTTTGTGCACGTCGAGTTGATTGCATTAGTCAAAACAACCATGTGAAGGTTGCAATCTTCCACCCCACATACTTGGCTAATAAAGTATTATTGTATTGGTGCGCAATAGTTAAGCAACAGGATATATTTAGACAGATGATAGAAGGGCTGTAGAAAAAGCAATTATTCATCAGGAAACTTCACTTTTCAAATGAATCAGAAAGATGGGTATGGACTCAGGCAGGACGGTGGTAACCTGGAGGTTCTATTATGCAACAATGATTAAAGTTACAACAAGCTTCGTCACTGAGTTCTCCATTTATAGACGTGCCATAAGCAAAGAGGCTGCGAGATATGAGCAGAGACATCAAATAGTGGGCACTGTTCATTTCGACATCTGCTTCCACAACCTTGTTTTGAGTTGCAGGGCCTGCATATAACATGCTCACTCATGCTGAAACCTGTCTGCCCTAAGCCTGATTAAACCATGATTAAAGCAAGTCTGATCAGGCTCATTGCAGAGATTCAATAGTTGGTGGTATGAATATTGACTTAGGGTCATAGAGTGATACAGTGTGGAAACAGGCCCCTCAGCCCAACTTGCCCACACCGGCCAACATGTCCCAGCTACACTAGTCCCACCTGCCTATGTTTGTTCCATATTCCTCCAAACTTGTCCTATCCATGTACCTGTCCAACTGTTTCTTAAACGTTGGGATAGTCCCAACCTCAACTACCTCCACTGGCAGCTTGTTCCACACACCCACCCACCCACCAGGATGAAAACGTTACCCCTCAGATTCCTATTAAATATTTTCCCTTTCACCTTGAACATATGTGCTCTAGTCTTCGATTCCCCTACTCTAGGCAAGAGACTCTGTGCATCTACCAGATTTATTCCTCTCATGATTTTATTCACCTCTATAAGATCACCCCTCATCCTCCTGCACTCCAAGGAATAGAGACCCAGCCTGCTCAACCTTTCCCTAGAGCTCACACCCTCTAGTCCTGGCAACATCCTCATAAATCTTCTCCGAAACCTTTCAATCATGATAATATCTTTCCTATAACACGGTGCCCAGAACTGAACACAATATTCTAAATGCGCTCACCAACATCTTATACAACTGCAACATGACCTCCCAACTTCTATTCTGACTGATGAAGGCCAATGTGCCAAAAGCCTTTTTGACCATGTTATCTACCTGCGACTCGACCTTCAAGGAACCATGCACCTGCACGCCTAGATCCCTCTGCTCTACAACACTCTCGAGAGGCCTATCATTTACTGTGTAGGTCCAGCCTTGTTCGACGTCCCAAAATGAAACACCTCACATTTCTATGTATTAAATTCCATCAAACATTCCTCAGCCCACGTGGCAAATCGATCCAGAACCTGCTGTAATCTTTCACAACCATCCTCACTATCTGCAAAACCACCCACTTCTGCATCATCATCAAACTTGCTAATCTTGCCCTGTATGTTTGCATCCAAATCATTGATATAGATGACAAACAGTAACGGGCCCAGCACCCAACCATGAGGCACACCACTAGTCACAGGCCTCCAGTCCGAGATGCAAAATTCCACCATCACCCTCTGCTTCCTTCCATAAAGCCAATTTGCTATCCATTCACTATGCCTCCTTGGATCCCATGTAATCTAACTTCGTAACCCTTGCTTTCACTCTCTCTCCATCCCTCCCCCTTTTCAATTCTCTGACCAGTCTGACTGTCCCTCTGATACATTTTATCTCTGTTTGCTTTGTTGTAATTTTCTCCTAGCTAACACTGATCTACTCTACGTTTTCCTTGAACTTCATCTCTTTTGACCTCTTACACTTCCTTATCTCTGTGACTACCTCTCCCCTAACAGTCTGAAGAAGGGTCTCGACGTGAAATGTCACCCATTCCTTCTAACCAGAGATGCTGCCTGTCCTGCTGCTACTCCAGCATTTTGTGTCTATCTTCCACAGTTAGTCATTGTTTTAATGTATGTTAGTCCCCCTGCTGTTGGCATCTTCGAAGCCCTGGTACTACTGCAGAAAATGCCAGATCATAGACTTTGTCCCGAGAACCTCCTACCTAAACATTTGCATGATCCCTAGGCTTCCCAGTTCATATTATTGCTATGATCTAACAAGTAGAATAAACCTTAAAATTGAATATAACACTATCATTAATAATATCAGAAATTGTTATTTGATTGTTTTATAAATTATAATCTGAAGCTTACAATTGAAAAGCTATACTGTACGTTCACTTATATTTAATTCTGTTGAAACATATGTATCTATGATGAAGCATAAAGCAGAAAAAAAACTGAAAATAAATATAAAGATGCTCGACAGTATGGCACAGCTAATGGAACCACCTGAGTTACTGCAAATTAATGGTGCTAAATTCAAGACCTGCTGAATAACAGGAGTTGCTGGACCACAAAATGATGGACTAGAAAGTTTCAATCAGTGAACGCAGCCGGAGGCACTGGCAACACGGCCGGGGGCCTTTATCGAGGCGTAGAAGCCCGGGTCGGTGCCCGGTCGGCCGGAGGAGCCGGGCCTCACGGGTTGGAGTCTTGGTCGGCGGAGCGGCAGACAGAGCCCACGGCTCGGGTCCAGCATAGCGCCACGGAGGCGTGAAGTGCGGCGTCGGCAGCGGTGAGGCATTGGCGGTGGCGAAGCCTCACGGCGGCGGCGATGCCTCGCGAGTCAACTCGCGGTCGACGGTCGATGGGAACGTGGAGGACCACCATGAGGGAGGAGGGGGAGAACAATGGAGGACTCGGCATGGAGGACCCACCGTCAGAGGGCAGGGGAAGAAGAATGGAGGCCCTGGCATGAGGGGGAACATTGTGAGGGAGGCGGGGGTTAGAACAATGGACAATTGGGGACCCAGCATGGGGGAACCGTTGTTGGGGGGGGGGGGGATTGGGGGAAGAACAAAAGGAGGAGCTGGCGTGCTTTGTAACATTGTCATTGCCGTAGGTGGCTGCTATTTGCAAACATTGGGAATGCAGCAAAGAATTTCACTGTGCCTCATCACATGTGACAATGAAGTATTCCAAACCAATGACGTTAAATTCAAAACCTGCTGAATAGCAGGTGTTGCTGGACAACAAAGTGCCAGATTAGAGAGTTTCAATCAGTGTGTTGTTGGATTTTGAGGGGGAAATATTGAAAAGCAAAGGAGGAGAGAAAACGTACCGTGACTGCAAGAAGGAAACAAGCTGCAAGAAAAGCTGGGTGAACATCACACATTAAAATTGCACATCTTTCTAAAAAAAAAGAGAGTAATCAAGGGGAATACTGGCCTTTGATAAACAGAGACTGGAATTTTGCAAATGGAATGATGGAATTGAAAGATTTCAGTCTGAAGAAGGGTCTCGACGCGAAACATCACCCATTCCTTCTCTCCAGAGAAGCTGCCTGTCCCGCTGAATTACTCCAGCATTTTGTGTCTAACATGGAATTGAAAGCCTTGTTAAGGAATTGGCATCAGAGCTCACAGTGGAGGAAGTTCCATTAATTGGAAACGAATAATGGAACATAGGCTGCAGCTCACTCAAACTAAAGTTGAGCTTCGGCAGTAAATGTAGCTGTAATGCAGCCAGATCCATATTTGCTGCAACGTGGGATACTCTGAACATTCCTTCTTAGAAAACCTGTTTTGTTTTTTTGGAATTAACATTTTACAACCTCACAGGAATTTTGACAGGTATTTTTTAAAGGGTCAAGTTATAAAGTGAGATTATTAGGTCTAATTGTGCTTGTAACTTAAAATGTAATAGGGTGGTTTAAGGATGATAGTGTGTTAAAGTGAATTGATCAGATAGCTTGAGAGAAATGTCTTCTGTTGATGAACGAGTTAGTTAATGGGGGGCCACAATCTTTACATCAGTGCTGGGCTATGATGTAGAATTCTATGCTGTATCTCTAAACCAAACTAAACTAAAAATTGGGAAGGTATCTTCATTCATGCTTTGATGCTAAAGTATGGAACACTCTCCAACAGAGCACTGGTCACCTGTTCAATTGGTAATGTTGAATTAGGGTTCATTAGGTTTTGAGATGTTATCAATGAATGAGATCATCTGTGATCTTTTGATCTCTGAGCAACACTGGGAGCTAAATGGCCTGAATATATTTTTAAATTCAGAAGCTGCCTTTTATAGCATAGATATAATGTACACCTGTTTTGAATCTGCCTAATTGCAAGGTATTTATTTGTATTGCTCTTTAATCTAGCGTTTGAACTTGAAGAATGAGCTGACGTGGGCAGATGTAAACAGTTTGAGGAAATTTGCAAGTAATGTCATTATGTGCCTTGGTTTTTGATGTGTGCCTTAGGATGAATCAATATCATTAGCACATAGTATATGTTTATACAGATACAGGTAGCAAAGTACAGAAGGGATAAAAGGCAGTTACCATCCTACATTCCAAGTGAGGTCTTGGGCAAGTTTTGCCCATTCTTACGGGTTTTTCCCCTCCCTTTTATTCTAGTCATTAACTGTATGATTTACTTAACTGTATGCCTCTACTTAAATTCATCTTCAAACTGTCCAAGAAGCAGGATTTTCACACTCACTTTCAGCTTATGGGGCAACGTATCAATGATCACACGAACTGCGTTGTAGTTATTGAAGCTCTCTTACCTTCCACGATCTTGCATACCTGGACAACCGTACGCAGATCAGGCTACAGTTGTGTTGATGGCAGTGAGTGAGTGAGGCAAAGGAGAGCCTTGTTGTAAGAAGGAAAACATAACTATTCTTCTGTTTTGTACCCTGTCCATCCCTCTAATTTTCTGAGCAGGGGAACCTCCCAATTTCCTACTGCTAATGTTAACCAAGAAATGATGCCACATCTCAACACAAAATGCTGGAGTAACTCAGCAAGACAGGCAACATCTCTGGAGAGAAGGAATGGGTGACGTTTCGGGTCGAGACCCTTCTTCAATCTGAAATGCTGCCTGTCCGGTTGAGTTACTCCAGCATTTTGTATTTATCTTTGGTTTAAACCAGCACCTGCAGTTCCTTCCTACACAATAATGCTGCAACTGACTGTTTAAATGCTTTGGACACAACAGCTCAAGACTGTCCTTCACTTGTCCCAAGAAACAAGATGCAGCCGAAGGTTATATCATGTGAACATTCACTTGTTTCTTCCATTCCTAGCCCAGGAGGCTGTGGTTTTTAGGCTAAACCCAGGGATTGAACCAGGGAGGTCACAGAATCACACAGCTTGGAAACAGGCCATTTGGCCCACTTCCTTCACCAATCCATATTAACTCCATCTTCCAGCACTTAGTCCTTAACCTTCTCAGCAATTGCCTCCTCAATTTTATTGCTCATCTAGATACTTGTTAAATGTAGTCTGCAATTCTGCTTTCACCATTCTCTCTGGTTGTGTGTTCCAGGTTCTTACCACTCTCTGGGTGAAAAAGGTTCCCTTTAAATCTCTTGGTTTCCTTTTTCCAGTGTTGTAGCAGCCCACGTCTTTACCTGTTGACCAACATTGTATTGTATTCCTTACATAACTTCCTGACATACGATTTTGCAATTATTTGCCTTTAGTAGTATATTCTGGAAGTTATATCAGGAATATAATAACATTTTGTTGTGTTTATACTGTACCAATTTTGTTCCAATCTAAGCCTGCATTTGTTCCAATAAAAATCTTGCATGATGGATGTTATCATTAAAATCACCAGCCTGACCCCCTCTGTCTTTGCATTGGAGGTTATTTACAGGCGTAGAGCACGGCAGCCTGCTTCAGCCCTGTATTCTGGCTATTGAGAATGCTTGCTGACAAATGGGGTGTAAAACATGATTATTGCACAAATCTAAACCTTAATGAATATATGCAAAGGAACAATCTATATGCAGCGCCTCCACCAAAATTTGTGATCTAACATGAAGGGAGAGAGGAACTACTAAGCATTGTATTACAACATGAATCATCTCTATTACTGGTTATGAGTGTTCTGGGTTTAATGCAGATTCCCCCTCCTCATGTTCCAAAGCCCTAGAAACAAGATTTGATTTGTGGTTGGGTGACTGAAGCCCACGTTAGTCATGGGTTTTACATCCTTCCTCTGTTTGCTAACAAGCCTGATTGCATCCTCCGGCAGTGCCACAGGGTAATGTCGAGCCTGTATTGCAATTGACTGCATATATTCAAGACAATAGGTGCAGGAGTAGGCCATTCGGCCCTTCAAGCTTGCACCGGCATTCAATGTTAGCATGGCTGATCATCCACAATCAGTACCCAGTTCCTGCCTTCTCTCCATATCCCCTGACTCTGTTATTTTTAAGAGCCCTATCTAGCTCTCTCTTGAAAGCATCCGGAGAACCTGCCTCCACCGCACTCTGAGGCAGAGAATATCACAGACTCGCCACTCTCTGTGAGAAAAAGTGTTTCCTCGTCTCCATTCTAACTGGCTTGCTCCTTATTCTTAAACTGTGGCCCTTGGTTCTGGACTCCCCCAACATCGGGAACATGTTTCCTGCCTCTAGCATGTCCAAACCCTAAACAATCTTATGTTTCAATGAGATCTCCTCTCATCCTTCTAAACTCCAGAGTGTACAAGCCCAGTTGCTCCATTCTCTCAGCATATGACTGTCCCGCCATCCCGGGAATTAACCTTGTAAACCTACGCTGCACTCCCTCAATAGCAAGAATGTCCTTCCTCAAATTAGGGGACGAAAACTGTTATAAAGGCCAACATGCCATTCGGTTTCTTCACTGCCTGCTGTACCTGCATGCTTACTTTCATAGACTGATGAACAAGGACCACCAAATCCCATTGTACTTCCCCTTTTCCCAACTTAACACCTTTTAGATAATAATCTGCCTTCCTGTTTTTGCTACCAAAGTGGAGAACCTTACAATTATCCACATTAAACCTCATCTGCCATGCAACTGCCCACTCCCCCAACGTGTCCAAGTCACCCTGCATTCTCATAGCATCCTCCTCACAGTTCACACTGCCACCCAGTTTTGTGTCATCTGAAAATTTACTAATGTTACTTTGAATCCCTTCATCCAAATCATTGATGTATATTGTAAATAGCTGTGGTCCCAGCACTGAGCCTTGCGGTACCCCACTAGTCACTGCCTGCCATTCTGAAAGGGACCCGTTAATCCCTACACTTTGTTTCCTGTCTTCCAACCATTTCTCTATCCATGTCAGCACTCTACCCCCAATACCATGTGCCCTAATTTTGCCCACTAATCTCCTATGTGGGACCTTATCAAATGCTTTCTGAAAGTCCAGGTACACTACATCCACTGGCTCTCCCATGTCCATTTTCCTAGTTACATCTTCAAAAAATTCCAGAAGATTACTCAAGCATGATTTCCCCTTCGTAAATCCATGCTGACTCGGACCGATCCTGTTACTGCCATCCAAATGTTCGGCTATTTCATCTTTTATAATTGACTCCAGCATCTTCCCCACCACCGATGTCAGGCTAACTGGTCTTTAATTTGCCTGTTTTTTTCTCACCCGCCTTTCTTAAAAAGTGGGATAACATTAGCTACCCTCCAATCCACAGGAACCGATCCTGAGTCTATGGAACATTGGAAAATTATCACCAGTGCATCCATGATTTCTAGAGCCACTTCCTTAAGTACCCTGGGATGCAGACCATCAGGCCCTGGGGATTTATCAGCCTTCAGTTCCATCAGTCTATCCAACACCATTTCCTGCCAAATGTGGATTTTCTTCAGTTCCTCCGTCACCCCAGATCCTCTGGCCACTACTATATCAGGAAGATTGTTTGTGTCCTCCTTAGTGAAGACAGATCCAAAGTACCTGTTCAACTCATCGGCCATTTTCTTGTTCCCCATAATAAATTCACCTTTTTCAGTCTTCAATGGTCCAACTTTCTCCCCTTGGAATCTTTCTTCCTCCTAGGAATGAACTGATCCATGCACCTTCTGTTTTATTCCTAGAAATACCTGCCATTTTTGTTCCACTGTCAAGAGGCTCAAGTGTCAAGTTCATAAGTGATAGGAGCAGAATTAGGCCATTCGGCCCATCAAGTCTACTCCACAATTCAATCATGGCTGATGTATCTCTCCCTCCTGACCCCATTCTCCTGCCTTCTCCCCATAACCCCTGACACCCGCACTACACATCATTATATATGTCACATCACTACATATCCTCATTATATTCATTGGGATAGTAACAATAAAATTCTTACCTGCTGCAACTTTACAGGTATGTTAATGCAATAACACAGTAAATAAAAGCAGAATAATCAATAAGATACTAAATTATGAATTATACTACATAACCAGACCATAATAGTGTAGGCCAACGTACATAGGGCAATCTGTGAAAAATGCTTAGTAGTTCAATGGTTAGGTGGTCAGGATTGTGCTGGGTGCTTCAAGAACCTAATGATTGATGAGAAGAAGCTGTTTTTTGTAACTGGAGGTCACAGTTCTCATGCTCCTATATCTTCCTCCCAACAGTAGCAGCGAGATGAAACCATTGCCAGGTTGCTGTGGGTCGTTGATATTAACCGCTCTTTCTAGTTAGTGCTTTCTGTGGATCCATTTGATTATGGGGAGGTCAGTACCTGCGATGGCCAACTAATGTCCACCACTTTCTGCAGCTTCCTACATTCTTGGGTGTTTGAGTTACCAAGTCAGGCCATGATGCAGGCAGTCAGTTCGCTCTCTACCGTACACCTCTAGAAGTTCGATAGTATTCAGCGAAATGCCAAACCTCCTCAAACCTCTGAGGAAATTAGAGGTATTGATGAGCTTTTCTTTGCGAATGTATCGATGTGTTGGGCCCAGGACATATCTTCAGAGATGTGCACGCCCAGGAAGTGGTGTCTAAGTTCCTCTCCTGGGCGTGAAACATGGACTCACTCCACTGCCATCCCACCGCTGAAGCTAGGTTCATGGACTGTCTGCTTCCCCTCCTGAAGTCAATAATCAGCTCCGAGTGCCTTGCTGACATCCAGAACAAGATTGTTTTTTCTGTCCCCATTCAATCAGCTTACCGATCTCCCTTCAGAACACTTACTGATCATTACCCATTATTTGTCAATCAACTTTGGTTTTGGATTTAATGATGGTGTTTATAGTTGTGTAACCTATACAATCATGGGTACAGGGAGAATAGAGCAAAGGACCAAGCACGCAGCTTTTAAGTCAGCAAGGAGGAAGTGTCGTTGCCAATCGCACTTATTGAGGTCTACTACTGAGGAAGCTGAGCATCCAGTTGCATTGGGTCGAGCAGAGAGAGTAGGCAGGCAGAGGCCTTGAAAGCGCACAAGGCAGGAACTATTGAAAGCGGGAGGAGAAGACTGGAAGAACTCTTGTATCAAAATGTTACACTATTGAAACGCAGCAGTGGCTGTACTCTTACAGTACGTTACCATAACCTTAAGGGCCTGTCCCAATTACGCGATTTTTTCAGCGGGGTGATGCCTGTCGCAGGGTGACGCCAGTTCGGTGGTGAGTAGTCACCCAAAGAGTCGTACCTTTTTCTGTTCGCCGCTGGATTTTCAACATGTTGCAAATATTCGGCCACCTGCTGCAACCAAGACGGGTGCCGGCAAGTCGCCCTGATTCGAACTCGGAGATTTACGGTAATGGCCGCTCGTTGGTACTCGGGGCTCTCGTGGACATTTTTCAACATGTTGAAAAATCTTCACGAGTTTTCCCGAGCTTACCTGCCGTTAGCGAGTCTTCCCAAGTACCTGCCGTTAGCGTTACGAGCCGCTAAGAGACGTCCCCAAGCTCTGACGTACCCGCTACGTTCATTCTCCGTGCTTAGCACGAGTTAGATTTTTTTTAAATCTTGAGAGAGCTCTTGGAATGTACCGTGGGACAGGGCCATAACTCACCAATGCCTTCATTGTTTTCTTAGTGAGGCCCCACTCCTATCCTCCATCAGCCCTTCTACTGAAGGCAGTGTCTTGCTGAACCAATGTTCCATGGGTTTGGTTAAGTCCTAGGAATGGCCTTTTTGTTGTGGATCTGAGCCACAACAGATCGCAATGGGTTTAGCTGTGGAATATACTACATAGTCAGATCTGATATTGTCCCCCATAGGATATTCCAAATGCTGGATGTTAATATGGGACATCAGGCGGAATGTCAACTATCTTCCAGCAATGAAGGGATGGCTGTGTCAGTGGCCCCACAGTCTGGGGCTCAGAAGGTTGTGAATTCTGATCCCATTCTGATGCAATCCTAGCACTGCGTTATATGTTAGGTTTCAGTTGCGATGCTAATCCAGGGCTATTCTTGTAGCCTTGGGTGATGCAAAGACCATGCCGTTCTTTCAAGAGTCAAGAGTGTTCTATTGTCATATGCATAAAAATATTGTCACATGCAGCAGCACAATATGTTTGTCAGCACAATACTCAATAGATTTCAAAGGAGAACAGGTATTTCCCACATTACAGCAGTGATTACAGACTTTCAACTTTGGGAAACACTGAGTTTGGTAAACCAGCAATGTCACACCTTACAGAAGGTCATGCAAGCCATAGCACCCCCACCAGTGCCCAGATTAGAGACCAAATGGACAGGATAGACTTCCTGGTAAATGCAATTCAAAAGCTAATTTAACCACTGACGAATAATTAAAAAGAGAATCAAGAATCTATTGTTAAATTGTGCATTATAAGAAATACCAAATACAGAAGAGCCTTGGCTCACCTGTGCCCAGCTGATTACCACCATACTGCATAGAACAGTACAGCACATGTATCTCAGTCAGCCAACAGTGTCTGTCCCAAAACCTGACACAATAAACACATTTTCTCTGCATGTGATCCATATTTCTCCATTCTCTGAATATTCACGTGCCTATCTAAAAGCTTCTTAAATGCCACTATGGTATCTGCCTCCACCACCATTTCTGACAGCACGTTCCAAGCACCCACCACTCTCTGTGTAAGAAACATCTACTTTAAACTTTGCCCCTCTCACCTTCAAGCCATGCTGTCTAATCATTGACTTTTCAACCGTGGGGAAAAGGTTCTGACTATCCCATCAATGCCTCTCATGATTTTGTATTCTGCTTCAGGTTGTCTCTCAGTGTCTGATGCTCCAGAGAACATAATCCAAGTTTGTCATAGCTAATACACTCTATGTCCCACTCAGGTGATTTTTTGGGCGACTACAGGCGACTGCCGCAAAATTTTCAACATGTTGAAAACTTTTTAGCAACAGTGGCGACAAGTTTTCTTGTCGTAGGTTGTTGTAGGTTGCCATAGGTGAATTCCATTAAAGTTGAATTTCATTAAAACTAGTTCCATTAAAGTTGCCTAAAAGGCCTGTCCCACTTGGCGATTTTTCTTTCGGCGACTGCCGGCGCATTGACTGACGTATCAGGGTCAACGAATGACTTTGAACATTTCAAAATCCAGCGGCGACAAAAAAAATGTTACGACACTTGAGGAAACACCGCGCGTCATACGTCATTACGCCGCGACTTTTTCGGTGACCTGATACGTCAGTCAATGATGCCGACAGTTGGCGAAAAAATCGCCAAGTAGGACAGGCCTTTGAAGAGTCGCCTAAGTGGGACAGCCCCGTAATGCACTGACCATTCTGGTCAATCACTTCTGTGCCTTTTCCAAAGCCTCCACACCCTTCCTGTGATGGGACAAACAGAACTGCACACAATCCTCTACTACATGCTGCCTAAGCAAAGTTTAATACAACTGTACTATGACTTCCTGACTCTTCAATGCCCCCACCACTGAGGGGACAAACACACCGTATGCATCCATGTATACAGTATATATTTTAAAATATTGGTATATCGTCTCATTCATTTTTCAGATGAAACATGAAACCAAGGCAATATTTTCATGTTCTGGTTTTATTTAGTTTAGAGATACAGCATGGAATCAGGCACTTCAGCCCACCTGGTCCACAGCGACCAACTATCACCCATACACCAGTCCTATCCTACTCACTAAGAACAATATACAGAAGCCAATTAACCTACAAACCTGTACATATTTGGAATGTGGGAGGAAACCCGAGCACCCGGAGGAAACTCACGCGGTCACAGGGACAACATGCAAACTCTGTACAGACAGCACCTATAGACCGGATCAAACCCAGGTTTCTAGCACTATCAGGCAGCAACTCTACCGCTGTGCCACTGTTCCACCCTATTGCCCACTGTGCCACCCTGTGAGGTTGCTTGGCACTTTTCAAACAGGAGCAGAGAATTTCTTAGAAGGCTAGTATTTCATAAAAGTATTCATTCATGGATTCCTGGATAACTGGCAAGGGCCCTGTTCATTGACCAGACTAAATTGCCTTTGGGAAAATAATGGTTTCTCAAAATAATTACAATGTGCACAATAGTTTGATGGAATTGCAAGACTCTTTAGACTGTTTCAGTTAAGACACAAACTTTTGTTGCTGATGTGAAGTCACAAATAGGCTGACTAGAAGGCCAAATGCAATGCTCTCAGACACTTGAGAATTAGGTGTGGTTTTCAAACCGGCTAGTTATTGCAGATTTATTTAATTTTCTTTAAATATTTACATTTTTAGTTGCAATGTTGCGATTTGAGCTATTGGCTCACAATTAATAGTCAAACTCAGTAACATAGAACGTTCTCCGCAATAATCCATGGTGACTGCCAAATTAAGAGAATCAAAACCCTGTCCCACGGTACGAGTTCATTCCAAGAGTTCTGAGTTTGCGCTGATTCGAACTCGGAGATTTACGGTAATGGTCACTCGTCGGTACTCGGGGCTCTCGTGGACATTTTTCAACGTTGAAAAATCTTCATGAGTCTTCCCGTGCTTACCTGCTGTTAGCGAGTCTTCCCGAGTACCTGCTGTTAGCGCTAAGAGACGTCCCCGAGCTCCGACGTACCTGCTACGTTCATTCTCCGTGCTTACCACGAGTTTGATTTTTTTTTAAACTCGGGAGAACACTTGGAATGAACTCGTACCGTGGGACAGGGCTTTTAAAGACCCACTTGAGCTGCCCTTTGCCAGTTCCATTGGAGCGATACCTAGTGGACAAACTGTGTATGCAGAACCCTCGTCATAGGTCGGGTCTGTCACGTGACAGGGTTAGTTCGTGGGCTCTTCAGTATGTTCAGTAGCTAGTGCTCTTCACCACGACAAGAGCAGAAAACGTTTTCTCTCGACTAAGTGCTCGAGTAGTTTAAGTGTTGTTTTGACAATAAAAAACATTTTGGTCTTGCTACACCGTAATATCATTTACAGAGAGAAAAAAAAAAGTTGATTGTTCAAGTCAATGGTATTTCATCAATACTGATGAACGGTCATTGTAGGCTCTGCTTGTTTCTGACTGACCTGACAAGTAGCCACAGAAGATTCATTCAGGCTTCTTTACTGCCATCTTTAATATGGTGTGAGTCTAATTTGGACAAACAGGATTGTGGTTCATTGGCCAGTTTTCTCCATCCTCAGGCTGAAGACCAAGAACATTGGCATCAGACCGTAACCTATCTTTGCCTCCCAATTTACGATATGTTGATACGGAACTCGGGGAACAGGTGCACAGTGAGCTGGAGAGAGCATGCAAAGGGTTAAACATGATCCAGCCAGACTTTGGAGATATTGAGCAATGTTGCCTCAGCTTTTGGAACAGAGAAAATCTTAAAAAAGCACTGGCAGCAACAGAGATTTCCAGAGAGGAGGGGTGGAAGGACGAAATGGGATGTTTGGAAGATGCGGCATGGGATTGAAAAGATTCTGAACTTTCCTGGATTTTCCTAAAATCCCCAGGAATGGAAGAATAATCTCCAAGAAAATTGTGCAGCCTTAGATGAAAATCACAGAGGCATCCATGCTTTCGATATTCCTGTCCTTAGCATTCATTGATGGATTATAAAAGTATTTGTGCTAAAGGTCTTTTGGCTGAGACTGAGGAATTGCCTATTTGGGTAAACATTCTGTCTGCCTCCCAGTCTTAAATTAAAAAGAAGCCAGGATTAACAATGGGATCATGGACTGACTTCTGTTGAAAAATACATCTGTATAAACATGAGGAGGTTCCATATATCGCTATAGTACATCAGCAGAATTTAACACATGTGGTGCAACATTTCTAAATTCACCAACAGTACAGAGTATTTTCTTAAATAGCATCCTCTTCCCTCAAAACATAAGATCAAAGATGATTTGGTTTGTTGTAATTCTTGCTGCATACCTAAGGATGAAAATTGAAGTTATGTTCTTTGGAGTGTGGATGGACACCTGTGCTGAAATGTTGTAGAGAGATTTGAAGAGCTAAATGTGGAAAGATTATTTCTGCTGTTCAGTGAATCAACAAATTCAAAAGTAATTCTAGAGGTATCGACAGAAAAATTAAGAGATATTATTCAGATGAAGGATTTAGCCTGCAGATTAAATTATCATAAGCTAATGTAATTGATGGACTCTGAGTGCCTTACTGAGAGTGCTGCTACATTGAACAAGCCGGATTGTGGTTAAATTAAGGGCATATAACCATGTTAAGGTTCAACTGGTGGTAATTGCACTTTACAGTTACTGTGCTTCCAAGATATTTAGAGTGTGCTGCAAAGTTTCAAGGATGCCTTGAAAGTTGCTTTGAAAATGAAGATAATTTAGCTTGGCTGTTAGTTTAGTTTATTGTCATGTGCACCGAGATACACTAAAAAAACGTTTGTTACATGCTAACCAATCAGCGGAAAGACAATAAATGATTCCAATCAAGCCATTCACAGTGTACAAAGTACATGATAAAGGGAATAACGTGAATAACCTTTAGTGTACGATAAAGACCAATCGAAGATTGTCCAAGGGTCTCCACTGAGGTAGATAGTAGTTCAAGACTGCTCTCTCGTCGTGGTAGGATGATTCGGTTGCCTGATAACAGCTGGGAAGAATCTGTCCCTGAAGCTGGAGGTGAGTATTTTCACACTTCTATACCTTTTGCCCGATGGGAGAGGGGTGAAGAGGGTGTTGCCAGGGTGCGACTCGTCCTTGATTATGCTGGTGGCCTTACCAAGGCAGCGTGGGGTATAAATGGAGTCAATGGAAGGGAGGTTGGTTTGCGTGATCATGTTCCAGAGACTAGGACTCAACTCTGACTTTAGGTATTTAGTCCTTGTGGTATTTCTACATTCTTCTGTGGGGGTGTGAGTGTCTGCTGAATGTTTTCATTACCTCACACACCCCAGCAATGCAGGGGCAGGTTAACAGACCACTTACTGTATGTGAGGAAGAAGATGTTTCAGTGATACAAGGAAAGTCAGGAGAGGGGGAATGGGATTGTTCTATTGATAAGAGCATGGATCCAATGAGCCAAATTAGCTTCTTCTATGATGTCATAGTAATGGGCCTGACCCACTTAGGCAACTTTTTAGGCGACTGCAGGAGACAATGCTGTCGTCACATGGTTGCCACATGTTGGCGGCTGGTTGCCAGGGAGTCGCCTTCATGGTCGTGAGGAGTTCCCGCATTCTGGGAACTAGTCGCAGCCTCATTATGGTCGCCGCGAATTTTTCAACCTGTTGACTAGAATGAAGCCGCCTTGGAGAGTAGCGTGAATTCTCGAGCTGTAGGTGGGTCGCCAAGAGGTCAAAAGTTCTCGGTGGTTCTTGTAGGTTGTAGCCGGTGCTGACTGGTGAATTTCATTGGTTCATTGGGAAATAAAAGCAGTAGTTTTCAGAACCAAGGACTACCAACCGGTAATGTTAAATGTCTGCCGAGCTTCACAGCCTTGTATCTCTGGCTTCTTAAAAGTTGTCTCCACTCCTTCTCCCCCCTTCTCCCCCCTCGCCGCCCCCCGCTCCCTCCTTTTTTAAAGGGCCTACCGTACACTGTGCTTTAGCCATTTTTTTACATCGCCAACCTTCCTGTTCATCGCGGTGTGCGCCTGTTTCATGGCTTGATTTCTATTGATTATTTTCGTTATTTGATTTGGTAAACAGCATTCGCTCATTGCAAAGGAGTTTCCTTGACAGTGCAATCACCTGATGCAGATTGGATGATTGCTTCATGCAACAGTACTTCATTCATATTTTTTAATTTCCAGTTGCTTTTCACTTAACTTCTCCACTTGTCATAGAAGCTAAGTATAAACTGAATGAATTGCATCTCATCTTCTGATTAAATGCTTTACGACCTTCCACATTCGACACTGAGGCCAACAGTTTTGATTATCCTTATTTATCTCAATTTGTGTTAGATGTCTTGAATTCATAAATTCATAGGTTCTAGGAGTTTACACGTGTCAAAGGTTATGGGGAGAAGGCAGGAGAATGGGGTTAGGAGGGCGAGATAGATCATCCATGATTGAATGACGGAGTAGACTTAATGGTCTGAATGCCCCAATTCTACTTATATCACTTATGACCTTGTGAGCAGCATAAGCCCATTCAGCCCTTCAAGTCAACTCCACCCATTCAATCATGGCTGATCTATCTTTCCCAGTCTCCTGCCATTGCTTCACATTCCTTGGGTAATTTCACTTAATTATTCTGCATTCTTGCTTCACCTAGATCTCCTTTATTTTTGTGTATAACTTTATCTATAACCACTGTTGTTTCATATTGGCCACCATCCCATCTGTGTGATTTTTGTCTCTCTTGCTTTCCGTCAGTTCGCAAACTTTCCCTTTTGTTTTGCTCTCCCTCTTATTTTTCTTCCCCTGCCCTCCCTCCTTCCTCTGCATCTTAAAAGTCACGTTATCTCCCGGTTCTAACAAGAGAGATCGTTGACCTCTGTAGCATTAACTCAAATTTCTCCTGCCAGGGGGTGCCAACTGACCCATCGACAGCTTTCAGCCTTACAGTATGTTTTTACTATTGATTTATAACATCTATAGTATGTTACCCTTGTGTAGCTGAACTTTTGGAAAAGTGAGGCCACAAAAGTACTTAATAATAAATCTGGGAATTTTATAACCAACCCACAGGGAGACTGTCAGAGCTGCTTTGCTCTCTGAAGTGTGATGAATTGGTTATGGTTTAAGGCAATGGCCTGAGCTTAATTTATTTCTTCAGATTGTCTGTGCAGTGTTTAGCAGCAGAGGCAACCACTGCACAAAGGAGTTTAACAAACCAACTGACTCACAAGAATGCCAATTATCAAGCTGAACTCTGCGGTAGATACCAATTATTGTCACCGCTTCAAAGTCCTCCTGTGAAACTGGCGTCATCGGTGGTCAACACCAGGAACTCTCCTCCGTGGCTGATCACTGTTTCCAGACCTCTTCTGTTTTCTTGGTCCTCATTAACAAAATGGGGCAGTTGAAGTGGAGGACGCTGATGAGGATTCAGAACAAAACGATGAAGGGCATAGACAAGGTAGATGGTAAGAAACTTTTCCCCACTTCAACGGTGCACAGTACACGTAGATTGAAGTTAAAGGACAGAATTCAGCGGGGATCTGAGGGAGAACTTTTCACACAGTGGGTGGCTGGATACTGGACCGCACTGTCCGAGAGGCAAATTCTCGACAAAATATAAAAAATATCCAGATGAACACTTAAATTCCTTGATTCACCGTGGCCCAGAGACTATGGGCCACGTACTGTTAAATGCAATTAGTGAGGATGAGTACTTGGTGATTGGCATGAATATGGAGAGCCAAAGAGCTTTCTTTTGCTTGGCGTCACTCCATAGCATTACTGGACTGGCACAGTGTCTCAGAGGTAGAGCTACTGCCTTACAGTGCCAGAGACCTGGCTTCAACCTGACTATGGGTGCTGTCTGTACGGAACTTTCTACATTCTCCCCGTGACTTGCGTACGTTTTCTTTGAGATCTTTGGTTTCCTCCCACACTCCAAAGACGTACAGGTTTGTAGGTTAATTGCATTGATACAAAAATGTCAATTGTCCCTAGCGTGTGTAGGATAGTGTTAGTGTGCGGGGATCATTGGGCCAAAGGGCCTGTTTCCGTGCTGTCAACTAAACTAAATCTCATCTCTCACTCTATTCACACCCCTCCTTACTCAGCCTCTCCTAGAATTAGCGAGCAGACCACTGGGAACCAGTCACAATTGGTCAGAATTGGATGGCTTAGCAGTGACAAAAATCAATGCTTTGTGTGGCACTACTGATTTTACCCAGAGTAATTCTCTTTACCCATAGTTATACTAAAACTCTAATAATCTAGTGCCTTTAGACATTGGTCATGCTGGAATGGCAGGTCATCTAAACCATTGGATATTACTCCTGCTAATACCCCAACCCACTTTTAATTCACTTCATTTTAGATTTCACACACTAATATAACAAACGTTTCCAGTGAACACAGTGAGTTTGAAGGGAGCAAGAGGAATGGAGCCCTGAACAATATAAAGATGAGATAAATGCTGAGCCATCGAGATTTGCAAACGACGGGAGGGCAGGTTGCCGGAGTTTTAATGCACTGGCTGAAGTCTCAGCAGCTGTGAAAGTGCATCACAGCTTAGCACAGCTTAGATGTGCATCTAATGATATATTATTTGCACCACAGTCAATCTGGTCCACATTTGCTGTTGTTCAGTGCTCCACACTACGATTGCCATGGAGTAGTTTTGATCAAACTCAGCGCGCATCATGCTGGTTTGTTCTTTATAGTTATGTAAAGGGACATATTGCTGACATGGAGAGACATGGTGGGGCAACTGCAGAGCTGACTGCAGGCTGCTCGGACAGCTTCCACAGTGTGGCACAACTGACAGCGAATGTCCTTCTGGCGTTTAGCTGCCAAGAAACATGTGCATTATGTGCCTCGGTAGTGACACCATTGGCAGCTTTCCCGTGCTATTATGGCTATGCCTCATGACAGGTCAGAAGTACTCGAAGACTTGAATCAGGAGGAAAATACATACCTATCAGCTAAGACGTTATGCCCAGAGCATTTTCAGAGAAACCATAACAAACTAGAACTTCTCTGATGAACAATGTGTTATTAATAGGCTGGTAAATTAAGTGACTGATGGGAAATCCTCATGTTGTGTGGACGAGTGGTAGAATACGATTGAAATTTGTGGAGAATAAAATGGACTTACAGTAGGATTTGTGTTAAAATGGATGCCATGGCTTGCATAGACTCAGTGGCTGAAGGGTTTGTTTCCCACCTGTATCTCTTGTCATGTAGGAAGGAACTGCACATGCTGGTTTACACCAAAGATAGACACA
Source organism: Okamejei kenojei (assembly GCA_035221665.1). Lineage (NCBI taxonomy): Eukaryota > Metazoa > Chordata > Chondrichthyes > Rajiformes > Rajidae > Okamejei > Okamejei kenojei. The sequence continues at coordinate 64,221,866 of CM069141.1, read as the reverse complement.
AAATGCTGGTGTAACTCAGAGAGACAGGCAACATCTCTGGATAGAAGGAATGTGTGCATTTTGGGTGGAGGCATTTCTTCAGAGTCTATCTCCGAGATACTACATGTCCCGTTGAGTTACTCCAGCATTTTGTGTCTATCTCCTGGATTGGACTCATGTTTTCCAGCGAAGTTGTTCTGAAGAATGAGATGTTTTGTGGGAAGATCTTCCCTCACACCATTGTGCCTGGATTGCTTTCTCCATGGAGATCCACGTCACATTAACTTTCAACATCATTGCCACAGAATATTTCCACATGGCCACAGCTGTCTCTGCCAATTCGCAAAGTTTGGTGTTCACCACATTCTAAGGGAGATCACCCAGGCCCCTACACACTTGAAAGAACATCCATCGTTCTTTATCTCTCTACATCATCTTCTGTACCTCTTGCTTCCCTTTCCCGTGACTTTCAGACTGAAGAGTGTCTCGACCCGAAACGTCATCCATTCCTTTTCTCCAGAGATGCTGCCTGCCCCGCTGAGTTACTCCAGATTTTTGTGTCTTTCTTCTGAAGGACTGAATACATCTGCTTTGACTTGACTGAGGAGAAACTGTTATCTTGACACGAGGACTTGCCAGCATTGCTAGCTTCCATTAGTATGGGCAACAGACCCAACCATCCAAGTGGGTTCCTCCTAGCATGTAGCAAAACACAAAGTGCTGAAGGAACTCAGCAGGTCAGGCAGCATCTGGGGAGGGAATGGACCGTCTAGGTCTGGGTCCAACGGTTCAATATTATTGTATTATCACTTGTACCGAGACACAGTGAAATTCTTTGTTTTGCACACAATTCAGCAAAATCTTACTCTGCAATGTTTCTGACAATATGTTATATCCTTCGCGTTTCAAAGTTCTATGCACAATGCTCCAGATGCGGCCTCACCAACAACCTGTATAGCTATAACATGAGGTCCCAATTATTGTATTCAATCCTGTAATTGATAAAGTGTGCCCAAACACCTTCTTCAGCACCAAACAGCTTCTTTGTTTGTTAAGGAAGGAACTGCAGATGCTGGAAAATCGAGGGTACACAAAAGGCTGGAGAAACTCAGCGGGTGCAGCAGCATCTAAGGAGCGAAGGAGATAGGCAATGTTTCGGGCCGAAACCCAGCTTCTTTGTTTGGCTATTTTCAGTGAAAATCAACATAAATCTGCAGATTGATGAAGAGACCCAAACCAAAATGTTACTTGTCCATTTCCTCCACAGTTGCTGCCTGACCTGCTGAGTTACTCCAACACTTTGTGTTTTACTCGTGTCTTCAACTCATTGTTTCATCTTCTCTCCATCCCAGTGTAATGGAAGGATACAGCCTCTACTGCTGTTCAGAGCAATGCTGTGGGGATAGATCCCAGGTATAGAATTATGCAGAGTGTGCTCATCTTAGATACGTTACTGATGGATTGCTGCAATCATTGTCACAGAGGGAAGTATAGAAGCAAGGGGAGGTAGAATGGAGTAAGATCATTGTGGAGGGCTTCGGGAAGCAAAGATTATCACATCATCAGATTCCAGACAGACATCAACATTTTCAAAACTATTCATTAAAAAAAAAATCAAGGGCAGAGAAAAGATGTTAATATTGATGATAACCATATTTAAGACAAATGATTTATTGGTGAAGCCTGGTAACTTTTATCAGGAATTAGCTTTGGAAAAACATCTCGCGTGTCTGCCTGAATCGCAGACATGTTTGAAGCATAAAGTGCAGGATAGATTGTGATCAAAAGCAAGGATGTTATTAAATAAATACACATCATTACATTATTGCATTGCAGCAGCAGTTCATAGACACAAAGATGGGAGACTGCTGCATTATTTATATAAACATGATGCCTACAGTACAAAGCACACCTCTGAGTGCACTTCATGAAAGTTTGAAGCTTGTGAAAAAGAGTTATACATCAGGAACCTAGAGTCATGCACTATGGGGACTGGCAAAGCAGATTAGAATCAGAATCCTTGCACCCCCAGATCATCTAGCGTTCTGTCAAGGACCTTCCATAATACAGTATGTGCCTTCACAGGTAGATAAGGTGGGCGTCGGGAGTGAGGATTCTCCCGACGCCGGTGCACCATCACCCGGCAAGAACGGCCTGGAACATCGGGCATCTGTAAAGGCGACTGAAGAGGCCTCAATAGGCCCGACTATGGGTGGACATGGGGATGGGGACTGGACTTTGTGCCTTCCCTCATAATGGGAGCCATTGTGAGGGGATGTTTTTTTAAGTTTTTTAATGTTTAGATTTCTTTATTATTGTTATGTTGTATTATTTTTTATGTGCTGCAATGGCAGTCCGCATTTCACTGCACCAATTGGTGTATGTGACTAATAAAGAACCTTTGAACCTTTGATGTGCTAAAGAAGGTTTTTGATACATTGGCCATCATCAGTCAGGGTATCGAGTGTATATGTTGGGACATTATGGTTCAGTTGTACAAAACGTTAGTGAAACTGCATTTGGAGTATTATGTTCAGTCTTCATCACACTGCCACACAAGGACTGTCATTAAGCTGGAAAGAGTGAAAAGAAGATTTACGATGATGTTGCCAGGAGTCGAGGGCCTGAGCTATAGGGAGTGATATGATAAGTAAGGATTTTATTCCCTGGAGCACAGGAGGCTAAGAGGTGATCTACAGGGATGCATAAAATAATGAGGGGAATTTTTTTAACCAGGACAAGGGGAATCAGGAACCAGGGGACATAGGTTTAAGGTGAGAGGAACAAGATTTAATAGGAACCCGAGGGACAACTTTTTTCACTCAGCTGGTGGTGAGTATATGGAAAGAGGTGTCAGAGGAGGTAGTAATTACATTTAAAAGACACTTGGGCAGGTACATAGATAGGAACGGTTCAGAGAGATATGGGAAATTGGGACTAATTTAGATGGGACATCTTGGTTGTCATGCATAGGTTGGGCCCTATTTCCATATTGTATGACACTAAGACTACAACAAACTTTCTATCAGCTGCTTTTTTTTACCTATTGTGTTAATCTTTACCCCCTTTCTAATGATCAGCCATTGCTGAGTGGCAACAGTGTATTATCAGAGCATTACGGTTCAATACCCATTTCCAAAACTAGAATATAAAGGTTAGTATCAACTAGGGGTTCATATTCCAGTCTATCCAAAGTCCTTGTGAATTTCCTCTGCCCCATCTCCATTGTCATCACTTCCTTCCTGTGACAGGGTGACCAGAACTGTACACTGTTCTCAAGTTTAGTTTAGTTTAGTTTAGTTTCGTTTAGTTTAGAGATATAGCACTGAAACAGGTCTGAAACATCACCCATCCCTTCTCTCCAGAGATGCTGCCTGTCCATCTGAGTTACTCCAGCAGTTTTGTATATATCTTCGATCAAAACCAGCATCTGCAGTTCTTTCCTAAACTAAACTACTACTCTCTGCAATTTCCTGCAGTCTTGAACCGAGCTGTTCCCAAAGGATGAGGGGGGATCTTATAGAAACATATCAAATTATAAAAGGACTGGACAAGCTAGATGCAAGAAAAATGTTCCCAATGTTGGGCGAGTCCAGTACCAGGGGCCACAGTCTTAGAATAAAGGGGAGATCATTTAAGACTGAGGTGAGAAAAAAATATTTCACCCAGAGAGTGTGAATTTATGGAATTCCCTGCCACAGAGGGCAGTGGAGGCAAAGTCACTGGATGGATTTAAGAGAGAGTAAAATAGAGCTCTAGGGGTTAGTGGAGTCAAGGGATATGGGGAGAAGGCAGGCACAGGTTATTGATAGGGGATGATCAGCCATGATCACAATGAATGGCGGTGCTGGCTCAAAGGGCTGAATGGCCTCCTCCTGCACCTATTTTCTATGTTTCTAAAGCAACCAGTGCTGCAACTCGTCAGTATGCTCTCAATGGTGCATCTGTAGAGGTTTGTAACAGTCATTGGAGACATGCCTAATTTCCTCTGCCTCCTGAGGTAGTGGAGGCACGCTGTGCTTTCTTTGCTGTCGTTTCAATGTGTCTGGTCCACCACAGGTTGTTGGTAATGCTCACAGCAAGGAACCTGATGCACTCAATCATTTCCACTTTGCCAGCTTTGACATTGATTGGGGCATGTAGTCCACCACGCTTCCTGAAATCGATAACGAGTTGCTTTGCCTCGCTGACTTTGAGGGAAAAGTTGTTGGCCTGACCCAATGTTACTAAGTTTTCTATCTCCTTCCTGTACTCTGTCTCGTCATTGTTCCTAATCCAGCCCAGTATAGCGATGTCATCTGCAGTCTTGCATGCTCATCTCCACATTCTGTGCAATCTGAGGAGCTGAACTGGAAGCTGCAAGTCCAGGGTCTCTGGCGCAGCAACCTTACCGCTGGGCCACCGTACAGTTAACCATATAACCATATAACAATTACAGCACGGAAACAGGCCCTCTCGGCCCTTCCAGTCCGTGCCGACCATTTGTTTTCCCCTAGTCCCATCTACCTGCACTCAGACCATACCCCTCCATTCCCTTCACGTCCATATAACTATCCACTTTAGTCTTAAATGTTAAAATCGATACTGCCTCCACCACTTCTGCTGGAAGCTCATTCCACACAGCCACCACCCTCTGAGTAAAGAAGTTCCCCCTCACGTTACCCGGAAACTTCTGTCCCTTAATTCTCATGTCATGCCCTCTTGTTTGAATCTTCCCTACCCTCAATGGGAAAAACGTATCCACGTCAACTCTGTCTATCCCTTTCATCATTTTAAAGACCTCAATCAAGTCCCCCCTTAACCTTCTGCGCTCCAAAGAATAAAGACCTAACTTGTTCAACCTTTCTCTGTAACATAGTTGCTGGAACCCTGGCAACATTCTAGTAAATCTCCTCTGTACTCTCTCTATTTTGTTGACATCCTTCCTATAACTAGGCGACCAAAATTGTACACCATACTCCAGAATTGGTCTTACCAATGCCTTGTACAATTTTAACATTACTTCCCTACTCCTATATTCAATGCTCTGATTTATAAAGGCCAGCACACCAAAGGCTTTATTTACCACCCTTTCTACATGCGATTCCACATTCAGGGAACTATGCACAGTTATTCCTAGATCCCTCTGTTCCACAGCATTCCTCAATTCCCTACCATTTACCATGTACGTCCTATTTTGATTTGTCCTGCCAAGATGTAGCACTTCACACTTATCAGCATTAAACTCCATCTGCCATCTTTCAGCCCACTTTTCCAAATGGCCCAAATCTCTCTGTAGACTTTTGAAAATCTACTTCATTATCCACAACACCACCTATCTTAGTATCATCTGCATACTTACTTATCCAATTTTCCACCCCATCATCCAGATCATTGATGTACATGACAAACAACAGTGGACCCAACACAGATCCCTGAGGCACCCCACTGGTCACCGGCTTCCAACTGACAAACAACCATTACTCTCTGACATCTCCCATTCAGCCACTGTTGAATCCATCTTGCTACTCTGCCATTAACACCCAAAGATTGAACCTTCTAACCAACCTTCCATGGGGAACCTTGTCAAAGGCCTTACTGAAATCCATATAGACAACATCCACTGCTTTACCCTCATCAATTTCCCTAGTTACCGCTTCAAAAAATTCAAGAAGGTTTGTCAAACATGACCTTCCAGGCACAAATCCATGTTGACTGTTCCTGATCAGACCCTGTTTATCCAGATGCTTATATATATTATCTCTAAGTATCCTTTCCATTAGTTTGCCCACCACTGACGTCAAAACTAATGGGTCTATAATTGCTAGGTTTATTCTTTGAACCCTTTTTAAACAATGGAACAACATGCGCAGTACGCCAATCCTCCGGCACTATTCCCGTTTCTAATGACATTTGAAATATTTCTGTCATAGCTCCTGCTATTTCTACACTAACTTCCCTCAGTGTCCTAGGGAATATCCTATCAGGACCTGGAGGCTTATCCACTTTTATATTTTTCAAAAGTGTCAGTACTTCCTCCTCTTTGAATCTCATAGTTTCCCCATAGCTACTCTACTTTTTCCCCTTAACTCACAGAGTTCAATATCCTTCTCCTTGGTGAATACCGAAGAAAAGAAATTGTTCAATATCTCCCCCATCTCTTTTGGCTCTGCAGATAGCTGTCCATTCTGGTTCTCTAATGGTCCAATTTTATCCCTCGTTATCCTTTTGCTATTAATATAGCTGTAGAAAACCCTTTGGTTTACTTTCACCTTTCTTGCCAAAGCAACCTCATATCTTCTTTTAGCCTTCCTAATTTTCTTTCTTAAGATTCTTTTTTACATTCTTTATACTCCTCTAGCACCTCATTTACTCCATGCCTCTATTAATTATTGTAGATATCTCTATTTTTTCGAAACAAGTGTCCAATTTCCCTTGAAAACCATGGCTCTTTCCAATTTTTACTATTTCCTTTCAACCTAACAGGGACATAAAGATTCTGTACTCTTACAATTTCCCCTTTAAATGTCCTCCATTTCTCTTCTACATCCTTCCCATGAAACAAAGTGTCCCAATTCACTCCTTTAAAATCCTTACGCATTCCCTCAAAGTTAGCCTTTCTCCAATCAAAAATCTCCACCCTAGGTCCAGTTCTGACTCTCTCCATAATTATATTGAAACTAATGGTATTGTGATCGAAGTGCTCACCAACGCATACCTCCGTCACCTGACCTGCCTCATTTCCTAACAGGAGGTCCAGCACTGCCCCTTCTCTGGTCGATACCTCTATGTACTGCTGCAAAAAACTATCCTGCACACATTTAACAAACTCCAAACCATCCAGCCCATTTACAAAATGTGTTTCCCAGTCTATTTTTGGAAAATTGAAATCTCCCACAATCACTACCTTGTGCTTACTACTAATATCTGCTATCTCCTTACATATTTGCTCTTCCAATTCTCGCTCCCCATTTAGCGGTCTATAATACACCCCTAAAAAGTGTTGCTACACCGTTCCCACTTCTCAGTTCCACCCAAATAGCCTCCCTAGACGAGCCCTCTAATCTATCCTGCCAAAGCACTGCTGTAATATCTTCACTGACAAGCAATGCAACACCTCCCCCTCTGGACCCTCCAATTCTATCACACCTGAAGCAACGAAATCCTGGAATATTTAGTTTCCAATCACAGCCCTCCTGCAACCATGTTTCACTGATTGCCACAACATCATATTTCCAGGTGTCAATCCAGGCTCTAAGTTCATCCACCTTACTCACAATGCTCCTAGCATTAAAATATACACATTTTAGAAACCCACCAGTTCTCGGATATATGAAGCGACAAGACTCGGGACTGCAGTAAGAAGAGAACAGAAGGCAAGGGGAATAGTCACGGGGAGGAATTAGATCAGATCCCATCATCATCTTCAAAGGTTTCAGCCACTCGTTACCCCAGAATCAACAATAACACCTCCCAGCACAGCTCATTCTATGAGCGACAGAACATAGTTGTGCTTCTCTGCTCTCAGTTAGAACCCAATGTTTCTCATGTCACATACCTCATCCTGCACGAGAGCAGAAGTCTATCTCAAGAGTCAAGAATGTGTCATTGTTATTTGTACCGAAAAATATTAAGATTAAATGAGAACTTACCAGTTTGAAGTTTGATCTTTATTTTATGAGGAGTTACGATGAGGGATTACGTGAAGACCCCGCCAGGACGCATGCGCGACATTCTTCAAAGCAGTGGTGTGAAATCACAGATACCAGAGTAGACTAATATAGTAAGATAAGAGAGAACTTCCATACAGTTGAACTTTATAATAGAGGGTTTTGGGAGCGGAGAGGCACGTAATCCCTCATCGTAACTCCTCATAAAATAAAGATCAAACTTCAAACTGGTAAGTTCTCATTTAATCTTACTATTTTACTTCGGAGTCACGTGAGTGACTACGTGAAGATTTCAAAGCTCTGTGATTTCATGCCCTGGAACGAGACCATGCTCACACACTGCCATTCTGGGACGGAGGATGAACGTATTTCACACACGACACTGTGCTGAAAAACAATAAAGGTATTATTCATACCTAAAATAATATGCCCCACATTGGGTAATTTATTTTACAGAACTTAATTTTTTCCCTGCAAACGTCTCAGGATCGCCCACGGGTTTATTATAAAGCATTGAACGCGTTCATTGCTCCACCCGCTGTGGCAAGGATGTGGTCCATAGGAACTCCCATCATCCTAGCGTCCGATGTAGATGCAGCCCTGTTGGAGTGAGATTTGAAAACATTAGTATTCACCACTGCACGTTAATACCACCCGAACCATCTGGATATGCTTTGCACTGTGACCTTAGGTGAGGGCATTTATGGCTAATGAGAAAGCTCTCTCCGTGCCCATAAGTGTCTTGGTGACTATATATTGGAAAGTATGTGTCACTAATGCAGGGCCGACTATCTGCAGGATAGGCCAGAACTCTAATATTGGCCAAAGGAACCGGGTCAGTCTAGTTTAAGTACCCCTGTTGTAGCAGGTTATCTGCCATTTGTGACAGACATGACGTCCTATTCTAGCTTGTGTAAGGACTGGACCCGTTGTGCTGATCCAAGTGCCATAATCATTCCCATCTAGGATATTAGTTTGTCCAGAGTGAGCCCCGATATTGGTGTCCATCCTCGTAACATGGTGTACTACCTATGTCCCATATATAGGTGTATCTGGACCTGGGGGGAATAGAGTACAAATACCCCTCATTCGTTTAGGTACTAGTGGGTGTGATCCTATAGCCAGGTGATCACTCCCTCTGCCCAGATATTAGCTAGGGCACTCCTTGCACAATAATGGCACTGTAACTCAATCCTTCATCGAAATGAAGGGTGGCCAGAACTCCAGCACTTCAGTGTTGGTGGCTGAGTCATATGTAGTGTTCGTCCTGGTGCAGAACACTTCCCATTTCCTGACATATGTCAGGTACTGTCTTCTCGTGGACTCCCTGTACGACGCTGAGATGGCATTGATCGTCCTGTCGGAGAGTCCGTTATCCCAGAAATGGCCTGTTCAGAAACTGCAAATCAACAAGTTCATACAGTTCCATGGCACGGATACTTTTCCCGCACGGGGGTGTGCCAACCTCCTTGGCCGTTGTTGATCCAGATGCAGGGTTCTGAGACCATCTTTGTACTGTTGGGAACCATGGTACCCGTTGCTGGCATCTTGTTTAATTATTGTAAGACTCGCCTGATGAGGCAGAAGGGGAAAATGCATAGCAAGACAAACCCCCCCCCCCCCCAATGCAGCGAGAAATCGTCCATCGCTGCTGCCCCTGGGTCTGGTTCCCAAGCAACATATGTTGGTAGTTGGTGAATTAGTCCGGATGGAAAAAAAGGTCGATATCTGGTGTCCCCATACCGGTCTATGATATCTGTAAACACTTTCCGATCCAACATCCATTTAATGTTGTCGTTGAATTTACGTGACCTGATGTCTGCCACTGTATTTAGCTTGCCTGGAAGGTAAGTGGTTGAGATCCAAATCTCTCTCCCAGACACCAGTGCCAGATATTATTAGGCAATTCATCACATGATATCGACTTTATTTCACCCATATGATTATATATAGGCCCCCAGTGTGGTATCAATCTGTACCGTACATGCAACTGGTGCTCATCTGAGCAGTAGGCCCTGAGTCCATGAAACGCTCCCAGCATTTCTAGATAATTAATTCCTAGTGCTTTAAACAGAATAATTTTTGTGCACTCATCTGCCACCACAACTTGCAGTGGTATTAGTTGCTCCCCAACCTTTAGCACTGGCATCAGTCTGTAATGTACCCTAGGGATATAGAATGGGGTGATGGGTTAGGATAATATGGAACATTTCTATCCACCAGTTTAATTCTAATTACTTTCCCATGGTAGTTGCATAGGCCTATTGAAATGGCCTGTATGATTTTTGAGAGCTAAAATTTCCCTCTTCCAGGTTTTAATAATGGAGTGGTCCAATTGTGCTGCTGGGAAAGCAGCCACCAATTCCCAATCACTCTTGCTCCTTGCCGAATGGATGGTTCCCTGATGTCAGTGAGGCTTTTGGCATACTCCCATCAAGTCTGTCACTTTGTTTGGTGGCAAGGTGATAGACATATGAACAGAGTCAATAGTGAACCCCAAATAATCCATGGTAGTGGAGGGTTCCAATTTTGTTTTATCCGGATGTACGTTAAACCTCTCTGTTGTGGCTGATACCACCAATGTAGCCAGCTCCAATTTTCACCTACAATGAGAAATATCATCAAGGTAAGCCATGACGATATGGTTATGTTTCTTTAAGTATGCTAAAGCTGGTTTTAATAAATTTGTAATAGCCTGGGTGCTGATGACAACCCATTGGATAAGGCATACTACCATAGCTGTCCCATCCAGATAAATTTCAGGTATTTACGATGACCCTGTGTGTGACAAACGTGTCTAATTTGAAATGGGCATACTGAACGGAAGTATTTAGTTCGGTCAAATCTATAATGATACGGCAACCACCATCTTTTTAGTTTTTAATAAATATATTTGATACGAACTCTTGAAATTCTCTGATTGTTTTCTCAATCCATTTTGTGTTTAGTCATAGAAACATAGAAACATAGAAAATTAGGTGCAGGTTTGATTACTGTTAGTCTTAACAGTTCAGCATGGCCTGCTGTTCTCTCTTTTTGTGAAGTATGAACTTCCTGCTAGGCGTATGCTGAACTGGGACGGTAGTTTGTATACAAATTCAATTTTGTAATTCTGAATACTTCCGAGTATGTAAAAGTTCAGAGGTAAAGGTGCAGCACACATGATGAAACAAGTGCAACCGTCCCCCAACTTTAATGAAATCGGACATGCAATGTTTTTTAAGACAACCAGACCACCTACCTCCATGGTTACCGGTGTTGTGTGGGTTGTCTCCACAGTTGTTTCTTCTGGTATTGTGTTGCTGCGTTGTGGGGTTGGCGCGATTTCCATGAAGGCCGGGGGCTGGGCCATGGTCTGAAAGACCGCTGTGCAGGTGGGCCGGCCTTCGAGCTTTCACCACCAGATGGTCTTCCATAGCACCGATGTCTGGTGGGTGTGTAGGGGTGCTGCCGCTGTTGATAGGGGGTTTTAGAGATGCTTGGCACCTTGATCAGGCCTATAGCCTTGGCTTCCTCATGCAGGTCTTTCACCTGCTTCGGGAGGTCCCCCAACAGCAATTTTGGTGCTGTGTGCTACTTGTCTTGCATAATTCCACACTTCTTGATGATGCTCTTCCTGTAACTGTAAATCTCCACTGAGTATTACACAGTCTGCTAGAGCATCACGTAACTCTTCAGGCAAAAATCAACCCCATCAGTTGTCCTGGTACTGCTGTGATTTTAGCAGCCAGCAGTTTCCTCTGGAGCTTCACCTCCTGGCTCCTTATAGATGGGCTCCTGTTGCCCCAGATGGGGTCATGGACTGCTGGTACTTTAAGAGAAATGGAGTTCTCTGGAGCAATGTACTTCCCAGCCATAAAGTTAATGGCTTGCTCCTGTAGCTGGTTTGTAGCCATGTATTTTTCACTGGCTTGCAGCTTTGTATAGGCAGTCCTTCTTGAGTTGATACAGCATGTGTTCCCACAAATCTTCTGCTGCTCTCTCTTCTGGCACCCCTCACAGTTGACTGTTCAGCCATTGCCCCTTCTTCAGGGTCAGCCCAGCTCTGACCCCTAATGCTCCCCTGCGAAGAGGGTGAGACATTTGGCAGTCCTTGAAAGGATGCTGCCGTGGGTCTGCGAAGAGACCCACTGTGACTCTGCCCCTGCATAAGCAGGTCACGCTGGAGCACTGCTCCCCACCCGCTCCCGCGGGAAAGACGCCCGCCGTCCCTATCCGGGAAATGGGGTGTCTTCAGGTCCGGACCCAGCCGAGTCAACGGACCTGTCCGACTTCCGGGTGGTTTTTGCCGCCGACCGCGGCGCACCTGCGGTCTGTAGCGGCGAGAAGCCGGCAGCTGCTGGCAGCACCTGCAGCTCTGGAGAGACGGGCACGCTGCTGGCTGCTTCCACAGCAGTGGTATCAGCTGCTGCTCTCCCCTGCGCGACTCCATGGTGCTTCCTCCGTTCTGCAAAAAGAAACACACCGAGTCGCCACGCTCACCAGAAAAGGTAAGACTTACCTTCAGGAAATTTTCAAAATTCGCGCTGGGAGGAGCGGCGCTCCTCCCGACTGTCGCTTCCGCAATGCGTTCGACGATATGTCGCGCATGCGTCCTGGCGGGGTCTTCACGTAGTCACTCACGTGACTCCGAAGTAAAATTGAACAATTATTTTCTTACTTGCATCAGCATAACAGTTCTGTAAGCACAATACTCATAGATAACACAATAAACAAAAGAATGGTCAATAAATTAAAAAATGATGTTAGTGCAAACCAAAAGTCCAAAATCCTAGTGCAACCAAGCCACTTTGTAGTTCATAGTTAGTTGATGTTTGTAGTGTTCAAAAGCCTGATGTAGTTCTGTGGGTCAGAATGCTTTGTGGATGTCCTTGCTAAATAGCTGTAAGTGTATGCATGCTGGTACATGTGGTAATGAGTCAGTTGACGGAGCTAAATATGGTGCCCATGTGAACTCTGTGGACGGAGGTTGTTGATATGTGTGTGTAAATTGCTGAGTGAATAAGACTTGTAATGTAGCTGATGCAAAGCAGCATTTGAAGATAAATTCATTGAAGGTACCTACTGTTCCAATTCCATTCAACTTTCACCCTCTCCATCACCATATCAAGATCCCAGGGCTACATCCCTGCTATTAACCTCCATTATAGTTATCATGCCTTCAAACCATGTATTTGGAGAGCCTCGTATTCGCACAATGACACGGGGCAATTTCCCTTTCTTTGTCAATCTCCAGTCCTTCTGTCCCAGGAGAACCATGGAAGATAGACATAAAGTACTGGAGTAACTCAGTGGGTCAGGCAGCATCCCTGGAGAAGAAAGATGGGTTACATTTTGGATCGGGACTCTTCTTCAGTCTGTAAAAGGATCCCGAACTGAAACATCACCCATCCTACTCCAGAGATGCTGCCTGACCCGCTGAGTGACCCCAGCACATTGTGTCTATCTTTGGTATAGACCAGCATCTGCACTTCCATCCCACACCAAAGGAACTATGGGTGGGAGTCAGTCCAGGTTCATCCCCTGTACACAACCGTTCCTGTCTCTATCTGAAACAGATCTAATGTACTTGCGGTGGCCACAGCACGCTGTCCTCTTAAGTGAGTCAAGCTCACCATAAGCAGTGCAATTGCAATTGTGCGTGATGTTGACTTTAAGCCAATAAATATCATGCTAGAGATGGATATTATTCTCATTGTAAGGAAGTCGAGGTATCTTACCTCCACGACAACCATCAGTTAAAGATTGTGACTCATCACTTACAATTTAGAGATACGAAATGTAACCACTGCTGACATTCCTGGGGTGGGGACATTAGATCCAGGGACACTATGGGTTTGGCCTTGCTATTCTATCCATCTCCCAACAGATGTTCCAACGAGATTGTCTTTTATGGAGGGATTTGTCTTCAGGCCAGGATGACATTTCTATTTCTTCGACATTTTAACTGTGTGGAAACAGACATATATTTAAATGAATAGTGCTGGGGGTGAATTCAAAGACAGAATTGATTGTCAGTAGGTGTTAGGGTAAAGGTGCTAGTGGGCAAACATTTATTTATATCCTAGCTGAGACAAAAAGTCAAAGAACATCCAATTTAAATTATCTCAATGAAAAGTTTCAGAAGTATATTGGAAAAAGATAAGAAAGAAGAAATAGGCAAGGATTTCTTCCTTCAAGGCTTATTTACTAATTTAACACATTAACTGCATTTTCCTGCCTTTCCTTCATCCGCCTTGGTACCTTTAACCAACCAAACATCCATCACAGTTTAAGAAGCTCCAATTGATCCAGCAACCTCCTCCAAACTCATCTACTGTATCCTTTGTATACATCTGCAAGATCAAACATGGACTTGGCAATCGTTTTGCTGAACACTTTTGCCTGGACATACCTGATCTCCCAGTTGCCAAACACTTCAATTCCCCTTCCTATTCCCACAGTGACTTTTATGTCCTAGGTCTCCTCCAATGTCAGACATTGAGGCTAATTGCAAATTGGAGGAACAATATCGCATATTTTGCTTTGTCAGTTTACAACCCAGTGGTATGAATATTGATTTCTCTTACTCGATCCTTCCCTCACCCACGTCACACCAGATTCCCATGTTCACCAAGCAAACAGCTAACAATGGCCTGTTTCCTTATCGTTTCTTTTTTACCAATCTTTCATTCATTTGTTCTATGGAAGGGTCTTGACCCGAAACATCACCCATTCCTTCTCTCCAGAGATGCTGCCTGTCCCGCTGAGTTACTCCAGCATTTTGTGTCCATCTTGATCCAGCAATGTTATCCTGTTGGGAAAATGAGCATCCTGTTCCAGCTACTGAACAGCCTGACTCTTGCTTTTAGATGCCCTTTAATTCTGTTTTCCCACACAAGGTAAAATAATATATATTTATTTTATTCCTTTTTCACTGGCAAGGCTTCCATTTATTGCCCGCAATAGCAGACGTTGAATTGAGTGTCTTGCTGGAGCATTTCAGAGTGTTTTAACAATAAATCGGAGTAGTGAGTCTGTAATTACATTTAGGTCAGAACAGATGAGGACAAAAGTGAACATGATGGGTTTTTATGACCATCTGCAGGTTTTGTGCTCACTGAAACCAAGCAGCTTTTTTTGTGATTCACGATTGTTGATCTGCCTTGTACTCGGGTCTCTCTGCTGATAGCCAAGATTTCCGCACTGTATTGTCGGGTGTTTGTATGAGCTGCTTGTGACTGCATGGGTTTTCTCCAGGTGCTCCAGGTTCCTCCCATATTCCAAAGGCTTGCAGGTTTGTTGGTTGTTTGGCTTCTGTAAGTCGTCGCTAGTGTGTAGGATAGGATTAGTTTATAGGTGATCGTTGGTCGGTGTGAACTCGATGGGCCGAAGGGCCTGTTTCCACGCTGTAGCTCTAAAACAAAAACTAAAACAGAAACTAAAACTAAAATGAAAACTACTAAATCAGTAAGTTGACCACCACTTCACCACTTCTGACTCTTCTACTTCTAAGGGAGTAGTAGACTAAGTGGGACCTGTTGGGTCCCGTCCCCTCCACGCGCGGTTGCATGGAGGGGTCGCCTGCGGCGTCGCACATACACTAACCATCACACACACACACACACTAACCACCCCCTTGATATTATATTAATATTATTCATTTGCTCCTTTTACCCCATCCCTGCCCTATCCACGCGCATAGCCCCCAACTCACAGGCGCATCTAGAGAGGGAGAGGGAGAGGGAGGGGGGATAGAGAGAGAGGGGGCAGAGACAGCGAGAGATGGGCAGAGACAGAGAGAGAGCGGCAGAGACAGGGAGAGAGGGCAGAGAGAGAGAGAGAGAGAGAGGGGTGAGAGGGGGAGGTGGGTAGAGGGGGGGGAGAAAGGAGGGGGGAGGTGGGAGGGGGAGAGAGGCGGAGGGGGAAGTGAGGAGGGGGTTAGAGAGGGGGGGGGGGAGAGAGGGAAAGGGGGAGAGAGAAGTGGGAGAGAGGGGGAGGGGGGGAGATTAGGGGGGGAGAGAGGGAAGAGGAAGGGGGAGGGGGAGAGAGGGGGGGGGAGGAGGGAGCAGGTGGGGAGCGGTTGGGGCGCGGAGGTTAGGTGGCGGCGAGGGGGTGTGGAGAGAGGAGGTGGGGGAGAGAGGATGAGGGAGGATGGCGGGAGTGGGCGGGGAGCTGCGAGCGGGGAGCAGCGGGGGGTGGAATGGGAATAGAGTGGGAGGAAGGGGGAGCGGGGGGGGAGTGGGGGGGGAGCGGGGAAGTGGCATCAACCAAGGGACTGCGAGTTCGAGGGCTTCAATCCTGGGCCCGACTTGCTCGTCCTTTCTGCATCTTTTGAATAATGGGGAGGAGGAGGGAGGGGTGGGGAGGAGGAGGGAGGGGTGGGGAGGGTTGACGTCACTCGCAATGAGAGCAAGTCGGCGCAGACACATTGTGACGTCATCAGTGAAAGACAGTTGTTTTTTTTCAAAGTTTTGTCTGATTTTTGAACATTTTCATTAATAACTCGACAAATAAGCATGACATTTTCAGATAATGCGATTTCGGACTTCACGGGAAAAATCTCTACCGGAATATATAAAAATGTTACCGTTAGCGTTTTGTTTTTTCGATAAGATGTGATTATACACAAACACACACACCAATAAATACACATCCAAGATCAGAGTTTTATAAGTATAGAGAAAGGTACCTGTTTGCTCACTGTGTAATCTGCTTACTTTTTTGTGGGGTATTTTATATATTAATGTTCCATTGAATGGAAACACACCTCATGAATCTTGCTGATGCTCAATTCTCTACAATGAGTTGATCCTTTGTAAGTTCATCCTTGGCCCCTGTTTATATCCAGTCTCACTATCTCATTCACTCCTGTATCTTTGCCTTCACAATCATACCTTGCTCATGTTGTATGCGTCACTGTGTGAGCGAACTCACGTGGCTAATAGGCAAACTACGGTGTGGAAACAGGTCTATTGGCCCCGATTCCATGTTGACCATTTTTCACCCCATACACTAGCTCTATCCTACACACTAAGGACAAGTTACAGAAGCCAATTAACCTCAAAACCTGTACGTCTTTGGATGTAGGAGGAAACTGGAGCACCCACGCTGTCCAAAGGAGAAAATGCAAACTCCATACAGACAGCAACCATAATCAGGACCAAACCCAGGTCTCTGGTGCTGTATAGACCAGAGACTACTGCTGTGCCACTGTGCCACCTATGGTGTGTATAAATAATATACAAACCCAAATTTTGATTCGGTAAAGATCATAATCTTCTCGTGTGGTCACCAGCCTTGCTCTGTAATTAAATGATCAACAACAGGTACTTCTATCTGCAACCATAGGAGATGTAACACCTGTCCCTATACCTCCTCCCTCACATCATCCAGGGACCACAACAGTTCTCCCAAGTGAGACAGAAGTTCACATGCACCTCCTCTAATTTTATCTACTGCATTTGGTGCTCCCAATATGGTCTCCTGCACGTCAGCGAGACCAAGCATACACTAGCCGACCATTTCGCCGAACACTTCTGGTCGGTCTGCCAAGGCCTGCCGCATCTCTCTTTTGCTAAGCATATTAACTCTCTTTCCCATTCCCATTCTGAATTTTCTGCCGTGTGCCTCCTCTATTACCAACGTGAGTACACATGCAAACAGGAGGAACAGTCCCGCTTATTCCGGATAGCTTACTTAAGTACATTGGATGGCTTTCAACTCAAAAGTAAGAACATTTAAAATCTCCAAATTTAGGTAACTAACCTACAAACACACCACCTGCCAGGTGTGTCGGGGGTTATGGGGAGAAGGTTGGAGAATGCAGTTGAGAGGGAAGGATAAAGCAGCCATGATTGAATGGTGGAGCAGACGATGCTCCAAAGGCCTTAATTCTGCTTCTATAACTCATGAACCCCTTTTCCGATCCCCACCTTCCCCCCCTTCCCTGCACCCCACTTGAATGCACACCATTTCTCCCTTTCCTCTTTCCCCCATTCCATTCTACATGTATTCCTTCATCTTGCTTCACATTCCATGCCTCTTCTGCCCTCATCTCCTTATCTCACATTTTTCGTCATTTCATCTCTTTCCTTTGTCCAACTATCCACCAATCCTAAACCCCCCTCACCCACATCCACCTAACTTGCTGGATTTTGTCCTGCCCTCACCTCTCTTCCAGCTTTCTCCTCTACTACAATCAGTCTGAAGACGGATCTCAACCCAAACTGTCTGGCCCACAGAGTTACTCCAGTACTTTTGAGTCTTTTTGTGCTACTTGGTGTTTCTGCGTAGTCACATCTCGTTGTTCTGCCACAGTTTCTCATCTTTCACTCGTATGAAAAGATTCTGATTTATCTTTTGTAGAAGCCAAGTTGGATTCACACTCTCCTACATTGAAATCCATCTGCAGCATTTTACTACTTAGTTTACCTACATCCCTAGGTGCCCTCCTGCTCCTATCTGCATAACTCACAGACCCTTGAAGATAGTGTCATCTAAAAACACTGATGTAATTAATGCTCGCTTCGGCCAAGTCATTTATATACAGCATGAAAAGCTGGTGGTCACTGTACGCATTTCTGGTAAAACCAGTCACATTTCCTACAAACTCCCATAAATTCCTATTTGAAATCCAAAAAAGCCACTGATTTGTCCAAAATGTTATTGATGGACTAAAGTTGAGGCGTGGTGGATGTCTGTTTCGTGCTACCAGGGGTGGTGGTAAAGACATGTACAAAGCATCAATGCAGGGAACATGTGAGGGCAGAGGAGATTAGTTTAATTTGGCATCAAGTGGATTCAAGGAACTGCAGATGCTGGTTTACAAAAAAAAGACACAAAGTGCTAGAGTAACTCAGCGGTCAGGCAGCATCTCTGGAGAACATGGAGATGTGAAGTTTTGGGTTGGGACCCTTCTTATAGACAATAGACAATAGGTGCAAGAGTAGGCCATTTGGCCCTTCGAGCCAGCACCGCCATTCAATGTGATCATGGCTGATCATCCCCAATCAGTACCCCGTTCCTGCCTTCTCCCCTTATCCCCTGACACTGCTATTTTTAAGAGCCGTCTCTTGAAAGCATCTAGCTCTCACTTGAAAGCATCCAGAGAACCTGCCTCCACCACCCTCTGAGGCAGAGAATTCCACAGACTTCTTCAGGCTGATTCCGGGAGAGGGAGGGGTGTAAAGAAAGCTGCAGAGATCTTTCCGTCTATGTTCCTTCCTCTGGTTTCACAATTCACAACTGTTCTATCCTTATCTCACACCTTTAGTCTTTTCATCTCTAGCCTATGTCCAACCATCTGCTTATCAACACCCCCCCCCCCTCTCCCTTGTATCCCCTGTCACTCGCCATGCTTTGTCCTGACCTATATCTTTCATTCATTGTTCTTTATCTCTCCACATCACCGTCTATATCTCTCGTTTCCTTGATCCCTGACCAGTCTGAAGAAGGGTCTCGACCCGAAACGTCGCCTATCTCCTTCGCTCCTTAGATGCTGCTGCACCCGCTGAGTTTCTCCAGCTTTTTGTGTACCCTCGATTCTCCAGCATCTGCAGTTCCTTCTTTAACACTTTGTCCTGACCTCTCTTCCAGCTTTCTCTTCCTCCTCCCTACACACCAGTTAGTCTGAAGAAGGGTCACCACCTGAAACGTCACCTAGTCATGTTCTCCCCAAATTCTGCCTGACCACTGAGCTACTCCAGCAATTTGCGCTTTTAAAACAAATGTTGGTATCATGTTCACCATGAACATTGTGGCCTAAGATCCTGTTCTTGGTAATGTTATATGATCTATATCCAACATTACTTATTCACACTGAGTTCCTTCAATCAGTTCATGCTTATTTCAATAAGCATTTGCTTTGATGCTGACGATAATGTGATACTTTCCAGTATTTTTTTCATCAGTGAGGCTTACAAAATACCAGAGATAAACATATTGTTAATAACTAAAAAGTCATTTGTGTTCTCTGTGTTCCTCAATAGCCCAATGGATTTATGCCTGCCGCATTCTAATGCTGTTTGACACTGCATTCACCTCTGATAAAAGATACCTCTATTTTACCATCTCCTCCCTTAACCTCTCCGTAGAATCATAGAATCAGAGATACAGAGAATACCTGTTGGCTCATTGTGTCTATGTAAATCAATATGAAGCTACCCATCCTAATCTTATGAAGATTTGACAAAACAATAACTCTGTTCCTCGTTCCACATATGCTGCCTGATCGGCGGGTTATGTCCAGCATTTGCTATCTTATTTCAGCTTTCTAGTATCTGTTTTTTTTTTAAATTTCATTGGAGCCTACCTAATCTACTTGCATCTAATTTACTGTTTCTAAATTGTCAAACTATCTGCCATGCAATGCTGGATGGGAAGAATCTTTTTCCCAAACAAATGTTATTGGGAAGATTAACATCTTTAGTCTCTACAGCAAGCTCTGCTCCTGAACTAGCTTCCTACCTTTGCCATTTACAGTGTCATAGTCTAACTGCATTCCAACATGAGTCTTTTCATCTCAAGCCTCAAGAATATTTTTCACCATCACTGTGGCCTCCTACTAAAAACTCCATATAAATGTGCAAATGAGAATCAGCATCACCTTGCCTACTGTTCAAATACTTGTCTGTGTTTTTGTTACACCAAACGTGAAGGTAGACAAAAATGCTGGAGAAGGCAGGTGAGGCAGCATCTATGGAGCGAAGGAATAGGTGATGTTCAGGTCGAGACCTTTCTTCAGACTAATATGGGAGGTGGGGGGACGGGGGTGGGAAGAAGAAAGGAAGAGGCGGAGACAGTGGGCTGTGTGAGAGCTGGGAAGGGGAGGGGAAGGAGAGAGAAAGCAAGTACTACCTGAAATTGGAGAAGTCAATGTTCATACCACTGGGGTGTAAACTACCCAAGCGAAATATGAGGTGCTGCTCCTCCAATTTATGATGGGCCATAGAGGAGGCCCAGGAAAGAAAGGTCAGATTCGGAATAGGAGGGGGAGGTGAAGTGCTGACCCACCGGGAGATCAGGTTGGTTATTGCGAACCGAGCGGAGGTGTTGGGCGAAGAATTTGCCAAGCCTACGCTGGATCTCACCGATGTGGAGCAGCTGACACCATGAGCAGCAGATGCAATACATGAGGTTGGAGGAGGTGCAGGTGAACCTCTGCCGCACCTGGAAAGACTGCTTGGGCCCTTGGATGGAGTCAAGGGGGGAGGTAAAATGACAAGTGTAGCATTTCCTGCGATTACAAGGGAAAGTGCCAGAGGAGAGGGTGGTTTGGGTGGGAAGGGACAAATTGACCAGGGAGTACGGAGGGAGCGGTCTCTGTGGAAAGCCGGAAGGGAAGGAGATGGGAAGATGTGGCCAGTGGTGGGATCCCGTTGGAGGTGGTGAAAATGTCGCAGCATTATTTGTTGTATGTGACAGCTGGTAGGGTTGAAGGTGAGGACAAGGGGGACTCTGCCTTTGTTACGAGTGGGGGGAATGGGGAGTGAGAGCAGAGTTACAGGGTATTAAAGAGACCTTGGTGAGAGCCTCATCTATAGTAGAAGAGGGGAACCCCCGTTCCCTAAAGAATGAGGACATCTCCAATGCCCTGGTTTGGAACACCTCATCCTGGGTGCAGATGCGGCGTAGACGGAGGAATTGGGAGTAGGGGATGGAGTCCTTACAGGAAGCGGGGTGGGAAGAAGTGTAGTCCAGATAGCCATGGGAGTCAGTGGGTTTATAGTACATGTCGGTCAGTAGTCTGTCACCTGTGATGGAGTACTTAAGCATTTAAGTGCTTAAAGAATAGAATAGAAAAATAGAATAGAATAGAATAGAATAGTTTCTTCATTGTCATTGTAACATGAACCATGTACAATGGAATTTAAAAAAAATGTCAGCCAGTCGGTGCACCATTCAAACATTTCTAAAAGCTAACGATACATACAAGGTAAAATATTAAAAAAGATAAACAACTAAAATAAATATGAAAATAGCACACATAAGCACCCAACCCTACATCCTTCTGTCGGTTTCACAGTGTACCAACCACAGTCCCTTAGTCCCTGCGCTCCTTGGCTGCTACATTTAGTGCCTTTATAGCAGTGGGGTAAAAACTGTTTTTAAGTCTGTTTGTCCTTGTCCTTGTAGATCTGTACCGTCTGCCTGAAGGCAACAGTTCAAACAGGGAGTGTCCGGGGTGGGAAATGTGCTTTATAATATTCTGGGATTTTTTGATGCAGCAGGAACTGTGTAAGTCTTCCAAGGTAGGGAGAGGGCAGCCGACAATCCTCTGGGCGTTGTCAATGGCCCTCTGGAGCGCTTTCCTCTGGGCCGCCGTGCAGCTGGTGTACCACACGCATACACAGTATGTTAGGCTGCTCTCAATGGAGCACCGATAAAAGGACAGCAGCAGTCTCTGAGTGATGTTATTCTTCCTGAGCACCCTCAGGAAGTGCAGTCTCTGCTGGACCTTTTTCAGCAGCGCAGAAGTGTTCACGCTCCACGTCAGGTCCTCCTCAATATGGATTCCCAGGAAGCGGAAATCCGCCACCCTCTCCACACAGTCCCCTCTGATGATCAGTGGTACCATGGTCAGTGGTACTTAAAGACATGAAGTACTTAAAGTTTTCAAGGGGTCAGCGTGGGTTTTTCTCTGAGTTCTTCGTTTTCCTCCCACACTCCAACGACATAGAGGTTTGTTGGTTAATTGGCTTGGTATAAATATAAATTCTCCCTCATGTGTGTTATGGGCCAAATACTAGCAAATGAGCCAAACCCAGTATGCCAAGTTGGATGGCATCGGCAAGGTGCACCTAAGGGCCTGTTTCTATGTTGTGTAGCTCTATGATGCTATGATTCTACATTGGAAGACATTCATAAATATACAATTTTGGCAGACTAGTAAACCAAAAATAAACATAGTTTTGTTGCTGATTAACATTCATTATCTTTCATCTATGGATTCAGTTCAGCTCTAGCCGTCAGAGCAAGGCCCATCTGCAATGGTCCTGTGATTGCCCCACTCCTACACCAATCATCTGCTCCTCAAAAAATTCCCAGGCTTTTGCCTCTTAATCTACTTAGCAATTATTCTGGCGGTCATCAGTCTTAATGTGATAGAAATCTCAATGGCTTTGGTAAATGCTGAATGTAAATTGTGAAATTCTTTTTTGATAACACAGTGGAACAACATTATTCTTAGCCTTGATTCTACATCCTCCAGTTCAAACCCTTTGATTGTGTCTGTGTTCAATGGCAAGTCCCATTTCCAGTATCCTCTTAGTAAATACAATTTAAGGTCAAGTCCTATTTTCCTCTAAGTCATTCTATTACATTTTGGCTCATCGCAGCACCACTTCCAGGGCTTGAATATTCCTTTTGTCACATTCAAGTCACAAGGTGGACACTTCATTCTTTGTTTCTAACACGGTTATTGTCTTGACTGAAATAATCAAGAGATACATGTTCCCCATGTTGGCAATCATCAGGTTCTGGTCTCTATTCTGTATATAACCATGCTGACTGATCAACTTTAGACTCATCTTCAATTAAATTGCAAGAATGAAATATCTGGATTCCCAATGAAGTTTATGTTTAGTTTTGGTTTAGGTTTAGGTTTAGGTTTGCCTGACCTGCTGAGTTTCATTTTGCGCTCTGATTAAGATTTCAGCATCTGCATTTCATTGTGCACCTCTCTTAAATTTGTTTTTTTTTTCTCAGCAAATCTCAGGCCTTTATATGAGTTATATGTTACCCTAACCTGAAATGCTGCCAAAAAGGTGATCTCAAAGTCGTCAAAAGAGTTTATTGTCATGTGTCCCTGACAGGACAATGAAATTCTTTCTTTACTTAGCACAACAGAACATAGTAGGCATTGACTACAATTATATACGTAAATACACACATGAATGAATAAATTAATAAAGTGCAAATAACAGATGGAGGGGTATTAATGTTCAGAGTTTTGTCCGAGCCAGGTTTAATAGCCTGATGGCTGTGGGGAAGTAGCTATTCCTGAACCTGGTCGTTGCAGTTCTCAGGCTCCTGTACCTTCTACCCGAAGGTAGCAGGGAGATGAGTGTGTGGCCAGGGTGGTGTGGGTCCTAGATGATGCTGCCAGCCTTTTTGAGGCAGCGACTGTGGTAGATCCCCTCGATGGAAGGAAGGTCAGAGCCGATGATGGACTGGGCAGTGTTTACTACTTTTTGTAGTCTTTTCCTCTCCAGGGTGCTCAAGTTGCCGAACCAAGCCACGATGCAACCGGTCAGCAAGCTCTCTACTGTGCACCTGTAGATGTTAGAGAGAGTCCTCCTTGACAGACCGTTTTCAATCTAGGCAGATTCAAAGCTAGTACTTCAAAGGGCTATTGGATATATATATATTTATCAGAGGTTAAAAAAAGGGCAGCTGAGAAACAAAGTGTGAAGATAATATGTAATGATTTTAAAGAGCCTGCGTGGTGTTATAAAATGTTCACCTTCATCTTAAATTAGCAGAACCAAATAGCACAGAGGCTGACCAGTGTGGGCATGGAAGCGACTTTTGCAGAAAAATAATATTTACTCGAAGAATGAAATTTTCTGAACCGCTTACACACTGCAGCTGTTCTGGATGACTAATGATGCAAAAGAAATACAGAAAGTGGTTCCATGCACCATCATAGACATTCCTAATCATCAAAGGATGCAAAAAAGGAAAGAAGAGAGATAACCAGGGGTGAAAGAAAATTGCATTTTATTTGGTTGTAAATAGGAATTGAAAATGTTGTTAACAGCACATTATTCAAGCACATATGTATTTCGAACAGTTCTCAGACACGTTTCATTTATCTCGAGTCTTAATCCTCTGTACTATTTTTCTCCTACCTCTTAAAGGTCCTTTTTGCTTGTGCGATGAAAGGTTAAAAAGTTTAATCCTCTGCCGTTTTCTCTGAACTGAATTCTTGTGCTTATTGTGTTTCATTTTACCCAATCTCCAGCTGGAATGCATTTGCCCACTCAACCTGCTTCTATCAATTGCAGCCCAAAATGCCGGGCAAATTTAAGGAAAGCAAATGATCTACTCTTACTATCAGTGCTTTCCTTCTGTATTGTAATGATTGTAATTACAATGCAATGGAGTAATTGTAATATGGGCAGCACAGTGGTGCAGTGGGTACAGCTCCAGCGATCCTAGTTCAATCCTGACGTCGGGTGCTGTCTTTGTAGAGCTTGCACATTCTCCCTGTCATCACATGGTGTTCCCCCAGGAACTCACATTTCCTTCCACAACCCAAACTAATTTGGGTTGACAGGTTAATTGTCCACTGTAAACTACTCCTAATGTGAGTAGGTTGTGGAGAGGGAATGAATTGTACAGAAACATTTGTGGGAATAGGTTTGATGTGATTGCTCTGAGAACGGACATGCATTGGGCTGAATAACACCAATGTGGTGTGAAGAAATATGAATATATAGGAATTGTGACAGCTAATTCTCATGCAGGAAAGTCTCATTGCAATCACAACACAACAATCTGTTTTTTTTTTGTGGACTAAGTTGAAGGATAAAAGTCGACATATACACATGGATGCGTTGCCTGCCCTTCCATGAGAAGTGCCAAGGGATCTTATGTACATCTGAAAGGATGGGCTTCTCAGCAAAAATAATGTATCCAGTAACATATTGAAGATAGACACAACATACTGGAGTAACTCAGCGGGACAGGCAGCATCTCTGGATAGAAGGAATGGGTGATGTTTCGGGGCAAGACCCTTCTTCAGACTGAGAGTCAGGGGAGAAGGAGACACAGAGATAAGGTAGTGTGAGGTGTAAAAACGAGATATCAAAGGGGAAGCAGATTAAAAAAAAAATGTTGCCTAGATCAGTGTTAGGTGGGGAAGATGACAATGAAGAATACAGAGATATAATTTAATCATGGGAACAGTCAGACTGGTCGGAGAACTAGGAAGGGGGAGGGATGGAGAGAGAGGGAAGGAAAGCAAGGGTTACTTGAAGTTAGGGAAGTCAATATTCCTACTGCTGGAGTTTAAGCTGCCCAAGCAAAATATGAGGTGCTGTTCCTCCAATTTTTGCTGGGCCTCACTCTGACTGGGCCTTGCTCTAACATACTGCTTTGTATGCATTGCCTTGAAAGATTGGCCAACATTGTGGATGGGCCCAGAATTGTTTGTCCACAGTTGAACCAGCGAGGCAGAACTCAACCCAAGTTTGATGTGTGTAGGATGGAACTGCAGATGCTGGTTTAAACCGATGATAAACACAAAAAGCTAGAGTAACTCAATGGTCAAGCAGAAAAGGAATAGGTGACGTTTTGGGTCAAGAACCTTCTTCATATCGCAAAATCAAGGGAAAAGGAAACAAGAGATATAGATGGTGATGTGGGGAAATATAGAACAAATTAATGAAAGATATGCACAAAACTAACATTGATAAAGAAAATTGGTCATTGTTCGCTGTGGGCGAGGTGAGAACGAGTTACAGACAATGACTACAATAAAACAACTTTGATGGGGGAAGGTGCAACGGGTGGGGGAAGGATGGAGAGAGAGGTAATGCCCAATTGAAGTCTAAAAAATCTATGTTTATACAACAGTGTTATAAGCTGCAGCAGCAAAATATGAGGTGCTATTTTGGTTGGAATCGATTCTCGTCCCTGTCCAGTGGCAATGTATATGGTGGTCTTGCTTCCAATTAATATCATGAAATATATGTGCAGATAATTAGATCAAGGCATCCTAAAAGATAAGAAAGTCTGATATTCATTGTTAGTAATAATTACCAAGAGGCAAAATATCTTCCTAGATTCACAATCTTGACTGTTGTAAATTTATTATAGAATGCATATTACTATTCACCAATCAGTTGTTTTTTGATTTAGCAAGTCAGATAATTTCAACTAAGGCATGAAGGTTCTGGAATATACGTATACTGCAGCAGTTAAAATCCTGTTTCTATGGCAACACACAAACTCACAGTTCATTCAATATTTCAATGAACTTTGAGCTTTGAACTCCACTTAGCAATGTGCTTCGGTTTTTCTTTCCCCCAAATAGGGAGCTGCATCATCACAATTTTTAACCTTCAGAAATAAGGTGGTCTTGAGATCAATGAAAAGTAACAATGTCACAAAGGTCCAATCCAAACTCACCTACATTTAGTTTCACTAGAGTTGGGAGAAGTAACCAAACCACTTACGAGAGATATAATGCTTGTTTAATCTCTCCTACACGCGCCTGTTCAATCCTTCTTTCCAACTGGCTATATATTTTTTGATTTCTCAAGAGCATCAAAGAATACAGGAAATAGAAGCAGGAGAATCTATGTAGAAATGTTACCCCAAAGTAGGTGCCATGCCTCATGAAGTCCTGAACTACCATTGAAATCATGGGAGTGCCACCTGATCACATGTTGCATATTGTCAAATGTCTCTGCATGTGCTGTGAGAATAATATAAACAGAAACAGGGGTAACACATTTCTTGCTTTTCCTCTGCCATTCAATGTCCTGGTTGACCATATTGATTACCTAAGTCTTTGGTGTTCTGAGGTAGGACTCCACTAGCCATGCTGTCAGTTCACCTTCTTGTTTGTGAAAAACTTTGTGAGAAAGAGCTTATCCTTGAAACAAGTTTTTCAACAATAAACCAATACCAAGAATAGTCTGAGTACAAGGGATTAAAAAAAAAACACATATGATGATCTCCTGTATCAGCCAAGCCATAGAATGGAGCAGGGAAGTTATGCCAGGTTTAAGTACAACACTATTTAGGCCACAGCTTTGTGCTGTTTTGGTCACCAGATGCAGCCAGAACTGTACAATTATAAATCTGGCACAGTGAAGGCCAAAGTTCGAACAGAGAAAATATTTAGAAAACATGTAAGAGGCAGTTAGACAGGTACATGGATAGGACAGATTTGGAAGGATATGAACCAAACATAGGCGGGTGGGACTAGTGCAACTGGGACATGTTGGCCGTTGTGGGCAAGTTGGGCTGAAGGGCCTTTCACATTTGTGTCACTCTGTCACTCTAGGTCTCTATGACAGAGGGTGTGAACTTCTGAACTTTGATACCTAATGGAAAGTGGGGGAAGGGAATGGTGGGGAAGTGGGGAAGAGGGTGATGGAGGCAAGACCCTCATCACAAGTAAAAACTGCCCAGATGTGACGTAAAATCTATGGGTTGCAAGGTGGGAGGTGGTTGGATTGATCTTTTCTAGCTGGCATGGTCACAGTGGAACAAATGGCTTCCTTCTGTGTGATACATTTTCCATGATTCTGTAATTCTAAACCACCATTATGACTTTGCACCAGCATCAGTTCCCCAGAGAACGGACAGAACACATTGTTCATAGTTAGTGTCACTTCTGTAAGATACAGCACGAAAAGGAAGCATCATCATTACCAAGGCAGCCTTCTCAAAGACATGTCAACCCTGGCCAGGTTTCGGAGAATATCTGCTGGAGGTGAATCCTTTCATTTCAATCCATCAGCCTGGATCCATAACAAGAATGCAGCCATACTAGGCATTTCTTTGTCGGGACTTCAGCCAAATTAATCTTGATTGCTGAAGTAACGTGCCAATGTTAAAGTTTCAACTGGGAAAGAAAATGCTTAACCGCAATACTTCCAAAAATTAGCTAGGTGGAGGTAGCTGTATAGAATAGAGGGTTGAGTTAATGCGGCCTTTATTTATAGCGAGACTAATCACCTGTTATTTATTCAGGTAGGATGTACTTTCACACAGCAATTCTCAATAGTGCAGGTGGCAGATGTCCTGCCTGGATAATTTGTTGAAGACATCACCTGGTATAGATCTGAGTTGTGTAGACACAGAAGGAGCACTAGTTTGCCTGCTGCTCTGTGACATGCTACAGATTGTGGTTGGAGGCAAGGTGACCATATGTCAAGGATATGAGGGAGCCAGAGTGTTGTGAAGTCAAACATCTGGCAGGTTGGAACAAATGTCAATGTTATGTGTAAGTGAGAGAGACTAGGTTGCTGGGTAATGGGGGGGGGGGGTGGGATTGATGGGGTTTATCTGACAACTGCCATAGACTTGATGAGACCAATGTTCCTTCAGTACCGTAAGGCACTACTAAAAATGAGAAATATGCTATTTGGTCCAACTGGTTCATTTGACTACATTGGTTAAAACTCCTACTCCTTGACCTTTTATTTCAGATTGAAATATCTTGGACACAAATAACTGCAAATACCGATTTATAAAAAGACACAAAGGTAGACAAAAGTGCTGGAGAAACTCAGTGGGTGCAACAGCATCTGTGGAGCGAAGGAAATAGGCAACGTTTCGGGCCGAAACCCTTCTTCAGTATTTCTTTCTTCAGTATTTCCTTCGCTCCATAGATGCTGCTGCACCCGCTGAGTTTCTCCAGCACTTTTGTCTACCTTCGATTTTCCAGCATCTGCAGTTCCTTCTGAAATATATAAAAAGAAACATAGTACTGGAGTAGGTCAGTGGACCAGGCAGCACCAAGACAACATGAATAAGTGACCTTTTGGGTCGGGACCCCCGTTATATAATATTTAATGCAGTTTGCCTCAACTATTTCCATATTTCACATTTTAACTCTCCCTGGGTAACAGAGTTTCTCCTGACTCTCTCTTGTATTTGTTAATGTTCTTATATATTTATGGCCATTCACAATCGCCAATATCTTCTCTACACCTATCCTGCCGAACTTATCTGTAATCCTAAAAGCCTCTACCAGATCGCTCAACCTTCTCTATTATTGAAAGAGCCAACGCATTCAATCTCTTCTCTTGGATTCAGCATCATTCCTGTGAATAAGGTTTGGAGTTTGTACTTTGCAGTGGGTGTTGTGTATCACACACAGAGGCGACTGGGCACGTGCGGCAATGTAGAAGGACGTCCAATACTTTCTTGATATCATCTGCAAAGTACTTCCATGTGAAAGAGGAAATTAAGCAGAGGATTGAAGTCTGACAGTGCTCATTAAAGAGCAAGTACCATGCCGGCTTGCTGCTATAGTCTGAAAAGGGTCTGAAGAAAGGCCTTGACTCAAAACATCACCCATTCCTTCTATCCAGAGATGCTGCCTGTCCCGCTGAGTTACTCCACCATTTTGTGTCTATCTTCGCATTGTAGAATGCCACAGAACCTCGGGAAGCTAATAGAGGTTGCCACCTGTGGGCCATAAATAAGGTATAGCCTTTCATTACACTTTCTGCAATATCTCACATCCTTTTTGTAATACAGAGACTAAATCTGTTCACAATCATATCAGTGTCAGATAACCAAAATTCCAAGGACACACTTGGAAATAGCAAAGCAGCTACCTGGCCCCTCGAGTCTGTCCTGCCACTCGATATGATCATGGCTAATCAGTCCTCACCTTAACTCTTCTACAGTGCAGTTAAGTCCACATAATTCTCATTCCGCATCTTTCAAATATGTTTCTACAGTACCTTCTCTTTCTACATCATCATTAATCTTGCCTCCATAACTCTCCAGGATGGAGAATTACAGATATTATATGAGAAAAAAATCCTTGAAATATCCTTTTATCTTACAGCTATGTCCTCTCATCTGAGAGTCTCTTACTGTTGGAAGCAACTCAAACCCCTTTTATGATATTATATGTTTCAATAAGATCACCATTACTTCTAAATGACAAAGAAAACAGATGTGACTTATTTTTTCAAACATTCATGACATTCAAACATTTCTGGAATCTCTTGAGATCTGTCTCCAATGCCAGGATATATTTTGCTAAATAATTGGACCATAACTGTAGCAGTACTCTTCTTCTTCTTCTTGCGTATGGCGTGCATAGCCTAAAGTTGTAGGACAACTTGTTCTATTGAATCTTACTTGATTGTGCATGTTGATTGCATTCGTCGAAACAGGGCGGATCACACAAAGGTTGCATTCTCCCACCCCAGCAGTACTCCAGGTGTGGCAAGCGTCCAATATGGTTGTAACAAAAACAAAAACAATTTCTAAGCTCCAACTCCCTTACAAAAAAAAGTCAAAATGTAATTTGTCTTTCTACTTATTTGTTGCACCAGCCTACAGGCCTCATGCACAAGAGCTCCGGATCCCTCTGTACTCATCTTATTTTCAATCACCCACACTTAAATGTAATATCACCCACCATTTATCAATGAGAGTAATGACTTTAACTCTTTGATTAGTTATCAGTTTGCTTTTCATTCTGCTTCTACACTCTCCTTCTTCAATATGAAACCTTATTGCAAGCGATTTGAGATTTTTTTTTACATTTCTGCATTACCTGTTATTTCATCAAAGTGTTCAGTCAGATTGACTTTCCTGTTTGTTGAAATCCAGGTTGCCTACTCATTACTAACTTTATGCTTCTAGACTTATTTTCTATAGTGTCTTTGCATAAGGATTTCAATATCTTTCTCCCATTGATATTAAGCTAACTGGTCCGAGGCTTCCAAGACATTATATTTCCCTTTCTACTTAAAAGTAATCATATTAGATGCCTGCCAGACTAACACTGTTTTATTAGATAAAAGTTATAAATCTAAAGGAATAGTATTTAGTCTTTTTGCCATTTGTCAGGTTGGCCCACATATTCTGCTATTTTCCACCATTAGGTGGCTTTTAGTATTACCTTTATTTCTTTCAAGCCATAAAGATTCTAACTTTATTAGTTGTGTTCCATTACTATTCCCATTATGTTATCTATAATTAGTAAAACTATTATACTCACTTCATCAGTTCTTGTTCCATCTGATGATTCTACACGTGGGCTTAGTTTGGTGGCAGATTTGAACAAGACCATAGTTTTTAAAACTGTCGTCCTTGTTTTCAAATCCTTCCATGATTTCATCTATCTTATTCACTTTACATCTGAAAACTCTCTCGCTCCCCACCCTCCAGCACATCATAAGTAGCCTGTATTGAAATGCCCTAATCAACCTTCATTCCTCCGTTTTTTGTAAACCAGCATCTACAGTTCCTGGTTGCTACAGAGAAGTAGATAACTCTGATTACTGAGTATAGGCAGCTCACAGAGCAAAGCCGTTCCTCCAGTAATTTTCACTGAAAACAATTTTCCTGCGGTTCTCTCAATTCTTCCCTGATCAATGCCAGTGACCAGTTAAGATACTGGCATCCATTACAATAAACTGCACAATATGCACTGTATGTGTGATCTTTATTTGTTGTTTTTTTTTAAACAGGATGATAAAATCACTCAAGCCAGAGTATTAATTAACTGATAGATGAGTGTGATTTAAATGAAATTTTCAATTACTTGCTGGTTATTGTTTATGTCTGGTAGATATATAATGTTTACAGTTTAGTTTAGCCAAAATAGAAGAAGAATGGAAGGCAATGTGGTTAATCTGCAATTAAAATCACTTGTAGTTTTATTATCCCATTATAAGTAGGACATTAAAACTGAAGAGAACGCATAAAGTATGGAATGCACAGGTCCAGGAGAGATACCTGAGATATTATGATTATTACCAACGTAAAACAAAGAAGTGACTCAATAAAATGTTCCACAGGCTTGGGAAATGTCTTTCACCATTCATACTAACCCATTCTAAAATGTTTGTTACAAAGGGTTTAATTGGTCCATTTTGTGACGTATTTTTGAGGCATTATTGAGCTTTGATTGGCTGTCTAATATCCTCAGTTTTATAGCACCAACTATATTTCATTCGCTGTGAATGGCTTGGGGATAGCCACTGATTCAGTATGAATATCGATTTCTCTAACTTCAAGTAACCCTTGCATCCCCTCTCTCTCCATCCCTCCCCCACCCAACTCGTTGTACTAGGTTTAAAGTCGTCTTGTTGAGTCTCATTGTAACTCGCTCCCAGCCCACAGCTAACAAAGTCCTGTTCTCTTTATCATCGTTCATTTTTTGCATATCTTTAATTCATTTGTTCTATATCTCTCTGTATAACCGTCTATATCTCTCGTTTCCCTTTCCACTGACTCTCTGTCTGAAGAAGGGTCTCGACCCGAGATGTCACCTATTCCTTTTCTCCAGAGATGCTGTCTGACCCGCTGCATTACTCCAGCTCTTTGTGTCTATCTTTGGTTTAGACCAGCATCTGCAGTTCCTTCCTACACCCCTCAATGTTTGTTGACTCAATGCAATTCTCCTATTGAGCAAACGTAAAACAGATACTGTATCTTTCAACTTCTGGTCAAAGTACATGTACCACAGTACTTACAGGTCTTGTTAGCTTTTTCTGTGGAAGAAATTAATTTATAATGTATCTTTAACTTAACTCCCACCATTTTCAGCTATTTTGTTTCTCCAGAGATGCTGTCCGATCCGCCGAGCTACTCCATCTTTTTATGTCTATCGTCCTTATAAAATGATCTACACTGATACAAACTTTTATTATGAATGGGCCATTTTTCAGCTTTACCCTCAAGCTCGTGCCTGGTTTGTTTGCCTGAGATAGTTGGTTGATCAAAGTGCCAGTAAACACTGGCATAAAACAGCTCTCAGGTGCGGAGTCCTGTCCATCAGGGTCGACTGAAAATGGCCAATATCAGGTAACTAAGAAAACTGGCTAAGAAAAGGTCTTCTTATGTTTCCACACACAGAACAAAGTGTTTATCTACCGTGGGAAGGAATATGAGCGCAGAGAAGACTTTCAAGGTCAGTTGATGACAGAGTTTCCAAATGCTGAAAGGATGAACACAACATCGCCTCCAGGAAATGACATCAAATACTCCCCCGGACAGTGTATCCTTAAGGAAGGCCTGTAATACAGATAACATCATTAGCTGTGTAATAATCAGCTTTTTACCCTGTCGCAGGATGGCTCAAAGAAGAAGCTGTTCACAGTTCTGTTGCTGCTGCTTTTGTTCAAAGACAATTGAGGTTGTGCATTAACTCATTGTTGTTCTTATTATAAAAGCAATACTCGTTCAGTTAACATAACAGTGGGCCCTAATGTCACAGGCCCCGACACTTAGTACGAGTGTCAGGGGTTATGGGGAGAAGGCAGGAGAATGGGGTTGAGAGAGAAAGATAGATCAGCCATGATTGAATGGTGGAGTAGACTTGATTGGTCGATTGGCCTAATTCTGCTCCTATCGCTTATGAACTTATGAACACTTATGCAGCACTTATGTACCACAGCTCAACTGCAGGGGCCTGCCTTCTACCCCAACCTTGGGTGCTGCCTGTGCACAGTTTTCACATTCTCTTTGTGTCCAGAGACTGAGTTTCACCTCAACAAACTGATAATTGCTTTGGTATTGGAAGTTACCCCGAAATATGAATGTTAATGGTAAAAAATCAAGTGGGGATTAGGAACGCTGTAGAGGGATTAACTTGACGAGGTACAGGTAAGTAGAAAAGGTAAGGAATTCCTCTACTCTGAGCCAATGGACCTGATGGGCTCATTTTGTGTCATTATAAGGAAACAATTAGCATTGAAATAGGCAACGTTTCGTGTCCAGACCCTTCTTCAGACCTGAAAAGTTGCCTATTTCCTTCGCTCCATAGATGCTGCCTCACCCGCTGAGTTTCTCCAGCATTTTTGTCTACCTTCGATTTTTCAGCATCTGCAGTTCCTTCTTAAACATTCAATCATGGCTAATCAATCTTTCCCTCTTAACCCCATTCTTCTGCCTCCTCCCCATAATCCCTGACACCCTTACTAATCAAGAATCTGTCAATCTCCGCCTTAAAAATATCCATTGACTTAGCCTCCACAGCCGTTGGCTTCAATAAATTCAACACCCTCTGACCAGAGACATTCCTCCTCATCTCTTTCTAAAGGTACATCCTTTTATTCTGAGGCTATGGCTTCTGCTTCCTAGGCTCTCCTACTAATGGAAACATCCTCTCCACATTCATCCTATCCAGGCCTTTCACTATTCGGTAAGTTTCAATGAGGTCCCCACTCAACCTTCTAAACTCCAGTGAATACAGGCCAAGTGCCTTCAAACGCTCATCATATGTTACCCCAATCAATCCTGGGATACAAAATCGATATTTCCATTTCCAAAATTCAGCTGCATTAAAGTCACTATATTACACATTGAGTGCCTCTGACTGAGGGTGAATTTGCAGCCACAGAAATCAAATAGAAGTCACTAATAAGTGCCCTGCATTTAAACCAGAGTAGTGCAGATAAATCATGTGAGGCATATCTCTTGTGGAGAGTGCGCTTGCAGAGCGAACGTTTGATAAAGGCAATATGGAGTGGGGTCAGCGCCCAAGTTCATGGAAGGTGAGGGTCAGAAAGAAAAGATGCTAGAAGCCTGAAATAAAAACAGAAAATGCTGGAAACTCACAAAAGGTCAGAGAGCAGCTGCGGAAGGTGGAACAGTTAACGTTTCCCGTCCAGGAACTTCATTTGTTTTGTTAACTCTTTCTCTTCCTTCAGATGCTGTCTGGCCTGCTGATTTTTTTTATTTGCACGTGCTGTTTTATACACCAGTCCGTGATCCTGCTGGTTTCCAGTGATCCCCCTTTATCAAATTGGATGTAAATCCTCTGCAAATCAGACCCGCCCACATCTATGTGATTCTGACCCAGTTAGCAGGATCAGAATGCAGGAAGAGTAAAAATGGGATGAACGTAGGATTAGTGTAAATGCGTGCTTTGGTCACCAGAGACTTGGTGGGTCGAGGTGTCTGTTCCTGTGCAGTTTCTCTTTATGTATTACAACCATGTGAAAGTCACCCTGTATTGTGGTGACTAATCCATCACTCTCCAGGTTCACTGTGCACAGACCAGCAAAACTCTACAACACCGAATGTGGGAGATCATGTACATTCTGGAGGTTTCAGGTCAACCCCTTGCGTGGTTTGCAACTCAACCGATCCCAGCTGGAACACAAATAAGTGGGCTACTGTTGACAATCACTGGTAGCTGTAGATAGATGGCAAGTTGTTCATTGACAGGGAGAAACTGTCTCCTCTTGTGAGTGAATCCAGAAAAAAAAGGCAGTATTAATATCAGACAGATGGTGACAGATCAAATATAGAATTGTGAACAGGGCTGAGAACATTCCACGCATTGCTGTGTAGAATGTTGAAACAGAGCCTTGGCACAGGAGGGTGATCTTATTTGGGCGCATAAAATCATGGGAGGATTAGATCGGGTAGATGCACAGAGTCTCTTGTCCAGAGTAGGTGAATCGAGGACCAGAGGACATAGGTTTAAGGTGAAGAGGAAAAGCTTTAATAGGAATGTGAGGTAACTTTTTCACACAAAGGGAGGTGGGTGTAAGGAACAAGCAGGCAGAGGAGGTAATTGAGGCAGGGACTATCCCAACATTTAGGAAACAGTACCTGAGGGGCAACTTTATTTTTACACAAAGGGTGGTAAGTATATGGAACAAGCTGCTGGAGGAAATAGTTGCGGAAGGTTCAATCACATTCAAGAAACATGTGAACAGGTACATGGATAGGTGAGGTTTAGAATGATATGGTTGAAATACAGGCAGGTGGGATTCGTACAGATGGGGCATGTTTGTCGGTAGTTGGGGCTGGGACTATCCCAACATTTAAGAAACAGTTAGACAGGTACATGGGTAGGACAGGTTTGACACATATGGACCAAATGCGGGCAGGTGGGACATGTTGCCCAGTGTGGGGAAGTTGGGCCGAAGGGCTTGTTTCCACATTGTATCTCCTCTATGACTCTCTAGGTAGCTGAGAGCTGGATGGAGGACATGGAAAAGGATGAGAAGACAGGGAAAGGGTCAGAAAAAATAATTTAAAGTCTTAGAGTGATACAGTGTGGAAACAGGCACATCAGCCAAACTTGCCCATGCTGACAAGCATGTCCCAGCTACACTAGTCCCACCTGCCCGCTTTTGGTCCATATCCCTCCAAACCTCACCTATCCATGTACCTGTCCAAATGTTTCTAAAACTTGATCATACCTGCTCCAGCAGATTGTTCCATATACTTACCACCCTTTGTGTAAAAAAAGTTGCCCCTCAGGTTCCTATTAAATCTTTCCCCCGTCACCTTAAATCTTTGGCCTCTGGGTTCCAAATTTGAATAAAAGAGGCTCACAAGGATGAAAAGAAGAACCAAGCAGCAGACGCGAGTGCTCAAAAAGCAAAAGACTGCAGATGTTGGGATGTAAAATTTAAAGTAAAACTGAAAATGCTGGAAACACTCAGCAGGTCAGGCAGCATCTGCGAAGGGAGAAACAGAGTTAATGTTTCAAGCCAAAGGCTTTTCATCAGACACAGGAATGTCTCAGCTAAGATAGACAACTTAATCTCTCTCCATTCTACATTCTCTGAGGAGAGTACCCAACCTTTGGCAAACGCAGCGGCTCACTGCATGGGAATTGCAGATGGTGAATTGTGGCCATCTCTGTATATCATTAGGAAGAGCAGCCACCAGTGACACCATTAACATACTTAGTATGTCCCGCTGGGTTACTCCAGCATTTTGTGTCAATCTCCGATTTAAACCAGCATCTGCAGTTCCTTCCTACACAGGGTGGATTAACCTCTGTGATTGTAATTCAGTTAACCATCTTGTAGTGCCGTTCTTGTGTGAGAAGACACCATTGGTTTCCATAAACTTCTCATGAAGTTCCCAGAAGTTGACCAACCAAGCCCTAATTATGCAGCTTAATGTCTTGAAGTGATTCTTCTATTTTGGGAATTCTGCAATAACAAGGATAAGATTGAAAGACCTACCGGCACTGACGAAGCAATCCAATGCACGAATTGGTGTAGCTCCCAGAATGAACCAACCTGGTGCTTTTAAAAAAGGTTGCAATCCCAGGTGCTGCAGATGTTGGAAATCTACAACAAAACCAGAAAGTGGAGAAATTCACCAGATTGTGCCAACAATGGCTGCCTAGCCAATAATCTGTCATTTCCTTCTTTGTGTCAGTTTTGTATGTTTAATACCGTGTATGTATGTTTTTTAGTGTTCTATAGCTTGTTTCATGTCGGGGGGGGGGGGGGGGGGGGGCGTTCGTTTTTACTAATCTCTTACCTCGATGGAGATGTGATTTTTTCCGTATCGTATCTCAGTCCGCACTGCGGCCTAACATCGTGGAGTTGGCGGCCTTTGCTGGAGATCGACCGGGAGCTCCATTGCGGGAGCCTGTGGGACTTACCATCACGGAGTTCGCGATCCCTGTCGGGGGTCGTCTTTGGGGCTCCAACCGTGGGTGCCGGCGGGACTTTAACATCGCGGAGCCCACAGTCTCAGGTCAGAGATCGACATCGGGGACTCCAAGCCGCAGGAGTTTCGACCACCCCGACGCAGGAGTTTCAACAGCCCCGATGCGGGGGCTTCGACCGCCGGCCGAGGGGGCTTCCATCGCCCCAACTGTGGATGGTTCAACTGCCCCGACCACGGGAAAATAAAGAGGAAGGAGATTGGACCTTATTGCCTTCCATCACAGTGAGGAACGTGGGGAATCCGCTGTGGTGGATGTTTATGTTAACTCTTATGTAGTTTTGTGTCTTGTTGTTTTGTCTTGTTGAGTTCCCCCCGCCACGGGTACCATGTAATCCTGTGCTACATGCTCCATGGCTGGATAGTCGCCGACTAAACCGCCTCCCCCACCTGGTTTGCCGGGTGAGGAGGGGGCTGTGGACTCCCAGCAGGACCAAAAACAAGACCTGTCAAAGGGCGGATGAGTTTCTAGCGAGCCAACGGCCATCCACACTTCAGTAGAAGTTGCGATCACTGTTGTACATAGCATTGTAAGGAATGATGATAAAGCACACACACCAAAATCCTATATTTCCAGCGGCGGATGTCCAGAGATGTGTGCTGCGTCCGTCCCCTTCCCGTTGGAAACCAGCACCACTGCGTCACTAATGTTTTCAACGATGATGAATGACTGAATGAATGAATGAATGAATGAATGAATGTGTCTTGGTTTTTTTTAGTACGGCTGTATGGTAATTCCTATTTCACTGTACCTTAATTGGTATACGTGACAATAAACTGACCTTGAAACCTTGAACCGTTCGTCATGTCAGGCAGCATCTGTGGAGAGCGACAGAGAATTAACATTTCAGTTTGCCCTTTCATCAGAGCTAGGAATGTTTGGAGTTTGACATTTGTTAAGATGCAGAGAGAAATAGAAGTGGAGGAGAAAACAAAAGGGAAGATCTATAATAGGATGGAAGTGTGAGATCCTCAGAGAACATGACATGAAAACGCAAGGATGTAGGACAAGTAAGTAAAGGAACTACAAGCTAAAAGTGTAAATGGATAATCTGTGGATCCTAAATAAAACTGATCTAAAAGCAATGGTAATAACTACCAGTATTTATCTGCGCCTTTTGCAAAACAAAATATCCCACGGTTTTCATTTTTTTAGCATCTTCCCTCTCCATTCTGAGTTCTGATGTAGCGTTTTACCATGAAGATTATTAACTATGATTGTTACATTGTGCTGTCCAGTGTGTCCTTAACCTGCATTCACACAGTCATTCAGTGTTTCACTGTCCAGCCGGTCCTCGAGGAACAGTCGCGTTTTAAGAACAAGCCCGTGCCTGACCAGGTTATCAAGTAAGTATGGCAGTAGCTCATTGGCACTGTTTGAATGGATATACCTCAGTCTTTTAGATCATATCCATTTGAATGGATATACCTCAGTCTTTTAGATCACATCCATTCCATCAGCTTGGCCCTGGCAGGTGATACATGGGGTATGATTGATATAATACAGTTCTAACTGAGCTGAACCACTGGATTTGGGATTCAGGGAACTCTCTCTTTGGCTCGTATTCTCTACCGCGAGAGAAAACAAAACGTGGGTGTGTGATTAGGATGGAGGCGATCTCCATTGTGGTTGGCTGAGACTAAAGACCATGTTCACTTTAGGGGGACCTTGAGTTGGGGGCAGGGTAGAAGAACCGTTGATTCACACTTGGCCTCTTTTCCTTCATCTGACCCAATTGCAGGCAAATAGGATGTGTTCTTCAACTGTGTAGGAAGGACCTGCAGATGCTGGTTTAAACCTAAGATAGACACAAAAAGCTGGACATCGACACAAAAACCCTTCAGACCCTGAAGAAGGGTCTTGAGCCGAAACGTCACCTATTCCTTTCCTACAGAGTTGCTGTGCGACCCGCTGAGTTACTCCAGCTTTTTGTGTCGATCTTGTGTTATGAGCCTCAGCATTGATAGGAATGTTCTGGTATGCTCAGAGCCCTCACACACTACTCCCCTGGCCGTTTAAGCATCGTAAATGGTAACATCATGGAAGTCTTTTGAGGCTTATCTCAAGCTGACATGCCAATGGAGTATCGAGGGGCATGCAAAATTGTGGATGGAGCATTCAGACCATGCATTATCACTTGGGTGGATGTCAAGTAACCCATGGCAAAATGCTGAAGTTGAGCAAGGTTGTTCTTTCTATTGCTGTCAGAAGGCAATTAAAAGACTTGTTTTACATTTATTTTGGTTTGTTGCTAATTGGCTATGAAGATAAGAGAACAACCTGCTTTGACAACTGAAAAAACTATCGTTAATCTAGACCCCAGTCCAGAACTATTCAGCCAGATACAGAGGTTATTTCCCAGTTTTGTTGAATTTATTATTACTGTCATGTGTAGCAAGATACTGTGAAAAACGTTATTTGAATGCTATCCATTCAAATCATATGATACATGAGTACAAACAAGCCAGACACAAGCCTTTAAAGAGAAACATACCAGAGTGCAGTTATAGAGAAAGTGCTAATAACAGAAATATGTGCATGGTCTGCAAAGAGGTAGGATGGGAGATCAGGACTACACCCTAGCTTATGGGAGAACTATTCAGCAATCTGATAACAACTGGGAAGACGTTATTCCTGAATCGGGTGGAATATGCTTTCAAGTTTTACTTTCTTCTGCCTGACGGGAGAGGGGAGAAGATGGAACAACCGGGATCAAAAATGTCCTTGATTTTATTGGCTGCCTTTTAGAGGAACCAAAAAGTGCAGATGGAGTTACTGGAGACAGGTTGATGTGATTGACTGGGCTACTGTATGTCCACAACTCTCAGCAATTCCTTGCTGTCTCTGCAGACAGAACTGTTGTAAACCAAGGAATATGTGTGAAGGATAAAATGATAGGAAGTGCATGGGGTTGTAAAAGGTTGGGGACCATGTGATGGAATATGTGCATCTAAGCTGGGGCTCTAGCTGGAGGACCAGGAGGACTGCTCTGTGGATCCAAAGACCTTTGTCATTTTGCATCCATCTCCAGCTCTCTGTACATGGTTTCTGTGCCAGGATCTTGCTTCCTTTCTCACTGGCTCTGACAATATGGGTGGCTTGACATTTAGAGTAGGACGTTTTATCATACTTTTATCACGAGGGATGGTTCTCACTTTTAGATCTGCGCTGCCCCCTTGTGCTCACTCTGTTAAATATTTTTACAAATCCTTTGTGCTGGTTGGCCTTGGGGCGGCGAGGAATGTGACTCTGGCTATTGTCCACAGTTAGGAGTATCAGAGTGGCTTCCCATTAGTAGTGGCAGGTCATGGTTAGGTCTAGGGAACTCAACATCAACTCTGCATAAACTGGGCTGTACAATACGATATGATAGAACTTTATTTATCCAAGGAGGGAAATTGGTCTGCCAACAGACATAAAATACAACACGATACATGAAATCAAACATATAAATTGCTTAAGGGACTGGATAGGCTAGATGCAGGAAAAATGGCCTTTAAGTTGGGGGAGTGCAGAACCAGGGGTCCCAGTGTAAGAAGATGAAGTAGGTCGTTTAGAACTGAGATGAGGAAAAACGTTTTCACCCAGCGAGTTGTGAATCTGGAATTCTTTGCCTCAGAAGGCAGTGGAGGCCAATTTACTGGATGTATTCAAGAGAGAGTTAGGTATAGTTCTCCAGGCTAACGGAATCAAGGGATATGGGAATAAAGCAGGAACAGGGTAATGATTCTGGATGATCAGCCATGATCATATTGAATGGTGGTGCTGACTCGAAGGGCCAAATGGCCAACTCCTACACCTACATTCTATGTTTCTATGTTAAAATGATGAGTGGAAAATCCAGGATTGGGAATGTACAAAGAATGGGAGGGGCGGGTGGGGGAGGGAGAAGGGGAGTCAGCCTACCCCACGACAGAAGGGGGAGGAGTTGTACAGTTTGATAGCAGCAGGGAAAATAATCTCCTGTGGCGTTCTGTGCTATTAACTTGAAACTGACCATTGTGCAAACTAATTCCCACCCATTTTAGTTTCGGAAAAAGTCATTCAGAAATTGCTTTTCCATATTTCCCAAAATGTTAAGGCCTGCCAGAAAGAAATTAGCTTGACGGAATAAGTGATGTCTTCCATGCTAAACAGGGTTCAGTCAGGTCTCTGTTCTCCTCCCTATAGGTTTT
Organism: Okamejei kenojei; assembly: GCA_035221665.1. Lineage (NCBI taxonomy): Eukaryota > Metazoa > Chordata > Chondrichthyes > Rajiformes > Rajidae > Okamejei > Okamejei kenojei. The sequence goes on along the minus strand of CM069141.1, from coordinate 64,179,939 downwards.
AGCAAACAATCTTGGGGATTCTAGGGCTTTTGATAAACTACTGAGAAACATTCTGGTAGTGTTGTTGACTCAGTGTAAAAGGGATATGTTAAGCCTAAGATAGACACAAAAAAGCTGGAGTTAGTCAGCAGGTCAGACAGCATCTCTGGAGAAAAGGAATATGTGACGTTTTGGGTCGAGACCCTTCTTCAGGCCCTGTTAAGGCTGCCAGTATGTATTCCCTATCCTAGTGTAAAGGGACCGTGTTATCCCAGATTTGGTTGATAAGGTTCATTCTGCAAGCTTTTTTGCCCCAATAGTTAGTTTTACTTGAAGTCGCCTCCTGAGGGAAAGTTGATTAGGTTCTGCCCACATTGCTTATTTTACCAACAGTACCTTGCCTCGGCACTGCGGTAATGCACACACATTAAAGTCCATCCTGCTGCTCTAGCCTGCAGCCAACACAACTCATTAAAACAATTGTGAAATAAATTATTTTGCAGAAGACAATTTCTGTTGATAGCTGGTAGGTCATAAGTAATAAGAGCAGAATTAGGTCATTCGGCCCATCAATCATGCCTGATCTATCTCTCCTTCCTAACCCCATTCTCCTGCCTTCTCCCCATAACGCCTGACACCTGTACTAATCAAGAATTTATCAATCTCTGCCTTAAAAATATCCATTGACAGCCTCCACAGCCCTCTTTGGCAAAGAATTCCACAGATTCACTACCCATCCAAATTAAATAAATTCCTTCTCATCTCCTTCCTAAGTGTACGCCCTTTAATTCTTTGCCTATGACCTCTACACCTAGACTCTCCCACAGGCGGAAACATCCTCTCCACATCCACTCTTTCCAAGCCTTTCACTATTCAGTAAGTTTCAATGAGGTCCCCCCCCCCCCCTCATTCTTCTAAACTCCAGCAAGTACAAGCCCAGTACCGTCAAACGCTCATCATGAGTGAACCCACTCATTCCTGGGATCATTCTCGCAAACCTCCTCTAGACCCTCGGCAGGACCAGCACATCCTTCTTCAGACATGGTGTCCAAAATTGTTCACAATACTCCAAATGCGACCTGACCAGCACCTTATAGAGCCTCAGCATTACATCCCTGTTTAACAGTAGATGTTTAACAGTGTGCTTTGAGTGAGTGAAACCACATGCATTGGCTGGTGGACAGCCCTGTGGAGTGGATACAGGTAGTTTCTTGAGGTGGAGGATGACTTGGTTCAGGTATAACACACCACCAGAGGAAAAATCCCAGATGCATCCTGTACGAAGATGGGCATGGGAAGAAATAAATACATAAGGATACTAATTCCAATCTTCTGGTCACTCATTAATCTAGTGATGGTCTCTCTTCAGGAAGCCCCTGACTTAGTTGATTCATATTTTTCTTTAACTTGTTTATCTCTTACAATCAGTCCTCGCTTTCTTTCCCTGTGTGATGGATAGAATCTTCTCCAGATCCCCACTCCCTTTAAAACACCGAGATCTTATGCTTACACAACCAGTCAGTGAAGACTGTAATTATTATCTCTGTTAATGAGTCAATGGAAGTTAGTGAAGTGGAATCTACCCACCACAGCATCTCAGGAATGCAGGCACTATATTAATATTCAACTGGCTCACAACACAGTTGACCCGCTCTACTGCCCCTGGCTCAGATCTGTCACTGCTGATAATTCTGTGGTGTGCTTACTCGGTGCTTTCTTCCTGTATTTATTGCAATAAAAGCTGGATTGGATGCGGCTGAAGTTTGTTAATAAGCATCAACATAAACCATGAATCAGAGACAGTAGCTACAACATGATTAAAGCAGTGTATCCAAATAATGATTAAATCGCAAGATAAGATTAAAGTTTGAGTCTACTAACATTACAGATTTTCCATTTTCTTCATAATTGCCTTTCTAAACTCTTGAAAACGGAAGCATGTCATGTTGATAAAATTCAACATTATTCCTCCCTATTCACTACAACTCCTTACATTTAGACCTGTGGCTACAAAGTAAGGCAGCAGAGAACGAGAAAGGCATCAAATAGTGGCTACCATGAACATTGCACCTCACACATTTGTATAATTGAACTACTGTCGGACTGAGAGAGGATAGGAGGAGTAATGGTAAAGATGAGGGAGTGGGGGCTCAGAAAGCGGAAGTCACCAATATACATCAATGATTTGGATGAAGGGATTCAAAAGTGACATTAGCAAATTTGCAGATGACACAAAGCTGGATGGCAGTGTGAACTGTGAGGAGGATGCTCTGAGAATACAGGGTGACTTGAACAGGTTGGGTGAGTGGGCAGATGCATGGCAGATTCATGTGGATAAGTGTGAGGTTATCCACTTTGGTAGCAAAAACAGGAAGGCAGATTACTATCTAAATGGTGTCAATTGGGAAAAGGGGAAGTACAACAGGATCTGAGAGTCCTTGTTCATCAGTCAGTGAAAGTAAGCATGCAGGTACAGCGGGCAGTGAAGAAAGCGAATGGCATGTTGGCCTTTATAACAAGAGGAGCATAAAGGTCTTTCTGCAGATGTATAGGGCCCTAGTGAGACCACACCTGGAGTATTGTGTGCAGTTTTCGTCCCCTAATTTGAGGAAGGACATTCTTGCTATTATTAACAAGGTTAATTCCCGCGATAGCGGGACTGTCATATGCTGAGAGAATGGAGCGACTGGGCTCGTATACTCGAGTTTAGAAGGATGAGAGGGGATCTTATTGAAACATATTAGATTATTAAGGGTTTGGACACGCTAGAGGCAGGAAACATGTTCCCGATGTTGGGGGAGTCCAGAACCAGGGGCCACAGTTTAAGAATAAGGGATATAACAATAAGAATTAGAACGGAGACGAGGAAACACTTTTTCTCGCAGAGAATTGTGAGTCTGTGGAATTCTCTGCCTCAGAGGGCCGTGGAGGCCAGTTCTCTGGATACTTTCAAGAGATAGATAGGCTTTAGCAGAGTCAGGGGATATGGGGAGAAGGCAGGAATGGGGTTCTGATTGGGGATGATTAGCCATGATCACATTAAATGACTGTGCTGGCTCGAAGGGTCGAATGCCCTACTCCTGCACCTATTGTCTATTGAAGGGCGTGTGAGGTATCTTGGGCATAGGACCAGAGGGGATAGGATGGAGTCAAGGTACCTGGAGGGAAATGATTTCAGTGGGACAGGAGCAGGTAGAAAGAATGGGTCTGCCAGGACAGTTATGTTAATGGATTTTTGGGAGAAGGTAAAACTGGGCTGTACGCGGTTGGGGAAATGATAAGATTGGAGGTTGTGGAGGGCAGACGGCTGGAAGTGATGAAATCAGAAATAGATTGAGAGATTATGGCCTGGTACTCATCTGTGGGATCATGGTCCAGGGATAAGTAGGAGGAGGTGTCCGAGAGCTGGTGCCTGGCCTCAGAGGTCAGCTCGCCTGAAGAAGGGTCTCGACCTGAAACATTACCTATTCCTTTTCTCCAGAGATGCCGCGTAACCCGCTGAGTTACTCCAGCTTTCTGTGTGTATCTATTGTAGGACTGATACAGCCTCAAAGTAATCAAATAAGGTTTTACAATGTTCATCTATCCCCGTCAATCTAATCGTACCTACTGCAAAATTACTCAATATTTTCCAGTGGGTTCATGGATAATTCACAGCAATTGACGTACTTCCCACCTGCTCTAAATAAACAGTGATGCCATTGCCTGCAGCCATTTGTTCTCCAAAGATCGAAAAGCACTTATTCAATCTACTTGTATACACATGAAAGAGGGAGTGGTGAGAAGATCCCATTCACACAGGGAAGAAATCCTGGGAGATTCAGGACAGGGCAATTAATTAAATAGACAAGAGGACCCTTGAATAGTTTGTTGCTGCTTTAACTTTCCACCCATGGGCCTAAGTGTATGGAAAGTCCTGGTGGGAGAGAAAAAAATGAATTTTATCAGCACGATTTGGTTTGGTTTTCTAATCCCAGGTCTATTTATCCCATGCATTAATAATAGATGGAAACTCATCCATTAATAATGACTGAATACCTGGTTTTAAGCGGCGAAGGTACAATGTGGTTAGCAATATGTTGTTCCTGCAGCGTTGTGTTTCACTGTGTGCATCTCCTCATGTCTTTGATTTCCACAGCTTCTACAAAGCAAACTACGTACAAAAGTTCCAGTACTCAAGACCAGTCCGGAAAGGAGTAGTGGATCCAGACAATGAATTTGCCGTAAGAGACATGTATTTATTATGCTCATCATTATTAAGCAAATTTGTAAAGAAACATGCCACATTGTAATTTTTTTTTAGTCAGAAAAGAGGCCTTTGGTTTTTTTTTCTTACCAAATCTGGTGTTTCCCCAATAGATAGATAAACTACAGGGCTCAAAACATTGCTAAGAAAAGACATGACAAAAAGATGATCTCTTTTATCCTGTGTAGGAAGGAACTGCAGATTCTGGTGTAAACCGAAGATAGACACAAAATGCTGGAGCAACTCAGCGGGACAGGTAGCATCTCTGGACAGAAGGAATGGGTGATATTTCGGGTTGAGACCATTCTTCAGACGGGGCTCGACCCGAAACAGCATCCATTCCTTTTCACCAGTGATGCTGCCTGTCCCGCTGAGTTACTCCAGCATTTTATGTCCATCTCTCCTGTATCATTCTGTTAAAACAGTCACTTCTATAATTGGAAAATAAGTAAGTTATTAATCATTAATTTATTTCTTACAGTCCATGTGGATAGAGAGGACCACTTTCGTCACTGTTTATAAACTACCTGGCATTCTCCGTTGGTTTGAAGTCAGTTCCATTTTTCCTGTGAGTACAACATGGTTCATATCAATCCTCATATACTTGTAAATATCCTTGAAAGGTAACTGTGTACTCACCCGTTAACTGTGGCGATAATATGATACCCAACTGGTAACCATGTCTATAATACCATACCAAACTGGTAACTGTGCTATAATATTTCACCGACCTCTAACTGTGCCTATTATGTCACACTCATCTGTAACTGTGCAGGTAGTACCTCATTCACCCAGTATCTGTGCCCATAACATCATACTCACACAAGAACTGTGTCTGCAACAACATACCTACAGTACTAGATAACTATGTCTGTAACATCACACTCACTCGGTAACTGTGCCTGTAACAACAAACTCACCCAGTAATTGATGGGACCATCATCACCTGTGTCCACAACACTAGACTCACGTGTTCTTGTAACCACCGAGCACCATCCCTCCAGTAATGACACCAGGTATAAACTTGTCTGTGTTCAAATGCACTCTACACATTCATATACATGCCATTATCATATTAGCATGAGTGTACATAACAGCATCGTAATCAGGATGAGAATACAAGTGTCATTGTTAGTTCTGAAATTACCAGAGAGTAGAAATAAGGAACTGCAGATGCTGGAGTAACTGAGCGGGTTGAGCAGCTTCTCCGGAGAACATGGATGGGTGACGTTTCAGAACGAGACACTTATTCAGACTCTCCTTACCAACTTTAATCTCACCCCCTCTGAATGCAGAGCCCTCTGAGTCTGAAGAAGGGTCCCGACTCGAAACATCTGTGCATGTTCTCCAGAGATGCTGCCCGACCCGCTGAGTTACTCCAGCACTTTATGTCTTCTATAATTACCACTGCAGATATGGATCATCTTTAGCCTGCAGTTTTGTTAATTAAAAATGTAAGACTAGAGAATGGTTATGTCTGTTTGTTGCTGTTACATGGCAGCTAGATTTGCTCTTACGATATAACATCATAATAGTCTCTAATAAACTCTTGCTATCTATCTGAGATCACCTTTGTTCTCACTATAAATAAGTGAACCTAATTGCACACACTTAATACAAAAGTCAAAAACTGAAGTTGCTATAAATCAGAAATAAATACAAAAACTAATGCAGTACTACTGAGCAGGTTAGGCAGTATCTGATTATCTCGGATAGATAATTCATTCACTCCACCTTCCCTGGTATATCCGATGAAACCCGAAAGCCAATTTGTTTTGCTGTGTTACAGAGCACCATCAGCCCCCTGGAAAATGCTATTGAGACGATGGAGAAAACTAATGAGAAGATCCTCACCCTGATCACCCAGTACCAGGGTGACGATCACCTCCCTATCAACCCACTCTCCATGTTGCTCAACGGCATTGTGGATCCAGCAGTCATGGGAGGATTTGCTAAATATGAGAAGGTAAAGAACATATTGGTTTGCTCAAAAGCTTGCTTTAGTAATCACGGAACCAGCAAATTGTAAAAGCCCATCTGGTTCACTAATGGCTTTTAGGGAAGGAAATCCTTCCAGCAACTCACAGAGTAAACCATCTGATGGGGATACACACAAAAAGTTGGAGTAACTCAGCGGGTCAGACAGCATCTCTGGAGAAAAGGAATAAGTGATGTTTCGTGTCGTAACCCATTCTCAGAGATTTCATGTTAAGGAAAGAATCGCACTGGAGAGCTGACTGAAACATAAAAGAATGAGGAAACTAAATTCAATTTTGAGCAATCATTTGCAAAATTTCTGCTTCTATATGGGCTCATTGTGCTCACCCCTGCTTGGTGTTATTTTATTACTCGTTTAGTTTTTAAGATTGTGTGCTTATGTTTTAAAAACAGCTGCTAGAACAGAGAGACCCACAGGATGTCTGTTATATAGCATTCGCAGTGGTGGTCTAAGTTAAATGGCTATTGAAAATGCACATGGAAAACTGAAAAACAAAGAAAAATTACTGAAGATCCAGTTGGACTCAGCTGGAATCTCACATTCACTTCTGGCCAGCAACAACAACAAGGATGCAGAAGAGTTATAGCTTTGACAAAAAGAATGAGAAACCTTGGGTGTATGAGAGGATAGTGATAGAGAGAGGATGAAGTGACTGAGGGTATGGTATGGGGGTCAAGGATGGGAATTTCTGAATCAAAAAATGATTTTTATGTATTTGTTTGGAAACACACACACACACACACACACACACAAATGAATGTGTTTGAAAACACACACACATTGACACAGATACTCATATACACACAGATATAGCACACAAAACAATCACACACATGCTTGTACATAGAGCTGCACACGCGCATATACAGTACATGCATACACATCACACCTTCACATACATCTTCACACTTATACAACCATATGTGCATGCACACATTCAGATATGCATGCATTTTGTGTGTATGTGCACACATACACTCAAGCATAATGCATGCAGTGTGCGATAAAATGGGTTTAATTTGATGTGAGCTATGAAATGCTACATGACATTGGATGGATATAAGCTCATAGGGACACATTAGGTTAGTGCAACATTAGTTTCTTTCATGCTTCATTAAGGAGAGAGTCAGATACTATTACAGGTGATAAAAATGTAATGTGAACATGTCCTGTGAAAATGTAATGTACATCAAATGTCCTGTTATTGCTCAGGGTGCAGGTTATATAAGAGCACTGAAGGAACATGATGATGATTGGTCATTAAGTCATCTGTGAAGCATGGTTTACAGAACACAGCAGTACATAAAATGCACATAATAGAAAACACTCTCTAACAAAATGTACGCGAACCCTAAGGAAGGCACTGGTGCCCCTAACCAATTATGGGACATCAAGTAATGTATTTCAACTGAGTTACAGTAAAAGAGTCAGCCATCTCGACAGACCCATTGCTTGTGGTAATCTAAAGCTCCAGTCGTTTACACAAATAAAATGCAGACAATGCTCTGAATAAACAAATGGTTGAGCAATGGCCATGAATCGAGACTCGGGCAAGTCTCTGCAAGTCCTGTGGGGCGGAGACTTCAGATTCAACTGAAAAAATATCCAACATTGCAACAATAATTTTGAAATAAATAATTCCTGTGTAGCAAAGATCTAACGGGGATTCACAGTGTTGAAAAGCTTCATTTCTTTCTTCCCAATATTGTTTTATCTGTGTAGGAAGGAACTGCAGATGCTGGTTTAAACCGAAGATAGACATAAAATGCTGGAGTAATTCAGCGGGGCAGGAAGCACCTTCCCGGGAAAGAAGCAATGCGTGACGTTTCGGGATGAGACCCTTCTTCAGACCTAAAGATGTCTGAAGAAGTGTCTTGCCCCAAGAAGTCATCCTTTCCTTCTCTCCAGAGATGCTGCCTGTCCCGCTGAGTTACTCCAGCATTTTGTGTCTATCTTATTGTTGTATCTGTAATAGGTTATAATATGCCCAGAAGGCGTGTGGCATGCACAGCCTTCTTTGTGGAGAGGAGGACAACTCGTTCTATTTGATCTGATTTGATTGTGCACGCCAGGTTGATTGCATTCGTCAAAACAGGGCGGACCACGTGAAGGTTGCAATCCTCCACCCCTAAAAACATGTATATTACTAAAACTAAGATCTTGACCACTTTCTGACTTTTTGTTTCATGATTTCTGAAAGAACGGCGCCACTTATGGCCATCATTTTTCGCCACCTCGCTCAGAGTCCCCCTCTGCTGAGCTGGACCAGAGCATTTTTCCCAATGATGAAACATAAAAGAGTTATTAATGTTTTAAAAATGTTGACATTCTCTCTGCTGCCCCTCCTGGTGGGAGGAGGGGGACTATTAAACCCAGAGGTGTTGTGCCTCAGTCAGTCTCTGTAAGATGGGGGAAGTGAGAGTGTCATGTCTCTCAGTCTGAGCTGTGAATAACACTGAACACATGTCTACTAAACTGTGAATGTGGTTTTACTGACCTTAAGTGCCCTTAATGTGTACTGAAAATGAAAATATGGTTGGGTTGAAGTAAAAAGCACTGAAAATGGTTGTTTGGGGTTTTGGGTTGAAGTAAAAAGCACTGCAAATTGTTATTTTGGGTTGAAGTAAAAGGCACTGCAAATGGTTGTTTTGGGTTGAAGTAAAAGGCACTGCAAATGGTTGTTTTGGGTTGAAGTAAAAGGCACTGCAAATGGTTGTTTTGGGTGTTTTGGGTTGAAGTAAAAGGCACTGCAAATGGTTGGTTTGGGATTTTTTTTGTTGAAGTAAAAGGCACTGCAAATGGTTGTTTTGGGTTGAAGTAAAAGGCACTGCAAATGGTTGTTTTGGGTGTTTTGGGTTGAAGTAAAAGGCACTGCAAATGGTTGGTTTGGGGGGTTTTTGTTGAAGTAAAAGGCACTGCAAATGGTTGTTTTGGGTTGAAGTAAAATGCAATGCAAATGGTTGTTTTGGGTTGAAGTAAAAGGCACTGCAAATGGTTGGTCTGGGGGGTTTGGGTTGAAGTAAAAGGCACTGCAAATGGTTGGTTTGGGGGTTTTGGTTGAAGTAAAAGGCACTGCAAATGGTTGTTTTGGGTTGAAGTAAAAGGCACTGCAAATGGTTGTTTTTGGTTGAAGTAAAAGGCACTGCAAATGGTTGTTTTGGATGTTTTGGGTTGAAGTAAAAGGCACTGCAAATGGTTGTTTTGGGTTGAAGTAAAAGGCACTGCAAATGGTTGTTTTGGGGTGAAGTAAAATGCAATGCAAATGGTTGTTTTGGGTTGAAGTAAAAGGCACTGCAAATGGTTGGTTTGGGGGGTTTGGGTTGAAGTAAAAGGCACTGCAATTTGTTGGTTTGGGGGTTTTGGTTGAAGTAAAAGGCACTGCAAATGGTTGTTTTGGGTTGAAGTAAAATGCAATGCAAATGGTTGCTTTGGGTTGAAGTAAAAGGCACTGCAAATGGTTGATTTGGGGGGTTTGGGTTGAAGTAAAAGGCACTGCAAATGGTTGGTTTGGGGGTTTTGGTTGAAGTAAAAGGCACTCAAATGGTTGTTTTGGGTTGAAGTAAAAGGCACTGTAAATGGTTGTTTTGGGGGTTTTGGGTTGAAGTAAAAGGCACTGCAAATGGTTGTTTTGGGTTGAAGTAAAAGGCACTGCAAATGGTTGTTTTGGGGGTTTTGTATTGAAGTAAAAGGCACTGCAAATGGTTGTTTGGTCTAAACTTGACAACTTCCTGTTTGCACTCTATATTGATTTTAGATAAAACGCGACCACTTATGGCTGTGATTTTTGGCCATCTTACTCAGTCCCCCTTGGCTCATCAGGTGCAGAGGATTCTTCCCATCAATGAAAAATAAAAGTGTTATTAGTGTTTAAAAAATGTTGAGAATCTCTCTCCTGTCAATCACACCATGAAGGCCACACCTTTTCCAGTGGGAGGGGGAGGGATTATAAAATCATGAAGTGTTCAGTGTGGCTCAGTCTCTGCATGATGGGGGAGGGAGAGGTCACGACTCTGTCTGAGTTGTGAATCAACTGAACACACTGAATGTATACTAAACTGTGAGTGTGAAGTTTTGTGTGGTTTTATGGTGGTTTTATGTTTTCACCCTTCTTGAAACGGTATGAAACTGCATTTGAATGTGGTGGCCTTGCACCCTGCGTGAAGTGTATGAAACTGCACTTGAATTTGGTGGCCTTGGATCCAGCTTGAAGTGGTGTGAAACTGCACTTGAATTTGGTGGCCTTGGATCCAGCTTGAAGTGGTATGTAACTGCACTTGAATTTGGTGGCCTTGCACCCTGCCTGAAGTGGTATGAAACTGCACTTGAATTTGGTGACCTTGCACCCTACTCGATTTGGTAAGAAACTGCACTTGAATTTGGTGGCCTTGCACCTTGCTTGAAATGGAATTTCAAGGAATAGCCGTGAGTTAACTGAACACCAGCCGTGAGTGAGCTGCCAGCACATCAGGCTTGAGGGACTGAGCTGCCACCCAAATAATCCATTTGGCCCACAATGTCCTTACTAGCCCTCTGGAGACCAGTTCCTTCAGCCCACAACACCCATACCAGCGCTCCAGAAAGCCCCACCCCCCTCCCACTGGCCACCAATATTGGAATTGGTGGAGAGGTGGAATATTGTGTCGGGGGACCTGCCCTCTCATGTGAACATGGGACCCAATGGGTCCCACTTAGTGTAGTATTACCTAATGTTGACACAATTGCAATCTCTTTCAGGTAAAGATGTCCCGATTGTGAAATTGCACATTGTTGCTGATGTGCTGGTTGTTGTCCTTTTCCTGACATCTGGTGCTCACTCTTGATATCATGATATCAGGAGTCACACAACAAAAATATGTATCCTTAATGACATAAATTAGAGCGGAAAGCTTCAATCTACAACCATGATGGAGCAATCTCATTCAAACTCAGAATATGCCATACTAGCTAATTGTTACTTTGCTATTTAAGGAGACTCTACTTACACCAGGAGATGACTGGGCAGCTACAAGCCCAGACACCTTCCAAAGTCCATCTCTGTCATTTACCTGCTGAGTCATCAATCACTGTGGTAATTCCTCTAGTGGTAATTCTGCTGGATGTGGTCTACTACTGTAAATAGCTCGGTCTAAGCTTCCCCCAGTCTAGTTTCAGTCAATAAACTACTGAATCAAGCACTTGAGCAACTAAACTTTATTTTGGATAACACATCACAAATTCCCCTGTACAATACCTAACCGCCGCTGGTTCGCTCCTTGTATCTCCTTGGCCAAGCCCTTCTAGCCTCGTGCAAGCAGAGACACTCCAAAAGGTCATGCAGTCCCAAGCGTTCTTCAAGTAGATCGACATTGGACCTCGTGGGAGCTACTTTTTATAGGTCCCCGAACCTTGAGGGGCCGAACCACATGGGGGTGGTCTCTGTAGAGTCCAGTAACTCATATCGATTAACACAGTACATGATAGACAGTTCCCTAACCCAATAACACAGTAACTATTTCAATGTATCTGACAAAGCTTCTAGATGGAAGTTCACAGAGATATATTATGCAACATGTGCCCTGGGATTCAGACAACCCAGACAAAGCTGAACATCTCAACCAATCAACAACTGTCCAAATAAGGGTTTGCAAAATTAATTACACTATGTATATCTAGTTTGCATTGACCCAATCAGTTCCATGCAAGGTACACCTTATTGTAAGATCCTGCAGATGTCCCATTCTTTCCTTGCAGCTCTTATCTAGGCTCCAGACAAACAGGCACCATTCAGCAGCTTGTCCCAGTTCTGCAAAAGGCACATTTAACTTGACCAAAATGGCCTAGCAGCACAGAAGCATTTACTCAATTTTAATTTGGGGGTCAGCTTGCAGTACCTGGAGGTTTCATTATTGTGTCCTGTAGGCTGCCCAATGCTGAAAACTACAGGCAGTAGCCATTTGCAGAGGAAGAAGGGCATAGAAGACCAAGAGCTTTGGGGTCACGGAGGTGAAGATTAAAGCGAGAGCAGGAAAAATTAAGACTGGCAAGGGATGTCCTTGCTCAATGTCATTAGAAGCAAGTATGACCAGCACTGATAATGAGCCACTCCAACAGAAAGTGAGGCTTCTCTTGAGGAACCAGCCAGATGATTGTAGCCAATTCAAACAATGTGATTCTCTTAATTCACCAATCAATACTATCATAGTACATTAATAAAGGACAGAGCCCAGGCCATGCATAATGTCCCTCTCATCCTGCAATGAATATAACATATGAAGTTATAACTCTCTGCTCTGATTATCATAATGACAATATCTCCATGTCTCCCAAAGTGTGTCACCTTACTTATGACGCTCAGCCCTCCGCTCCACAAAGAAGCTGTGAATAGTTGTGTGTAAATCGCGCTGACCTATCCTGCCAGGAGATGAGTTATTTTTTCAGCAATCTCCAATCCTGGAGGACACCTCCTGCCTGGATCCTATGGTGGTTCTATAACGACTCATGACTCCCCATACCACCAAACCTCTTGGCACTTGGGACCTCATGTAGCTCATCGAACAAGGCTACTATCTTCTTCATTGCAACCATAGTGCCTGCTGCAGTTGTGTGGTTACCATGAAAAGTGTGCCTATAAGGCCTATTGCACTTGTGAGTTACTGTACAGCAAAGTGTGTGAAGCGGTGCTAGAATAAGTGATGTCCCACTGAGAATTTTGTATGTTCTGTTTCTGGATGCAAATTGTCTGAATGCGGTGTCACCATAGATTTGTGTTCATTTTACTTTGTTTTCACACTCATCACTTTTCATAGCGTAATACAGTATGTAACAATATTTTAGCACCTCAGCAACATGTACCAGTCAGTTTCTGGCAGGAGTATTTAAAATGGGCTATCTTACCAAAACACTTTGATACTATTTAGGTAGAAGGCAATGTGCGGTTTTGAATCCATAATTAATCTGTTATTTTAGGCTTTTTTCACAGAGGCTTATTCAAATGCGCACCCAGAAGATTGGGAGAAACTGGCTCGATTAAAGGATCTCATAGCATGGCAGGTAAGAATAGAGCATGGACGAGTGCATCAGATCCTTTAAAATCTTGCACTAACTCTTTAATATACTCATATGTCCCATATTGATTCCACTAAGACTCGTCACACAGTGGATAGATACAAAGTGCTGGAGCAGCTCAGAGTGTCAGGTCGGCATCCCTGGAGAAAAAGGCTGGGGGACATTTCAGGTTGAGACCCTTCAGACGTCTTCAGTTTGAAGAAGGGTCCTGGCCCAAAAATCTCACCCATCCTTTTTTCACCAGAGATGCTGCCTGACCCATTGAGTTACTCCGCGTTCTGTGTCTTTTTCAGTGTGCGATGTTTGTTTTTTAATTCCTTGTGAAATCCTTGCACCAATACTGCAGTGACATGTTACAAATCAGAACTGGTTCTTGTGGCCCCTAGATGACTTTCCTCAGCTGTCTGATCATAGGTTGTCGCCAACCATTTTCATTGAACAAGTTTGTATTCACATCCATTCATCATTAGATGTTTACATTGATCTAACAATAATTCTTTCTGCAACTATGCTATTTTTTAAAATCATGAACCCTGTGTTTACATGGGTAACACAGCATAACTGGTAAAGATTCACAATCACTGATATAACATCTAATTATTCAACAAAGCTTCAGTGATCAGGAATCAAATCCCCTCTTCTAAAACAATATAATGTGGAGTTAAGTAGACAACTTTCATATGCTAATTCTGATAACCACTAAACAGAAGTGTTATAGAACCACAGTAGCAAAAAGCACACTTGATAATATCCCCCTGATTTATTTTCAGATTTCTTATCACAAATTATCAAAAATTAATGCTTAGTTCCTGAAAACTCCAGGATAATCCCAAGGCATTGCCTGACCCTATCCTTTCTCCTGGAAGCTTTGTGAATGGGAGCAAAAGACAGAAAATGTGCACTGCATTTTTTGGACTGCATTCCTGTTTGAGAAGATTCGGTGATTTTTGATGAAGGCATTAATAAAATATATTTTCCGAAAAGGGTTATTAGTATAGAAGTTGGGAGGTCATGTTCCAGTTATATTAGGTGGTGGAGGTATGGTATGACTTGCTGGAGGAGGTAGTTGAGGTAGGTAGTATTGCAATGTTTAGGAAACATTTGGTCCAGATACATGAATTGGACAGGTTTAGAGGGATATGGGCAAAACTCAGGCAGGTGGGACTAGTGTAGATGGGACATGTTTGTCGGTGTGGGCAAGTTGAGCCAAAGGGCCCTTTTCCACACTATGTGGCTCTATGACTCTACGATATTAACTTGTCTGTTGACTGTTGTCTCATGACGAGTTGTGCTGTGAATGACCCTACATGACCACAAAACAATAAGATCGCTAGCCCCATATTTGTGGCACTCAGGTTTACAACTTAAGCTTGTTTTTATACATATCAAAGCAGAACATTTCAGGATCAATGAGCTTGGTCCTTAGCTCTGTCACCACCCTTCAAAATACAGCAGTAGCATCTACCTTTCACCAGATGGCACCTGTTGACTGTGATTTGCTGTGATCAACTCACAGGAGAAAAAGCATTTCACGTTGATAGACACAAAAAGCTGGAGTAACTCAGCGGGACAGGCAGCATCTCTAGAGAAAAGGAATAGGTGACGTTTTGGGGCAAAACCCTTCTTCAGAATGAGAGTCGGGGAAAGGGAAATGAGAGATATAGACGGTGATGTTGAGAGATATAGGACAAATGAATGAAAGATATACAAAAAAATTACTGATAATTAAGGAAAGGGTGTGGCTAGGTGAAAACGAGTTAGACAATGAGACTCAACAAGACTGCTTTGAAGCTGGTGCAATGACGGGTGGGGGCGGGCTGGAGAGAGAGGGAATGCAAGGGTTAATTGATGTGAGAGAAATCAATATTTAAATATGAGGTGCTCTTCAATTTCCTTTTGGTCTCACTCTGTTTTCACGCTGACTGGTTCTCTGCTGTTACTCAGTAATAGTCACAATCTTGCTCAGAGCTGCTCTCTCCATGATGGTGGGACCTGACCCAGTACCTGTGATTGTCAACACATTGAGCCCTAGGTTTGAGTTTTGATGCTGAGAGCAGTGAATCAGGTAATTCTCCAGCAGTGGCATTATTGGTGCCAGAGTGGCTCTGCCGAGGCTCAAAGTTCAAATCCAAGGCCCAGTTCTGGAATTGTGATAGATTATGGATGGGGACCATAGGGAAAGAAATATGCATAAAACTGACAAATTCTCAAAAACAAAACATCCTTTAAGGTCATAAATATTTTAACTGGTCTGAAGCACATTGGATTTCATTCACTCTCTGTGGTCAAAGTGATGTCTTCTAAGATAGTTTTGCAAATGAACCAGTCTCAATTATGAAAAAAAAAACATTTCATGACAACATGAGATGGTTAAAGACAAAGTCTCAAGGCCACTAAACATGATAACCCTTTTATCCCCAAAGTCAATGAAAGTAAGTTGGAAACCATTCACCGAATTTTGCAGAGCTGGGATAGTATCCCTTCCTGAAAACCAATCCCACTGTGACAGTTACAATGATCTGGGATTGCATATGGTTCCAGGGAGCTATGCGAGTATCAGTGTGCTGAGAATTTTCTCCTCTTCATCTTCACCAGCTGCCGCTGCTCGGAGCAGGGATTAAACTTCATGGGAAGAGGGTGACAGACGACCTGCGGCCATTCCATGATCGGATGGAGGAATGTTTCAAGCAGCTAAAGATCAAAGTAGAGAAGGAGTATGGAACAAGGGAGTTGGTAAGAGGACGAGTCCAGGTACCTTGGTTCATTCTTGGCAAAAATGAGCAATGTTGCAGGACCTTTCCTCCACTGGATATTCTATCACGTAGACTATTGGTGTAGGGGGGCAGGAAGCATTAATGATGTGGTTCCCTTCCCTGAAAATGGAGATCTGTTGTGGAGACATCGCTTCATAATAAATGCTCTCAATTCTTTTTATAATTATCGGCTAAGAGTGCAGGATGTAAGACGCCACAGTAGAAGGAAAGCCCATCACAATCTTGTTTAGCTCCACAGTTTTCAGAACAGTAAGTAGAGCTTTGTTGATTTTGAGTAACAAAGGCACTGATGTGTTTGTAGGGAATTCCCTTGCTCAGCATATTAACAAAAGCCTAATCCAGGCAGCATAATTTTTGGTCCAAGCCTAGAAATTGGTCTGGACTGCAGAAGGTATTTGTGCTTTTTGTCAGTGAGTAGGACATACATTTTCTTTGCACCTGGCATGAAGAGCAGGCTGTCTCTTGCTCGTCTGAGAGATGCCCCGCAGAGTGGGTACTCATTCAGTACTACACTGCTGAGGCAGTTAGGATCAATGAGGTTAAGGGTCTGGAGAGGGACATCAGACAAGGGGCTGGCATTATTATCGATCCAAAGTTAATTTCCCCCTGACTTCACACGCCTGCTCTCCTGGATTTATCTTACAGCCGGATATTGATGACAAACGGGCAAGTCGGCCAAGATCCATGCTGAGGTCCTACCGACAGGTGTCCATGATCTCCATCTCATCTATCAACGCCGAATGCAGCACGCCGACCAAAACGAGCGCTGACATGTAAGGCACAACAATTATGTCATTGCCATTAGTGCCATTATTGGCAGTATTTGATCAGCACACTATTAACTGTTAAATTAGCAAAAACTAAGATCCTTGCTGGCTGTGAGATGTGAAAATATAGAAGGTTGCAGAATATGTACGAGGATGTTGCCAGGACCTGAAGGCTGGAACTATAGGGAGAGGTTGAGCGGGTTATGACTCTATTCCGTGCAGTGTGGGAGGATGAGGGATGATCTATAGAGGTGGACAAAATCATGAGAAGAATGGATCAGATAAACACACAGAGTCTCTTGCCCAGAGTAGGGGAATCAAAAACTGGAGGATATCAGTTTAAGGTGAGGTGGGGGGGGAGATTTAATAAGATAAGGGGTAAACTTTTCACACAATGGGTGGTGGGTGTATGGAATGAGCTACCGGAAGAAGTAGTTGAGTATTATTGGATCGTTTAAGAAACAGTAGGTACATGGATAGGACAGGTTTAGAGGGTATGGGCCAATTGCAGGCTGGTGGGACTAGTGTAGATAGGACATGTTGGTCAGTGTGGGCGTTGGACCGAAGGGCCTGTTTCCACACTGTTTGACTCTATAACTGTAACTGATGAAGTCAGGGATCTTGGAGTCTGCATTTTATGACAAGCCACCTGTCTATTAAATATGTTGATGCTCCCCAACAGCTTCTGTCAGGGAAGAATTGGCCTCCTTTCCTCAATCCAGACTACCCATGAGAGTGCAATGGCCTTTGGTAGGGTTAATATCATTTATGATGTCTTGTAGAGGCAAACAGCCTACTTGTGTTCACTAAATGGTCTCACAAAGAATGGCTCTGAGCTAAGTAAAGTTGGATGAGCAAAAAAATAAGGGTTTACTGAGAGTAGGAATGCACTAGACACATGTTTGGTGAAACAATGCATCAAATGTCTGCCAAATAATAGCACCACGCGTTTTAAATATACCTCAGGGCTAACAGTGCAGATGCAATCAGATCTGAATAGACAGGGGAATGCAAATAAGAAAAGCTTTTGTTCCAAAACTGCAGGTTCATCCATTGTTCACACATTGAAATTCCAACAAACACCTCAAAATCAGTAACTGATCAGTTGGGTGCTACAGTGGCACAGTGGTGGAGTTGCTGCCTTACAGCGCCAGAGACCTGGGTTTGATCCTGATTACGGGTGCTTATCTGTACAGTTTCTCTATGTTCTCCCCGTGACTGCGTTGGTTTTCTCTCGGTTGCCTCCCTCACTCCAAAAACGTACAGGTTTGTAGGTTGACACAAAACCTACCTTCGATTTAGACCAGCATCTGCAGTTCTTTCTTACACAGGTTTGTAGGTTAATAAGCTTGGTATAAATGTAAACATTTTCAGTGTTATTGTAGGATACCGTTAATGTGTGGGGATCGCCGGTCAGCGTGGACTGGGTGGGCCGAAGGGCCTGTTTCCGCACTGTATCTCTAAACTCTATCACCATCAATTCACAGCCAGTAACGTTCCCACAAAACCAGTACCAATTCTTTACAGTCAGGAATGACCAACCTTGCAACCCGTGTAACCATCCTTCACAGCTAGTAATCCACAAACTCACAACCAGTAACCATTCTTTACAACCAGCAACCATCACTTTAGATCAATAAGTGTTCTTTACAGCCAGTAATCCACCCCCTCACAGCCATGATCCTCTTTCATAAACAATTACCACACCTTTAGCAACAGTACATGCACCTCATAACTGATAATAAACCCACAGAGGCAGTAATCACTCACTTACAACCAGTAACGGGCATGTCCCAGTTGGGCATCATTTGTACGTCATGCAGATGGCGCGCAAAGATTTTGTACATACTAAAATCCTGGGGTGCCGCGCGCGACCACGCTTCACTGCCTACGTCACCGCGCGTAATGCGCGCATCACGTGCGCGGCAGAATGCGTGCATCGTGACGCGTAAATTATCACGCGCAAATGACGCCCAAGTGGGACAGGCCCTTGACCTACACCCTCACAACCAATAACCATCCCATACAAGCAGTAACCATCCCTTCGTAAACCAATAACTACTCCCTTACAACCTACCTCTCATGCCAGTAACCTTCCTCCCACAACCTGTATCATCCTTCGCCACTAGTAATCCAACCCCTCACAACCAGTAACCGCTCACTCACTACCAGCACCCACTCCGTCAAAATTAGTGACCACAGTTCTCAATTAGTACAATCCATTCACAGCCAGTAACCATCGCTTAAAACTAGTAACAATTCAACAAATCTACATATGAACCAACCCCATACAACCTGTAACCATATGCTCACAGCCAAAAAATACCCACAGCTCCAAATAGCTTCACATGGACAATTATCCAGGAGTTAAGATTATGTGGGTGAACATTGTAGTCTGCCATTCAGTTCAGTTTAAATACACGAGTTGTTAAGGGGGATGTACTGTGAGTTGCACAAAGAAGATTTTCTTCAGTTTTTCTGCATGTATCTGATGCATTAATGTGGGGTGAATTCTGATTACACATGCCGGAACCTCCCGGACTTTTGTCCGCACATGAATTGTCGATGTTGTCCCTGGTTCACCCATGTGGGAGCAAACTTCTACAACATCTGTGATCTTTGCTTCAGTGGTGCTTAAAGGAGATTCTACTTGATCTCAGCCAGTGAAGTTCTGCATTGGCATCCTGCCTCAGCTGGACATCTGCTATATGGTGTATTTAAAAGGACTTCCCTTGTAAATCCACACTCCCCGACTTACTTTACACTAGCAGCGGTTGCAATCTCTGTTCATCTTCCAAGGCAATTCTTCCCGCAGATTTGATGACATCCCCCTCCAATTACCGACACATTCCAACATCCAACCTCATTGCCAGCCGCTCAGCTTGATGTATTTACTGACCTTAATTTCAGACTCTCTACATTTCAATCATTCCTGGGCCCTCTTCTAATACCCATTGCTACCTCCTACAACTGGACCTTTCTGTGCATAAAACCCCTCAGTGGCCTACCCGATCTCCTGGTTGCTAAACACTTTCATTCTCCTTCCCATTCCCATCCTGACCTTTCTGTCCTGGGCCTCCGCCATCGTCAGAGTGAGGCCAAATGCAAACTGGAGGAACAGCACCTCATATTTTGTTTGGGGAAAATACAGCCCAGCGGAATGAATATTGATTTCTCTAACATCAAGTTAGCCTTGCATCCCCTCTCTCTCCGTCCCTTCCCCACCCAAGACATCTTACCATCTTCAAAGTCATCTTATTGAGTCTCATTATCTGTAACTCATTTTCACCTGGGCCACAGCGAACAATGACCTGTTTCCTTTATCATCGTTACTTTTTTTGCATATCTTTCATTCATTTGTTCTATATCCAATATATCGGTCTCGATCTCTCTTTCTTTTACCCTTGACTCTCCATTTGAAGATGGGTCTCAACCTGAAACGTCACCTATTCCTCTTCTCCATATATGCTGTCTGTCCCGCTTAGTTACTCCAGCTCTTTGTGTCTATCTTCAGTTTAAACCAGCATCTGCAGTTCTTTCCTACACCCCCCAATCAATCGTTTGGTGACCCAATGCAATTCTCTATTATTGAGCGAACCTAAAACAGATATCTTTCAACTTCTGGTCAAAGTACATGCACCACAGTGCTTACAGGTCTTGTTTGCTTTTTTTGTGGAGGAAATTAAGTTATACTGTATCTTTAACTTAACTCCCACCAGTGTCACTCTTGTCTACTTCAGCTACAGAAAGAATGTCCAAAATATTTTGGCAGTTGAACTCTTTATTGGTTTGAGTAACCCAGTGGGAGTAGATTATATGTTAATTTGTGCAATTAAAATCAACTGATTGAACTGGGTACTTACGTTACACGTGTGTTCCTTACATCCTTGCAACAGCTTAATCCCAGACAGCCCGAGACCAAAGACACCGATCCTGAAGGTGGAGGAGAAGGCACCCATCAAGGAGGAAGTGGATGTCAAGTTAAGGAAGGAGAGAAAGCGGCAGAAGAGGAGCAGTGTGGTGTTTGCAGATCTCAGGACAGAGCCGACAGAGTCCAAAAGGGTAAGCCGCGGAGGCAACGTACACTGCAGGAGGAATAAACTAGCTTTACACAGTCCTGAGCAAAATTAAAAGTGCTGGAGTAACTCAAAGCGGCAGATGGCATCTTTGGAGGGAATCAACAGGTGGCGTTTAGGGTCGGGTTCCTTCTTCAGTCTGATGGGGTAGAGGGGAGAGAGCTGGAAAAGAGAGGTGGACATAATCCTGTTCCTCTGCCAGATGCCGTGCTGAACAGTGTCAGCACAGAACATAGACACAAAAAGCTGGAGTAACTCAGCGGGACAGGCAGCATCTCTGGAGAGAAGGAAAGGGTGACGTTTCAGGTTGACACCATTCTTCAGACAGAACAATTGGAATGTACACCACAGGAAGCAGGCATGACATACTCCAACATGTAGACAAAGAGATTATGTTTTGATCAAAGGCATCAAGTTCATATCCTTAACTGTTGCACACACTCCAAACTCCAGCCAAAAGCAACTCAAGATGCCAGTCAACCAATTCACTTTGTCTCTCCATAATCCTATAATCTTGCAGTCTCCTTTGAATTAGCATCAGTGGAACTTCGCTCTCTTCTGGGCACCTGTCAGTCGTGCATATCTGCAGGTTAAAACTTCACACAATAACTCTGTGACCTTGAATTAGGTCCAGGGTGGCCAGTCTGATAAACCTTCGCCAAGTCACCTTTTGCACACTGGTGCGGGAATGACATACGCAATGCAAGCAACTCGCAAGTAACTGATGAATTAAAGTTGCAATGATAGCACAGACAAAGATGAGTTGATGTCCTTAGATACGAGAGAGAGAAGAGACCGTGTGGTAGAGGTGTTTAGATTCAGGTACCCCACAGACAGGGCTGGATCAACCATTAAGCAAAATAAGCATGTGCTTAGGGCATCAAGGGAAGGGGGCACCACAGAAATGGTAACAACTATGCAACAAGGCAGGCTGTATGCCTTATCTCTACTAAGTATAGAAGCAGATGAGTTACGTAAGATTCATTTTGAGGATCTGATCCAAGACTTTGCAATTGAAAAAAGTAGGAGAAAACTTTTCAAATATAAATAAAGTATACAAAAGTATACATTATTTTCCATCTTACTGTTAGTTTTGTTTCATTTTGAAAAATAAAAAAATTATTGTATGGTTTATTATTGTTTATATTTTGAATTACATATATATGGGGGCACCAAAATCTTTTAAGTGCTTAGGGCGTCTATGGGTCTTAATCCGGCCCTGCCCACAGAGTACGTGAAGAGAATGTTTCCAATGGTTTTTGGATTGCTTATCAGCAGGCACATTTTTAGTTGATAAGTAGATAAATCAGAGATGAATTGAAAACCTACCCAAAGTGCAAACATTGTGATACAGCTGTACATGTCGTTGGTGAGACCACACTTGTAATATTGTGTGCAGTTCTGCTTGGCCAAATATAATAGGAAGGATGTAATTAAGTTGGAAAGGGTGCAGTAGTGATTCACCAGGCTGAAGTTGTGGGTTTTATTGTGAGGAGAGACTTTATAGGCTGAGACATTAATCTTTGGAGCGTAGGAGGATAAATTATGACCTTAATGAAACGAACAAAATCATTAAGGGCATCATTAATGTGAATGCTCACAATATTTTTCCCAGATTAATGGATTCTAAAACTAGAGGGCATAGGGTTAAGATGAGAAGGGAGATATTTAAGAGTATAGACCCTATCTGAAACAAACTGGGAGAGAATGCTAGAGCATATATTTATGTTTTTTCAAAGGACATCTGTGCAGAAATACAATATGGATATGAAGGGTTGAGAAAGGTATGGGCCAAATGCAGGCACATAGGGCTCTCCCAGAATGCTAACCTGCTTCCATGCTGTATGACTTTATGATCTTCTGCAGTTTAGTTTAGCTTAGTTTAGAGATACAGCATGGAAACAGGGCCTTTGGCCCACCGAGTCCGCACTGACCAGCAATCCCCGCGCATTAACATTACCATGCACACTCTAGGGACAATTTACACTCATACCAAGCCAATGAACCTACAAACCTGTACGTCTTTGGAGTGTGGGAGGAAAACAAAGGTCTTGGAGAAAACCCACCGGCCACGGGAAGAACGTGCAAACACCATAAAGACAGCACCCGTAGTCAGCATCGAAACGGGGCTTCTGGCGCTGAAAGGAAGCAACAGCTGTGCCAACGTACCGCCCTGTATGTATTCAATGGGCTAAGTTTCATCCATACAATCTGTTCCTTCACATGTTCCATTACTGACTTCTCTCTGGCCATATGGGTCTACATTGCCTCGAAGAAATATACTCAGTTGTCTATCAACAATGGAATTAAAGAGTGGATATACAATTTATAGATCACTCATGATGAGGCCAAAGCAACCGTAAGTTGCATTCTGCAGTCTCACAGACTCTTCCAAGTCTTCAGTTTTTTTTCAATTGAGAATGTCAGACCTCTCTCAGACCCAAGCCATCTCACTCTGTTATATAGCAGAGGAAATGCCAGCAACAATGAAAAGCAAAAAATGCGTTTGCAACTAGTTCCTACTGGGTTTGGTTAGACTACGGTTCAAAAAACTGGCTTAAGGTTCAACACCCTTTGACAATCTGATGATATGATGAGCGTTTGCCGGCACTGGGCCTGTGCTCACTGGTGTTTAGAAGTATGAGGGGGGACCTCATTGAAACTTACCGACTAGTGAAAGGCTTGTATAGAGTGGATGTGGAGGATGGTTCCACTAGTGGGAGAGTCTAGGACTAGAGGTCACACCCTCAGAATTAAAGGATGTTCCTTTTGGAAGGAGATGAGAAGGAATTTCTTTAGTCAGAGGGTGGTAAGACTATGGAATTCTTTGCCACAGATGGCGGTGAAGGCCGTCAATGGATATTTTTAAGGCAGAGATAGATAGATTCTTGATTAGTATGGGTGTCAGGGGTTTTGGGGAGAAACATGAGAATGGGGTTAGGAGAGAGAGATAGATCAGCCATGACTGAATGGCTGAGTAGCCTTGATGGGCATATTCTGCTCCTATCACTTATGACCTTATGACAAGCCCATAAAAAGACCATGGCTTGGTTGGTGTGGGAACCAAATGCTACATAGGAGACTATTGGTGACCATGGGATTGGGCCTTTTTGCAAGATTTTCTTCTCTATATTGTCTGCCCTTGGAGTGTTTGCTGGGATGGTGGAGGGAGCTTTACTCTTTAATCTACCTGTGACATGAAGAAGCTTTACAATCTGACATAAGTTCACGGATCAAAAACATTGTCTGTTATTTTTTCTATTAATGCCGCCTGAGCTATTGAATCTTCCCAGCATTTTCTGTTTTATTTCAGTTTTCGGTTATATGCAGCTATTTTCTTTTGCTCAGTAATGTATTCTGACACATCTGATGGCACATTGCACAGGATGCTTGCTTCATTTTTAAATGCACTGACCCTGATCTGGACTGCAAAGAGTTCCCTCATTATGTGTCAATTTTCTCAGATGAACACTGCCTTCTTAACAACTCCCACCCTCCTTACCACAGCCCCTAACGCTTTGACATGAGTGTTTTTTTTTGCCTTTTGCAGCTGTCAAAGAAGCAGGAGTTTATGAGCGACACCAACCTGTCGGATCCTGTTGAGAAGCGCCCATCATCAATGCTCAAGCAGATGAGTTTTGCAAGCAGATCCATGCCAACAATCCCAGGTATAGTAGACAATAGACAATAGACAATAGGTGCAGGAGTAGGCCATTCGGCCCTTCAGGCCAGCATTCATTGTGATCATGGCTGATCATCCACAATCAGTACCCCGTTCCTGCCTTCCCCCATATCCCCTGGCTCCGCTATCTTTGAGCTCTATCTATGCTGAAAGCATCCCAAGAATTGGCCTCCGCTGCCTTCTGAGGCAGAGAATTCCACAGATTCACAACTCTCTAGGTGAAAAAGTTTTTCCTCATCTCCGTTCTAAATGGCCTACCCCTTATTCTTAAACTGTGGCCCCTGGTTCTGGACTCCTCCAACATCGGGAACATGTTTCCTGCATCTACTCCGTCCAATACAGTACATGTTTCCTGCATCTACTCCGTCCAATACAGTACATGTTTCCAGCATCTACCCAGTTCAGACAGATCAAGGTACTAACACATTAGATGGTCGAGTGGCGGTGCCATCGAGTGTGGCAGCATTGCCAGCAGCTGTCTGTCCTTTCATTCTTTTTGTTATTTTTAGTTTGTCCAAAAGTTTGTTTTAATCTTTTTATGTGTTGGGGGGGGGGGGGGGGGGGGGGGGGGGGGGGGGGGGGGGGGGGAGGGGGAAACCGTTTTCTCAGTCACTATCTGGTGGAGGATGCATCTTTTCTCTGAGCCACATGATCAGCCCCCCTCGCGGCCTACCAACTGGATTGGCGGGGCCTTTCCTGCCGGAGACTGGCCAGAGCTTCAGCGGCGGCGCAGCACTGAATGACCATCGCAGAGCGGGCGATGCCTTACCGGGATCGCCGTGCTGGAGCTCTGGAGTGTTGGGCCTGCCGACTTTAACACCTTGAAGCTGTGGTTTGCGGAGCTTCCAGCTGCAGGTGGCGCTGACGGATCTTTTGCCTGGGATCTTTCGCCGAGGATCGCCAGTGTTGGAGCTCGGCCCAGCTCGGCCTGTGGACTTTGGAAGCCGCAGTTTCCAGTAGGAATCGGCCGATTCGGAAACTCCAAGCCGCTGAGACTGTTCTTCCGACGTCGGAGCTCCGATCATCCGATTATCCCGGTGAGAGGGCCTGAAACATCGGGCTGCTGTTGCGGCAACGGCAGAGGCCTCAATAGGCCCCGACCATGGGTGAACAAGAGGAAGAGGACTGAACTTTGTTGCCTTCCCTCACAGTGGGAAACGTTGATTCTGCTGTGGGGGATGTTTTTATGCTTGATGTTAAATTTTATAGTGTTGTGTTTATTTTATTTGTGTGCTGCATGGTAACTCAAATGTCACTGCACCAATTGGTGTATGTGACAATAAATGTCCTTTGTCCTTTGTACTTTTGTGTTACTTTATATAAAAAAAGCCCACTCTATCTTCGTAAAGCGTCTTGGATTTGGTGGATGTAAAATTCCCAAGATCCATCAAATTTGCCTTCTCTCATCTCAATGGTCCATACAATACAATAATAGTAGAATTGC
Organism: Okamejei kenojei; assembly: GCA_035221665.1. Classification (NCBI taxonomy): domain Eukaryota; kingdom Metazoa; phylum Chordata; class Chondrichthyes; order Rajiformes; family Rajidae; genus Okamejei; species Okamejei kenojei. The sequence goes on along the minus strand of CM069141.1, from coordinate 64,153,928 downwards.
CAACTAATCAGAGCACACAATCTCCATTTGTTCATCTGTAAGAGATGTAGATATCAAGCTGGAAAAGGCCAGTGAGGGAAAACATTGTGAATTACACAGACAGACACAAAATGCTGGAGCACCTCAGTGGGTTAGGCAGCATCTCTTCAGATTGAAGAAGGGTCTTGACCCAAAACGTCACCTATGCCTTGTCTCCAGAAATCCTGCCTGACCCACTCTGTTACTCCAGCATTTTGTGTCAATCTTTGTGTCTGTTTGTAAAACAGCATCTGCAGTTCCTTCCTACACATTGTATTACATCGTAGGTCCAAAGACACCAGACCTTCTCAGGCATGCTGTACTGAGCAGTTCATGCAGGCATTCTGGTTCATGCTGGTTCATGTACTGAGCAGTATGTTGGCATTCATAGCAAAACGATTTGAGTACAAGAGCAGGGAGGTTCTACTGCAGTTGTACAGGGTCTTGGTGAGTTTTGGTCTCCTAATCTGAGGAAAGACATTCTTGCCATAGAGGGAGTACAGAGAAGGTTCACCAGACTGATTCCTGGGATGGCACGACTTCCATATGAAGAAAGACTGGATAGACTCGGCTTGTACTCACTGGAATTTAGAAGATTGAGGGGGGAACTTATAGAGACTTACAAATTTCTTAAGGGGTTGGACAGGCTCGATGCAGGTAGATTGTTCCCGATGTTGGTGAACCCCAGAACAAGAGGTCACAGTTTAAGGATAAGGGGGACGTCTTTTAGGACCGCGATGAGAAAATAATTTTTCACACAGAGAGTGGTGAGTCTATGGAATTCTCTGCCACAGAAGGTAGTTGAGGCCAGTTTGTTGGCTATATTTAAGAGGGAGTTAGATGTGGCCCTTGTGGCTAGAGGTATCAGGGGGTATGGAGAGAAGGCAGGTACAGGATACTGAGTTGGAAGATCAGCCATGATCATATTGATTGGCGGTGCAGGCTCGAAGGGCCGAATGGCCTACTCCTGCACCTAATTTCTATGTTTCTATGTTTCTATGCCTCACAAGATACTCACAAATAACAACACGGTTAATTCACAAGCTCCTCCAAGACCAATTACACTTTAAATTCCAATCATCTTTATCCAGATATAAATGCTGTCAAACAACCTGTTCTGTAACATTTCAGAATAAGCATCGGGCTGACTTTCTACATAAAATAACTCCATAGAATATTTTTAATCCTTATGGGCCTGTCCCACTGTACGAGGTAATTCAAGAGTTCTCCCGAGTTTAAAAAAAATCAAACTCGTGGTAAGCACGTAGAATGTACATAGCGGGTAGGTCGGAGCTCGGGGACATCTCTTAGCGGCTCGTAACGCTAACGGCATGTACTCGGGAAATGCGGTCAGCTCGTGAAGACTCGTGAAGATTTTTCAACATGTTGACAAATAGCCACGAGAGCCCCCGAGTACCTACGAGCGTCTATTACCATAATTCTCCGAGTTCGAATCAGGGGAAACTCGGAAGGACTCTTGAATTAGCTCGTACAGTGGGACAGGCCCTTTAGGAGGTTAAAAATGACATAATTTAAGATCACATCCAAAGGATGAAATCTATGGCAATGCAGCACTCCCTGAACCATGCACTGGATCACCAGACAACATTTTCCACATACTGTATCTGTGCAGTTTGAACTGACAAATTCTGATTCCAACAATTCCGACAGAGTCAGAGCTGCCAAGACAAATAGCAATTAAAAGCAGGGGAAATGTGTAGGGAGGAACTGCAGATGCTGTTTAAAACCAAAGATAGACTCAAAATGCTGGAGTACTCAGCGGGCCAGGCAGCATCTCTGAAGTGAAGGAATGGGCGACGTTTTGGGTATGACCCTTCTTCAGATTGAAAGTCACAGGAAAGGGAAACGAGAGATACAGATGATGATGTCTAGAGATATAGAACAAATAAATTAAAGATATACAAAAAAGTAATCACAGAGGGGGAGCAGTGAGAGAGGGTGTGGCAGAACTCTCTGTCAGAGAGAGGAGGAGAACATCTTCAAAGTAGACATACCTTGAGAAGATGTTGCAGTGAAGCAGACGAAATGTGTAGGAAGTAGCTGCAGATGTTTGGTTGAGGTGGATTGAGTGGCAAAATATGCTTGGATTCATTCATTGAGGCATTGAGTATAAGAGCCAGGCTGTCACGTTGCAGCTTCATAAAACTTTGGTTAGGCCACATTTGGAGTATTGGGTGCAATTGGAAATAGTGCCAAAACATAGCTGTGCCTGCATGTGTATTATATGCAAACAGAATGTTACCTTGCAGTTGCATATGTGATAAATAAAACACCATTGAACCATTGCGTTCTGGTCAAATATTACAGGAAGGATATGGAGGCTTTGGTGAGGGTGCAGAGAGGTTCACTGGGTTAGTGCCTGCATTAGAGGGCAAGGAGAGCTCAGACAAGCATGGATTGTTTCCTTTGGTATTGGAGGCTGAGGTGCCTCCTGAACGAGGTTGATGAAATGATGAGAGACACTAGCAAGGTAGACAGTCAAAACCTTTTCCCCAGGGTGGAATTGCCAAATATTAGAGAGCATAAGGTCAGCGGGAGAAGGTTTAAAGGAGATATGCCAGGCAATTTATTTCAACATAAAATGGTAGGTGCCTGAAACACAATGCCAGGGATGTCGGTGGAAGCAGATATAAAAAACATTTAATAGGATTTTAGATAGACACATGAACACACAGTGAATTGAGGTATATGGCACATGTGTACATGTAATTTGAGTGGGCTTCATGGACATTCTGGGCTGAAGGGACTGTTCTCTTGCTCTTCTATTCTATGTTCAATGTTATCACCAATCCAGACTGTAGATGGTTAGCCTGGCCTATGAGTTGTCAGGTTTTGACAACTATGGCTGCTGGCTACTGACTTATGACTGAAGGCTCTCCATCAATTACTTCCCCTTTCACAGAGATGTGTTTCCCATTACTCATCTTTTGCAGCTCTAATTTTTGCTGTGGCAAATGGAGGTGAAGAACAAAGCTTTGAGCAGAATGCAATGAAGAGGATGAGTCAACAGATTTTTGTGATGCCCCCAGAGGAGAATGAGGGAGACAAGAAGGGGACTCTGAAAAGCAAAAAAGCTTCATTTTTTAAGAACCGGGTGAGTTTTTGTTATCTCAGATTGAATTCACGGAATACTCATTCCTGGACTAGTTGGTGTTTAGTTTAGTTTAGTTTAGAGATACAAGGCAGAAACAGGCCCTTTGGTCCAAAAAATCAATGCCGACCAGTGACCCCTGCACACTAACATTATCCCCCACACACTAGGGACAATTTTCATTTATACCAAGCCGATTAATTTACAAACCTGTATGTCTTTGGAGTGAGGGAGGAAACCGAAGATCTGGGAGTAAACCCATGCAGGTCACGGGGAGAACGTACAAACTCTGTACAGAGAGCACCAGTAGTCCGTAATGAACCCGGGTCTCTGGTGCTGTAAGGCAGCAGCTCTACCACTATGCCACCGTGCCACCCTCTTATTGAAGAATCTTTGTTATTGAAGAATCACAATCAACTTCTGTTTCCCCCAACATGAACATCATCAGGAGCTATGCACCTTCTATCCACATTAATATGGCGGGAGCGATATCTCCAATTCTCAAACTCTCTATGTGCTCTGGTAGTGAGTCTTAACTGAGAAATTGTCCAGTTAGCCAGGTATAGGAGAAGCCTGTTCAGCCATTTATTCAGCTCATGGCTTCTCTGTGTCTCAATTCCTGGTATCCATTTCTTGCAAATTATCCCAGACTTTCATTCCCATTTTCCTGGCTATCCCCATATCTCTTAATGTCGGGAAATACATTAATCTCCGTTCTCAATTGACTCAGTGACAACATCTCCACAACCTTCCAAAATTGAATATTTCTGTGAGATTTACCTCAAAGAAACCATTGAGCTTAGTGCCGGGAGAGAGAGTCCCAAAATAATATGGAGAAAAGATTCCTAATTATACTCGAAGTTGTGAGATATCTGTGACTGGGACACAAGATCCAGATGGCTCACACCTATCTATCCCAACACCCTGCACCACCAATATAATTCATTATCAGGGTGCTTTGCTACTTAGAAGGGAGCCTGCAATATGTATCTGCTACCCTAATGTTCCTTGGTGGTAGATGCCACAGGTTTGAGAGCTGCAATTGGACATCCTAACCAAAGTGGTCCATTTAATCCCACGTCTTGTCCGTGGGCACGGGCATTCTGCAGTTGTAGTGTGTTGTATTTGCAAAGGGCCCTGCACCAAACAGCCAGCTCAGTTTTGGCAACTCCACCCAAGTCAGGATTCCCACCATCAAGAAGGACAAGGGCAAACGGCATCTGGTGAAAGCACCTTCACAATGCACGCAACAGGTACTTGGGAAGTTGTCAGCTAACAGGTCACTTTCTCGATTTGGAACTGCATCACCATCATCTTGAGTCCAGGGCCCGAAACTGCCTCCCGAACATCATCGCGGAGGTGCTTTCACCAGAGCCCATGAAGGTGACTCAGCATTATCTTCGCAGGGGCGCCCAAAAAATACCACACTCAGAGAAACTAATGTTGAGGAAGCATTATAAAGTAGTATAGGAATCCGCATCCTGCCTTGCTTCCACCTTCATTTTAATTTCAGGAATGTGATTAAATTATGTTTTCTTTTTTCAGCTGAGCTCAAAAAGCTCAGAAGACAAGTAGTCCAGGGATAAACATCCTTCACGGGTCCATGAACAGGACTAGTTGGTGTGGTCTGCCTGACTGAGGAAATGCTGCACCTGTGCCTCAGTCATCTTCATACAAATACAAATATATTTCTAAACCTTGTTGGTGTACCATTTATGCAGCAAATGCAAAATTTATTTTTGTTTTAAAAGCTCGTGTTCAGTAACATTAATCCCATTCTGCTGGGATACTCAGAAATAAATCACATTGAACAGTTGTGGTATGGTTTGGTCTCTTATACAGTCTCCATTCTCCAGAGGCAACGAAGGTTGCTATGGCAATACAGGATCATGAATGAATCAGTGGTCCGTTTCAACAAAATGAATTCCTAAAGGTTTTGGAATATGAAGCAGGAAACACATACGAGAGTCCATCTTGTTTCGTGACTAAAGATGTAGCAATGTTACAAAATTTTGAGATTTACAAAATCAAGTCTGCAATTTATCCCATCATATAAAGCATAAAAAGACGTTTAATTTGACACCTAATTCACTTTCATATCTTCAGTATTAAAAATGTTATGGCCATTTTCATACTCAGAAATTAGCAACTTGCTCCCCTATTGCTTTTCTATTGACTTAACACAAAAGTTGTGATCGAGGACAGTCAAAAGCCCATAACTTTCTTAAAAATTAAGAGAACTGAAAGAAATTTTCAGTTATTATAGATTGAAGCATTCTGAAACAAATATGAAACAATCTTACTTGGATGACCTGAAATTAAAGCATATAATTAGTTAGTTACCCAATTGTAGCTAATTACAAAATTCAATTACTAGATCTAAACATCTATCCATTTCTTAAGAATTGTTTTTTTTTTTAAATGTTAACGCCTAAATGTCCAATTCACACAATAATTCACAATAAAACATGATTTTAAAATCTAATTGTCATTAATTTATAGGCCAAATTGAAGGAATTCAGTGTTTAATGCCCGTAATTTATTGGCCATTTAAATCAGCTTGCGAGTGGGATTTTCTGGAATGCGATGTATTGGAACGTTGCGGTTGCGGTGAATTTAAACCCCATATCAGCAGGAAAAATTCTGCCAGTTCGCATGGGGAACTAAATCACCGTTTCGCAACATGAAATATTGATTAAAGCCATCTAAAAAAGCAGGTTTATATGTAAAAATAAATCAGTTTTCACTTACCTGTCCCCTACGTAAAATCCGTCCCCGTTGTTGACGTTCACGGCATTAGGAGCTAATTTTTATTTTACTGCAGCGATGAAATAGTCGGGCGATTTAAAAAAAAAATTAACTTACCGGCAGTCGGAACGAATCTCCAGAAATAGATCGCACTCCGACAAAAGAAAGCTCCGGATGGCAAGGGGAAAACCGCATTTTAACCGCTCCCCCCCCTCCCTTAAAGGCGCCAAAGTCGCGCACACGGCCAGCGACAGAACTGCAGCACCGCTAACGGTAAGTTTTGTAACATACCTAAAAGATGAGGCCCACAAGTTAAGACACAAAATGCTGGAGTAATTCAGCGGGTCAGGCAGCATCTCTGGAGAAAAGGAATAGGTGACGTTTCGGGTCGAGACCCTCCTTCAGACCGAATGTCACGGGAAAGGGAAACAAGAGATATAGACGATGATGTAAAGAGATATAGAACAAATGAATGAAAGAAATGCAAAAAAGTAATCACAGAGGGGGATCAGCGAGAGAGGGTGTTGCAGATCTCATCCTGAGAGAGGAGAACTTCCAGAACGAAACATCACCTATTGTTTTTCTCCAGAGATGCTGCCTAACCCGCTGAGTTACTCCAGCATTCGGAGTCTATTTTGTTGTTAACCAGCATCTGCAGTTCCCTCCTACACATGGTGCCAAAAGTTGTTGATTTTATGTTCTTTATCTGCACTGATTAAAGCCGTACTGTCAGATTAGGATGTCTCTAATTAGGATGTGTTGGCAAATACACAGGACATGTCTGTAACATTGATTGGTACAGCATCCAATCAGCAGAAGGCAATTTCCATGGCCTAAAATGGCAGGCTAAGCCTAAGAACATGGGACATGGGAAATTTGTCCACTTGGGAAGTGGACGATTGGGAACTGGAGGAGGTCATTCAGCCCTTCAACCAATCCTCCATTCCTTTAGACCAGATCCTCTGTGCAGCACAATCTCATTTTCCTGACTTTGCTTCATCTCTATAATACTAAAACTCTTCCTATTGCTTGTGTTAGTGCCGACGATGTGGCCACGATGTGTCAATCTGCTTTTCCTATCTTCTTCCAAACGCTAGGCCACAGCCTTCCCATTTTCACATATCCTACTCACATTTTTCCCATGGAGGTGATAAACATCTTCCTGTCGCATTCCCACCTCTATTTCCGAAGTTATTAATCCTTTAAATTTAAGAAACACCCCCAAAAACTCACCCATTTCGGACTCCCCCCCCGCGTGTGACATCACAATGCACTCACAAGGCAGGCGGGACACTCCGGGAGGGAGGGGCACTCCAGCACTCGCGGTGAATGAGGAGCAGCGGCGGCAGCCAGCGCCAGATGCCCAAACCTCGTGGGGAGGGTGGTGCTGTGGGCCCTGGCTGGAGCTGACCCTGGTGCTGGAGCTGGAGTGAGGGCCGAGCCCGGGGCCTGGGATGCGGCAGTAACCGGGGCTGAGAAAAAAGGGGCCGCTGGAACCAAGGATGAGCCTGGGTTCTGTGTCAGGGACGAGCCCGGAGATGAAGTTGGGGCCTGGACTGGAGCTCAGGTGGCAGCCGAGCTGATGGCTGGAGTCTGGAGATGAAATTGCGGCCTGCACTGGAGCCCAGGTGGCGGCCGAGCTGGAGTCTACAGCCAGGGCCGGGCCGAGTACGAGAACCAGGCCGAGTTCTACAACCTGGGTAGGTGCCGGGGCATGGGAGTTAGGGGAGGAGAATGAGTGAAATGAGGAGGAGGGAGTTTAGGTCGTAGAGGGAGATGAGGGGGAGGGGTGTGGAGGAGGGATATGGGGAGGGGTGGATGAGGGAGATGCCCCCTCCCTATCTACCCTCACTCCCACCCTCTCAAATTCCCTCCCTCTCCCTCCCTTGCCCACTCCCTCTCTACCCTACCTCCCCCCCCCACTGTACCCCTCTCCCTCTCCCTCTACCCTCCCTCTCTCTCTCTACCCCCTCCCTCTCTACCCCTCTCCCTCCCTGGGTGGTTAGTGTGTGTGTGACACTGCAGGACGCCCCCCCTCCCCCCCCCCCCCAATGCAACCCCGCGTTGAGGGGATGGGACCCAACAGGTCCCCCTTGGTCTAGTATCCTTTAAAACCAACCTACAAAATATATCTCATTATCAACAGCTAAGACCGATTGCTGACCTTTCAATGGTCAAATTGCCACCATTCCTCATACAAAATATTCCCTGATTTACGTCCAGAATGTGCTGGCCCTGAGTATTATCTTTTTCTTGAATCTCCCCACAGGCAAATGGATTTCATTATCTTCTCCAATCAATCTGTTTAACATATCTTGTCTTGATCATTCCTCATACATTAGAACATTTAGAAACTGTTTCTCTATAGAGATACAGCACGGAAATAGGCCCTTCGGCCCACTGAGTCTGCGCCAACCAACGATCACCCCCCTACACTATCCTACACACTAGGGACAATTTACAATTTTACCAAAGTCAATTAACCTACAAACCTGTACATTTTTGGATTGCGGAACGAAACCCACACAGTCACAGGGAGAACATACAATCTGTATATAGACAAGAGCTGTGGTCAGAATCAAGTCAGGTCTCTTGCACTATAAGGCAGCAGCTCAACCACCCTTGAGACAAATTGTTGGGGAAAAACCATAGTTATGCAACTCACGTTCAGAATTTTAACTCTTTAAACAAGAATATTATTCAAACCACAATGCTATAAATTGATAAATTCCATAATCCTGAACCATACACAAGCACATTTTGGTGTCTTGGATTCACTGTTGGGATTTGGTAAGCTGGAATTGTTTACACAGGGAACTGCAGTCTGGAGAAGGGTCTCGACCCGAAACGTCACCCATTCCTTCTCTCTAGACATGCTGCCTGTCTCGTTGAGCTAATCCAGCTTTTTTGTGTCCAATTCCAGCCAAGGCAAGGAAACATAGAAACATAAAAAAATAGGTGCAGGAGTAGGCCATTCGAACAAGCTCTGCCATTCAATATGATCATGGCTGATCAGACCTGAGTAGCACGGAAGCAGCTGAAAGCAGTGAAGCTCCATGCACCATGTGCATGTCCACTGGAAGCATTAGGGGCTCAAATTTGAACAAGGTGAAGAAATAGTTGGATTTTTATCAATTTTCTAAAAACACTCCGCATCTGCTGACGTTAGTCTCCATTCTCCAGAGGTAGTGAATGTTGCTATGGCAATACAGAATCAGGGATGAATCGGTGGTCCATTTCGACAAAATGAATTCCTAAAGGTTTGGAAATATGAAGCATGAAACACACACGAGAGTCCATCCTGTTTCATGACTAAAGATGAGGTGACTAGAGATGACCACAAGTAAGACACAAAAAGTAACTCGGTGAGTCAGGCAGCATCTCTGGAGAAAAGGAATAGGTGACGTTTCGGGTCGAGACCCTTCTTCAGACTGAGAGTCACGGGAAAGGGAAACGAGAGATAGACGATGATGTAAAGAGGTATAGAACAAATGAATGAAAGATATGCAAAAAAGTAATCACAGAGGGGGATAAGCAAGAGAGGGTGTTGCAGATCTCCTCCTGAGAGAGGAGGGGAACGAAATTTTGTTTAGACCGAAAGGTCTGAATGACAAATAAATTCAATTCAATTCAGAACTTCTCGGACAAAACGTCATCTATTGTTTTTCTCCAGAGATGACGACTGACCCACTGAGTTACTCCAGCATTTTGTGTCTATCTTCAGTGTAAACCAGCATCTGCAGTTCCTTCGCACACATGAGGCCAAAAGTTGTTGATTTTATGTTCTCTGTCTGCACTGATTTCTAAAAACACTCCACACCTGCTGAAGTTACAGTTGCAAAGTAAGCCACAAACACATCCAGTTTCCTTGAAGCTCATCAAATGGTGCCATGATTCTGTTTTATATATGCAGACGGCCTACCACTTTAGCAAATCGTCCGAAAGGCAGCATCTCCAATAGTGCAGCACTCCCATGGTATTAAAATGGTGCGTGAGCCTGAATTGTGAAAGAGCACTTGAATCATCAGAGCTTTTAGGGATATAATGGAGTTATCCGAAGATTTATCTTCAATGTACCTGGTAATTCACCTCAAACTTCACTTCACACCACTCTTCAAACATCGATCCCTTATTCCCTTTGCCTTTAACTTTCTTACCTTTCCGCAAAATAGCTTCTATCTGATTGGGCCACTGGAAAATCACATCCCCCTGTAACCATGGCAACCAGTGTAGGGAAACAGGTTGAACTCGGCCATGTCTAGCGTTTGAAGTTCGACCTTGTACTCTGCTGAATCAAACTTTCTTGGAACAATGATTCACACAAGATCAGGTCAGCCAACACACTCAGCAATCACAAGGTTCCAGAATTGCCGGGGGATGAAGGAAAGGGAGGAGAGCAGAAATGAAACAACATCCAGCAAGGGATCGAAGATTAATTCACTGAAGGCTACAGTATAGAAACAATCTCTTTGGTCAACCGAGTCCACACTGACCATATATCGCCCATTCACACCACATCTATGTTATCCCACTTCTGCATCCACTCCCTCCACTCTGGGGACAATTTACAGAAGCCAATTAATTTACTAACCCACACATCTTTGGGACATGGCAGGCAACTGAAGCACCCGAGAAAACCCATGCATCCCAAGTCAGGGTCAAACCCAGGTCCCTGCCGCTGTGAAGATTCAGCTTCACCATTGTTCCATATTCACGCGAAGATTAACTTTCAAATTCCGGGACAGAGAAATGAGGAGCAGGAGTTCCCATCTTGTGGTTCTCCATCTTTTAATATGATCACAGCTGAGTCTTCTTCTTCTTTCGTGTTCATCTTCCATGTTTCAAATGTTGACATCGCTTTCACCATCCGTCCTGAAAAAGACGCGAGCTTCCGGCGACAATCAGTGGGGGCCGTCACTTGTTACAATAGATGATGGTGGTATCAGAATTAGCTCAGGAAACTTCCAGTTTCCAGCACGTGACGTGGACGCTTCTGCTATGGGGACATCGCAGCTGAGTATCAACTTTCATATCATGCTCCCACCTTCTCCCCATCTCCATTGATTTTTTTTTGCAGTGAGAAAAATATCTATTGTCTTCTTGGATAGAGTCCTACAGTATGGAATCAGGACCTTTGGCCCAACATATCCCTGCCATCCTGGATGTCCATCTAAGCTAGTCCCATTTGCTCACCTTTGACCTATATATATTCCTCTTCATGATTTATATACTGTCAAAATATATAAATGTTCCCTATATGTATCACCTTCTATGTGAGAAAGTTGTCCCTAAGGTTCCTATTAAATCTATTAAAAGCTTAAATCTTAAATCTATTAAACTGTTTTCAGTGAATATGTGAATATCTATGTGAATATTGAGTAAGGTGAAATTCCTACTACCAAAAACATCTTTCTCTTTTTTTGCTACCTTTCCTTGAAGAATCATCTGGAGTGTTCTTCATTCCTGCGGTAATCTATATTGCTAAAAGTCTGATCTTGACCACTATCTGTTGTTCTCTGTATTGATTACAAAATAAACGCTACCACATACGGCTGTGATTTATGGCCATCTTACTCAGAGTCTCCCTCCGCTCATCAGGTGCCGATGATTTTTCCCATCGATGAAAAATAACAGAGTTTTTAGTGTTTCAAATATGTTGAGATTCTCTCTCCTGTCAATCATGCCATGAAGTCCACACCCCTTCTGGTGGGAGGGGGGGGAGGGACTATAAAACCCAGAAGTGTGGGCGTAACTCAATTTCTGCAAGATGGAGGAGGGAGAGGTCACGACTCGCCGTCTTTAGTGGCCTTGCACCCTGCTTGAAATGGAATTTCAAGGAATAGCCGTGAGTCAACTGCCAGCCCACCAGCCGTAAGTGAGCTGCCAGCACAACAGGCTTGAGGGACTGAGCCGCCAGCCCAAGAATCCATTCGGCCCACAATGTCCATACTAGCCCTCTGGAAACCAATCCCTTCAGCCCACAACACCCATACTAGCGCTCCAGATTCATGATCTCCTACATGTTAACTAACAGGCTTTAATACAGCATGCTCCCCATCCACATTCTGAGATTCTCCATTGACCAAAAGCTTAAGTGAACAGTCTCTTTAATAATAGGGCTACAAAAACAGACCAGGAGTTAGGTATCTTTTTGATTAATTAAAGTTAAAGATACAGTGCAGAAACAGGCCCTTCGGCCCACCAAGTTCACGCCGACCAGCGATTCCCACTCACTAACACAATACTACACACTGGGGACAATTTATTATTTTTACCTAAGACAATTAACCTACAAACTTGTACATCTTTGGAGAGTGGGAGGAAACCGGAGCACCCGGAGAAATCCCACGCAGGTCACGGGGAGAACGTGCAAACTCCACACAGACAGCACCTGTGGCCTGGAATGTGCCTGGGTCTCTGCGCTGTGAGGCAGCAACTCTACCCCTGCACCACCCTAGTACAGAGTGGCCTGACTTTCCATGGCTCTAACCACCAGGCACGTCAGGAGTGTGATGGAAGACTTGCCATTTGTCAGGATAAGCACAGCTCTAAAATCAAACAAAATTATTCAGCACAAAACATCTCCTTGGATATATTAGATGTTCCAGATGCTAAAGCCGTGAGTAAAAAATAAAGTGCTGGAGAACTCAATACTCAGGCAGCATCAGTGGAAGGAAAAGGAATTATGACGTTTTGGGTCGGGAGCAATCTTTATAGTAATTAGATCTGTTTGTGTGACATCCCATCCACCACCCTAAATGTGCACTGCTTCCACCATCAGTGCACTGCAAGTGACTGGAGACTAGATCTGGCTTGTGCTCAGGCAGTTACATCTACACACATGCAAAATACGGCAAAGCTTCTTGAACTACTTTCCAATCCTCACCACTGGCTGGGTAGAGGCAGGTGGGCAGATGGAACACCTGCTTCATAAGATCATAAGATCATGAGATAGGAGTAGAATTAGGCCATTCGGCACAACATGTTTACTCCGCCATACCATCATGGCTGGTTTATCTCTCCCTCCTAACCCCATTCTCCTGCCTTCTTCCCATAACCTCTAACACCCATATTAATCTGGAATCTATCTATCTCTGCCTTTCATATATATCCACTGACTTTGCCTCCACAGCCTTCTGCGGAAAATAATTCCACAGATTCACCACCCTCTGACTAAAGAATAATTAATGTTCCCACTCAAAATACATATCGTCCTGACTTGGAAATGCTTTTCTTTCATTGTTGGTTGGTTCTTCAGCTCATTTTGCTGCAGCATTGTTGGGGTATCTTCATACATGGTCTGCAGCTGTTCAAGAAGGGAGTTTACCACCACTGTTGGAAGAGATGGGCATTACGTGCCTCTGCTTCCTTGACACTGGCTCAGGGCCGAGGATGACCTACTTCAACCTCTATTCTGAGGTGTGGATGCTGCCTGTTTGTGAATTCATTGAACTCGAGGTGGACATTGCACATCAGTTACCACATGGGCTTCACACACAGAGAGACTGAAGACTGAAGGCGGCACGGTAGCTCAATGGTAGAGTTGCTGCCTTACAGCGTCAGATACTTGGGCTCGATCCTGCCTAAGGAAGCTGTCTGTACAGAGTTTGCACGTTCTCCCCGTGACCATGTGGGTTTTCTCCAGTGCTCGGGTTTCTTCCAACACTCCAAAGAAGTACAGATTTGTAGGTTAATTGGCTTTGGTAAAATTGTGAATTATCCCCAGTGTGTATAGGATAATGCTAGTGTACGGGGATCACTGGTCAGAGTGGACATGGTAGGATAAACGGCCTGTTTCCATGATATATCTTTAAACTAAACTAAACGAGGCTGGGCTAGACTCTGCTGCACACATTTTGCACACAATTATACGTGAACGATTGTAGGGAAGTGTACACACACACACACACACTGATGACAGAAACTATTTGACTTCACGGATCTTTGATCCCCACTGGCATCTTGAGCAGCATAATGTAGTTCAGCAGTAGGTACTAAAACAAGACCTGTCAAACCACTGCTGGGCATTAACTTTACTGAATAAGCCTTGAAGGAAATGTGTTAGGTTTACTCTCCTCAACATAGGAGGTAGAAACACAATACTCTTTTTGTTTACAGAGAGATGCAACAGAAGCTGAGTGTTAGAATTTCTCTGGGAGTTTCAGTCCAATTAACTCCAATCAGATCGAATTTTGGAATGGCAGAGCTATTGATCTCTGTTAAATCTTCCCTTATTGATCAGAATCTGCTTCAGTCTCATCTAACAAGCTGCCGCTTAGAAATATTTACAACCTCTGGTCTGGCCCACGCTGTCCAGTCAGCTCCAATTCACCACAATGTTAATTGGCCTTAGTGTGTGATTACTGTTTCAATCTTTGCTCAACTGATTGTGGGCAGTGAATAGGGATCTGATTGATCTTACTTCACTCCACATTGTTATTTTCAGACTATGCTGTGAGTACTAGTGCTTCCATGTGCTGTATAGTTCATTTCAATGTTCACCTCATTGTTTGTTTTCCAAGATATAAATAATAGATATATCGTATCCCCTATCCCCCCATGCAGCTCAAATGGAAAAAAAATCCCATTTTCTTTGATTCCTGTATCAAAAATTCATTCATCTGGGCCTCGAAAACAATCAAACCACAAGGATCTCTCAGAGTTTTCCAAAGATTCACAATCCTCCAAGTTGGGAACATGGAATATATAGAAGGGTCTCGACCCAAAAAGTTGCCAATTCCATCTCTCCATAGATGCTGCCTCACCTGCTGAGTTTCTCCAGCATTTTTCAGTCTACCTTCGATGTTTCCAGCATCTGCAGTTCTTTCTTAAATAAATAGAACAGGAGTTCTATCTGCAGTTCTTTCTTAAATAAACAATACACTACAGGAACAGTCCTTTCAGCCCATAGTGTTTTTGCCAAATATAATACCAAGTTATACTGCCTGAATGTGATCCATATCCCTCCATTCTCTGCATATTAATGTGCCTTTCTAAAAGCCTGTTAAACACCATTCTCATATCTGCCTCCACCACCACCTCTGGCAGCACTTCCCAGGTATCTGCAACTCTGTGTGTAAAAAACTTTCCCCGCACATCTCATTTAAACTTTGACCCTCTCGTCCTATGGATAAGCCCACCAGTATTTCACATTTTTACTCTGGGTTAAATCCCTGAAGCTCATCATTTTACATACTTCTATCAAGTCTCCAAACACTAGAGAAAACATTCCAAGTTTGTCTGAATTAAAAGATTTATCCTCATCCCATTCCCAAATGGGCAGTCTTTTATACTGAGACTTCAACAGAAAAATCAAACTCTCAATATTTATACTGTAAAGCCTACCTCTGTGTGTTTCAAGGGGATTATATATTGTTCCAAATTCTACTGAGTAAATGGTAATCTTTAGTAATCTTCTTCTGAAGCCAACCATCCTCATCAAGGAAGAAGACTAGTGAACCAAGTGGGCTGTCCCTAAGAAAGTTTATCCTTCTTTTGGTATTAAGTGTGGATACTGCATGCAAAGTAGCTTATTTTGCACATGGAAACATAAAGAATAGATACAGGAGGAGGCCGTTTGCCCTTTGAGCCGGCACTGTATTCATTGTGATCATGGCTGATAATCCACAATCAGTAACCTGTGCCTGCCTTCTCCCCATATCCTTTTATTCAGCTAACCCCTAGAGCTCTACCTAACTCTCTTTTAAATTCATCCAGTGAATTGGCCTCTCTACTGCCTTCTGTGGCAGAGAATTCCACAATTTCACAACTCTTTGGGTGAAAAAGTTTTTTCTTATCTCAGTTTTAAATGGCCTCCCCTTTATTCTTAGACTGTGGCCCCTGGTTCTGGACTCCCCCAACATTGGGAACATTTTCCCTGCATCTAGCTTGTCCAGTCCTTTTATAATTTTATATGTTTCTGTATCCTCTCTCATCCTTCTAAATCACAGTGAATACAAGCCCAGTCTTTCCAAATTTTACTCATATGACAATCCAGCCATCCTGGGGATTAGCCTCGTGAACCTATGCTGCACTGCATCAATAGCAAGGATGCCCTTCCTCAAATTTAAAAGACTATCATTTCTAACTGGAGAAGGTCATGCATGTGAAACCCACCAATTTTCTCACACACTGCAGGATGATTCCCACATAAGATGGGGGTGACTGCAGAATGTCACTGGTCAATGGCCTCAGGACAGACCAAGCAAGTGCAAATATCTTATTGTCAGGTACTGCATGCTGCACAATGCAGCAATGCATGGATTGCAGCCGTGTTGGGGGAGGGGCAGTGAGGACAGCAAGAGACAAAGGAACCCGAAGTAGAGCCTGGAGAGCAGATGGAGCAAGAGGAGTAGGAGGAAGAGGATGACTTCAGGGAGAAGTGTCTATTTAGCGCCTACATCCTCATCTCCCAGGTGAGTGGGGAGGGAGGTGTTGTTGACACAGACCATAGGGCAAAGGCACCCCCTGAAGAACCTGCAAAGTCCCCAATGCAAGCTGAACAATGCTCTCTAAGCTCTTTACCATTACAACTAATGTATTGTGTTCAGTTCTGGGCACAGTGTTATAGGAAAGGTGTTGTCAAGCTGGAAGGGGTACAGAGAAGATTTATGAGGATGTTGCCAGGACTGGAGGGTCTGAGCTACAGGCAGAGGTCGAGTCAGCTGGGACTCTATTCCTTGGAGCGCAGGAGGATGAGGGGTGATCTTATAGAGGTGTACAAGATCATGAGAGGAATAGCTTGGGTAGATGCACAGAGTCTCTTGCCAAGAGTAAGTGAATCAAGGACTAGAGGACATATGTTTAAGGTGAAAAGATTAAATAGGAATCTGAGGGGTAACTTTTTCACACAAAGGGTGGTGGATGTATGGAACAAGCTGCCAGAGGAGGTAGTTGGGGCAGGGACTATCCCAACATTTAAGAAGCAGTTTGACAGTTACATGGATAGAACAGGTTTGGAGGGATATGGGCCAAATGCATGCAGGTGGGACTAGTGTAGCTGGGACATGTTGGCCGACGTGGGCAAGTTGGGCCGAAGGGCCTGTTTCCACATTGTATCACTCGATGACTCTGTGCCAAATGGAATACCCCAATAATTAGATGGGGATCTGAGATGCTGCTCATATATCCCTTACTTCCTGAACTACAGGCCCACATACACTGCTTGCTGATACACTGATTGACTGTATCCCCTGCACCAATTATTTAAAAACCTCGCTATTCCATCTCCAAGTTTCCTGGAGAGTGGTGGATTCCACCTGTGCTGTTACAAAGAGTGACGTACAGAGGACTTTGGCATATCTGTGACAAAATTATATTTATTTCTGCATTGCTCCATTGCAAGGAGATTGTGCTTGTGACAGTTGTAGCTAATTCTCACCATGCTGGAAATCAGAGAAAAACTGCAGTAGTGGGAATTTAATATTAAAAAAAACTTAAATACGAGAAATACTCAACAGGTCAGGCGTATCTGCAGATTTTATTTGATTTTCACTAACTTCATTAACGGGTGGCACGGTGGCGCAGCGGTAGAGTTGCTGTCTTACAGCGCCAGAGACCCGGGTTTGATCCTGGCTACGGGTGCTGTCTGTACGGAGTTTGTACTTCCTCCGCATGATCATGTGGGTTTTCGAGATCTTCGTTTTCCTCCCACACTCCAAAAACGTACATATTTGTTGGTTAATTGGCTTGGGATAAATGTAAAAAAGATTGTCCCTAGTGTGTGTAGGATAGGGTCAATGTGCAGGGATCGCTGGACTCGGTGGGCAGACGGGCCTGATTCTGCACTATATCTCTAAACAAGTTGCAGGACAGAATGCCCAAGGAGATCCTTCTTCCCTCTGGCTGTCAAACTGTCCAACTCCACCCCCTTCTGTCATGGGGTAGACTGTCTACCCCCCCACCCCACCCCACCCCCTCCCCAATCTTTGCACATCCCCAATCCTCTCCACTCATTACTTTAATTTCACGTTTCATGTATTTTGTGTTTTTTGACTGTTACCATATCAATTTCCCTCAAGGCATAAATAAAGTTTGATCGTATCGCAGCTAATCATGTTTAAATTATTTTGCTTCCAGGAATGCCTAACATGAAGAAGCTCTCCTCTTGGATTAAAGGGTAACCAACTATTTGCATTTCTAATTATTCTCAGGGTAATTTCAGAAACAGCCATAGCAAGTCTGGAGACTACACCATTATTGGTTGTATACAGGCCACCACTCAATTTTATGTTGGTGATCATTCGGCAAAGGTGAATTTGCTCTTTAAATTTGGCTCTTCAAAGAGAATAATGTTTTGTCTTTTTTTGGTGTGTGTCTCCATGGCATACTAAGAGCCAGTAAATGAGGGATATGTTATTACTTCAAACATCAGGCAAGCTGCTACCTACAGCAGCTGCAGGTGGATTTTTTTTTTTTTTTGTCAAACACAGCATATCCCAAAATATTTCAGTGTTCTTTGAAAGGCACAGAGGTCATAAAATGGTTTGCAAAATTTTCACTGTAATTTTCTATGTTCTGTATCTTCAGTTACCCTCAAAACAGGAAGAAGTAATCACAAATCAAGTACTCGGGAAATGCAAATTCTCAAAAACATTTCCATTCAAAAGCCACACACTAAAGGGCAACATGGTGGCGCAACGGTAGAGGTGCTGCTTTACAACGCTTGCAGCGCAGGATACCCGGGTTCGATCCCGACTACGGGTGCTGTCTGTACAATCTCCCTGTGACCGCGTGGGTTTTCCCCCGAGATCTTCGGTTTCCTCCCACACTCCAAAGACGTACAGGTTTGTAGGTTAATTGGTTTGGTATAACTGTAAATTGTCCCGAGTGTGTGTAGGGTGTTGTTAGTGTGCGGGGATCACTGGTCTGTGTGGACTGGATTGGTCGAAGGGCCTGTTTCCGCTCTGTATCTTTAAACTAAACTAATGGCAAAAGGAGGGTACACGAAAGGCTGGAGAAACTCAGCGGGTGCAGCAGCATCTAAGGAGATAGGCGACGTTTCGGGTCGAGACCCTTCTTCAGCTTTTTGGGTCTAAAAACTAAAAGCTCTTGTCTTTCAACTGATAAAGAGCAAATATTAAAACTGGGATCTCCTGGTTCCTACATCCACAATGAAATGGTCCTACAATGAAAAATACCACCGCAAGCTCCTTTCTATACACTAGAAACAGTGCTCATATCCTACTGTGTCATGCAGGCCAGATTACAGTCAGAATATTTCAAGGACCTGGTTTGGTTGCTCCTAGGCCTGGCCAGGCTGACTATCCGCGAGTCACGACGCCAGGTGGAAGAGGGCTTTGCCCGAGCCAGATGCTTGCCCCTTTTTCGGGGTTACGTCGTGCCCGGTGTTAGAGAGGGACATAGTTGTATCGTAGTTATTTAGTATATTTGTGAGGATTGTAACATCGTTGCTTGAAAATTTAGTGTTATTTGGTGATTTTGTACTATGGTATTACCATAGTAACACCATCGTACAAAATGGGTTTTGTACAGATTTTATACAATGTGTTATCATGGTTTTGTTTTCTATCATGATCGTAATTAAATTAATTATTTTTTATACAACTGGGCAAAGTTTCAGAATGCAATTCTTCTCAAAAAATTGCTTTTGAAATGTTTATTAATCCAGTTAAGAGCTTTGATTTAGAATGGCTTCACTACAGAGTTAAAAATAATTAAGAATAGTCACAATAGAAGAGAGAAAGCATTTTAATATTAGGCGTTCAGCATGGAAACAAGCCCTTTGACCCACCAAGCTAACTGCTGATCACCCGTTCACGTTACCTTTATGTTATCCAACTTTCTCATTCACTCCCTGCACATCAGGGTCAATTTAATTTACAGAAGTAAATTAATTTACAAACCCAAGTATCTTTGGAACATGGGAGGAAACTGGAGCACCTGAAGGACACCCACGTGTTCACAGGGAGAACATGTATACTCCACACAGACAGCACCTGAAGTCAGATTAGATCTGGGTCTCTGGCTCTGCAGGCGGCAGCTCTACCAACTGTGCATTGTGCCACCTTAAAGCATTGCACTGATATCTGGTGGGACTATGATATTTTTTCACTCGTGTTTTACAACTCTGGGCAGACAGGGCTCCAAATTCATGCTTCTGCTTACTATCATAATTTCAATGTCTGCTAACTGAGCTGCTGACATATAAAGAGTCTGGATTCATGTAAGAGAACTTGGAATGCTCAAGGCTAGATTGCACCAGGTATCTGTTTCTCTCTTCACAGGCCTGACTGCCAGATTATATCTGTAACTTCGGATTTACTTCAGATTTCTATCATTTACCATTTGTCGGAAGATAAAATGTCCACCATTTACCATTTTACCATAAAATTTACCATAACATTTACCATTTGTCGGAAGCTAAAATGTCCACCACCTTAGAACATCCTTTCGCCAATTTTAATTCATGCTGCCATTACCATTTAAATAATGTTGTCATTTTTACATGGGGCTTGACTGGGCAGATGCTATTCCCTCCTTCTTTTCTCTTCTTTTCAACCCCTCCCTCTCAGGGAGTATGTACAAACTCCCTACAGACAGCACCCGTAGTCAGGATCGAACCCGGGTCTCTGGTGCTGTGAGGCAGCAACTCTACCGCTGTGCCCCCATGCCGCCCCATCTTGGATGAAAAGCTAGGAGCGAGTAGCTTCGGCATTAAAAGGAGCAAATTACACCCAAGACTGAAATCATTGGAGAACTAGGACATTGTTTTTTGAAACATTTTCATGGGTTTCCCCATTTGGTTTTCCCACGTTATCGTTTGTAGACAAGCAACATTTACAACTGTAGTCTCTGTATTACAGACTGTGTAATCTGCATCCCCATTGAGTTCAAATGTAAAATAGTACCAGGTGGTGCCTCTTGCATGTGGGCTTGTTCTGTACATTCTGCATTGACCAGGGGGTTATGCTCATATAAGCACAGTCTTGCTGAGCTGTCTGCAAAAAATGGATTTCATGTACCTGGTACACGTAACAATAAATAAATCATCACAAAGAAATCATTGCTACAAAATACTCCAATTTGACTATTCTATAGTGACTATATCTTATACTGATCTACTTAGCCCCCTTACCCCTTTGATTTCCCACCCAGTGAGCTCGGGGTGCAAACGACATCTGTGAACATGCAGACCTGACATCTGTGAATACGCATTTAAACACACAAAAATAGGCTGAGTCCCAGAAGGATGCAGTTCTTACACGAGCAACTGAGGCACGGTGGTGCAGCAGTAGAGTTGCTGCCTTACAGCGCCGGAGACCCGGGTTCCATCCTGACTAAGGGTGCTGCTGTATGGAATTTGTACATTATCCCCATCACCTGCGTGGATTTTGTCCTGGATTTCCAGTTTCCTCTCACGCTCCAAAAAACGTACAGGTTTTGTAGGCTAATTGGCATGCTATAAATGTGAGTGGTTCCCAGTGTGTGTAGGGTAACACCAATGTGGAGAGACTCAGTGGGCTGAAGGGTCTGGTTCTGTGCTGTATCTCTAGAACAAAACTGGGGGTAGTAGTGTAGAAGGGTAAAAGGTCAACATGGACATAATGGGCTGAAGGGTCTGTTTCTGTGTTGGACAAACTCCAACTTTATGGCCAAACAACAATAACATAGAATGCTGGAAAAAACCCAACAGGTCAGGCAACATCTGAGAAGAAGGATTATTAATAATTGAGACCCAGGACCCTTCTATTCGCACAGGTACTACTTGGCTTGCTCAGTGTTTCCAACATTTTCTGTTTGTATTTTGGATTTCCAACAATTACATTTCTTCAGCTTTCAAACAACCACATTCATTATCAAAGTGAAGATATTCCAATTTGGTCACAGTGATGAAACATTTGAGCACAAGGTAACACCTTGGTACACCTGACAATAATAAACTAATACTAAACTAATCCAACTTCATGGCGTTCATGTCCACCTAGGAATGTATGCGCGCCACACATTCGCTACTCACAACCTTAATAAGTAGTCCACCTCTTCTCTTCTGAACTCATGAGGATTAGTATTTTGCTCAATTGCCATGGCTCAGGAACTCTCTCAGCTAGGAGTCAGAATGAAGAGGCTTCATGTACCAGTGTGCAAACTTGAGCTTCACTTGACGTCGCTGCCAGAGTTGAGGAAGAGCTGCATTGTTGGCTCTGCTTCCGAGGGCCAATGTCCTTTCAAGTGGGTGTCACTCACTGACATTTAGTGGGTAATCTCCCTTGGTATCTGTGCAACACTTAACCATCAATGATGAGCCAAATAGCTTAATTCTGCTCCTATCATTTATCAACGTATCAACTTCACTAATGCAGTTGAATCAGTTGGTATAGTGAGCAATTTGTGGGATAAAATGGTCACTTTATTTCCTACATTATTCAGGAGACTGCACTTCATAATCAAACAACTAATTAGCCATTATGCACTTTTAGATGTCCTGGAATAAGTTAAATTAAATCAATTCTTTTGTACAGCCATCTAAAACAATTTACATTATAAATTCACCATCTGCGAATGTTCTAAATGGTCCACCTCGCCCTTTTTGAACTTATGAGGACTAGCTGAGAAAGTATTTTACTTTTCAACCTACCTTATTTTAAAGACAGATTTGTTTGGCTTAGATTTCCATCGAAGATCTGGAGACAGAGGCAGACTTTCTTCAACACTCCTGTGCTTAAAACTCCCAGGGCATCTACAGCTCAGGTGCTTGCCATTAACAAATGCAGATAATTTAAAATGTTAGCGGTTAACTATAGATAGAAAACATTGTTTGTTGCCTGGTTGTATCATTCAGCTCCTCCTGTAACAGTCATCATCAGTATCTGGGGTATCTCTATAAGCAGGTAAATCAGCCATGAATGTTGACAATGATAATATTTTATTCCAAAATAGTATTTTTTCCTGTATTTTCTTGCATTACAGGAGACCTCCAGATGTTAAAATACCTCTTTTATTTGTGCCTTACTTTCCCCAAATGAAATGATTAACAAGCAGACATTTGTGGATTATAACCTTCCAGGGAGAATAACTTGGCAACATTTGTCTTTGCTATGCAAATATGAAGAACAATCATAAAAGGTATGAACCATCCATGGTGAGCATAACCTGAAAAGGAAAATTCTCTTTTTTTTCTGCCTCTGTTTGTGTGGTTTTGTTTCAGCTGCCAGCTGTAGAGTAACATGTTCATGACTGGTGGCGTTGTAACTTTGGTGTGTAGTGCAGGATGCAGGGACTTGTAAGTCTATGAACAACCTCTGCACTGCACTGATTTTGTTCATCAGCTCCATCTCCAGACCCCCCTCTGCTTCACCCTTGAATGGAGCTCTCGTGAATTGAATGCTGGGCGAGGGCAGGACTGGATGTGTGCACACATTCCTCAGCTGGCTCTGAGCAGCATGAGACCAAAGAACGGGATCTAGCACAGGAAGTTCTTCCAGTGGCCGTGAAGTTACTCGGGGCAGCGTCCACGGAACTATATCGTGGTGAGTTGGCACTGACGGATCAGCCCCTGAGTGCCTGTGCTGCTCTGGAAATTGGAATTTGCCTGAGCAAGAACCAGCCCCATGAGCTTGGCACTGACAGAGGGTGTGGTCAGGAAAAAAAAGTTTTTCAAATTTGCTCGATTCCACTGTGCCTGTTGTTCTCCCAAAACTGGGACAATTAAAATGTAAACCATCTCCATGAACTTTAACAGTGGAGAGTAAAAGGCTCACAAAATTATCATTAACATTCAAAATGTTTGGAATTCAGGGTTTTAATTTTCTTCAGCTGCTCGTGCTTTTATTGCATCCGGATCTGGTTGTGAGCAACAAATGTTACTCTTATTTCTAATGTTTAAGCAAAGGACATTGGCAAAGATTTGGGTCACTCCAGCATTTTTGTCTACCTTCTTATTCTTATTTCTAAGGTAGACAAAAATGCTGGAGAAACTCAGCGGATGAGACAGCACTTATGGAGCGAAGGAAATAGGCAACGTTTCGGGCCGAAACCCTTCTTCAGTCTTCAGTTCGGCCCGAAACGTTGCCTATTTCGTTCGCTCCATAGATGCTGCCTCACTTGCTGAGTTTTTGTCTACCTTCGATTTTCCAACATCTGTAGTTCCTTCTTAAATATTCTTATTTCTAGTTGGATTGTTCCCCCCAATAAGTACTGAGTTTTAAGTGACAAAGTGAAATATAAAATCTCATGTTCTTTGGATTATTGTTCTGGTCCAGTAGATTACAAGTCTAGTGACATAATTGCAATATATAGGTGCCTTGGCGTAGGTTTACCTTTAATTATTTATTTGATTAATCTACTATTCTGCAACAAATTCCATAATATGGGAACTGCTGGCTCTATGATGATGATACTTTATTGTCACTTGTACCCAGGTGCAGTAAAACAGAGTACACAAAACGTTGCCACAAAAGGTGCTGACAAAGTTACATGAAGTACTCTTTTAAGTAATGTTGGTCCCTTCTTCGTTGGCCCTCCCGCCCCCTCCCCCACCCTTAGTTCTAAAGGTTCCCCTTTGTTCTCGGTGGGCCCCACAGCAGAAGCATCCACGTCACGGGGATGAGCCTATTCTGATACCACCATCATCTATTACGACAAGTGATGGCTCCCGCTGATTGTCGCCGGAGGCTCGTGTCCTTCTCTTGTTTCTCAACAAGGAAAAGACTGCTGACAGAGATGGGATCCAGCACCGGAGCAGAACCAGCGAGGAAGTGGGATTTCCATTAACAATGAGCTTCAGTATTTTGTTTCATCTTGAGACTACCAATCCACATCGCTCCCCCCCCCCCCCCCCCCCCCCCCCCACACCCTCCCTCCCCCCAACCTGGTTATTAAGAAACCCTTTTCACGGAGAAGGAATGGATATTGAGTCGTTATGTAAGAGACCAGGGAGCTGTCCAGAAGAATTAGTTGACCTGCGGGGCAGGCATCATCTCTGGATATGCCCATTTCTTCTCTCCAGAGATGCTCCCTGTTGAGGTGTTGAATGCTGAGTTACTCCAGCAGATTGTGTCTATCCTTGGTGTAAACCAGCATCTGCAGTTCCTCCCTACAGGGCTTTGGGTGGCTTTGGGCTTTGGGTGGCTTTCTAAAGGTTGAGAAGGAATCGACAAATTGGTGGGGTTTCAGACTGGCGGAGGAGATTAGAGAATGCAAAAGGGAGGGGACAATGGGATTGCTATCACTTCATTGAAGGGCAAAGGAGGTAGGGGGTGGTTATGCAATGATGCTAACAAAATTGTTGTAAGGTTAAAGACCATTACAGAAAATGGGTGAATCAGGGATTTGAGGATTAAGATGAGGGCCTGTCAGTGGGATCAGTTATGAGTTACAAGTTTAGTTTAATCTTACGTGTACTGAGGTACAGTGCAAAGCTTCTGTTGCATCCTAACCGGTCAGAGGAAATCAATACATGATTACAATCGAACCATCCATAGTGTACTGATACATGATAAAGGGAATAATGTTGGGTGATAAAGAGCCCTACATAGGACAGGGTGTCATCAGCTGAAATTTGTAAAATTTGCTGTTTATAGGGACATTGGAAAATGTCAGTCGATTGATAACAAAAGGCGTGAAAAGGGTTTCTTAACAACCAGGTTGGGGGGAGGAGAGAGAGAGTGGAGGGGAGCGATGTGGATTGGTGGTCTCAAGATGAAACAAAATACTGAAGCTCCTTGTTAATGGAAATCCACTTCCTCGCTGGTTCTGCTCCGGTGCTGGATTCCGTCTCTGTCAGCGGTCTTTTCATTGTTAAGAAACAAGAGAAGCAATGGGATTAGTGGGATTTCCTCCGAGTTCTGGTAGAGATCCAATGGGCCAAATGGCCTCCTTCTATGCATCGGGAAATGCGAAAGTCTGCACTCTGTAGACTAAACATTGGACGGAAGTGGATCATGATTGAAGGTAGGGAGAATTGCCTGGCCATGGTTATAGTTTACCACATAGTGGTATTAATAGAGAATCTGAATGAAAACTTGTTCCTCAATCACAGGATAGCAAAATGACCTAATCTTTGACAGGACCCTGCAATATTCACTGCACCTCAGTGGAAAGCAGCAATGCAGTGACGTTATGGTGCACATGGTTTGAGGTTCTGCACCACCCATGGACCCCAGCAGCTGAAGGGCACTATTGCACAAGCTCAGCAAGGGTGGCAGAATTGAGCAATCAAAAGGTGCTGAGTTAACGGGCAACACAACTGCAACGTTTAGTAAACAGGCTGCACCCAGGAAGCAGCTGACGGACTGTTGGAAATACATTGGCCTTTGAAATGGAAAATATTGCACGAAATGTTTGTTACCATAACAAAGAAGACTAGCTCAAAGCCACTTCCATTGACCTTTGGATTTTTGGGTACTTTCCATTCCCTTATGTATTTTCTTTCTCTCATTTACTTAAGGTAGCTCAAAAATAAAAGATACCTAGTTGGCACTAGAATTACTTTTCAGCTGAGTGCTATTTTTGAGCAGTAGGGAAAAGATGGGAGAGGTTTGTCTCTCATCATCAGCAAAAGCGTGTGCATGAATTCTAGCTGCTTCATGGGCTGTACTTTGCATATTCAGCTGTATTTGATTTCAATAGAATGCTATAGAAATTGGGGGTAACATACCAGTGTGGATTGAGAATTAGTTAACAGAAAGACAAGCAAGAGTTGGACTGATTGGGTCTTTCTTTGATTAGCAGGCTGTGATTAGTGAAGGTTCCACAAGGATTGGCGTTTTGTCTCAATAACATCATTGATTCAGCTGAGGGACCAAATCTTCTTTAACCCCCTTCATGGAACTTGATTAAAAGCACTACATCTATTGGTTTTACCCCTACATCTGGCTCAAATTTATATTCATATTGACTCCATTGATACCTCACACTGCCCCCGCAAGGCCAGCATCATAATCAAGGATGAGTCGCACTCTGGCCACTCCCTCTTCTCCCCTCCCATCAACCAAAAGGTATAGAAGTGTGAAAACGCACACCACCAGATTCAGGGACTGTTTCTCCACAATTGTTACCAGGCAACTGAATCATCCAACCATAACCAGAGAGCAGTGCTGAACTACTTTTAGATTAGATTAGATTCCTTTATTGTCATTCAGACCTTTCGGTCTGAACGAAATTTTTGGTACCTTGTAGTCATAACATATACCATATAATAAAAATTAAAAAAACACATAATAAACACATATTTAACATCCACCACAGTGAGTTCACCAGGCACCTCCTCACTGTGGTGGAAGGCAAAAGTCTTAGAGTCTTTGTCTTCTTCCCTCCTTGTTCTCCCTCTGCGCTGAGGCGATCCAGGCCTCCGACGTTATCGTCCACTAGGCCCGCGGCCGAGCCTCCGAAGCCGGGCATCCACCACCGCCGTCGCTGGAATGCTGGAACACCGCCACAGCTCTGAATCAGGGTCCACTGCTGGAACGCTGGACCCCAGCTGCTCTGAAGCCGGGCCGCCGCTGGAGCACCGCTGGAACGCCGCTGGAGCAACCGCTGGAGCACCGGAGCTCTGAAGCCGGGCCGCCGCTGGAGCACCGCAGCTCTGAAGCCGGGCCGCCGCTGCAACGCCGCTAGAACGCTGGAGCTCTGAATGCTGAACGCTTGCCACAGCTCTGAGGCCGCCAGCTCCGCCATGAGGACTCCGCCATTAGGCCTCAGCACAGACGGAGACGGTGATGGGGGACACGACAAGAAAAGGTCGCATCCCCCCGAAGGGAGAGAATAAAACCTTGTTTCTCCCCCCCCCCCCCCCCCCACCCCCCCCCCCCCCCCCCCCCCCCCACACACACAACAACACACAAATAAACCAAAATTCGAACTAAAAACAGACACAAGAAGACGAAAAAAGACAAAAAAAAAAAAAAACAGGCAGACTGCAGGTGAGCCGCAGCTGCCACGCAGCGACGCTACTTCCGGAGTATCTACCTCTTTGATGACCCTCAGACTATCCTTGATCAGACTTTGCTGGCTTTGCCTTGCACTAAACGTTATTCCCTTATCATGTATCTATACACTGTAAATGGATCGGTTGTAATCATGTATTGTCTTTCTGATGACTGGATGGCACGCAACAAAAGCTTTTCACTGTATCTCGGTACACGTGACAATAAACTAAACTAAACTGAAGAATTGATAACACATGATTTATTATTAATCACATAATAATCACACATGATTTCCCTTTCATTGATTCATGTCGAGTCTGCCCATTATTTTAATCTTGATTTCACATCCTTTAATGCAGATTCCATTGTTTTCTCAACTGTCAATGTCGGGTGTGGTCTGTTTCTAAGTCTGGTCTGTGGATTAACTCTGAGTATCAACAACTCAAAACCACCAAGTTTATCTTTGCAAAAAGCAAGTTTATTTCATCCTTATAATTCTTCTCTTATAATGGTTCCGACATGCCAGCACGAAACTCACTTGAGTTGCGTTGCCTGATTACATGAATTGACTGAGAATCAAAGTGGAGTGGATAATTCTTGTTCTGGCCTCCAAGTAGTTCTGTAATAATGTGATAAATGTGTTCCAAAGAAAGCTCTCGTTATAGAATATTGTGTAATCAAGAAAATGGTGTAAATGGGGAAAATGTGGGGTTAAGGATCAGAGATTTTCAGATTAGTTTAGTTCAGTTTCCTTTAGAGATACAGCGGGGAAACAGGCCCTTCGGCCCACTGAGTGCACACCGACCAACGATCCCCACCCATTAACACTACACTACACGCATTAGGGATAATTTTACATTCATAGCAGGCCAATTAACCTACAGACCTGTGCGTCTTCGGAGTGCGGGAGGACACCAAAGATCTCGGAGAAAACCCACGCAGGTCACGGGGAGAACGTACAAACTCCGTATAGACAACCACCCATAGTCAGGATCGAACCCGGGTCTCTGGCGCTGTGAGGCAGTAACTCTACCGCTACACCTCTCTACTGCCCTTTATCCACACTTAACATTTTTATTTCTTAACAGGATTTTCAAAAATAAATGTATGTCTAATAGCTATATTTATTTTTTAACTGCAAGCTTAAAGTATGGAAGGCTGCGTGTTACATTGTTTAATAGTGTATCATTGCATGTGTTGATTTAAATGATTGCTCCTTAATCACAATGACCACCTGACTGTTAGTTTTTGCAAGACAGCTTTTATTTCTCTGCTTGTCAATTTCTAAATTAATTTTTAAATGGTTCTCTAGTTCTTGACTTAAATCGCGTGATAACCACTTTGTCCCGTGTAATACAAACAGCGTTCTCTAATTCATCAATCCTGTTTTACACAATTTGCCGTACGGCTGCAGGTGTTACAGTATAACTACTTGTACTCTGTTTTGAGACAGGCAGCTATCATCTGTAGGAGTACGTTATTACAACCGTAGGCCTCGCCTACCATCTGTCTGTCCTTTTAGTTTTTTCTTTCTTTTTTTTAGTGTGTTGAAAAGTTTGTGTTAACGTTCTCCGGTTTGTTTTATGTGGGGGGTGGGCGGGGGGGGGGGGGGGGGGGGGGGGGGGGGGGGTCGGGGTAACTTTTTTTCAATCTCTTACCTTGCGGGAGATGCGATTGTTTTCCGGGTCATATCTCCGGTCACTCTGCAGCCTAACATCATGGAGCAGGAGGCCTTGCTCGGGACTGACTTTAAGTCCTACCGCGGGGACGTGGACTTACCATCGGTCATCAAAGATCCTTGCCCTATGATCGACGCTCCAACCGCGGCCTGCGGACTTTAACATCTAGGAACTCGCAGTCTCGGGAGAGACCGAGTTGGGTAGCTCCAAAAGCCGCACGACATTCGCTAGCCCCGATCCGAGGTAGATCGCCTGGAGCGGGGTAGCTGAGATTTCCCCCCGATTCAGGAGCTTGATTGCCCCGACAAGGAGGCCCACCGCCGGCTACGGCAGTAAGATCGTCCCGTTCAACGGAAGGTTAGAGGACCCTGACCACTGGAGAAGGGAAAGATTGAACCTTGTTTTGCCTTCCATCACAGTGAGGAATGTGGAGGAGTCACTGTGGTGGATGTTTATGTTAAAATGTATTTTGTGTGTTCTGTGGCTTTTTATTGGTATGACTGTATGGCAAATTAAAGTATGATTATATATCCCATCTTAGTTTGTGTAACCAGTCAGTCATAAGTTAATTCAACTGTCCACTGATTAGTCAGTGGACCACCGGCAGGTATCAGGTGCACTTCAAGCAAAGCTGGTTGATTTGATACCATTTTTTCTTCTGTTTTCAAGGCATTATCTCGGATTTTTTACAGCACATGCTTCCCACCTTGCACTCTGTCCCTCTTGTTTAGTTCCTCTGCTATTTCCTCCCTCTCCATTAAAAAAAAACCTGTCAGTAAAGGGCCCACCTTTGCACTCACAAGTCTTGCCCTTCTTACACACCTATAAAAGCTGCAACAATCTGTTGTATGCTTCCTGTTAGTCCTAATCTCCTCTCATCTGCAATTTTCCCATTATCAAATGTTTGAACACACATTGCTCAGATCTAACATATTCCCCAATCTTCACACTTACTGGCTTTTCATAACATACAATGCTATGTTAGATTTCTCATATAATACATGACTGGATCACTTTTCCAGCAGTGCTTTATGGGCCTCAAAAATACGTGAATGTCCATAGTTTTTAAAAGCTCTCTCCATTTCTTGCTGTTATAAATTCATAAGTTGTATCCCACTTTCGCTTCCACTCCCTACACACTTTTTACACACCTATAAAAGTGTAAGGGGCAATTTACAGAGGCCAAATAATCTACAAAACCATGTCTTTGCGATGTGGGAGTAAACTGGACACAACCCACATGGTTAGGTTGAACCCAGATCTCTGGCACGGAGAGGCAGCAGTTCCAGTTAAACCTTAAGTCTTCACTAATGATCGAACAGGTAGCCTAAAATCAGCTGAGTTGCCCAAATACTCTCTTCAAAATCTTTCAACGTATTTGTATCCTATTTCCCTTGCATGCTTTGCATTCATCCATGTTAGAATCCACTGCCCTTCTGAATCAGTATATAATTCTGTTGCTATGTCATGAAGGTGAAGTCCTAGGTGTTTTCCTTAGGATAACTGCAAGAAAAAACATTCAATCCATGTAAACAATTCTTCACTGCTCCAATCACAGCTTACAGCCTACCTTACTCCAGAATTTCTGGGTTCATTACTCCACAGGGGATCCATATCACATGCCCATCCCTTTCACATCAAAACATCTCTGATATTAGTCCTAAAGTTGTCACAAAGTCATACAATATAGAAACGGGTCCTTCTGCCCAACACATCCATATTGACCAAGGTGCCTTTCAGAGCTAATCCCATTTGCTTGCATTTGACCCAAATCTTCCTAAACCTCACCTGTCCATGTACCTATCACAATGTATTTTAAATGTTGTGATTGTACCTCTACCACTTCCTCCAGTGGCTTTTTCCATTTACCTACCACTAACAATGTGAAAACGTTGCCTCTCCAATCCCCCTTAGATCTGTCCCCTCTATGCTTAAACCTATGCTGTCTTGTCTTAGACTCCCCAATTCTGCTGAAACTCAGCTACAACTCACCTACACACCAGAGACAATTTACAGCCATCAACTAACCTGGGTCTAATGCCCCTGTCCCACTTAGGAAACCTGAACGGGAACCTCTGGAGACTTTGCACCCCACCCAAGGTTTCCGTGCGGTTCCCGGAGGTTTTTGTCAGTCTCCCTAATGGTCGAAAGTGGTTTCCGCTTCTTCTATGTTCCGGCGATTATTTCAAAAAATTCAAAACTGGCCGCGACTAAAAATAGGTTGCCGTTTTTAAAAATGTTAATTATTTTAGTCGATGCCTGTTGCGATGCTAGTTGACGGTGGTTACCGGAGATTGCAGGTAGTGGAAGGTAAGACCTTTTTTTCACCCAGTTTCTTTCCACCAGGGAGGTCTTACCTTCCACTACCTGCAACCTCCAGCAACCACCTTCAACTAGCATCGCAACCGGCTTAGACTAAAAAATGAACGATTTTTAAAACGGCAACCTATTTTTAGTCGTGGTCGGTTTTGAATTTTTTGAAATAATTGCTGGAACATAGAAGAAGCGGAAACCACTTTCGACCATTAGGGAGACTGACAAAAACTTCCGGGAACATCCAGGATCCGCACGGAAACCTTGGGTGGGGCGCAAAGTCTCCAGAGGTTTCTGTTCAGGTTTCCTAAGTGGGACTGAGGCATAACTAACCAGACTAACCTTCTCAGTCTGAAGAAGGGTTTTGGCTCGAAACGTTGCCTATTTCCTTCACTCCATAGATGCTGCTGCACCCACTGAGTTTCTCCAGCACTTTAACCTAACAATCTGTACCTTTTCGATGTGGGAGTTAGCCGGAGCAACTGGAAGGAAATCCATAGTCTCCATATGTTACATGGAAAGCAGTATTGAACTTGGATCGCTGGAGCAGTGAGACACTTGCTGCATCATTAGCTACCCCCTACTTCTGTTCAATTCAATGATTGCTCAGTTCCATGTCCTTCAGTTTCTCCACCGTGACCTTCTTGGTCTTGCTGTTTCCAGTCAGGAACAGAGCATTCATACCAAATGAATGTTATTAGCGCTTACTCATTTTTCCGATGTTTTATATAAACATGCATCAGTAAGCATTAATTAAGACGCAACCGAAATGACATAGGCAAGGTGATTCAATCACAGAGACGAGAATTTTCAAAAAAGTCCGTACCAGTCATATCTATCACAGCACTCTCAAGATATTGCCCACAAATTACAGCTTTTAATGTTTACAGTGGTCTGACAATAATTCAGCTACTTTCCCTAAATTCTGCAATGCAATTACTTTGCAATAAATCTTTCAACTGGCTGAACCAGTTAAAAACTTTCTACACTTGAATGATGCCAGATATAACTCGAGGATGAACATTTCTTGTATCATTATTCTACAACTGAACTGGGGTCAAGGAAAGAGCATTCACGTCGCGGCCCTCTTCCCACCAATCTTTCCACCACCACACACAAGAAGCGACAAGACATTGTGTGCAGATGCCGAGACGTGCGTTCAGCTCTGGCTGAACTACTTCTAATCTTGTGTGTGGACTCAACAAGAAGAAGTACTACTGAACTGAACTTACAATAGTTGCTCCAGGTCTTTCACATTAGTGTTTAGTACTTACCTATATATTAAAAGTCATTGTTATCTCCTTTTTCTCCCACAGTATGTTTGCAATTCAAATCAAAGATATAATTTATGGCATTGCTTTTCCTCCACCATTAAATAACAACATGTAAAGAACATTTGAACAGGTACATGGAAAGGAAAGGTTTACAGGGACATGATTAGATGGGGCACCCACGCACACAAGTTGACCCGAAGGACTTGTTTCCACACAGTACGACTCTATGATTCTATAACCAAAATGTATTGAAAGATGATCTCGATCACCAGGGCAACAGTAATAATGCATCTGTTGTTGTCCTTCAAATGAGAAGTGAGACCAAGCTTTCATCTACTCTCCCCAATTCCCATGATATGCTAAGCTAGCATTTATTTCAGGAGGATGAGGATACAAACACAGGAATGCAATGCTAAGGTTCTACAAGGCGCTAATCAGGCCACAGTTGGAGTATTGTGAGCAATTTTGGGCACCATATCTGAGAAAGGATGTGCTGACTCTGGAGAGGGTCCAGAGGAGGTTTACAAGAATGGTCCCAGGAATGTGGGTTAAGATATGATGAGCATTTGACGGCCCTGGGCCTGTACTCACTGGAGTTTAGAAGGATGAGGGGGGACCTCATTGAAACTTACTGAATAGTGAAAGGCTTGGATAGAGTGGGGGTGGATAGAATGTTTCCACTAATGAGAGTGTCTAGGACTATATGCCATAGCTTCAGAATTAAAGGACGTTCCTTTAGGGAGGAATTAATTTTGTCAGAGGGTGGTGAATCTGTGGAATTCTTTGCCACAGAAGACTGCGCAGGCCAAGTCAAAGGATATCTTTAAAGCAGAGATAGATTATTGATTAGCACAGGTGTCAGAGGTTATGGGGAGAAGGCAGGAGAATGGGATTAGGAGGGAGAGATAGATCAGCCATGATTGGATGGAGGAGTAGACTTGATGGGCTGAATGGCCTAATTCTGTTCTTATCGCTATGACCTTATGTTCCAATTTGGGAGAAGAACCCAGTGTCCTGAACAAGTTAATTATCAGTCAACATCATTGAAATATAATAATTATTGAGTGATGGAAAACTACAGCAAGCTAAATGGTCCTCCAGCCCACAGAGTCTATGCCAACCATCAATCACCCTTTCACACTAGTTTGATGTTACGCACATTCCTACACACTAGGGGTAATTTACAGAGGAAAAATAAACCTACACACCCGCAGATCTCTGGGATGTGGAGGAAACCAAAGCACCTGACGAAACCCACGCAGGCACAGGGAGAACTTACAAACTCCACACAGACAGCACCCGAAGTCTGGATCGAAGCTGGGTCTCTGCTACTGTGAGACAGCAACACCCCCAGCTGTGCGATAATGCTGCCCACTTTATGATCACATTAATATGTGTGGCACTTAGCTATTCCTGTTAAATTAAAGTATCTAAATAAAAGCAGAAAATATTAGAAATACTCAGAGTTGGTGAACAGTCTTTGATATGGCGTGGCATGGTGTCCACCGGGTGGCGCTGCGGCGGCTGCATCACCAACAGTCTGTCTCGTCCTTTCCTTCTTTGTTGTTAAATGCATGTTTTAGTGTTCTTCAACTTTGTCATTTGTGTGTGTGTGGGGGGGGGGGGGGGGGGGGGGTTGGGGGAAACTTTTAGAAATCTCTTACCTTGATGATGATGCAATTTTTTTCCGTATCGTATCTCCGTCCGCACTGCAGCCTAACATCAAGGAGCTGGCGGCCTCTTGCTGGGGACTGACTTTGGGAGTTCCAACTGCGGGAGCCTGTGGGACTTAACATTAGAAAGAGTTAATAAGAAATGAAGAAAAGTTTCTGCTTTTAAAACATCCAACATGCTCTTCAGTCGAAAACAAAGCACTTTAATGCAACGCTGTACTTCAAACGAAAAGCAAAAAATAAAATGCTGATGCTAGAAATCTGAAATAAAAGCAACAAATGTTGGAAACACTCAGCAGGATCTTGATCAGTTGGGCAGGTAGGCTGTGGAATGGTTGATGACATTTAATACAGAGAAATGTGAGGTGTTACATTTTGGGAAGTCTAACATGGGCAGGACCTACACAGTGAATGGTAGAATTCTGGGGAGTGCTGTAGGGCAGAGGGGTCTTGGAGTGCAGGTGCATAATTTCTTGAAAGTGGTGTCTATTAATTTATTCATTCTTTTTTAAGTTTTAGAAATACAGCGCAGAAACAGGCCCTATGACCCACGGAGTCCACACCAACCAGCGATCCCCGCACATTAACACTGTCCTACACACACTAGGGACAATTTACACAAACGCCATGCCAATTAACCTACATACCTGTACGTCTTTGGAGTGTGGGAGGAAACCGACGATCTCGGAGAAAACCAACGCGGTCACGGGGAGAACGTACAAACTCCGTACAGACAGCACGCGTTGTCAGGATCGAACCCGGGTCACCGGCGCTGTAAGGCAGCAACTCTACCCCTGCACCACCGTGGCCACCCATAGGTGAATAGGGTGGTCAAGAAGGCTTTCAGCACATTGGCCTTTATCAGTCAGAATATTGAGTATAGAAGTCATGTCGCAGTTATATAAGACGTCGGTGAGGTCACATTTAGGGTACTGTGTTCATATTTGGTCACCATGTTATAGGAAAGATGTTGTCAAGCTTGAAAGGATTCAGAGAAGATTTACCAGGATGTTGCCAGGACTTGAGGGAGAGGTTGTGCAGATAAGGGGATTTATTCCATGGAGTGTAGGACGATGAGGGGTGATCTTATAGAGGTGTCCAAAATCATGAGATTAATAGATCAGGTAAACACATAGTCTTTTGCCCAGAGTAGGAGAACTGAGAACCAGGGGACATATAGTACAGTATAAACTAGGTGAAGTGGGAAAGATTTAGCGGGAATCTGAGGGGTGACTTTTTTTACACAAAGGGGAGGTAGTGTATGGAACAACTGCCAGAGGAGGTAATCGAGGCAAGGTCTATCGCAATGTTTAAGAAGCATTTAGACAGGTACAGGGGGATATGGGCCAGAGGGATTTTGAGGGATATGGGCCAAAAGCAGGCAGCTGGGATTAGTGTAGAATGAGGCATGTTTTTGGCATGGGCAAGTTGGGCTGAGGGGCCTGTTTACATGATGTATGGCTCTATGTCTCCAAGACTATATGGGGCCAGGCAGCTTCCAAGGAGAGAGAGAGTAATTTATTGTCACGTGTACCAATTAAGGTCCAGTGAAACTCGCTTTACCATACAGCCATACTATAAACAGCAACAAGACACACAACTACATCAAAGTTAACATAAACATCCACCACAGCCGATTCCACTTTCCTCACTGTGATGGAAGGCAATAAAGTCTGATCTTCTTCCCTCTTTATTCCCCTGCGATCCATCAATCCATCCGCAGTCGGGGCAATCGAAGCCCCTGCTTCGGGGCGGTCGAAACCTCCGCGATCGGAGTGGTCGAATCTCTTGCGGCTAACTAACTCCCTTCAGTATCTGTTCTAATCAAAGCTGGCATCTAATATTATCCTAACTTCCTACGGTTTTATTAAAGGAAGTGATGTCCTGACCTCTTCCCTCAAACATACTGTGATAAGATTCACTGCTATATTTCCACATGACACTAATGCTGACAAGCATTTAACTAGCAAGGGGGAAGTATTTCCCATGAATATTTCTGAACTAAATTCACCATTAAACGTTTGGATCTTCGAGCAAATGACCAGGACCCTGGTCAAAAGGTGGAATCTTTAATGAGCATATGAAAAGAAGGAAGATACGTTGTGAGGAGGAGAGGGACGGAGAAGGAATTACTGGCGGAGCTTGTCAGTTGAAAGCCCAGCTGCCAGCACTGGAATGATTAAAATCATAGATGTGCAGGAGATTGAATATGCAAATGTCTTGGGCTGGAGAACAAAATTGAGATATGGAGAGAAAGGAGAATTAGTGAGATTTCAAAGCATGGATGCAAATGTTAAAGCTGTGTCGTTGCTTGACTAGGAGCCAAATTGCTTGGCTGCACTTGTCTAACTCTGAACTGCTTTACATCATTTTTTTCTTCCCCTCCCATCTGGGATGGTGCCTGTGGATATCTAGGCCCACCCTACAGAAATCTCCACAAGACCCTTCATCTTTCTACCTCACTCAGCAGGTTTAAGACCCCTCTTATAATCCACATTTGACCAAGGTTTTATCCAAACATTTTGTGCTTTATTTGCAAAGGGCATATATTTCATCGAGCAATATTACAATATCTTCCTTGTAATTTTTATTTACATTAAAATCATCATGTGAATAGTGTTTATGTGCTCTACTTGCCCGGGAATTTATGACCAGACAGTGAAGGGAGAGCTTTTCCATTCATTGAATTCATCCTGTACTAGCCCTAGAGTATATCAACGTGACAATACGTATAGATTTAGGTTCAGGTGTAATGAGGTACAATGAAAAGCTTTGTTTTGCATGAAACATAGAAAGCATAGAAAATAGGTGAGGAGGAGGCCATTCGGCCCTTCGAGCCAGCAAAAATATGGTGAATCAATAGCCTGCCTTCTCCCCATAGGAGAGTTCTATCTAACTCTCTTAAATCCATCCAGTGATTTGGCCTCCACTGCCCTCTGTGGCAGTGAATTCCACACAATTCTCTGGGTGAAAAAGTTTTTTCTCACCTCAGTCTGGCCTCTTTTTATTCACTGTGGCCCCTGGTTCTGGACTCGCCCAACATTGGGAACTTTTTTCCTGCATCTAGCTTGTCCAGTCCTTTTATAATGTTATATGTTTCTATAAAATTCCCCCTCATCCTTCTAAACTCCAGTGAATACAAGCCTAGTCTTTTCAATCTTTCCTCATATGACAGTCCCGCCATCCCAGGGATCAATCTCGTGAACCTACGCTGCACTGCCTCAATCACAAGGATGTCCTTCCTCAAATTAGGAGACCAAAACTGTACACGATATTCCAGATGTGGTCTCACCAGAGCCCTACACAACTGCATGCTATCTGATCAGGTCATATAATACTATACATAAGTTCAATCAAGTCAAACTCAGGTATGTGTAGGATGGAACTGCAGATGCTGGTTCACACCGAAGATAGACACAAAATGCTGGAGTAACTCAGTGGGACAGGCGACATCTCTGGATAGAAGGAATGGGTGACGTTTCAAGATGAGAGCCATGCTCAGAGCAAAGGAAAAGAACAGTAGAGTCACAGTCATAAAGCATGAAAACAGGTCCTTTGCCCCAACTCGTCCATGCTGACCATCTAAACTGGTCCCATTTGCAAGCATTTGGCTCTTGTCCCTCGAAAGCTTTCCTGTGCCACTTATGCATCTGTCCAAATGTCTTTTAAATGTTGTTAAATGTTGTTATAAATGTTGTCTGGCTTAACTATCTCCTCTGGCTGCTCATTCCATACACCATCCACCCTCTGAGTGAACAAAGTTGCTCCTTGGGTTTGTAATAAGTCTTATGCCACCCATCTTAAACATATGCCCTTTTCTTGTTCATTCCGCTATCCATGTGTGAAAGACTCTGTGCATTCGCTCTATCCATTCCCTTCATGATTTAAAGGGAGCTCTATTTTGTATATAAACCATCCAACTTCCGAGTCTGTCCCTCAGAACTGAGTGCGACATGCTTCCACTCCAGCTCTTGGCCCTAAGGTCCTGGGGCCAATGTGAGACTCTCAGTCTCTGTCTCAGTGGAGCCAGGAGTGGTGTGACTAGACGGGTGGATTGGTTATTTGGAAGGTTCTGTGCTCCTTCTGACGTATATCCTTACCTTCACACGCTAACACTGACTACTAAAACCCAAATAAATGATGATCACTACATTTTTTAAGGAAACGTTGGAAACATAGAAATACAAGTAGGCCATTCAGCCCCTTGAATCTGGTCCATCATTCAACAGAATCATAACTGATCATTAATTTCAGTACCCTGTTCTCATCTTCTCATTATACCCCTTAATAGTGTATACGGTCGTGAGGGGAATAAATAGAGTAGATGCACAAAATCTTTTACCCAGAGTAGGGGAATCAAAAACCAAAGGTTTAAAATGAGTGGAGAAAGGTTTAAAAGGAGTCTGAAGGGCCACTTTTTCACACAGGTATGGAATATGGAAGGAACTGCTAGAGGAGGTAGTTAAGGCAGGCACTATTACAACATTTAAAGGCATTTGGACAGGTACATGGCTTAGAGGGTTATGGGCCAAGTACAGGCAGGTAGGCCTAGTGTAGATGAGGCAGCTTGGTCGGCGTGGGTAAGTTGGGCCGAAGGGCCTGTTTATTTGCTGCATGGCTCTATGACTTTTTCTCCCATTGGTATTTATAAAAATATATCTCTTCCTTGAATAGCTTTAATGACTTGGCCTTCACTGTCTTCGGTGAAAGAGAATTCCACAGGTTCACTACCTCTGAGTGAAGAACATTTTCAAAACATTTCCTCTCTCTGTCCTCCTGGAAATCTTTTAATATAATGGAGCTCATAATATAGGCTTCAATCAGACATGGTCAGCTTAGTGGAATATGCTTCAAGAGTCGGCACAGTGGCATAGTGTTAGAGCTACTGTCTTACAGCGCCAGAGACCCGGGTTCAATCCTGACCATGGGTGCTGAGTGTACGCAGTTTGCATGTTCTCCCTGTTACCTGCGTGAGTATGTTCCGAGATGTTTGTTTTTCTTCCCACATTCCAAAGACGTACAGGTTTGTAGGTGAAATGGCTTGGTTATACAGTAAATGCAAAATTATCCCTTGTGTGTGTAGGGTAGTGTTATGAGTGGGGACCAAAGGGCCTGTTTCTGTGCTGTAACTAAACTAAAGTCAAGGGTGTTTAATTTGTGTATGCATCAGAAACAAAACAATGCAATTCTGACTTGCTGTCAATTCATAGGCATATTAACACACTGCCTGTCCCGCAGAGTTACTCTGGCATTTTGTGTCTATCTTCGGTTTAAACCAGCATCTGCAATTCCTTCTTATACAATAAACTACCAGTTATATTAGGTAACCAGACCATAAGGGTGCAAGCTGAAGCACACAGTGCCGTGCATAATTGAAGTGTTATTGCTGGAGAAGTAGACCCAGGAGAGAACATTGTCTTTGGTTGAGTTCCACCTGTAGGTTACAGATCGATCTGATTCTGTTTCTAGTCCATGCTGTACTTCATTGATGGTTAGTGCAAATGCAGTTTTACTGTGACATACAAAGTATTCCCTGGGAATGTTTCCTGAGACAGTAGATGGAGCTTCACACCACATGAAACCCTTGTTATGCAATGTTGTTTTAATGCTTGGCAGAACAGTAGAGGGAGTTTTATTCTGTAACTGCATAATGTAACGTGACATTTACTAGTATCAGTGTGTGCTTTACCTGACTAATGCGCCAGAGCAGAGGGACATTTGTTCTTTTCAACTGATCTGCAAAAATGTGGAATTGAAAAAAATCCCTTTCTGCTGCAGTAGAATCTGTTACTTTGCTTAACTAATAGCAAGCAAAATAACTAAATCATGCTGAAAACCCACACAATATTCCCATGCACCAATCCCTTTGTTTTAAGGGTGTGCATTATATTATTCATTCATTCATTTCGCTTATTCTGACCTAGAACAAAGCACAACTTGCACAAAATGCTTGACTTGATTTTTGTTGGTATGTTATGGTACTTTATCTGTCACATCTACTGAGGTATAGTGAAATTCATTGTTGTATACAGTTCAGTCCGAGCATCACTATACATAAGCACTTAGATACATGCTATATAAGCATCTCAAATACAGTACAAGTGTACAGCAGTAGGGCACTGAGAAAGTAGACAGAGTCCAGACACACAAAACGCTGGAGTAATTCAGCGGGACAGGCAGCATCTCTGGAGAGAAAGATAGGGTTACGTTTTGGGTCGAGACCCTTCTTCAGACTGAAGAAGTCAGAGTACTAACATTCCCACGTCCCTCACCACTTTCTGCTGTGTCTCAATGCCAGCAATCTGTCACAATTCCAATCTATTTTAATCCTCTGCCCCTGGCTCTTTGTGCGTCTCCACTATTAAACCACCAGGGGAGAAAGAAAAATAATGGGATTAGCGGAGGATTAGGGTAAAAGGGTGGTTGACGCACGGCATGGACTCGAAGGGCCGAAGGGCTTGTTTTTCTCAATGACTCTATTTCTCAATGACTCAGACTCTCTATGACTGCGCTGTTTGCCATCACAACCCTGTTATCTTTCAATGGTACTTCATTACAGATTACCGAGATGATTTGCATACGCCTCTGTTCAGGTAAACTAGCATGCACATCTTTCCTTTTCATTTCTTTTGTCATGAAACTGGCAATTGATATCCGGTGGTTATCCTATACACCTGAACCTCCACCACCCACTCCCCCCACTCACCCCCAAATATCCCTGCCTCACTCTTCTTCTCTAAGGTGAGAAGGCGATAAGTTTTACTTCATGCATTCTAACGGCTATCCTTATTTGAAAGTATATTGGAAACTTGCAGCCATACTGCATTGGAATGTCCTTCAGCCCACCCTGTCCATCTAGGTCATTCAACACCCAAGTAAACTAATCCTATTTTTATTCTCCCCACTCACATCAAATTCCCCCCCCCCCCCCCCCCCCCCCATATCATACACACATACCTAGGATATTTTACAATGGTCAGTTAAACCACGCACAAACTTTGTACGACAACACCCGTAGTCTGGATCGAACCCGGGTCTCTGGCGCTGCATTCGCTGTAAAGGCAGCAACTCTACCGCTGCCCGTTTCCCCATTCTAGCCCTAATTCCCCATTTACAGGTGCCCACCTCTAATTACATTTACAGGTGCCCTCCTCTAATTACATTTACAGGTGCCCTCCCCTAATTACATTTACAGGTGCCCTCCCCCAATTACATTCAAAGGTGCCCTCCTCTAATTACATTTACAGGTGCCCTCCTCTAATTACATTTACAGGTGCCCTCCCCTAATTACATTTACAGGTGCCCTCCCCCAATTACATTTACAGGTGCCCTCCCCTAATTACATTTACAGGTGCCCTCTAATTACATTTACAGGTGCCCACCTCTAATGACATTTCAACAGGTGCCCTCCTCTAATTACATTTACAGGTGCCCTCCTCTAATTACATTTACAGGTGCCCTCCCCCAATTACATTTACAGGTGCCCTCCTCTAATTATATTTACTGGTGCCCTCCTCTAATTATATTTACTGGTGCCCTCCTCTAATTACATCTCAGAAATGGGGAATAAAGAAATGGGGGAATAAATTGAATAAGGTTTTTTATGTCAGTCAAAGACATGCAGGTTTGTGGGCCCAACTTTCACACACTGACCAACATGTCCCATCTACACTAGACAATAAAGTAAACTAAACTGAAACTGGACTGAATTGAAGGAACTAGATCATCCAAAGGAATTCCATGCAGGTACAGAGTATATATGTAATCTGCACATGACTGAAGACCAGGATTTGTCCCAGGTCAGTGGGCAGGTGGGAGGGGGGTTTGGGGTGGGCATGTAGCAGGTCTACTATGCAAATGTGCCACTTCCTATGGACAATTGGGCATCATTATTCTATTGATATTGTTTTCATTTGCAACTTATTCTTTCCAAATTCCCCACCTGTAAGATAGGATGCTCTGGTCACAGATCATGAGGCCACTTGTCCCACATTCCCAATAATACTGAATAACCTAATCATTGCTTTAAGATTCAACATGGCAAAGTTCTGATTAGGTTCGTTGCAGGGTTGGGAGATGGGTATATGGAGGATATGTTGAGAAAAATCTGTGTGTACTGGGAGGATGGTTGGGGATCTGGAAGGAAGAGGGGTATTGAAATTGGAAAATTCACGTAGCAGACATTAACTTAAGTATCGCCACATCTTGGCACTGACATAGTTACAAAAGTGACTCTTGTTCATATTTCAACTAAGTTTACTTTGGCTTGTAACAACTAACCCAATAAGAAATACAGAAAATCTCCAGGTGGTAAACATTGAACTCCTGACTTAAAAATATGTCGTCACAAAGAGCAAAGAGATATACGTGGAGCAATGAGACAAAAGGGATAGCTCTATGAGCTGGCATTGACTTGATGGGCCGATTTCCTGCTCTATCAAGAGAAAATATGAAAGAATATGAAATATTTATTCAATTCCTTTCTAAAAGCTATTGAATCTGCTCCCATCATCATTTCAGGTGGCATGTTCCAGATTGTGACAGAACATGCAATAAACAATGCTCCTCATTCCCTAATTCTCCTAACTCTGTTACTTAATGAACCTGTTTTTCCCTCATCCTCTGTTCATTGCATCCGCTTCTCACTGCCGGCTCTGACAAATACACAAATAGGCAACAGTGAGGGATGGTGTGGGGGAGGGGTGGGCACTCTAGTTTTTCAGTCCTCTACCCAGGGGATAAACATAGAAACATAGAAACATAGATGCAGGAGTAGGCCATTCGGCCCTTCGAGCCAGGACTGCCATTCAATATGATCATGGCTGATCATCTAAAATCAATACCCCTCTCCTGCTTTTTCCCCCATATAACTTGATTCCTTTAGCCCTAAGAGCTAAATTAACTAAAAAGGTAACAATCCTCAGGCTTCTGTCCTTTCTTCCTGACGGTGCATTGAGACTGTGGCCAGGGTGGTATGGTTCTTTGATGATATGAGCTGCCTTTTTGAGGTAGAACATTCTGTGCTGCCTAAATAAGCTTGCGTTAGTTTGTTTGTTTGTTCGTTCACTCTCGTGAAGGTGCTGTGCATATGGCAGCCAGCCAACAGTCGCTTGTGTATTTCTTTTTTTTCCCCACTTTTCACTTTTTCACTTTGAATTTAATTTTAATTTCAATTTTTCGTGCACCTTGTGTTTCCTAAAGTTTCCCTCCGGCGATGAATAAAGTTCAATTATTTTGTATCATATAGTGGCAGCTCAGAACTAGTTCGGTCAAAGAGTAGCCCTCAAAGCAACAACCTGGTCATTCCAACAACAGGCCAACTGCTAAACAATAAGCTGAGCACTTCCTCGCTGCACTATACTAGATTTCACTTTGAAGCAGACTATTCCTGGCACAAGTGTCCTATCTAAGGCTTTGAAGAAGATTACTGCATGAGTCAACTTTTCCTAAAGTTTCACTGCACAGATTTGAAAGTGTTATCACGCCCTGTCGCCCCTGAACTTGCTTATCTGCCCTGCCAGTTCACAAATGCTATGGCTTTAAAATTGTTATCCTGGCGTTCAAACTCCTCTGCAGTTTCACCCATCCTAACTCTATCTCCATAACTATGCCCACATGTGCATCCTGATTTTTTTTTTTTATCCCACTAGAGGCGGCTGTGTCTTCAACATAAGCCCATAAGTCATAAGCTCGCTCCAGAATTCCTCACCTTTCCTTTCCTTCATCTGTTCGGTTAAAGCTTGCTTTCATGCCATGTTTTTGGACAGGAGGCTTGTGTCCCTGGTGGGTGCCCAGGGATTGATGCTGGGCCCATTGCTGTTTGTAGTTGATATCAACAACTTGGATGAACATGTACAAGGCATGATTAGCAAGTTTGCAAATGATACGAAAATGAGTAGTATTGTAGATAGTGAAGATGTTTATCAAAAATTCAGCATTGTGCTGTATATCTATGTTGTGTTTATG
This sequence comes from Okamejei kenojei, assembly GCA_035221665.1. NCBI lineage: Eukaryota > Metazoa > Chordata > Chondrichthyes > Rajiformes > Rajidae > Okamejei > Okamejei kenojei. The sequence continues at coordinate 64,109,258 of CM069141.1, read as the reverse complement.
ACGTGGCCTCCCCTCCATTGGGGACGTGGCTTCCCCTCCATTGCTCGAGTCCAAATGTACACTATGCAAACGTTTTATCAAACACTTTTTCCTGTGACACTCAAGGAATGCTGCAGCTCTCGGCTGCTAACCATTTTAACTTCCCTTCCCATCCCATGTTGTCCTTTCTATCCTTGGTGCCCCTAGTGCTCGGAGTGAGGCCATATGCAAACTGGAAGATCAGCCCCTCGTATTCAACTTGGGTAGCCTCCAAAGAACAAAGGGATATAAGTGGAGCAATGGGACAAAAGGGATAGCTCTGTGGACTGGCATTGACATTATGGGCTGAATAGCCTATTCTATGTAAAGAGGAAATATGAAATTCCTTTATAAAAACCTATGATTGTATTACATCCCAAAGAATGGAAAGTATGATGTGGAGACTTTGGAGTGGGTGTAGAAGATGTTTACCAAATGCTGTCTGGATCAGAGGATATTAGCTAGAGAACAGAGAGCAAAGAGCAGTACAGAGCAGGAATACGTCGACAAATTGGTCGACAATACAGTATCTATGCCAAACACGATGTCAATTTAAAGTAATCCTCACTGCCTGCATATGATCCATATACCTCAATTCCCTACATGTCCCTCGGTCTACCCCACAGCCTCTTAAATCCCACTATCTTAACTGCCTCCACCAGCATGTCTGGCAGCACGTTCCCAGTGCACACCACCCACCACCTGTGTGCAAAGTTTGCCTCATACATCTCTTTTAATCTTTGCTCCCCTCACCTTCAATCTATGCCCTTCAGTTTTTGACATTTCCATGCTGCGAGAGGATTTTCTGACTGTCTACTCTATCTATGCCCCTTATGATTCATATACTTCTATCAATTTTCTCCTCAGTCACCGACACTCTAGAGAAAAGGATCCAAGTTTGTCCAACCTTTCCTTGTAGCTAATGCCCTCTAATCTAGGCGGCGGCAGCATTCTAGTAAACATCTTCTGCACCCATTCTTAAGTCCTTCCTGTAATGAGACGACCAAAACTGCACTCAATACTCCAAAGCAGTCAAACCAAATATTGCATAAAGCTGCAACATTACTTCCTGACTCTTATACTCAATGTCTCGACCTCTAAAGGCAAGCAAACCATGTGCCTTCTTTACCACTATATCCACTTGTGTGGCCACTTTCAGAGAGCTGTGGGCTAAAGGGCCTGTCCCACCAGCCTGCATTTGCATGCGTCTAGCTCGACCAAACTTGGTCGCTTGAGGCGAATGGCCTCGCGGGCCTGGTCCCAATTCGAACCGCGGAGGCGTATGGAGTTGTGCGTGGCTGGTTCCGACATCATATAACCATATAACAATTACAGCACGGAAACAGGCCCTCTCGGCCCTTCCAGTCCGTGCCGACCATTTGTTTTCCCCATACTCATCATACTCATCAATTCGCTGGGTAGGAGACGGACCAACTGAATTTGGATGTCGCACGTTGACATCATCACGCAACGGCACGCCGGGCGGCGACGTCATCGCGCAACGCCACGCGTTAGGCATACACTGTCAAGACGCTGCGTACGACATCGAGACGCTGCGTACGCCCTCAATGCGGCTGTGGGCCGACAGGCCTTTGGCGCGCGGAATTTTTGGACAGTGTCAGTTTTTCGGAGCCCCCGCGCGATGTCGGGACAAGCCCCGCACAACTCCATACGGCTCCGGCGATCGAAGTGGGACCGGCCCCGCGAGGCCGTAAGCCTCAAGCGACCACATTTGGTCGCACTAGCCGCATGCAATCGCATGCTGGTGGGACAAGCCCTTTATACCCCAAGATCACTCTGTACATCAATGCAATTAAGAATCTTGCCATTAACTGGACCCAGCCCTCTTTGACCTCCCAAAGTGTAACACCTCATGCTTGCTTGGATTACACTCCATCTTCCATTTCTCTGCCTTTTTCTATAGTTGATTAATATTCTGATGTATACTTTGACAGTCTTCCTTACTGTTGGCCACTACACAGATTTTTGTGTTGCCTGCAAACATACTAACCAGCCTATTTACATTTACATGCAAGTCATTTGAATATATACCGCAAACAACAGCGGTGCTGCTCAGATCCCTGCAGAATTCCATTGAACACAGACCTGCTGCCAGAACAGCACCCATGCACCACAACCCTTCGTCTTTTAGTTTTAGTTTTTAGTTTTAGAGAAACAGCGTGGAAACAAGGCCCTTCGGCCCACCGAGTCCTTGCCGACCACTGATCACCCATACACTAGTTCAGGCGCACTCCCCTGACATGAGTCTGAAGAAGCGTCTCGACCCGAAACGTCACCCGCACCTTCTCTCCAGAGATGCTGCCTGTCCTGCTGAGTTACTCCAGCATTTTGTGTCTACCTTCGATTTAAACCAGCATCTGCAATTCTTTCCTACACTAGTTATATGTTAACCCATGTATGCATCCTACACAATAGGGGCCATTTACAGCAGTCAATTTACCTCCAACCCTGCACTTTGGAATGTGGAGGAAACCAGAGCACCCAGAGAAAATCCACATGCTCACAGGTAGAATGTACAAACTATGCACAAACAACAGCCATAGTCAAGATCGATCCTGGGTCTCTGGCATTGTGAGGCAGCAGTGTGCCGCCTTCTTCTGTGAGTAACCTGGTTCTGAATATAGATAACCAAGTCACTGTGGATCCCGAGTATATTAATCTTACTTATCATGAGGGTCTTTGTCAAACGGGCCTACTAAATTCCATGTAGATAACATCCACTGCCCTACCCTCATTGATAACATTCATGATTTCCACAAAAAACACAATCAATTGATAATAGATAACATAAGTATAGAAAGAGTATATGAAAATAAATCTCTTGGTGTGATCTTAGACCACAAAATCTGCCCGAAACCACATATAAACCACGTCAAAGGAAAGCTGGCAAAGTCTATCGCAATATTGGGAAAATCAAGACACATTCTGGACCACAAATCATTACAAATCTGTATAATACACTCATATTGCCATATCTGAGTTACTGTGTGGAGATATGGGGTAACACCTATAAAACCAATCTACAGCCGTTATGCACATTGCAAAAAAGAGCAATAAGAATTAATAATAACGTTGGATATCTTGAACATACCAAGGTGTAGATAGCTGCTGGTGTACATATGGTGTACATATAGCTGCTAAATTTGTGTAAGATAATTATAATCAGATGAATGCCAACGCGAATAGTATGTTGGCATTCATAGCAAAAGGATTTGAGTACAAGAGCAGGGAGGTTCAACTGCAGTTGTACAGGGTCTTGGTGAGGCCACACCTGGAGCATTGCGTACAGTTTTCGTCTCCTAATCTGAGGAAAGACATTCTTGCCATAGAGGGAGTACAGAGAAGGTTCACCAGACTGATTCCTGGGATGGCAGCACTTCCATATGAAGAAAGACTGGATAGACTCGGCTTGTATTCGCTGGAATTTAGGAGATTGGGGGGGATCTTATAGAGGCTTACAAAATTCTTGAGGGGTTGGACAGGCTAGATGTAGGAAGATTGTTCCCGATGTTGGGGAACTCCAGAACAAGGGGTCACAGTTTAAGGATAAGGGGGAAGTCTTTTAGGACCGAGATGAGAAGATCTCTTTTCACACAGAGAGTGGTGAATCTGTGGAATTCTCTGCCACAGAAAGTAGTTGAGGCCAGTTCATTGGCCATATTTAAGAGGGAGTTAGATGTGGCCCTTGTGGCTAAGGGGATCAGGGGGTATGGAGAGAAGGCAGGTACAGGATACTGAGTTGGATGATCAGCCATGATCATTTTGAATGGCGTTGCAGGCTCGAAGGGCCGAATGGCCTACTCCTGCACCTATTTTGTATGATTCTATGATTCTATGAATAAGGGGTGGGAATTAATAAGCTTTGGCTTCTTCCTGCTCCTTTTTGGACACATACAATTTCATTTATTTATATATATTGTTTATGACACTTTACAAATATTCTTGTTTTGGTTATTTTTGCGGTTTTTTTTAATGCTATTTCACACATGCTTTTTATTCTTTTATTCTGTTTGAAATAAATAATTAAATAAATACATAAATAATAAGTCTACAAGACATGGCCTGCCATGTACAAAGCCATGTTAACTGTTCCCAATTAGTCAATTTTCCTCCAAATGGCCGGACAGAAAGGATCCTCTCCAATTGCCTCCCAATCCTTGACGTGAGGCTCAGGGGCCTATCATTTCCTGAATTATTTCTCCTTCCCTTCTTAACCAAAGGAACAACATTGACCACTCCACAGTCCACTGAGACCTCGCCTCTGGCTGGAGAAGATACGACATTTTTGTCAATGTCCCTGCGGTCCCTTCCCTTGCCTCTCTAAGGCGAGGTTGCATTTACTTGGGTTGTTTTCTTTGGAGCATTGAAGAATGTGGGGAGACCTGATGTAAGTATAGAAAATTAAAAGCAGCATGGATAGGACAGTCAGATCTGTCCTACCAGGGTGGAACTAACAAACACTATAAGGCATGGGTTTAAGGGAGTGGGGCAAAATGTAAAGGAAATGTGCGGGACAAGTTTTTATACACAGTGTTCGGTGTCTGGAATGCATTGCCAGGGGTGATGGTGAAGCAGATACGATAGTGCAATTAGGAGTGCGTTAACATATGATGAGCCTTTGTCGGTACTGGGCCGGTACTCGCTAGAGTTTAGAAGAATAAGGGGGGGACCACATTGAAATGTACCGAATAGTGAAAGGCTTGGATAGAGTGGATGTGGAGAGGATGTTTCCACTAGTGGGAGAGTCTTGGACTAGAGGTCATAGCCTCAGAATTAAAGGACATTCTTTTAGGAAGGAGATGAGGAAAATTTTCTTTAGTCAGAGGATGGTGAATCTATAGAATTCATTGCCACAGAAGGCTGTGGAGGCCAAGTCAATGGATATTTTTAAGGCAGAGATAGATAGATTCTTGATTAGTACGGGTGTCAGGGGTTATGGGGAGAAGGCAGGAGAATGGGGTTAGGAGGGAAAAAAAAATCACCCATGGTTTAATGGCAGAGAAGACTTGATAGGCCGAATGGCCTAATTCTGTTCCTATCACTTATGATCTTATTATAAGAATCTTTTAGGCAGGCACATGGATATACAGGGAATGGAGGCATCTAGGTGCAGACAGCAGAGATTAGTTTACCGTGGCATCATGTTTGGTTCGAAAGGGCTGATAGGACTGTTCCTTTGCTGTAACCTTCAATGTTCCATGTATATATGTGTGAAAGAAATGGGTTGGTCAATAATAAGCAGTTTGAAACAAAATCCTAATGAAAATGAAGCTATTAACAAAGGCAAATAGTTCCATCCACAGGATACTGAAATCATTAGAAGGGTGATCCACACCTCACAAACTCAGGTGCAGGTTCCAACCATTAGTCGACCGGCAATTTGTGAGGAGCACGTGGTAATATTTTATTTCAGGCTTCCCCTCTGCATATGATGGCCTCTGGGCTCTGTTGCTCTGATTAATAGGTTCTGGGCAATGTTTGTTTTGAGCACAGGGATGGAAGTTGCTGCTCAGTGCCAGCTCGGAGCTGGGAGCTGCCAGGTGCTAGACATCTGCCCAAACCAGCCCTCGACAGCAAGCCCAGCACACGAGCTGTGTTTCCATGTAATTACCGCAGGCTGCTGCGACCGGCTGAAAACCAGTCCCAGCTGCACAGGACAGACCAGGAACACTGCCTCCCAGTGCTTGTTTGGTAAGCTCACAAGGCTGTTCTCTCCGAGCGTGAGCTTCTTAACTTTACATCAATCACCTGCAGTTATGACAACTTTAACGTTGCCTGGGCTGTCCTCTGAGTTCTCAGCTACAATTGTTTGTCTTTCTCCTAGTTAATTTATCAATAAATTCAGATTTTCAGAAAGAAAGGTAAAGTTACGAAACGTCTCTTAATTCTAAGGGAGCAGGTTTAATAGAGGCGCTTCAAGAGCAGAAATTATAAACTAGAGCAATTACTTCATGTGCATTTGTGGGAGCGTCATGAATAAGGAAAACAGGGCTATAAACTAAGGAGTTTCTTCTCTCATGGCAGTGAATCCTTCTCTGGAATTCTCTCGCTTCGAAGGTAATGGATGCTAGATCACTTAATATATTTAGGTTGGAGAGAAACAGGTATTTGAACGATTGAGGAATTGAGCATCTGGGGAACTAATGCCAAAGAGGAGTTGAGGCCAACAAAGTGGGCGGCATGGTGGCATAGCGGTAGAGATCATGTGATAGGAGCAGAATTAGACCATTCGGCCCATCAAGTCTTGTCCGCCATTCAATCATGGCTGATCTATCTCTCCCTCCTAAACCCATTCTACTGCCTTCCCCCCAAAACCCCTGACACCCGTACTAATCAATAATCTATCTATCTCTGCCTTAATCCATACTGAATGTTGGAGTATGCGCATGGGGCTGGGTGGCCTTAAAGGGAGAGTGGGAACCAGAGCTCTGATGAGCTTAAAGGTAACACAGGAACCAGAGTTCAGGTGAGGTTAAAACGGTGCCTATGTGTGTAGGAGTATAGTTTAGTTTAGTTACGTTACAGCATGGAAACACGGTCTTCAGCCCACAGTGACCATCGATCACCCATTCACATTATGCGACGTCTTGGGTCGAGGCCCTTCTTCACACTGAAGAAGGGTCTTGACCCGAAACGTCGCCTATTACTTCCCTCCATAGATGCTGCCTCACCTGCTGAGTTTCTCCAGCATTTTTGTCTACCTTTAATTAGGTATGTCACAAAACTTACCTTTAGCGGTGCTGCAGTTCTGTCGCTGGCCGTGTGCGCAACTTTGGCGCCTTTAAGGGGGGCGGGGTTAAAATGCGTTTTTTCCCTTGCCATCCGGAGCTTTCTTTTGTCGGAGTGCGATCTATTTCTGGAGATTCGTTCCGACTGCTGGTAAGTTAATTTTTTTAAATAAATAGCCCGACTATTTCAGTGCTGGAGTAAAATAAAAAATTAGCTCCTAATGCGGTGAACGCCGACAACGGGGACGGATTTTACGTAGGGGACAGGTAAGTGAAAACTGTTTATTTTTACATATAAACTTGCTTTTTTAGATGGCTTTAATCAACATTTAATGTTGCGAAACGGTGATTTATTCCCCATACGAACCGGCAGAATTTTTCCTGCTGATATGGGGTTTAAATTCACTGCAACCGCAACGTTCCAATCCATCGCGTTCCAGAAAATCCCACTCGCAAGCTGATTTAAATGGCCATTAATTTACAGGCAGTAAAAACTAAATTCCTTCAATTTGGCCTATAAATTAATGACAATTAGATTTAAAAACCATGTTATATTGTGAATTATTGTGTGAATGTTAATTGTGACACTTAGGCTTTAAATTTTTTTTAAAATTTTTCTTATGAAATGGATAGATGTTTAGATCTAGTAATTGAATTTTGTAATTAGCTACAATTGGGTACCTAACTAATTATATGCTTTAATTTCAGGTCATCCAAGTAAGATTGTTTCATATTTGTTTCAGAATACTTCAATCTATAATAACTGAAAATTTCTTTCAGTTCTCTTAATTTTTAAGAAAGTTATGGGCTTTTGACTGTCCTCGATCACAACTTTTGTGTTAAGTCAATAGGAAAGCAATAGGAAACAAGTTGCTAATTTCCAAGTATGAAAATGGCCATAACATTTTTAATACTGAAGATATGAAAGTGAATTAGGTGTCAAATTAAACGTTTTATGCTTTATCTGATGGGATAAATTGCAGACTTGATTTTTAAAATCTGAAAATGTTGTTACATTGCTACTTCAATATTTCCAGCATCTGCAGTTCTTTCTTAAACAAGCTATTCACATTATTTCTTTTATCCCATTCCCTACAAAATATGGTCAATTTAATGAGGCCAATTAACCTACAAACCTGCACGTCTTTGGGATGTGGGAGGTAACCAGAGCACCCGGAAGAAATCCACGCAGTCACAGGGAGAACATGCAAACTCCACACCAACAGATCCCGAGGTCAGGATCAAACCCAGGTCTCTGGTACCGTGAGTCAGCGACTCTACCAGGTGTGCCACTGTGCTGAGGAGAGAGAAAAGGGAGTTGACTGAAACATACAAAATCTTGCTTCTGGACAGAGCAGGTGCAGAGTTAGTTCCTCACTTGGGAAAATCTCGAGCTGCCTAAAAACAAGGCTTCACCCAATTTAGACAGAGATAAGGTAAGTTTTTATTCTCTCAGGAGGATATGAGAGAGCTTTCTTCTTCAAAGTCTTGTCGATGCAGAGTTTGTGAGTAACTCTAAGGATGACGAAGATAGATTCTTGATGAGCAAGGTAGAGAAAGGTTACTGTTTGTAGAAGGGAATGCAGAGTTGGGTCACAATTAGATCATTCATAATTTTCCTGAAGGGCAGAGCATGTTCGGTGGGATGCATGGTCTACTCCCACTCCTGCATTGTGTGTTTGTATTGTAGAACAGTTGGGCAGCAGAGCTTAGATGACTGCAAGTTAATGCAAAGAACTGCAACAGGCAAGATATCGGAATTATCTAACCTGTAGGTTACAAAGACATTGGCCAGAATTCCAGCCACAGTTACATAGCTGCATGAAGCATAGATATGTGGTCCAAAACTCTTCTCATGGACACATTTGACAACAAGCAGTTTCTTGCGTTAAACCCATAGCCCTTTAATAACAGCTTTGACATTCCCAATATTTCTTTTGGGACATTTGGACACACTAGAGGCAGGAAACATGTTCCCGATGTTGGGGGAGTCCAGAACCAGGGGCCACAGTTTAAGAATAAGGAGTAAGCCATTTAGAACAGAGACGAGGAAACACTTTTTCTCACAGAGAGTTGTGAGTCTGTGGAATTCTCTGCCTTAGAGGGCAGTGGAGGCAGGTTCTCTGGATGCTTTCAAGAGAGAACTAGATAGGGCTCTTAAAAATGGGGAGAAGGCAGGAACGGGGTACTGATTTGGGATGAACAGCCATGATCATATTGAATGGTGGTGCTGGCATGAAGGGCCAACTGGCCTACTCCTGCACCTATTGTCTATTGTCTATTCTGCTCACTCATTACTACATGCTACAGACACATCAAGAGAAGAGAAGTGAAGAGAAGGTAAAACTGTGTGATATCAGTGTGTCTGTGGAGATTGATGTTTGCTGTTGATGTTGCTGAGGGATGGTAAGTATATGAAACTTTGGAAGGGACCTGGAATGGCTTGTTGGAAAAGAGCTGAGGTAATCATGGGGACACATACAAAGACAGTGATATTTCTTGTATGTGGAGGGTTAGCAACAGAAGGGCGCATACAGTGTTTAGAGGTATTGCATTGGAAACAGGCCCTTCGCCCACTCAGTCCACATCGACCGTTGACCAATGGTACACTGGTTCTACTTATGCCACTTTCACATCCTACACACTAGGGGCAATTTACAGAAGACGGAAACCGAGAAACCTGCACATCTATTGGATGCGGGAGGAAACCAGAGCACCTGGAGAAAACCCACACACTCACAGGGGGAATGTACAAACTCTGCACAGCAGCACCCGTAGTAAGGATCGAACCCGAGTCTCTGGCGCTGTGAGGCAGCAACTCGACCCCTACTGCAGTAAGTGGAGCTGCTGCATAACAGTTCCTGTGACACGGGTTCAATCCTGACATTTGGTGCTGTTTGTGTGGAGTTTGCATGTTCTCCAGTTTGGTTTAGGTTTTAGTTTAGTTCAGAGATACAGCGCGGAAACAGGCCCTCAGCCCACCGATTCCGCAACGACCAGCGACCCCCACACTCTAACAAGTGCTACACATACTAGGGACAATTTTACATTTATACAAGGCCAATTAGCCTACAAACCTGTATATCTTTGGAGTGTGTGAGGAAACTGAATATCTCGGACTAAACCCACGCAGATCACGGGGAGAACATACAAACATAGTACAGAGAGCAACCATAGTCAGGATCGAACCATGGTCTCTTCCACTGTCGGGCAGAAGCTCTACTACTGCGTCACTGTGCTGCCAATACCCACCTTTTTTTAACAAGTGAGTTCAAAATAATATAGTAAGTATTTCCAGGAACATGGCCTGGTCTGTGGGGATGGGGAAGTGGATTCAGGAGTCAGAAACCTGCTGTAATCTCAGTTGGAGTTATAGAGTCATCGGGTCATGTGGTGTGGAAACAAGCCCTTCTGCTCAACATGCCCACACCAACCAACATGTCCCATCCACACTAGTCCCACTTGCTTACATTTGGCCCACATACCTCTAAACCTTTCCTACCCATGTACCTGTCTAATTGCTTCTTAAACATTGCCATTGTTCCTGCCTCAGCTACCTCCTCCGGCAGCTCGTTCCATACATCCACCACCCTTTGTGAGAAAAAGTTACTCCTCAGATTCATATAAAATCATTCCCCCTTCACCGTAAACCTATGTCCTCTGATTCTGCATTCCCCTACTCTTAGGTTAGAAGGTTTTACAGGGCTTTGCTTTGTGTATTGGTGGTCTGTTCATGACCTGGGTTAGGAATTAGAGCTTGTCATAAGGTCATAAATGATAGGAGTAGAATTGGCTCATCAAATCTACTCTGCCATTCAATCATGGTTGATTTATCTCTCCCTCCTAACCCCATTCTCCTGCCTTCTCCCCATAACCTCTGACACCCGTAATAATCAAGAATCGATCTATCTCTGCCTTAAATATATCCACTCACTTGGCCGCCACAACCTTCTGTGGCAAAGAAATCCACAGATTCACCACCCTCTGACTAAATACATTTCTCCTCATCTCCTTCCTAAATGAACGTCCTCTAATTCTGAGGCAATGACCTCTAGTCAATCCCAGACTCTCCCACTAGTGGAAACATCCTCTCCACATCCACTTTTTCTAAGCCTTTCACTATTCTGTATGTTTCAATGAGGTCTCCCCTCATTCTACTAAATTCCAGCATGTACAGGCCCAGTGCCGTCAAATGCTCATCATAGGTTAACCTACTCATTCCTGGTTCCATTCTTGTAAACTTCCTCTGGACCCTCTCCAGAGCCAGCACATCCTTCCTCAGATGTGGTGCCAAAATTGCTCACAATATTCTGAATGCGGCCTGGCCTGCTCCTACTCTGAGCCCTGTGTTGGGGAATACTAGACCGGTTAAGACCTGAGGTGGGGGTTGGTGCTCTGACTGTTACCTGGGAAGGAATTGTCAGTCTAATTGGGATCAGGGACACAGTAGGTTGTGTCATGCAATTGAGGCCTGGTTTGAAGGTCTGGGATCTGACTGGGGTCTGCAAGATTGTCAGTGGTCTGACTGTGCCACAGTCACAATCACAATGGTGCTTTATTAGCCAAGTATGTTTTGCAACTTAGGAGGAATTTAATTTGCTAAGCCAGTAAAAAGCAACAGAACGCACAGAACACATTTTAACATAAACATCCATCACAGTGACTCCTCCACATTTTTCTCAGTGATGGAAGGCGAAAAAAAGTTCAATCTCTTCCCTTTGCTCTCCCGCGGTTGGGGGCCTCGAGCCCTCCGTTGACGGGACGATCTTGACTCCCGTAGTCAGCTCCCCGCGCCGGGCGATCGAACCCTGCGTCGGGGCTGGTCGAGCCTCTGCGTTCACCGGAGCTCATGACTGCGAGCACCTGATGTAAAGTCCGCAGGCCACGGTTGGAGAGATCCCAGGCAAGGGATCGGCTCCGATATTAAGTTTGCACCCCGCGATGGTGCCCAAGGTCAGTCCGAGGAGGCCGCCAGCTCCATCGATGATAGGCCGCAAAGCGACCGGAGACGCGACCCGGAAACATCGCATCTCCGGTAAGGTAAGAAACTGAAACAAAAAGTTTCCCCTGACCCCCATAAAAAACAAACCGGGGAACATTTACCCAAATTTATAAAACGCACTAAAAATATTTTTAAAAGATGAAAAAACAAACAGACTGTTGGCGGGGCTGCCAATCGTTCGGTGCCCCTTAGTGGCCATATTTGGGAACAATGCCGGGATAGGGATTATGGATCTATAGAAACTGCACAACGACTGAATTTTTTACAGTGGGAGAGCCCAACAACAGGAGCACCTCGGAACAAAATCATGAGGAAGTCTAATTACAAGCTAGAAAGGGTACAGAGACGATTTACGGGAATGTTGCCAGGACTCGAGGGTCTGAGCTATAGTGGGAGGTTGAGGAGGCTAGGACTCTGTTCCTTGGAGTGTCGGATGAGAGGTGATCTTATAGAGGTGTACAAAATCAGAGTAGACACACAGGGTCTCTTGTCCAGAGTAGGTGAATCGAGGACCAGAGGACATAGGTTTAAGGTGAGGGGGAAAAATAGTGCAGCTGGGACATGTTGGCCGGTGTGACCAAGTTGGGCCGAAGGGCCTGTTTCCACCTTGTATGACTATATGACCATGACAAGCAATGTAAGAAGGAACTGCAGATGCTGGTTGACATCGAAGATAGACTCAAAATGCTGGAGTAACTGAGTGGGACATGCAGCATCTCTGGAGAGAAGGAATCAATTTGTTTTCTCAAGAGAAACTGCCCGGCCCACTGAGTTACTCCAGCATTTTGTGTCTGTCTAATTACAAGCATGCGACTTGGAAAATCTATCTTCTGAGGAAAAGCAATGTGCAATTGGAAGTGTGCTGCATGGCATTGCTGATTTTAAGATTTGACTCGGAATTGCTCAATCGCAGTAGATTACAGAACTAACCGCGTTTTATTTGCATTGTACTGGAAAGCAGACGTGAGTAATTGCGAAGTCACATTATGTTTGAAATGTCACAATATTTTCCCCTCTTGAGATTATTGCGAGACAAGCATAAATTCTGCTGCACTCCTGGGGAAATGGCAAGCCTAATAACAACCCCAGGGGAACTAGCCATGGGATCACATTCCCAAATAGGTGGGATTCTGAGTTTTTGCGTTTGCCAGTGCAACATGTACTCAGCATCTTGTAAACGGACCACATGACATAAAACTTTCAAGGTAACCCAACTGGTTAGCAGCACCTGCTGTGTATATATAGCTCTATCTCTGAAGTCACCACACACCTGCTCTTTTGTTGTGAGGAACCACAGCAGAACCACAAAAGATTGATTAGGGATCTCTTTAATTCTGACATTCTATCTATTGACCCTCAAACTTCTGACAAGAAAAAAAAAACTATACCCTCAACGCTTTATCATGTTGACGGATAGTAAAGCACAAAGTTAGTTTGGACTGTGTTTAAGCTGCTTTCTCTTGGAGTGGATGGGAGGGATTTAAAGTAATGGAGGATGCACCATTGAAAACATATCAATCACATGTGCATCAATGCTTGGTTTAGGTACAGCTCTGCGTAAGTCCACAAGGAATTGCAGAGATGTGGATATGAGGGACTGTCCTAAGTAGAAATCACCCTTCCCCCCCCCCCTCCATCATTTACATCTACACTTATGCTGCATCGGGAAAGCAGCCAAATTACAGACAGGTTTGACCCCAGTCATTCCCTCTTCTTCACTCTCCTGCAGGTCAGCAGATACAAAAGCTTGAAATCACTACCAGATTCAGAAAAAGCGTCTTCCCTGCTGTTATCAGACTATTAAATAAATCACTCACAAGCTAAAGCTGTAGTGTCGATCTCACAATCTATGTCAGTGTAACCCTTATACTATTTGTTATCGCCACTTTACCTGTAATTGTAACACTATAATTGTAGGACACAAACTGCTGGAGTAATTCAGCAGGTCAGGTAGCATCCCTGGAGAACATGGATACGTGACACAAAGCTAGAGTAACTCAGCAGGTTAGGGTTAGGGTTAGGGTTATGTGATGTTTTGGGTCGGGACACTTCTTCAGACTGTATGTGGGGGGGGTGGGGGGGGGGGGGGGGGGGGGGGGGGGGGGGGGGGGGGGGGGGGGGGGGGGAGAAGAAAGCTGGAAGAGATGAGGGAAAGGAGAAAACATGCAAGGTAATAGATGAACATGGGTGAGGGGGTATTTTGAGAGGCAGGTAGTTGGATAAAAGCCAGAGATGAAAAAAACAGAAGATGTGAGACAAAAGGATTGTAGAGTTATAAATTGTGAAGTCAGAGGAAAGAATATAGCTTGAGGGGGAAAGGGGAGAAATAGGTGCAGGTCTAGGTGGGGTACAGGGGTGGGGAATAGAAGGAGAGGGGTGGTTGAAAAGGGGAGGGGGTTTAGGGGGTTTAGAGGTTAATAGTAAGATTAAACGAGAACTTACCAGTTCGAAGTTTGATCGTTATTTTATGAGGAGTAACGATGAGGGATTACGTGAAGAAGGCCCGCCTGGCGCTGGAACGGCATACTTCAAAGCAGCAGCATGAAAAACACAGAACACAAATAGCCGGAGTAAGATAGTAAGGCTCATCATAGATTTAGAGCTACCAGATGATCATTTATTTTATGAGGGTGGGGAGTGGAGGGCACGTAATCCCTCATCGTTACTCCTCATAAAATAACGATCAAACTTCGAACTGGTAAGTTCTCGTTTAATCTTACTATTTTACTTCGGAGTCACGTGAGTGACTACGTGAAGAGTTTGAAGCTTTCTGTGTTTTTCGTGTCGTAGAATTTATTCCATACGACAGTACGGCTCATTTAACACAATAACGAGCGAATAACACATTTTCCCCAAACATTGCCTCAAGTTATGTGATAAATTATTTCACATTATAAAAAATGAAAATAATGCCCTTTCCATTGAAAAGCAAGTTTATCACAAATACCAATTGATATATATATTTTTATGGCATGACAAAGCAACAATTATAGAGAACTGAACATTGTGTGTCTAAATCTGACACCATGACTGGTTCCTTTTTACTTTAACAGTAATCTACAGCCTCCTGCGGCCTTGCATCTTTGCTCGAGTGGCTCATCCTGTGCCATTCCTGTGAATGTATTTTCCTCATTAACAGAGTGATTTTTCCACCTTTCAGTGTCTAGTTCCTACTGAATGTATCCAATTTTTAACCATCTAGAAATACATTCCTCTATAACCATCAGTTTTACTGAACCCAATGTGGTTTTTGTGTGTAATAAGCAGTCTCATTGCCACAGAGACTCTTACCTACTGCAACATTTTCATCAATGTTCACACACACACACACACACACACACACAACTTAAAGCCGGCAGGATATGCTTATAGTTTACCTTCGTTTCAGGTCTTCTTGGTGTGCTTTGTTTGGTAGATTCATAAACATATATGATAATGCAATTTGTATTCACATGCAATTATAACGTAACATTTGCAATGTTTGCACTTATATTGATACTAAAGTTATCAGAATTATTATTTTCAATGTTTAAGTTTTTTGAATCATGGATAGAGTTAGAGTCCATTTCTTAAGGCATTTCAACATTATTTATCTCCTGCCTTTATATTTTTTACAATTTTGGACAGATTATATATACATATACACACATATATATATACACACATATATATATATATATATATATATATATATATATATATATATATTAACATTTACATATATATCCCTTTCCATTTTGGGATATTATGAATGCATCTGATAACTTCTTGGTTAATATATTGTCCGTTTATAAGACGGTAACACTCTGAGCCCTATTATTGGCTCTATCAATTAGATACTTAGAAAATGCAATCCACAAGGAATTCACATATATCTAATATGATAAAATAACTTTACTGTATATACAGACCTCCAATTTCTTATAACAAAATATTGTTTTTTAGACTTATTTCTGCAAATTGCAAGTATAACACTTCTTTATACATAATTATTTTATTGATATATTGTTATATTGGTTAACATTCATAGACTTCTTTGATCATCAGCTGTTGTGATGGTCTGGTCAACCTGTAGATAGTAAAATTAATATTTTCATGTCATGGAGGTTTTTTGTACAACAATAAATTACTGCAGGGTTTCTCAAACCTGGAGATCCCAGTGGGTGCAGCGGCATCCAAAGAGCGAAGGGAGACAGGCAACGACCTAGGTCGAGACCCCAATCGCTGCCACTATGAATCATCACTAGCAGTGCAAAATCACACAATATTTATGAAACCATAAAGGACCCGTATTAGGCCACCAAAATGCCTCTGGCAGTGTCCCGCTACATATTCATCAGACACTGCCCTATTAAACAAAAATGAGGAACACAAAGAAATCTCTTCCTCATGTAATTGGGAGAAAAGCATCCACCTTCACTGTTCTTGGTTTACCCACAAGAAATATTCGAAAGATCGGTGATTTAATCTGTATGCAATCAGATTAATCGTAAGTAATCCATATTAATGACAATATGTTTTTTCTCCCAAATTTGTTATCTTCCGATACCATTGTCTCTTCCTTAGAGATAAACAGGTGGACTAAACTTTAAAATATGCCACATCTGTTTACTTAGATAATCCCATGATTGTTATTTGACTTATCTTGTGACCCACAAGAAACATTTGAAAGATCAGTGATTTAATCTGTATACAACCAGATTAATCGTAAGTAATGCAAGATAATGACAATATGTTTTTCTCCCAAATTTGACCATTGTTAACATATGCCACAGCCGTGGTATTGTTCATCTTGATACGACATGGACAGTTCCATAATAAAAAATCGATCTTTTTAATCCATAACTCCTTATACTTCAACAATTAATACGAATGTTTGGAAAATTTCTTAGGACAAACCATTTATGTTCGCCTGGTATTATTGTCTGCAGTCCGAACAAGAGACATATCAATTATTGTTATAAGAATAGATAATATTCTTATCTTTACCCAAACATTCACAGAAGCTGTACATCATCTGTAACACTTGCTTCAGTTTACAACAGCTGTAATCTATATAATCTTATAGTTGAAGCAGCTTATGAATCTTTTTTTACATTACTTTAATAACGATAACGTATCATTTGATATTTTGCATAAGCCTCTTCACAAGGCATACATATTCTTATAAGCTTCTGTATTCCTTCTTTTGGAACTTTATTTATTTTTTTACCTAATCCTAATGGAGGGACAAAGTATGTCAACAACAATTAGACATATTTGTATCATGGAACAATTTTCCCCCTCTCTTATGGTGCTTGAATTACTTCTAAATTCAGAATAGTAATTTATAAATATTTTATTAATGCCTAAGCATATGCTTTATGTAATGGGTCAGGTCCTTACCTACCACCAGGTTTGTAATGGCAGGCACTAATTTGCAGCTGCTCTTATCTCTTCCAATTTAAATGTAATCGAGATAACCCATGACCATGACCTCATTAGTGCAAGTGCTGATCTTTTATCAGTATAATTGTTCCTTCAGTGTTCGGTTTAACAGCCTTGAACTAATTGATTGTTTGGACAATGCTTTAACTTGCACAGCTTGACCCACTTTAATTAATTTCAAGCACCTGTAATATTGATTAACACTTTGTTAATCACAACAGTTTTTCCATGTTCTAGATGTTTCCATTTTCTTACACTGTGAAAGTGTAAATATAATGATGTTTTGTATGGTTTATACCATGAAATCTTTACACTGAGGTAATTTTATAATATACATGTACGTACCCCTTCTTATTAAAAATTACTTTTAAGTGCAAACCTGAAATCAATTTTTAAAGTTTTCTTATACAGGTGAACCAATCCTTCCTTAGTTATATTGGTTAACAATCATAATACACCTGTAATCCCCCATAATTGGAGATTTCATGAACTTATTTTGTAACCAGATGTTTGCACCTTTTCAACGTACTTCAAGCCTTCTTTCCCCAATTATATAGGTTTAGATAAGGCTATGTTTGGTTATACCACTTCTGCCTTTGTTTTGATCCATTATCAAATCTTTCATTGGATCATAGTTTTTTCACCGCAAGTTAAAAGATCTTTGCCTTTGTTTTGATCCATTATCAAAATTTTTCATTGGATCATAGTTTTTCTCCCCAAAGTTTAAAGATCAGTAGTCTGTTCTTTTGTAATTCATATCTTTGATTTATCATAAGGCAGGTTTATTCTATAATAATCAGGAGTTTAATATCCTGATTTGTATTGATCTGCAAACCTATAGTGCAGATTCGGTAAATTATATATATTTCTTCCTATTGAGCTCCACAACTGATGGCAATTTATTTTATTTTGAAAGTATTACTTATTTGCACCATTTTGAAATACTTTGAAATTGTATTTCTTATATCTCATATTATTTGAGACATGGATATTTATAAACGGATTTTTTAATAAAACATAAAAGTTTTATCGTATTCTTGAAGTTGGTGAGATACCATATAATTAATGTTGGCAGCTAGGTTTTCTTCCATAGCCTCACCACTTCCTTTAGATATAGCAAAATCTTTTGCTATCTCAGGCACATCTGGCCTCACTTTTTTATTTGTGGTGTGCATTCATAATTCACATCACCACTTGCAGGGTCTGTCTTTTGCAGCCCTGATCCACTTGGAATTATATCCAAAGAGACTTCCTCCACCCTAAACCAGGGTTCAATTCTCAATTTGGCACATAGCCATATTTTTATATATTCAAGCCCCTCAGGATCTTTTTTGGGCTGTTTGGGTACTGTGACCCTTGTCTCTTTTTATATTTTGGAGTACTTTCTCCATATCGCGATTTTTATTAACTTTTTTAAAGTACAGCCTTTCTGACTTTTAAAATTCCCTGCCAAAAGATTGTGGAGCATTTTTACCTCTCTACCGTAATTTTAACGGTACCAGTATCGGAACCAGCCCCGTAATTAATCTCTCGTCCCGATCGCTGGGTATTCCCCTGGGACGTTCTTTTTAAAACTCCGTTATTTTAACAGAGTATATCTGTTCAATTTAAACTTTTAGTTTGTTTTTAAAAACCTTTAAAATCCTGGTTTCCACCAGGCACGGAGTTTTCCAGTCCTAAAAAAAAATTTTCAACTGCACTTACCTGCCGGTTCCGAACCTACCGCTGTCGAGGAGCTGTCTGTGCAGCTCCTGCTTCTGCCATCAGCGTCGACGTAATGCCGTTCCAGCGCCAGGCGGGCCTTCTTCACGTGGTCACTCACGTGACTCCGAAGTAAAATTGAGTATTCAATGTTTATACTGTTGGGTTGTAAGCTACCCAAGCTGAAGATAAGGTGCAGATCCTCCAGCTTGCATGCGGCCTCACTCTGGCAATGGAAGGGGGCCCAGGGCAGAAGGTTAGTATGGGAATGGGAGTTAAGATGGCGAGCAAGATCCAAGGATAGACACAAAATGCTGGAGTAACTCAGCAGGACAGGCAGCATGTCTGGAGAGAAGGGATGGGTGTCGTTTTGGGTCGAGACCCTTCTTACATAATTGGGAGATCCAGCAGGCCTTGGCGGACTGAGCGCACTCGGTGCGTCTAAGCTTGGTTTCACCGATGTACAGCGAGCCACATCGGAAACACAGGATGCAGTAGATGATGTTAGAGTAGGTTCACATGAACCTCTCTCACCTGGATGGATTGCTGGGGTCCCTGGATGAGGAGGTACAAGGAAAGGTGTAGCATCTCCTGTAAGGAAAAAGTACCCGGGAAGTGGGTGGAATGGATCGGAAGGGATAAGTGAACGTAGGAGTTGCAGAGGGAGCAGTATCTGCAGAAAGCAGAAGGGGTGGTGATGGGAAGATGTGACTGGTGGTTAGATCACGTTGGAGGTGGCAGAATTGTTAGAGAATGATGTGTTGGATGCAGATGCTGGTGGGGTGAAAGGTGAGGACCTGGGGAACTCTGTCCTTTTTTCTGACTGCGTGCGTTCAAAGGTGCAGGATTGGAGTGTGTAAGAGGAGCAGAGAAATCAAGACGGTCGATGTCGCGCTGGCAGTTCGAAATAATATGGTCCAGAGAGTGTGGAAAGCCAGCAGGAGGGGTCCAAGAGGAGAGAGGATATTGGAGATGGAAGAAGGGATTGCCACTGGGCGGTGAGGGCTCTTTGCCAGAGTAAAAGGTCTGGAGCCAGAAGCCACAGAAGAAGAGCTCTACATCATGGTCGGCCCGGAACCCCGGAACCCCGGAACCCCTGAATGGTGGTCACGATGGCGCAGCGGTAGAGTTTCTGCCTTACAGCAAATGCAGCGCCGGAGACCCGGGTTCGATCCCGACAACGGCTCGGTCTGTACGGAGTTTGTACGTTCTCCCAGTGACCCGTATGGGTTTTCTCCAAGATCATTGGTTTCCTTCTACACTCCAAAGACGTACACGTTTGTAGGTTAATTGGCTTGGAAAATGTAAAAATTGTCCCTAGTGGGTGTAGGATAGTGTTAATGTGGTCAGCACGGACCCGGTGGGCCGAAGGGCCTGTTTCTGCGCTGTATCTCTAAAACTTGCTGAGTTGAGGGCATCTAGGTACAAAACTAACATCTGTTGAGGCCTGACCATTCTGCATCCAAACTAAGGAAGTCTGGAGGAATGGTGAAAATACGACAGGGTGAGAGCTAGGGTCAGTGGGTGACAGTGGGGTTGAGGTAGGGTGGGGGGAGGCCTGCGTGAGGTACTGTGGGGGTTGATAGGGACTGAGAGGGGAAGGGGTGCGAGGTGTAGTGTTGGGTGGTAGGAGTGGTAGCATGGTTGTCATGGGGGATAGGGCAGCAGGACCCACTGGTGCCATTACTGAGGTTTCCTTTTGGAAGGGTGGGGCAATAGGACCCAGGAGAGTCAGCAGGTGATATTATTGGAGCTGGCAGTGTGGAGGCCCCTGGTCTGGAACTGGGCCTGGAATCGCAAGAGAGTTGATGGTTCTAGTCTACTAGTGGCCACGGGAGAGGTGAAGATCAGGGGATTCAATGGGTCCAGCCTGCTGGTGGTCAGGTTGCAGGTAAGTGTCGGAAGTCGATAGGCACAGCCTGTAAGCGGCCAAGGAAGCTGTGTGGGACGGAGATGGAGATAGCATCCATAGGTCCATCTGGCGGGGGCTGGGTTGGCAGTGAAGGTCAGTAAGTCCAGCTTCGAGGAGTGGTCGGGGAGTGGAGTGAGAGCCAGTGGCGGCTGCTGCTTCAATTATCCCTTTGTAGAACAACATGCCGTGTGCCTTCATTATAACCCTATCTGCTTGTATTGGTGTGTTGGCACCTGTAAATTTGTAAACTATATATTTATTTACCAAGGAAGGATGTTATTGCATTCAGTTCAGAGAAAGCTTATCAAATTGGAATGGTTAAGGTCTCTTATGGAATTCTGCAGACCATGCCTGTATTTATAGAGTAGGAAGGAACTGCAGATGCTGGTTTACATTGAGGAAAGACACAAAATGCTGGAGTAACTCAATGGGACTGGCAGCATCTCTGGAGAGAGGGAATGGGTGATGTTTCGGGTCGAGACCCTTCTTCACTCTGAAGAAGGGTTGCGACCCAAAACGTCACCCATTCCTTCTCTCCAGAGATGCTGCATGTCCCGTTGAGTTGCTCCAGAATTTTGTGTCTGTATTTATAGCAGTTTAGAAGGCTGGCAGGCGACTATTGAAACATTTAAGATCTTGAGGAAAATTTAACAGGGTGAATGCAGGAAAAATGTTCCCAATGTTGGGCAAGTCGAGAACCAGGGGCCACACTTAGAATAAAGGGGAGGCAATTTAAGACTGAGGTGAGAAAAAACATTTTCACCCAGAGAATTGTCAATTTGTGGAATTCCCTGCCACAGCGGGCAGTGGAGGCCAAATCACTGGATGGATTTAAGAGAGAGTTGGATAGAGCTCTAGGGGCTAGTGGAGTCAAGGGATATGGGGAGAAGGCAGGCACGGGTTATTGATTGGGGACGATCAGCGATGATCACAATGAATGGCGGTGCTGGCTCGAAGGGCCGAATGGCCTCCTCCTGCATCTATTTTCTGTGTTTCTATGTTTCTATGGATATGGACAAGATATTTCCTCGTGTTTGAATCCAGAGCTTAAAAATAAGCAGATGAATCCAGAGTTTAAAAATAAGCGAAGACAAAGATGAAACAATTTTTTTCTATCAGATATTCCTGAGATATTGAAACTATCTTTCTCAAATGAGAAAGCCAAATCTCTGCAAAGTACTCATCTGATCAGGCAGAGGCTCTGGGCAACTGGGGGGGTGGGGTTGGCTGGAAGAGAGCTGGGGCATGACAATACCATTCATTCTCTCCAGAGATGCTGTCTGTCCCGCTGAGTTACTCCAGCTTTTTGTATCTATCTTCAGTTGAAACCAGCATCTGCAGTTCTTTTCTACACACTTTGTCTGGCAAGTGATAGCTGGATACAGGTGAGGGGGTGTTAAGCAGATGGTTAGATGAAGTTCAAACCAGTCAGGAGGTCATGATGCTGCTCTATAGGACTTTGATGAGGCCACAGATAGACACACAAAGCGGGAGTAACTCAACGGGGCAGGCTGCATCTCCGGAGAGAAAGAATGGGCGATGTTTCGGGTCGACACCCTTGTTCAGACTTGATTGGGCTACATTTGGAATTATGAATGAGGTTCTGGTTACCTTTCACAGGAAAGATGTAGGAGTTTTGGAGAGGGTGCAAAGTAGTGAGTAGATCTTGCAAGTAAATCTTATAGAAACATATACAATTATTAAAGGGATTGGACATGCTAGATGCAGGAAACATGTTCCCGATGTTGGGGGAGTCCAGAACCAGGGGCCACAGTTTAAGAATAAAGGGTACATCATTTAGAACTGAGATGAGGAAAAACTTTTTCAGCCAGTGAGTTGTGAATTTGTGTAATTCTCTGCCTCAGAAGGCAGTGGTGGCCCATTCACTTGATGCATTCAAAAGAGACATAGATAGAGCTCTTAGAGCTAGCAGAATCAAGGGAAATGGGGAGAAGGCATGAACGGCGTACTGTTTGTGAATGATCAGCCATGATCATATTGAATGGTGGTGCTGGCTCGAAGGGCCGAATGGCCCACTGCTGCACTTATTTTCTATGTATCTGCCAGAAAGCTGCCTTGATTAGCTGCAAGGAGAGGTTGGAGACACATTGGATTGTTTTCTCTGGACTGCCAGGGGTTAAGGGAAGACCTGATATAAAATGATGAGAGGCATAGGTAGGGTTGACAATCATAATCTTTTTCCCAGTGTGGAAATGTCAAAGTCTCCAGAGCATAGCTTTGAGGTGAAAGGTGCAAAGTTTAATGGAGATGTGCAGGACAAGTTTTTTTACACAGAGAGTGACAGGTTCCTGGAACGCACTGCCTGGGGTAGTGATGGAGGCAGCAAATAAGATAGTGACTTTTTAGTAGATAAGATAGTGGCATTTAAGAGATGTATAGATAGGCACTTGGATATTCAAGACATTTATGGATATGGATCATATACAGGCAGATGAGATTGGTTTGACTTGACATAATGTTTGACGTGAATATTGTGGGCTGAAAGGCACGTTCCCATGCTGTAATTTTCCACGTTCCACGTTCCACGTTCTATTCCCATATCAGCTTCTCCACCTTCTTTCAAATGGTCTTTAGATCATATATCTTTGACTGACCATAATGATGTGCAGTGAATGTGTATGATATTTGTGATTAATAGCCATGAAATGCAGGAGAAACTACTGTAGGGATAGGTTGGCGACACAGGAAAGCAGTTGAAAAATAATTCTGCAGTTAAAAAAGATTTCAACGGAGAGGCAATATAGCCAAAGGAATGGCAGGCAGCTGAACACCGAACGCTACAGACAGTTTACAAGCTGAAATTTATAGATTGCAATTTATTACGTTATTTGCTGTAGTTCTGTTGGTGACATATCAGGTACATCATGGCAGGCAGTGACTAGTGGGGTGCTGCCGCAAGGCTCGGTGCTGGGACCCCAGTTATTTACAATATATATGAACGATTTAGACGAAGGAATTAGATGTAACATCTCCAAGTTTGCGGATGACACAAAGCTGGGTGGCAGTGTGAGCTGCGAGGATGATACTATGAGGCTGCAGGGTGACTTGGATAGGTTGGGCGAGTGGGCAGATGCATGGCAGATGCAGTATAATGTGGATAAACGTGAGAACAAGAAGGCAGATTATTATCTGAATGGTGTCAGATTAGGAAAAGGGGAGGTGCAACGAGACCTGGGTGTGCTTGTACATCAGTCACTGAAAGTAAGCATGTAGGCAGAGCAGGCAGTGAAGAAAGCAAATGGTATGTTGGCCTTCATAACAAGAGGATTTGAGTATAGGAGCAAGGAGGTCCTACTGCAGTTGTACAGGGCCCTGGTGAGACCGCACCTAGAGTATTGTGTGCAGTTTTGGTCTCCTAATTTTAGGAAGGACATTCTTGCAATTGAGGGAATGCACCAGGTTAATTCCAGGGAGGGCGTGACTGACATATGAGGAAAGAATGGACCGACTGGGCTGATATCAGTGGAATTTAGAAGGATGAGAGGATATCTTATAGAAACATATACAAATTCTTAAGGGATTGGACAGGCTAGATGCAGGAAATCTTTTTCCCGATATAGGGGAACAGACCCAGGGGTCACAATGTAAGAATAAGGGGTACGCCATTTCGGACTGCAATGAGGAAAAACGTTTTCACCCAGAGAGTTGTGAATCTGTGGAATCTCAATCACAGAGGCCAATGGTGTTCAATTCACTGGATGTTTTCAAGAGAGAGTTAGATATAGCTCTTAGGGCTAACAGAATCCAGGGACATGGGTAGACAGCAGGAACTGGGTACTGATTTTGGATGGTCAGCTATAATCATATTGATTGGTGGTGCTGGCACGAAGGGCCAAATGGCCTACTCCTGCACCTATTTTCTATGTTTTTATGTTTCCATGTTTCTCCTGGAGGTTGTAGAGTTTTTGTCTCACAGCTTCAGTGATCTGGGTTCAGTTGTGACCTTGGGTCTCTGTGGCATTTGCACATTCTCCCTACAACCACATTTGCACATTCTCCCCTACTTCCCTCTGATTTGTTTTATTTAGTTTAGGTTAGTTTAGAGATACAGCGCGGAAACAGGCCCTTCGGCCCACCGAGTCTGCACCGACTGGCGATCGCCGCACATTAACACTATCTTGCACCGGGGACAATTTTTACATTCATACCAAGCCAATTAACTACAAACCTGTACATCTTTGGAGTGTGGGAGGAAACCGAAGATCTCGGAGAAAACCCACGGAGGTCATGGGGAGAACAGACAAACTCCATACAGACAGCACTCGGAGCCAGGTTCGAACCTGGGTCTCTGGCACTGTAAGCGCTGTAAGGCCACAACTCTACCACTGTGCCACTGTGCCGCCCTGTATGGTTTCTTCCAACATCGCAAGATGTGTGCGCGTTGGTAGATTAATTGGCTGCTGTGAATTCTCTTGAATGTCAGAAAATTATATAATGGTAGAATTATGAAAGGGGGTTTATTAATGGGCTTGTGGAAGTATTAGTGGGAGAATGGGATTGCTCTAAGAGCTGGTCAGACTCAGTGGACCAATTGGCCTCCTTTGGTGTCGTATGGAAATATTAGCTCATAAGTCGGCAAGTTCTTGGTTCAATTCCACTCGAACATCTTAAGCCTGACAGTCTAGGCTGACATTAATAGCGTCTTGAGAGAGTGCTCCACAATTGGAGATATCATCTTCCATTGGAGACACCATGTTGAACAAATGCACCAGAAATATCTTGCTGTCCTACTCAAGATGCAAGACTTCAGTCAACATCACTGAAGCAGATTGTCTAAAGAATTCAACTGCATTGCATTTTTAGTTGGGTGATGTGTTTGACTGAAGATGCAACTGACATTGAAGAAACATGACCAGGACTTGCATGATCACGACGCATAATGAGGAATTGAGTCGCTGACCCCTTGTACAATGCGATTGCATTGAAAAATATGCTGAGGAGCTTCACTAGATGTTGCCTGGATTTGAGGACTTTAGTCATGGGAAGAGATTGTATAGGCTGGGCCTGTTTTCCTTGGATATAATGAAACTGAGAAGTGACCAAATAAATATTTGAGATTAGGTAAAGCTAGATAGTCACAATTTTATCCAATAATATGGGTATCAAAAACAAGAAGGCATAGCTTTAAAGTGAAAGGAAGGAACTTTAAATAGGATCTGAGGGGTAAGTTTGGTAGAATTTGGCTCTGTAGGCCTTTAGTCTAGACGTCAGTTCAGCAAATCACTATGTTTTAAACATAAAACTCACTTAATTGTCCGCAATAGCTGCCTCGCCAACAGTCTGTCGGTCCCTTTCTTCTTTGTTGTTTTATAGTATGTGTTAAATGTATGCTTTAGTGCTCTTTACCTTGTTTTATGTGGGGGGTGTGGGGGGGGGGGGGGGGGGGGCATTGAAGAAAACTATTTATAATCCCTTACCTCGACGGAGATGCAATTTTTTTTGTCCCTATCGTATCTCCGTCTTAACATCGTAGAGCTGGCGGTCCCTGTCGGGGATCAAACTTGGAGCTCCAACCGTGGGAGGCTGCGGACTTAATATCGTGGAACTCGTGGTCCCTGTTTAGAGACCGACTTATGGAGCTCCAAGCCACAGGAGCTTCGACCGCCGCAACGTGGGAGCTTCGACCACCGGCTGCGGGAGCTTCGATCGCCCCCACTGCGAATGGTTCGACTGCCCCGATCGCGGGAGAATAAAGAGGACAAAGATTAGATTTTATTTCCTTCCATCACAGTGAGGAATGTGGGGAATCCGCTGTGGTGGATGTTTATGTTAACCTTTTATGTAGTTGTGTGTCATGTTGCTTTTTTTAATATGGCTGTATGGTAATCTGGGTTTCACTGTACCTGAATTGGTACACATGACAATAAACAGACCTTTGAACTTTAAACCTTTCTCCATGGTCCTAGATGAAATGGTTAGATCTGCATGCCTATGAGTTTCCATTCTAAGGGCTACATGCACACTTGTGACAGGGTGGCAGCCGGAAACCCAGGTTCGATCCTGACTACGGGTGTAGTCTGTATGGAGTTTGTACCTTCTCACTGTGACTGCGTGGATTTTCTCCGAGATCTTCGGTTTCCTCCCACACTCCAAAGACGTACAGGTTTGGAGGTTAATTGGCTTGGGTTTGTATACTTGGTAAAAGTATAAATTGTCCCTTGTGTGTGTAGGATAGTGTTAGTGTGCAGGGATCGCTGGTCGGTGCGATCTTGGTTGACCGAATCTCAGTATCTCTAAACTAAAAAACATGTTTGTATACTTGCATCAAGATGACTATTGAATCTCAGTCCAATTTACAATTACTTGAATGGACCCATGTAAATAGACAGATGTGAAATTGCCTTGTGTACATGTGTAGCTGTGATCCTAAGTGTGTAGATTTATGAAGAATGTGTCTGATTTAATAGGGAATGTATGTGGATGTACTTGTGATGATGGTCTGCCGATTATAGAAATCAGCCTTGATATACAATTGCTTGTTGGATGCCATTGGAGTAGAGAAGTGCCGCAACAGGCACTGGAGGGTTGGAATATGAAGGGCAGCCCTACCAGAAGAGGTAAGGTCTCTTTAGGAGGTCATTAAATGAACAGTCCTCCCTTGCTCTAGTTGCGGGCTTGACCACATAGGGCAGGAGTCGGCAACCTTGTTCATCATAGGGGCCAGGACCCATGTATGTGAGCGGATGGCGGGCCACATCTATCACCATAGTATGACACTTGTATGGCTTTTCGCATTAGATTTCACGTGGTTTTCAATTAGTTTCCTGCAGTTACCAGGTCCCTCGCGTGCCCCGGGACTGGCTGCAGTTCCCAGGTCAGCTCGCCTGCCCTGGGACTGGCTGTAGCACCCAGGTCACCTGCTTGCCCTGGGACAAGCGCCAGTTCCCAGGTCTCGAAAACTAATTGAAATAAAATACGCCTGCATTGATATACTGCTTTGTTGTTTCATTTGTCTGGGAAGCACCCTCAGACTATCCTTGATCAGACTTTGCTGGCTTTACCTTGCACTAAACGTTACTCCCTTATCATGTATCTATACACTGTAAATGGCTCGATTGTAACAAATGCTTTTCACCGTACCCCGGTACACGTGACAATAAACTAAACTGAATTGCGTGCCATTTGGGCATCATGGCTTGCATGTAAAAACAACCCTCTCCTACCACCCTGGATGAAACCTACTTAGTTCCTTCATTCAATACCATTTGAGCATATATGTCAATGTGTGGTAGAACTTCAGTGCTGATGTATTACTCATTCATAAATGCATGCCTATACTTCTGATATATTGCTGTTAATTATCTTATTCAGTCTGTGTTCATTATTTATCTCCTCATAACTGTGATAAGTGAATATCTACGTATGATGATGAAAATGCACCCGGGCTTATATATTTTTGAAGTATGTCTCAATGTGTTTACCCTTGATGATTGTTCACCTACTTTTATCTGCTCTTGTGTGTACATGTTAGGTGAAGTGGCTAAAATGTGCACATTTGTGATGAAGTGCATTTGTGATAAGTGTATAGATTTGTGATGAATGTGTGCGTACCTACTAGAAAACTAGGCAGCAGAGGCTTTCACTGAAGGGAGCACTTCACAAATGCAGACCAACTCGACAATAAATCATGCCAAGTGCCTGGTGAGAAAGCAGGATATTTAAGTAGTGGCCCGAACAATGACTTGACTCAATGGCTTTTGAACTAGAAGTGGTGATAGCTGGGGAATCAATCATCACTCTACATCCTACAGGTTTTTAAAATGTAAGATTTTCTCAATTTTCAGCATAAAAGCATTTCTGGAATCTCAGATTATCACTTGGAGTTTTGTTGCTGCAAGCTTTTCATTAATGTTTTAGTTTGGCTTAGAGACACAGCACGGAATCGGGCCTATCGGACCACCGAGTCCGCACCGACCAGTGGACCCCGCACACTAACACTATCCCACACACACAAGGGCCAATTTTTACATTTATACCAAGCCAACTAACCTACAAACCTGTACGTCATTGGAGTATGGGAGGAAACCGAAAATCGTGGAGAAAACCCACGCAGGTCACGGGGAGAACAAACCAACTCGGTACAGACAGCACCCATGAAGGAATGGGTGACCTTTCAGGTCAAGACCCTTCTTCAGATAATAGATACTTCAGGGTCCAAGCCTTTGAATCTCTGATTCAATTTGTAAATAGCTCATTCTAAGCTCCCCCCAGTCTAGTTTCAGTCAATAAAATACTGAATCAAGCACTTGAGCAACTAACCTTTATTTTTAATAACACAACACAACTTCCCCTGTACAATACCTAACCACCGCAGGTTCAATCTTTGTATCTGCTTGGCCAAGCCCTTCTAGCCTCATGCAAGCAGAGACACTCAAAAAGGTCACGCAATCCCAAGCGCTCTTCCAGTAGATTGACAAAGGATCTCGTGGGGGCTGACTTCTATAGGTTCCCGAACCTTGAGGGGCTGAACCACATGGGGGTTTATAAACCAATCAAACATATTGATCATAACAGTACATAATTGACAGTTCCCCAACCCAATAATATAATCTTATATACATTGTATTCGAAATAAGCTTCTAGAAGGAAGCCAACACAGATGAGTAGTGCAACATGTGCCTTGGGATTCAGACAACCCAGACAAGGCTTAACATTTCAACCAATCAACAACTAACAAAGTAAGGCTTTGCAACATTATTTACAACATGTATACCTGGTTTGCATTGATCCAATTAGCTCTATGCATTTCACACTTCATTGTAAGAACTCTGCAGATGTCCCAGTCTTTCACTGCAGCACTTATCTGGGCCATGCCATGCTGGCACCATTCAGCAGCTTCTCTCAGTTCTGCAGAGGCACATTTAACTTGACCAAAATGGCCTAGCAGTACATAAGCCCTTACTAAATTTTAATGCCATGGCTGCTCCAATTTAGCCAGGATTAACAAATTCACCTCCAGCAATTTTATGAGACTATATGAAAATATTTTAAAAATATTTTAGCAGTGTACAAAAGTATAAACTGCGGCATATGACATAATACATTTATTGTACAGCTTCAATTTTAATTTTTAGCTAAAGATGAGAAAGAAGAAGAGAGAAAAAGCAAGAGAGAAAGTGAATGTGCAAGAATAGAACCCCTAGACTACCAAATAGGTGTAGCCGACTAACTTTAACCACAGTTATAAGTTATCAGACTAACTTTAACCACAGTTTTTTCAGTCGCCTAGAAAGCCATCTGTAATGTCACCTCCACAACATTACCACTGGAGTCTTGCAAGAAGCAATCCTTTCCTCCCTTCTGTTCATTGTTTATTTTGCCTCTCATTAACAATAGCCAACACACAATGATCGCACATGCCCACAAACAATACACACAAAAATTCTCTTGAGGTATTTCAAAACTTACACTGGCGACTTACATTGAGTGTGGTGATATTTTGCTCACATTCTAGTGAGAGTAAGAACAGGAAGATCGGGGAGATGAATGTGTGATTGAGGAATTGGTGCAGGGGGCAGGGATTCAGATTTCTGGACCATTGGGATCTCCTCTGGGGCAGAGGTGACCTGTACAAGAGAGATGGGTTGCACATTAACTGGATGGGTACCAATATCCTGGCAGGCAGGTACGCTAATGATATGTGGGTTGACTAAACTGATTGTCAGGGAGGATAAGTAGGTACAGCAGACAGTGAAGAAAGCTAATGGCATGTTGGCCTTCATAACAAGAGTTGAGTATAGGAGCAAAGAGGTCCTTCTGCAGTTGCACAGGGCCCTGGTGAGACCACACCTGGAGTATTGTGTGCAGTTTTGGTCTCCAAATTTGAGGAAAGACATTCTTGCTATTGAGGGAGTGCAGCGTAGGTTCACAAAATTAATTCCCAGGAAGGCAGGACTGTCATATGTTGAAAGAATGGGATGACTGGGCATGTATACACTGGAATTTAGAAGGGTGAGAGGATATCTTATTTAAACTTATAAGATTATTAAGGGATTGGACACGCTAGAGTCAGGAAATATGTCCCCGATGTTGGGGGAGTCCAGAACCAGGGGCCACAGTTTAAGAATAAGGGGTAGGCCATTTAGAATGGAGATGAGGAAAACCCGTTTCACCCAGAGAGTTGTGAATCTGTGGAATTTTCTGCCTGAGAAGGCAGTGGAGGCCGATTCTCTGGATGCTTTCAAGAGCGAGTTAGATAGAGCTCTTAAAGATAGCAGAGTCAAGGGATATGGGGAGAAGGCAGAAACGGGGTACTGATTGTGGATGATCAGCCATGATCACAGTGAATGGCGGTGCTCGCCTGAAGGGCCAAATGGCCTACTCCAGCACCTATTGTCTATTGTCTCATGTCTATAAGATGTTATACAGGACAGGGGCAGGTGAGAGACAGAGAGACACAAGTCAGAAAGTTATTGGAGAGTATTCTGAGGCATAGGATATAATGGAATTTAGGCGGACAAGGGCAGATTAGGGATAATCAACATGGATTTGTACGTGGGACGTCATGCCTCACAAATCTGATTGAGTTTTTTGAAGATGTGACCAAAAATGTTGTGTACATGGAAGGTTAGATCGCATGGGATCCAAGGAAAGATAGCAGATGGATAGAAATGTGGCTGCATGAAAGGAAACAGAGGGTGATGGTGGGAAGTTGCTTCTCAGACTGGAGGCCTGTGACTAGTGGTGTGCCTCAGGGTTTGGTGCTGGGCCTATTACTGTTTGTCATCTATATTAATATACATGGCAAGATTAGGAAGTTTGCTGATCATATAAAAGTGCAGATAGTGAAGTTAGTGAAGATAGTGAAGATGACATTTTCAACAGGATCTTGATCAGCTGGCCTGGTGGGATGAGGAATGATTGATGGAATTTAATACTGAGAAATGTGAAGTATTGTATTTTGGAAAGTCTAACATGGGCAGTACCGACACTGTGAATGGTAGGGCTCTGGGGAGTGTTGTAGAGCAGAGGGTTCTTGGAGTGCAGGTGTACGGTTTTTTGAAAGTGGGATCACAGATATATGGGGTGGTCATAAATGCTTTTGGCATATTGGTCTTCATCAGTCAGAGTATTGCGTATAAAAGTTGGGAGGTCAAATTGCAGTTATAAAAGAAGTGGGTGGGGTCACATTTAGAGTATTGCGTTCAGATCTGGGCATATGTTGTAGGAAAGATGTTGTTAAGATGAAAAGGGTGCAGAGAGGATTTACAAGGATGTTGCCAGGACTCAAGGGTCTAAGCTGTAGGGAGAGGTTGAGTAGGCTGGGAGCTATTCCTGGATTGCAGGAGGATGATGGATGATCTGATAGCAGTGTATAAAATCATGGGAGGAATAGATTGGGTAGACACACAGATTAGGTAGATGTGGGTGTATGGAACGAGCTGCCAGAGGAGGTGGTTGATGCAGGGAATATTGCAACATTTAAGAAGCAATTAGACAGGTACATGGATAGGACAGGTTTAGAGGGATATGAATCAAAGTGGGACATTTTGGTTGATTTGGGCAAGTTGGGCCGAAGGGCATATTCCCACGCAGTACTATGACTCTATAAAGCATGTAAACAGGCCCCTTGGTCTACCGAGTCAGTGCCGGCCAGCAACCACCATGCACGCTAGCATCATCCTACACACTAGGGGCAATTTGCGGAAGCCAATTAACCGACAAACCTGCACGTCTTTGGAATGGAATGTGGGAGGAAACCAGAGCGCACGGTGCAAACCCAGGCTGTCACAGGGAGAACGTACAAACTTTGTACACCCAAACAGTTTGTGTGGAGTTTGCACATTCTTCCTCCAACCACATGGGTTTCCTCCCACATCCAAAATACATGTGTGTTTGTAGGTTAATTGGCATCTGTAAATTGTTCCAAATGTGCAGCGAATGGATGCTAAAGTGGGATAACACAGAGCGGGTGAATGGGTGATAGATGGTCGGTGTGTACTTGGTGGACAGATGGGCCTCTTTCTATCCTATATCTTTCAATCAACCAGTCAGTAAATCAGGGTGGTGCCCAGAAAGGGTTCAGTTTTAAAATTCTCAGTCTTGTCTTCAAATACCTCCATGTCCTTACTCCTTACAATTACCGGTGAATTCTTCCAGCTCGCCGGACCTTGGCAGCACTGTATTCCAATTTATAGCATCATATATATATATATACATACTTTTAGTTTAGTTTAGAGATACAGCACGGAAACAGGCCCTTCATCCCACCGAGTCCGCACCGTCCAGCGATCCTCGCACAGTAACACTGCCCTACACAAACTAGGGACAACTTACAATTATACCAAGCCAATTAACTTACAGACCTGTACGTCTTTGGAGTGTGGCAGAAAACCGAAGATCTCGGAGAAAACCCACGCGGTCACAGGGAGAAGGTACAAACTCCATACAGACAGCACCCGTAGTCGGGTTCGAATCCGGGTCTCCAGCTCTGCAAGTGCTTTAAGGTAACAACTCTATGGCTGCGTCACTATGCCACCCATTTTTGATAGCTCGACTATTAGGAATTGTGGCCCCAGCTGCTGAGGTTGTAATTACTTTTGTAAATTCGCCCAACATTCGAACAGACCAGGCATAGACTAGGGAACCATTTTGCCAAACCCTTGCGCTTGATACACCATTTTAATTTTCCTTCCTGTTCCCGTACTGACCTTTCTGGCATGAGCCTCCTCTGTTGCCAGAGTGAGATCACACACTGACTGGAGGAATAGCACCACCCATTTTTCCTAGGTAGCTTCCAACATATTAAAAATCACCCCTCTTCCCCCCCCCCCCCCCCCTTCTTGTGCTCTAAAAACCCTACCTCCCCGACCTTATGTACACACATTTCTTCCACTATCCCGCATCTCTCCACTCCCCTCTTCCATTCTCTTTTAACATCCCTGCCTCTGGCTTTTCATCTCTCTCCTCATCCAAGACCCTTCAGTGTCCTTTTCATCTGTAGCCTTTGTCACTTATTCCACCTATCTGACGATCAAACCTCCCCTCACTTGTATCCACCTGTCACTTACCCTGTCTCTTTCCTAATTTTCGCCCCTCTACCGTAAACAGTCTGAAGAATGGTCCTGACCTGAAACGTCACCTGTCCATTGCCTCCGCAGATGCTGCCTGACCCTCTGAGTTAATCCTGTATTTTGTGATTCACCCCTCCTCAGCCTCCTGCTTCAAGCCTTAACACCTCTCATTGAGTAAACAGTTTAACCACATTGCTCATTCCTGCTCCTGTGTCTCTTTGTCACTGTTCAGCTTGGATAGTGGCAAAGGTCAATGTTGACATGACAATCCAAAGGGCTGGCCTTTGTTCGTTATGCATCATTGATAACTACTTTGTGATGTTTCCTGAGACAGTTTGTTCCAGTAAATGTTTCATACATACACAAGTTATTGGAAAGGAATTAGAAGATTAAGGACGGGAACAGAAATGTTTTCTTACATTGAATTATCATTGCTTTGTTTCCGATGTTTGAATTTTTGGATTGGTGCACTGTTGATGTCACTTGAGTAGGTTTTCAATCACGCTGTCAGTTGTTGGCAACCAGCTGCAGTTTTTGTTCATATTACCAAGGAACTTAAATAACCATGACCATGTGTCTAATAAATCAGCATTTAAGAAAGTAGCCTGGTTCTCACGTAATGTGATTGATGCGAACATTTCTGCTGCATCAGAATGAACAGAGTTGGCTACGGCACATTCTGCTACATGGCAATTTGAGGTTTTATTCAAATGGAGGGAATTTGGAAAGCCCAAATTCAAACTGAATTGACTGGATGCCAAGCAGACCTGAGAGGTGTTCGCAAATCCAAATGAAACCACTGCTCCTGATGTATGTGGGATGGGTGCGAGCAGGGGGAGAGGTACCAATCAGAAACAACATATAAGAACATAGGAAAGAACAGTCTGAAGAAGGGTCTCAACTCAAAACGTCACCTATTCCTTATCTCCAGACGCTGCCTGCCCCGCTGAGTTACTCCAGCATTTTGTGTTTATCTTTGGTGTAAACCAGCATCTGCAGTTCCTTCCCACATGGAAATAATATATATTCAGTATGGTCCTGCGGTATATGAACTAGCCAAGCAGCACTGACCCAAGGCAGTGATTCAGTAACAAGTCTCCCTCAGAAATGCAAGAAAGGTAAAAGCACAGTGAAGGGTTATTATTCCACTAGTATGTTATTTGTTGATTATTATTCTCACATGTACCGAGATCCAGTAAAATAAATACCACGCTGTCCACAACGCAAAGATAAATGATAAACGGGACAAAGTATTATAGACTTTAAGGGGCTGTCCCACTTGGGCGACCTAATTGGCGAGTTTAGAAGATTTTGAAAAAATGACATGTTGAAGACCTCCTTCAACTATGCAGAAGACCACCTTCGACCTCCTTTGACTATGTTAAAGACTAGCTTCGACTAACTTCGGGAAAATTGAACATCGAATAGTGGAGAGTGAAGACAACCTCCTTCGACCTCCCTTCGACTATGATGAAGACTATCTACGACTACCTTCGACTACCCTCGATTACCTACGACTAACATGCCGACCTACTACAACCTACTACAACTAAACCTAAGAGTAAAAAAAGTATCGATTTTTTCCATGGCGACCTTTTCTTACTCGCGGGCATTTATTAACATATTGAAAAAAACGCCGTGACCTAGCTGAGGCCACAAGTACGCGGGGACTACTCTCGAGCATGAAGGAGAGTTACGAAGACCTCCTACAACCTCGTGTCGACCATGCTGCGAGTATGAGTCGGGGGAAAACTCGCCAGAACTTGCGGATTAGGTCGCCCAAGTGGGATAGGCCCTTTAGTTTAGTATAACAAGATATAACAATGAGGTCTGATAAAGTCCGATTAAAGAAAGACTTGTAATCTACAATGAGGTAGATGGGCAGTCATGTACCTACTGTAGCTGATGAGAGGACCATTCAGTTGCCTGATAACAGCTGGGAAGAAACTATCCCTGAATCTGGAGGTATGAGGTTTCAAACTTCCTGCCTATTGAAGCGGAGAGAAGAGGGAATGAGACTGGTCCTTGATTCTGCTGGCAGCCAAGCCGAGGCAAAATGAGGTGTGAATGAAGTTGATAGAAGGGAGGCTGGTTTGTGTAATAGTCTGGGCTAAATCAACAATTTTGCAATTTCATTTGGTTTCATTTGGATTTGGTTTCATTTGGATTTGCGAGCACCTCTCAGGTTTGCTTGGCATTCATCCAGTCAATTCAGTTTGAATTTGGGCTTTCCAAATTCCCTACATTTGAATAAAACCTCAAATTGCCATGTAGCAGAATGTGCTGTAGAAAGATGTGCTGTACATCTGCGCTGTAGAAAGTTAGTGAGGGTTGTTGGAGAAATGCTGAACTTCCTAGAGCCTTCTGAGGAAGTGTCCCCCTAATAACATTTTATCTGTTTGCTTTGTTGTCACCTCCTAGCTAACAATTATCTATGGTAGACAAAAATGCTGGAGAAACTCAGCGGGTGCAGCAGCATCTATGGAGCGAAGGAAATAGGTAATGTTTCGGGCCGAAACCCGTCTTCAGACTGATAGGGGGTGGGGGGAGGCGGGGAGAAGAAAGCAAAAAGAAGGAGGAGGAGCCCGAGGGCTGAGGGAGAGGTGGGGAGGGGAGGAGACAGCATGGGTTAACAGAATTGTGAGAAATTGATGTTCATGCCACCAGGATGCAAACTCCCCAGGCGGAATATGAGGTGCTGTTCCTCCAATTTCCGGTGTTGCTCACTCTGGCCATGGAGAAGGCCCAGGACAGAGAGGTCGGATACGGAATGGGAGGGGGAGTTGTAGTGCTGAGCCACCGGGAGATCAGGTTGGTTAATGCGGACCGAGCGGAGGTGTTCGGCGAAAGGATCGCCAAGCCTCCGCTTGGAGGAAGGGGGGGAATAAAGGGGTAGAAGGGGGGGCAGAAGGAGTGGAGACACTTTTAAGAAATATAATAAAGTTTAACGGGCATTTTACCTACTGGTCGGTTTCCCTTGGTCCTGAAATCTCCAATGAGTCAATTAAAATGCCCGGTCAGCTAAGGAGATTGCCTATGGCCTATGGCTGCCCTTGACTGCCTGTAACTAAATAGCGACCCGACTCCACTGCATGAGTTGAAAAGAACCATACCAACCAAATTTTTACTCACGACCTAGCTGAAGCCATGAGTATGCGGGAACTTCCCTCGAGCATGAAGGAAAGATCCAGTGACCTCATGGACCTCCACGTGTCGACCATGCTGCGAGTTTGAGTCAAGGGCAAACCCTTCTAAACCCGCAGATTAGGTCGCTGCAGTTGGACAGCCCCTTCACAATCCCAGATGCTAAGTCTGAAGAAGGGTCTAGACCCGAAACACCACCCATTCCTTTTATCCAGAAATGCTGCCTGTCCCACTGAGTTACTCCAGCATTTTGTTTCTACATATATCTAAGGTAGTAGAGGTATTGGTGTAGTGGCACCTAGTGGTTTAATGGAGAGGTCAGAACCCTCATCATTTGTCGGTTCCGCCACGTAACTGTGGGGGTTCGTTCGCCGGCTTTTCTAGGGTGTGTTAGTGTGTTAGTGAGAGCTCTCCTCCTAGCAACTGGAGCTGTTATTGTTAGTTCAGTCAGACACGCGAACTTCACGAGTTTTGTTTTGTTATTATTAAAAATTAAAATCACTTTGCTCAACCTGACTGGCCTTGCTACATTCGTGACCCCAAGGATCCGAATGTATTTCGGAATTCTTCTCGACATGAACGCTGCTGAGAACATCGAAGCCCCGCCCACCCAGCAGAACGCGGTTGCACTGAAACTGCCCGTTTTCTGGGCCGTGCAGCCTCATGTGTGGTTCGCGCACATCGAGGCCCAGTTTGAGCTCCGCCAGATCGTCGTGGATGTTACCCGCTATTTCCACATGGTGGGTGCGCTCAGCCAGGAGACTGCTACGCAGTTGCTGCCTTTCCTGCAGAACCCGCCCGCTTGTGGCAAATACGAGGGCCTCAAGGCGTTGCTGCTACGCACCTTCAGGCTCAGTCGCCGCAATCGCGTGGATCAGCTGCTACATATAGCCACCAGCCTCGCCGTTATTCATGGCCCCTCACGATAGCGGACATCTCCCAGCCATTGCTGGGTGCCGATTATTTTGTGGGCCTTTTCCCCCAAGGTGGATGTTCGGGGCCTTGTTCCGAGTATTCTTCCCCAGCCTGCGGCCTCACGGCCTGTGGTTTTCCCCGATCCGCAGCTCGGATCTTGTCTCGGACGTGGGTGGGGCATATGCTCCAATCCTGGCAGAGTTCCCGGAGATCCAGACTCAGCGGTTTCACTCAGCCACCCTTAAACATGGAGTGGTGCACCACATCCTCACCGCTGGCCCTCTGCTGCAAGGACGGGCACGCAAGCTCCCGCCCGACAAGTTGCG
The DNA here is from genome assembly GCA_035221665.1 of Okamejei kenojei. Lineage (NCBI taxonomy): Eukaryota > Metazoa > Chordata > Chondrichthyes > Rajiformes > Rajidae > Okamejei > Okamejei kenojei. The sequence continues at coordinate 64,071,030 of CM069141.1, read as the reverse complement.
TTTCGCTAGAGAGGAGTTCCAGAAGATGGAGGAAATGGGGATCGTGTCGCATTCTGACAGCCCTTGAGCTTCCCCGCTTCATATGTTTCCCATGTTGTCCGGCGGGTGGCAGCCATGTTGGGATTATCGTCGCCTGAATACCGTCACAACCGCTGATCGCTACCCAGTCCTGCGCATCCAGGATTTCACGGCCCACTTGGATACCATATTCTCCAAGATAGATCAGGTTCGCGGCTACCATCAGATTCCCCTCCACCTTGTTGATGAACCCATTACTCCTTTCGGCCTGTTTGAATGGCTGCGAATACCTTTCGGTCTTAAAAACGCTGCACAGGTTTTCAGCGCTTGATGGACATGGTTGCTTGTGGTTTGGACTTTGTTTTTGTGTACCTTGATGACATTCTGGTCACCAGCCGCTCTCATCGGGAACACTGTGAGCACCTCCGTGTGCTATCTCAGCGGCTCCGGGATCACGGCCTGGTCATTTACGCCACCAAGTGCCAGCTCAGTGTCAGCTCCATTTCCTTCCTTGGGCACCATGTTACCCCACAGGGCGCCACCCCTCTTCCCGGCAAGGCGGAGGCGATTCGTCAGTTCACTCGGCCGCTCACCGTCAAGGGGCTGCGGGCGTTTGTGGGGATGGTGAACGTTTACCATTGTTTTGTGCCAGCGGCGGCTCGGATCATGCGGCCTTTGTTCCAGCGCCTGGCCGGTAAGCCGCAGGATCTCGTGTGGGACGCTGATACCAAGGCCGCTTTCGATGGTGCCAAGGGGGCGCTGGCCAGTGCCACGTTGCTGCTGCACCCGCAGGCTGCTGCCCCCACCGCCCTCACCGTTGACGCTTCAGGTGCTGCTGTTGGAGGGGTCCTGGAGCAGTTTATCGATGGTCGCTGGCAACCATTTTTCAGCCGGCACTTGCGCCCTTCTGAGCGGAACTACAGTGCATTCGACCGCGAGGTTCTCTCTCTTTATTTGGCAGTCCAGCATTTCCGGTATTTCCTGGAGGGCAGGACATATCACCGTTTACTGACCACAAGCCTCTCACGTTTGCCTTTGCGAAGGTGTCCGACCCCTGGTCTGCTCGTCAACAGTGGCACCTGCCGTTCGTTTCCGAATTTACCACCGATGTTCAGGCATGTGGCCGGCAAACTGAATCAGGCGGCAGATGCTTTGTCTCGCCCTGCGGTCCATGCTGCACTGTCGGTGGCCCCGGGTTTGGACTATTCTGGGTTGGCTGCTGCACAGTGCGAGGGAGACGAGATGCAAGGCTATCGGGCTGCCGTGTCGGGATTGGTGTTGGTCGATGTTCCGTTCGGTCCTGCAGGTGTGGCGGTCCTGTGCGACCTATCGTCCCTGCGGCTTGGCAGAGGCGTGTGTTGGTGGCGGCCAAGTTCGTATGGCATGGCCTTCGCAAGCAGGTTGCGGCCTGGGCTCGAGCCTGCGTCCCCTGCCAGACGTCCAAAGTCCAGCGGCATGTACGTGCACCGCTTCAGGATTCCGCGGTCCCTCCTCACCGGTTTGCCCACATTCACGTTGACCTGGTGGGTCCTCTGCCGCCGTCTCGTGGTGCCACTTAAGGGGCTGTCCCACTGCGGTGACCTAATTGGCGAGTTTGGAAGAGCTTAGGAGAGTTTGAAAAAATTGTCATGTTGAAGACCTCCTTCAACCTCCTGCGCCTATGTGGAAGACCTCCTTCAACCTCCTTCGACTATGTGGAAGACCTCCTTCAACCTCCTTCGACTATGTTGAACACTAGCTTCGGTAAAATTGGACACCGAATAGTGGAGAGTGAAGACGACCTCCTTTGATCTCCTTAGACCTCCCTTCGACTATGTTGAAGACTATCTACGACCACCTTCGACTACCCTCGATTACCTATGAATAACATGCCGGCCTACTTCGACTAAACCTACGAGTAAAACACATATAGATTTTTTTTCCATGGTGACCTTTCTTTACTCGCGGGCATTTTTCAGCATGTTGAAAAATACGTCGCGACCTAGCTGAGCCCTCGAGTACGTGGGGACTACTCTTGAGTAGTAAGCCTTGAGCACGAAGGAGAGTTACAAAGACCTCCCAGGACCTCATGTCGACCATGCTGCGAATATGAGTCGAGGGCAAACATTTCTAAACTCGCCAATTAGGTCACCGCAGTGGGACAGCCCCTTTACCTGATCACGATTGTGGACCGTTTCACGAGGGGGCCTGAAGCTGTTCCTCTGTCCGACACCTCCGCCAGGACTTGTTCCCGGGCCCGCGCGGCCCACTGGGTGGCGCGTTTTGGCGTGCCTGCTGACATCCGCACCGACTGTTGTACCTAGTTCACCTCTGTCCTGTGGTCGGCCATGGCTCAGTTGTATGGTGCGCAGCTGCATCCTACCACCACGTACCACCCTCGGGCCAATGGGTTGGTTGAGCGGTTCCACCAGCATTTGAAGTCGGCGTTGCAGCCACGGCTCACGGCCCGGATTGGGTGGACCAGTTGCCTTGGTTGTTGCTGGGGATCTGCACGGCTCCTCAGGCGGATTTGGACACATCTTCCGCGGAGCTGGTGTACGGTGACCCGCTGCGGGTGCCTGGGGATTTCCTTCCTGCGGCTCGAGGGTCTCCGGAGCCTGCCTCATCTGTGCTGGCACATCTGCGGGAGAAAGTGGGTGGCCTGGCTCCCGTCCTCACCTCACCATGGGGTTGTTCCTACGTATGTTCCGCCGGTGCTTAAGGACTGCAATTTTGTCTTTGTTCGCAGGGACTCACATCGAACTCCGCTCCAGTGACCTCGTGAGGGGCCTCTCCGGATGTTGCGGCCTGGTGTTGCAACTTTTATGTTGGATGTCGGGGGTCGTGAGTAGATTGTGTCGGTGGCCCGCCTCAAGCCCGCCCACCTGGATGTCGACAGCCTGGTGGTGGTGGCCCAACCCTGGCAGAGAGGTCGTCTGCTGGCTGTTCCCCTTTCGCTGGTTTGCACCTCGGATTTGCAAGCACCTCTCAGGTTTGCTTGGTCAAAGTCAATCCAAGCTGAATCCAGTCAATTCAGTTTGAATTTGGGCTTTCCAAATTCCCTACATTTGAATAAAACCTCAAATTGCCATGTAGCAGAATGTGCTGTAGAAAGATGTGCTGTACATCTGCGCTGTAGAAAGTTAGTGAGGGTTGTTGGAGAAATGCTGAACTTCCTAGAGCCTTCTGAGGAAGTGTCCCCCTAATAACATTTTATCTGTTTGCTTTGTTGTCACCTCCTAGCTAACAATTATCTATGGTAGACAAAAATGCTGGAGAAACACAGCGGGTGCAGCAGCATCTATGGAGCGAAGGAAATAGGTAATGTTTCGGGCCGAAACCCGTCTTCAGACTGATAGGGGGTGGGGGGAGGCGGGGAGAAGAAAGCAAAAAGAAGGAGGAGGAGCCCGAGGGCTGAGGGAGAGGTGGGGAGGGGAGGAGACAGCATGGGTTAACAGAATTGTGAGAATTCGATGTTCATGCCACCAGGATGCAAACTCCCCAGGCGGAATATGAGGTGCTGTTCCTCCAATTTCCGGTGTTTGCTCACTCTGGCCATGGAGAAGGCCCAGGACAGAGAGGTCGGATACGGAATGGGAGGGGGAGTTGTAGTGCTGAGCCACCGGGAGATCAGGTTGGTTAATGCGGACCGAGCGGAGGTGTTCGGCGAAAGGATCGCCAAGCCTCCGCTTGGAGGAAGGGGGGGAATAAAGGGGAAGAAGGGGGGGCAGAAGGAGTGGAGACACTTTTAAGAAGTATAATAAAGTTTAACGGGCATTTTACCTACCGGTCGGTTTCCCTTGGTCCTGAAATCTCCAATGAGTCAATTAAAATGCCCGGTCAGCTAAGGAGATTGCCTATGGCCTATGGCTGCCCTTGACTGCCTGTAACTAAATAGCGACCCGACTCCACTGCATGAGTTGAAAAGAACCATACCAACCAAATTTTACTCACGATCTAGCTGAGGCCATGAGTATGCGGGAACTTCCCTCGAGCATGAAGGAAAGATCCAGTGACCTCATGGACCTCCACGTGTCGACCATGCTGCGAGTTTGAGTCAAGGGCAAACCCTTCTAAACCCGCAGATTAGGTCGCTGCAGTTGGACAGCCCCTTCACAATCCCAGATGCTAAGTCTGAAGAAGGGTCTAGACCCGAAACACCACCCATTCCTTCTATCCAGAAATGCTGCCTGTCCCACTGAGTTACTCCAGCATTTTGTTTCTACATATATCTAAGGAAGTAGAGGTATTGGTGTAGCGGCACCTAGTGGTTTAATGGAGAGGTCAGAACCCTCATCATTTGTCGGTTCCGCCACGTAACTGTGGGGGTTCGTTCGCCGGCTTTTCTAGGATGTGTTAGTGTGTTAGTGAGTCAGCTCTCCTCCTAGCAACTGAAGCTGTTATTGTTAGTTCAGTCAGACACGCGAACTTCACGAGTTTTGTTTTGTTATTATTAAAAATTAAAATCACTTTGCTCAACCTGACTGGCCTTGCTACATTCGTGACCCCAAGGATCCGAATGTTTTTCGGATTTCTTCTCGACATGAACGCTGCCGAGAACCTCGAAGCCCCGCCCACCCAGCAGAACGCGGTTGCACTGAAACTGCCCGTTTTCTGGGCGGTGCAGCCTCATGTGTGGTTCGCGCACTTCGAGGCCCAGTTTCGTTGTGGATGCTACCCGCTATTTCCACATAGTGGGTGCGCTCAGCCAGGAGACTGCTACGCAGTTGCTGCCTTTCCTGCAGAACCCGTCCGCTTGTGGCAAATACGAGGGCCTCAAGGCGTTGCTGCTACGCACCTTCAGTCTCAGTCGCCGCAATCGCGTGGATCTGCTGCTACATATAGCCACCAGCCTCGCCGTTATTCATGGCCCCCTCACGATAGCGGACATCTCCCAGCCATTGCTGGGTGCCGATTTTTTTTGTGGGCCATTTCCCCCAAGATGGATGTACGGGGCCAGCGCCTCGTTCCTAGAATTCTTCCCCAGCCTGCGGCCTCACGGCCTGTGGTTTTCCCTGATCCGCAGCTCGGATCCGTCTCGGACGTGCGTGGGGCATGTGCTCCGATCCTGGCAGAGTTCCCGGAGATCCAGACTCAGCGGTTTCACTCAGCCACCCTTAAACATGGAGTGGTGCACCACATCCTCACCGCTGGCCCTCTGCTGCAAGGACGGGCACGCAAGCTCCCGCCCGACAAGTTGCGTTTCGCTAGAGAGGAGTTCCAGAAGATGGAGGAAATGGGGATCGTGTCGCATTCTGACAGCCCTTGAGCTTCCCCGCTTCATATGTTTCCCATGTTGTCCGGCGGGTGGCAGCCATGTTGGGATTATCGTCTGAATACCGTCACAACCGCTGATCGCTACCCAGTCCCGCGCATCCAGGATTTCACGGCCCACTTGGATACCATATTCTCCAAGATAGATCAGGTGCGCGGCTACCATCAGATTCACCTCCACCCTGATGATGTACCCATTACTCCTTTCGGCCTGTTTGAATGGCTGCGAATACCTTTCGGTCTTAAAAACGCTGCGCAGGTTTTCAGCGCTTGATGGACATGGTTGCTCGTGGTTTGGACTTTGTTTTTGTGTACCTTGATGACATTCTGGTCACCAGCCGCTCTCATCGGGAACACTGTGAGCACCTCCGCGTGCTGTCTCAGCGGCTCACGGGATCACGGCCTGGTCATTTACGCCACCAAGTTTCATGAGGGGGCCTGAAGCTGTTCCTCTGTCTGACACCTCCACCAGGACTTGTTCCCGGGCCCGCGCGGCCCACTGGGTGGCACGTTTTGGCGTGCCTGCTGACATCCGCACCGACTGTTGTGCCCAGTTCACCTCTGCCCTGTGGTCGGCCATGGCCCAGCTGTATGGTGCGCAGCTGCATCCTACCACCACGTACCACCCTCGGGCCAATGGGTTGGTTGAGCGGTTCCACCAGCATTTGAAGTTGGCGTTGCAGCCACGGCTCACGGCCCGGATTGGGTGGACCAGTTGCCTTGGTTGTTGCTGGGGATCTGCACGGCTCCTAAGGCGGATTTGGACACATCTTCCGCGGAGCTGGTGTACGGTGACCCGCTGCGGGTGCCTGGGGATTTCCTTCCTGCGGCTCGAGGGTCTCCGGAGCCTGCCTCATCTGTGCTGGCACATCTGCGGGAGAAAGTGGGTGGCCTGGCTCCCGTCCCCACCTCTCGCCATGGGGTAGTTCTTACGTATGTTCTGCCAGTGCTTAAGGACTGCAATTTTGTCTTTGTTCGCAGGGACTCACATCGAACTCCGCTCCAGTGCCCTAATGAGGGGCCTCTCCGGATGTTGCGGCCTGGTGTTGCAACTTTTATGTTGGATGTCGGGGGTCGTGAGTAGATTGTGTCGGTGGCCCACCTCAAAGCCCGCCCACCTGGATGTCGACAGCCTGGTGGTGGTGGTGGCCCAACCCCGGCAGAGAGGTCGTCTGCTGGCTGTTCCCCTTTCGCTGGTTGCACCTCGGATTTGCGAGCACCTCTCAGGTTTGCTTGGTCAAAGTCAATCCAAGCTGAATCCAGTCAATTCAGTTTGAATTTGGGCTTTCCAAATTCCCTACATTTGAATAAAACCTCAAATTGCCATGTAGCAGAATGTGCCAAAGCCAACATCTGCGCTGTAGAAAGTTATTGAGGGTTGTTGGAGAAATGCTGAACTTCCTAAGCCTTCTGAGGAAGTGTCCCTCTAATAACATTTTATCTGTTTGCTTTGTTGTCACCTCCTAGCTAACAATTATCTATGGTAGACAAAAATGCTGGAGAAACTCAGCGGGTGCAGCAGCATCTATGGAGCGAAGGAAATAGGTAATGTTTCGGGCCGAAACACGTCTTCAGACTGATAGGGGGTGGGGGGAGGCGGGGAGAAGAAAGCAAAAAGAAGTAGGAGGAGCCCGAGGGCTGAGGGAGAGGTGGGGAGGGAAGGAAACAGCAAGGGTTAACAGAATTGTGAGAAATTGATGTTCATGCCACCAGGATGCAGACTCCCCAGGCGGAATATGAGGTGCTGTTCCTCCAATTTCCGGTGTTGCTCACTCTGGCCATGGAGAAGGCCCAGGACAGAGAGGTCGGATACGGAATGGGAGGGGGAGTTGTAGTGCTGAGCCACCGGGTTGCTTAATGCGGACCGAGCGGAGGTGTTCGGCGAAAGGATCGCCAAGCCTCCGCTTGGAGGAAGGGGGGGAATAAAGGGGAAGAAGGGGGGGCAGAAGGAGTGGAGACACTTTTAAGAAGTATAATAAAGTTTAACGGGCATTTTACCTACCGGTCAGTTTCCCTTGGTCCTGAAATCTCCAATGAGTCAATTAAAATGCCTGGTCAGCTAAGGAGATTGCCTATGGCCTATGGCTGCCCTTGACTGCCTGTAACTAAATAGCGACCCGACTCCATTGCATGAGTTGAAAAGAACCATACCAACCAAATTTTACTCACGATCTAGCTGAGGCCATGAGTATGCGGGAACTTCCCTCGAGCATGAAGGAAAGATCCAGTGACCTCATGGACCTCCACGTGTCGACCATGCTGCGAGTTTGAGTCAAGGGCAAACCCTTCTAAACCCGCAGATTAGGTCGCTGAAGTTGGACAGCCCCTTCATAATCCCAGATGCTAAGTCTGAAGAAGGGTCTAGACCCGAAACACCACCCATTCCTTCTATCCAGAAATGCTGCCTGTCCCACTGAGTTACTCCAGCATTTTGTTTCTACATATATCTAAGGTAGTAGAGGTATTGGTGTAGCGGCACCTAGTGGTTTAATGGAGAGGTCAGAAACCTCATCATTTGTCGGTTCCGCCACGTAACTGTGGGGGTTCGTTCGCCGGCTTTTCTAGGATGTGTTAGTGTGTTAGTGAGTCAGCTCTCCTCCTAGCAACTGAAGTTATTGTTAGTTCAGTCAGACACGCGAACTTCACGAGTTTTGTTTTGTTATTATTAAAAATTAAAATCACTTTGCTCAACCTGACTGGCCTCGCTACATTCGTGACCCCAAGGATCCGAATGTTTTTCGGATTTCTTCTCGACATGAACGCTGCCGAGAACCTCGAAGCCCCGCCCACCCAGCAGAACGCGGTTGCACTGAAACTGCCCGTTTTCTGGGCGGTGCAGCCTCATGTGTGGTTCGCGCACTTCGAGGCCCAGTTTCGTCGTGGATGCTACCCGCTATTTCCACATGGTGGGTGCGCTCAGCCAGGAGACTGCTACGCAGTTGCTGCCTTTCCTGCAGAACCCGCCCGCTTGTGGCAAATACGAGGGCCTCAAGGCGTTGCTGCTACGCACCTTCAGGCTCAGTCGCCGCAATCGCGTGGATCAGCTGCTACATATAGCCACCAGCCTCGCCGTTATTCATGGCCCCTCACGATAGCGGACATCTCCCAGCCATTGCTGGGTGCCGATTTTTTTTGTGGGCCATTTCCCCCAAGATGGATGTTCGGGGCCAGCGCCTCGTTCCTAGAATTCTTCCCCAGCCTGCGGCCTCACGGCCTGTGGTTTTCCCCGATCCGCAGCTCGGATCTTGTCTCGGACGTGGGTGGGGCATATGCTCCAATCCTGGCAGAGTTCCCGGAGATCCAGACTCAGCGGTTTCACTCAGCCACCCTTAAACATGGAGTGGTGCACCACATCCTCACCGCTGGCCCTCTGCTGCAAGGACGGGCACGCAAGCTCCCGCCCGACAAGTTGCGTTTCGCTAGAGAGGAGTTCCAGAAGATGGAGGAAATGGGGATCGTGTGGCATTCTGACAGCCCTTGGGCTTCCCTGCTTCATATGTTTCCCATGTTGTCCGGCGGGTGGCAGCCATGTTGGGATTATCGTCGCCTGAATACCGTCACAACCGCTGATCGCTACCCAGTCCTGCGCATCCAGGATTTCACGGCCCACTCGGATACCATATTCTCCAAGATAGATCAGGTGCGCGGCTACCATCAGATTCCCCTCCACCCTGATGATGTACCCATTACTCCTTTCGGCCTGTTTGAATGGCTGCGAATACCTTTCGGTCTTAAAAACGCTGCGCAGGTTTTCAGCGCTTGATGGACATGGTTGCTCGTGGTTTGGACTTTGTTTTTGTGTACCTTGATGACATTCTGGTCACCAGCCGCTCTCATCGGGAACACTGTGAGCACCTCCGCGTGCTGTCTCAGCGGCTCACGGGATCACGGCCTGGTCATTTACGCCACCAAGTGCCAGCTCAGTGTCAGCTCCATTTCCTTCCTTGGGCACCATGTTACCCCACAGGGCGCCACCCCTCTTCCCGGCAAGGCGGAGGCGATTCGTCAGTTCACTCGGCCGCTCACCGTCAAGGGGCTGCGGGCGTTTGTGGGGATGGTGAACGTTTACCATTGTTTTGTGCCAGCGGCGGCTCGGATCATGCGGCCTTTGTTCCAGCGCCTGGCCGGTAAGCGGCAGGATCTCGTGTGGGACGCCGATACCAAGGCCGCTTTCGATGGTGCCAAGGGGGCGCTGGCCAGTGCCACGTTGCTGCTGCACCCGCAGGCTGCTGCCCCCACCGCCCTCACCGTTGACGCATCCGATGCTGCTGTTGGAGGGGTCCTGGAGCAGTTTATCGATGGTCGCTGGCAAACCATTTTTCAGCCGGCACTTGCGCCCTCCCGTGCGGAACTACAGTGCATTCGACCGCGAGGTTCTCTCTCTTTATTTGGCAGTCCAGCATTTCCGGTATTTCCTGGAGGGCAGGACATATCACCGTTTACTGACCACAAGCCTCTCACGTTTGCCTTTGCGAAGGTGTCCGACCCCTGGTCTGCTCGTCAACAGTGGCACCTGCCGTTCGTTTCCGAATTTACCACCGATGTTCAGGCATGTGGCCGGCAAACTGAATCAGGCGGCAGATGCTTTGTCTCGCCCTGCGGTCCATGCTGCACTGTCGGTGGCCCCGGGTTTGGACTATTCTGGGTTGGCTGCTGCACAGTGCGAGGGAGACGAGATGCAAGGCTATCGGGCTGCCGTGTCGGGATTGGTGCTGGTCGATGTTCCGTTCGGTCCTGCAGGTGTAGCGGTCCTGTGCGACCTATCGTCCCTGCGGCTTGGCAGAGGCGTGTGTTGGTGGCGGCCAAGTTCGTATGGCATGGCCTTTGCAAGCAGGTTGCGGCCTGGGCTCGAGCCTGCGTCCCCTGCCAGACGTCCAAAGTCCAGCGGCATGTACGTGCACCGCTTCAGAATTCCGTGGTCCCTCCTCACCGGTTTGCCCACATTCACGTTGACCTGGTGGTCCTCTGCCGCCATCTCGTGGTGCCACTTAAGGGGCTGTCCCACTGCGGTGACCTAATTGGCGAGTTTGGAAGAGCTTAGGAGAGTTTGAAAAAGTGTCATGTTGGAGACCTCCTTCAACCTCCTTCGCCTATGTTGAACACTAGCTTCGGTAAAATTGGACACCGAATAGTGGAGAGTGAAGACGACCTCCTTCGATCTCCTTCGACCTCCCTTCGACTATGTTGAAGACTATCTACGACCACCTTCGACTACCCTCGATACCTATGAATAACATGCCGGCCTACTTCGACTAAACCTACGAGTAAAACACATATAGATTTTTTTCCATGGTGACCTTTCTTTACTCGTGGGCATTTTTCAGCATGTTGAAAAATACGCCGCGACCTAGCTGAGGCCTCGAGTACGTGGGGACTACTCTTGAGTAGTAAGCCTTGAGCACGAAGGAGAGTTACAAAGACCTCCCAGGACCTCATGTCGACCATGCTGCGAATATGAGTCGAGGGCAAACATTTCTAAACTCGCCAATTAGGTCACCGCAGTGGGACAGCCCCTTTACCTGATCACGATTGTGGACCGTTTCACGAGGGGGCCTGAAGCTGTTCCTCTGTCTGACACCTCCGCCAGGACTTGTTCCCGGGCCCGCGCGGCCCACTGGGTGGCGCGTTTTGGCGTGCCTGCTGACATCCGCACCGACTGTTGTGCCCAGTTCACCTCTGCCCTGTGGTCGGCCATGGCCCAGCTGTATGGTGCGCAGCTGCATCCTACCACCACGTACCACCCTCGGGCCAATGGGTTGGTTGAGCGGTTCCACCAGCATTTGAAGTCGGCGTTGCAGCCACGGCTCACGGCCCGGATTGGGTGGACCAGTTGCCTTGGTTGTTGCTGGGGATCCGCACGGCTCCTCAGGCAGATTTGGACACATCTTCCGCGGAGCTGGTGTACGGTGACCCGCTGCGGGTGCCTGGGGATTTCCTTCCTGCGGCTCGAGGGTCTCCGGAGCCTGCCTCATCTGTGCTGGCACATCTGCGGGAGAAAGTGGGTGGCCTGGCTCCCGTCCTCACCTCACCATGGGGTTGTTCCTACGTATGTTCCACCGGTGCTTAAGGACTGCAATTTTGTCTTTGTTCGCAGGGACTCACATCGAACTCCGCTCCAGTGCCCTAATGAGGGGCCTCTCCGGATGTTGCGGCCTGGTGTTGCAACTTTTATGTTGGATGTCGGGGGTCGTGAGTAGATTGTGTCGGTGGCCCACCTCAAGCCCGCCCACCTGGATGTCGACAGCCTGGTGGTGGTGGCCCAACCCTGGCATAGAGGTCGTCTGCTGGCCGTTCCCCTTTTGCTGGTTGCACCTGTTGTGCCAGTCCCTCCTGTCTCCACTCGGTCTGGCCGCCTCTTTCGGACGCCTGCTCGTTTCCTTTCCTCGGGTTCTGGGGAGGGGGTTCCTGTAGCAGCACCTAGTGGTGGGGTGGGGAGGTCAGAACCCTCATCATTGGCCGGTTCCGTCACGTGACCGCGATGGTTCGCTCGTGGGCTTTTCTGGGGTGTGTTAGTCAGTCAGCGCTCCTCCTAGTAACTCAAGTGAATTTATTGTCATGTGTCCCTGATAGGACAATGAAATTGTTGCTTTGCTTTGGCACACAGAACATAGTAGGCATTTACTACAAAACAGATCAGTGTGTCCATATATCATTATATAAATACATACACACATGAATAAATAAACTGATAAAGTACAAATAACAGATAACAGATAATGGGTTATTAATGATGGGTTATTAACTGGAGCTATTATTGTTAGTTTAGTCAGACACACGGGTTTTGTTTTGTTATTATTAAAAATAAAAATCACTTTGCTCAACCTGTCTTGCCTCGCTACATTGGTTTGCTTTCTTGGCCTTAGCTTTGATGTGACTGGTCCAGGTATTTGGCATCTGTAATAGGCTGGGCTGTCTTATGTAGAAAAGATAGAAATGCTAGGCTTGCATCAGGTGGAGTTTAGATGAATAGAAGGGGCTTGATAGAAACATTAAAATCCTGATGGATCTTGACAGAGAGGATGTAGAGAGGATGCTTCTTCTTGTGGGAGAAACCGTAACTGGGGGTTAATATTTAAGTATAAGGGATGTATACTTAGTACAGACAGCGCGATGTGCGAGAGTTAAGAGTGGGCACTGCTGCAGGTGGCAGTGGGGCAGATGTGGCAGTGCTGGGCGGTGCAACTCACTGCCTGTGCCAACCTCCACTGCAGTACCTGCTCAACAGGTACATGGAGCAGCTGAGGTGCGGCTGCACTACTGCCTCTACAGCGAGCTGGATAGTCACAAGGGTCTTTCTTTAGACGGTCTAGATCAGGCCTTTAAAGCAATGGGAAATGCCTTTTGGAACAAAGATTACACAGATAACCCTGGTGATAATGGAGGTAGTGCGGGAATGGTGTTCATTATTGCCGATTGTTTGCTATAACAGAGTAAGTGATTCGCTCCAACTAACTAATGGTCACTGCATGAAACAACGAGTTGTTTTCGAATACAAGGTTTCTTTTGACTGCAACAAAAATATTTTTGTGACCGCAAGCTAACGGCAGTACTAAAGGCTGTTTGTTACATTGTTTAATGGAGTATTTACAGGCAACCACGGTGACCCAGCGGTAGAGTTGCTGCCTTACAGTGTCAGGGACCCGGGCACGATCCCGACCCACGCAGGTTTTCCCCGTGACCTGCGTGGGTTTTTTCCGGGAGCACTGATTTCCTCCCATATTCCAAAGACATACGGGTTTGTAGGTTAATTGGCCTGGTATAAATGTAAATTGTCCCTAGTGTGTGTAGGGTGGTGTTCTTGTGTGGAGATCGCTGGTCGGCGCGGACTCAGTGGGCCGAAGGGCCTGTTTCCGCGCTGTATCTCTAAACTAAACGAATCATTGCACAAGTGTCGATCAAAGCATTCGCTTGCCACTATTAATGCTTCCGCAGTGTAGCTAACAGTCTGTGTTCGTAAAGAGACAGTGGTGTCCAGTTACGGTGGGGACACTATGTCCACTATAATTAAAATCTGTTATAAAGAGGTGCGTAATAACAAAGGTAGATTGCATTCACGACATTTAGCTCATTGGAATGCACATCAAATACCAGCATTTCCGCTCAGCAAAAACAATGTGCTTCATTTCCCACCACCTTGAGCCAGGAGACTTGGTGAGTATATATTCCAGAGTACATGCCACCTCTCATCTCATCATAAAGCATCACCCTTACATTACCAATGTGTAGGTAGGCACGCAAGATGCTGGTTTAAAGATAGTCACAAAATGATGGAGTAACTCAGCTGGACAGGCAGCATCTCTGGAGATGCTCGATCATCTTTGGATTGTCTGGTCAAGATCCAAAATGTCAACCATTCCTTCTCTCCAGAGATTCCTTCTCTCCAGCATTTTGAGTCTACCTTACATCACCAATCCTATGCTGCCACCAGGATAACAGGCTTTTAAGGCCAAGGTGAAACTCCATATTTCTGAGAACTCGATACGTGAAAGCTGCAAGATGGCATCGAAAATGAGGCGACTCTTTGCGCACTGCCTCAGAGGAAATCTATTCAATCTTTGTACTATTTCACTTATGTTTGATTGTGCTAATATAGGATTTTACTGGATTGGTTATAAAGCAAAACATTTCACTGTATCCAGTTGCAAGTGACAATAAAGTAAATACTACTAATCCAAAGATGAGGTCTTTTTTCACGGGAAATTATGATCTTTGGAAATATTTTCCTTCAAAATCGGTGGAAGTCTTTGAATGTTCTTACAATGTCGATAGATTCTGAGTCACCACATGAAGTTTAGTTTAGAAATACAGCACCAAAACAGGCGCTTAGGCCCAGTGTGTCCACGCTGACCAGCAATCCCTGCATATTTACACTATCCTACACACACTAGTGACAATTTACAATTTTATCAAATCCGTTCAACCTACAAACTTGTACGTCCTTGGAGCGTGGGATGAAAGCGGAGCAACCGGGAAAAAGCCACAAAATTCAATGGGAGAACGTACAAACTCCATACAGACAGCACCCATAGTCAGGATCGAACCCGGGGCTCCGATGCTGTAAGCTGCCGTGCTGCCTAAAGTGATTGGGTGTGGATTGGAATGAGGAGATGGGGTTACAAACAGGGCAGCCATGGTCTTTTTAAATAGAAGAGTAGGCTTGAGGGCTGAATGGTGCATCGCACTCTATTTATTTTCTTAGATATCTCTGACATGCCATTGTCACAAAGATTCCATGTTAAAAAAGAAAGTAGACTCTAAATGCCAGAGTAACTCAGCGGGACAGGCAGCATCTCGGGGGAAGGAATGGGTGACGTTTTGGGTCGAGATTCTTCTTCAGACTGACCCGAGTCGGGGGAAAATGAAACAAGAGATATAGACAGGGCTGTAGAGAGATATAGAACAAATGAATGAAAGATATGCAAAAAAGTAACAATTAAAAAAGGGAACAATGGCCTGTTTCCTTGTTTATCTTGTTTCCTTTTCCTTGACTTTCAGTCTGAAGAAGGGTCTCGACCCGAAACGTCACCCATTCCTTCCCTCCGAGTTACCCCAGCATTTTGTGTCTATCTTCAGTTTAAACCAGAATCTGCAGCTCCTTCCTACAATGTTTATTTCTTATATGTTTATAGGCTCAAAAGCAAAAATATACAGTATGCATCAGCCAGTTACAGCAGCAAGAAGCATCACTATTACACAGATCAAACTACTGTCAATGCACCCACTGCTGGTCCTCTTACCCCCACCTCCCAACATGCATTGTGGACAAAAATGCCTTTACATTGAACAACCACACACTTTTCAGATGAAATTGCGCCACTTATAAAATTAGCCTGGCACTTCTGAACACGATCCCTGCTGGTAAAGTAAGTCTTTGTCCTGTATTAGGCACACACCTGTTTGAAATCCTTCTCGCATTAGCAGGACGTTCAGTGAGCTATTCTAATTTGACAGTCACTGAAAACATTGCTTTTATCATCCCCTTATGTACTTTTGACCGCTTCAGTAATAAATCAATGGTACCAAAGAACTAAAACATGATAAGATTGCTTCTTTATTTATTTATTTATTTATTTAATTTATTTATTTTTTCTTTCTTTATCTTTCTTTCTTACATTTGTTTTTGTTTTTCTCTTTGTCTCACTTTTTCTTTCCTTCTCTCTCTCTCTCGCTTTCCTTTTCTTTTTCCCTCTCGCTTTCTCTTTTTCCCCTTTTCTCTTTCTCTCTCTCTCAAATGTTATTTATCTCTTTCTTTCTCCTGTTCTTTTTCTCTTTCTCTCTTTCTATTCTTTAACGACTTTAACGGCCGTGGGACTTGCCATCACCCGCCGGGGGCTCAAACATTAGGTCCCGGAGCGGGGCCTTACATCGCCTGGCGCGGACTTAACGGCCACGGGAATTGCCATTGCCTGCCGGGGGCTCAAGCGTTAAGAACCGCAGCGGGGTCTGACATTGCCTGGCGCAGCTTTAATGGCCGCAGGACTTGCCATCGCCCACCGGGGGCTTTAACATCGGGAGAAGAATGGAACACAGGGGAGAGACAAGACTTTGCCTTCCATCACAGTGAGGAGGAGGTTCAGTGTGGTGGATGTTTGTGTAAATTATATTGGTTGTGTGTCTTGGTTCTTTTCTTGTATGACTGCAGAAACCAAATTTTGTTTGAACTTCACTTGAGGTTCAAATGACAATAAAGAAATTGTATTGTATTGTATTCCTCTTTCCCTCACTCTTTCTCTCTATTTTTCTCTTTACCTCTCCCCTTTTTTACTTTATTTTGTCTTTCCCTCTCTCTCTCTCTACAGAAACATACAATTCCAGGAGGCAGTTTATCAGCATCTTCTTTTGATCAAGGAGCAGTGAACAACAAATGCTGGAGTTGACGGGGAAGCCCACATTCCAGTAGCCGATTGAAATTCTCCAGTGTGGATGAATGAGCCTCCTGTGTGAAGCAGCCCACTTTGCAAGGCATGTGCACAGCCATTGCAGGTTGCTGTGTTATCCAGTGTGACTAACGTTCTGTGTAAAGTTCGACCCACTTACAGCAGCAAATAAAATACATCAAAATTGAATAAGAAAACTTGACCCAATACATTGACCATCCCTTTGTTTACATGGATGCTGCCTGACCACTCAGTTTGGGTTTTTTCGCTCCAGATTCCAGCATCAGTAGTTTCTTGAGTCTGCACATAGAAGTGATTTTGGTTCCATTTGTTTGAAAACTATCAACACAACAGCAGTGGGCTGCAGGCTCAAACAACCCACTTCTGTTTACACTATATACAGATTTCCATTCATTCCTGTTGCACTGACTCTTATTACTTATTCGGTCACAGAAATGCTTGCATCCCGTCGATCTATCGTGGCTCAGCTATCAGGTGAAAGTGTGGGTGCAATACAAATATCATGGGACATTAGTGCTTCAACATTCGGACAAAAACTAGAATTAGGATCTATGTCTCTCTTTCTGCTGCCCAATTTTAGTCCTCCCTCTTGCTCTAACTCTTTCTCCCGTTTTACAGTGGCAACTCATTCTCTCTGTGTCTTTTCATGTTGGTTTCTCTCCAACTCTGGTCTCCTGCTTTATTTTACCCTTCTCACTTTACTTCTCACGTCTTCTACATGTGTTGTATTTGTATCCCCATCTCCCTCTCTTTCTACTCTCTCCTGCTTTATGCTCTCTCTCTCTCTCTCTCTCTCTCTCTCTCTCTCTCTCTCTCTCTCACCCATTTTAATATTCCCTCTTACATCTTTATTCTCTCTTCCTCTCTTTTCCTCACCCTTTCATTCTTTCATTCTCTATTATTCTACATTCTCTAACCCTCACATTTTGTCTTTCTTCCTCTTTCTCCTCTCTCTCTCTCTCTCCCTCTCTCTCTCTCTCTCTCTCTCTCTCTCTCTCTCTCTCTCTCTCTCTCTCTCTCTCTCTCTCTCTCTCTCCCTCTCTCTCTCTCTCTCTCTCTCTCTCTCTCTCTCTCGCTCTCTCCCCCCTCCCCCCCCCCTCTCTCTCACATGCTGTACATAAAGTTTTGGAAAGTAGCATCATGGTGGACGAATGCTAATATTCCTCTGCATATAGATGTGCAGTAATGGATTAACAACCTTTAAGTGATAGTTTGACAAAATGAAATAGAGAAAAAGGAGCATTTCAAACTTGGGCAAGAAATAAGGAGAAGGTGGAGGAAGAAACAGAGGGGACGTGGTCATACGGAGGAGGGAGGACAAGATCAGGATGGAAAGAGACAGAGAGATGACAAGTTGAGAGAGTGAGTGGGAAGGACACATCTTTTTACCCAGAGTAGAGTCATAGAGGCATAGAGTGATACAGTGTGGAAACAGGCCCCTCAGCCCACATACATACACATACTAACCACACTAATATTATGAATTTGCTCCTTTTACCCCACCGCCGGCCTATCCACTCACGCATAGCCCCCAAAACGCAGGCATGGCTAGAGAGGGAGAGGGAGCGAGGGCAGGGGCAGAGGGAGGGCAGGGGCAGAGGGAGGGCAGGGGCAGAGAGGAGGCAGGGGCAGAGAGAGGGCAGAGGCTGAGAGAGGGCAGGTGCAGAGAGAGGGCAGGCACAGAGGGAGGGCAGGGGCAGGGGAGGGGGGCAGGGCCAGAGAGATGGCAGGGACACAGGGAGGGCAGGGGCAGAGGTCGGTGGCAGAGAGAGAGACAGAGGGCAGAGACAGAGGGCAGAGGCAGAGGGCTGTGTCAGAGGGCAGGGGCAGAGTGTAGGCGCAGGATGCAGAGGACAGAGGTAGAGGCAGAGGGCAGAGGCAATGGACAGAGACCAGAGGGCAGTGAGAGGGCAGCGACAGAGGCAGAGAATGGCAGCAACCTCCCCACCATGCGCCGAAACGAGGATCCCGAGCGAAGCGGCGAGGGGGAGAGGGGATGGCGAGGCGAGCATCGACCAAAGGACCACAAGTTGGGTGGCTGCAGTCTTCAGCTATGATCTTTGGTCTTCAGTCCAGGGCCAGACCTCCTCTCCGGCCGCGTCTTTTGAATAATGGGGGGGAGGAGGGAAAGGTGGGTGGGGGGGGGGGGGGGGGTGGCGATTGACATCACTCACAACGCGTGGAAGACGGCACGCACAGCAGATCCATTGTGATATCATCAGCGAAAGAGTCTACAGGCAGTTAGTGACTGAAATGTGAGTCTACAAGCCATGCTGAGTGAACTGTGAGTCTACAAGATGTGCTGAGTGAACTGTGAGTCTACAAGCTGTGCTGAGTGAACTGTGAGTCTACAAGCCGTTGCTGAGTCCGGCGGCCACACTCATTCTGGTAGTCGCGCTCAGTTCAGAGGTCGCGCTCCGTCCCGAAGTCGGGAGTGAATATAGTCAAGGGAGTTTACTGTCATATGTCCCAGATGTGTGTGTGAGGGATGGAGGGTGTGTGTGAGAGAGATGGAGGGTATGTGTGAGTGAATGGAGGTTGTGTGTGTGTGACGGAGGTTTGTGTGTGTGATGGAGGGTGTGTGTGTGTGTCAGAGAGATGGAGGGTGTGTGTGTGAGATGGAGGGTGTGTGTGTGTGTGTGTGTGTGCATGATGGACTGTGTGTGTGTGTGAGGGAGATGGATTGTGTGTGTGAGATGGAGTAAGTGTGTGTGAGAGAGAGAAAGATGGAGGGTGTGTGTGAGAGAGATGGACGGTGTGTGTGTGTGTGTGTGAGATGGTGTGTGTGTGTGTGTGAGAGAGAGAGATGGAGTGTGTGTGTGTGTGAGAGAGATGTGGAGGGTGTGTGTGAGAGAGAGAGATGGAGGGTGTGTGTGTGTATGTGTGTGAGATGGAGGGTGTGTGTGTGAGAGAGAGAGACAGAGCGTGTGTGTGTATGCGTGAGAGAGATGGAGGGTGTGGGTGTGAGATGGAGGGTGTGTGTGTGTGTGTGTGTGTGTGTGTGTGAGATGGAGGGCTTGTGCGATGGAGGGTGTGTGTGTGTTTAATGGAGAGTGTGTGTGTGTGTGTGATGGATGAGTCCACCAGCCATGAGTGAATAAACTGTGAGTCCAAGAATCCATTCGGCCCATAATGCCTGTACTAGCTCTCTGGAAACCTGTCCCTTCTGCCCACAACACCCATACTAGCGTTCCAGAAAGCCACTCCCCCTCCACTGGCCACCAATAGTGGAATTGCATTGGGGGAATCTCCGGCGTGAGAATGGGACCCAATGGGTCCCAATTAGTCTAGTAATTAACTAAAACTCTCATCGTGTGATGGAGGGTGTGTGTGTGTGTGTGATGGATGAGTGTGATGGGTGAGTCCACCAGCCGTGAATGAGTGAAATTTGAGTTCACCAGCCATGAGTGAGTGAACTGTGAGTCCACATGCCATGAGTGACTGAACTGTGAGTCCACCAGCCGTGAGTGAACACTTCACAAACACTCTCATCTTGTCTTCTTCCGGTTTGCGTTGTATTTACATTTGTGCAAAAACGGTACAAGATAGCTCTACAATTTTTCACCACCTTACCCACCATTCTCCTGTGCTACAAAAGCACCAGGTTTTGTTCTGATTGGTGGAATATTACAAAATCTATGAAGGTTTAAAACAAATCATCAGATCAGTAGTTTGGACTTCTCTCCTGTCAGTCGACGGGACAGCGACTCCCCTTCCGGCGCCCGCTGTCAATCACCGGGGTGAGGGGAATAAACCTTGGAGTCCGTGAGCCATGCTGAGCCCGTCCAGAAGCCATCCATCCAGGAGCTGTCCATCCCAAAACCGGCCGTCCCGAAGCCCCCCCGAAGCGGTCCTGAAGCCGGCTGCCCCAAAGCCACCTGTCCCCGAGTTGGGGAACCCGCAGGCGCCCTGAGTCGAGGAGCCCTGGAGTGCAGAGCGGCCTGGAGTACGGAGCCTGGCCAACTGTGAGGCCAACTGCTGCAACCTCGAAATCCTGGGGAAGTGAGGAGTTAGTGTGGGGGGATTGAGAGAGCTGAGAGCTGGGCGCTGGCGGTACACCATCACTGGCCCTCGCCTGAAGCCGTCCCCCTTCCCCGGCTACAGAACGCTCCAGCCGGTCCCCACCTGAAGCCATCCCCTCCCCGTCCCCAGCTGCAGGAGCAGTCAAAAAAGCCCATTCGGCCCACTACATGTCCGTACTAGCCCTCCATAAACCAGTCCCTTTGGCACACAACACCTGTATTAGCCTTCCAGAAAGCCTCCCAATCTGGCCCCTGCCTGAAGCCCTCCCCCTCCCTGCAGCTGCAGGATGCTTCCCCCCCCCCCCCCATGACCCCTCCTGAAGCCGTCCCTCTCCCCTGGCGAGAGGACGCTCCACCTCCAACCCCCCTGCCAGCTTCCGCGTGAAGCCATCCTCCTCCTCCTGGATGCAGTATGCGCCTCCCCCACCCCCCACAAGAGGAGGGGGAGGGAGTGCTGGGGGATGAGGGGAAATGACCACGCCTGCACAGTTAGGGGCTATGGGTGAGTGGTAGATTATTGTGTTGGGGGAACGGGTGAGTGGTGGAATATTGCATGGGGAATGGGTTGCGTTCGGGTCCAGGCATCCAGTGTGACTGCGATCCAACAGGTCCCACTTAGTCTAGTAACTTTATCAATGTCCCCAACACCTTCATAAAGATTACTTTGGTTGCTCCTAATGCTCTCATGGAAAGTGCGTGTCCACAAGCAGATTATGATTTATTCCGCGATACAAGTCCGCACTGACCAACGATCACCAGTGGAAGCTGGTAAGGAACATAGTCGACAGGACACCGGCTGTTTGAAAAAGGAGGAGTGGCAGTAATAGGTAACAAAATTATCAGTAAAGGAAAATAAAGTAGCTGGTCCATACACTGAGCAGAAACCAAAGTACTGGAGAAACTCAATGGGTAAGGCAGCATCTGTGAAGGGAAATGGATAGGTGATGTTTTGGGTCAGGGACCCGCTAAGTTCCTCCAGCACTTTGCTTCATCTGATTCAAGATCCCAGCTTCTGCAGTGTCTTGTGTCTCTATGGAATACGCTGAGTGGATTAAAAAAAAATTTTTTCTTTCATTCTCAAGAAAGTATCCCTTTAAATGTGGACAAATATGGAAAGATGGGGGAAGTAAAAATTTTGAGGGTGAAGAGAAGGGGAGAAGAGGAAGAATGACACAGAAGATGCCAAAGACAAGGCATAGTGAAGAGAGGTGAGAAGGAATAAAAGGGGTAGGGGAGGTAGTGTTGGAGGGATAGAAATATAGGTGCAGGAGTAGGCCATTCGGCCCTTCGAGTCAGCACCGCCACTCAATATGATCATGGTTGATCATCCAAATTCAGTACCCCGTTCCTGCTTTCGCCCCATATCCCTTGCTTCCGTTAGCCCTAAGAGCGATGGATCTAATTTCTCGGTGAAACTCCTCAGTGAAGACCTTTATGGAAGAGTTTGGACAATGGTGGATGGACACTACTCACGATCAGATTCTTCAATGTACAGCCTTTCATTTATCAACAGCGATATTAGCCTTGGCTTGTACTTGGCCTGGCATCATTCTTCTTTGCATAACAGAACTGATTTAGTTACCTTTCTGATGGCAACAGTTGGTGGAGTTTATTTAATCCCCTTTTGAATATTTTTAGGATAATGTTTCTAATGTATCAATCAGCCTGCCAACAATTAATACCGCATTTGCATGAAGACTAAAGGATTGTCTTGAAGCCTGTGGTGCTTCCCACTTCCCCATAAGTACATAAACCTGTCCCACACACGCTCTCTTAAGAGTACCTCATTTAATTGGTTGTTTAAGAAGCTTAGTGAGTAAACCTTAGCCCCAAGGCATTTCAGCAAAACTCAACGATATTAATCTACTCTCATTACAATTTGCATTACTCAGGCTGCATGAAGTATGCTCCACAAGAGTCATGATGGAAAATAACTGTGTGGTGAACAGAGGGATACAAGTACGAGCTACACTTCGCCATGTCAGGCCTGACCATCGACTGATGTTCAGAAGAGACGTAACCTAAGCATCTGTAGTTTAGTTTAGAGCGGACACAGGTCCTTCGGCCCACCGGGTCTGCGCCAACCAGCGATCCCCACACATTATCACTCTCCTACACCCACGAGGACAATTTTTACATTTACCACGCAGATCACGGGGAGAACGTACAAACTCCGTACAGACAGCATCCGTAGTCAGGATCGAACCCGGGTCTCCGGCGCTCCATTCGCTGTAAGGCAGCAACTCTCACAACACTCGCACGCCCATTCCAATCCTGAGCTCCAATGCTGTTCATGTGGAGTTTGCATGTTCTCCTTGTGACTATGTGGGTTTCTACTGGGTGCTCCGGTTTCCTCGCACATCCCAATAATGTGCTGGTCTGCAGGTTAATTGGTCACTGTAATAATGACTGAGAATTGTTTTGTGAAGCTACATCAGATGTATCTGGACTACATTTTTTCCTCTGCTCGGTCCGCAATAACCAACCCGACCTCCCGGTGGCTCAGCACTTCAACTCACCCTCCCATTCCGTATCCGACCTCTCGGTCCTGGGCCTCCTCCATGACCAGAGTGAGCAACACCGCAAATTGGAGGAACGGTACCTCATATTCCACTTGGGGAGGCTGCATCCTCTTGGCATGAACATTGAATTTTCTCAATTCTGTTGACCCTTGTTATCTCCTCCCCTTCTTATCTCTCCCTCAGCCCTCGGGGTCCTCTTCCTTTTTCCTTTCTTCCCCCCACCACCCCCCACCCCCCATGAGTCTGAAGAAGGGTTTCGGCCCGAAACGTTGCCTATAGGTGCTGCTGCACCCGCTGAGTTTCTCCAGCATTTTGGGTACCCTCGATTTTCCAGCATTTGCAGTTCCTTCTTTAATTCATTTTTTCCCACCCTGCTTCCTGTAAGGTCTCCATCCCCTACTCCCAATTCCTCCGTCCACGCCGCATCTGCACCCAGGATGAGGTGTTTCACACCAGGGCATCGGAGATGTCCTCATTCTTCAGGGAATGTGGGTTCCTCTCTTCTACTATAGATGAGGCTCTCACCAGGGTCTCTTCTATACCTCGTAACTCTGCTCTCACTCCCCATCCCCCCCACTCGTAACAAGGGCAGAGTCCCCCTTGTCCTCACCTTCCACCCTACCAGCCGTCACAGACAACAAATAATCCTCCGACATTTTCCCCACCTCCAACGGGATCCCACCACCGACCACATCTTCCTATCTCTTCCCCGTCCGCTTTCCATAGAGACCGCTCCCTCCATAACTCCCTGATTAATTCATCCCTTCCCACCCAAACTACCCCCTCTCCTGGCACTTTCCCTTGCAACCGCAGGAAATGCTACACTTGTCGCTTTACCTCCCCCCTTGACTCCATTCAAGGACCCAAGCAGTCTTTCCAGGTGTGGCAGAGGCTCACCACCTCCTCCCACCTGATCTATTGCATCCGCTGCTCTAGGTGTCAGCTGCTCTACATCGGTGAGACCAAACGTAGGCTTGGCGATCGCTTCGCCCAACACACCCGCTCGGTTCACATGAACCAACCTCATCTCCCGATGGCTCAGCACTTCAACTCCCCCTCCCATTCGGAATCCGTCCTTTCTGTACTGGGCCTCCTCCATGGCCAGAGTGAGGACCACCGTAAATTGGAGGAGCAGCACCTCATATTTTGCTTGGGCAGTTTGCACCCCAGCGGTATGAACATTGACTTCTTTAATTTCAGGTAGTCCCTGCTTTCTCCTCACCTTCCCAGCTCTCCTCAGCCCACTGTCTCCGCCTCTTCCTTTCTCCTTCCCTCCCCCCCACCTTCAAAACAGTCTGAAGATGGGTCTCGATCCAAAACGTTGCCTCTGTCCTTCGCTGCATAGATGCTGCCTCACCCGCTGAGTTTCTCGAGCATTTTTGTATACCTCAGATGTATTACTGTGTTTAAAGCACTAAATAAGTATAACTCATTGTTGTCATTAATTCAGGACTTAGTAATGACAATCTTTAAGAGACAGATACCTCATTTGGGAATCTGCATTGCCTCTGTATTGTGTATCATCTCAGCTTGCTTTCTCCATAAACCTGAGAACATCCAGTACTCCTCAATGTTCCTCCTGACATATCATCCCGTTCAATCATCACTCATCCATACTCTCATTGACGGATTTTGGGTCAGAGTGCCAAAAAGTTGTAAAACACAGAAACAGATAGGTCCACCCTGTCCATGCCAAAGATTGACACAAAAAGCTGGAGTAACTCAGCGGGACAGGCAGCGTCTCTGGGGAGAAGGAATGGGTGACATTTCGGGTCGATGTTCTTGTCCATGCCAATCCTTATATCTTTATTAATCCCATTTACCCACATATAGTCCGTGACATTTCATACCTTTGGGTGATTGAAGTGCTTGTTGAGATGGTTCTCCAATGCTGTAAGAGTTCATGACTCCACCACCTCTTCATGCAGTGTTTTTCAAATCCCATCCACTCTCTTGGGAGGAGAAAGAGAAGAATCTAAACCTCCCACCTTTCAGATTATTTCCAGATTCTCTTGATTTAAATACCCCCACTGATGGAAGAAGATTCTTACATTTACCGTCTCTATCCCCCCCCCCCCCCCCCCATAAGGTTCCATAGATATGTCAGTTAACCCCTCAGCCTGCTCAGTTCTAGGGAAAGTAAACCCATGCTACCCAGTATCTCCTAATGACAATCTGGGCAACTTCCTCGTGAATCTCTGCATTCTTTCCCAGTGGAATCACAACATCCCCATATAGTGGCAACCACATCTGTGCACTCTATGCCATGTATGGTCTAACCAATGTCTTATCGAGTATTAATGTGACATCTCAACGTCTATATTCTAAGCTGCAGCGGATTAATACATGTGTTCTGTATGCTTTCTTCAACACGTTCTAGGATATTAGCTTTATGTATGTTTTATCTTCATTTGACCTTCCTTTATTATTTATTTTATTATTTATTTTATGTAAAGCACTTTGGTTTCAACGCGAGTTGATTTAAACGTGCTATATAAATAAAATGTACTTACTTTCTTCCAAAATGCATAATTTTGCATGGATCTGTCCGGATCAAATTTGATCTGCCTTTGCCTCCTAGCGAAGCAACACCTCAAAGAATATATGAACTTACGTAACACCTTCAATACTGTAAAACATCCCAACGTGCAAAAGCCAAAAAGTCTACTCAAAGATATAAGTTCTAACGAATATCATGAATTTTGAAAAAGATTTAGATCCAACCTTGCTAACTGGAGACACCTGTGGTGAAGCAATTACAATTAGGGCTGAATGCTGGAGGAATATGACTCAGATGTAAGAAGGGAGGGAGGTATAGATACACGGAGGCGAGGTGGATTTAAAAAACAAGGATAGCAATTTAAAATCATAATTTGTGGGTGAGATGGATGTGTTATTAGGAGAATCTTTGAGGCTATTTTTTGGATATTCACAGGTTTATGGAGGATGTAAGATAACGGTGCAGTCAGGAGATTAGTGGAATAGCCAATTTGTGAGTTAGATTGGGAGTTCCAACAACAGATGAACCAAAGTTGAGAGCAAAATCTCGCAATGTAACTTGACATAGACTTTCTCAATGATGATCAAAGGATATGAGCAGAGTAACATGACACCTTCAGAGGTGTTGAAAGGTTGGAAGGTGAAGATGTTAAACCAAAGTATGGATGGCACCATTTTGCAGAAGAGTAGATGAGATTTGTCAATTTCCCTACTTATCCCCAGTTCTACAAGCTGTTTTATTTTGTGTCAGTGCCTATCTGAGTAAAAGTCAGATATAGTGTACAGGTAAAGTACAAAATCCCTCCAACAGTGAAGCACTGCTTGGTGCAGATCTGGTGGGCCAAAGGGCCCTTTTCTGTGCTGTATCTCTAAAGTAAAGTCTAAATTCTGATTATCCGGTCATAATCATGGTGCCATGTGGGACTTTGTTCACCAGTGGCCTATCCTGATCTTCTTAGCTAAAATAGAGCGACTTGCTTCCATTCCAACTCTGTGGGTTTGGAGATGCCTGATGCGGCCAATGTTGGAACATCAGACCCAGTCACAAAGAGAATGGAGAGTATCACCTGCCAAACTTCGCCTTTGATGGGATAGCTGGATGCAAAGTTTGGCAGGTGATACACTCCTTCTTCCAATCACACAGAGCTTTGCTTACAGTCCGACTCACTTCCAAAGAGTATCGTGATGTCCTGCGGGTGTGAAACCCGTTAAATAAACATGACATATATTTTTATGTTCCGAAGTCAGGGTTCAATGTGCAGTCTCATTAACTGTCATTTGTTATTAAACACATGAATGAGTCTGGAAACATTTATTCCAACTGAGAAAACATTCACCCTGCAGTGCGCAGTGGCTGCGTAGTTTGGGTCCAAGGTTTCAATTACAGTTCTAGACGGTTCCATGTGTAAAAGGCATCCATTCGGATCATGATACCAAATTAGATGAAGAATGCATTTGACAAGCTTGCCTTCATTTGTATTGAGTATTGAGTACAAAGGTTGGGACTTCATGATGCAGCTACGTCGGTGGTGAGACCACACTAGGTGTACTGTGTGCAGTTATGGTCACCCAGCTATAGGAAGGATGTCATGAAGCTAGAAAGAGTAGAGAATAAATTCATCTGCATGTTATCTGGGGTTGGGGGCTTGAGTTGTGGC
Source organism: Okamejei kenojei (assembly GCA_035221665.1). Lineage (NCBI taxonomy): Eukaryota > Metazoa > Chordata > Chondrichthyes > Rajiformes > Rajidae > Okamejei > Okamejei kenojei. The sequence continues at coordinate 64,044,160 of CM069141.1, read as the reverse complement.
GTGCGATTGGAATTAATTGGGACTATTTTCTTTGGAGCATATGCAGTTGCGTGGTGACCTTATTGACATGAACGAGATTATGAGAGTGAATGCTCACAGTTTAGTTTAGTTTAGAGATACAGTGCGGAAACAGGCCCTTCAGCCCACAAAGTCCGCGCCGACCAGCGATCCCTGAATATTAACACTATCCTACACACACGAAGGACAATTTCACATGTACACCAAGTCAATTACACCAAAACAATTTACCTATATATATACCGATACACCAAAACAATATACTTCTGTCAGGTTAGAGGATTCTAAAATGGGGGTCACAGACTTATGGTGAGAGGGGAAAGATATAAGAGGGACCTCAGGGGCATTTCTTTGCGCAGAGGGTAGTCTGAATCTGGAATGAGCTGCCAGAGGAAGCTATGGAAGCGGATACGATTTTTTAATAGTAAAAGGCATTTGGACAGATAAATGGTTAGGAACATTTTAGAGACAGGCCAAATGCAGGCAAATGGGACTAGACCAGCAAGCACATGGTCAGCATGGACCCGGTGGGCTGAAGCATGTTTTCATGCTGAATGGCTCGGTGACTCAATGACACCAATTCAACAAGCATATGGTTTTATTTGAGCAATTTTTAAAGATTTTATCCTTTATTTTTTCATTTATTTAATACTTCATTCTATTTCTGGGACTGCGATGTTACTGATATCTATATTACTAAAAGTCTGATCTTGACCACTTCCTGTTGTTCTGTATATTGATTTTAGAAAAAACTCTGCTACTTATGGCTGTAATTTTTGGCCATCTTACTCAGAGTTCCCCTCTGCTGCACAGGACAAGAGGATATTTCCCATCGATGAAAAATATAAGAGTTATTAGTGTTTAAAAAATGTTGAGATTCACTCTCCTGAAGGCCACGCCGCTTCCGGAGGGCCTATAATGCCGGAAGTGTTGAGAGCCTCAGTCAGTCTCTGCAAGATGGGGGGGGCGAGAGGATCACGTCTCTCAGTCTGAGCTGTGAAATAATACTGAACGCATGTCTACTAACCTGTGAGTGGTTTCACTGACCTGTCAGTGCCCTTAATGTGGTTTGAAAATATAGTTTGGAAATGCTAAAGCTGCGTTGCCTTTGGTTTGGAAATGCTGAAGTTGTGTTGCCTTTGGTTTGGAAATGCAAAAGCTGTGTTGCCTTTGGTTTGGAAATGCTAAAGCTGTGTTGCCTTTGGTTTGGAAATGCTAAACCTGTGTTGCCTGATTAAAGTTGTCTTGCCTTATTAAAGTTGCCTTGCCTAATTAAAGTTGCCTTGCCTAATTAAAGTTGCCTTGCCTTCTATATAATTAAAAGTCTAATCTTGACCACTTTCTGTTTGCGCTTTATATTGATTTCAGAAAGAAAAACGCTACCACGTACGGCTGTGATTTTTGACTATTTTACTCAGGGTCCCCCTTTGCTCATCAGGTGGCGAGGATTTTTCCCATCAATGAAAAATAAAAGAGTTGAAAAAATGTTGAGATTCTCTCTCCTGTCAATCACGCCATAAAGGCCACTCACCTTCTGGTGGGAGAGGTGGTGGGACTATAAAGCCCAGAAGTGTGAGTGTGGGTCAGTGTCTGCAAGATGGAGGATGGGGTGCATTTCATGCACCCTGCCTGAAATGGTATGAAACTGCACTTGAATTTGGTGGCCTTGCACCCTGCTTGGAATGGTAAGAAACTGCACTTGAATTTGGTGGCCTTGCACCCTGCTTGAAATGAAATTTCAAGGAATAGCCGTGAGTCAACTGGCAGCCCACCAGCCGTGAATGAGTAAGCTGCCAGCACAACAGGCTTGAGTGACTGAGCCGCCAGCCCAAGAATCCGTTCGGCCCACAATGTCCATACTAGCCCACTAAAACCAGTCCCTTCAACACCCATACTAGCGCTCCAGAAATACCCCCCCCCCCCACTGGCCACCAATATTGGAATTGGTGGAGAGGAGGAATATTGCGTTAGGGGACCAGCCCTCCCGTGTGATGCTGGGACAACAACGGGGACAACTTGGTCGAGGAAAACCTAACAATGAAATGGACAACATTTACCCTTGTCTGCACTCTTCTGGGTGATATTCATTTCAGTATATCTCAAGTTTTCTTGAATTCAAAGTGAAATTAATGACATAATCATTTGCCATTTTCTAAATTACTATGTATACACAAAGTACATGTTATAACATCAGGATAAGCACTCAACCAAGAAAATCAAGCCCATTGCTAAAGTAGTATCGAAACTGCTTGCACAAACTTATGCTATAGCACAATAAGCTAAACCCACATGCAATGTTAATCTATCTACATGTGAACAAGCACAGAAACATTTATGTTTAAGCAGAGCTGGTCCTTACCCTCAACAACTTCTCCTTCGACTTCTCCTACTTCCTGCAGGTCCAGGACATGGCTATAGGCACTCGCATGGGCCCTAGCTATGCCTGCCTCTTTGTAGGGTACGTCGAACAATCCCTGTTCCAGGCACACACTGACCCTACCCCCGAACTCTACCTCCACTACATTAACGACTGCATTGGTGCTACCCATGCAGAACTCACTGACTTCATCAACTTCACCACATTTCCATCCTGCACTCAAATTCATCTGGACCATCTCCGACACCTCCCTACCGTTTCTCAATCTCACCGTCTCCATCACAGGAAACAGACTATTGACCAACATCTACTACAAACCTACTGACTTCATAGCTATCTTCACTACAATTCTTCCCACCCTCTTCTTGTAAAGACTCTATCCTCTACTCCCAATTCCTCTGTCTACTGTACCCGCTGTTCCAGGTGTCAACTTCTCAACATCGGCGTGACCAAGTGCAGGCTTGGCGATCGTTTCGCTGAACACCTCATGCTCAGTCCGTCTAATAGACAATAGGTGCAGGAGTAGGCCATTCTGCCCTTCGATCCAGCACTACCATTCACTGTGATCATGGCTGATCATCCATAATCAGTACCCCGTTCCTGCCTTCTCCCCATATCCCCTGACTCCGCTATCTTTAAGAGCTCTATCTAACTCTCTCTTGAAAGCATCCAGTGAATTGGCCTCCACTGCCTTCTGAGGCAGAGAATTCCACAGATTCACAACCCTCTGTGTGAAAAAGCTTTTCCTCATCTCCATTCTAAATGGCTTACCTCTTATTCATAAACTATGGCCCCTGGTTCTGGACACCCCCAACATCGGGAACATGTTTCCTGCCTCTAGCGTGTCCAAATGCTTAATAATCTTATATGTTGCAATAAGATCCCCTCTCATCCTTCTAAATTCCAGTGTATTCAAGCCAGGCCGCTCCATTCTGTCAACACATGACAGTCCCGCCATCCTGGGAATTAATCTTGTGAACCTACTCTGCACTACCTCAATAGCAAGAATGTCCTTCCTCAAATTTGGAGACCAAAACTGCACACAACACTCAAGCTTACTCCCGGTGGCCCAGCACTTCAACTTCGCCTCCCATTCCCAATCTTACCTTTCTGTCCTGGGCCTCCTCCATTGTCAGAGTGAGGCCCGGCGCAAATTAGAGGAACAGCACCTCATATTTTGTTCGGGTAGTTCACACCCCAGCGGTATGAATATTGACTTCCCTAACTTCAAGTAGCCCTTGCTCTCCTCTCTTCATTCCCCCCTTCCCAGTTCTCCCACTAGTCCCACTGTCTCAGCCTACATTCTTTCTTTATCCTACCCCCTCCCCTGACATCAGTCTGAAGAAGGGTCGTGACCCAAAACGTCGCCAATTCCTCTCATAAATGCTGCCCCACCCGCTGAGTTTCTCCAGCATTTTGTGTCTACATAATCGTGTAGATGCCAGTATATCATTGGGGTCATCAAGTGGTCACCTCCCTTCTCTGGTGTTTCACTCAGTTAGACCTCCGACACCTCAGAAAGGATCAACAGTTAGTTCTGGCATCCAAGAGTCACCTCCTCAATATCTATGCTCACCACCGATGCTACCAATATTGACTAAACTACAGATGATTCATTCACTCAAACTAATGCTAAACTAGTACTAATTATCTCCTGTGGAACAACAAGCTTTCCAGCCAAATCTACCCGTATCTCCCAATCATTGGCTCCCCGTAACTGGCCTAACTCACACCTGTCTGAAAACTTGCCACCTCTACCTTTCTCTCGCGCATGGACAAAATGAATCACTACACTCTCAGTCCCAATGCCACTTGAAATCGCCTGTGCTCTTCTCCTCTCAATTGCTGCACGTATACACTTGAAGAACTGGTTATGCCACCAAATATACCAAACTAGAGAATGACTAGTCTTACATCCTGACAAAATTTGCACCATAGGAAGCATTTTACGGGATGCTTCACTGCATGGTTTGGGAACAGCTCCAACCAAGACTGCATGAACTTGCAGAGAATAGTAAGATTAAATGAGAACTTACCAGTTTTAAGTTTGATCTTTATTTTATGAGGAGTTACGATGAGGGATTACGTGAAGAAGCCCCGCCAGGCGGATGAGAATCATACTTCAAAGCAGCGGCGTGAAAGCGCAGAAACTATAGTCGAAGTGATTTAGTAAGACTCAGAAGACTAGAACTACCAGATGATCTTTGAGAATATGAGGGCCGGGAACGGAGAGCACGTAATCCCTCATCGTAACTCCTCATAAAATAAAGATCAAACTTCAAACTGGCAAGTTCTCGTTTAATCTTACTATTTTACTTCGGAGTCTCGTGAGTGACTACGTGAAGATTTCAATGCTCTGTGATTTCATGCCGTAGATCCATTTCATACGACACACTGCTTCAGTTGACACAGTAGTGAATAAATAATGTATTCAACATTGCTTTGAATTATCCAAGAATTATTTTAATAATAATAACAAACAAAACAGTAATAACCCCTCTGTCCCAGGGGGAAATTACAAATGAAATTTAGAAAGACAAAGAAATCAAACCGAACCCAAAACAGCATGCCCAAACCCTAGCACTGTCAGGACAGGTTCATCAAAAATTTTTTAAACAGTTGCCTCCTGAGACCATCCTGCGGCCCCGAGGATTTGGTCTTGGGGCACGTCCTGTGCCTTCGCTGCGGATGTTGATGCCACCCTGGCGGAGTGAGATTTAAACACGAGTGTCTACTCCAGCACAATCCAGAACCTGTTTTCAACAGCATCTAAGGAATAGGCGAGTTTTGTCAGACCACTGGTTTATACATACCTTTTTTTGTGACTGATGAGCATTACTGTTTCAGAGCCTCTGAGACTCTTAGTTACCTCGATATATTGACTCAGGTGCTTAACGAAACATAACGTTTGGTTTACGGGGTATGCTTTAAAGCTTATTTTGGTTCCGGCCATTCCTGGCCTGCTTTGTTTGATTAAATCATACACATAAAACGTAATGTTATCTGCAGAAGAATACATGCGATCTAGTCGTAACTTTTGCAATGTTTGCACTCGTTGCGCTGATACTAGCGCCAGGAGCATAACCACTTTAAGTGTTAACTTCTGAAAAGACAGTGACGTAATTGGAGCCCATTGCCGAAGCAGTGTGAGAACTATACTGACATCCCAGATTTCTGTATAGCTAGGTTTAGGAGGGTTCTTGTTAAAGATTCCTCTCATGAATCGGGACACTAACGCATGAGACCCGATAGATTGTTGTTCTGAAAACTGCCCTAAATAGGAGGACAAAATCACTCCGAGCACTATTAATGGCACTATAGCTCAAGTGTTCATCAAAAAGCAATGTAGCAAGGAACTCCAATACATCCGGTATGCTTGCAGTATAATAAGATATATCTGACTGCAAACAAAACATCTCCCATTTCTTAATATGAGACACACATTGTTTTTTAGTGCTATTTCTCCAAGCTGCAATTATCACATCCATGGTCCTACATGACAGTCCAAGCCCTTGGAACTTTATGGTCAGAACCAGCAGATTAACAAATTAATACGATCATGTAACGGATGACTTTCTCCTGTTACTGGATGCACCAACAAATTACTGCAGTTGGGGACAGTCATGAATGGCTGAGTCATCATTATCAGCACCAATGGGAACCATGGCTGTGTAGGCCAGTCCGGAACCACCAAAACGTCTGAGGCGGAGTCCTGCTCTATTTTGGTGAGGCATTGCCTAATGAGGCAGAATGGGGGAAAAGCATAAAAGAACTTACGTCCCCAATGCAGCGAGAATGCATCCACCGCTACTGCTCCTGGATCTGGTTCCCATGAAACGTATTTAGGCAACTGGTGATTTAGCCTGGATGCAAACAGATTAATACCTGGCAAACCATAGCGGCTGACAATCATATTAAAAATGTCAGGATTTAACATCCATTCTATGTTGTCATTAAATTTCCGTGATCTGTTGTCTGCCACTCCAATATCTCTACCTGGTAGGTAGATAGCTGAGACCCAGATGTTTCTGGAAATACACCAGTCCCACATGAGGTTAGCCAGATTATCACATGATACTGACCTTATTCCTCCCATGTGATTAATATATGCAACAGCCGTGGTATTGTCAATCTGGAGCTGAACATGTAAATTATTCATTGCTGAACAATAAGCTTTTAATGCACCCAGCAATTCTAAGTAATGTATACCATGCCTTTGCAGGATTAAATCCTCTTGCACACTCCATCTGCTACCACAGCTAGACTCGCTGTCCGTGGCTCCCCATCCCAGAGCACTCACATCTGTTTGTAAAACCACTGAAGGTTGCTGAACCAAAATGTTTTTGGTAGATTGTACAATATTAATAATCCACCATTGTAATTCAGCTATGGCTCTGGCTGGTAACTGCATAGGTCTATCAAAATGACCTGCATGTTCTTTAAGTGCTTGTTCTCTAGCTCGTTGCAGACTTTGATAATGCAGGGGTCCAAACTCCACTGCAGGGAAAGCCGCCACCAATTTGCCAATAACACTGGCTACTTCCCAGATGGAGGGTTGTTGATTTTCAGCGAGACTAGTACAGACCTCCCTGATTTCCACAGCCTTGGCTGTCGGCAAAGTCACTGACATATCAACTGAATCAATGACAAACCCCAAATAATCAATTTTTGGGATGGCTCTAACTTGGATTTTGTTGGATGGCCAGAAACCCTAACCTTTCAAACAGGTGTTTGGTTGCTGAAACCAACTCACCAGCTGTCTCCTGAGTGTTGATTATGATTAAAATATCATCTAGATAAGCCATTACAATGTGATTCTGGGCTCGAAGTAGCACCAGCACTGGTTTCAACAATTTTGTGAACAACCTAGGAGCTGAGGTTAACCCATTGTGGGATGCTTTAAATTGCCACAGTTGTCCCATCCAACTAAGTTTCAAGTATCTCCGGTACTGATGATGAATTGGTACTGAATAATATGCATCTTTTAGATCTATGGTTGCCATGTAACAACCTTCTGATAACAGCTGTTTAGCAGTATTGAAGGTGTCCATTTTAAAATGCCTATACTAGACATAGCAATTTAACTGGGTTAGACCCAGAATAACACAACATCCACCATTTTTTTCTGTCTGGGAAATATATTGGACACAAATTTTTGAGGATGGTATGTCATCTTCTCAATTACCCCTTTTTGGAACAAAACCACAATTTCTTCATTTACCTGCTGAGTTTCTGGTCCAGAAAAAAACCCAATACCCTACTAGGCATATTTTGTGCAGGTGGATGAATTCCTGACATAAAATCTATTTGAGACCCTGACACAATGTCCAGTATAAACCGATCAGATGTTATGCAGCACCATTCATCAAAAAATAACTGCAACCTACCCCCAACCGGAGGTTGTTCCCCAGAAGATTTATCCTGGACTGAATGAATCACCAATACCTTTACAGTCGTCACTGCATACTGAGTTCTTGTCCTTTTCGCCACACTAGGGTTATAGTTGGGATATACAGGTGGGTAATACCACCGTCCCACTGGCCCCACTCTGCTTGGCCCTGCCCCCGGATCTGACCCCCTTCGCGTTGAAAATGACCTGCGAGGTGGCACCCTGACGGAAGGAACGTATGTCTTCATGAGGCCTATTGTCTTGGCCTCTTCCTCCAGGTCTTTGACTTGTTTGAGCAGGTCCTCCCCAAATAAATAATCTGGCGCTTGAATATTGGTGGACCTGCATAAAGCTGCAAATCGCGGGTTTAGTGTAGGTTTTATGGCTATTTTCCAGATACAATTCACCTCAAAATATGCATTACACAGCAGGGCCAGCATATCCTGCTGTGTGCCGGACATTGGTGCCCCTCCGACCATTTTGCCAAAGGCTGTGATGCCTGCTCCCACCAATTTGAAGACCCGCTGGAAACGGATTTCTTGTCCACACATCGTTGCACTCATTTGTGCCCATATCGCAGAGTTCACAGTGGGCACTTTGAGCGACGCACAATTTACAGGTATTTTGTATCTGGTGGCTGTTTCTTCCATGATTGTATCTTGTAGCTGGTGAGAAGCCATGTAATTGATGTTGGCCGCCAGGTTTTCTTCCATGGCCTCACCAGTACTTTCCGGAATAGCAAAGTTCCTTGCTACATCCGGGACACCTGGAGCATGGCTCATGTGCTCTGGTGTGTGCACAAAAGCAGTGAAACCAACTTCAGGGTCAGACTCCTCCTGCCCCGGCTCTCCTCAAGGGAGGTCTTGCTCAAGGGAGGTCTCTTCCAGCCCTAAATGAGGTGCTGGAGAGGGTGATTCCCACTGGTATTGATAAGCAGTGTAATCTTCACTGTATGGGCTTCTATGCGAGGTTGCCTGGGGAATCCTAGGGGCATTCGACCCCGATTGAAAAATCTCATGGCTCATTAGAGTTTGGAGCATCTTCTCCATTTGGTCGAGCCGTCCCCATGCCTTTTTATTATCAGGAGGGGAGTCTTCCTCATCATCAGACCCGTCAGATAAAACGGGCCTGAGAGACTTTTTCTTGGCCTTCTTTCCTGGTGGAGTGGCCTCAGTGCCCTGAAGCACTGGAACTGATGGAGGCAGTTGAGCTGCCGGGAGTACAGCAGCCGGTATCGGAGCCAGCATTACTGCAGCCGTTATCTCCCGACCCGATCTGCGAGCAGCAACTGCGGGCCCGCGCGTTCCGTTCCTACTACGAACAGTTTTCTTAACACCCTCCATCACCACTAACTCCCGCTGGCTCCAGAGCCAGACTTACGGAGTTTAAATACTCAGAGGGAAAGTTTAAAATTGACTTACCCGTGGGTTTACTACTTACCGCTGGTGGAGCTGCGTTGGATGTAATGACGCACGTGCGCCTGGCGGGGCTTCTTCACGTAGTCACTCACGTGACTCCGAAGTAAAATTGTGGATGCGGCCCGGACCATCACTCAGACCAACCTCCCTTCCATTGACTCCATTTACACATCACGCTGCCTCGGCAAGGCCAGCAGCACGATCAAGGACGAGTCGCCCCCCAGCCACACCCACTTCTCCCTTCTCCTATCGGGCAAAAGGTATAGAAGTATGAAAACGTACGCGTCCAGCTTCAGGGACAGTGTTTCCTAGCTGTTATCAGGCAACTGAACCATCCTACCAACAACTAGAGAGCAGTCCTGAGCTACTACCTACCTCATTGGAGACCTCCGGACTATCTTTGATTGGACTTTCTTGGACATTATCTTGCACTAAACATTATTCATGTTTTTCCCTTTATTATGTGCCTGTACACTGTGGATGGCTCGATTGTAATCATGCATTGTCTTTCCGCTGACTGGTTAGCACTCAACAAAAGCTTTTCACTGTACACATGACAATAAACTGAACTCAAAAAAGGAGTTTTATTGAGCTCACCCTTCTCGGCCCGAAACATCACCCATTCTTTCTATCCAGAGATGCTGCCTGTCCCGCTGAGTCACTCCAGCATTTTGTGTCCATCTTGTTTTCAACTTCTTTGTCATAATACATTTCCACGTAGTTTCAGCAGATCTCTGCACTGTCTTTGCAATTTGTTGCTCTTGGCAGCTTCAGGGAGATCCCACCAGGCACGGTTAGTCACATCAAAGTCATTTCATTTACGTTGATTTCAGTGACAACCTGATGGCCTCTCATATACTGGAATTACTCAGCATTGCATTGCTGGCTTCCCGTAAATGCAAACATCCATTAACTACCTTTGTGTACCTAAGGGCTTAACAAGGATACACTTTCCTTGACAAGAAAGCTGCTCATTGTTTAGGTGGCTGTAAACATCGGAGGATTTTCCTGACAGTGAAAGTTATGTCTACCGGGAATAATATATGTCACTGTCATCCTCTGGCATTTTCTATGCGCAACATGCACAGAGTGAGCCATCCTTGGGAGAAGAGTTAAGGGCCTGTCCCACTTGGGGGTCATTGGCACGTCATTTACGCGACATAATTTACATGTCACGGCGCACGACGCGCACATTGTGACGCGCACGTGATGCGAACATCGTGCGCATTACGCGCGCATGGTGCGTAGTGACGTATATGAAGTGACGCGTGGTCGCACGCGGCGCCCCAGGATTTTGGGATGTACAAAATCTATGCGCACCATCTGCGTGACGTGCAAATGACGCCCAAGTGGGACAGGCCCTTTAGTCAGAACTTCTCTGGTTTCTCACACAGTCGCAGCCCTGCCATAGCGACTCACTGTAAATATAGAGCAGCAGAGGAAGTACAGGAACAGGCCTTTTGGCCCGTGATATCTGTGCCGAACATGATGTGCATGAACTAATGTGTAGGAAGGAACTGCAGATGCTGATTTAAACCAAAGATAGACACAAAAAGCTGGAGTAACTCAGCAGGACAGGCAGCATCTCTGAGAGATGGAATGGGTGATGTTTCAGGCCGAGACTCATCTTCAGACTAGTTGGGGATACGGGAATCAAGAGATATAGATGATGATGTAGAGAGATAAAGAACAATGAATGAAAGTTATATGATAAAGTAACGATGATAAATGAAGCAGGCCACTGTTAGCTGCTTGTTGGGTGAAAACGAGAAGCTGGTGCGACTTGGGGGATGGATACAGAGAGAGGGAATGCCAGGATTACTTGAAGTTAGAGAAATCAATATTCATACCACTGAGCTGTAAGCTGCCCAAGCGAAATATGAGATGCTGTTCCTTGATCCAATCCCTCCATCTGCACATACTCCATAACCCTCCCTTCCGTGCCTATCCACATATATATATATATATATATATATATATATATATATATATATATATATATAAGTGCATTATCACTATTATATCTACCCTATTATCACTATTATATCACCCCGGCAGCTCCTTCCTGGCACCCCACTCATTGTGTAAAAGCCTTGCCCCAAACACAGGCGTAGGTTTGGCGATCGTTTCGCTGAAAAACCAAGCGTAGGCTCAGCAATCATTTCACTGAACACCTCCGCTCAGTCGACTAATGCTTTCTTGGCCCAGCTCTGGGTGTAGAAGTGGGGGCGGATCCGGACCGCAATGGCCGTGAGCCCAGGCCGAGTTCGGCGATCGTTTGCTGCTGTTGGAGGTGAGACGTTGCGTCGCGCCAGGGTCTTGGGCCTGTCCCACTTTGGCCGTCAGTTACGCGACAGGCCCGTGGCGTGCGAAGATTTTGTTTGCTACAGAATTTTGCGCCGTGCGATATCGCGCTAAACTACATACCCCTCCGTGCTTCTCAGTGGGACTGGCTCCGCGTGGCCACACGATGCCCGTGCGCCTCAACACAATGACGAGGTTGCGTAATTTGTGTGCCAAGGACACGTAAGTGGGACAGGGCCTTTATTGTCTCTGGCTACATTCTATCTCTGTCCCGCCCACTCCCCTGACATCAGTCGGAAGAAGGGTCTCAACCCGAAACGTCGCCCATTCCTTCTCTCCAGAGATGCTGCTTGTCCCGCTGAGTTACTCCAGCATTTTGTGTCTACTTTCCCCGAACATCTCCTTATTTCCTTACTTAATATTTCCACTGGGTTAGAGGTTTTGACTGACTACCCTATCAATGCCTCTTATAATTTTCATGTCATAGGAAAAGAATTAGGCCATTCGGCCCATTGAGTCTACTCCTTCATTCAATCATGGCTGATCTGTGTTTCATCTCAACCCCATTCTCCTGCCTTCTCCCCATAACCCGCGACACCCTCACTAATCAAGAATCTATCAATCTCCGCCTTAATAATATTTTTACAATAATGTTTTGTTTCTTGCACACTTCTTTCTTTTAGAATTTTATGCATCATAGATGCATAATTTATGCACCGTTTATTTGTATCTGTCAGTGTGAGTCTACAGTATGTGCCTTTGATGTTGCTGCAAGCACGATTTTTCATTGTACCCGTACCTCGTCTTCTTGCATGTGACAATAAACATGAAATTGAACTTCCTTTCTTCATATTCTTCCTAACTTTTCTCATTAACCCATCAAACAGTTGAATTCATCCAATTTATTTCCATGGCAATCTTGGATTCCCTCGATCAGTGTTATTTTAGTTCTATACAAACCGATTAAAACTAACATATGGAATCAAAGGCCACAGAAACTCTTCCTTCAGCTGACAGAGTCCATACTGATCAAGCACCCACTTATAGTACTCCTACCCACTACCACCCTTACCATCACCACTCGTCCTCACTCCCAGATTCCATCACATACCAACACATTGGGGCAATTTACAATGGCCAATGAACTTACCAACCTGTGGGTCTTTAGGATGTGGGAGGAAACCAATGCACCTGAGGGAAATCCATGCAATCACAAACTCCACCCAGGGTGCACCCCAGGTCAGGATGAACACAGATCACTGGGGCAGTGAGATAGCATCTCTATCAGATTCACCTTTGTACCTGCCTGTGCTTTGGAAGAATATCGACTTGAGCTAGAAAGAAAGTGCAAAAGGAACTCAGTGAGTCAGGCAGCATCTGTGCAGAGAGCGGACAGATGATGTTTCATTTCGGCACCCTCGTTCAGACTGATGGGAATATTCTCTCTTCATACCATTGGGTTGTAGGCTACCGAAGTGGAATATGAGATGCTGCTCTTCCAGTTTGTCTGTGGCCTCACTCTGGCAGTGGAGGAGGCCAAGGACGGAAAGGTCAGTATAGGAAAGAGAGGGGAGTAAAATTGGCTTGCAATCAGGAAAGGTTAAAACATTGTTTTACATTAACAGACGGTCAATACTGCTAAGGTTAGAGTTAGAGGAACGAGAAAGGGTTGATTCTGATAGTGAGAAGATGACTGTACACTTCCAACCCGGAGTGATCCTGTGGTGTCAAATATCCAAAACGTGTGCATTTAAAATCTTAACAACCAACCGTTGGAAGATATCAGAGGTGAGTAATAGGTAAACATGAATGACTACCAGTTGGCCTCAGGCATTCTATTTCAGCAATGATAAAATCTCAGGACAATCATTTGGTTAGGAGCCAAAAGACAAGGCACCTAAAGTAATTGTATAACTGTCATTGCCACATATTTATTTTGAAAGCCAACACTCGCTCGAGAAATTCGATATACTGCACTCTCCCAGGCTCTGCAGCTTATATATTTTTTAACAGCAGAGTCTCCCCCTATCTGTGTTAATTGACTGAAACTATTTCGTACCCACGTTAGAGTTATAGCTTCATCTGACTCAAATCCCACCGTTATTACTTGGCCAATGTTTATGCATTTTCCTGCAAAGTTATCCGCAGTGTTTGTTTTCATTTGGATCGTAGACTTGAGTAGCAGGTGTGGGGATTTGCAGAGGAAGGAAGGAAGAATCGGAGATATGTGGAATTTTGGGGAAGTTGAAGGTGTTTGGGGAGCTGAGAGTGGTGTTTAGGGAGATGAGAGATTGGTGGGTGGTGATGAGTTGGGGAGTTGGGGATGTTGCAAGCTGACGGCTTGAGGGAAGTGAGGGGATTGGGCAGATAAAGGGGTTTGAGAGGGGAGGAGGTTACATGAGTTTGGATTTGTGGAGGGGAGAGGGTTGGAAGGGGACCATTTAGGGAAGTGATGGGTTTCATGAGGTGAGGAGATTTCGGAGGTTGATTGTATTGGAGAAGTGAGTGAGTTTGGGATGGTGACAGAGCGTGGACGGTTGGGCAAGTGAGTGGGTTATGGAGGTTCGGGGTGTTGAGATGGGAGGATGTATGGGCAGGTGAGGGTTTTGGTGAAGTGGTTTGTGGCGATGACGTTTTTACGGGAGATGGGTGGGTCTGAGAGCTGGGGTACTTAATTAGGGTGGTTAGAGGGACAGGAGGAGATGAGGTTTGAGGAGTTGAGGGGTTTCAAGTGCAGCGGTGATGTGATTTGGGAGACGGGGCAGTGTGGTGAGGTGAGGGAGTTTGGGGTCGGGAGGAGTTTTGTGGAATTGGGAGGTGGGACTGAAGCAAGTGATGGATTTGAGGAGGCCATTTGGTTGGGAAGGTGTGCAGTTTGGAGAGATGAGAGGATTTTCGGTGGTGAGCGGTTTGAGGGGTTTGGGAAGGTGAGACGATGAGATGCGGGAGTTTGGAAGGTGAGGTTATGGTGGACGTGAGTGGTTTGGGGAGATTTATTAATTGAAGAGGCGACGGGTTTGAAAAGTTGAGAGAATTTTGGAAGGTGAGGTGTTTGCGGAGATGAGTTGCTTGAAGAATTTAGAGTCGCAAGGAGTTGCGGCATGGATGCTGGTGAGAATGGGTATCCTGTGAAACATCAGTCAGATAACCTTCATTAGTTTAGTTAGATTAGTTTATTGTCACTTGTACCAAGGTGCGGTGAAAAGCTGTTTTTGGTGCGTGCTATCCAGTCAGCGGAAAGACTGTACATGATCACATTCAAGCCGTCCGCAGTGTACAGATACTGGATGAAGGGAATGATATTTAGTGCAAGATGCTGCCTGATGCACTGAGTTTCTCCAGCACTTTGAGTCTTTTTTTTGTAAACCAGCATCTGCAGTTCCTTGTGTCTCAACCTTGACTGTATGATAGCACAAGTTGCTTTCTCCAGCAAGGTCTGTTCTCTGCACACCATCTCTGAGATGCTCCACACTATCTATCCTGCAAGAGAAGACCAGTGGTCCATCTTGGCTTGCTGTGGAGCAATATTATTGGTCCCTATGCTTCTCCTACCTTGGCAAACCTGTAATATATTTTTCATCCGCAATTTCCTTTTTGCCACCTGTCTGCACTAGAGGTAATTTACACTGGCCCGTAGACCTACTAGAACTCTAAAGAAGCGCATTTGCCCCGAAGCCTTAGCTCTCTTTTTCTTACGTCAGATGCTGGTGGACCTCCTGAGTGTGTTCCGCATGTGTAGGAAGGAACTGAAAGTGCCGGTATATACCCAAGATAGACACAAAGTGCTGAAGTAACGCAGGGGTCAAGCAGCATGTCACAAGGTCATAAGTAATAGGAGCAGAATTAGACCATTTGGCCCATCAATTCTACTCTGCCATTCAATCTTGGCTGATCTATTCTGATGATCCATTCTCTTGCCTTCTCCCCATAACCCCTGACACCCATACTAATCAAGAATCTATCTATCTCTGCTTGAAAAATATCCATTGACTTGGCCTCCACAGCATTCGGTGGCAAAGAAATCCACAGATTCACCACCCTCTGACTAAATAAAGTTCTCCTCACCTCCTTCTGAAAGGAACGTCCTTTAAATCTGAGGCTATGACCTCTAGTCCTAGACTCTCCCACTGGTGAAAACATCCTCTCCTCATCCACTCTGTCCAAGCCTTGCACTATTTGGTATGTTTAAATGAGGTCCCTGCTCATTCTTCTAAACTCCAGCGAGTGCAGTCCCAGTGCTGTCAAATGCTCATCATAACCTAAACACTAATTCCTGGGAAAATTCTTGTAAAAAGTATGGGAGATGTTTCGAGTTGGAACCCTATTTTAGACTTCAGAGCCTGAAGAAGGGTTCTGACTCGAAACATCACCCATCCTGCTGAGTTACATCAGTACTTTGTGTCCATCTTGTGTTCAGCATATTTTTTTATTTTATTTCAGATTCCCAGCATCTGTAGTTTTTTTTAAATTTTCAAACTATTGTCTTTGGAGTTTGGGATTTGGGTTGAATCTGGAGCACCCAGAGGAAACCTTCTGTGAACATTGCATCAGGTGGCTCTGAGTTTATGTTAACTGGTTTTGCCTCAGTCAGGTTTTCTCACTGAAGTATCAGATGCCAGTCATTCTTTAATTCAGTGTCCCTCTTTAAATTGGCAGCTGGTGCAGGGGAGAGAGGTCTACAACAGCCAGGAACTGTTAAAGCTGGGCTTCACCTAACGGTCACACAAAGAACACGTTATAAGTCCAGCGTGAGTTATCATGTGTCTTAAAGAAATTCCAGACTCTGCTGAAGGTAGACACAAAATACTGGACTAACTCAGCGGGACGGGCAGCATCTCTGGAGAGAAGGAATGGGCGACGTTTCGGGTCGAGACCCTTCTTCAGACCGTTCCAGATTCTGCCTTTGGTTAAGTAGAGATTACATTAATAGTATTTCCAACACTTTTTATGTTACAGTGGCACGATTGGGGAAGTGGGTACAGCTGCTGCCTCACAGCACCTGTGACCTGCGTTCAATCCCGACCTTGGGTGCTGTCTGTGTGGAGTTTGTACGTTCTCCATGCTCTCTGTGTTTCCTCCAGATGCTCCAGTTTCCTTCCACATCCCAAAAACATGTAGTTTGTAGGTTAATCGACCTCTGTAAATTGCCCCTAATGGCTAGGGAACGGATGAGCAAGTGAGATAACATAGAACTAGTGTGAACGGGAGATAGATGGTCCTACATGACTCGGTAGGCTGATAGAGGCCTGTGTCCAAACTGAATCTCTAAACTAAACTAAAGGAAGAACTGATTTAAAAGTTACATTTACAGGATACCTTTGTTTTGGAAATCAACAAGTTCAGAGACATTGTGTAGGAAGGAACTGCAGATACTGGTTTAAACGGAAGATAGACACAAAAAGCTGGAGTAACTCAGCGGGACAGGCAGCATTGCTGGAGAGAAGGAATGGGTGACATTTCGTGTCGAGACCCTTCTTCAGTCTGACCCTAAATGTCAGAGTGTTTTCAGCATTTTGTATTTTTATTTTAGATTTCCAGCAGTTTTATTTTGATTTCCAGAGCCAGAACATTGATTTATTTTCCATTCAAACTTGATTTATTGGAAATTATGTTTATGGAATTATATGAGGATTTATATAGCACATCACAAATTCTTGTCAAGTCATTTGCAAAGTGATTTACATTTGACAACGTGTTGCAGTGTTGGTAACGCAAACTAAGTAAATTTCATCCAGAGATCCCATAAACAACAGTAAGATAATAACCACATTTTTCACACCTTACACTTCCATCTCTCTTGATTCCCTCTCACCTGACTCTCAGTCTGCAGAAGAGTCTCGAACCGAAACATCACCATTCCTTCTATCCAGAGATGCTGCCTGTCCCACTGAGTTGCTCCAGCAATCTGTGTATGTCTAAACCCCATCATCTGTTAGGGTACTGTTAGATAATGGGTATGAAAAACGACCAGGTCGCCAGTGATAATTTCCCAGCTTTTCATCGATTTATTCCAATGGAAGGGCTTCATGAAAAGGGAGGTAAAGCCTCAGATGTACTACTCAGACTTCCACACCACCGACTGAAAGTAATCTAAGTAAGCATGCAGGTACAGCAGGCAGTGAAGAAAGTGAATGGCATGTTTGCCTTCATAACAAGAAGAGTTGAGTATAGGAGCAAAGATGTCCTTCTGCAGTCGTGCAGGCCCTTAGTGAGACCACACCCGGAGTATTGTGTGCAGTTTTGGTCCCCTAATTTGAGGAAGGACATTCTTGCTATTGAGGGAGTGCAGGGTAGGTTCACAAGGCTAATTCCCGGGATGGTGGGACTATGAAATGCTGAGAGAATGGAGTGGCTGGGCTTGTATACACTGAAGGATGAGAGGGGATCTTATTGAAAAGCATAAGATTATTAAGGGTTTGGACACGCTAGAGGCAGGAAACATGTTTCCGATGTTGGGGGAGTCCAGAACCAGGGGCCACAATTTAAGAACACTTTTTCACACAGAGAGTTGTGAGTCTGTGGAATTCTCTGCCTCAGTGGGCGGTGGAGACCGGTTCTCTGGATACTTTCAAGAGAGAGCAAGATAGCGGAGTAAGGGGATTTGGAGAGAAGGCAGGAAAGGGGTACTGATTGGGGATGATCAGCCATGATCACATTGAATGGCGGTGCTGGTTCGAAGGGTTGAATGGCCTACCCCTGCACCTATTGTCTATTGCCTATTGTCTATTGACTGTGTGGCACACTCATGGTACTCCACTGGAAGAATGTTATGCTTCATGTTGCGGAGTGTCACAGGGACACAGCTCCAAACACCCAGAGGCAATTGAGTTGAAGCATTATATCACAGCCTATTATTATGCAAGTTGTTGTTTAGTTTCCGTTTGCCTTTTATCATGATGCATGATGATCCGTGATGATGACCAGATCATTAAATATAGATAAATAAATATCTGTAAGATTAAAGACATTGAGGGTTGCTAGGAAGAGACAGAGAAGAGTTCTTGAAGCCAGCATTAATCAAGCATGATTATATTAGATAATGGGGCAGGCTTGACAGGCCAAGTGACCCACTCCTGCTCCTATTTTTTTGTGTATCCTTTCTAATCTAACATTAATGCAGGAAATGTTGAGCCCAACAGCGCAGAAAGTAGCTATGGATAAAATAATCAACAGCCTGCTTTTCTAGTTCAATGATTTTCCACACAGTTATAAAGCATGGAAGCAGGCCATTCAGCCCAGTGATGCTGTGCTGACCACCAGTTACATAATTACATTAATCCTACACCCATTTAATTTCTTTCTCACCATGTTCCCATCTTTTTCTGGGTAGACTGAATAGACTCGGCTTGTACTCGCTAGAATTTAGATTAAGGGGGGATCTTATAGAAACTTACAAAATTCTTAAGGGGTTGGACAGGCTAGATGCGGGAAGATTGTTCCCGATGTTGGGGATGTCCAGAACAAGGGGTCACAGTTTAAGGATAAGGGGAATTTCCTTTAGGACCGAGATGAGGAAAACATTTTTCACACTGAAAGTGGTGAATCTCTGGAATTCTCTGCCACAGAAGGTAGTTGAGGCCAGTTCTTTGGTTATATTTAAGAGGGAGTTAGATGTGGCCCTTGTGGCTAAAGGGATCAGGGGGTATGGAGAGAAGGCAGGTAAAGGATACTGAGTTGAATGATCAGCCATGATCATATTGAATGGCAGTGCAGGCTCGAAGGGCCGAATGGCCTACTCCTGCACCTATTATCTATGTTTTCCCTCTGATTCCACCACTCACCTTTGCCAGGGCAATGTAAGGAGGCCAATTAACCTCTCAGCCTGCATGTCTGTGGGATGTCAGAGGAAACTGTACAGGATGAAACAAGCTGGAGTAACTCAGCAGGACAAGCAGCATCTCTGGAGAGAATGAATGGGTGATGTTTCGGGACGAGACCCTTCTTCAGACTCAACCCAAAACATCACATATTCATTCTTTCCAGAGATGCTGCCTGTCCCACTGAGATACTCCAGCTTTTTGTGTCTCTCTTCAGTTTAAACCAGCAACTGATGTTCCTTCCTATACATGAGTAAACATGTAGTCACAGAGAGAATGTGCAAACTTCACACAAAGAGCATCACGTTAAGACTGAATCCCACCAAGAGAGTTTAAAACGAAGAAATATACTTAAATAATTCTCAGTTGGTTAAAGGAATTAATTGCAATTACATTTATGATTAAAATACAGAGAAGCTTTGCCTTAACCCCGACTAAGCTTTTCACTATACCTCATTACACATGACAATAAACTAAAATAAGACTAAAACCATAAAACTATTATAACCCAAGCTGATGCCGGTAGTCCAACAGGAAGTGACAAATGCTTCCATGATACAATGTTTCCTTCGGATTTGATCCTGAAGTCTGTTGGAATATCTCACACTTTCAGATAAATTGGTTAATCTCTCCGTAATGTATCAAATCTAAAGGGAAAAAATATAGTTTCTCCAGTTTCTCCCATATTCCTGACAGGCAGCGCACAACAGAAACTGTTGATGGGCCATGTGGGCAGAAGCTACCTACACACTGTGCACTGAGTCTGCCACACCCCAGCAGCAAGCCTGGCTCCATGCCGCGGAACCGGGAACCCGCCTGGAGTGGGAAACCGCTGAGACCAGCTCCTGCTCGTCCCTGACGACCGGGGACCAGAGAGGCGGGTAGAAGGTGTCGGCAACGGCAGCGGACATAGAACCTGGGTTCTTACTTTCAGCGCCTACATGAGGGCATCTGAGGGAGGTGCCCCCAGGGATATCTATCTATCTGTCTGTCTGTCTGTCTGTCTGTCTGTGTCTGTCTGTCTGTCTATCCATCCATCTTGACCACTTCCGGCCTGCGTTGCAAAAAAACACTACCCTATATCGCTAGGATTATTTTGCCACCTTACTCGCCGTTCTCCTCTGCTCCAAGCCACCAAGTTTTGTTCCGATCGGTGAAAGATTACAAACGTTATGAAGGTTTAAAAAATCATGAGATCAGCAGATTGGTCTTCTCGCCTGTCAGTCACCATGAAGGTTATGCCCCTTCCAGCACCCGCTGTCCGGCGGGGAGAGAAAAAACTGAAGCGGACTGCGAGTGAGGGTATGTGTTCTGCGAGCGAAGGGCTGTGTTCTGTGAGCAAGGGCGGCAACCATCATGACGACCCGGATGCCGATGTGTGCAGCCGGGGACGAGAGCCAGTGAGTGAGTCTGGAGTCGGTGAGTACAGTTGTTGCCGGGGCCGGGGGCCATTGAGCCTACACACCCCCCCAGCCCCCCCCCCCCCCCACACACACCACCCCCTCCCCCTCGCACACCACCCCTCCCCCCCCACACCACCCCCTCCCCACACATCACCCCTCCCCCTCAGACCACCCCCTCCCTATCGCACACCCCCATACCACACACACCCCTCACCCTCCAACCACATGCAGCCCTCCCCTACCCCCACAACCCCTCCCCTACACCCATCCTCCCCTTCACCCCTCTCCTCCCCCTCCCCTTCCCCCCCTCCCCTACACCCCTCCTCCCCTTCCTCCCTCTACACCCCTCCTCCCCTTCAACCCCCACTCCCCTGCACCCCCTCCTCTGCAGCCCCCCCGCCACCTCCCCTACCCTGCACCCCATTCCCCTTCATCCCCCCTCCCCTACACCTTCCCCTCCCCCGCCATCCCCAACACCAACCCCTCCCCACCCCACACCAACCCCTCCCCACGACGCCACCCCCACCCCATACAACACCTCCTGTCCCCCCCAACACCAACCCCCGCTGCACACTTCCCCCCTACTACCCTCCCCCATACCAACCACTCCCCCCTCCCACATCCCCTCCCCCACACACACCCCTCCCCCACACACACCCCTCCCTCACACACTCTCCCCCACACACACCCCTCCCCCAAACCACCTCCCCCACATCCCCATTCCCTCATCCAACATCCCCACACACACATTATCTTCCCCCCACACACACACCTGCCTACACAGCCCATCCCACAATCCCCCCCACATACCCCCTCCCCTCCCCCCACACACCCTCCCCCCACACGCTTCCCGCCCACACACACCCCCCTCCTCCACAACCCCCCCTACCCCACACGGCCCTCCCCTCACCCAACACCCCCTCCCCCACACCCCCATCCCACACACACACACACACCCCCCCGCACCTATTCTCTTCCCCCACACACACCACCGCCTACACAGCCCCTCCCAAACACCTCCCCCCCTCGCCCACATCCGTCAGCAGTAATACCTGCGTGTTCTACGTCACAATGAGAACCCAATGGGCGGGAGTGGCTGCGCTGCCGGAGAGCCGCTAATAGTGGATGGGGGGGTGGGGGGTTTGAGGGGTCGATGGAGTGAAGAGCAAGAGGCGGAGCGGGAAGGGCAAGAGGCGGAGTAGGGGGGGTGAGGGGATCAGGTGCGTCACAACGGGAACCCATCAGCCGCGCCTGCTCAGTTAGGGGCTATGGGTGAGTGGTGGATTAATGCATTGGTGAACGGGTTGCGTTGGGGGAACGTGTGAGTGGTGGAATGTTGCGCTGGGGAATGGGTTACGTTGGAGGACCAGGCCTCCCATATGGCTGGGAGCCAACAGATCCTACTTACTCTAGTAAAGGCTAATGATGGCCGGGCGAGGAGTGGGATAACGGTTCACTGGACGATCCGGACGTAGGCGATGGCAGCTATGGGTTGTCATGGCTAGCTGCAGCTGGGACTTTTAAAGTGTTGCCATAACCTGGAGACTCTTGCATATGGGCTCATTGGGCTGTTTCCATACATTATGTACTTAATCGGGAATGATACTTATATATGGCAATAACCTTACTGATCTGTATACAAAAAAATAATTTTGCTGTACGTGATAATAAAGAACCAGTGAAAGGTGAAAAACATTTTGTGTGAAAGATTACTAGGTATATGTAATAACAAAATACAATTTAAGAGCAGCTATAATAAGATCATCTCAATTAAACTCGGATTAATATCCAATGTCAATTCAGGATTAAGTATTGGGATCATGAGTTTAATAACAATTAAATCTCTTAACCACTTCCAATTCATTCATTACTAATCTCCTGCTCCAACCTTTTCAAGTTTTGATGACTTCAAATTGGTTTGAAACATAAACACTTTTTTTTTATTATTCACAGGTGCTTCCTAGTCTGTTGCGTCTGTTGAGTCTTTCAAGTGCCCTTTTATTTTATATTTTCCACACCAACAGTATTTTGCTGCAATATAGTATTATCAGATTGCAGCTTTATATGACTTAGGTCAGACTGCATTCTGCATTCGGGGTATTGTGTGTAATTCTGGTTGCCCTTTTACAGGAAGGATGTAGCAGCTTTGGAGAAAGTGCAGAATAAGTTGACCAGAATGCTGCCTGGATTAGACTATATTAGCTCTACGGAAGGTTTGGACAAACTTGGACTGTTTTCTCTAGTGTGTCGGTGACTGAGGGGAGACCTAATATATGTGTACGTGATTAAGAGAGATACAGATAGGGTGGATTAGAAATGTCAAAGACTAAAGGGCATTGTTTTAAGGTGCGAGGGGCACAGTTAAAAGGGAAATGTAATGGCAAGTTTTTTATAAATGAGTGGTGGGTGCATGAAACTCACTGGTAGGTGTGGTAGTGGATGGTGACGTGATAGTAGCATTTTAGAGGCTTTCAAATACGAACATGAACATGTAGGGAATCAAGGGATATGCATCACATGCCTGCTTAGAACATTAGTTTAACTTGGCTTCATGTTCCGCCATTTCTGGGCCATTCCTTTGCTGTACTATTCTATGTTCTATGTATATTGTTTTGATCTTTCACTTAAAATGTTCATTAACTGTCTCTACTTCGAAGATAAAGTCTGGAAAGTTAGTACAGGTGTCATGGGTTATGGGGAGAAGGCAGGAGAATGGGGTTAGGAGGGAGAGATAGATCAGCCATGATTGAATGGTGGAATTGACCTGATGGGCCGAATGGCCTAATTCTACTCCTATCACTTATGACTTTATCACTTTAATTCACTGACTCAAATCGTGGTGGAGTTGGAAACATAACTTGCATGTATCAAGAACTAGGATTGTTAAGAGCAGATAAAATTAGATCTGGCTACCCAGCTAGATAGACATAGAATGCTGGGGTAACTCAGCGGGACAAGCAGCATCTATGGAGAGAATGAATGGGTAACACTTTGGGTATCTGCAACTCCCTCCTATCCAGCTAGATTGGTCTTTCTTAGCCTGAACATATTGAAGGATTGAGTGGTCTCTGACTGCCTTGATACCAATGAATTTAGGGGGAGTTTAGTCATAAAACATCCTTTTACGACTAAACGCTCTTTAATCTTTGGTAATTGAACTGGTGCATTTAAGACAAGATGTAATGCTTACATATCGGAGAAGAATCTAAGGGAATAAAAAGTGAATGAGAGTAACAGGTTTATGTGGAACAGGTTTGTGTGGAGTATAAAGATGACAGTGTATACGAAGGAACTGCAGATGCTGGTTTAAACTCAATATAGACTAAAAAAACTGGAGGAACTCGGTGGGTCAGAGAACATCTCTGGAGAAAAGGAACAGGTGACGTTTTGGATCGAATCCCTTCTTCAGACTCCAAACGTCATCTATAAAGCTGACAGACATACTTCAGCCAACTGGCTTGCTTCTGTGTGATTGGGTAATAGTTACAGAGGAGTAAGTTGCTTTTGTCTTGTTCTGTTGATGGAAAAACCCTGTTCCAGGGATGTTGAGATTTATTCCTGCAGGTGGAGCTGCTGCAAGACAGGAATGTGCGTCTTATAACACCAGTTCAAAAAAACGTCGGCTGAAGTAGATGCAGTGGATCTATCAAAGTTTCAAAGCCAATATTCTGTTATTCAAAAATATATTTTCCTTTCATCTTATTGCAAGATCTGTAAGGGAAAGAATTGTATATTCTACACATTTGTCCAATCAAAGTTGCCCCATGCTGTTTATATATTAATTAGCAGCTGATACTTCTCCCAATTTATCCATCCCGAAAAATTATATTAATTACTAGACTCAGTGGGACCCATGTTCACACGGGAGGGCTGGTCCCCCGACGCAATATTCCACCTCTCCACCAATTCCAATATTGGTGGCCAGTGGGGGGAGGGGGGGCTTTCTGGAGCGCTGGTATGGATTATTGGGGTGGCAGCTCCGTCCCTCAAGCCTGATGTGCTGGCAGTTCACTCACGGCTGGTGGGTTGGCAGTTGACTCATGGCTATTCCTTGAAATTCCATTTCAAGCAGGGTGCAAGGCCACCAAATTCAAATCCATTTTCCTACCACTTTAAGCAGAGTGTAAGGCCACCGAATTCAAGTGCAGTTTCATACCACTTCAAGCAGGGTGCAAGGCCACCAAATTCAGTGCAGTTTCATACCACTTCAAGCTGGATCCATGGCCACCAAATTCAAGTGCAGTTTCATACCATGCCACCAAATTCAATGCAGTTTCATACCACTTCAAGCAGGGTGCAAGGTCGCCAAATTCAAGTGCAGTTTCATTCCACTTCAAGCAGGGTGCAAGGACACCAAATTCAAATGCGGCTTCATACCATTTCATGCAGGGTGCAAGGCCACCACATTCAAATGCAGTTTCATACCATTTCAAGCAGGGTGAAACCACCATAATACCACTATAAAACCACAAAACACCAAACTCACAGTTCAGTAGACATTCAGTGTGTTCAGTTGATTCACAGCTGAGACAGAGTCGTGACCTCTCCCTCCCGCATCATGCAGAGACTGAGCCACACCCACACTTCTGGGTTTTATAACCCCTCCCACCGGAAAAGATGTGGCCTTCATGGCGTGATTGACACGAGAGAGATTCACAGCATTTTTTAAACACTAATAACACTTTTATTTTTCATTGATGGGAAGAATCCTCTGCACCTGCTGAGCGGAGGGGGACTGAGTATGGTGACCAAAAATCACAGCCGTAAGTGGTAGCATTTTATCTAAAATCAATATACAGTGCAATCAGGAAGTTACCCAAAGCACCCAAGCCACCATTTGCAGTAGTGCCTTCTAACTTCAACCCCAAGCACCCAAGCCACCATTTGCAGTAGTGCCTTTTAACTTCAACCCAAAGCACCCAAGCCACCATTTGCAATAGTGCCTTTTAACTTCAACCCAAACCATCCAAGCCACCATTTGCGGTGTTAAAGAAGGAACTGCAGATGCTGGAGAATCGAGGGTACACAAAAGGCTGGAGAAACTCAGCGGGTGCAGTAGCATCTAAGGAGCGAAGGAGATAGGCAACGTTTCGGGTCGAGACCCTTCTTCAGACCGTCTGAAGAAGGGTCTTGACCCGAAATGTTGCCTATCTCCTTCGCTCCTTAGATGCTGCTGCACCCGCTGAGTTTCTCCAGCCTTTTGTGTACCCACCATTTGCGGTAGTGCCTTTTAACTTCAACCCAAAGCACCCAAGCCACCATTTGCAGTAGTGCCTTTTAACTTCAACCCAAAGTACCCAAGCCACCATTTGCGGTAGTGCCTTTTAACTTCAACCTAAAGCACCCAAGCCACCATTTGCAGTAGTGCCTTTTAACTTTAAACCAACCATTTTTTCATTTTCAAACCACATTAAGGGCACTCACAGTTGAATAGACATGTGTTCAGTGCTATTCAGAGATCAGAGAGACGTGGCCCACTGGCTCCCTCCATCTTGCAGAGTGGGTGATGCACACCACTTCCAGGTTTTATAGTTCCTCCCCCCTCCCGCCAGCGGTGGCAGCAGAGAGAATGGCACATTTTTAAAAAACATTAATATTCTCTGATTTTTCATCGATGGGAAAAATTCTCCGGTCCAGAAAGGCGGAGGGGGGCTCTGAGCAAGCTGGCCAAAAGTGACGGCCATAGGTGGCGGCGTTCTCTGGGAAATCGCAGCACAGCAAGCCAAAAGCGGTCAAGATCAGACTTTTAGTAATATAGATTACTCTCAGCACTCAAAAAGTAAACCCAGGGGTAGATGATCCAAAGAAAACATAACCCCCAATCTCCCCAACCCTACATTAGCATGGGTGCACACAAGCACATGCTCGCGCGTGCACACACATATACACATGCTATTGCACACACATGCTATCGCACACGCAATTACACACTCACAAACCCACACACATTATTGCACATACACACATATACTTATGCACATGCACCCACACAAACACACAAGAAATGTATAGTTTTTTATATTTCTAGTTTAGTTTATTGTCATGTGTACTGAGGTACAGTGAAAAGCTTTTTGTTGTGTGCTATCCAGTCAAAGAAAATACAATGTATGTATACAATCAAACTGTTTACAGTGTACAGATCAATGATAAATAGTACAACATTTAGTACAAGATAAAGTCCGGTTCAAGGTAGTTTGACAATTTCCTATGAGGTCTGGACTGCACTCCAGTTGATGAGAGGACCATTCAGTTGCCTGATAACCACTAGGAAGAAACAATCCCTGTATCTGGAGGTGTGCATTTTCACACTACTGGACCTCCCTAATTATGCAGGCGCCCTTGCCAAGGCATCGTCTAGTTGGTCAATATAAGGAAGGTTGGTTTGTGGTGATGGTCTGGGCTATATTCATAACCTACAGCAATTTATTGCGGTCTTGCATGGAGCTGTTCCCTATGTGCCACATACCATCATATCAGACAGAAGGCTCAGTGATCTGCAAGTAGAAAAGGGAAGGATTTGAAGCGGGCCTATTAATCCTGGGCATTTCCAAAGACAGCAAAGAGAGTGAATGTGGAATGGTTTGGACATTTTGCAACAGATAAATATCTCGGAGACTATTGAGAATAATTGTAGGGAATTTTAACTGGGTACATATAATTGTTGAGAGAGATGGAATATAATGGCTTCCACAACAAAATGGTGGGAGAATGTTATTATCTTACTCAACAAAGTGAGTTCCTAACCAAGCATTCACCTAATGCATGGTCCACATACTGTTTCAGGATATCCCTAACAAATTCTGCCCAAGCTAAGCCTTTTGCACCAAGTCCCAGTTCATATGTGGGAAGCTAAAGCCCTCTATGACAACCTTGTTGCTTTTGCATTCTCCATAAACTGTCTACATATCTCTTTCCTCTATCTCCCGTTGGCTGTTGGGGAATTTCTAGTACAATCCCAGCACAGTGACGGCACCTTTCTTATTTTGAGCTCCACCCATGTCTCCTCAGCAGATGAACCCTCCAGTATGTCATCTCTGGGTGTCGCCATTACATTCTCCCTGATTAGTAGAGCAACTTGCTGCAGGGTGATAAGGCCAATGCCATAGACAGTGTCTATATGGACTTCAGCAAGGTTCTGCATGGTGGGCTACTCTGCAAGGTCAGATCACATGGAATCCAGGGAGAGCTATCTAACTGGACACAGAACTGGCTTCAGGAAAGGAAGCAGAAGGTGGTGGTGGAAAGGTGTTTTTGGACTGGAGGGCTGTGATGAATGTTGTGCCTCAGGGATCAATGCTGCATGCATTGTTGTTTGTGGTTGATATCAATGATTTGGATGAGAACGTTCAAGTCATAATTAGTAAGTTTGCAGATGACACAAAACTACGTGGTATCGTCGGTAGTGAAGATTGTTATCAAAAATTACAGCAGGCTCTTGATCAGATGGGCACCTGGGCTGAGCAATGGCTAATGGATTTTAATGTAAATAAATGAGAGGTGTTGCATTTTGGGAAGCCAAACCAGGGCACGACCTTCACAGTGAATGCTAGGGTCCAGTTGAGCAGTGTAGAACAGAGGGAAGTAGGAGTACAGGTATATGGGCGCAGAAAGTGGCATCACAGATAGATAGGGCAGCCAAGAAAACTATTTGATACAGTGGCCTTCATCAGTCAGGATATTGAAATTAGACGTTGGGGCATAATGTTACAATTGTACAAGATGCTGGTGAGGCCATATTTGGATTATTCTGTTCAGTTTTGCTCTAGGAAGGATGTCATTAAGGTGAAAAGAGTGCAGGGAAGATCTACAAAGATGTTGCCAGGACTTGATGGGCTGAGTTATAGGGAGAGGTTGGGCAGTGTAGGACTTCATTCATTGGAGTGCAGGAGGCTGAGGGGGTGATCTTATACGTGTATAAATCATGAGGGCCATAGACAGGGTGAGTCTACAGCCTTTTATCCAGTGAACGGGAATCAAAGGTTTAACGTGAGAGGAGCAAGATTTAATAGGAACCTGAGGGGCAACATTTTCACTACGAAGCTAATAGGTATATGGAAAGAGCTGCCAGAGGACGTATTTGAGGCACGTAGTATAACAGCATTTAAAAGACATTTGGAGAGGTACATCCAAAGGAAAGGTTTAGAGGGATACGGGCCAAACACAGGCAAATGGGACTTGATAAGATGGATTGGTTGAGCCAAAGGAGATGTCTCCATGCTAAATGACTCTATGACACTATGAACTCCTTCACCTATTTTATCTCCTTCTCTATCGCGTTTGAAACATCGAAACTCTGGAACGTTGAGCTGGCAATTGTGTGCCTCTCTCAACGAACCCCACTCTCTTCCTCCATACCCCATTCCTCCCCACTTTTCCAACATATTTATCTTCTTTCCCCCTTCTTCCTCTCCTCTTTCTTCCCAGTTGGCACCAAATCCAGCCATTTCATGACAATCCAATTCTGGTGCATCATGTCAGGCAAGCTGCAATCCATCTCAGATAGATTACAACAATGCCTCCATTAAGGGGCCATGCTAAATGATTCTGAGACAAAAAAAAGCAGTTGACACGTTATCTGTGTTTGTCATCACCTTTGTAGAGGAGACATTGAGAACTGTGCGCTGTAAATCTATAGCCAAGAAAGCAAAATGACCTTCACAAACTGACAATATGATTGATTACTCCTCAACACCTATCATTTAGAAAAAATAAACTGCTCATGTAAAACTGAAAAAAAAAAAATCCACACATTCCCTTTTGAAATTCAAATTCACTTGGTTCAAGGAAAAGTCCCCTTTGAAACGGATTGTCTCTCTCTTTTGTAAACATGAGGGTATTGCAAATGTCCTTGAACTTGCAATCGCAGAGCTAGAGGACAAAGTGAAAAAGCTCCTGTTAGGGTGAGACCTGGACAGAATCAAAATATAAAGAAACTGATCCTCGGTCAAAGGAATAATTACAATTGGAAGAGCATTTGTGGTTGAAGTTATAAAAAGCAGAGACCAAAATTATATGTCTACCTCACTGTGCCCTGAAGCATTTTGCAGCCAATTTGGCACTAAAGTGTAATCTCTGTTGTACTATAAAGAAACGTAGAATTAAATTAGCAGTATGATTTCACAATGAGCCAAGTGTAAGGTAATTGAAGAAAGATACATTGCTGCTGTACTTGATGACTTGTGTGCCCTGGTTGCAGCAAATTATTATCAATGTACTTCATCTGGTCACTTTTGGATCACTTGAATTATGCTGAGGGGTTGAATCCTGTGATTTTGTGCCTGCAATCAAGGGATTTGGCTGTTTACTTTCAGAAACCAAGAACTGCAGCTGACCCTCTTAGTTACTCCGGGACTTTGTGTCCTTATGCGCAAACCAGCATCTGTAGTTCGACACAAAATGCTGGAGTAACTCAGCGGGACAGGCAGCATCTCTGGATAGAAAGAATGGGTGACGTTTCATGTCGAGGACCCGCCAAGCAGCAGCTGCAGTTCCATGTTTCTATATTTTGACTGCAAGATCTTCTCAGGTATGCCTACACTGGAGAAGTAGGCCTCCTCTCTCTGCCGGAAGCTCCATGGGACCTTAGCTCACTGTTACCTGCCGCACTTTGTCCAGCCTTTCCTCTCTCCCTTCCTTCTAGTTTCAAACCTGGAAAGCAGAATGTGATTAACTACTCCACCGATGGTTCTCACATTTTAATAAATTTCAATAAGGTCATCTCTCAGGTTACTCTGCTCCAGGGCAAACAATCACTCCATCTAACCCAGTTCCTCCAGTCCGGGCAATATTTGTGCAATTTGTTTTGTTCCTCTCTAGATTATTAGATGAGAGCAATCCCAGGAATGAGTGAGTTAACATACGATGAGTGTTTGACGGCGCTGGGCCTGCAGTTTAGAAGGATGAGGGGGGACCTCATTGAAACTTACCGAATAGTGAAAGGCCAGGATAGAGTGGATGTGGAGAGAATGTTTCCACTAGTGGGAAAGTCTAGGATCAGAGGTCATAGCATCAGAATTAAAGGACTTTCCTTTAGGAAGGAGATGAGGGTGGTGAACCTGTTGAATTCATTGCCACAGAAGGCTGTGGTGGAGAAGTCAATGGATATTTCTATGGCCGAGATAGATAGGTTAAGAGGGAATGATAGATCAGCCTTGGTTGAATGGCGGAGTAGACTTGATGGACTGAATGATCAAATTCTGCTCCTATCCCTTATGAACTTATTATTCTCCTCATTTTTTGTCATCTTCCTTGTGTTTTCACATCCTATGTGTAATAAGGAAATATGGATGGTAAGTCAAGCTTTATAAACGCACTTTGACAGCGCTTCTCTTTTCTGAGATTTCTACTGATAAAAAAGACAAGATCAGCACTTTTGTGGAAATGGAAACATTCTCCGCCAAGTCAATTATTGAACATTTTAATGTCTTCACGGTTGCACAGCGCAAGACCCTGAAATTTCTTAGCTCTTCAGGAAATGATAAGGGGCCTGGGATGTGTTGTACAGCAGAGGGATCTAGGGGTACAGGTACATCCTTCCATGAAAGTGGTGTCACGGGTAGATTGGCTGACTCATTGCCTTCATCAGTCAAGGTAATGAGTATAGATCTCTCGTTTCCCTGATCCCTGACCAGTCTGAAGAAGGGTCTCGACCCGAAACGTCGCCTATCTCCTTCGCTCCTTAGATGCTGCTGCACCCGCTGAGTTTCTCCAGCTTTTTGTGAAACCCCCTAATGAGTATAGATGTTGGTTTGTTATGCTACAGTTATAAAATAAGGTGGTGAGGCCACACTTGGAGTATTGTGTTCAGTTTTTGGTAACACTGCTACAGGGGAAAATTTCAATAAGCAGGAAAGAGTGCAGAAAAGATTTATAAGGATGTTGCCGGACTCAAAGGCCTGACCTATAGGCAAGGGTGGGACAGCTGGGACTTTATACCTTGGAGTGCAGGAGGCTGAGAGGTGATCTCATGAAGATGTATAAATTCATGAGTGGAATAGATATGATGAATGCAGTCACCACGGTCTTTTACAAAGTACAGGGAAATCAAAAACTTATTTAAATGTCACATGGTTAAGAAAGGTTTAGAGGGATATGGGCCAAACATTGACAAATAGGACTAGCTCAGATTTATTTTAGACTTTAGACTTTAGCGCTGAAACAGACCTTTGGCCCACCGATTCAGCGCCAACCGGAAATCACCCCATGCACCAACACTATCTGAAATACTAGGGACAATTTACAATTTTACCAAAGCCATCAAGTCTACTCCCAGTTCAATCATGGCTGATCTATCTTTCCCTCTTAATCCCATTCTCCTGCTTTCTCCCCACAACCCCTGACACTTATACTAATCTATCTATCCCTGCCTTAAAAATATCCATTGACGGCCTGCACAGCCTTCTATGGCAATGAATTCCACAGATTCACCATTACAGTATCTGACTAAATAAATTCCTCCTCATCTCCTTCCTACAGGAACGTCCTTTAATTCTGAGGCTATGATCTCTGGTCCTTGATTCTCCCACTAGTGGAAACATCCTCTCCACATCCACTATATCCAGGCCTTTCACTATTCGGTGACTTAATGGGAAGAAGTTCCTGAACCTGGACATTACAGTTCTCAGGCTTCTGTACCTTCTTCCCAACAGTAGCGGAGAGAGAAGAGCGTGTCCAGGGTGGTGTGGGTCTTTATTGATAGTAGCTAGCTACATGAGGCAGCGCTTCCTGTAGTTCCCTTCAATGGTGGGAGGTCAGTACCCATGACGGGTTGGGCAATGTCCACCACATTTTTCAGCCTTATTCATTCTTGAGTGCTTGAAAGACATGTTTCATGCCATGCAGGACAAATTATTCACTGATGCTGCTCCTGACTCTTAGATGTAAACACAAACGCGTAACTGCCATGCAGTTCATACCGCTTGACCAAAACACGACATGAGAATTGATTTTGGATTCCAGGGCAGACTGATCTAGGTTTTGTCTCGTCAAACTTGGAACACTGTGGTGCAAAGCAGTCTTTACTGTGCATAAAGATGGTCTTCAAGACTAAAAGCCCTGTCCCACGGTACGAGTTTATTCCAAGAGCTCTCCCGAGTTTAAAAAAAATCAAACTCGTGGTAAGCACAGAGAACGAACGTTGGGTACGTCGGAGCTCGGGGACGTCTCTTAGCGCTAACGGCAGGTACTCAGGAAGATTCGCTAACGGCAGGTAAGCACGGGAAGACTCATGAAGATTTTTCAACATGATGAAAAATGTCCATGAGAGCTCTGAGTACCGATGAGTGGCCATTACCATAAATCTCCGAGTTCGAATCAGGGCAAACTCTGGAGAACTCCTGGAATGAACTCGTACCGTGGGACAGGCTTTAAAGAAACTGAACTATGAGCATGTTGATTGCTTTGATGAAACAAAGTTTATTTGGGAAGGCAATGCTCTTCCATCTGCATAGCTACAGTAATAACAGCAGTCTGAAGAAGGGCCTCGACCCGAAATGTCGCCTATTCCTTCCCTCCATAGATGTTGCCTCACCCACGAGTTTCTCCAGTATTTTTGTCTCCCAGTAATGTCGCTTCTAGTGATAAACCTAATTATAGTCATGTCAACTGGGATGATGGAAACCGTTCAACATTGTACCCAGCTATAAACAAGTTGACAATAAATAGTAATATAGCCTGAAAATAGGTAACATGCAAAGTTGTGTTTGGTTGAGTAATTGAGAGTATACATGGATGCTACTGTTGGAGGGGAAATCTTTCAATCTCCGGCTATAATAGATACCTGCACTCCCTCCTGAGACAGCATGATCGATGTTAGATTCTCTGCTCAGGATTGTGTAAGCCTGGAAATCATTCAACAGGTAAACTATTTATGGTAACAGTCTTGATTTCCAGAATGTTATGTGTTTGGTGTTTCAGGGGGCCACCCATCTACAATCCATAACTTTGATAGTAATCTTCACTGTATGTCCCATTTAAATGCAGTTGTACAAAGTTTACCTCAAAATAAGCATCACCCTTTTCTATTCTGTTTGATTTACCTTTCGGTCCCATCCTCCCCACCCCTCATCATCACCTCACTGAGTGGGCCTTCTGGGTTCAGCAGAAGTCCTATGGGGGTGGTAACAGCAGCCTAAGGTCTCTGCGGCGCCTGTTATTTTGGGATTGCAAGATTATTATGAGAAAAGCGTGTGACTAAACTTTACAGGAGTCTCAAGTTGCAAGAACCGCGACTATCTTTGGAAGAGAAAAACAAACAGAGCCTCCCAAAGACTGAGATAAGAGTTTAGAAAGATTGGTGTTGTACAAATCTGGGTACACTAGGCTGGCATGCTTTGTCTATTTACAGCAAACACTTGCCACGGGGTGAATTGATAGTGAATAGCTGCAAGGTTCTCTGAGACCTCCTGCAATCTCAACATTACATGTAGAGCATATGAACATCCTGATGAAGTTCAATGATTAAAGGCGAAATAATTTATCTTTGAAACAGTTACTATTTAAGTGATGGGGGAATAAAGTTTGAAAATAGTGCAAGTGCCAAAGTGATAGAGATTTACAGCACAGAACTTGGCCCTTATTCATGCCGATCTAACTGGATGATTCCTGTTTGGTCTATATCCTCTAAATCTTTTATATCCACATATCTGTCCAAATATCTTTTGAAAGCCATAATTATATCCTCTTTTATAGCTTCGTCTGGCAGCTCAGTCCAGATGCGGGCTACCCCCTAAGCGAAGAAGGCACCCCTGAAGTTCCTCTGAAATCTCTCCCCTCTCACCTGAAGCCTTTGCCCCCAAGTTTTAGAATCCTCTACTCTGGGGAAAAGACTGCTCACTTTATCCGACACCCTCATGATTCCGTAAGGTCAACAGGCAAGAGAGTCGAGAGTAATTGTCCTAGGTACCAAAACAGAACAATTATATTTTTACGAGCAGCAGCTCAACAGGTTGGCAAACACAGTACTCAACAAATAACAAACCAAAAAATAACATTCAATAAATAAAAAGAGACAATATAGTGCAAAAACAAGACAAAGTGCAAGCCCCTAGTTTGAGTTTCACGTCATAGAATCATAGAATCACCACTTTCTGTAATCTCCCTAATTCCTGGCCATTTCAGTTGCCAAACCATGCCATTACGTAACCAGTCAATATGCTCTCTACCTTACACCTGTAGAGATTCGAGAGTCTAATCTTCGACATGCTGAATCTTCCCAATCTTCTAAGGAAGTAGAGGCACAAATGGGCTTACTTTATGAATGTATAAATGTGCTGGGTCCAGGAAAGTTCTTCAGAGATATGCATGCGCAGGATCAAGAAATTGCTGAATTTCTCCACCACCAACCAGTTGATGAAGATAGGTTTGTGGATCCTCGGCCTCCCTATTCTAAAGTCAATTCTCCAGTCAACAATCAGATCCTTGACTTACTGAGGAACCTTGTGCTTCTCCTTGTTGTTCTGGCACCATCTAATCAGCTAATCAATCATCATCCTGCACTCTGGCTCATAATTACCCATAATCCGGCCAACAACTGTGGTGTCATCGGCAAATTTAAAGATGGAGTTGGAATTGTGTCATGGGTATGGGAATGAGTAGAGCACAGGGGACTGAGCACACGGCCTTGAGGTGTCCCTATGCTGATGGTTGTTAAGGAGGAAGTCTTGTTGCCAAGTGCTGCCACTTGTGTGTTGAAGAAATTGAGGATCCAGTTACAAAGGGGTGCGTTAGGACCCAGGTCCCTGAGCTTGGTAACGAGTTAGGAACCCGTGATGATGTTGACCTCTCGGACTCCTCTGCTATAGAAAAAAAAAAAGACATAACCTACCCAATATCTCCCAATAACACAAGCCCGCAAGTCCAGGTAATAACCTGGTGAATGCCATTCATACTCTTACCAACTTAACGACATCCATCGTATGGCTGGGCAACGAAAACTGCACATAATACCATGTCTAATCATGTCAACCATGTCTTAACTCGTTCCTGAGTATTCTGCCTCTGGTTGATTTTCCTTTGGTGATTTTTTCCTGTGCCTGGCTTAGCAAACCTTTGATGAAAGACGTTTGCAGCTGAAAGGCGTTCCTGGTTAGAATGTATAATTTCAGTGTTAACTGGGAAAGGAGTTTTATACAATTGAAAATAAAATATATTTTAAAATGCTGGAATAATGCCATGAGATCTTATTTCCTATCTGAACAAGTAGATTATAATATATAATATTATATACTATATAATAATATATATAAAGAAGTCTCTATATATGTTGGCATGAAAATTCCAAAGATGTGGTAGGTTAATTGTGTTGGTATGTTAATTGGCCACTGTAAATTTGCCCTCATGTGTAGTGAGTGGTAGAATCAGGCTGAAACTGATGAGCATGTGGTTTCAATGTAGGATTAGTGCAAATAAAAGGTTGATGGGCGTTGTTGACTCAATGGGCCGAACGGTCTCTTTCTGTGCGGTCTGTCTCCATGATTCTATGAAACTATGACAATTGTATTAATTAAAAACAGAGAATGCTGGAAATACCCAGCAGGTGAGGCAGTATCTTTTCAAAGAGAAGTAGAATTAATGTGATAGACACAAAAAGCTGGAGTTACTCGGTGGGTCAGACGGCATCTGTGGAGAAAAGGATTAGGTGCCGTTTTGGGTTGAGACCCAAAACGTCACCTACTAGTTTTCTCCAAAGATACTGCCTGACCCGCTGAGTTACTCCATCTGAAGAAGGGTTTCGGCCCGAAACGTTGCCTATCTCCTTCGCTCCATAGATGCTGCTGCACCCGCTGAGTTTCTCCAGCATTTTGTGTACCCCCTACTCCAGCTTTTTGTGTCTTGCTTCAGTTTAAACCAACATCTGCAGTTCCTTGCTACACAACAGAATTAATGTCTCAGTTTGCAGACAATTCCAGCAGAGAGTCTTTGTTAATTGTTTCTCTTTTCATGGATGCTGCTTTAATGGCTGAGTGTTTCCAACATTATCTGTTTATATATTATTTTGAATGGGACATAAAATCAAGCCTCCTTTACCATTCAAGGTAAAAACAAAAGTGCTGTAGAATTTGCAGCGTGGAAAATTGCTGTTGAGTTTCTGAAATTACAACAGTTAAACACACTTTTAGAGCATTTAATTGGTTGTAAAATGCCTTCGGATAGCATAAGCCTGTAAAAGGCTTTAAGGAAAAAAGCATGTTGCCAATGCAAATTCCAAGTTTGGCTTCATGTGAGATGTGTGTATTTTCTGCTCTCAGCTAAAAGTAATGAACTCCCATCACTTACACTGAAGGTTTGCTAAGCTTAGCCCCAAGAAGGAATACCTGGGGGAATAATCAAATATGATGAAAGAAAATAATCGGGAAGAGATAAGAGATCTTTCCGAATAGCATGGGCGGCATGGTGCCGTAGTGGTAGGGTTGTTGCCTTACAGCACCAGAGACTCGGGTTCGATCCTGACTACGGATGCTGTCTGTACGGAGTTTATATGTTCTCCCCGTGTCCTGCGCGGGTTTTCAACGAGATATTTGGCTTCCTCCCACACTCCAGGGATGTACAGGTCTGTAGGTTAATTGGCTTGGTGTAAATGTTAAAGAAAATTGTCCCTAATGTGTGTAGGATAGTGCTAATGTGTGGGGATCGCTGGTCGTTGCGGACTGCCTGTTTCCGCGCAGTACCTCTAAACTGGCCCCATAGCAGAAGCGTCCACGTTGAGGGGCTGGAAACTGGAAGTATCCTGAGCTAATTCTGCTATCACCATCATCTATTGC
The DNA here is from genome assembly GCA_035221665.1 of Okamejei kenojei. Classification (NCBI taxonomy): domain Eukaryota; kingdom Metazoa; phylum Chordata; class Chondrichthyes; order Rajiformes; family Rajidae; genus Okamejei; species Okamejei kenojei. Next base: position 64,006,674 of record CM069141.1, on the reverse strand, counting down.
TACAAGTGATGGCTTCCACTGATTGCCGCCGGAAGCTTGCGTCCTTTTCAGGATGGACGATGCCAGCGAGGTCGACATTTGTAACAAGATGGACATGAAATGAAGAAGATGGCCTCTAAACTAAAGTAAAACTAAACTCAACCAAAGGAACCTTGAATGGTAAAGGAAGCTTTGTGCATCTTCAGCATAGTACCCCAACACATACCTTCTTTGCATAAGTATCCACTACAATCAAGCCATATGAATGGGCAATGGCCTTCACTCATCTGGTCCAGGACATTGTGTCTAACACAGTGGCCAACCACCAATAAGCCATGGTGTAAGGCAAAGCCTTTCTGGTCTGTATGTTATCTTGTGTTATAAAGTTAATAAGGCGTAAGCACACAAGATCAGCTAAACTTGTGAACATACTGGTGTGTGTCTAGGAATGGACTACAGATGCTGGTTTATACTGAAGATAGACACAACATGCTGGAGTAACTCAGCGGGACAGGCAGCATGACTGGAGAGAAGGAATGGGTGACATTTCTGTTAAGACCCTTCTTCAGAAGGATCTCAACCCGAAACGTCACAAGTTCCTTCTCTACAGAGATGCTGCCTGTCCCGCTGAGTTACTCCAGTACTTTGCACCTAACTTACTGGCAAGCATATTTTAAAGCTATTGACCAGCCTATATGACTTAGTCATATGGGAATCCAAGCATAACTCTCTGAGGAGGTCTTTACTAAATCTGGTTTTGTTCTCATCATTTTCAGTTCCTCCTATAAGTTGATCCCAGTGTCATTTTATCCATACATTTCTAAGTTACTACAATATAACCCCAGACTATGACTTAAGAAACCACTTGCAGAAAAACACAGAAAAAGGCTGGAAATATTCAGAAAAAACGGACAGCATCTGCAGTGATATCTCCACCCATCTACCCCCTCCCCCCTCCATTTGACTCAATTGTCAATTAACCATCCTAGCCTGGGTCCATCTATTACTTGCCAATTCTCACCTTGCCCCCTCTCCTCATCTCTCTTTACCAGACAAATCCATCGGTCTGAAGAAGGGTCCCAACCCAAATTATCATCTGCCCAGATCCCTCCACAGATACTGCCAGGCTTATTGAGTTCTTCCAGCACTGTTTTTTTTCCACAAGATACTAGCATCTGCAGTCTCATGTGTCCTTCAGTAACATGTGGCTTAGATAAATGATTAAACTTTTAAAGTGAATAACTATGACTGTAATGAAAAATTGATTGGGTGTGATTATATCCTATTGTGCTGCTAATATTGTATTGAACTGAATGGCATTTATCGTTTTTTCTGGTAAGTTTAGAGTTTCTTTTATGGAAGTTTTACAGTTTAGCTGATTGTCACGTGTACCGAGGTAAACGTGAAAGGTTTTTTGTTGTGGAAAGACTATACATGATTATAATCAAGGTGTCCACAGTGTACAGATACAGGATAAATGGAGTAACGTTTAGTTCAAGTTCAAGTTCACATTTTATTGTCACATGCACCAATTTGTACATTGAAACTTGAGTTACCATACAGCCATTCAAATAAATGAACACAACCTACGATAGAGTTTAACATTAACATCCACCATAGCGGAATCAATGTTTCCCACTGTGATGGAAGGCAATAAAGTTCAGTCATCTTCCTCTTTGTTCATTTGCAAGATAAAGTCCAGTAAAGTCCGATTAAAGAAAACCTGAGGGTCTCCAATGAGGTAGATGGGAGGTCAGGGCTGCTCTCTGGTTGGTATTCTGCACTCCACCCCTAAACTGTCCAGACTAATTTTGTTTTGTATCCTTTTCGGTGGAGAAACCTTGTGTGTCCTTGTGCGGAAACTGTTCGTAGAGCGCAGTGCCCCGTGCTTTGTGCGCAGCTGAATTTTCCCACACCAGACCCTCAACAATTTGTTAGCTGGTCTTCCACAAAGTTAAACCAACATCTTTCGATTTCAAGCCTCGTTTAAATACACACATGAACGAGATCGACATGAAAGGAGTTCTTCGTCTTGGTTTGAGTCTTGCTTGGCTTGCAGCAAACCCCATGCATCTCGTCTCAAATTGGTTTTTTCTGCATTCCTGATTATTTTATGAAGGGAATCGTCTGATTTGTATCTGACGGATTTATAGTGGCTGTATTTTGTAAACTTTGGAAAATGCGTTGATGTTTCCTGTGTTTATTTTGATAAATAGAATGACTTCATCTAATTTTTATTTAAATTATTAGTTGAGCACCATAAACAAAATGTCTCATGTTCATTAAGGTCTAGAAATTATAAGTGCCATCTGTGGTTTTAGCCAATGTGCATTTTGGCATTGCACGTTTTCACTCAAAGCCCACAATAGAAAGTATTTACGTCAATTATTCAATTCAATTCAATTTGGGGGCAAAGTCTTTGGTGGGGAGTCAGTGTGCAGTGGCTGAGGATTGAGTAGAAGGTGAGGGGAATCAGCACCATTGGAGACCAGGAGAGTGCAGAAGAGGGGGGTTATTAAACTGTGCAGTATTGTGCCCCTCCCACCCCTCCCCAGGTATTGTTACGATTCTAGTAATTTGTCACATTGAAACCTCCATCTAAAAGCTACCAAAAATGCTGTAAGATCTCAAATTACCCTGGTGAAGTGCTTGTGGTACGATCATTAGTTTTGCAATAATTATGACAATTATGTTCTTGAGAAAGCCCTTATTGTTAGATTGAGTACTGAGTGAGTATTTTGTAATATGAATCAGCAGACTGGCATAGAGTTCAGAGCCCTGCGAAGTGTGTTAATGTCAACAGTTCTTTTTAAAATGAACTCTAAATAATCTTAATCATGCTTTGGTTTAAAATCCGATCGCTCATGCTGCTAATTCTAAACATTAATTCTAAAGCATTTATAATATTTTCCTCAGCTATAGTTCAACTGCTGACACAGAGCTGAGTGCTGCTATCTGCCAGCCAGGGGCCTGTGTGTTCAATTCTGGACTCCGGTTCTCACTGTGTGGAGCTTTCATGCTCCCTCTCACATCAATGGTAGGAAAACATTTGGGGAGAATTAGCAAGGATAGGATTGACTCACAAATGGAAGGGAGTGATTTAATTTTACTTTGGAGTCACATGAGTGACTACGTGAAGAAGCCCCGCCTGGCGCATGCTCGGCATTACGTCGACGCATGTGAAGCTCCGGCCAGGTGGAGAGCGCAGCTCCCACCAGCGTAAGTTTAACCCGCAGGTAAGTCGCTGTTGAACTTTCTTGCTAGTGGGTTTAAACTCTGTAAGTCTGCAGAGCCAGCTAGATTGCTGATGTATTTTGAATTTTTTTTTAAAACTCTGTAACTCTGGCTCGAAATACGGAGCCAGCTGGAGTGAATGTATTTTTAAACTGCGGTAATTGAATAGAACGCGCTGGAACCGCAGTTTCCGATTTAGATCAGATCAGGAGATAAGGGCGGCTTTAAAAGCCGACTCCCGCTATTTACCGCTATTTAGATCGGGTTTGGAGATAACGGCTGCGCTAAATGCCGGCTCCAAATACCCAGTAATTGTTAAATAAAGTCTGCTCTGTGTATATGTTACCAGATGCAGTTTCTTTATGGAAATGTATATAACCCTGTGTGATACTGAGGTTAATACAAATATTCTGCAAGCAGAATGTGCCTGTCAGAATTACAATTTTAAACACATTTGGTTTATGCATAAATACAAAATAGTAAAGAAGTAACTCTCCTCCAAGGGAGGACAAGAATGTGGGGGAGGCTGGAAATTGAGAAAATGCTCCACACTTGACTTAGTCAAGGGTTGTTGACCCAGGTATGTCTTCCTGTAAGGCAGGCTCCAAAGGAGTTTCCATACGCTGAGTATGGTGCCTATGAAAATGGGATTCTGATTCTCCAGTACCTTGGTTAGGTCTGGATGAGATCCCTAGAGCAAGATAAAATGCTCCAAATTCTATTCAGTCAAGGGTTCTAAAGACCCATGAGATTCTAAGGCAGGCTCCGAAGGAGTTTCCATACACTGAGTATGGTGACTATAAAGAATGAGAATCTCATTCACCAGTGCCTTACATAGGTCTGGATGAAGTATTTAGAGCAAGGTAAAATGCTCAAAATTCTAAACAATTAAGGGTTTTAAGACCCATGAGATTCTAAGGCAGGTTCCGAAAGGAGTTTCCATACACTGAGTATGGTGCCTATGAAAAATGAGAATCTCATTCACCAGTGCCTTGTTTAGGTCTGGATGAAGTCTCCTAGAGCAAAGACTCGGGAGTACCAGGGCAGGATGAAACTGACCCTGAAGCTGGTGTCCCTACTTATGGGTATACACCAGAGCACAATAGAAACGCTCCGGATGTTCCCGATGTAGCACCAAGTTTTGCTATATCGGTATGGACTGGTGAGGCTATGGATGAACCTGGCGGCCAACATTATTGGGTTTCTCACCTACTCCAAGAAACTGTTATGACTGAAACAGTAACAAATATGTAAAACACCCGTCAATTGTGCCTCACTCAGGGTGCCAACAGTAACTCAGTAATTGGGCACCCATGAGTGTAACAATGCGAGGACAGGAAATGTGTTCCAGCATGTCCTCTAGCTGATATTCAGTTGGCATCACTGCATTTGGGGAAGACATACATGGGTCGATAATGTCCAATACTTTTAAGACATGCTTGCGTTACTCTGCAATGCATATTCGAACCCAATTGTATGATGAAAATTGCCATTTGGCTAACATTATACCCAAAAAATGCAGGATTATGTGGGCAAGCTATAACCAGATTTATGATTGATGAAAAACTGCCCAAACAATTAAGGATATTTGCCTTATAAAACTTCTCATCCCTGCTTTGAGAAAACAAACAGGTTGAATACGAACCCCTATATTAAGAGAAGGAGATCTTCTGGTTCATTTACGGAAGTACAGAAACATCATTCCATCACACATGGAATTTCTGGGAAACAACCTCTGGTTGGTTGTAAGATTACAATTGTTTTTAAATTCTGCATTAAATCTGATCGGCTTGGTGTTTGAATGTACCAGGAACTCGTCAGGTAGAGATAATATATCCCAGACACAAGTATGGGGGTTGCAGAGTCATTCTGGGACTCACAAACTTAAATTTATAGTTCAGTATAGGCAATTTAAAAAAAGTACACTTCAACATTGTAACGAAGTTGTTATCACAAGGCTGCTATATGGCTATTATTAGACATAAAAAGATGCCTTATTATTCAGGTACTTAAATTAATTGGATGGGTCAGCTGAAGGAATGACCTAATGGGTTAAATTCAGCCCTCAGATTGCTCACACAATTATTGAAACTAGCACTGGTGGTAATGTGGGCTCAGAATCGATTGTAATTACTTATCTAGAGGATATGTTAATTGTAAATGGGAGACAGCTGAAGAACTGGGTTCAGCAACCATAAGCCTATTGAAAGGTTCTGTACATCCAAACAACATGTAAGTTACAGGCATCCCAAACAATTGAGTATTTGGGGTTAGTCATTAATACAGTTGATATGTCAGTAACTTTACCAACAATTAAGGTTGGGGATGTTACAAATGCCTGTACTTGTCTTGGTAAAAATAACATTATCCCACCATCCAAGAAGTAGCTATGGTTACTGGTAAAGTGATAGTGGTATTGTAAAGTGATCAAAGTCTGCAAAGACCAGAGAATAAGCATAAAAAAATGTGCAGGTCATTATTTAGGTCCATGCAGTTACCAACTAAAAAGGTTGAGCTGAATTGCAATGATGGATTCTCAATGTTGCACAAGTTACTAGAAGTAAAAATGTGCTTGTTCGGTAGTCTTCAGTGATATTACAGACTGAAGGAAGTGCTCTCAGATGGGGAGCCAAGGACAGCGACATCAGTTGTGGTGGTCAATGGACTTTCCAAGACGAATTAATTCTCCAAACACATGGTATGAATTATTTGGAGTTATTGGGAGTAGACAATACCACAGCTGTGGGAGAAGACAATATTGTGGTAAGACAACAGATCGCGAAAATTCAATGACAATACTGAATGAATGTTAAAATTCAAAAAGTTAAAAAAAAAAAAGATTGTCAGACAGTACGAGTACAAAATGTTGATCTGTTGTGTCTGTATTAAATCTCCAGTGGTCTAAATGTGTCTCATGGGAGCCAGACCCATGAGTATTAGCGGTGGATGCATTCTCGCTACATTGGGGAAGTATAGTCTTTTATGTTTTTGCCATTTTGCTTGATTAAGCAATGTCTCTCCAAAATAGAGCAAGTCTCTGCTGCAGGCGTTTGGTGGTTCCAAACTGGTATTGCTTCTCGGCCTTTTGGCTAAGATCAAGTGTAGTATCTATTCTTAACAGTTCAATATCTGATACGTCCCTTATCTAGCGACCATTACTACACAGCCATTGTACCCATTGGTGCTCAGAATGATGATTCAGACATTCATGACAAATCCCAGGTGCAGTAATTGTTGGTACATCCAGTAACAGCAGAAGTCATCCATTACATGACGGTATTAATTGTTAATCTGCAGGTTCTGATGGAATGTCGGATAGGACCATGGATGTCATAACTGCAGCTTGGAGAAATAGCACTAAGAAACAATATATGTTTCATATAAGGAATGGGAAATCTTTTGTATACAGTCAGATATATTTTATCATACTGCAAACATATCGGATGTATTGTAGTTCCTTGCTATGTTGCACCTGAGTTATAGTACCATTAATGGAGCTCGGAGTGCTTTATCCTCCTATTTAGGACAATTTTGAGAACGACAATTTAGAAACATAGAAACATAGAAATTAGGTGCAGGAGTAGGCCATTCGGCCCTTCGAGCCTGCACCGCCATTCAATATGCTCATGGCAGATCATCCAACTCAGTATCCCGTACCTGCCTTTTCTCCATACCCTCTGATCCCCTTAGCCACAAGGGCCACATCTAACTCCCTCTTAAATATAGCCAATGAACTGGCCTCAACTACCCTCTGTGGCAGAGAGTTCCAGAGACTCACCACTCTCTGTGTGAAAAAAGTCTTTCTCATCTCGGTCTTAAAGGATTTCCCCCTTATCCTTAAGCTGTGACCCCTTGTCCTGGACTTCCCCAACATCGGGAACAATCTTCCTGCATCTAGCCTGTCCAACCCCTTAAGAATTTTGTAAGTTTCTATAAGATCCCCTCTCAATCTCCTAAATTCTAGAGAGTATAAACCGAGTCTATCCAGTCTTTCTTCATAAGACAGTCCTGACATCCCAGGAATCAGTCTGGTGAACCTTCTCTGCACTCCCTTCATGGCAATAATGTCCTTCCTCAGATTTGGAGACCAAAACTGTACGCAATACTCCAGGTGTGGTCTCACCAAGACCCTGTACAACTGAAGTACAGACAACTGAGTTACAACTGAATTTATCGGGTCTCATCCGTTAATATCCCAATTTATGAGAGGAATTTTAATAAAATCCTACCAAACCCAGATATACAGAAATCTGGGATGTCAGTATAGTTCTCACATTGCTTCGACAATGGACTCCAATTACGTCACTGTCTTTTCAGAAGTTAGTATTTAAAGTGGTTATGCTGATGACATTAATATCAGCACAATGAGTACAAACATTACACATATTACGGTTACATTGTATGCAGTTGTCTGTAGATAAAATGATGTTTTATGTCAATGATCTAAGCAAGCAAAGCAAGCCAAGAAAGGCTGGAACCAATGTAATCTTTAAGGCATACTCTGTCAACTAAACATTGTGTGTGGTTAAGCATCTGATTTAATATATATTGAATTGAGAGTCTCCGAGATTGTGAGACACCAATGTTCATTCCCCACAAGAAACATTAAAAAAAAAAAAAGTGACAGTACAAACTATTTCTAGATGGATAAACAGGTTCTGGATTAACGGGAGTAGACACTGATGTGTTTAAATCTCACTCCACAAGGGCGGTATCAATGTCCGCGGCAAAGGTGCAGGACATGCTGCTCGACCAAATTCTGGAGACCGCAGGATGGTCTAAAGAAGAACTTTTCTAGATTTTATGATAAACCTGTTGTCACAGTGCCAGGGTTGCACATGCTGTGTTGGGTTCTGTTCAAATTGTTTGATTTGTTGCATATCATTTGTTGTAATTTCCCCAGGGATAGAGGGGTTATTACTTTTCTTTTTATTATTATTATTAAAATATTAAAATTTATTGCATAATTTCAAGCAATATATATTATTTACTCACTACTGTGTAAACTCAAGCAGTGTGTCGTCGGGAATGATCTACGGCATGAAAATCACAGAGCTTCAAAATCTTCACAGTCACTCATATGACTCCGAAGTAAAATAGTAAGATTAAACGAGCTTACCAGTTTGAAGTTTGATCGTTATTTTATGAGGAGTTACGATGAGAGATTACGTGCCCTCCACTCCCAACCCTCATAATATAAATGATCATCTGGTAGTTCAAGTCTATGTAAGCCTTACTATCTTACTCCGGCTATTGGTTCTGTGTTTTTCACGCCGCTGCTTTGAAGTATGCCGAGCATACGCCAGGCGGGGCTTCTTCACGTAATCCCTCATCGTAACTCCTCATAAAATAACGATCAAACTTCAAACTGGTAAATTCTCATTTAATCTTACTATTAAATGACAGTCAGCATTGCTTTCTGCTTAAATTTTGGAAAAACGCACCGACACCGACGGTAAAAATGTGTATTTCAAATATGTCCGAAATGTTACACCTCAAAGACATGAGATTCGTCCTAGCAGGCAAATCAGACCAATTCTTAAAGATTTGTTCTCTATTTATCGACTTATTACAAGCATAAGGTGCAACATTACTCTGGAAATAAACTGTTTCAGGACCCGTTGACGGGTGTGTAAAGATATGAAGCAGGTACATACCTTTTATCTTATTTTCTTTATATTTTTATTTTATTTTTTTTATTTTTCTTTCTTTTACTCTTCCTCGTGCTCTACGCCTTTATGGGCTCTTTCTTTCCACTTTCACGTACTATTAATATCACTATCTTATCTAACTTTCTCTATTTCTCTTTTTCTTTCTTCTGTTACTTTTCTATTATTAAAGTTTAAAACAAGAAGTGGTACATGAAATGGATTATGTTATTTTTGGCTTATAATATTGTACATTACTTCGAATTAAAAAATATAAAATTAAAAAAAATATATATAAATAAAAATGTCTTACATGCTTGATTGATTTTTTAAGGAAGTGATAAAGGTCATTGATGAGGGTAGGGCAGTGGATGGTGATTACATGGACTTAAGCAAGACATCGACAAAGTCCCTGGTGGTAGGCTGATCCAAAAGATTAAGATGCTTGGGATCCACAGTGATCTGGTCATTTGATTTAGAACTGGCTTACCCATAGAAGATAGAGAATAGTGCTGGAAGGGTGTTATTCTGGCTGGAGGTCTTTGACCAGTGCTGTTCTATATGTATATGTGTGTGTGTATGTGTGTTATTATTATTTATATCGATATATCAGCATATCTATATATCTATCTCTCTCTCTTGTGGGAAAGACAGTCTGATCAGTCTGAAGAACGGTCTCGACCTGAAACATCACCCCTTCCTTCTTTCCAGAAATGCAATTCACATCTCCTCAAAAACCCAACATGGTAACGGTAATATTTTTACATATTCCGGTAGAGGTTCACCTCATGATTTCAAAAATCCCCTCCGTCTGTGAATTTGATTCATTATTTCCCGAGATTTTTTACTAAAATTGTTCACCAATCTGACATATTTTTAAAATCTATCTGCTGAAGTGAGCTGATGACGTCACAATGCCTTTGCTCGTGGCTCCACTGCCCATACCCCCCACCCCCGACCCCCACCCCAGCTCTGGATTAAAGTAGCTAACAAGTTACGTTAACCACCCCCCCCCCCCCCCCCGTCTTTACAATCTGACATCTTTTTAAAATCTAACGAGCTGGATCACGTTACTATGGCTCCCCTCCTCCCCCAGGTTCTGGGTTAAAGCAGCTGACAAGTTACGTTAACCCCCAGCTGACTCACGTTCATTTTGACGCCTCCCGACTCGCTCTGCTGTCGGCTAGCACTTGCCCGGCCGTCCACAGTGCACCGCCGAGCCCCGCCCACAACCCAGCCCCGCATACAGCCCAACTGCTCGACGCGAAGTACGCTCACTCTTTGACTCGGGTTCTAGAACATGGCAGCGGCAGCCATTATCGTTGCGCTGGTGCGGGGCAGCACGATGGGAAGGTGGCCCTGGTGGCCACTGCTCCCTCTGGGAGAGGATCTCAACCCGAAACGTCACCCATTCCTTCTCTACAGAAATGCTGCCTGTCCCACTGAGTTACTCCAGAATGTCTATGGAAACCTGTGATTCCTCCATTGATCATAGGGACACAGGGAATTGTGATGCCTTTTCCTCGCTGGTGACCCCAATCCCACCTGGTGAGCTTGGCCATCACGGGGTATGACCTCCTCTCCGTCTCCCCCGCCAGATCGTCTGTCACGCAGGTGGGTGGGCTTTCCTGTCGCTCAGCCGGTCCTCCGCTGCTTTTGACTGTCCGCCAGCTCGCAGGAGCAGGGCCGCCCACTCAAAAGTTGCCGCAAAAGGCGGCGGGCACCCGGAAACCCCAGCTCCAAAAGGCAGCGGACACCCGGAAACCCCAGCTTCAAAAGGCAGCAAGCTCCCCTGCCTCTGTCCCTCTCTGTGTCCCTCTCTGTGTCCCTCTCTGTGTCCCTCTCTGTGTCCCTCTCTGTGTCCCTCTCTGTGTGCCTCTCTGTGTCCCTCTCTGTGTCCCTCTCTGTGTCCCTCTCTGTGTCCCTCTCTGTGCCTCCGTGTCCCTCTCTATGCCTCCCTGTGTCCCTCTCTGTGCCTCCGTGTCCCTCTCTGTGCCTCTGCTCCCTCTCTGTGCCTCTGCCTGCCTCTCTGTGTCTCTCTGTGTGTCTCTGTGTCCATCTCTCTGCCTCTGTGTCTCTCTCTGTGCCTCTGTTTCCTTCTCTGTGTCCTTCTCTGTGCCTCTGTGTCCCTCTATCCCCCACTTATCTAGCTGCGCCTGCGAGTTGGGGGGATGCGTGAGTGGATCGGATGGGGCATGGGGTAAAAGGAATGAATGAATAATATTAATATAATATCAATTGTGGTGGTCTGTGTGTGTGTGTGATTCCGAAGGCCACCCCTTCCCCTCGCAACCGTGCATTGGGGGGACAGAACCCAACGGGTCCCACTTGGTCTAGTATATATATATATATATACTAAAAGTCTGATCTTGACCACTTCCTGTTGTTCTTTATATTCATTTTAGAAAAAACGCTGCCACTTACGGCTATGATTTTTAGCCATCTTACTTAGAGTCCCCCTCCGCTGCACAGGACAAGATGATTTTTCCCATCGATGAAAAATAAAAGAGTTATTAGTGTTTAAAAAATGTTGAGATTCTCTCTCCTGAAGGCCATTCCCCTTCCAGAAGGACTATAAAACCCAGAAGTGTTGAGTGCCTCAGTCAGTCTCTGCAAGATGGGGGAGTGAGATGGTCATGTCTCTCAGTCTGAGCTGTGAATAACACTGAACACATGTCTACTAAACTGTGAGTGGTTTTACTGACCTGTCAGAGTCTTTAATGTGGTTTGAAAATATAGTTTGGGAATGCTAAAGCTGTGTTGCCTTTGGTTTTGAAATGCTAAAGCTGTGTTGCCTCTGGTTTGGAAATGCTAAAGCTGTGTTGCCTAATTAACGTTGCCTTGCCTAATTAAAGTTGCCTTGCCTAATTAAAGTTGCCTTGTCTAATTAAAGTTGCCTTGCCTAATTAAAATTGCCTTGCCATCTATATAATTAAAAGTTACATTTTGACCACTTCCTGTTTACGCTTTATATTGATTTTAGATAAAATGCTACCATGTACGGCTGTGAATTTTGCCATCTTACTCAGAGTCCCCCTCCGCATATCAGGAGCCGAGGATTTTTCCCATCGATGAAAAAAAAAAGAGTTATTAATGTTTAAATAATGTTGAGATTCTCTCTCCTGTCAGTCACGCCATGAAGGCCATGCCCCTTCTGGGGAGGGTCTATAAAATCCAGAAGTGTGGGCATGGCTCAGTCTCTGTAAGATGGAGAGGTCACGACTCGCTGTCTTTAGTGGCCTTGCAGCTTGCTTGAAATGGTATGAAACTGCACTTGAATTTGGTGGCCTTGCACCCTGCCTGAAGTGGTAAGAAAGTATATTAAACATACACACACACACACACACACACACTCACACTCACACTCACACTCACAATCACACATGGGTTGGATAGTAAGTTTACAGACAACACAAGAATTAGTGGAGTTGCAGACAGTGAAAGAGGAGATCAAAGGATTCAGCTAGATTTGGATCTATTACAGATCTGCACATAAAAACTGTAAATGTAGTTTAAATCCAGGCTTGTGAAAGATGTTGCACTTTGGGAGGTCACATGTAAGGAGAAAGTATACAATTAAAGGCTGGATCCTCAACAACATTGATGTGTAGAATGAGCTTGGGGTCTAGTCACCTTAAAGTGTCATCATATATAGACTGTGTGGTAAAGAAAGCACAATGGTAAAGAATGATATGCTTGGCTTCATCGGCCAGGAGATTAAGTATTAGTTTTGTTTTACTTTGTAAAACTTTGGTTTTGCTGCATTTGGATTATTGTGTGTAGTCTAGTCACCCATTCCAGAAAGCATGAGAAGGCTTTGGACAATGTGCACAAGTTTACTAGCATGCTGACCGGCCTAGATGATATCAGCTACAAAGAGAGGCTGAACAAAGTTGTTTTCCTGGAGTGTCAGAGGTTGAGGAGAGACTTGATAAAAGTTTAGAAAATGATGAGAGGATAGAGATAGGGCAGGCAGTCATTACCATTTTCACAGGGTGGAAATGTCAAATATTGCAGGGCATAGCTTAAAGGAGATATGTGGGTCAAGTTTTTTTTTTTACATGGAATGGAAAGTGCCAGGAATGTAATGCCAGGGTATTGGTGGATGCAGATAAGATAGTAGCATTTAAGAGACTTTTAAACTGACAATGAATATGCAGGGAATGGAGGGATATGACATGTGCAGGCAGAAAGGATTTGTTTAATTTGGTGTCTACCTGGTTTAATTTAGTGTTAGGTTCAGTACAAATTCACTGGTGGGATGAAGGGCCCATCCCTCTGCTGTTTCTATGTTCTGCTCTATGTTCCGTGTTTCCTGTCACAGCGTGGAATTTATTTGGGCTCGCTACTCTCCCGCTATGTCCGCAAGTCAGTCCTGTATGCGAATTGCCTCCTATCAATTACTGTAAGTAAGTGGCCAAAGAATAGAAGGTGAGTTTAGTTTTAGTTTAGTTTAGAGATACAGCGAGAAAACAGGCCCTTCGGCCCACCAAGTGGTCACCAACCAGCGATCGCCACACTTTACCACTATCCTCCACACTCTGGGACAATTTTACATTTAAACCAAGCCAACTAAGCTACAAACCTGTACGCCTTTAGAGTGTGGGAAGAAACCGCTGATCTCAGAGAGAGCACATGCGGTCATGAGGTGAAGGAACAAACTCCGTACAGACAGCACCTGTAGTGGGGATCAAACCGATGTCTCTGGCACCGAAAACACTGTAAGGCAGCAACTCTTCCACTGTGCCACTGTGCCACCCCATGATGGACAGAGAAATAAACATTTGCTGGATCCTGGGGAAATAAGTAAGTGAATGGTGTATTGCAGATTGTCTGAGGTCGTTGTTTTGCATCTGTGACGCTTCCAAGTTCGGTCTGGGTGCGGCCTGCCTTCAGTCTGTCGATGGATCGCTGCATCCCGTCTCCTATGCCTCCCGCACCATGACGGACACCGAGCAGCGGTACGCTCAGATCGAGAAAGAGCTGCTCGCGGTGGTGTTCGCCTGCTCCAAGTTCAGAGACTTCCTGTTCGGCAGCAGATTTACGGTCGAAACCGACCACCAGCCACTGGTGACAATCCTGAACAAGCCGATTCACGCTGCCCCTGCCAGGCTGCAGCGTATGATGCTGCAGCTCCAGCGCTTCGACTTTGACATAATCTACAAGAAGGGCACCGAGATGCACATTGCGGACACCCTGTCGCGAGCCCCGCGTACCTCCTGCGCTCGCCACCCCTACGAAACAGAGGACTTGCTCGTACTGGGCGTTAACTTTATTCCCACCAAGCAGCTACAGGTTTTGGCCGAGCACACCGCTGCCGATCCGGCCTTGCAGCAGCTTGCATCGGTGATTAAAGCAGGGTGGTCAACAAAGCGCTCCGCCGCGCCATCTGAAGCACAGCCTTTCTTCCTGGTCCGCGACGAACTGGTGCTCCAGGATGGCGTTATCGTCAAGGGACATAAAGTTGTGGTCCCGTCCTCCCTGTTTGACTTTTACTTTTGTGCAGCCCACAGCGGACACCCTGGGTCGATGCAACGCTTGTCCATGCTCAGCGTCTGATGTCCAGAACTACCAGATCCACCGTCCGATTGCCCAGCGCCAGCTGAAACCTCGGGTGCTGGAGCCCGCCTCCGTGCAGAGGCGAATTCAAGAGAAACATGACAGCCAGCGGCGTTCCCACGATCGGTCGTGCAGACCACTCGATCCTCTGTTGCCCGGACAGGTTGTTCGTTTGCAAACCGCCAGTGGGCACTACCGTCTGGCCACCGTGGTTGGGGTGGCCGACTCACCTCGTTCGTATCTGGTCGACTGTGAGGGTTCCATCTACCGAAGAAGCCGACAACACCTGTTTGCGGTTAATGAGCCACAGCCGCAGCCCCCTGGGCCCTATGCCCCTCCACTCTCCTATCAGCAGCCGGCTGCCGCCCCGGCTGGTGTTCCCTGCATGCCTCGGTCCCCGTCGCGGGCGCCTGGTTCCCCTCTGCGCGGGTCCCCTGTTGCCGATCGCGGTTCTCCCTCTCTGTTTCTCCCACCCCAATGCCCTTCCCTGGTTCCCCGGCTGCCTTGCGTCCTCCTGCTTCTTCTGCTCTTTCGGGGGGGAGGGGGAGACGTCCGTACGCGCTCGGGCAGGATCAGTAAGCCGCCTGTTCGCTACGGCGATTACGTTTAATTTCTGCTGTTTAATTCGGTTGTCGTGACAACAATCTGTGTTTTTTGATTTCTAAGGGGAAGGATGTAGATGGTTTATATGCAACCAATAATATAGTTACCTCACTCCCATTAACCCCGCCAGTTAACATCAATCATAACGCCTTCCCCTCAGTAGAAAATGTAGCCGGTGCTTGAAGGTGTGTGTAATACCAGTGCCATCATTAAAAGATGTTGTACACTTAAGAGCTTGTAAAGTTTTCATTTACAAATGGGATTGATGAGCTCGGGATGTGGGGAAGTAAAATGGAGCCATTGGGCTGAATTGGCCTCTTCCTCTATCATAAGAATTATGCCTCCTTCCTCAATGCTCACTCTACCTGCGGGATTACCTTTTGCACTTCATGAACCAGTGCATAAAGTTCCCACAGTGCACTGATATTTGCTGGGTTTCTCACCAGAAATAGGAAACTGTGTTCTGCTGATCATTTTCAACTTTGCATTGCAACCCATCCACCCAGTCACCCGTCCCCTTACAGACTCCTCCTCTCTGCCTCAGAGTACCCTTCATCACCAGGCCAGTTGGTAGACATGCTGGTGGGCATGGTGGAGCAGCGGTAACGTTGCTGCCTTTCAGCGCTCGCAGTGCCGGAGACCCGGGTTCGATCCCAACTACTGGTGCTGTCACTACAGAGTTTGTACGTTCTCCCTGTGACCACATGGGTTTTCTCCAAGATCTTTGGCTTCCTCCCACACTCCAAAGACGTACAGAAATGTAGGTTAATTGCCTTGGTGTAAATTGGCCCTAGTGTGTGTAGGCTAGTGTTAATGTGCCGGGATTGCTGGTCGGTGCGATGGGTCTCAGAGATGAGTCCGATGGGCCAAAGGGTCTGTTTCCACTCTGCATCTCTAATCTAAACTAAACTAAACTAATAAACTAAACATCACACTGTTGTCTGGAAATGAGATTATAAAATGTTGTCGTTTTTGTGCACTGTGCAATCAAATTCAAATTCAAAGTCACACAAAAGTCACACATAAAGTCTCAGCATTTTGACCAAATGCTGAGACTTTATGTCATTTCTACAGGACCAGAAAAAAAAAACACAGAATTCTGAATACACTCAAAGGTCAGGATGTCAATGGATGAAGAAACAGTAAATGATTCAAATCAAAGACCATTCATCAAAAATGATTTTCATTCCAGGTTCCATGTGCATCCAGTGGGCTAAATGTTTGGATGATCCTGGACAAGGGCCATGGTTTCTGGAGTTATAACCCTCTTGCACCTGGAGGATCACTTCTGTTCAATGCTGTGGACGGGTAATTTATTACACAGATGAATAACTGAACAGGTAAGTTCTGCTTTAACTTGACGTAAAGGGGACAAGTCTGAGCTGGTGCCAAGCTGGTGCTGGGAACCTGATACAGGCTAGATGCACTTTGATTTCTTTATTTAATCTTCTCTTCCAAGCCCGCCCTCTCATCGTTAAATGAATAAACCCTGGTCATAAACCTTGCCTGACCTCAGCCGCTACATCCATTCAGCCAACCTGACACCTCTCATGTACTGTACTGCCAATCCAATTACTCTAGGCCAAACACAAATTGGAGGAACAGCATCTCATATTTCACATGGGCAGTGTACAACCCAGTGGTATGAATATTGATTTCTCTAACTTTAAGTAACCCTTGCATTCCCTCTCTCTCCATTCCTCTCCCACCCAAGTCACACCAGCTTCAAAGTCGTTGTGTTGAGGCTCATTGTCTGTAACTCGGTCTCACCAATGCCACAGCTAACAACAGCCAGTTTCCTTTATCATCTGTACCTTTTTGCATATATTTTTGTTTATCTCTCTACAACACCGTGTATATCTCTGGTTTCCCTTTCCCTTGACTCTCAGTCTGAAGAAGGGCCTCCACCCGAAACGCCATCTATTCTTTTTCTCCAGAGATTCTGTCCGATGCAAGTTACTCCAGCTTTTTGGGCCAGTTACTTTTGTACAATTACTCTACCATGCTGATCCCCATGAGCTTTAACCCCAACTACCAACCCTGATACCCAGCTTAAGAAGGAACTGCAGATGCTGGAAAATCGAAGGTGGAGCCCCTTCTCAGCTCTCCCTCAGCCGTCTGGCTCCTCCTCTTCCTTTCTTCTTCCCACCCCCCCACCCTCACATCAGTCTGAAGAAGGGTTTCGGCCCGAAACGTTGCCTATTTCCTTCGCTCCATAGATGCTGCTGCACCTGCTGAATTTCTCCAGCATTTCTGTCTACCTCTGATACCCAGCTTACCTGGTTACCAATGTCTTCTCAAGATAACCAATCTTGACCATCCAAATAACAATGCTGATTCCTGATTACCAATCTCCAATAACCTCAATCTCCAAGAACCAACTCCAATTGTCCTCCCACTGACCCTATGACCTCTAAAAGGGCTTGACGTCTGGCACTGGCCCTTTATATCCTGACCTTGATCACCAGTTTCCATTTATCCCGACTGTCAATCTCTAACTGCTAGCCTTCCGCTCTCTGCTTAATGTATCGACTCTGTCTGACTACCAACACCATTAAGGTTCAAGGTTTCAACGTCAGTTTATTGTTACATGTACCAATTAAGGTACAGTGAAATTCGAATTACCTTTAGGCCATACTAAAAATAAAGCACCAAGACACACAACTACATAAAATTTAACATAAACATCCCCCACTGCAGATTCCCCATGTTCCTCACATTGATGGAAGGCAATAAAGTCCAATCTCCTTCCTCTTCATTCTTCTGCGGTTGGGGCACGTCGAACTATCCGCAGTGGGGGGGATCGAAACTCCCGTGTGGTGGGGCGTTCGAAACACCCACTTCGGGGTGATTGAAGCGAGAGTCGGTCTCTAACCAGAGACCACGGACTCCGTGATGTTAAAGTTCCGCGGGCTCCCGTGATGGAGCCCCCAGTTGATCTCCAGCAAAAGCCGCCAACTACAATGTTAGGCCGCAGTGCGGACGGAGATGAGATGGAAAAAATCGCAACTCCATTGAAATTTCCCCCAACTGTCCCCCTCCACCCCCCCCCCCCCCACACACATTAAACAAGCTAGAGAACACTAAACACAAACAGTTAACACATACAAAACAGACACAGAGAAGTAAAGGACCGACAGACTGTTGGCGAGGCAGCCATTGCTGGCACTACTTACAGAATTGAAGAATGCAGTATATCTAAATACTGTAGACTCCCTGATCCCAGACCTTGACCCCTGATCCTGACCACCTAAGAAATTGACCCTAATTTGCTGACTGGTTACCATGACAATCAATTCCATGCCCTGAATATATGCTCCGACCCCACCTTGGTATGTTTCATGACAAACTTTCCTGATCTCCAGCAGCTGGTCATCCCATGCCCAACCGAATGAAATTTCTCGAGTACTGACCCCCATCCCAAGTTCTGAACCCCATTCTCAATGAACAATCTTCCTCCACGCTCCACCCCACTCTAACACTCTTTTGGACAAATAATACATCAATCCCTGCCTTGTTAGTGCCCAAGAATTAACCATCGGTACGGCCACTTTACCCTTAACCATTGCTCCATCATTTCCATTCCCTTCCCCCCTCCCTCCCCACCAGTCCACCCCGTGCCTATCTCCTGGCCTTCCTCAGTCTTGGGGTTTTAGGATCCATCCACAGCTAAGATTTGCCTGGTTTTCCTTTTGCTTGGAGTATCCTGGCAAACTGAAGGGAAGGATTGTCTTTCACTCCGCAAAATTGTTACCTGAGCACACAGTGGCTTCAGGACAATCACATCTCCCAGCAGTGAGTTCACAAGCAAAATAACCTTTGGCCTGCCATGCACTGACTGACCGATACACCTTTACTGCAAGAAATCAGTTCTAGATACCTCCCTTTTTATCCGCATTCAAAATTAATAGTAGAGGCCCAGTGCTGATCCTGATGACGTTCCATTAATAGCAACTTGTCATACTGTTAAGGATTGGTACAATCTTTATTCTCTCTGTTACTAAACTCCACTATCCACGATATCACCCAATAATCCCATCAGGCCTTATTCCATGAAACAGTCTTTTATAGGACATCTTATCAGGTGTCTCCCCAAACTCTAAATCCACTGTATTTTGTTTAGTGTTGCATTCTGATAAAGAGTGGTGAGACATGATTTTCCTTTAATGAAGTCACAATGATCCTGTCTAATGCCTAAATATAAATGTTTAATTTACTTACTGAAGGGTTTCAGCATCTTGTGTACAAATACTGGCCTAGATTTCTGCATTTTCTCTCCCCCACTGACATAAACACGAGTGCTGATTGATTGTGAAGAATGGATCTGCCGATATTCCGTAGGACATTCCATTCAGCTGAACTGTTACCACACCCTTGCTGAATAGTTTATTCAGTAAAACATCTTTGACCACAAGTCAGTCAGGAAGTCGTCCGCATGGAATATCCACAAGGGCCTGTGGGAGAAGGAGCTGAATGATCCCGTGCACAGGTTCCCTGAGAAGGCCATCAAAGTTATTTGGCAGAATACCTCATTTCCAGAATGCACAAACAAGCAGCCAAGACTTCACTTGACTTGATCTATAGAGGTATATAAAATCATGAGAATTTTTGGATTGGAATACATCGGGAAGATGCACAGAGTCTCTTGCCCAGAGTAGGGGAATTGAGAACCACCGGACATAAGTTTAAGGTGAAGGGGAAACGATTTAATAGGAATCTGAGGGATAACTTTTTCACACGAAGGGTGGTGGGTGTATGGAACGAGCTGCCAGAGGAGATAGTTGAGGCAGGGACTAATGCAATGACTAAGAAACAGTTAGATAGGTACATGGATAGAACAGGTTTGGAGGGATGTGAGCCAAACATGGACAGGTGGGACTAGTGTAGCTGGGACATGTTGGCCAGTGTGGGTAAGTTATGCCGAAGGGCCTGTTTCCATGCTGTATCTCTCTATGACTGGTGGTGAGAGGGGATCTTCCCTTTCAGATTTACCACAGGCACAGCGAGCCCCGCTCCCACCTCACACTTGCCTTGAGCTCGCTGCCTTGTGAAAAGACTGCCACCCATTGTCTTCTAAAGTGTATGTGTGTGTCTGCATTTGCCGAGATGATCTGGCAAGTGATGCCGTGGTCTTTATCGAAGTCCATCCCCGAGTGGTTGCATATCGCAGGGTTTTTATGAACACATGTTCCATCAAGAAACAGAAGGAAGCCATTTAGCCCATCAAAACCCTGTTGGCCCTCGGAGCTATCCCATCAATCACATTCTTCCATTTATTTTCACTCTCATGCATCAACTTTCTCCCCACACCTTCCCCCACTCAAACTGTTTTGTCACCCACCCATACAAAAGGAGAATTGCTAGTAGTTAGTCACCAAGTAGAACATTTTTTAAATGAGGGAGGAAATAGTGTATTTGTCTGCAGAATTGAGGGTGCTGGACTATTGCACACCGGTCTGCCCACAACCTGCAGATTGCCCTGTGCAACGAGTGGTCCACCATCAAATGCTTTTGTCTGGCATGGTCCAAGCTGCAGCAGAGCATAATAAGTGATGCACTGAAATCCAGTGTGACTACTGATTAGGCTCAGTGCAGAAATGCTATAGAGCATGGTCTTCCCTCCACTGAGAGCTAGATCAAAGTGTTTGCTGATTTAAGGTAGATACAGCGCGGAAATAGGCCCTTCGGCCCACCGAGTGCACTCCGACAAAGCAATCCCCGTACACTAGCACTATCCTACACACTCGGGACAATTTACAATCTTTACCGAAGCCGATTAATCTATAAACCTGTACGCTTTTGGAGCTTGGGAGGAAACCGGAGCTCCTGGCGTAAAACCACGCGGTAACAGGGAGAAAGTATAAGCTCCATACAGACAGCACCTGTAGTCTGGATCGAACCCGGGTCTCTGGTACCGTAAGGCAGCACCTCTACTGCTGTGGCACTGTGCTGCCCCTGCCCGGATGGAACATTTGGGACTGAAAAACTGATACCATGTTGATATAATAAACAGACGTAATGATATACTTTGTACAGTCAGTGGAAACAATGCAAAATCCCATCCTGCTCAACGGCAAAGCTTATGAATAAAATATTTTTCAAATAAAATGTTGTTGCCTTTTCTCTCTTAAATATCTGGAATATTTGGAAGATTTGCATTCCAGCCAACTGTTATGGACCACTTAACTCATGCAGGACTACAGGCCCTGTTTAGTTTGGTTTAGAGATACAGCATGGAAACAGGCCCGTTTGCCCACTGAGTCCATGCCAACCATTAATCACCCATTTACAACAGTTATCTCACTAACACACTAGCACCAATTTACAGAGGTCAATTAACCTACCAACACCCGCAAGTCTTTGGGATGTGGGAGGAAAACAGAGCACCCGGAGGAAACCCACGCGGTTAGAGGGAGAATGTACAAACTCCAAGGCAAAGGTCCGGATCAAACCCGGGTCTCTGGTGCTGTGAGGCAGCAGCTCGACTCCAGTGCCACTGTGCCACCTAGTACAGTCTTTGACAGTTATGTTAATTACTTTAAATTCACCGACATATCATCTTTGTTTCTCCCCTGTTGATGTGACATGTGTTGAAATTCACCTAATCTGAACTCAGGAGCCAGAGCTCATTATCAAATCCGCGATACAGCATTTGTTCTCTATCTTGTGAAGGCCTTGACTAACAGTAAGATCTCTAAGGTTTGAAGCTCCAATTCATGTATGATTCATGCTGTATTCAAAAGAGAGTTAGATTTAGTTCTTTGGGATAACTGAATTAAGGGACATGGGGAGAAAGCAGGAATAGAGTACTGATTTTAGATGATCAGCCATGATCATATTGAATGGTGGTGCTGGCTAGAAGTGCCGAATTGCCAACTCCTGCACCTATTTTCTATGTTTTCATGTTATTATAGAAACATAGAAACATAGAAAATAGGTGCAGGAGTAGGGCATTCGGCCCTTCGAGCCTGCACCGCCATTCAATATGATCATGGCTGATCATCCAACTCAGTATCCCGTACCTGCCTTCTCTCCATACCCCCTGATCCTTTTAGCTACAAGGGTCACATCTAACTCCCTCTTAAATATAGCCAATGAACTGGCCTCAACTACCTTCTGTGGCAGAGGATTCCACAGATTCACCACTCTCTGTGTGAAAAATGTTTTTCTCATCTCGGTCCTAAAAGACTTCCTCCTTATCCTTAAACTGTGACCCATCGTTCTGGATTTCCCCAACATCGGGAACAATCTTCCTGCATCTAGCCTGTCCAGCCCCTTAAGAATTTTGTAAGTTTCTATAAGATCCCCCTCAATCTTCTAAATTCTAACAAGTACAAGCCAAGTCTATCCAGTCTTTCTTCATATGAAAGTCCTGCCACCCCATGAATCAGTCTGGTGAACCTTCTCTGTACTCCCTCTATGGCAAGAATGTCTTTCCTCAGATTAGGAGACCAAATCTGTACACAATACTCCAGGTGTGGTCTCACCAAGGCCCTTTACAACTGCAGTAGAACTTCCCTGCTCCTATAATCAAATCCTTTTGCTACGAATGCTAACATACCATTCGCTTTCTTCACTGCCTGCTGCACCTGCATGCCTACTTTCAATGACTGGTGTACCATGACACCCAGGTCTCGTTACATCTCCCCTTTTCCTAACCTTTTATAAGTTTGTAAGTTTGAGGAGCAGATTTACACCATTCGGACCATCAAGTCTACTATGCCATACAATCATGGCTGATCTATTTTTCCCTCTCAACCCCATTCTCCTGCCTTCTCCCATAACCTCTGACACCCGTACTAATCAAGAATCTGTCAATCTCTGCCTTAAAAATATCCATTGTCTTGGCCTCCACAGCCATCTGTGGCAATTAATTCCACTGATTCACCATCCTCTGACTAAAGAGATTTCTCCTCATCTTTCTAAAGATAGATCCTTTTATTCTGAGACAGTGGGCTCTGGTTCTAGACAATTGATCTATAATGTTAGGAAAACGTTTTTTCCTCCATCGTCTTTGTTTCCTGATTCCTCGATTGAATGGCTAAGCTGGAATTATGTGGTGACCTCCCTTGTTTTTGACTGCCCCACTGTGGAAGTGACTTTTGTATTTCGACCCTATTGAATTTATTGAAAGTTTTAAATATCTTATAGTGTTGTAAACCATTGGGATTCAAGCCAGGTTTATGAAAACAACCATTTCAACCCTCTATCCCCGAGAGGCTGGAATATCTGCCCTGCGTCCCTCTAGGTCAGTACATCAAACCAGCAGCATGATGCCTGGAATGGAGTGCATTATTCCAGATAGGACTGCATGTAGACTGATGCACAACTGAAGAATCAATTCTTCCCCATTAAATTCCAGACCACCAGACAATTTTCTATTTAGCTGAAGGCTTAAATGATTTGTGTACTTCCAACTGTTATGGATTTTTCAGCATTCTCAATATCGAATGAATAACTTTACATCTCATGGAAACAGAGCCTTCAGTCCAACATCATCCCTTGCCGACCAAGATGCCAATTTAAGCTAGTCCTATTTGCCTACGTTTGACCCAGCCACTTACAGATACGTGCCACGCTCTACATGAAATAAAAATGCTGGAAATACCTGATAGTAGATCAGCTCGTGTTTGTTGAAGAGAAACAAAGCTGATGTTTTGGAACAAAGACCCTTTGGCAGAACTGGGAAGGTGGCAAAAGAAGCCCTTTCGAGCCCAGGGAAGGTGAGAGAGGGAGATATCTCTGGCAGAGTAAAACTGGGGTGAACAAGGCGTAAATTGGGCAATCTGGTCAATGAGAGAATAGGAGAAGCTGGAGAATGAGAAAACAAAATAGATAAAAGAATGTGGGAGTTACAAAATGCAGAGCTAAAAGACCTGCACTGAAATCCATCTGTCAATACTCATCACTCCTATTTCCACTGGACCTACTAATATGCCATCATCTTGAATATTATTTATCAATTTGCATGGTTCAAGACATTTCTTATCTAATTCTCCTACTGTTAAAGGTTACATTACTGCAACAATGTCTTCTCACTCTAGTTTATGCCATGCTGAAACTAATTAAAAAGCAATTGGACCATGGCTGTGAGAGAGGCAGTGACAAGATAGTTGGAAAATACAATTGCAAATGTGTTTGGGAATAGTTGATTCAGCAATTCATTCCTAAAATAGTGTTTTGGTCCAGGTACTGGCCCAGGTGGGGACCTCAGCAGTGGGGACCTTCTAACTCAGAAGGAAAGAGTACGACTGTTTAGTTTATTTTATTTCAGAAATACAGCATGGAAACAGGCCCTTCGGCCCACTGAGTTTGTGCTGACCTGCAATCCCCACACATTAACACTGTCCTACACACAATAGGCACGATTTTACATATAGCCAATTAATTTACAAACCTGTATGTCTTTGGAGTGTGGGAGGAAACTGAAGATCTTGGAGAAAACCCAAGCGGTCCGGGGAGAACTTGCAAACTCCATACAGACAGCACCCGTAGTCAGGACCGAACCCCGATCTCCGGCGCTGCAAGCACTGTAAGGCACAACTCTACTGCTGTGCCACTGTGCCACCCTTAAGTTACAGTTGGGTCACAGCTGGTTACCATTAGGTGGGATGGATCGAGATACAATGTGCAAATCCACCCAAACACTGGGCTTAGTAGAACTACCTGTCATTCCTGTCAAGTGTTCCTCTCCTCTGTTCCTTACGCTCATCTCCCACCCCTCCCATCTGCGAGTCACCCAAGATAGCTGCAAAATGCCGAAGTCACTCAGCATTTAAGAAAGAACTGCAGATGCTGGAAAAATCAAAAGTAGACAAAAATGCTGGAGGAACTCAGCGGGTGAGGTAGCATTTATGGAGCAAAGGGTTAGATCCTTCTTCAGACTCAGCGGTTCAGGCAGCATCTCTGAAGAAAAAGATCTGATGAAGGGTCTCGACCTGAAGTGTCACCTATTCCTTTTCTCCAGAGATGCTGCCTGACCTGCTGAATTACTCCAGCATTTTGTGTTTATTTTCAGTGTAAATCAGCATCTGCAGTTCCTTCTTAAACATACAAGTCACACATTTCCTTTTTATTCTCTTTCACCTCCCTCTATCCCCTTCCACCCATATCCCTCCCATGGGCTTTACATTTACATTTCAGATTCCATTGCCATCTTCTTTATCATCCAACATCCTTTTGTCACCCACGTTTTGCTCTATCTCCACCTATGTCCCAATTCCCGCCCCTGCCGCCCTCCCCTTGCCTGTATCCAATAATGACTTTGCCCCACCCCTACCTCTGTTTGCCAGGGATCTCCGCCCTAGCTTCAGTCTGAAGAAGGGTGCGGCAGCATCTATAGAGCGAAGGAAATAGGCAACGTTTCGGTCCGAAACGTTGCCTATTCCCTTCGCTCCATAGATGCTGCTGCACCCGCTGAGCTTCTCCAGCACTTTTGTCTCCTTCGATTTTCCAGCATCTGCCGTTCCTTCTTAAACAGTCTGAAAAAGGGGGTTGAGATGAAACTTTATCTGTCTGCTGCCTGGCCCGTTGAGTTTCTCCCGCTCATTGTTTTTTGGCTGATCATTCAACCTTCACATCAGAAACTTGAAGTCACCCCACTTCTACCATGCAGGGATATAACATTGGGCTTGTCTTCCACTCAATAGTGATAAATTAACGACTGCAGTTGAATATAACAACGAACTGTTAAGAGACAAGATCTTAAGTTTCCAACCTGGCAGCTTTTGAAATGTGTTCTCCCTTGACAATCAATTAATTCCTTTTGCCTGCTGCCAAAATACTAATATGACACATTTCCCACTTCTCTCACTGGTAATCCTTCTCAAATGTGGGCTGAAAGATATGCAAATTAAACAGATTTATGAGGTGGAAGTGGATCCTTTCACTTCTATTCATGAATCTTGGGCTTTTATTTAATTCTACTATTACACATCTTTTATTGCACTAATTACACCTATTTTGTAATATGAGAGAAGAGAAAATGAACAATACACCTGCTTAACCTCTCCCTCAGCTGCTGAGTTTTGCCTTTCTGTACAGATCAAGAGCTAGCGAGTGAAGGGCCTGTCCCACTTGCATGCGATTGCATGCGTCTGGTGTGACCAAACGTGGTCGCTTTTGGCGTACGGGCCGTGCGGGGTCGGTCCCACTTCGAAGCGCGGAGGCGTATGGAGTTGTGCGGAGCTGGTCCCAATATCAGGCGGGGCTCCGAAAAACTGACACTGTCCGAATCATTCCGCGCGCCAACAGCCTGTCAGCCCGCAGCTGCATTGAGGGCGTATGCAGTGTCTTGATGTCGTACGCAGCATCTTGATGGAGTGCACCTAGCGCGTGGCGTTGCGTGACGATGTCACCGCCCGGCGTGGCGTCACACGATGGTGTCACCGCCCGACGCCGTGCGACGTCCAAATTCAGTTGGCCCGCCTCCTGCCCAGCTGATTGGTGAGTATGACGCAAATTACGTCACGCGCGAACTTAGCGCGTACTTACCACAAACTTAGCGCAAACTCCGCTTCCGTTTGGTCACGCCAAGTGCATGCAATCGCAAGCAAGTGGGACAGGCCCTAAAGAACGACACCTATCCATTTTCTTCAGAGATGCTGACTGACCTGTTGAGTTACTCCAGTGGTATTGAAGATAGAAACAAAAAGCTGGAGTAACTCAGTGGACAGGCAGCATCTCTGAAGAGAAGGAATGGGTGACATTTCGGGTCGAGACCCTTCATCAGACTGGTTAGGGATATGGGAAACGAGAGATATCAACGGTGATGTGGAGAGAAAAAGAACAATGAGTGAAAGATATGCAAAAAAGTAACAATGATACAGGAAACAGGCCACTGTAAGTTATTATAGGGTGAAAATGAGAAGCTAGTGTGACTTGGGCGGGAGAGTGATAGAGAGAGATAGGGAATGCCGGGGCTACCTGTAATGAAAGAAATCAATATTCATACCACTGGCCTGTAAGCTTCCCAAGCAAAATATGAGAGGCTGTTCTTCCAATTTGTGTTCATCCTCCTCTGACAATGGAGGAGACAGAGGACAGAACGGTCTGTGTAGGAATGGGAAGGAGAATTAAGGTGTCCAGCAAACGGGAGATCATTAGCGAGACCAAAGATGGGCTTGGCGATCATTTCGCTGAACACCACTGCTCAGTCCATCTTAACCTACCTGATCTCCGGGTGGCTCAGCACTTCAACTCTGCTTCCATTCCCAATCTGACCTTTCAGTCCTGGGCCTCCTCCATTGTCAGAGTGAGGCCCAGCGCAAATTGGAGGAACAGCTCCTCATATTTCGCTTGGGTAGTTTACACCCTAACGTTATGAACATTGACTTCTCTAACTTCAGATAGCCCTTGCTTTCTCTCTCATCCTCCTTCCCAGTTCTCCCACTCGTCTTATTGTCTCCACCTACATTCTATCTTTGTCCCGCCCAATCCCCCGACATCAGTCTGAAGAAGGGTCTCGACCCAAAACGTCTCCCATTCCTTCTCTCCAGAGATGCTGCCTCACCCGCTGAGTTACTCCAGCATTTTGTGTCTAACCAGGAGATTAGGTGGGTTCACGCGGGCTGAGCGAAGGTGTTCCACCAAACGATCGCCCAGTTCTGTGTTTGGTCTCGCCAATTTATAAGATGATGTTTGAGGACGGGTCCCTTCTTCAGACTGATAGTGAGTGGGAGGGGGGAGAGGGAGGAAGTAAGTTGGAAGAGAGGAGGGACAGGATAACACTTAGCAGGTAAAAGACTGACACAGGTGAAGAGTTTGTTTGATAGGCAGATGGTTGGACAGAAACCAGAGGGCAAAAGAAAAGGCAAGGGTTATGTAGTTACCTAAAATTGGGCCACTTCATTGAACACACATTCAGTCAGCCAAGGCCTGCAGGATCTCCAGTTGTTATCCATTTTTTGTCCTCTTCCCATTCCTATACAGATCTTTCTTCCTGGGCCCTCTCCATTGCCAGAGTGAGGCCACATGAAAACTGGAGGACCAACGCCTCATATTCTGCTTGAGCAGCTTACAACGGGACGGTATGAACATTGAACTCTCCAATGTTTGGTAACTACAAAACCAGATGTGATTTTTTTAAACACATCATGCTGAGAGAAACTTAAAGCATGCCATGTTAGGTCCTTCACAACCACACAATATCTCAGAAGGCGACATGGCCAATGGGCGTGTTTGAAGTTCTCTCACTATTGGAAGCAGTTAGAGAGGAAATACATATGACATACAGCAACCAATTTTGGTGACATTGGCTGAGGATAAAATAATGTCCATGACAGCAGGAGAGCTCATTTGCTTATCATGAAAGTGGTGCTGTGAAGGTTATGTAACGTTTACTCAACAAGGTATATGGAGCCTTAATTTAACTACTTGCCCACGAGGTGAACAAAAGGATTTTCTTGGGCAGCTTACAACCCAGCGTAATGAATATTGATTTCTCTACTGGCAAGTCTATTATTTTAACCCCTGCCTGGTCCATTCTAAGGTTCCCACCTGCTCCACGAAGACCACTTGCCAAAGAACAGCAAAGAACAGGGAACTGCAGATGCTGGTTTACAAAAGAAGATGGAGTGTTAGAGTAGCTCCACAAATCACTCAACATCTCAGGAGAACATGAATATGCAACAGTTCAAGTCCTGACCAGAAACGTTACCTCTCCATGTTCTCCTGAGATGCTGCCTGATCTGTTGAGCTATTGCAGCACTCTGTCTCTGCCAAAGAAAAACATTTTAGTGTGCCTTAATGATTGCTGTCACAATCATTATCGTGCTTTGAGAGGCTGGTAATCAACTTCAGCCTTCTCAGTCAGCCTTGATCCATTACAGTTGGCCTACCATTGCAACGGGTTCACAGCAGATGGCATCTCACTGGCCCTAATTGCTGGTAAATTGGGATACCAAGAACCCCTGCATCCTATTTATTGACCATAATCCCAAACAAATGTATCTCCAAATGCATCTGGATCTTCGACCACAAAGAGTGACTATAGATGACAACACCTCCTCCACTAGTTCTCAACACTACTGCCGCCAAGGATGCCTTCTCAGCCTCTTACTATACTCATGATATACCCACCCCTCTCTGCCAAATTCTGCTCAGATTCCATTGACAAATTTTCAGATTGTGGTGGCCTAGATCTCAAGTGACGAAGAGCTAGGTTACAGGATGGAGATAGAGAGCTGAGTAACATGGCGAGTCAACAATCTCGCCCTCTATGTCAGCAAGAAGAAGCTCGATATTGACCTGAGGAAGCGAGTTGGTGTACATGCACTTGCCACCATTAGTGATGGCGAAGTGGAGGTAGTTGAGAGCTTCAAGATTCTAGGTGCAAATGTCATCAACAACCCGTGCTAGACCAAACACTGTGAAGCTGTGGCACAGGAAGCGCACCAACACCTCTACTTCTTCAAACATCTGAGGAATATTAACATGTCTCCCACAACTCTTACCAACGTCTACAGATGCACCATCGAATGCATCCTATCGGGATGTTTCACAGCATGTTTAGCAACAGCTCTGCTCATGACTGTTAGAGTTGTAGATGTCGTCCAGTCCATCTCGCAAAGTAGCCTCTCCCCCATCAACTCAATCTACACTTCACGCTGCCTCAGGCACACAACCAACATAATCAAGGACCAATTCCATTTACAAAAGCATGAAAGAATGTTGCACCAGATACAGAAGCAGCTTCTCTCCCGTTGCTTATCCGACTACTGAGCCATCCCAATCCATCACATGGACCAGACAGCATCATCGAGAACAATGAGATGTGGCAGCATCTGTGTGTAAAAACACAAGCGGAAAAGCAACCAGTTACAGTTCGCCCCCAGTTTACAGATGCATAATTGATCTACAAAGGGACAAAGATTTAGAACACTGACGGGATGGAGGTACAATTTGCGGGATTGTAGATGACTGTTCTTGACACTGGCTGGGATTTTGCCCCTTCTAACACAGGAAGAATACATTTCAGATAGACTAAATGCTGGAGTAAAAATGCTGGAGTCCCGACAAGCAGGAACTTTGGAGAGAAGGAGTGGGTGACGTTTCAGGTCAAGATCATTCTTCAGACTGAAAGTCCAAAAGTCTGAAAGTCTGAAGATGGGTCTTGACCCACTCTGTCCCGTTGAGTTACTCCAGCGTTTTGTGGCTATCTTTGGTATAAACCAGCTTCTGCAGTTCCTCAAGAACATATTAGAGTTGATGTCATTTTATGATGTAATTATCTCGGGACGTTGTCCAAGCCAACAGCAGTGCCTTTTATTAAAACCTTCAATAGGATTTAGATCGTCAATTGTAGTAAAATCTTTTACAATAATATCATTATTAGCCCGAGATAGATTTGTGGTAAATTTGTCAACATCAGCTTTATTATTAAGAATAGCAAAACTAGATTCAATATGCTCCTCTTTACTATCTGTTCCTATGTTTGGATTGTTAAGTGACCTAGAAACCCTTGTTATCAAACTGTTCGAAAGATCAATAAATGGCTTATAAGCTAATCTCAAACATTTGCGGAGAGCAGCCTCTTTGACGAGGCTCAGAAGGTGGCCAAGACAGAGGTACAACCCTGTCCCCTGTCTCCATCAATGCTGTGGATGTGCAGTTTACCAACGAGTGCAATTACCTTGGCGTGTACCTGGACAGTAAGTTGGACTGGTCCAGGAATGCTGAGGGCCTTTACAAGAAGGGTCAGAGCCAGCTGTACTTTTTGAGAATGCTCAGCTCCTTCAACGTCCGCAGTAAGATGCTGCAGGTGTTCTACCAATCGGTGGTAGCCAGTACCATCTTTTTCACTGTCGTGTGCTGGGGCATCAGGGCGAAGGCCGCGGACGCTAATAGGATCAACAAACTCATCAGGAAGGCTGGCTCCATCCTAGGGGCGGAGTTGAATTCATGGGTGGTGGTCTTGGAGGCAAGGATGCTCCTCAAACTGTGGAGCATCTCGGACAATACAGCTCACCCCCTCCATGACACACTCGTCAACCTGAGTACCTTCAGCAACAGACTGGCTCCACCAAGATGCAAGACAGAATGCCACAGGTGATCCTTCTTCCATGTGGCTATCAAACTGTACAACTCCTCCCTCTTCTGCCATGGGGTAGATTGATCCTCCAACCCCCTCGCACCCCCCCCCCCCACCAAATCTGTGCACGTCCCCAATCCTTTCCACTCGGCACTTTAATTTCATATTCCATGTATCTTGTGTTTTATCACTGTTAGCAGACTAATTTCCTTCCTGGGATAAATAAAGTTTTATCGTATCGTATCATATCGTATGTCATGTGGATCTCAACTGGAATGAGCTTCACGATGCTACTGGGTGCATGGCTCGGGTTGTACATGACCAAGTAATGATACTGCAGTGATATGATTCAAGGAATTACTCTTCCACTGCTGACCTGTTGAGTGCAGAATGGGTCGTTCCCAGAGGGCATAGAGTAATGCGCAATGGTCGAAACTGACATGAAGGATGACAAACCTCAAAAACTAGCTTCTGTGAGCACCGCAAGCTTCTTGTGCAAGATTAAATGTACGGTTGGCTTGCACTGTAATTAGAGTGTCATTTCATGTTGAAAGGTGTCAAAAAGTAGGCATTCCTACATACGGAGTCACCCATAGATCATGGACAGTCAAATCAATGCAAATATTTTTAGACAGTTACATTTTACCAAAAACAATTGCATTGTAGTACCTGAATGCAGTTACATGGGATCATTGGTAAATAAATATTGGGCATGTTATTTTACACTATTAATCAATTCCGGGCAGTTTGTGAAATCGTCTCAAATCCTTCTGGACCCGCTTCACCTCAGGGCAGCTGATGTTAGCTCAGTGGCAGCCAGGGAGATCAAATCAAGCGAATGCATTGGAATGAACTACAGATGTTGGTTTACAACGAAGATAGACACAAAATGCTGGAGTAACTCAGCGGCTCAGGCAGCATCTCTGGAGAAATTGCATAGGTAACGTTTCAGGTCAAGTTAAGTTGAGTTTAATGCCATATGCCCAAGTAGCTTTTCCTGACCCGAGTGATGTGGGCTTCTGTACCTCTGCCCAATGGTAGCCGTGAGTTAAGGGCATGGCCAAGACACTGAGCATTATTGATGATAGATGCCACTTTCTTGAAGCAGCATCTCATGTGCACGCTTTCAATAGTCAGAGGACTGTGGCCATGATGGACCATGCTGAGTCAGCGTATGGGAGAGAGATTGTATATTGCCCCCTGTGTACCAGTGAATGGCTGACTCTTGGGGGGGGGGGGGCAGGGTGGGTAGTTGATGAGATTGTGGCGAGAATGTAAAACTGGATTATCATAGGATGAATATAGTCAAAGATTCATGGAGTGATAAAGCGTAGAAACAGGCCCTTCGGCCCAACTTGGCCACACTGGCCAACATCTCTCAGCTACACTAGTCCCACCTGCCTGCGTTTGGCCCATATCCCTCCAAATCTGTCCTATTCTTGAACTTGTCTAACTGTTTTTTTAATGTTGGGATATTCCCTGCCTCACCTACCTCCTCTGGCAGCTTGTTCCACACCCCCACCACCCTTTACGTGAAAAGGTTACCCCTCAGATTCCTATTAAATCTTTACCCCTTCACCTGAAACCCATGTCCTCTGGTCCTCGATTCACCTACTCTGGACAAGGGAGTCTGTGCATCCACCTAACCTATTCCTCGTGTAAAATGTAATGAGAGTTGTTGGTTAGTATGGACCTGGTGGGGTGAAGGGCCTGTTTCTATGCTGCATCTCTCTGTAGTTGTTAGGGAAGGCTGAAGGAGGAGTATTGGCGAAGACTCTGTTTTAAAAATGACAAAGATATTTAATTGTTTACTTAAGTCACTAATAAACAAGCATTCAGTGTAACATCTCACCTGATCGATGATACAACAATGGTGTAAAACCCAGTGGGATTAAATCAACTGATTACTGTAGTCTAATGCATGGGCGGAAATCCTGAGAGGGTGGGGGACACACGTCCCTCCCATAGTTTTAGAGGTGGGGGACAATCCCCCCTCCCATGTTTTGTAATCCGGATTTTGAAATTCAGTGAAAAAAAAACTATTAAAATCTCTGCTTTTCGCGAGACTGTGGGGGTGTCACTGTTAAGCGCTTGTTAAATGTCTTTATTAACATCGTATTACCAATAACCAATTGTGTTTTGACCTCCAAGTATTACTGAAGATATTCACATAGAATTTCTTAAAGCTGTCTGATGCGGGTACAATTACCATTTGAACTAATTGGATGTATTGGTGGATGGGAAAGATTTAAACGGGTATCAGATTTAAACTGGTCAGGTCATTAAGGGCTCCGGTCGAACAGGTTTCCTGGCTGGCTTGTAGGTAAGTCCCACATTCACGGTCACTCACGTTATTTCCCATCTTTCTCTCTCTCCTCCCTCCAAGGTTGGCTGTTCTATTTGCCTTTATTTGTTTCAGTTTTATATTTGTTGAGTTGTTATTTATCACATTGTAGCTTTTGAAAGATTCAAGCAGGTATCAGATGCAACGGCAGCTTTATCCGCCCGAATCGTGACGCTAGATTCGGCCCGTTTGTGGGACCTTTCATCGCCTGGCGCGGCTTAAAATCAAACTTCTACGTCGAGGCTGTCGAGGTTCCCGATGTTGAAGCCCCCGCTGGCCTATTTTAAGCCACGCTGGGCGATGAAAGGCCCCACAAACGGGCTGATTCAAGCCTCACGATTCGGGGCGGACAAAGCTGCCGTTGCTGGAGTTCAGTCAGTCATGCAAAGTCCATGAAGGAATTTCCTACAGCTTTATTAAAAAGAAACCATTTCCTTTGGTTTGGGACTTCCAAGGTTTAATGCTCCTAACTGGGAAACCTATGGCCAGTAAACTGTGAGCCCAGCATTTTGAGGCTGAATTCAAGATTTGTATTTCACATAAACAGGAGTAGTACAGAAAGGGCAAAGTCTGCTCAAGAAAGGCTGAAGCCAATTCCATCAATAATGTAACGTCTGCAACATTTAAAAATGTTTTGTCAAACTTGAGCTTGCCACCTGCTGTGATGAAACAAAAAAGATTGGACGAAAACTACGAGAATAAGATTGCTAATATTGAGAATGTTAATTAAAGTTTATTGATTTTATTGAGGGTTTTGACTAGGGATCAATAATTTCCTTTGTGATGGGAGTTTATGATGTGAAGTAATTAATTTGCAGCATTCAAGAAAGACTCAATTTTTAACAACTTTGAACTTGAAGGGTACAAATGGTGCCAGAAACATGGCGACTCTTATGCACTACCTCAGTGTAATCTACTATTCTTAAAATCTTGTACTTGGGTATAATTGTGCCTATGTATGGTAATATTTTTACTGAACTGTGTTCAAAAAAGGAATTCCACTGTACCTAGGAACATGCGATTACAAAGTACCATTGAACCACTGAACCATTGAAGACCAGATAAATATATACTGTTGCCATTTGTGTGGAGTTAAACATACAGAGCAGAGGAGGCCACAGGGCCAGCAGGATAATAGCATCCATTTGATGTACAGACCTTGGTCTTTCGAGACTGAAAGTAATTGAGTCGCTTAATAACATTTTTGTGTCATAATGGTGTCATAAAATTCATTTCGCAAACGTGAGGAATTTGCCATGACAGACATCCTGCTCTAAAACCTGGTGGAATTACTTATTACACAGTAAGTCAACCTTAATATATAACCCAATATTATAAGACAGCTAATGAACTCAGTCCGTACACTTAGAACAGATCGCCTTTACACAAATTGTCCCTTGAGGCTCAGATGGCTGATAGGAGGGACGCGTAGAAGGACCAATATTAAGAATCAAGAGGATGCAAAACGTTTTTTCATTTCCTTAGTCTTCTTGCTTGTCGCTGACTGTAATACAAGTTTATGTTCGAGAAAATATCGTGGATTTGCATAACCCTTTGGCAGTGGCATATTTTAAGGCATTGATCCCAAGGTTATAATGAAAGTCAGGTCTGTACATGGATCACTTCAAACAGTTGCCTTAAAGACATATTCAAAGCTTCATGGTTTAAACGGCCACTTATCCAGCCCCTCCTCTCCTAATGCTGTTGCTTCTCACTGAGGGCATGATTCCACCAACTTGCCGTTTTCACAGAACTGCCTCTCCGACATGTTTGGGCTGAAAGATTGTGCCACCAGGCCACGTGATCATTGAAGGGTGTGCAGTGAAGGGTGATCACAGACTGAAGAAGGGTCTCGACCAGGAACGTCACCTATTCCTTCTCTCCAGAGATACTGCCTGTCCCCTAGAGTTACTCC
The DNA here is from genome assembly GCA_035221665.1 of Okamejei kenojei. Classification (NCBI taxonomy): domain Eukaryota; kingdom Metazoa; phylum Chordata; class Chondrichthyes; order Rajiformes; family Rajidae; genus Okamejei; species Okamejei kenojei. Next base: position 63,971,362 of record CM069141.1, on the reverse strand, counting down.
AGCATTTTGTGTCTATATTCTGTTTAAACCCGCATTGGCAGGTTCTTCCTACACTGGTCATATACCCATTTGATTCTCCTTTAAGCTATACGTGCATATGGAAATATGAAGATTGTTAGGTGCCCAATAACACTGCACATCTGAAATCATCTTACTTAGAATGGGTCACAAAGCTGGTCATTGTGAATCTCCACAGCACTTAACGAATTATTACTTCTCAATAACGCCCTCACGGTTACTGATAACATTGACATTGCTTGTATTTTAATACACTTAGCAAGTCGTCAACTAAATGCTAAAGAAACATATTTCTCTGTAGGCTGGCGATCCTAAATTTGTTGCCTGATTCTTTCACATCACCCCAGTCTCTTTCCAGCTGTGTTTAGATGAACATCAGTGGATGGCACGGCATGGAGTGTTTCTGCCTCACAGATCCAGTAACCTAGGTTCAATCCTAACCTCAGGTGCTGCCTGTGCAGTTTGCATGTTTGCTCTACAACTGTGTGGGTTTCCTTGGAGTGTTCCAATTTGCTCCTACATCCAAAAGATATATCGAGATGTAAATGACTGTAATTTGCTACATAGGTAAACGGCAACATAAATAAAATGAAGCTGATGGACATATGAGAGAGAGTAAATTGCCAGAGAAATTGGGAGGTACAGAATGGGCATGGGATTGTTCTGCTGACAGCTCACAATGGATCTAATGGGCTGAATGGCCTTGGTGAATGTTTTACTAAGTGGGTATTGTGTTGCAGAGAGGAAGAGAGATTGAGGAGAGGGTGGATACAAATGATAAGGCTCATGAACCACTGAAACTTTATCCTTGTTTCTCTCTTCTCAGATGCTGCCTGACCTGCTGAGTATTTCCGGCATTTCTTGTTTTTTATTTCGGATTTCCTAGCATCGCAATATTTTCGGTGGTGATTGTTTAAGCTCATTGGCCTTGGTACATACATTATCTCCTTCTGCAAAGATGAGTTTCCAGTTCAGAGACATGCCAACAATTTGCTTTGGAACTGTCCAGTTCAGGGCATGCATGTTCCTGTTCGAGTGAAGAGCAGGGCAGGTGGACAAGAGGAAGCTTGGATGATGAAAGACATTGAGGTGCCGGTCAGGAAAAAGAAGGAAGTATGGGCAGCTGGGATCAGTGTATCCCTTGAGGAGTTTTGGGAACCGGGAAACATACTTGAGAAGGAAATCAGAATGGCAAAAATGGCAAGAGATATCTATGGCAGATAATATTAAGGAAGCTCAAACGAGATTTTATACATTCATTAAGGGAAAGGTGACTAGAGAGAGAATGGGCTCCTCAGAAACCGAAGCGATCATTTCTGTGTGGAGCGGCAGGAGATGGGGAGAGTCCTCAATTGGTATTTCTCCTTTGTCTTTGAACTTGGACAATTAATGGAAGTGTCTTGAGGACAGTCTGTATTATGGTCTAGAACGTGCTAAACATCCTAAGGCGCATGAAGGTAGACAAATCTCTCGGGCCTGATCAAATATATCCGAGAACACTGTGGGAAGCTAGGATAAAAATTGGAAGATCCCTGGCTGAGATATTTGGATTAGATATGGTTGAGATGCCAGAAGACTGGGGGTGGCTCATGTCATGCCTTTATTTAAGAAAGGCTGCGATGAAAGCCTGCGAACTATAGATAGGTGAGCCTAACATCTGCAGAAGGCAAGTTACTGAAGAGTATTCTGATGGATAAGATATAAATGGATTTGGATTGAGAGGGGTTGATTAGCATGATTTTATGAGTGGGAGATCATGTCTGACGAATCTGATTGAGTTTTTTGAAGAAGTAACTAAGAGGTTGATGAGGGTTGAGCCGTAGAAGTTGTCGACATGGATTTCAACAAGACATTTGATTTTGCATGGTAGGCTGCTCTGGAAGGTTAGATCACATGGGATCCAGGGAGAACCAGCCAACTGGAGACAAAATTGGCTTCATGGAAGGAAGCAGAGGGTGATGATGGAAGGTTGTCCTTCGGACTGGAGGCCTGTGACTATTGGTTCACCATGGGCATCAGTGTTGGTCCCATTGCTGTTTGTGGTCTCAATCAATGATTCGAGTGAGAATGTACAAGGCATGATTAGTAAGTTTGCAGATTGCACTAAAGTGGTGTATTGTTAATAGCGAAGATGGTTATCAAAAATTATCAACAGGGTCTTGATCAGTGGACAATTGGGCTGAGGGATAGTTAGTGGAGTTTAATGTAGGTGTTGAATTTTGGGAAGTCAAACCAGGGAAGGACCTTCACAATGAATGGCAAGGCTCTGGGTATTGTTGTTGAGCAGAAGAATCGAGGAGTATAGGTATATAGTTCCTGGAAAGTGGTGGCACAGGTAGATAAGGTGGCAAGAAGATTTTCAGTAGGTTGGCATTCATCAGTCAGGGTATTGAGCATAGAAGTTGGGATGTTGTGTTACAGTTGCACATGCCATTTAGAGTATTGTGTTCAGTAGTGGTCATCCTATTGTAGGAAAGATGATGATAATCTGGAAGGAGTGCAGAGAAGATATACAAGATCTTGCCAGGACTTAAGGGCCTGATCTATAGGAAGAGGTTGAGCAGCAAGGCCTTTATTCCCTGAAGCGCAGGAGGATGAGGGGTAATCTTATAGAGGTGTGTGAGATCATGAGGGGAATAGATAAAGTAGATGCACAGAGCATTTTACCCAGAATAGGGGAATCAAGAAGCAGAGGTCATAGGTTGAAGGTGAGAGGGGGAAGATTTCGTAGGAAGCTGAGGGGCAACTTTTTCACGCAGAGGTGCGGTGGGTATATGGATTGGGCTGCCAGAGGATGTGGTTGAGCCAGGTACTATAAGAACAATTAAAATACATTTGGACAGGTACATGGATAGGGGAGATTTAGAGGGATATGAGCCAAATGCAGGCAGGTGAGACTAGTGTGGATGGGGCATGTTGGTCGGTGTGGCCAATCTGGACTGTAGAGCCTGTTTCCATGCTGTATGACTCTAATAATAATATATTTTATTGTCATTGCACATGTGTGCAACGAGATTTGGCATGCAGCTTCCATCTGATGTCATAACTTAAACAACTGGTAACATTTAGATAAAATTTAGATACCCCGAGAAACATGATTTATAAAAAGACCAGTAAAACAGTAAAAGCAGTCTAAAGTGCAAATATGTCTGTGCCGGCTCTGTGACACTATGACACTATGACTGTTTGACTCTATGACTTTATGACTCGATTGTTCTATGACTCCACAACACTATGACCTGAATCACTGTTAAGATTTCATATTTCGCTATTTTATTTAGATGGAACCAGGCAGGCATGAGCCTGGACCACGGGCCCAGGCATAATTCCACCAGTTGCACTTTTTTAACCGCATGCTGTGCCCAGTTTCGATGTTTTGTTTTCATTTTCCTCGGTGCCAGTGTTATCCCTTGATCAAGAAAGCAACCGATATGCAGATTATTTCTTGACACCAAAGTAGTTGCTCAGCATTCTTGGCACTTAAATGCGTTGTTACCTCATCATTGACGTGAACAGCCTGGGACAACGTATTCTCCTTATATTTTCTGACACTTGAGTGCCTTTGAAAAGACAAGCATGGAGCCATGCTGAGGGATCTCTGAATTTATAGTGGTGCCTCTTTAAAACCCCAGTAACGCATACACCTGCTTGGATTTCTTATTTACACCTCAGAATGTGTAGGAAGGAACTGTATCTGCTGGTTTACACTGAAGATGGGCACAAAAATGCTGGAGTAACTCCGAGGGGCAGGCAGCATCTCTGGAGAGAAGGAATGGGTGACATTTTGGGTCAAAACCATTCTTCACGCCGAGAGTCAGGGGTGAGGGAAATGAGATATGGAAGGGTACAAAGAACATGCAATGTGTGAAAAGAATAGATCAAAGCAGGCGATGCTCAAAAAACTGTACAATGGTTCATTGTTGGATGAGGGGAAGGTGACAACGAGCCACACTAACAGTACAATTAACCAGGAGGACAGTGAAACGAGTCAGAGAACTAGGGTGGGGGAAGGATGGAGAGAGAGGGAAAGTAAGGATTACTGAAAGTTAGAGAAATCAGTATCCATACCACTGGGTTGTAAGCTGCCCAAGCGAAATATGAAGTGCTGTTCCTCCAATTTGTGTTTGGTCTCACTCTGATAGTGTTTAGTTTTTTAGTTCAGAGATACAACGTGGAAACAGGCCCTTCAGCCCACCGAGTACGCACCGACCAGTGATCCCCACACATTAACACTATCACACTATAGACAATAGACAATAGACAATAGTTGCAGGAGTGGGCCATTCGGCCCTTCGAGCCAGCACCGCCTTTCAATGTGATCTTGGCTGATCATCCCCAATCAGTACCCCGTTCCTGCCTTCTCCCCATATCTCCTGACTCTGCTATTTTTAAGAGCCCTATCTAGCTCTCTCTTGAAAGCATCCAGAGAACCTGCCTCCACCGCCCTCTGAGGCAGAGAATTCCACAGACTCACCACTCTCTGTGAGAAAAAGTGTTTCCTCGTCCCCGTTCTAAATGGCTCACTCCTTATTCTTAAACTGAGGCCCCTGGTTCAGGACTCGCCCAACATCGGGAACATGTTTCCTGCCGCTAGTGTGTCCAAGCCCTTAACAATCTTATATGTTTCAATGAGATCTCCTCTCATCCTTCTAAATTCCAGAGTGTACAAGCCCAGCTGCTCCATTCTCCCAGCATATGACAGTCCCGCCATCCCGGGAATTAACCTTGTAAACCTACGCTGCACTCCCTCAGTAGCAAGAATGTCCTTCCTCAAATTAGGGGACCAAAACTGCACACAATACTCCAGGTGTGGTCTCACTAGGGCTCTGTACAACAGCAGAAGGACCTCTTTGCTCCTATATTTGATTCCTCTTGTTATAAAGGCCAACATGCCATTCGCTCTCTTCACTTGGGCCAATTTGCACATACATCAAGCCAATTAACCTACATACTTGAGTGGGATGAAACTGGAGTGTGGGATGAAACCGAAGATCTCGGAGAAAAACCCACACAGTCACAGGGACAACGTACAAATGCTGTACAGACACCCACAGTCAGGATGAAACCTGCAAGTGTTTTAAGTCTGCAACTCCACTGCTGCCCAAAGGAGGAGGCCCAGGACAGAAAGGTCAGTGTTGGAATGGGAGGGGGAGTTAAAGTGTTTAGCAACCGGAAGATCGTATAGGCCCGGGCAGACTGAACAAAGGTATTCAGTGAAACGATCGCTACACTTGGTCTCGCCAATATATAGGTCCACACCTAGAACAGCTGAAACAGTAGATATGTAGCAAGGAATCAGAATGCATGTAAGAACAGCAGGAAATTAGATCATTATTGCATTATATATAAAATGCATTATGAACAGCACTGTGGTGTGCAAACCTTGCCTTCTATTGGTGTGGTTGCATCATTGACACACCACAGAATGTTACTGACTGGCCCACTCTAGACTGCAGGGGGACGTGCTAAGGGACGCACTGAAACTCGGTGCAACCAACGGCAAGGCTCTGTAGGGGAGGACCACAGTCTCGGGTCATTCTGCAACTGCACATTGGGGGGCAGGTATGTTGGAGTCACCCCTCAAATGAGGGAAGGGATATCACCCCAGGGGGCCACATGAGTGGCAAGGATGCCGGGTATGATCATGGTGTTTGGTACACTACCAAATATAATGCAAACACATATATGTATAGCCATGGAGAATGTCCGAGGAATTTTGCACAGTTCTGGCTTTGTACATATGTTTGATCCTGAGTAAAGTTTATTTTGATTAAAAGAAATAGAATCATACCACAGCTCAGAGTGGAGAGCCTGCCAGTCAGGCCTGGTACTGGGCAGACATGGGCCGCTGCCTGGTGCTGAGAAGTGGGGCTCTTGGACTGTATCCTAACGAGTGAGATAACTGGAGAATGCACCATGCACTGACAGACTGATGCGGCTCCTTCACCATCTCCTGTGGATCTGACGGATGATGCTGCCATATAGTCATAGAGTCATGCAGCACGAAACAGGCCCTTTGACCCAACTCGTCCATGCCGAGCAAGGTGGCCCATCTAAGCTAGCCACTTTTGCCCTCGTTTAGCCCATATCCCTTTAAACCCTTCACATACATTTACTGTCCAAGTGTCTTTTCTGGCAGCTTGTTCCATATATACATCTCTCTCTGAATGGAAAAGTTGCTCCTTAGGTTTCTATTAAATCTTTCCACCTCACTTTAAACTTCTGTCCCGTGGTTCTTAATTGTCCAACTCTGGGTAAAATATTCAGCCTATCTAGTCTACTCGTGATTTTATACACTCCTATAAGGTCACTCATTGAAATTTACAGAAAAGTGGAAGGCTTAGATTGAGTGGATGTGGAGAGGATGTTTCCACTAGTGGCAAAGTCTAAGACTAGAAGTCATAGCCTAGGAATTAAAGGATGTTGCTTTAGGAAGGAGATGAAGAGAAGTGTCTTTAGTCAGAGGGTGGTGCATCTGTGGAATTATTTGCCACAGAAGGCTGTGGAGGCCAACTCAATAGATATTTTTAAGGCAGAGATAGATAGATTATTGATTAGTACGGGTGTCAGAGGTTATGGGGAGAAGGCGGGAGAATGAGGTTAGGAGGGAGAGATAGATCAGTCATGATTGAATTACGTGGCGTAGACGTAATGATCCAAATGGTCTTATTCTGCTCCTATCTTGTGTGATCTTATGATCATATCATCACCCCTCAGCCACCTGCACTGCAAAGAATAAAGACCTACCCTGCCCAACCCTTTCCTATACTTCATATCCTCAAGTGCTGGCAACATGGTCGGCAATCTTCTTTGCATTTTTTCCCAGCTTAATTGCATCCTTCCTTAAGCAGTGTCAGGGGCGTAAATCCCAGGGGGTGGGGGGCGGCAGGTGGGACATGTCCCCCCCCCTATTTTGGGATATGGGGGACAGTCCCCCCCCCCCCATTTTTTGTAATCCGGATTTTAAAAACCGGTGAAATCTCCGCTTTCCGCGAGACAGTGGGACTGCTGATTGAAGGTGCTGATTGGACGAGAGAGACGTCGGTCAGCAGGCAATGGGGGCAGGACATGATAATTCAGCGAGATGATTGGAGGAGGGAGATGTGCCAAAACACTCTCAGCACAGACTTGCGCCTCATCCGCAGCCAGGATCGATCCCGGCTCTCCAGCGCTGTCCCGTCCCCACACGAGTGCCCTCCCCCCATGCCTGGGGGTGGCTAGAGATGTCGGGAGTCAGACGGGCGTGGTGCTCCCAGGCCCACAGCCAGGGCAGACAAGCAGCGCTAAACCCAGCTCACTCTGCCTGTCCCGCCAGGTTAACCTACAGCCCTGCCTGGACTTGTGGGAAATATGGCCCAGGCTTACAGTCAGCGTGGAGAAGCAGCGCTGGTGTCCCGTCAGTCCAGGCAGGGCTGTAGGTTAACCCGGCGAGACAGGCAGAGTTGAGGTGCATTTAGCACTGGATTGTGTGTGTGTGTGAGTGAGCATGCGCATTCGGCCGCCAAGAAATTGTGTCCCCCATTTCCCCCCTTTCCCCCCCCCATATTTTGATAGCGATTTCTTGTGTTCAGTTTCGGTCACACTGCTGACGGAAACCGAACACAATACTGCCACTGCGGTCTCACCACCAAGTTGCCCCTGCATTTTATAGTGTAGCTGCTTCGCTCTCCCAGTCCTGTAGTTTCACTGTGCTCAAGTGTAAAGAATGTTTAATTGCCAGGAGATACAAGGAACTACAGATTGGTTCTTTAGCAACTTGTCAGTTTCTTTGTTGAACTAAATTAAGATGCATGTTGCAATCAAAAGCGCTTGAACAATGGGTTGGGAAGAAAGCCAAACTGTAAGAAAGAGGAAAGAGAATCTTGACCAAAAACCAATGTGACAAACCTCAGGATCTTGGTCAGATGGGCAGGTGGGCTGAGGAATGGTTGATGGAATTCAATATTGAGGTGTGAGAGGTGTTGTATTTTATGAAGAATAACATGGGCAGGACCTACACAGTGAATGGTAAGACTCTGGGGAGTATCGTAGAGCAGAGGGATCTAGGAGTGCAGACACATAGTTTGTTAAAAGTGGCACCACAGGTAGATAGGGTGGTCAAAAAGGCTTTTGTCACATTGGCCTTCATCAGTCTGGGTATTGAGTAGAGAAGTTGGGAGGTCACGTTGCAGTTATATTAGACTTTGATGAGGTCACATTTGGAGTACTGTGTTCAGTTCCGGGCGCCATGTTAGAGGAAAGATGTTGTCAAGCTGGAAAGGGTACAGAGAAAATCAACGAGGATGTTGCCCTGACTTGTGGGCCTGAGGTATGGGGAGAGGTCGAGGAGGCTAGGACTTTATTCCTTGGAGTGTAGGCGGATGAGGGATAAACCTATAGAGGTGTACAAAATCATGAGGCAACTAGACGCACAGACTCTGTGGCCCATAGTAGAGGAATCGAGAACCAGAGGGCATAGGTTAAAGGTGATGGGGAAAAGAATTAATAACAACCTTGAGAGGTAACTTTGGTCGGCATGGTTCTTTTGAACTCGTGATGCAGTGGAGTGAGGTCGCTAGGCAGTCGAGGTAACCATAGGCAATCTCCTTTGCTGACCGGGCATTTAAATTGGCTCATTGGAGTTTTCAGAACCAAGGAAAAACTACCAGTAATGTTAAATGGCCGCTAAACTTTATTAAAAGTTGTCCAGCTTCTTAAAAGTGTCTCCCCCCCTTCTCCCTCCTTCTCTCCCATTCTCTCCCCTTCTCTCCCCTTATCTACCCCTCTCTACCCTTCTCTCCCCCTCTCTCCCCCCCTCCCCCCTCACTAAAGGACTTACCGTACGCTGTGCAGCCGTCTTTTACCTTCCTGTTAATCGCGGGTGTGAATTTCAGACCGTGCTCCCCGCTTTCCCTGGCCCCCGCATTTGTGATGTGTTTGTGTGTGTGTTGACGGTCGATCCAGCTCGCGGTTTCATCGCTGACGGTCGATCCAGCTCGAGGGTTTTCAGGCAAGTGCCCTCGAGCTTGAAGGTCGAAGACAGTCGCTGAAAAGTCGCGTTAGTGGAACAGGCCCTTAAAGAAGAGTTCCGAGTCAAGTTGTCGTCTGTCCATTTCCCTCCACAGATGCTGCCTGACTCACTGAGTTCATCCAGCACTGTGATTCGCATGTTTAATTATTACGTGCATCGGTACCGGAACAATGAAATTCTTATCTCCTTCAGCTTTGCAGGCAAATTAAATTCAACAGCACATCAAACAAAAGTAGAATAATTCATTAGACATATTTAGGAAGCCAGACCATAATCATGCAAACTGAAGTACCCAGTGCCACTTTAGCAGTACTATGATCACAGTGGGTTCAGTGTTGAGGTGAAGGTGGTGAAGGTTCTGCAGGTGGTTCAAGAGCCTAATGATTGATGAATTCATGAACCTGGATGTAATGGTTTTCAGGCTCTTGTGCCTTCTTTCCAAAGGTAGCAGTGAGATGAGAGTATGGCTGGGGCAGTTTGGGCCTGATGACGTTAACTGACGTGCTCTACACCCCCTACCTAGATGCTGTGGACAAGCAAGGTCAGCAGTGTCACTCTCTATTTGTTTTGGGTCAGGAAAGAACTGAACTGCCAAACAAGAAGAGGGAGAGGTAGCAGCTTTCATCACATCTAACGGGAGGTGATAAGGGCGACTGTTCTTTCTTGACAAGTCTGTCAACACCTAGAACAGGTCTGCTGGTCCCCGACAATGGTCCACGCTCCCCATTTTATCCAGGGTGTAGTTTTGATCCTCATATTGCAGTGCTGACAGGCCACTATGTCCTCCCTGGGACTCCCCCATCCAAACACTCAGCGGCAGCCACCCCACAAAAATGTTCTGAATGTTTCTTTATTGGCAGAGTGCCACTGAAGGGCAAAGATTCGCATGAGGTCTCTGGCAAAGCAGCCCTTTCAGCTTCCCTTTTTAAAGTGTGACTGAGTCCCAAGGGCTCCATAATGAATATTGTGCAGAAACGAACCCTTTGGCTCACCATGTCCATGCTGACCTTTCTGTCTATGGTCGCTAATCCCATTTTCCATTGCTATGTTGGGTTATATTAAATGGCATCAATGTAAGCTACAAAGAAATGCCAGCCACAATGGAGAAACCTAAGGGCCTGTCCCACCAGCATGCGACTCCGTGCGGTGAGCGCGACCTAACGTGGTCGCTTGAGCCGTCCGGCCTCGCGGGGCCGGTCCCACTTCGATCGCCGGAGCTGTATGCAGTTGTGCGGAGCTGGTCCCGACATCGCGCGGGGCTCCAAAAAACTGACCGTGTTTAAAAATTCCGCTCGGCAACGGCCTGTCGGCCCGCAGCCGCCTCGACGCTTTACGCACCGCCTCACGTCGTGCCTCCGTGTCCCTCTTTATATGTGCCTCCGTGACCCTCTCTGTGTGTGCCTCCGTGACCCTCTCTGTGTGCCTCCGTGTCTCTCTCTCTGTGTCCCTCTCTGTCCTTGCGAACTTCGCTCCAACTTCGCGCCACTTCGCGCCACTGACCCGACCTCCACACGGCCCCCGCTGCCGGTTTGGTCGCGCTCGGCGCATGCAGGCGCATGTAAGTGGGACCGACCCTGTACAGGGATCACTCGACCTCCGCGCGGCCCCCGCTTCCAATTTGGTCTCGCTTGCCGCATGCAGGTCGCATGCTCGTGGGACAGGCCCGTTACTGTGTTTTACCTCAAGAAGGGCTAGATCAATGAAACTTTTTGCCAGATATAATGTTGGAGCTGTAAATCTTTTGCAGAGCTGAATGGAATGTGTACTTTGTTAGGGGCATTGATCACATAATCCTTCAATCCTGCAATTCAGTGAAATAAAGACTTATCTGCCTCTCGAACGCATTTACATGTTATAATCCTCCAAAAATCCATCTATCCCTGTCTTGAAATTTTCAGTGAATCTACCTTCAAATGAACAAGGATCAAAAGATATACACAACATTGTTTTTTTCTCTGCTCCTCAATAAAACTATCTGTCTCTGAGCCACTGATTGTATAACATGGAGTCATAGAGCGGCTTAGCACAAGAACGTGCCTTTTGCCCCGACCAAGCACTTGTTAGCTCCTCCAGAGACCCCGACAGTGCTTTCAGGTTCAGCAGAGGTTCATTTGCACCTCCTCCAACCTCATCTACAGTATCCCTTGTTCAAGATGTGATCTCTTATACATCGGCGAGACCAAACGTAGACTGGGCGACCATTTCGCTGAACACCTTTGCTCAGTCCGCATGGACCTACTTGATCCCCCGGTTGCTAAACACTTTAATTCCCCTTCCTACTCCCACGCTGACTTTTCTGTCGTAGGCCTCCTCCATTATCAGAGTGAGGCTAAATGCAAATTAAAGGAACAGCACCTCACATTTTGCTTGGGCAGCTTACAATCCAGGGGATTGAATATTGGTTTCTCCAACTTCACGTAACCCCTACATTCCCTCTCCCTCCACCCCTCCACCACCCAAGTCATGCCAGTTTTTTGTTCTCATCTCACTACAGCTAACAATGACCTGTTTCCTATATCATCATTTTTTTTTGCATATCTTTCATTCATTTGTTCCACAGTATACAGTGCATTCAGAAAGTATTCACTTTTTCCACGTTTTGTTACGTTACAGCCTTATTTTAAAATGGATAAAATTATTTTTTTTATCATCAATCTACACACAATACCCCAGAATGAAGAAGTGAAAACAGGTGTTTAGAAATTTTTGCAAAGTAATTAAAAAGAAATAACTGAAATATCACATTTACGCAAGTATTCACACTCTTTGCTATGACATTCAAAATTGAGCTTAGGTTCATCCTATTTCCATTGATTATCCTAGAGATGTTTCTACAACTTTATTGGAGTCCACCAGTGGTAAATTAAATTGATTGGACATGATTTGGAAAGGCACATACCTGTCTATTTAAGGTTTCACAGTTGACAGTGCATGTCAGAGCAAAAACCAAGCCATGAAGATGAAGGAATTGTCAAAAGACCTCAGAGACAGGATTGTGTCGAGACACAGATCTGGATAAAACAATTTCTGCAGCATTGCAGGTCCCGAAGAGCACAGTGGCCTCCGTCATTCTTAAATGGAAGAACTTTGGAACCACCAGGACTTCATAGAGCTGGCCGTCCGGCCAAACTGAGCAATCGGGGGAGAAGGGCTTTGGTCAGGGAGGTGACCAAGAACCCGGTGGTCACTCTGACGGAGCTCCAGAGTTCCTCTGTGGTGATGGGAGAACCTTCCAGGACAACTATATCTGCAGCACTCTACCAATCTGGCCTTTATGGTAGAGTGGCCAGACAGAAGCCACACCTCAGTAAAAGGCACACAACACCCCGCTTGGAGTTTGTCAAAGTGCATGAGAAACAAGATTTCCTGGTCTGATGAAACCAAGATTGAACTCTTTGGCCTAAATGCCAGTGTCACGTCTGGAGGAAACCAGGCACCGCTCATCACCTGGCCAATACCATACCTACGGTGAAGCATGATGGTGGCAGCATCAGGCTGTGGGGATGTTTTTCAGCGTCAAGAGTTGGGAGACTAGTCAGGATCGAGAGAAAGATGAATGGAGCAAAGTACAGAGAGATCCGTGAATGAAAATCTGCTCCAGAGCATTCTGGACCTCAGACTGGGGCGGAGGTTTACCTTCCAACAGGACAATGACCTTAAGCACACAGCCAAGACAACGCAGGAGTGGCTTCGTGACAAGTTTGTGAATGGCCTTGAGTGGCCCAGCCAGAGCCTGGACTTGAACCTGACTATGAACATCTCTGGAGCGACCTGAAAATGGCTGTGCATCGACGCTCCTCATCCAACCTGACAGAGCTTGAGAGGATCTGCAGATAAGAATGGGAGAGATTACCCAAATACAGGTGTGCCAAGCTTGTAGCGTCATACCCCAAAAATACTTGAGGCTGTAATCGCTGCCAAAGGTGCCTCAACAAAGTACTGAGTAAAGGGTCTGAATACTTATGTAAATGTGATCAGTTATTTATTTTTAATTACTTTGCAAAAATTTCTAAACGCCTATGTCTGTTTTTTAATTATGGGGTATTGTGTGTAGATTGATGATAAAAAAATAATAATTTAATCCATTTTAGAATAAGGCTGTAACGTAACAAAATGTGGAAAAAGTGAAGGGGTCTGAATACTTTCTGAATGCACTGTATCTCTCTACATCACCCTCTATGTCTCTCGTTTCCCTCTCCCGTGACTTTCAGTCTGAAGAAGGGTCATGACCCGAAACGTCACCTATTCCTTCTCTCCAGAGATGCTGCCTGTCCCTCTGAGTTACTCGAGCATTTTGTGTTCATCATCCTATTGCAATATTCACACATTCCCTTCGAATTCCCCAGAGTGTACTCCTTAGTTACACACAAGAAGAAATTTCCAGTGGTCAGTTAACTTACCAGCCTGAGTCAGAAATTCCCCCCTTGAGCTTCTCCATCTCTTTACAACTTTCAATTTTTCACAGATGTTCCTTTATCTATATATTTTACCACTTCCTTCTGGTCATATGTCACAAAATATGGGCCCTATTATGACCCCTGAAGGACCTGGCTGTGACGTTAAGATGTTTTCTTGTTAGACATTCCTATAGGGGAATAAATGCCCTTGTATACTCTGTTATTTCTTTTAATTATCTTAAACCTTATCTATATGATCCATAATTATTAAATCTTTATGAAAATGTGTATCTATAATCTAATAGATTTAACCTACCATCTCAGCTTCACCCCCATGTTATTCCTCAGGTCTAGTACCTAATACTGAAGGGTAGCAATCGCAGCTCTATTTAACAGTAGCATTACATTCATGCTTTGGAGTCCTCAAGTGTGGCAGGGTGTTATTGCATAGACGCAAAAAGCTGGAGTAACTCAGCGGGTCACACAGCATCTCTGGAGAAAAGGAATAGATGATGTTTCGGGTTGACACCCTTCTTCAGACTCATTCCTCAAGACTCAGTATTCAGGCTCAAACCTGAGTTACTCCAACTTTTTGTGTCTATCTTCAGTTTAAATCAGCATCTGCAGTTCCTTCCTATGCAGTTAGTGCATATCCAGGGACTCGGGTTCAATGCTGAACTTGCCGGTGTGGGGTTTGTATGCTGTCCCCGTGACTGTGTGGGTTTCCTCTGGTTTCCGTCCACCTTCCAAAAATAATGTGCAGCAAAGTTAAGTTTTAGCCGTAAGTAACCCTTGAATGCAGATAAGCAGCAAAAGTTCTAAAGGAGGTTGATCAGCTAATCACGAAGAATAACTGTGTAGGAAGGAACTGTAGATGTTGTTTTAAACCGAAGATATACACAAAAAGCTGGAGTAACATCTGCGGGACAGGCAGCATCTCTGGAGAGAAGAAATGGACGACTTTTCAGGTCGGGACCCTTCTTGTCTGAAGAAGGGTCTCGACCTGAAACATCACCGATTCCTTCTCTCCAAAGAAGAATAACTTGAGGGGATAGACCGGAAATGTCACACATTCATTCTCTCCAGAGATGCTGCCTGTTCCGCTGAGTTACTCCAGCATTTTGTGTCTACCTTCGGTTTAAACCAGCATCTGCATTTCCTTCCTTAACATAACTTGCAGGACTGCATGGAATGAAGGGCAGGAGAATGGGACTAATAGGGTTGATGTTTTGGGATGCAGCATTAGACCCAATGGTTCATTCTTTGTAGTCGCAAGTACTGTAACTCCTTGTAATAAAGCCTAACTTTCTATTAGCTTTTGTACACGAAAAATACTTTTTAGGGCAAGGGTTTTTGTATTGCCTAGCATATCCTTCAACATGTGGATGTCCTCAATTATCATGATTTGCTTGACTGCGAACCACAACTTTGCATAAATAACCCTGGAGGCTAGTTTGTAAGCTGTAACACGGTTGATGCAATAAATAATTTATCTCCATCACTCTCCAGCTTCATCTACTCCCTCCTAAATTGCTTTCAACTTTCACCTGCTGTTTTTCATTAGTAATAAATAATCAACCCAGGAACTGTCAAAACATGGTGCAAAGCAACGGGTGGAGTTTGAGTGCAGAGGTATTGTCAGTAGGTTTTCACGTGCCTTGCGGAAAGTTTAAAGACATAAGCTAATACTTTAAAGAGGAAACCGGAGCACCCGGAGAACAAGCAGGCGGTCACAGAGAGAACGTACAAACTCCATGCAGACAGGATCGACCACGGGCTTCTGGCGCTGTAAAGGGCCTGTCCCACTAAGGTGATTTAAGAAAATTTTAGAAAATTTAAAATTTAAAAAAAATTTAGGCGACTACAGGCGACTAGGCTGTTGCCACATGGTCGCCAGGGTGTCGCCTGTATGGTCATGAGTAGTCGCCCAAAGAGTCATAGCATCTTTCTGGTCGCCGCTGGATTTTCAACATGAGCGTAGGTTGACTTCTCCTGACGTAGGTGCTGTCGTAGTTGTCGCCAGGTTAACATAGGTAGTTGCCAGGTGACGTAGGTTGTCGCCGATGCTGACTGTTTTGTTGTTGTTAAAGTAATGATTCAATTTCAAATTTTATGTCGAAGGGGGGGTCCAGTCGCCATTTTTTTTGGCAACCTTCTTCAACTGTGACAGTTGCCGGCAATCGTCTAAAAATAGCCTAAGTGGGACAGGCCCTTAAGGTAGCAACTGAACCGCTGCACTGCTGTGCTGCCCCAGAATACAAGGCACACTGCTCCCTCTGTTCTAAAACAACTGGGACGTACAAGTTACATATTAATAGACACATCTAACAAATAAGTGTTTTAGTTTTTTAGTTTTAGAAATGGAGCATGGGAACAGGCCCTTCTGCCCACCGGGTCATCGCCGACCAGCGATCCCCGCACATTAACACTATCCTACACACACTAAGGACAATTTTTACTTTTACCAAGCCAATTAACCTACAAACTTGTACGTCCTTGAAGTGTGGGAGGAAAACCAAAGATCTCGGACAAAACCCACGCAGTTCACGGGGAGAACCTGCAAACTCCGAACAGTCAGCACCCGTAGTCGGGATCGAACCCGGTATCAACTGGACTGCAGTGGTAATCCCAGTCTTCAGTCGTTAAAAACACAAATCTAGGAGCTCCCCACCGTCCCCCAACAATCCTCTCGGCCTCTCCCTATTAATACCTACCTCCCAGTCGAAGTTAGTAGCCACCTATCTGAATAAATCTTTATATGTAGGAAGGAACTGCAGATGCTGGTTTAAACCAGCTGGATTTACTCCAGCTTTTTGTGTCTAACTGCTGCTGTGCCTCATTCTCACATGTTGCTTCCTAGTGCTCCTTTAAAGCAGCATGTGGGATTTTGCTATCGTGAAGCTGTTGTAGACTTGGTCAACGTCTAACACATTTTTATTGCTAACTTTTATCTATTAAGACATTCATGCCAAATGATGAAATGCAGACTTCGAAAGAGAAAGACAACTTTCTGGTTCGCATTCACTCCCCCGAGTCCTTACTGTTTTATGAGATCCAGGCAAGCAGATGTGCCTACACAGGAACAATCATTTCACCCTATGCATCAGAACCGCGGAATCCATAAGTTTGTTTAATAGGCTGAGCTGAATTCGAATAACACTTTTAAAGTGAAAATTTATGACAATTTTCATTTCTAAATACTTCAACCGCTTACACTGTTAGTAATAAACACTTCAACCGCTTATTACTGTCAGTTTGTTCTATTTAGAATGTATCCACCATTGGAAAAGCAGGTAACTTTTCAAATTATCACCCAGGCAAAAAAACTCGACTTTAATTCACAGCCGCCATGACTAACATTTCCTTGTCTTCTTTTCCATGTAGAGATGAGCACTGGGTGATCTCAACAATGGGAGCAACAATCTGCAATAAAGCAACACACTGTGAATGCAGAGGAGCTGAAACTGAAAATGCTAGAAACAATCTGTGATGGGGTGGTACAGCTGGTAGGGTTGCTGCCTCACAGCGCCAGAGACCCGTACTCAACTTTGACATTGGCCACTGTCTGTGTGCAGTTTGCATGTCCTTCATGTGACCATACGGATTTCCTTCAGGTGCTTCAGTTTCCTCCCACAGCCTAAAGATGTGCGGGTTTCCAAGTTAATTGGCCTCTGAAAATTCCCACTATTGTGCAGGCAAAGCATAATGGCCTGTCCCACTTTTACGACCTAATTCACGACCTCTTACCGAGTTTGCCCTTGGCTCGTACTCGCAGCATGGTCGTCACGAGGTCGAAGGAGGTTTTAGGAGGTCGTAGGTAGGCCGTAGCAGGCCGTGATGCTAGTCGTAGGTACTCGTGGCATCAAGTAGGTCGGGCCGTTTTTTCTAGCCTGATGAAAAATGTCCATGAGTAAAAAAGGTCGTGAATTAGGTCGTGAAAGTGGGACAGGCCCTTTAGTAAGTGCGATAGCACAGAACTAGTGTGAATGGGTGATCGAAGGTTGGCTTGGACCCAGTGAGCCAAAGGGCTTGTTTCCATGCCTTATCTTTCAAACAATCAATCAACCAATAGTAGGGAGAGAAGCAAAGGTAATGCTTCAGGCAAATGACTAGTCTTGCTTCATCTTTCCCCACTCCATTAATGCTCCTTACATTTGGGCAGCAAAAAATTTCCACAGAAATATCTATAACCGCCCTTTATGTACAGGTCTATAAGATGGAAACTGGCAAATAACCAAAAAAGGATATAGTCCAAAGAATAATCTAGATTGTTGCTGTTAGAGCATGGAGATGCAGTCATCCCTGTTTCGCAGATCCTGTTTCAGAGCACAGCAGGTTTATTAACCAAGAATGAATAAGCATCGACCTTATCTCGTATCCTAAGTGTGACAAGGTCACCTAGGTGAGTACAATGCAAAGACAGATAAGATTGCCGTAAACCCGCAGTGATTCAGTTTGCCAGAGATCTTGGCGGTTTGTGTTTGAATAATGCCGCAGCTGTCTAGCTGGTATTGGATGACATTGTCGGGGAAACATTCTTCAGCCTAAGTTACAGAAGCTGAAAGACGTGACTGTTACAGAACGGTGGGGTCAAATCAAGTTCAAAGGGAAAGGAAACTTACTTCAACGTGACTCTGCTTAATGAGGAAGTTGGCATCATGCCCCAAGACTATTGTGGATTTATGAAGAATAATTATCTTGATATCGCCAAACTAATTTGTTATTTTTCGTGCAACCAGTTTGTATAACAGTCCTCTGCAAAGTGCAACTTCATTTTTTTTTTAAATTACCAATAGAGATTTGACATTTTGAGTGTTGAAATCTTTATTTATCATTCATTGTCCAGGTGCCAGAGATGACAGCTCTTACTGCCTTGTGGAATTATGGCCACTAATAACTTATCGCAAATTAGTTCCTCCAAATGTGCACATGGGCAAATGCCTCTGAACCTGGCTAGAGAAGTGTGAAAGCTATTAGTTTTCAATTAAAGTCTTGGGACACCTCAACAAATGGTGGATCGAAAAGCAAGAAATGTTTTCATCAAAACCATTCATATGAATCAAACTACAACTAATGTAATATAATCTCTTTGAGTCGTTGAGCTATGCAGCATGGAAACAGGCCCTTCACCCCAATTTGCCCCTGCCCAACATGTTGGCATTCTAGACCAGTCAAATGTACCTGCATTTGGCCCATATCCCTCTAAACCCTTCCAATCCGCAAATCTTTTCAAATGTCTTTTCAACATCTGAAATGCACCTGCTTCTATAGTTTCCTCTGGCAAAATGATTCCAATATATTATTGATAATCTCCTGAACCAAATTTAGCAGTCATGAGCACTGACTCTTATAATATCATTTTCTGTATTGAAAACATCGGAAAATATGAAAATTGGTTGCTAACTTGCTGGGCTTCAAAATTGTCACTGCAGAGTTGCATAATGAATTGACTCTGCTTGGCAGATAGGCATCATAGTTTACAAACGAGCCTTTGGAAGAGGAATATTTTGACAACATGCTTGCCAAAAAATCAGGGGCGGAAATCGCTAACAAAACATGGGGGGGGACACAATTTTTTGGCGGACACACACACACACACACACACACACACACACACACGGCTTCGGCCATGGGCCCTGTGGACGGTAACATCGGGAGCTGACCTGGTTGGTGACCGACTCCAAACTCCAGCAACAGCAGCTTTGACCTGCCCCGAATCGTGGGGCTTCAATCGGCCCGTTCCCTGGGCCTTTCATCGCCCGGTGCGGCTTAAAACTGGCGGCGGGATCTTTCATCACCCGGCGGGGGCTTCAACATCAGGAGCCTTGAAGCAGCAATTTGACCGCCAATTTTAAGCCATGCCGGGCGATGAAAGGCCCAGCGAACGTGCCAGGATGTCTCCCTCCTCCAATCACCGCCCTCTATCCTCGGTCCCACCCCCCTACTTCCACCTCTGACTGACACCTCCATCCTCCAATCATCGAGCAGAATCATCATGTCAACCCCCCCCACCCCACGCCCTCCACTGCCTGCTGATAGACGTCTCTCTTGTCCAATCGGCGCCTCAACCATCAGTCCCACCCCCACTGTCTCTCAGAAAGTGGAGATTTTGAATCTATTTTTTTTCACCAAATTTAAAAATCCTGATTACAAAACATGGGGGGGGGGGGGGGGGGATTGTCCCCCACCTCTGAAAACATGAGGGAGACGCTTCTCCCATTTCTCTCCCCCCCCCCCCCCCCCAGAATGTCCGCCCTTGCCCGCCTTCATATAGACTAGGATTCTGAATTCCTGTCTTGGTTATGCAGAGGAATCATTGTAGCAGTCTGGCCATTAACTTTGGCAAACAAATAGTTGGATTGGATTTCACTTACCGAATAGTGAAAGGCTTGGATAGAGTGGATGTGGAGAGGATGTTTCCAGTTGTGGGAGAGTCTAGGACTAGAGGTCACAGCCTCAGATTTAAAGGACGCCCCTTTAGGAAGGAGATGATGAGGAACGTCTTCAGTCAGAGGGTGGCGAATCTGTGGATTTTTTCCCACAGGCTGTGGTGGCCAAGTCCATAGATATTTTTAAGGCAGAGATAGATAGATTCTTGATTAGTACGGATGTCATGGGTTATAGAAATTAAACATAAACTGGGGATCCCCTTAGCCACAAGGGCCACACTCACTCTTAAATATAGCCAATGAACTGGCCTCAACTACCCTCTGTGGCAGAGAGTTCCAGAGTGTGTGAAAAAGTCTTTCTCATTAAAGGATTTCCCCTTATCCAGCTGTGACCCCTTGTCCTGGTCGGAACAATCTTCCTGCATCTAGTCCAACCCCCTATAAGAGTCTATCCAGTCTTTCTTCATAAGACAGTCCTGACATGGTCGAACCAATTCTCTGCACTCCCTCTAAGGCAATAATGTCCTTCCTCAGATTTGGAGGAATACTCCAGGTGTGGTCTCACCAAGACCCTTGAAGTAGTGTACTCAAATCCTTTTGCTATGAAAGCTAAGATACCATTCGACTGCCTGCTGCACCTGCATGGGTACCATGACACCCAGGTCTCGCTGCATCTCCCCTTTTCCTAATCGCTGTCTGGGAAGAAGGCAGGAGAATTGGGTTAGGAGGGAGAGGTAGGGTGGCCATGATTGAATGGTGGAGCAGACCTGATGGGTCAAATGGCCTAATTCTGCTCCTATCACTTATGACCTTAATGGTTTCTGTCGGAGCTTGCTTGCATTGCAATAACGATCACGCTTTGTTGAAATCTTGTGGCACGAGAACCAGACCTCATATATTTTTCTAATTGTATCCCAACAAAACCTTATCGCAGATTCACTGTGCCTTTCCTCAGGTTGCCCTTCAGGTTACATTGCCAAATGTCAAAATATTTAATTGATTCCAGAAGACAAGGTTTGTGACAAGTCCTTATATTAAATTGTAAATGATTAGCTTGAACGGTCTGCAATAAGATTATCCCCTCTGATGTTAAATATACACATAATACTAAGAATGAATATTAAACGTTGAATTCTTTCATTTTCCAATGTGATTGACTGAAATAGAGTATCTTTACAGTTAGTAAGTTAAGTGTGAGATCTATGAATACAAATCGTTTAAAGCTCGGGGCAAGATTTGTACACATGCAATTTCTTTACATTTCCAATTGCCCAGACCAAAAGATTTTAACTCTTTTAATATGTTGAATTCAACAGACGTACCAGACCAGGTACAGTAACATCAGGTCCAAGGCAGACACAATCTCCCTGATCCTAAACGTATCCTGGGAACATCTAGATAACAATGACTCCACTGTCAGAGTCTTGTTTGCTGTATGTAGCTCTGCCTTCATCATCGTAACTACGACCAAATTCATCTCCAAAATCCTGGAGTCAGGAAAAGAGTCAGCTCCAATGCAACTAGATCTTGACCCTTAGACTGCAATGAGTAAGGATAGGTGACAAAATATCCTCCAGCATAATTCTCAGCACCAGTGACCCACAAAGCTGTTTCCTCAACCCCCTTCTATACTCCCATCACACCCATAAATCATTGGAGCAGAATTAGGCAATTCGGACTATTGAGTCTGCTCTGCCACTCAATCATGGCCGATCGATTTTTCCTTCTCAACCCTGTTCCTTTGCCTTCTCTCAGTAACCTTTGACACCCTTACTAGTCAAAATATCTATCTATCTATTTAAAAATACCCAATGACTTGGCTTTCACTGCCAAATGTGGCAATGAATTCCACAGATTCACCACCCTCTGACTAAGGAAACCTCCTCATTTCCATTCTAAAGGTATGTCCTTTTATTCTGAGGCTGTGCGCTCTGGTTCTGGACTCTCCCACTAATAGAACCACATTCACTCTATCTAGACCTTTCATTGTTCGGTAGTTTTCAGTAAGATCACCCCCCAGCCTTTTAAACTCCAGCGAGTACAGGCCCAGGGCAATTAAATGCTCCTCATACGTTAACCCAATCATCCCCGGGATCATTACACAAACCTCCTTTTGACACTCTCCAATGTCAACTCATGCTTCCTTAGATCTTGGGCCCAAAACTGCTCACAATATTCCAAATGTAGTCTGACCAGCACTGAATAGAGCCTCAGTATTACATCCTTGCTTTAATATTCTACTGGTCTCAAAATGAATGTCTTAAACATTGAATTGAATTAACTTGAATTGAATGCTTTACTGTCACATTTGATAAGTCACAGTGAAATTCTTTGCTTGCATACCAAAAGTATGCAAATAGACGCCCATAAATGGTGCTCACAAAGTTACAAATTCCACCTCCCCCTCCCCCGCCCCCCCCCCCCCCCCCCCCCCCATGCCAGTTTTGCCATTGTTCCACCCCCTCCCTCATGGCAGTCCCCCCACGCCGGGTCCTCCATTGTCCGAGAACACTGTTGTGTTCTCCATCACAACAGTCCCCCATGCCGGGTCCTTCTTTGTCCCTTCCCTTCTGTATTTGCCTTCCTTACACAGCCTGCAAATTAACCCTTTGGGCACCCTACACCAGCACTCCCAAGTCTCTTTGGACTTTCCATTTCTGAATCCTCTCCCCATTTAAAAAATATCCTACGCCTTTATTCGTTCTACCAAATTGCATGACAGTGCACTGGGCTACACTGTATTCCACTTGCCACTGCTTTGCCCACTCTTCCAACCTGTCCACGCTCCTCTCCAGACTCTCTACTTCCTCAACACTACCTGCCCTCCACCTATCATCATCTCATTTGGAAACAAGGCCATTAATGCCATCAATTAAATCGATAACACATAATGTGAAAAATAGCGGACCCAACACTGACTCCTGTGGAAAATCATTAATCACCGTCCACCACTCAAAGGCCTCCTTTATTCCCACTTCATGTCTTCTGCAAGTCAATCAATCATGGACATATGCTAGTACATTTCCTCTAAGGTCATATCTTGTTTAACATCCTTATGTGTGGCACCTTATCAAAGGCTTTATGAAAATCCAAGTAAACAAGCAGATTTGTCAGCCAAGATCTCTTCTGATCAAAACCATGCTGATATGGGCCTATTTTATCATGTGCTTCTGAACTCCCGAAACCTCATCTTTAATAATGGACTAAAATCTTATCAACCACTGAAGTCAGGCTAACCCATCTATCATTTCCTTTCTTTTGCCTTACTCCCTTCTTAAACAGTGGAGGTACATTTGTGATATTCCATTCCTCTGTAATTCTTAACTCTTGTGATTCAAGAAAGATTACAACTAATACCTTCACAATCTACACAGCATTCCCTTTCAGAACCCCGGGGTGCAGTCCATCTGGTATAGGTGACATCCACCTTCAGACCTTGCAGCTTCCCAAGCACCTTCTCCTACAATTCTACAAATTCATTCTCTCGGGACCCAATACCAACTTGATTTTCCCAGTCTATCTGCATATTGAAATACTCCACAAGCACTGTAACATTGTCTTTCTTGCATGCTTTTTCTATCTCCTAATGTGTAGCCTACGTCCCGGCTACTATTCTGTATATAACTCCTCTCAGGGTTTTTTACCCTTACAGTTTCTTAATTCTTCCCTCAAAGATATTCCATCTTCTGATCTATGTTGTTTCTTGCTAAGGATTGGATTTCATTCCTCATCAATGAAGCCTCCCCACCCCCTCTGCCCAGCTGCCTGTCTTTTCTCTAGTTCTATTTACAGATTTGCAGTTGACGCCACTGTGTTGGGACAAATCTCGAAAAACGACGAAACAGAGAATAGTAACAAGATAGAATGCTTAGTAACATGGTATCAGGACAACAATTTCTCCCCTCAATGTCAGCAAACCGAAGAGGCTGGTCATCAGGCAGCAGGGTGGAGTACATGCCCCAGTCTACATCAATAGTGCTGGAGTGGAGATGTTTGAGGACATTGAGTTCCTAGGTGTAAATATCATCCACAATTTGACCCGGTACATTGATAAAATAGGCAAGAAAGCACATCAACAGCTCTACTTCCTCAGAATATTCAGGGGATTTGTTATGTCCCCGTTGACTCTGACCAATTTCTGCGGGAGCATCTCAGAAAACATCCTATCAGGATACACGCAGCTTCACATCGCAACTGCTCTGCTCTAGATCACAATCACAAAGAGTTGTTTGATGCAGCCCAGTCCATTAGACAAACCAGCCTCCCCTCGCTGACATCATGTACACTTCATGATGCCTCAGGAAAACAGGGAACATTTTCAAGAAACTTCCACACCACGGTCATTCCCCCTTCTCCTCCCTCCCATTGTGCAGAAGATACAAACGCTTTAAAACATACCGTCAGATTCTGGAACAGTTCTTCCCGTCATTATTAATGTCTTGACTGGACCTCTCGTACGTAAATAATGCATTCCCGATCACTCAATCTACCTCATTGTACACATTATATATTTGCGCTTTTAGCTGTAATCATTATATTCTGAACTCTTGTTGGTTTTCTTTGTTACACGGCCTATTGTACTCATGTATGGTGTGTGTCTTTCATCAAAGTGGTGTCTTTCATCAGTGATCCCTCACCAGCCATGCTATGCCCATCTCTCACTGCTGCCATCAGGAAGGAGAAACAGAAACCTGAAGTGCACATCAACAGGTTCAGGAACAGCTACTTTCTTGTAACTATTCGTATCTTGAAACAACCTACATGGATAGGACAGGTTTGGAGGGATATGGGCCAAACGCGAGCAGGTCATAAGGTCAGAAGGAATAGGAATAGGAGTAGAATTAGGCCATTCAGCCCATCAAGTCCACTCCGCCATTCAATCTCTCCCTCCTAACCCCATTCTCCTGCCTTCTCCCCATAACCCCTGACACCTATATTAATCAAAAATGTATTTATCTCTGACTTAAAAATATCCACTGACTTGGCCTCTACAGCCTTCTGTGGCAAAGGTGGGACAAGTGCAGCTGGGATATGTTGGAAGGTGTGGGCCAAGTGCCTGTTTATACACTATATCACTCTGTGACTGTATGATTCTAACATGCACAACCCTAAGGTAGACAAAAGTGCTGGTGAAACTCAGCAGGTGGAGCAGCATCTATGGAGTGAAGGAAATAGGCAACGTTTTGAGCTGAAACCCTTTTTCAGACAACCTGTGTACAACCCTAACCCAACCTCAACAACAGAACACTGCAGACCACTACTTAAATTATCATAGCCTTGGGTTTTTTTTCTAATTGTATTTTGCACAAATGGTTTTTTTCCGTATACATATATATGTTATGTATAAGTAATGCTTTTGTGTGCTTGCCTGATTCCATGTGCCTTTGATGCTTCTGCACCTCTCCGTACCTGTGCATATGACAACAAACATAACTTGATTTGGTATGATTTGCCTGGATAGTTGGCAAAACATTGTGTTTCACTGTATCACAGTGCACGTGATAATAATGAACCAATGTCAGTAATTACATCTCAAATGGCACAAAAACACTTCTTGCATGTTCACGCAGCTCTGCTGGGACTCCCGAGAGTTTGGTCTCTGCAGACAATTGTGATTACTCAAGCTGCTGTCTTTGTTCTGGATTGTAGGCTGGTGTCATTTGTATTACCTGGCTCATAACCATTGAAGGGTGTCTCCCACCTAACCATCCCCACAATCCCTAACAGCAACCTTGAATGAGTTTGATTGTCATTACACGTAATCATATTTGTTAATATTCCAGAATGAATCAGTCCTGTTGACTACACCCAACCTGCACTGTTTTGTGACTCAAATCCCACTTCATTGCTCTTGACTCTAATTGTCCTCTGCATGGTTTTAGCATACCACTCAGTTTGATCACAGTTATGAGGAGAAGGCAGGATAATGGGGTTAGGAAGGAGAGATAGATCAGCCATGTGAATCATAGAATCATAGAAAATAGGTGCAGGAGTAGGCCATTCGGCCCTTCGAGCCTGCACCGCCATTCAATATGATCATGGCTGATCATCCAACTCAGTATCCTGTACCTGCCTTCTTCCCATACCCTCTGATCCCTTTAGCCACAAGGGCCACATCTAACTCCCTCTTAAATATAGCCAACGAACTGGCCTCAACTACCTCTGTGGCAGAGAATTCCATAGACTCACCACTCTCTGAGTGAAAAATTATCTTCTCATCTCGGTCCTTAAAGACTTCCACCTTGTCCTTAAACTGTGACCCCTTGTTCTGGAGTTCCCCAACATCAGGAACAATCTTCCTGCATCTAGCCTGTCCAACCACTTAAGAATTTTGTAAGTTTCTATAAGATCCCCTCTCAATCTCCTAAATTCCAGCGAGTACAAGCCGAGTCTATCCAGTCTTTCTTCATATGGAAGTCCTGCCGTCCCAGGAATCAGTCTGGTGAACCTTCTCTGTACTCCCTCTATGGCAAGAATGTCTTTCCTCAGATTAGGAGACCAAAACTGTATGCAATACTCCAGGTGTGGCCTCACCAAGACCCTGTACAACTGCAGTAGAACCTCCCTGCTCTCGTACTCAAATCCTTTTGCTTTGAATGCCAACATACCATTCGCTTTATTCACTGCCTGCTGCACCTGCATGCCTACTTTCAATGACTGGTGTACCATGACACCCAGGTCCCGTTGCTTCTCCCCTTATCCTAACACCGTTCAGATAATAGTCTACCCTCCTGTTTTTGCCGCCAAAGTGGATAACCTCATATTTATCCACACTGCTTCTCCCCATGCATTTGCCCACACACCCAACCTATCCAATTCACCTTGCAGCCTCCTAGCATCCTCCTCACAGCTAACACTGCCCCCCAGCTTTGTGTCATCTGCAAACTTGGAGATGTTGCATTCAATTCCCTCATCCAGATCATTAATATATATTGTAAATAGCTGGGGTCCCAGCACTGAGCCTTGCGGTACCCCACTAGTCACTGCCTGCCATTCTGAAAATGACCCGTTTACTCCTAGTCTTTTCTTCCTGTCTGCCAGCCAGTTCTCTATCCACATCAACACTGAACCTCCAATACTGTGTGCTTTAAATTGAATGCTAATCTCTTATGTGGGACCTTGTTGAAAGCCTTCTGAAAGTCCAGATATAACATATCCACAGGTTCTCCCTTATCCACTCTACTAGTTACATCCTCGAAAAATTCTATAAAATTCATCAGACATGATTTACCTTTCATAAATCCATGCTGACTATGTCCAGTGTTTTCACCACTTTCCAAATGTGCTGCTATCCCATCTTTAATAACTGACTCTAGCATTTTCCCCACTACCGATGTTAGACTAACTGGTCTGTAATTCCACGTTTTCTCTCTCCCTCCCTTTTTAAAAAGTGGGGTTACATTAGCTACCCTCCAATCCTCAGGAACTACTCCAGAATCTAAAGAGTTTTGAAAAATTATCACTAATGCATCCACTATTTCTGGGGATACTTCGTTAAGTACTTTGGGATGCAGCCTATCTGGCCCTGGGGATTTATCAGCCTTTAATCCATTCAATGTACCTAATACCACTTCCCGGCTAACCTGGATTTCACTCAATTCCTCCATCTCATTTGACCCCCAGTCCCCTGCTATTTCCGGCAGATTATTTATGTCTTCCTTAGTGAAGACAGAACCAAAGTAATTATTCAATTGGTCTGCCATGTCCCTGTTCCCCATGATCAATTCACCAGTTTCTGACTGCAAGGGACCTACATTTGTTATAACTAACCTTTTTCTCTTCACATATCTATAAAAGCTTTTGCAGTCCGTTTTTATGTTCCCTGCCAGTTTTCTTTCATAATCTATTTTCACTTTCCTAATTAAGCACTTTGTCCTCCTCGGCTGGACTCTGAATTGGCCTCGACCCAAAACGTCACCCATTCCTTCTCGCCAGAGATGCTGCCTGTCCCATTGAGTTACTCCAGCTTTTTGTGTCTAACCATGATTGAATGGCGGAGTGGACTTGATGGGCTGAATGGCCTAATTCTACTCTGATCACTTATGACTTTATGATCCACACCACAGCAAAGCAGGGGCCACCACTGCCAAATATATCCTCTCTTTAGCAGCGGTGGGCACATGTAAAGAAACTGACAGACATTACTCGGATTGAAAAGCGTGCTTCCCAGCTTTGTTTTGCCTGGCACCTGTTACACAATGACAACGTTAACATTCAAGCACGTCATTGCTTGCAAAGCTGTCACCATATCACCGGCACCCGACACCACTGGGTCAGCTATGCTGCATGCAGGTCTCCCCAACATCACACACTGCACGTCATGTCTTTTGAATCAACTGCAAATGAATAGCTTGGCGCCACTCTGGCCTGGGATCTCATGGGTTTTTCACAAGGAACTGTTTACATGGGTCTGGGACGTATTGATGCATGAAGCAGTCAAGGAATCAAGTTGGACTGGGTTTGTATATGGGTGAGTTAGTGCAATGTTTGTCTGTTTAGCCTGCCCAAGTTAATTTTGTTCATCTCCCCAGCAGATGTGGCAGAGACAGAGAAACTGAGTGAAAAAGGATGCTGCCCTGACAAGAGATAGTTTGGGGGAAGGTGCAGTCTAGATAGCTAAGGGTGTCAGTGGAGTTTGCAGTAAATGTCAGTTGATCGTTTGTCCGCTGACGTTATGTCTAGGAATGTTCCATATTGTTCACTGCAGTTTAGCAGCACAGTGGCACAGAGTGGAGTTACTGCTTTACAGCGCCAGAGACATGAGTTCGATCCCGACCATGGGTGTTGTAGTATGAGGTTTGTGTGTTCTTCTCGTGACCTGTGTGCGTTCTCTCCCGGTGCTCCGGTTTCCTTCCACACTCCAGACGTACATGTTTGTAGGTTAATTAGCTCTGGTAAAATTGTAAATTGTCTCTAGTGTGCGTAGGATAGTGTTAGTGTGCGGGGATCACTGGTCGGCATGGATTTGTGGGCCGAAGGGCCTGTTTTCATGGTAGCTCTCTAAACTAACCCAAACTAAACTTTGATTTGGATGAAGTGAATGGATTTAAAGGAAGATTGTCACATAATTGTTCAACCTGGTGAGCACCAATGCTGAGGATTAGGGTGAAGGAAATGGTATCAGCAATTGTCATAGATTCAGGTCTGCACATCAGGAAGTCCTGAAATCAATTGCAGATGGAGGCCTCAATGCGAAAGAGGTTTAGTGCTGAGCTTATTCAGCATCTCCAGAGATGCTGCATGCCCAGTGAATTACCACAGCATTTTCAGTGTGAATGAATGCATGAATGAATGAATGAATAAGTTTATTGGCCAAGTAATCACATACAAGGAATTTGCCGCGGTGCTCTGCCCACAAGTGACAACATGACATACAAAAACCGCTAGGAATGACACATAAAACATTAAACATTAATAATAAAATATTATAGATTAAACATGTGAATAAAGTACCAGAGCAAAAGGAGGCTACAGATTGTTGGTTATTGAAAAGGACTGTTTTTATGTCTGGCTGTGGCAGCTTTGACTGTCCAGAGTCGCCTTCTAGAGGGAAGTGATTTGGTGGGTAGAAGGGCATCTGCAGTTCCTTCCTACTGCATTATTTGGTATTATGTTGTGTCTGAGCTTTAGTCAATGAATAACATCCTTACGTAGGTGTTCATATTGTCAAAGTGATCCCGAGCCAAATGAAGTGCTATGGCGATGGTATACTCCATACATCCATTTTTCATTGCTAGATGGCTGATGTTCTGAAGACTGTGGGCCTCAACCAATCTTTCAAAGCAGTTCATTCTGGTCAATGTTAGAACCACCTCTTATTAAGAGAGGTCACTTTATTTTTCTTGGCAACTGGGATGATGGAGATTTCCTTGAAGGAGGTTGGGACAGTAGACTGTCGAAGCGAGAGGTGGAGATGTCGGCAAGAATCATAACCAGGTTATTGTTCAGGGATGCCATCTGGGACAACGGCTTGCCAGGACTTTATCCTTGGGAAGCAGATCTGTCTTCTGCCACTGAGATGTATGGGGCAGAGCCAGCAGGGCATTTTGTTGCCTGTTCAAATTGGGTGTTGAAAGAGTTAAGCTCATCCACTAGAGATATGTCATTGCTGGAGGTCACCCCCAATTTGACTTGTGGCTCTTGATGATATCAGACCCTGTTGTAGTTACCTGACATCCGTGTGTTTCAAATGAACCTTATGCCCCAGTCCCACTTAGGAAACCTGAACGGAAACCTCTGGAGACTTTTCTCCCCACCCAAGGTTTCCGTGCGGTTCCCGGAGGTTCCCGGAGGTTTTTGTCAGTCTCGCTAATGGTCGAAAATGGTTTCCGCTTCTTCTATGTTCCGGCGATTATTTCAAAAAATTCAAAACCGGTCGCGACTAAAAATAGGTTTTTAAATAGGTTTACCGGCCGTTTTAAAAATCGGTAATTTTTTAGTCAAAGCCGGTTGCAATGCTAGTTGAAGGTGGTTGCCGGAGGTTACAGGTAGTGGAAGGTAAGACCTTTTTTTCACCCAGTTTTATTCCACCAGGGAGGTCTTACCTTCTACTACCTGCAACCTCCAGCAACCACCTTCAACTAGCATCGCAACTGGCTTCGACTAAAAAATTACCGATTTTTAAAACGGTAATCTATTTTTAGTCGCGGCCGGTTTCAATTTTTTTTAAATAATCGCTGGAACATAGAAGAAGCGGAAACCACAAGAACCAGACCCTGGATCTGAACCGTCTACACAAACTGAAATTTTGGAGCAATCCAAATGGAAAACCCAATTGGTTCAATGATATGTGTAGTAACGAACTGCAGATGCTGGTTTAAACCGACGATAGACACAAAAAGCTGGAGTAAGTCAGCGGGTCAGATGGCATTTCTGGAGAAAAGGAATAGGTGATTCTGCCTGTTAATCTTGTACAACTCAAGCAAAAGACTGGGCGTGGAACGTACATGTTATTAAGAGTATTTTGTTCAGTTCTGCAAACCATTTTATAAGAAAGATGTTGTCAAGTTGGAAAGGGTGCAGAGAAAATTTACGAGGATTTTTCCAGGATTTGAGGGTCTGAGCTACAGGGAGAGGTTGAGCAGGCTGGTACTCTATTCCATGGAGGGTAGGAGGATGAGGGGTGATCTTATAGAGGTGTATCAAATCGTGAGAGGAATAGATCGGGAAGACACACACAATCTCTTGCCAAGATTGGGGGAATCAGGAACCAGGGGGGCATAGGCTTAAGGTGAAGGGGGAAAAACTTTATAGAATTTTGAAGGGTAACTTTTTCACACAAAGGATGGTGGGTGTATGGAACGAGCTGCCAGAGGAGGTAGTTGAGACAACGTCTAAGAAGTAATTAGGCAGGTATGCGGATAGGACAGGTATGGCCCAAATGCAGTCAAGTAGGACTAGTTTAGAGGGACATATGTCAGAAGGAACTGAAAATGCTGATTTATACCAAAGATAGACACAAAATGCTGACGTAACTCAGCAGGACAGGCAGCATCTCTGGAGAGAAGGAATGAGTGACGTTTTGGGTTGAGACCCTTCTTCAGACACATGTTGGTCAGTGAGGACAAGTTGGGCCAAAGGGCCACACTGTATGACTCTTTGACTCCATAACCAAACCATCACAAATCATCTGCCCTGCTTTGCCTGGACAACTTGAAACAGCTGCATCTTGAAACAAAATAAATTGTTCCTTCCTTTAGGTGATGTCTTTCTACATAAATCAAATGGAAATGAAACTGAACTTGCCATCTTGAGTAGCTTACGCCACAGCGCAAATGGCTGAAGCATAAAGGACAGCATGGTACGAGTATGTAGTTGCCTGAAAGTGGCGACCCTGTAGGCAGGGTGATGAAATAGGCATGGAGCATACTTTCCTTCATCGGACAGAGCATTGAATACGAGAGTACACAAAAGGCTGGAGAAACTCAGCGGGTGCAGCAGCATCTTGAACACGAGAGTTAGGACATCATGTTACAGCTGTATAAGCCTTTGTGAGATCAATCAAGTTTCCAACTAACTGCTGAGAAACCAACTACACTGAACCAATGCTTGCAGTATCCTCAAACTACAACAGTGACTGAGGCACAGAGTAAATGAACTTAAAGTTTATTTGGAAAGTCCAGAGTCCACGTGAGGAGTTATTGTTCTTATTTAGGTCTAACATTTACCACCTGGATCCAAAGTAAGATTATTCTGCATTTGGTCTGCCAAAACAAAAATCTTGCCGGTTTTCCAATTGGTTTTAGGAATTTCAAAACAATCCACTCCTGCCCTTGTAAACGCGACCCCTGCTATCAATCAACTGATCTACAATCAAAAAAAGCCCATCTGCTGCTATTGGCTAATAGCAATGGTAAAGGCTAATGACTTGCTTCCCCGCCAAGTAAAACCACACTTCATTTGTGTTTACTGTCGCCTTGTATCACCTCAAGTGGGATTCGGTCTTTGTTTATGAATAAGCACTGAACACGCTCCCTCTTTAAGAGGACAGATTGTTTACTAAACTGCAGCACCTTCTTTGTTCAGTTTAATCCGGAGTAAAAGCAAAAGGCAACTCAAACCTGCGGTGTGGGACACATTAAAGCTCCCGATCTGAAGAGTTTAGGGGCATTTGTATCACCAACTCGGCGAATAAATTAATCTGCCTGGATTTTTATGGCAGAGGTATTAACAATATTAGCAGTATTACCTCAACAATACTGGTGATGTGTACCGTGACTTCAATCTTCTCCATAACCCTGACGTTTAAACATAAAGTGGCCTGCTCCTCCTCATTGATGCCTCCCTGAAAAACTTGGCAGTGAAATCCACATTGTCCACAAAGCAACAGTATTCAAGCACATTCAAGTCTGAAGGAGGGTCTCGACCCGAAACTTTGCCTATTTCCTACGCTCCACAGATGCTGCCTCACCCGCTGAGTTTCTCCAGCATTCTTGTCTATATTCAAACACTGGCTCGCAACCAAACAGAACAAAATAAATGGTGGGTACACAAAAGGCTGGAGAAACTCAGCGGGTGCAGCAGCATCTAAGGAGCGAAGTGGATAGGCAATGTTTCGGGCCGAAACCCATCTTCAGACTGATGGATCAAAATAAATGGTGCATTAGTTGGACATTTTAACTGGCGTGAATAATCTTACAGCCATACAGCATCTCTTGCTCTATAAATGTCACCTTCACAGGGATGGAACTTAATTCTACAGATCCTAAATATAGATGGATTTTTCTTTTACTTATTTCTTCTGTTTAATTAATTCTCCTCTCCCTACTCAATCTAATAGTTGTCTATGCTACTTTATTTTTCCCCCTATACCCGATATTACAATTAATCAAATACTTTTATTTATACTTCCTGTTTGAGATCCTGTCAGAACTGAATTCAATTCCTTGATTTATGAACATTTCATTTATAATTATTTTTTGCTACAGTGCCATTGTCTCTTCGGGGTATTTTTTTGTTATAACCAACACCATTCCTCTCTGAGCAAGGGAATACATTGTGTGATGTCACCCAAATAATTCAGCGCTCTCATTATATCCAATCGATCAGCCATGATCACAATCAATAGCGGTGCTGGCTCGAAGGGCCAAATGGCCTCCTCCTGCACCTATTTTCAATGAATTATGGAAACATGCATTATAGAAGAAATACTGGATCCCAACTCACTGAATTCTTCACAGACCAAATGACCAGCCTCCTCCTTACTTTGTCCTCCTTATGCTCTCACCCTAAGATGGTCACCATATGGTAACATATGTCCCATTGCCACACCATCACTGGAGTATGATGAGTTTGAAACATACCGCAGAAGTGTTGCTTCAATATACACATTCTCTCAGCTGTCCCATTCACGTGGGCGCCCAGCTTTCAGTATGTACATGGTGGATGTCTTTACCGGATGTGATAGATATCAGCAAATAATCATTATTTACCCAGTGGCTCCTGTTGGCTACTGTTGTGTCCCAGTTACAGTTGGCGCTGGAGATAGCAATAGACAGCATCATGACTGCTGCCAAGAGAGCTGGCATTTCCCTGCGTAATCTGCTGCCCTTGAACATGTTGGCTCAAAGTTGTGAGAATGGATTTCCCTACAATCTGTGTGAGGCAGGTTTAACTTGTCGATGACATTTTAAAAGATTAGAAACACTAGGACAACCTGTTGGTGCAGCAAGCCGATCGACCTGAGTTTGATCTTCACCTTCTGTGCCATCCGTGTGGAGTTTGCATGTTCTCCCTGTGACCGCATGGTTTTTCTCTGGGTGCTCTCCCTCATCCCAAACAGATCCGGTAGATTAATTGGCCACTGTAAATTTACCAAAAACAGACGCAAAGTGCTGGAGCAATTCAGTTGGTCAGAAGATCTGGATAGGTGACGTGTCAGGTTGGAACCCTTCTCCAGGTTCACACCAACTAAAAACACCACATCCACATGTTCTCCAGAGATACTGCCTGATCCACTGAATTACTCCAGCACTTTGTGTCTTGTTTATTTTAAACCAGCATCTGTGTTTCCTTGTTTCTTCACAAAAACATAAATTTTACATACATTGCATGTAAAAATCCAGCAAGGCAGTGAGAAAGAAAGAGAGATTGAAAATAAAGCAAGACAATTGTGTGAAATTCAAATAGAAGAAAAACAGGCAAATCGAGGTGGTCTCTGGTGCTTTGTGTTGAGGTAGGGTTAGGATAGTGCATTTTGGTTCAAGGACCTGAAAGTTTTGTAGGTAGGTAGCTGTTCTTGAACAGCTGTTTATACGTGTATACATGTATATTTACAGTTTGATGCAGAGCGCCAGATTGCACAGTTTTCCCTTTCCCCTCACTCTCAGTCTGAAGAAGGGTCTCGACCCGAAACGTCGCCTGTTCCTTTGCTCCACAGAAGCTGTCTGACCCATTGAGTTACTCCAGCTTTTTGTGTCCATCTATTTAAAACGTGTTGTGCATGGATTAGTTAGAAATACAAGTGCTTTAAGATAAGTGCATAATTAACACCAACTGCATTAACACCCAAGTGCATGACCAAACAGTGAGTTAAAGGTCAAAGTTTTGCCAGCACACAAAGCGTTAAATGCAAGGTGCAATGTTAAACAGCCTGCACTTGCTTAGCCAGACACCTGCACTTAAAACAGGAAGGGCAGGTTAGTAATAGCTCAGTCCTACCAGCATTTAAATACCAGCGTGAGGGTGTTGTGCTCGATCCAGCGCAAGCTCTTTTCATACCGTTCCCTTTAAAATCATTACCTTTTCCAACATCATTGACCCTCTTCATAATTCCCTTTCCATCATTTGGCATCATTATTGTATTTATGCTTAAAACTGCCTGATTTATACCTCACGCTGCCTCGGCAAGGCCAGCAGCATAATCAAGGACGAGTCGCACCCTGGCCATTCCCTCTTCTCCCCTCTCCCATCAGGCAAAAGGTATAGAAGTGTGAAAACGCACACCTCCAGATTTGGGGAGAGTTTCTTCCCAGCTGTTGTCAGGCTATTGGATTTGCCATCATGGGATTCATTGGATTCTTTGTGAAGGAACACAGCAAGGAACACTTTCACCGTACCTCGGTACATGTGACAATAAACTAAACGGAACTGAACTGAGTACATAATAAAGACCATCAGCAAAATAAAATAATTTCTGCTCTCATGGAAGATTGTTAATTGCTTGACAATTTTATTTGTAAGACTGTATATTGATGTTTCTGTTTGAAATGTGTGAGTAATGTGTATATATCTTTTGGTGGGAGCGTATGTCTTCACTAGCAAGAAATGCATGAACGACTGTCTTTGTGTATGAAGATCTGTGTTCCAAGGAGACAGCTTGTATGTGTGTCACTGTGCAAATTGCCAGCAGGATATACACATTAATCTGCAAATGTCTTATGTTTCACTGAAGGGAAACTGTGGCCCTTCTATCTGCACCAACAATTGTCTCCTCTCTGGAAGGTGGGATGTGGGGTTCTTCACAGCTCCAGAGTTCCGGGTTTGAAACCTGATCAAAGGTGCTGTCATGAGTATGGAGTTTACACATTCGCCTGGTAACTCAGTAAGTTTTCCACCAGGCCTCCTAGCATATCTCAAAAAGATGAGAGTGTCAGTAAGTTATTTGACCTTTAAAGCCCTGTCCCACGGTACGAGTTCATTCCAAGAGCTCTCCCGAGTTTGAAAAAAATGAACGTAGCGGGTACGTCGGAGCTCGGGGACGTCACTTAGCGGCTCGCTACGCTAACGGCAGGTATTCGGGAAGACTCGCTAACGGCAGGTAAGCACGGGAAGACTCGTGAAGATTTTCAACATGATGAAAAATGTCCACGAGAGCCCCGAGTACCGACGAGTGGCCATTACCGTAAATCTCCGAGTTCGAATCAGGGCAAACTCGGGAGAAGTCTTGGAATGAACTCGTACCGTGGGACAGGGGTATTACAAATTGTCCTTAGCATGTCAGTGAGTGATCACACTGTTTGACCCTGCACTGCACAGGATGCCCGTGGAAGCCGTAGAATCAGGTGCAATATTTATATAATATTGACTGGCCTTGAGGGATACACCAGGAAATATTGCCCAAACTGAAATCATATTGCCCGAGTCGAAGACGAGGGCAATATGATTTCAGTGCGGGCAATATTTCCTGGTGTCTCCCGAAAGAAGGTTATAATTATTACCTATCCCCACGTAAATTAAAATAATTCCTAAGATTCACACTTGGAGCATTACTATGAAGAGATAAGCAGATAAGTCCATTTTTTATGATTTTGGAGTGAGGTACATGTGCCTACATGCATCATATACATGTAGTACAAAATAATACCTTTCGAATGATATGGCTTACTACAGTACAATAGTCTACAAATAAAATATTGTTTTTTTAAGTTATGGTCAAAAATAGTTAAAATGTCCTTATTCCCTTTGTTTTTCTTCTTCGCGGTGAACTTTGGCCGGGTTCGTGTCCCGGATGTACGCCCAGGGTTCGTAATAGTTCATCTTTGTGATTGACCGCAGTTTTTCTACGTAAAGTCAATGGCGAAACCCGGAAGAAGAAAAATACCAAGTAATATTGCCCGCTGGAAACTGCGCGTTTTTTGACCAATCAAAATACGAACTAAAATTGCCCAGTAAAACTACCTTATATAGGTAATAATTTAGGATATTGAACCAGATATATGGATAGTAAAGGTATAGAGGAATATAGACAATTAGTCAGTGTGGATTATTTGGGCCATAGGTCCATTTTCCATTCTGTGTCATTCTAAGACTCTATGACCATTGACAATCACAGGCCTGCTACTGGAACAGGACTTTCTATACTTGTGCATGTGGGGGAATGGTAGACTGTTGCTGGGTAAATCCAAGTGACACCTGGCTTACTGCTGCGCATATTTAACCAGCTGGAGCTAAAACTGGATCTACACAGAATTGGTTTTCACATCAGTGAGAGCGTTGAGCTTACTAACCTCGATGTGGCAAACTAAACAATTACGAGTGGAAGAATTACCCTGCAGGTAAACTGACAAGGCACAAGATTTGCACTCATCCATTCAGTACGATCTTATCTTTAAACAGAGTCTGAAGCATTTCATTCGAAGAATACCACATAGAACACCAGTGGTCAGGAAGGGGCGTGAGATGATATATAGCTGTAGTCAGTTGTAGAACCCGTTTGTTCAGACCCCAGAGTGGAGCTTGCTGACGAGAAGAACATAACATTTACTGTGTCGGAAAGAACTGCAGATGCTGGTTTAAATCGAAGATAGACACAAAAGGTTGGAATATCTGTCAATCTCCGTCTTAAAAAATTACATTGACGCCCCCTTTAGCCTTCTGTGGCAATTAATTCCACAGATTCATCACCCTCTGGCTAAAGAAATTCCTCTCATCTCCTTTCTAAAGATAGGTCCTTTTATTCTGAGGCTATTACCTCTGGTCCTAGACTCTCCCACTAGTGGAGACATCCCCTACCCATTTACTTAATCCAGACCTTTCCCAATCCGGTAAGTCTCAATGAGGCTCCCTCTCATCCTTCTAAACTCCAGCGAGTACCGACCCAGTGCCTTCAAACGTGTAACATACGTTAACCCGCTCATTCCTGGTAGACAAAAATGCTGGAGAAACTCAGTGGGTGAGGCAGCATCTATGGAGCGAAGGGATTGGTGACATTTCCGGTCAAGACCCTTCTTCAGACGTCTGAAGCAGGGTCTTTACCCGAAACGTCACCTATTCCTTCGCTAAATAGATGCTGCCTCACCCGTTGAGTTTCTCCAGCATTTTTGTCTACCTTCGATTTTTCCATCATCTGCAGTTCTTCCTTAACCAATCATTCCTGGGATCATTCTCGTAAACCTCATCTGGACCCTCTCCAGAGCCGGCACATCCTTCCTCAGATGTGAGGGATCAAAGGCTTATAAGTTCAACGCTGACATTCAATAAGCCAACGGATGGACTGACTACTCTGTCCGTGGTATATTACTACCTCTGGGTAAGAGAAATTGAGCTAAATCCCCAACAAACAAGACCTTCAAAATAATGGGTAACAGAGGATTTTGAATGGGTTTGGGTGTCTTCTTCATCCTGAAGGCAAGATGGGGTTTGTGTGCAGGAGCCAGGAAGAAAGCACTCTGAAAATAAAGTAGGCCGGATGCAAAAGGGCTCCAGATTGCTTCCTCTAAGGACACTATTGGACTCAATGGCATTATAACTCTGCCTGTTTCTTGGCCATTGTTTGACATAAAAAAATCAACATTGAGAAAAGGAACAGGGCCTTTAACCTACAATGTCCGTGTCAAAGATGCCGCCAAGTTAAACTAATCCCCTTTACCTGCTTGTGATCCATATCCCTCCATTCTCTGCATATCCAAAATTGCATTTAGAAGGAGTGGTCTATCTTGCTCCGCTATAGAATCTTTGTGTTAAAGGAATCTATACAAGAATACTGTTTGCATCCTTGTATTCCTGTCGTTAGCACATCCTCCCCAGCCAACGGTGGGCCATTATGGATTCCACCCTTCATGTGGTCATCTGCTGCTGGCTATGTTTTGTTCTGGCCTTCTCTATCTTTCAGTCTGAAGCAGGGTTCCAACCCAAAATGTTATCTATTCCTTTACTCCAGGGATGCTGCCTGACCCTTTGAGTTTCTCCAGTATTATGTGTCTATCTTCAATATAAACCAGCATCTGCAGTTTCTTCAGATGCTACATACTCTGTGTATTTGTGAATTGCAGTGCACACTTTAACACTATAAACAGTTCCCTTGAGAAACAGAGAGTGTTGGAAATACTCAGTGTGTCGATTAGCAGTATTTGTGGAAGTTGAGGCCAGAGATACTGACTATTTCTCTCATTACTCAGTATTTCCATTGGGTTCTGTCTTATTTATTACAGATGTAATGTATTCCAGATTTATTTCAAATACCTCAGAATGCTGTGGAGGCCAAGTAGAAATCTTATTTCTAAGGCAGAGATAGATAGATTCTTGATTAGTACTGGTGTCAGGGGCTATGAGGAGAAAGCAGGAGAATGGGATTTGGAGAGAGAGAGATAGATCAGCCAGAATTGAAGACTTGATGGGCCAAATGGCCTAATTCTGCTCCCATCGTGTATGATTTCTGGAATTGCAGAATTTGTGCTTTTCCCTTGGAAGAAGTCTGCTTGATCATTGAGATTTATCAAAATGTCAGGAAGGGCCCTTTGACTAAAGGTCAACGTAGCTTTTTTTAACACAATGTTGTGAGGATCTGTGCGCACTGCTTACAATACAAACAGAAGCAACAGGTCCTTTGGAATGGCAGAAGTAAGGGCAACAGTTTTGAGGTTTGGAGTTAATTACTTTTTGTAATGGCTTAATTCATTTCAACATAGGTTTATTATTTTCACAATTCTATCTTTCTTTTGCAATTATAAAATGTACAACTCTGAGCTCGGAATTGTCACGAGATGGTCTGCCCAAGTGGGTTTGTTTGTTGTTAGGTCATAGCACAATTAGAAAACACATGCCGCAGAATGTTTAAATCAACTTCACAGTCCTCTCACATATATCGCATGAGCTGCATAGTCAGAATGCCCCATTTCAGGTGTCCTGTTAAACCCCAGCCTTGTCTGTTTCCTGGATCAGACTAGATCAGATTAGGCCAAGGTCATTAGAAGTATTTAAGGTTGAGATAGATAGCTCTTAATTTTTCAAAAAAAACCTGGAAGGAACTGACACAGAAGACAAGTTGAGGCCAGAATAGACCAGCCGTGAATGGTGGGCAGGCTTTAGTTTAGTTTAGTTTATTGTCATGTGTACTGAGCTACAGTGAAGAGCCTTTGTTGCGTACTATGCAGTCAGTAGAAAGTCAATACATGATTACAATTGAGCCATTTACAGTGTATATATACATGATATCGGAGTAGGCAATAGACAATGGACAATAGGTGCAGGAGTAGGCTATTCGGCCCTTCGAGCCAGCACCGCCATTCAATGTGATAGAAACATAGAAACATAGAAAATAGGTGCAGGAGTAGGCCATTCTGCCCTTCGAGCCTGCACCACCATTCAATATGATCATGGCTGATCATCCAACTCAGTATCCGGTACCTGCCTTCTCTCCATACCCCCTGATCCCTTTAGCCACAAGGGCCACATCTAACTCCCTCTTAAATATAGCCAATGAACTGGCCTCAACTACCTTCTGTGGCAGAGAATTCCAGAGACTCACCACTCTCTGTGTGAAAAATGTTTTCCTCATCTCGGTCCTAAAGGAATTCCCCCTTATCCTTAGACTGTGACCCCTTGTTCTGGACCTCCCCAACATCGGGAACAATCTTCCTGCATCTAGCCTATCCAATCCCTTAAGAATTTTGTAAGTTTTTATAAGATCCCCCCTCCGTCTTCTAAATTCCAGCGAGTACAAGCCAAGTCTATCCAATCTTTCCTCATATGAAAGTCCTGACATCCCAGGAATCAGTCTGGTGAACCTTCTCTGTACCCCCTCTGTGGCAAGGAAGTCTTTTCTCAGATCATGGCTGATCATCCCCAATCAGTACTCCAGTCCTGCCTTTTCAGCATATCCCCTGACTCCGATTTCTTTAAGAGCCCTACCTAGCTCTGTCTTGAAAGTGTCCAGAGAACCGGCCTCCACCGCCCTCTGAGGCAGTGAATTCCACAGACTCACAACTCTGTAACGTTTGGTGCAAGGTAAAGCCAGCAAAGTCTGATCAAAGATTGTCCGAGAGTCACCAATAGCACTACTCGCTGGTTGTGGTAGGATGATTCATGCATAAATAGGGAAGTTAAAAGGGAAATGCTTCATTTTAGTTTTGTTTGTTTGCAAAACTCTATTGTGTGGATCATTGGGAATAGAAAACCAAGTGAGTTAACCCAGGCAGCTTTGGGTAGATGGAAAAGTGGAGGGTGGAAAAGGGTGGAGATTATTGAACAATATAAACGGCAACTAAACACGGAACTATAAACTGCCTGGGTCGCGTTAGGGACTTTGAACTTTAGTTTAGATTAGTTTAGTTTAGAGATACAGCATGGAAACAGGCCCTTCGGCCCAACGGGTCCGCGCTGACCAGCAATCCCCGCACATTAATACTATTCTACACACACTAGGGACAATTTTTTGCA
This sequence comes from Okamejei kenojei, assembly GCA_035221665.1. Lineage (NCBI taxonomy): Eukaryota > Metazoa > Chordata > Chondrichthyes > Rajiformes > Rajidae > Okamejei > Okamejei kenojei. The sequence continues at coordinate 63,929,951 of CM069141.1, read as the reverse complement.
TTTACCAAGCCAATTTACCTACAGCCCTGTACGTTTTTGGAATGTGGGATGAAACCAAAGATCTCAGAGAAAACCCACGCAGGTCACGGGGAGAACGTACAAACTCCATACAGACAGCACCTGAAATCCCCGGCGCTGCATTCGCTGTAAGGCAGCAACTCTACCGCTGTGCCCCTGTGATCACCTGTGACGTTGTTATCTTTTTACACAACTTTGTTTTGTTTTTATTTATTGAAGTTCTAGGGATATGGGGAGAAAGCAGGAACGGGATACTGATTTTGGATGATCAGCCATGATCATATTGAATGGCAGTGATGGCTCGAAGGGTTGAATGGCCTACTCCTGCACCTATTTACTATGTTTCTATGTTTCTTCCTTTGTTTGTTTCGTATATTATTTACTGGGTACTTTGCTTACAAACCTGTTATGCTGCTGTTGCATGTAAGAATGTCAATGTTCTATTTCAGGACATATGACAATAAAACGTTCTTGCACTTGACTCCTTTACTTTGTTTAGTTTATTTAGTTTAGTTTAGTTTATTGTCACGTGTGCCAAGGTACAGTGAAAAACTTTTGTTGCACGCCAACCAGTCAGCAGAAAGACAAAACCTCCTTACAATCGAGCCTTTTACAGTGTATACATACATGATAAGGGAGTAACGTTTGGTGCAAGGTAAAGCCGGCAAAGTCTGATCAAGGATAGTCCGACGGTCACCAATGAGGTAGACAGTAATTCAGCACTGCTTCTGGACTCTGGACTTGACTCTTGCTACTGGATAGACTCGGCTTGTACTCGCTAGAATTTAGAAGATTGAGGGGGGGGATCTTATAGAAACTTACAAAATTCTTAAGGGGTTGGACAGGCTAGATGCAGGAAGATTGTTCCCGATGTTGGGGATGTCCAGAACAAGGGGTCACAGTTTAAGGATAAGGGTGAAGTCTTTTAGGACCGAGATGAGAAAAACATTTTTCACACAGAGAGTGGTAAATCTGTGGAATTCTCTGCCACAGAAGGTAGTTGAGGCCAGTTCATTGACTATATTTGAGAGGGAGTTAGATGTGGCCCTTGTGGCTAAAGGGATCAGTGGGTATATAGAGAAGGCAGGTATGGGATACTGAGTTGGATGATCAGCCATGATCATATTGAATGGCGGTGCAGGCTCGAAGGGCCGAATGGCCTACTCCTGCACCTATTTTCTATGTTTCTATGTTTACCTACACTTAGTGGTAATTTACAGGATTCAATTAACCTGCCAACACACCTCTAGACCTTAGAGCAGTACAGCACAGGAACAGGCCCTTTGGTCATCATGTCTGTGCTGACCATGATGTCAACATTAAAGTAATCCCATCCTGCCTGCCCATGGTGTGTATCTCTTTATTCCTGCTTGTGCACATGCCTCCCTAAATGGCTCTTAAATGCCACTATTGTGTCTGCTTCCACCACCTCCATTGACAGTGTGTTCTATACATCTATAACTCTCTGTGTAAAAACAAACTTGCCCGCACATCTCCTTCAAACACTTGTCCTCTCAGCTTAACCCTATGCTCTTTGGCATTTAACATTTCCATCTTGGGATAAAGACTTTACCGATTTATATTTCTCAAATTCTACAGATTTCTAGATAGCAGACTTACAAATGTTATTCTAAATTTCTCATGAAATTAATTAATTTGATGAGAAGTCTCTGTTGTGTACATAACTGCTGCAAAAAGCAATTAATTTGTTGAATGACGCTGTTCACTATCAGCTCTGCAAATATTTGCATTTGTTTCATGTTGTTTTGAGCGCATCCCCACAGAGTTGACAATGTAAACAATACTTAGAAGTCAAACAATTTCCAGAATTTTTAAAAATCATTTTGCAACTTTACGGCATGCTGGAAGCCTTGATGTTCCTGGCCATTATCCATTGAGCACAACTGAAGTTGAGGATAAGGAGTAGAAATCCACCCGGAAGAAGATTACTGTCCAACATGTTTGTGTCAACTCAGTGTTAGACCCAAGATAGACACAAAAAGCCATAGTAACTCAGACAACATCTCTGGAGAAAGAAAATAGTTGATGTTTCGGGTCGAGACCCTTCTTCAGTCTGACCCGCTGAGTCACTCCAGCTTTTTGTGTCTATCTTCGGATTCAACCATTCAAGCATCTGCAGTTCCTTCCTATACATCAGTGTTAGATCCATCTGCATTGTCTTATTCCATAATTTTCCCAAATGCATGCAAGCTTAATGCTTCACAAATATGCTTCACAAATATAAGCATGCTTATATAAGCATACAAGCTTAATCTTCACAAATATAAATGCAATTATCATTTTGTCCAGCATCTTTTCATTCTAAGTTATAATAACTCAGTGCATTTTCAAAAGAAGGGTCTCGACCTGAAACGTCGCCTATTTCTTCTCTGCATAGATGCTGCCCCACCCGCTGAGTTTCTCCAGCATTTTTGTCTACCTTTGATTTTTCCAGCATCTGCAGTTCTTTCTTAAACCTTTCCTTCTCTCTGCTCTTTTAACATTGGTCTTACTAGCTTTCAGTTGTTACTAATATCAATTAGTTTCTCCTTAGAATGTATATGTGTGATAATGGTCGAGAGCAGGTGTTGAGTGTGTAGAATGTATTTTGTCAAAGTGCAGCTTAACCTTGTCAAAAACTTGGAGCACATATATCAGCTTAACTCTTAAAATATGCCTACATTTCAAATCAGAAACTTGAACAAAGGTCCCAAGGCTAACTTCTTTAGAATGTAACTTTGAGTGTCTTTAAATAACTTCCGTGACCATGTGAAGCAGGTGCAGACACAACCATTGAGTCCTAGAATTATAGAGTAGTACTGCATAAAAAGAGACCCTTCAGCCCAATGAGACCATGCCAACAACAGCCACCCATTTAGATTAAACATATACTAATTCTATTTTATTCTCTCCGCATCCTTATGAAGGCTCATGCAAGTCCCTTTTATGCAGGCAATCCTTTTATAATTCTTTTGAAATCCTATTATATATGTTTGACCTTGTAGCGGGGATTCCAGGAGCCCAGCGAAGAATGAGGCGAAAATGAGTTATGTGAACAAAATGGTGTTTATTACTGTCACGGGGTTGGAGTTGGAAGCAGCACAGTGACAGTAATAAATGCCATTTCGTTCACATAACTCGTTTTCGTCTCATTCTTGGCTGGACTCCTGGAGTCCCCGCTACAACCTGCTCTTTGTAGCCTACACTCATGGAGTCATAGAGTTGTACAGCACAAAACAGGCCGTTCGGCACAACTTGCCCATGCCAACTAAGGTGCCACTTCTAAGCTAGCCCCACCTCCATATGTTTGGCCCATGTCTCTTTAAACCTTTCCTATCCATGTACCTGTCCAAACGTCTTTTAAATGGTGTGACAGTACCTGCCTCAACTACCTCCTCTGGCAGCTCGTTTCATACACCCACTACCTTTTCTGTGTGGAAAAGTTGCCCAGCAGGTTCATTTTAAATCTTACCCCTCTAACTTTAAACCTACGATCCCTGGTTCTTTACATCCCTGGTTCTTAGCATCTTTACTATAGCAGGGTGACCAAAAATGAATACAATATTCCAAATGCAGCCACGCCAATGTTTTGTACAACTGTAATATCATGTCCCAACTTCAATACTTAATACTCTGACCGATGAAGGCCAATGTATTATTAATACCGGGTAAATTCTGTAAGAATGAAATAGGGTCTGCGCATCTTGAAGGGAGAGATATTTATCATATGTCAGGGTGTGCAGAATTTTTCGGAGTGGAGCTGGAGCCACAGTATTCCTCACAGAACTTTCATGTTCCCAATTCGGAGAAACAATACGCAGGGGGAGGAGTCAGCGTTATCTTCGGTTCATTCCCCTAAATTTAAATCTGAAATAGGGACATCGGGGAGAGATCCTCTATCTCCTAGGATTGCCCCACAGGTGGAGGACAATAGGGGAAACCAAGGAGCTAGAAGGAAGAATTCAGCGACATGGGTACTGAAACTAATTAGGGATTCTAGTAGCGAAGGGATGAAATAATTCTTCTTGAAGTACCGGAATAAAACAAATAGCCTTTCAGAGGGTGAATTAGGGGGAGAATATGGATAGATTGGTCCAGACATAGATAATATTATGGTGTCAGAACAATTCACCACAGAAGAGAATTTAGTAAGAACTCCCCATAGACAATGTGTTTTTAGGGAGATGCCCACATCAGGTAACAATGTTTCCCAGACCACAGACAGTCAGACATCAAGGCAGCCTGGTTCAATGGCAGCCCGGAGATTAGAGGTCCGAATAAAAGAGATGAGAACAAATGAGGATAAGGAGGAAGAATACCTCAAGGCATGGATAGACCTCCCATTCAAAGAACTGACCTATCCCCGGTTTGGCTGGCGAGGTTGTACAGCGATCCAGCCCAATCAGTGTTTTAGTTGTTGGGGACTAGGGGACTGGAGTTGGTCGTGTCCCATGAGAGAATATCATCAGGAAGAATGGGGGCAGCGAAGGAGGCCACGGGATCACAGAAATCGATGGATTCCAAGAGGGTCCCGAGGCTCTTGTGACCCTGAAGGTAGAGGACGGGAACACTGGCAGAGGGATCAGGGGGGAGGGACATTCCAACAGTCCAACCCATTTCCGTAGCCCTGATCTGCCAGTTAGCAGCAATATCATCTGAAAAAATTAAAGGCGTCCTCACCTGGCCTGAGAAACAGCACTATACATTAAAAAGAACACCATCCCTTCCAAATAGGAGAAGATACAACAAATCAGACTCTCATGAAACCCTCACTAAAAGGAGGAAGTACGACAGGGAAACATAGTAGCTGGCGCGAAAAGGGATAGTAACTAAGGAGTGGAAATGGCACTAGGAAGAGAAGAACCAAACTTACCGTGCAGGAGGAATGGGAGTGGGAAAAGAAGATATTGAATTAATGTATTGCTGAGTTTTGTGCCTGGAGGACAGTATGGCAACAAGAGACTGTCTAGGGAGTGAGGTAAAATAAAGCACAAACCCCTAAGAACGGGAAGAAGACAGTAAAAGGTAATGTAGCTCCCCAGAAAAAGGTGACCAGCAGGAAGAATTGATACTGTCCTGCCCCTTTAAGACATTTGGTAAGGCCAGCAGGTAGGACAACATGCTCCTCAGTATCTCCACTCCCTAGTAACTGAAACTACCATTAGAAAGGAAGAAGAAAAGGACCTACCCTCGTGCCCAACTTTAATATCACCTAGCTACTGAAGAAAGAAAAGGAAGGAGAATAAAGGACATTTTAATAATCTTTGAAAGAAACAACACTGACAACTTATAATGACATCTGGGACAAACCTCACTTTAAAGGTCTGATTTCAAATAAAAACATGCCTCTGTGGTTTGGAGTAAAATAGCTGAATTGCGTCTAAATTATTGGTATTAGAAATAAATGTATAAATTTTGGATTTGGTCTCGAACTTCTCGGTGACGAATTGGAGGGACTTTAAAACATTTTTGAGATTTGGAATAGACTTGTGGAATCTGACTTAGGACTAGAAACATAGAAACATAGAAATTAGGTGCAGGAGTAGGCCATTCAGCCCTTCGAGCCTGCACCACCATTCAATATGATCATGGCTGATCATCCAACTCAGTATCCCGTACCTGTCTTCTCTCCATACCCTCTGATCCCCTTAGCCACAAGGGCCACATCCAACTCACTCTTAAATATAGCCAATGAACTGGCCTCAACTACCCTCTGTGGCAGAGAGTTCCAGAGACTCACCACTCTCTGTGTGAAAAAGGTCTTTCTCATCTCGGTCTTAAAGGATTTCCCCCTTATCCTTAAGCTGTGACCCCTTGTCCTGGACTTCCCCAACATCGGGAACAATCTTCCTGCATCTAGCCTGTCCAACCCCTTAAGAATTGTGTAAGTTTCTATAAGATCCCCTCTCAATCTCCTAAATTCCAGAGAGTATAAACCGAGTCTATCCAGTCTTTCTTCATAAGACAGTCCTGACACCCCAGGAATCAGTCTGGTGAACCTTCTGTGCACTCCCTCTATGGGCAATAATGTCCTTCCTCAGATTTGGAGACCAAAAACTGTACGCAATACTCCAGGTGTGGTCTCACCAAGACCCTGTACAACTGAAGTAGAACCTCCCTGCTCCTGTACTCAAATCCTTTGCTATGAAAGCTAACATACCATTTGCTTTTTTCACTGCCTGCTGCACCTGCATGCCTACTTTTCAATGACTGGTGTACCATGACACCCAGGTCTCGCTGCATCTCCCCTTTTCCTAATCGGCCACCATTTAAATAATAGTCTGCTTTCCTGTTTTTTGCCACCAAAGTGGATAACCTCACATTTATCCACATTATACTGCATCTGCCAAACATTTGCCCACTCACCCAGCCTATCCAAGTCACCTTGCAGTCTCCTAGCATCCTCCTCACAGCGAACACTGCCCCCCAGCTTAGTGTCATCCGCAAACTTGGAGATATTGCCTTCAATTCCCTCATCCAGATCATTAATATATATTGTAAATAGCTGGGGTCCCCAGCACTGAGCCCTGCGGTACCCCACTAGTTACTGCCTGCCATTGTGAAAAGGACCCGTTTACTCCTACTCTTTGCTTCCTGTTTGGCAGCCAGATTCTCTATCCACATCAATACTGAACCCCTAATACCGTAATGCTTTAAGTTTGTATACTATTCTCTTATGTGGGACCTTGTCGAAAGCCGTCTGGAAGTCCAGATATACCACATCCACTGGTTCTCCCCTTATCCACGCTACTAGTTACATCCTCGAAAAAATTCCACAAGATTCGTCAGACATGATTTACCTTTCGTAAATCCATGCTGACTTGTCCAATGATTTCACCACTTTCCCAAATGTGCTGCTATCCCATCTTTAATAACTGACTCTAGCAGTTTTCCCCACTACCGATGTTAGACTAACTGGTCTGTCAAACTCCCAGTCACTCACACCTTCAAGACCCTCCTCCGCCCCATTTTTCCTCCTCTATCCCTCCCTGCCTCTTAAAAAGAGGGTTACATTTGCTACCCTCCCAATCCTCAGGAAAGACATCCACTACAAAAAGCTCTCAGAGACTCCATCACCCTTTTCCCAATTTTTGAAAGATTATCACTAATAATGCATCCACTATTTCCTGTCCTCACCTTTCACCCCCACCAGCCGGCTACTTCCTTAACGTTGTCCACCCGCACAACTGCCTGGGATGCAGATGCAACCGCAAGAAGAAATGCAACAATAGTCCCTTCACCTCCCCCTCTCACCCTTTCAGGGACCCAAGATTTATCCGACAGAGGTTCCACCTGCCTTTAATCTATTAAATTTACAGCACTTCAAACTTCAACACCACTTCCCGACTGACCTGCATCCTTTGGGCTTGAATATTGGATTTCACTCAATTCCCACCTCCTCAGCCCTCGGCCCTGCATTCCTCTATCTTATCTCTCCCCACCCACAGTCCCCTGCTTTTCACGATAGATTATTTATGTCTTCCTTAGTGAGGGTCTCGAGACGTCGAAGTGTGCTGCAAAGTAGTTATTCAATTGGTCCGCCATATCCTTGTTCCCCATGATCAACTCACCTGTTTCTGACTGCAAGGGACCTACATTTGTTTTAACTAACCTCTTTCTCTTCACATATCTATAAAAACTTTTGCAGTCAGTTTTATGTTCCCTGCCAGTTTCCTTTCATAATCTATTTTTCCTTTCCTAATTAAAGCCCTTTGTCCTCCTCTGCTGGTCTCTGAATTTCTCCCAGTCCTCTGGTATGCCCCTCCTGCTTTTTCTGGCTACTTTGTACGCATCATCCTTTGCTTTGATACTATCCCTGATTTCCCTTGTTTATCCACGGATCACTACCTTCCCCGATTTATTCTTTGCCAAACTGGGATGAACATTTTTTGTAGTTCATCCATGCAGTCTTTAAATGTCTTCCATTGTATATCCACCGTCAACCCTTTTAGAATTAATTGCCAGTCAATCTTGGCCAATTCACGTCTCATACCCTCAAAGTTACCTTTCTTTAAGTTCAGAAAACCATTGTTTCTGAATTAACAATGTCACTCTCCATCCTAATGAAGAACTCAACCATATTATGGTCACTCTTGCCCAAGGGGGCACGTACAACAAGACGGCTAATTACCCCTTCCTCATTACTCAAAACCCAGTCTAAAATAGCCTGCTCTCTCGTTGGTTCCTCTACATGTTGATTTAGATAACTATCCCGCATACATTCCAAAAAATCCTCTTCCTCAGCACCCCTGCCAATTTGATTAACCCAATCTATATGTAGATTGAAGTCACCCATTATAACTGTTTTGCCTAATTGGAGTTTGATTATTAACTGCCATTGTTATTATCTCATCCTCAGAAAGGTGGACAAAGATGGAAAGGATTGTTCAAAGGGCATCAAGAAGGATGGAACTTGGGAATATGTGGTAACATGGAATTACTTAGGGAATATGAGAGTTGGAATTAAAATCAGGATTAAAATTGGAATTAAACTTGAAAATTAAAATGGGTATTGGAATTTGAGTTATAATTGGAAATGGTCAAAAGAGGAACTGTGAGCAGCAGGACTTCCCTTTAAGAGACCGGACTATTGAATTATTCATTAGTTAAGAACTGTAAAAGCGAGAACCCCTAGACAAAGAACGAAGCCAATAGAATAAAAGTGAGAATCCCTAGACGGAGAACGAAGCCAACATAGTAAAGAGCTAATAATAAAGAACCAACATAGTAGAGAATCAACATAGTAATGAGTTACCACAGTGAGGAGTGCATACATAAATAATAAGAGGTAATGGAGGAAAGACTTGGTTAACTGTAGGGGGAAACTTAAATTGTATTGGGAATAGCAGAGCTGATGTGTATTTACCCGATTTGAATTGTTTAACCCTTGATGGTAAAGCGGCTTATATTATCAAGGTGGAAAGAAATTGTCCCTGGATTTGGCATTTTTGATTGGGTTTAGGATAAAATTAATAGCAAAGGAAGTTGTTTGTTTAAATTTGAATATCTGGGAATTCCACAGGAATTGGGATGGAATTGTATTATCGGCTACAATGCTGTGGAATAAGAAGGATAAGATGGGCATTACAATTTGAAATAGTGAATTAAAGGCTGAGACTGAATTTGGTTAACATTTATCATGGTCTGCTTTAAATTATAGTCACACCTGTAGGGGAATCTGGACCGAACCCAGCTGGAAATTATATGATCACCTGTCATCAGATATGCATAGTATAACACCGTGTGAGTATGAAGAAGGCTAATTAGTGTCGATCCTAGAATAATAAATAGTAAGTTAGGGAACAGATAGGACTAGGGATACAGTAATAGGGTACAATATAATAGGTTCAATAGATAATAGAATAGGAATAGGTTTGAGTGAAATAGAACTATAGCGCATGTATGGGAAAGCATGAGTGCATGATGGTAACTTGCTTTGTCTCAAGTTTCTTAGGATTTTCTAGAGTTTAGGTTCGACTGTGGAAGGTGATGGAAGACTGGGCAGGAACACGGATGGAGGGAATTCGCACCCACGAAAACTCGGGAGGTGAAAACTCCTCAGACAGAACTTGTGAAGTTATGCCCATGAAAACTCGGGACGCTTGACAAGATTCTGAGAAGAAACATCATCATCTTGTGTTACTGATAGATGAGAAATGTAAAGCACACTTATGTATATTTGGTTAGCTGATTATTGAGCCACGTTGGTTATCATTAACGATCGGTTATCATAATGATAAAAAAGGAAGGAATGTTAATCGTGGCTAAATTGGAGCAGCTAGGACTTCAAAATGGGGTAAAGTTTCAGGGTTGCTGGGAGATTTGGTCAATTTGTAGTTGCTCTCTGCAGAGCGGGGACAAGCTGCGAAGAGGTGCCAGAGTGTCTGGAGCTTAGATACAATTTGCAAGCAAAGGATGTGAACATCTGCAAACCCTGTCAATTGGGTGCAAAATGCATAGCATGGATTGGATGGCTGCAAATCAGACATACACCTTGTAAATAATTGTAAATAATGTTTCAGAGTTTGACTTTGCTGAGTGTTGATTGGATGAGGTGTTAAACCTTGTCTGGGTTTTCTGTAAATCAGGGTAAATGTTTCTAAGTTGAGTTCTTCTCGAAGTCCGTTTTGAATACAATGTATTGAGCTGTTGTATCATTGGGTTAGGGGAATGTCTGTTATGTAAGGGGTTAATCGATATCTGTAATTGGGTTATTAAGAGACCACCCCCATGTGGTTCGGCCCCTCAAGGTCCCGGGACATATAAAAGTCCGCAATGACGAGGCTCAGCGTCGATCTTCTGGGAGAGTGCTTTGGACTGTGTGAACTTCTGGGGTGTCTCTGTCTGAGCGAGGCCAAGGGGGCTTGAACAGGCAGACACGAGGATTGAACACACGGTGGGATAAGTACAGTGTTTGATCTGTGACGCGCTTTTGTTAAAATAAAATGTAGTTGTTTCAAGAGCTTGATTCATTATTTTTACCGAAACTAGACTGGGAGGAAGCTTAGAAACGAGCAATTATCAATATCAAAAGCCTTCTTGACTACCCTATGTATCTATACCACCAAATTCAAGGTACCTGCACACCTAGATCCTTCCACTCTACAACACTTCCCAGATCCCTGCCATTACTTGTGAAGTCCTGCCTTGGCTTGAATTCAGAAAATGCTAAAGCTGACACTTATCTTCATTAAACTCCATTAACTATTCCTCAGCCCACTTGCTGATCAAGAGCCTGCTGTAATTTTTAATAACAATTTTCGCTAAAATCGATGCCCCCCACTTTTGTGTCATCAGCAAAGTTACCAATTACACCTTCTACATTCTCTTCTGAATTGTTGCTATAAACCACAAACAGCAATAGGCCCAGCACCAATCCTTGATCCCAGGAATGAATGGGTTAACATAGAATGAGCGTTTGACAGCATTGCGCCTCTACATGCTGGAGAGGCCCAGTGCCATCAAACGGTGGCTAATAACTTTGGAGTTACTATGGAGTGGGTGCAGAAGAGGTTTACCAAATGCTGTCTGCATAAGCTCATAAGGTCATAAGTGATAGGATCAGAATTAGCCCATTCGGCCCATTAAGTCTACTCTGCCATTCAATCATGGCTGATCTATCTCTCCCTCCTAACCCCATTCTCTTGCCTGCTCCCCATAACCCCTGACACCCGTACTAATCAAGAATCTATTTATATCTGCCTTAAAAATATCCATTAACTTGGCCTCCACAGTCTTTTGTGACAATGAATTTCACAGATTCATCACCCACTGACCGAAGAAAATCTTCATCCTAAAGGAAAGCCCTTTTCTGAGATTCTGAGAATCTGCCCCTGACCTCAGACTTTGCATAATACTGGAATATTGGAATCTCCATTCATTTACAAGGGGATTCCAGGCCTAGAGGGTAATATAAAAATGAAGTAACTGAATAACTAGATATAGTTACATATTAATGTTTTAATGTACTAATGCATTTTCTATTAAGTTACTATAATAATGTTTCAAAAAAAAAATATTTAAAGCATCAGATTTTAAATGGCTAAGTATATCAGAGGCATTTAGGAACACTGCCAAATCTAGAGATTACACAATGACTCAACGGTAAATTTGCCGCCTTCCACGCCAGAGATCTGAGTTTGATCCTGACCACGGGGGCTGTCTGTACGATGTCGCTGTGTCCACGTGTGTTTTCTCAGGATGCTCTGATTTTGAAACACAATCCAAAGACGTGCAGGTTTGTTGGTTAATTGGCTTCTGAAAATTGCCCTGGAGTGTAGGATGCAAACCTGGGATAACACAGGATTAGTGCACAGGTGATCGTTGGTCAGCACGGCCCTTCAGCCCTCCGAGTCCGCACGAACCAGAAATCTTCGTATATTAACACTATCCTACACACACTGGGGGACAATTTACACTATTACCAAGCCAATTTACCTACATACCTGTACGTCTTTGGAGTGTGGGAGGAGACTGAAGATCTCGGAGAAAACCCATGGCTTCTTGACCATGGCTTCAATATGGGTGGCCCAGGAGAAGATGTTGGTGATAATGTCTCCTAGGAACGTGAGGTTTTCAACCATCTCCACTTCGGCTCCATCAATGCAAACCGGGGTATGTGTGCCGCCTCACTTCCTGACATTGATCACTATCTCCTTTGTCTTGTCGTGTTCTGGTGTCGAGAGAACGGTTGTTGTCTCGACACCAGAACACGAGGTTCTCAATCTCCTTCCTGCACTCTGTCTCATCATTATTTGATATCCGGCCCACAACGGTGGTGTTGTCTGTGAATTTGTAAATGTCCTTGGTCATGTTGGAAATAAGTCATCTATGTCCATCTCAGACAGTGGGCCAGGCCTGGCAGTAACACCTCCACTCAGAATATTTCACCACCCGAATGGGCCAAGACTTTGATGCAAACCATTCACCTCCTGACACAGAGACAACAGTGCTACCTCCTTGGACCGAGTGATGCATAGAAAATCACAATAGGAGGAAGGAAAGGGGAAATATTTTAAAAAGATAACATAAACAGACTACAAAGATGGACAAATAATGACTCAGAAGGGCAGCCAAACATAGGCTGATCAAGGATAACCATATAACCATATAACCATATAACAATTACAGCACGGAAACAGGCCCTCTCGGCCCTTCCAGTCCGTGCCGACCATTTGTTTTTAATATATTGTCTTTAATATACTCAGTGGCTAAGCCTACACTGCCTTCCAGATTAGGGAATTCCAAAGATTCACTGCTCTAAATCTGAAAGAAAGTCTTCTAATCTCTGTCATGAATATAACCATATAACCATATAACAATTGCAGCACGGAAACAGGCCCTCTTGGCCCTTCCAGTCCGTGCCGACCATTTGTTTTCCCCTAGTCCCATCTACCTGCACTCAGACCATACCCCTCCATTCCCTTCACGTCCATATACCTATCCACTTTACTCTTAAATGTTAAAATCGATCCTGCCTCCACCACTTCTGCTGGAAGCTCATTCCACACAGCCACCACCCTCTGAGTAAAGAAGTTCCCCCTCACGTTACCCCGAAACTTCTGTCCCTTAATTCTCATGTCATGCCCTCTTGATTGAATCTTCCCTACCCTCAATGGAAAAACGTATCCACGTCAACTCTGTCTATCCCTTTCATCATTTTAAAGACCTCAATCAAGTCCCCCCCCTTAACCTTCTGCGCTCCAAAGAATAAAGACCTAACTTGTTCAACCTTTCTCTGTAACATAGTTGCTGGAACCCTGGCAACATTATAGTAAATCTCCTCTGTACACTCTCTATTTTGTTGACATCCTTCCTATAATTAGGCGACCAAAATTGTACACCATACTCCAGAATTGGTCTTACCAATGCCTTGTACAATTTTAACATTACTTCCCTACTCCTATATTCAATGCTCTGATTTATAAAGGCCAGCACACCAAAGGCTTTCTTTACCACCCTATCTACATGCGATTTCCACCTTCAGGGAACTATGCACAGTTATTCCTAGATCCCTCTGTTCCACAGCATTCCTCAATTCCCTACCATTTACCATGTACGTCCTATTTTTGATTTGTCCTGCCAAGATGTAGCACTTCACACTTAACAGCATTAAACTCCATCTGCCATCTTTCAGCCCACTTTTCCAAATGGCCCAAATCTCTCTGTAGACTTTGAAAATCTACTTCGTTATCCACAACACCACCTATCTTAGTATCATCTGCATACTTACTTATCCAATTTTCCACCCCATCATCCAGATCATTGATGTACATGACAAGCAACAGTGGACCCAACACAGATCCCTGAGGCACCCCACTGGTCACCGGCTTCCAACCTGATAAACAGCCATCCACCATTACTCTCTGACATCTCCCATTCAGCCACTGTTGAATCCATCTTGCTACTCCGCCATTAACACCCAAAGATTGAACCTTCTTAACCAACCTTCCATGGGGAACCTTGTCAAAGGCCTTACTGAAATCCATATAGACAACATCCACTGCTTTACCCTCATCAATTTCCCTAGTTACCGCTTCAAAAAATTCAAGAAGGTTTGTCAAACATGACCTTCCAGGCACAAATCCATGTTGACTGTTCCTGATCAGACCCTGTTTATCCAGATGCTTATATATATTATCTCTAAGTATCCTTTCCATTAATTTGCCCACCACTGACGTCAAACTAATAGGTCTATAATTGCTAGGTTTATTCTTTGAACCCTTTTTAAACAATGGAACAACATGCGCAGTACGCCAATCCTCCGGCATTATTCCCGTTTCTAATGACATTTGAAATATTTCTGTCATAGCTCCTGCTATTTCTACACTAACTTCCCTCAATGTCCTAGGGAATATCCTGTCAGGACCTGGAGACTTATCCACTTTTATATTTTTCAAAAGTGTCAGTACTTCCTCCTCTTTGATATGGGGAAAAAGCAGGAAAGGGGTACTGATTTTGGATGATCGGCCAAGATCGGATTGAATGGTGGTGCTGGCTCGAAGGGCCTAATGGCCTACTCCTACACCTATTTTCTATGTTTCTAATGATCTAAGCAGTAATTATTGGATGTTTGCATGCTTATGTGGAGCCAGGGTGAGCTTTGTTCTAATAAGACAAATTATTATCCTTGCAGACTCAGGAAGGGTCCTGTTGCTGGCTTCAAGGTTTTAGAACCTGGGAGCAATAAAAATCAATGACGAAAAAGAGACCAAGATGAAACTTTGAATCAAAAACAGTGGGCACCATTACACAAGTGAACAACTAAACAAAATAGTTGTGTCAAAAGGAACTGCAGATGCAGGTTCATACTGAAGAAGGGTTCAGACCCAAAACATCACCTATTGCTGATCTTTCTCCTGACTCCATTGCCTGTACTCTTTATTTGGTTGTCAAAAACCTAATGTCTGCATAATTCACTCATCATCGTTGAAAACATTAGTGACGCAGTGGTGCTGGTTTCCGATGGGCCCGGCGACGAACGCACCACACATCTCTGTCCTCCATGCAGCTGGCAAGCTCCTCTTTTCTATCCACACATGCGTCTTCCATCAACATCTTCTGCATCGTCTTGAGTGCCCGTCCCGGGTCACGTCTTCCATGGGTGGGTTCCCACAGCACAACCTTGTTTGCTGGCATCTCTGGGTGGCGGTGGCAGTGACCAGCGAGCCTCATCCTACTCGACATGATCTACTCGGTCAGAGGTGGAATCTCCCCATGGAGCTGGCCGTTGGTGATGTGGTCCCTCCAACTGACATTTTGAACTTTTCTGAGCATTCGAATGTAGGTACCATCGAGAGACTTGGATAGTGCTCGAGTGAGAGATAACAAATAGGCAACATCACTTGGCTTGGCAGCATCGGTGAAAGCATACGGGTTGCCAGTTTAATTTAGTTTAATATTGCACGGTAGCAGGCCCTTCAGCCCACCGAGTCCACACTGACCAGCGACCCCCACACATTAACACTACCCTACACACACTACGGACAATTTTACATTTAAACCAAGCTAATTTACCTACAAACCTATACGTCTTAGAGTGTGGGTGGAAACCGAAGATCTTGGAGAAAACCCACGCAGGTCACGGGGAGATTGTACAAATTCCAAACAGACAAGCACCCGTAGTCAGGATCGAACCCGGGTCTCTGGCTCTGTCAGCAACTCTACTGCTATGCCACCGTGCCAATGTTTTGGTCCATGACCCTGCACTAGTCCTGAAGCAGGAACATCGACAACCCGTTTTGCCTGCATAGATGCTCCTTGACCTGCTGAGTTCCTCCAGCAGTTTGTCTTTTGCTTCAGGGTTCTGCAGTCTCTTGTGTCGTCAACATCACTTCTTACTTGTGTTGGGGATTCAAAATTCCTGCTACATGCTGCTGAATTATATAATTACTTCTGAAAGATCTGGCTGTGTATCTTATTCTTAGAGAAAGAGAGTTGAATAGTGATCCGCTTAGTCCCATAACGTTGAGAGTCAAGTCAAGTTGAGTTTAATGTCATAGGCACAGGTACGCTGACCTACAGATACAATGAGCATCTTACTTGCAGCAGCATCACAGCCGCAAAAATACAAATTATACATAAATTACACATAAATTTCGCAAGACAGTAAAATTAAAAAAAAACTTTGCATAAAGCAAGGCATTAGAAAAAACACAATTACATATTACAAAGTCGGAAATTAGTATCCTAAATTTACTAAAATTAATAACTGAATTTGGATTATTTTCAGGATATAGTATTAATTGGAATAAAAGAGAACATGCCAATAATGGTAAATAACTTACATGTATTACAACAATTTCCTTTTAAGATAGCAAATGAAAAAATTAAATATCTTGGAATTTATGTAACAAAAAGATTTGATTCTTTATTTAAATCCAATTTTCCACTATTATTGAATAAATTAAATAAGAACATTTTATATTGGAAAACACTACCTATCTCAATGCTAGGTAGAATTAATGCAATAAAATGATTTTTCTTCCGCAATTACTATATCTTTTCCAATTGATTCCGATATATTGTCCTAAAAATTTCTTTAAGAAGGTGGATTCTATAGTTACCAACTTTATCTGGGATTACAAGAGCCATAGAATAAATAAAAACATTTATGTAAATCAAAAATAAATGGAGGTCTAGCACTGCCAAACTTTATGTTTTATTACTGGGCAGTTAATATTAAAAATATGAATTTTTGGTTAGTAGAGACAGATAAACAACCAATCTGGTTCAAAATGGAGAAAGAAAATTGTTCGCCTTTTGAAATGAGTTCGATTTTATTCGCCAATACTAAATAGGTAAGAAAACCTATAGTGAAAACCCTATAATAGAAAGTGGAATACGTATCTGGAAACAAATAAAGAAAACATTAAAATCGGAATGTATACCACTAACCCTTACCATTGTAAATAACGTTACATTTAAACCCTCAATGATGGACAAAGGTTTTTTACAATGGGAAAACAATGGAATTAATAAGATGGGCGATCTCTACAGGGAAAATTCTTTCCTTTCATTTCAAGAATTACAACAAATTTATGGATTACATTCAAAAGATTACTTTAGATATTTACAAATTAGAGACTATGTAAAATCAAACACACTGGAAATTAGAAATAGAAAGACAGAAATTTTAGATGAATGTCTAAATAAACACCCGAACACAGAAAAATTGATATCATATATTTATAATATCTTATTGGAAAACGATGTCCCAATGACAGAAATATATAGGCAATTATGGGAAAACTAATTAGGTCAAATCATTAGACCTGAAGTATGGGATGAAAGCTTACAACATATACACCACTGCTCGTTAAATGCTAGACACTCTTATACAATTTAAAATATCACATAGACTCCATTATTCAAAATCCAAACTACATAGTATTTTTTCAAATGTATCTGCCATATGTGATAAATGTCAGCACTTAGAAGCTAACTTAACGCATTCATTTGCAAATTGTGTAAAAATTACTAAATTTTGGACAGAAATATTTAAGATAATTTGGAATGTTGTTAATATGACTATGATCCCTGACTTTAAGTTAATAATACTTGGAATATTAGAAACAGATCAATTAATAACAACGAATCAAAGAATCTTTATTGATTACAGTTTAATAATTGGGAAAAAATTAATATTGAAATTCTGGAAAGGTCCTACATCCCCCACAATCAAAATGTGGATTACAGGAATGTCGGAGACACTTCATCTGGAAAGATTAAGGCTTGTCCTACTGGACAGGTTGGATCTTTTCAGAGGAATATGGTCTCCATTTATTGAATATCTAAAGGGTCAAAATGGCTCGGTACGAGAGCCTGACTGAAGCCTGAATAATGGAATAGATGAAGAATCACGTATAACAAATCATGGATATATCTCCAATGATGGATAACTATTTTAGTACTCCATTCATTTCTTTATTTTTGATTTCCTATTTTTACTTTCTTTCTTTCCTTACTTGCAAAAAAAAATGTATAGAAATACATAAGACATAATTGTTAATATTAATAATATTACAAATGTATGTGAGAAATATATTTTATTAATATGTACTTACGTCTAATAAAAATATTTAACAAAAAAGAAAAAACACAATTACAAGAAGAATAAACCAAGTCTATGGTTGGGCAAGAGATGCCTGTGGTGCTCCATTTTTTAGGTAGAATTAAGGTAGCGTAGATCAGTGCAAGAACTTGATAATTGTAGGACAGTAGTTGTTCCTGATCTTGGTGGTGTGGGACTTCAGGTTTCTGTATCTTCAGTCTAATGGTAATAGCAAGAAGAAGGCCCATTGAGAACATTCAAGATAAAATCACCTGTTCAAGTGACAATCATCCCACCACGTCCCTGGCTTGCCTCATGGGCGGGCAAGAGTAGTATCACATCATGCAGAATACACAGCGTCTGAACACTTCCGCAACCAAAGTAATTATAATTTTCCTCACATGGAAGAACGATGGTCGAACAATTCAGCCCAGACCAGCCCTAGGGCACCCGTGTGGTCGGAAACTCATGTGGCCTTAGGTAAAATGAGCAAACCACATAAGCATCACTGGTGGTCTGGGTCAGAGTCCAGCAATTGCAGTCTCATGTGTCTCCTAGTTGATAATATGGTGATTCCAAATACTCAGAAGCTTTTCCATAAGGTATCATGCACAAACTATTATACACAATTGCAGTACATTGGTTAGGAGGTAATATATTGGCATGGATAAAGGTTGATGAATGGCCTGAAAACAGAGTATAGGAACAAAGGAATCTGTTTTGGGCTGGGAAGCTGTGAAGGGTATGGTGTCACAAAGGTTGGTATGGGGACTCCAGCTGCTCACAATCTATATCCATGATCTGGATCAACTTTAATAGATTCTACTTAGCAGAGGAGAATCAACTTAGCAGAGGAGAATGCAGAAAAGCTTAAGGGGATATAAACATATTAATTAAATGGACAAGAATATTGTTGATGATAAATAACGAACAAATTTGAGGTCACAAATTTGGCAGAGAAAATCAAAGAAACCAAGAGTGTTTATAACAAGAGGCAACTGAGGGACTTTTAAAGTGATAGAGAGAGAGAGTTCAAGAACAGCATGTTCCTCAAATGTTTTAATAACAAGGCCAGGTTGGCAAGGGATATTGAAAGTCAGAAAAAAAGGCAGCATATGTAGATATTGGCAGCTGGAATCAGGCAAATCCCTTCAGGAGTATTAGTATTGTAGTACACTTAAAAGCCCTGTCTCACGGTGCGAGTCCACCCACGAGTGACTCCAAGTGCAAGAAATAAAACAAACTCATGGTTATGTACGAGATTCCAAGTTTATGTTCAAGTGATTAACCGAGATCCCACAGGTATGTCATTTCTGCGATGTTCCAAGTTCCTCTCCCGAGTTACCAAGTTCCTCTCCCGTTACTCCTGAGCCAACTGTGAATGAAGGTCTGTTTTAATAAGCAACAGTGTTAAAGAAGACATCTCCATCCTGCGGCTTTGAGTTAAAGATAGAATTCAGCGCGGCAGCATCTAATGATATGACCTACAAAGGGAAAATGCGCACCTTCCAGTGCCAGAGCAGTTATACTTATGATTTGTATGAAACACACATCACGCAATTAGAAGACCAGCGGGCGGAGGTTTGTTATATTTTAATTTAATTTACTGCCAGGTCTACACACTGCGGGGAGACGGGAGATGGAATCTTTGAATGTGGACGGATGTCTCCGCGCCTGCTCGTTCTAACGGAATATATTTTTTAGTTGCCTTTCAAGCCGGGCTTTGTTTATTCCTTGTTTTTGTTTATTCGCACCACTTTTTGTGTGTGAGGATGTGAGAAGTCCATGCCGGGTGCCGACCGGCCGCAGCTGCTGTTCTTTTCACATCAGTGCACATCAGATTGTTGGGAGACGGAGCTCAGGGGTTCGCCTCATGAGCTGCTTTGGTGACCAGGCATGAGTTGAGGTGGGGGAGGGGGGGGGGGGGGGGGGGGGGGGGGGGGGGGGGGGGGGGGGCGGGGGGGGCGGTGGGGGGGAAAGGGGGGGGGGGGGGGAGGTTGCAGTGTGCGCGGGCGTTCATTAATCTGTTTCTGGTGGTGACAAGGCTCTTAGGTTAGGCTGGGATCATCCTCTGCGGGATGATCTAGTGCGGGAGTCAAGTGGTTGGAGAGGTGTACTGACTGTGTGGGCAGACACTATTGGTAGTGACTGGTCCAACCGTCTCAAAAAGCCACTGTGTCTCCCTGTCCCTGGGATAGCAGGGGGGCGATCAAACAGCACAATACCCCCCTTCCCCCTCCAGCCAACACAAAGGGCCAACGATCCCTAGGTTTAGAACGGAAGGCAGGATTGCAACAAGCTGGGAGTAAACAACGGCGGGCAGGTAAACATCTCTGGAGAACGTGGATAGGTGATGTTTCGGAATAAAGGTCGTCTTCTGAAGAAGGATTCGACCAAAAAGTCACCTATTCCTTCTCTACAGAGTGCTGCTGACCCATCAAATTTACTCCAGGCCATTTTGTTTTTGGCTCAAAACATACCCTCGTCAGTCGTTTCTGTCATTTTTTTCCCCAGATCGGCTAATTATACATTTTGTTCCCCTGATTACCCCAACCCCTCCCTCCACTTCTCCCACAGTGCACTTTAATGAACTGTAACTTTGACATTATAATTACTATACTGACTAATCTATTTAATTTTATATAGAAACATAGACAAACATAGGGAAAATTAGGTGAGGAGTAAGGCCATTTTCAGCCCTCGAGGCCTGCACGGCTCATTCAATGTGATCATGGTCTGATCATCCAACTCAGTATCCCGTACCTGCCTTCTCTCCATACCCTCTGATCCCTTAGCCACAAGGGCCACATCCAATCACACTCTTAAAATATAGCAATGAACTGGCATCAAACTACCCGCTGTGGAAGAGATGTTCCACAGACTCACCAGCTCTTTCAGTGTGAAGAAAGTCTTTCTCATCTCGGTTTTAAAGGATTTCCCCCTTATCCTTAAGCTGTGACCCCTTGTCCTGGAACTTCCCCAACATCGGAAACAAACTTCTGCATCTAGCCTGTCCAACCCCCTTAAAGAATTTTGTAGTTTCTATACAGATCCCCTCTTAATCTCCCTAAAATCTCATATCTCAGAGAGTATAATAAATAAAACCAGTCTAATATCCAGTCTTTCTCTTCATAAACAGTCCTGACATCCCAGGAATCAGCTCCTGGTGAACCTTCTCTGCACTCCCTCTATGGCAATAATGTCCTTACCTCACAATTTGGAGAGACCAAATCTGCAAAAAACTGCACACGCAATACTCCAGGTGTGGTCTCTACAAGACCCCTGTACAACTGAAGTAGAACCTCCTCCCTGCTCCTGTACTCAAATTCTGTACTCGGGGTCGTGACATCTTCTTCAGGGCCTTCTACTTTAGTTTAAGATACAGTGTGAAACAGGCCCTGTCGGAGGGCCCACCGATCCATGCTGACCACAATCACCCGGAAAACACCCTAGTTTCTATCCTACAACACTGAATAGTGGGGGGAGGGCAATCCCCACGGGTCGGGGGG